>CM057348.1:103410244-104890372 GCA_030015575.1 Agapanthus africanus | reverse complement strand
ATAACATAATATATATATATATATGTATCATTAAAATACCTATTTTGTGGTAATATAAATATTCCAACTTTTCCAAAAATCACAAGAATCACTTTACATTAAAATACCATGAAATCCATACAAGTTCAATATTACAATTAAATACCATGTATTATGGAAAAAAAAAGGTTTATTCACTAGAAATATCATAAGTATAAAATCTACATCTATGATAACGCTAAAGACGATAATTAAATACTTGGGGTGTATTTTGAAAATTATACAAAAGTATTTTTACATAAATCCCCTCAAGTTCTATAAATTACCCTAAAGATCCTAGTAAATATAGGTTTAAGCTGGGGACCAATCACTTGAGCCTCAGAGAGCCGGAGAGTGGGTGCTTGCCTATTTAAGGTAGACAACTTAACAATGGTGTTATCAACACGGTAATCGTCTTTGAAAAAGACACAAATTCTGCCGCCCATGTGCAGCGGTTACCGATAACATCAAAACAATCAGGACTTCAATTTCTTTTCTAATTGTCTGACTCAGACCGAGTCTCATTATAAATAATCTGACTTGAATATGATTTAAGTCCAATCTACAATACTACAATTCAATATGAATCCATATATTCAATCTGTTCAATCTATACAATCTATACAACTGAACTGAACTGAACCATGGATATACTTCCATTTACATGATTCTCCAGTTACATCCATGATTCTCCAGTTACATCCATTTACTGATATCATGATTTCGGCAAGTCATCCAATTATACGATCTATATTACAAGACAATACAAGTTGCAATACAACACAAACAATACAATCAAGACATCACGGGGTTTAAGGGGTAGATTGGTATGGAAGGTGTTAAAAGTGGCACGAGACTGCAAGATTAAGACACCTAATCTGAATCCAATTGTCGTTGTTCCGGGTTGTATAACGGAGCCTTGTACATTCCGTTTGCCCTAGTCTCTAGCATATAGAGATTCCTCTCGTATACACAGGCATCCTTTTGTACCAACCTACAAACAACAGCGTTAATACTAAATACAACATTATAACAATATAATACAACTTTAAAAGCTACATCCTCTCTTTCTGTCTTTTCTATTTCTTCCTTATTTTTGGGACTTACTGAGCGATTGTTCGCTGACAACATTCGTTTTCTTTCTTCTTTGGAATATTGTCAGGTGATCTGGAGACTCAGGAGATCGAGCCTACCAGTGAGGACTTGGACCAGCTTGCATACGATCCAGAGCTCTAGCTACATTGTACACTTTTATTTCAGTATCTTTCTTTTCTGTTATGCCACTGTTTAGGCATTGCTTTCATCAGATGTATTTACGTTCCATGCATTGTACAAAAGAATGTGAATAAATAAATTTGATGTTTCATTACACTTGTCTCTTGTGTATATTCTTTTATATTGCTTAGATACGCTTAGCGTATTTACTTCAGAGTAGATACGTAGCGGACTCGTCGCATCCTCTTCCCGTATACTAGGAAGCGGGACGTGACAGGTTTTGTTGGCGGCCCATATAGGTCAGAGCTGTATGGAACATTACCATGCAGTTTTGTTCTGCGTGAACAACCTAAGCAATATAACACAAGAACCAGCAACTAAAACATTCTTTACAATTCATCTTCCTTGAATCTTCCAATTTCATATATCTTGAATCTGTTCTAACCCAAAATTCCCCCACTTCTCTTACAATCTTACCAAAACCTTCGCATTCTTTCGTTCTTTCACATATTTTTCATACACTGCCAATAGTTCTATCACCAAACTTTTCTTGAATCTGTTACACTTTCCTTTTATAAATTTCGAGGACGAAATTTTTATAAGGAGGGTAGAATGTAACAACCCCAAACTTTCTGTAAAAAAATTTCAAAAATACAGAAAGGGGTAATTTTTGCCTGAGCACAAGATATAAGTTTGTTTTGCTTTTTAATAGCAAGAAGGAGTTTGTAGCTCATTGGTAGTACCTTGCACTGCTGAACCAAAGCACCAAAATTCAAATCTCATCCCCTGCATTATTTTTAATATTGATTTCTTTTTAAATTTTTAGAATTTTAAGAGTCTACACGTGCTAAATCCGTAAAACCAAAGGTCACACTAAAAACAAACTACCCCACTGTGCAGACCAAGCGACGAGGGACACGTGGCGGCGAGCCCCGGCCGGACTCATCCGACTCAGGCCGGCGACTCGGTCGACTCAGCTCGCCGCCGCTGGCCTAGTTGAGCCGGATCGCCGAGTTGTCTTCTTAGAAGTTGTATCTTTTGGTCTCCCCATTACTCCTGTATAGTTTAAATTTCCTGCACATGAACAGAACACTTTAAAATCCCATTAAAGCATATTTTTAATACAATTTTTAAAACATTTTCAATTCAACTTTTCACCTACC
Source organism: Agapanthus africanus (assembly GCA_030015575.1). Taxonomy (NCBI): domain Eukaryota; kingdom Viridiplantae; phylum Streptophyta; class Magnoliopsida; order Asparagales; family Amaryllidaceae; genus Agapanthus; species Agapanthus africanus. The sequence goes on along the minus strand of CM057348.1, from coordinate 104,887,976 downwards.
CTAACCCTAGTTTTACCCTATAAATACCACCCCTAAACACACACCCCTCACTCACAATTCTGTCCAAACACTCAAGAAAACTCTATAGAATTTTTGTGTACAAGTGGAGTTAGCGAATGGCGATCTTCCGACGACGACCCTAGGAGCTTCCTGTTGGGATGCGGAGGCGCCCCGGCCGTCAAACCGATGCCAAATGCGGAACAAAAACTTTTTACGGAACCGGTGCTACCGCGACCCAAAACCTAGATCGTTCCATTAACCATAAACCAGCAATCTGTAAAAAGAGTTAGAAAGATTATACCGATCGATCCGTATCCTTCCGTCTTCAATCTCTACGCCAAACTCCCCGATGTTGCACCGACGAAGTTCGCTCCCCGATCAGGTCCGTCAAAGTGGCATCGCATCGATGAATCTGTATATGGGCTCCCACCTCAAGACCGAGGCAACTCGAACATGAAGTTTGCTAGCCGATGTTCCCGCCAAAAATTTCTGTGCAAAAGAGCCCAAGGTATCAAATGGCAGTGATACGCTTAAGAAAATGTGAACCGGTATTGTCACGCCCCGCTTCCCAAAATACGGAATACGAGGGGTAGACAAGGCCAGCCATGCTCCTACGGTCAAGGAAATGTCCTGCCGTAGTCACACTTCGGCTTCTAGTTTTTCATGGTAAACAGTAAATGATGCGCAGGTAATGAGAAATGCAGTAACTGAAAGAAACAATGTAAAGACTGACCTGAAGTGGAACAAACGAATGTAACTCGGAATGGCAAGTCAAGAAGTCTGTGATGCACGTCTAGTTCTGGTCCAGGCTAAATCTTCTCCTCACACTGAGCATGCATACTCAGGTCGTCAGAGCGACACAATAGCAATATAATATATATAAAATCAAGTGACAGTTCTAACAGTAGTAATAGATATGAATAACAATAAATCAAGGACAGCATGAATATGAATATGCAGTAATCAATGCAGCGGAGCACTAAAGCAGTAGAACGACATGTCACGTATGTCAACACAGTATATAAGGTATATAAATGCCCGTATCCCTATCAGTCTCTAAGTCTTACTGTACAGGTCACTAAGCCTATCGTCAGTCCAAGTGTGAGAGTCAACCACTCGCGAGTGTCCTCCACCCAAGGGTAGAACCCAAGGGCAAGGGACCACGGGCCCAACATGTAACATGTATATCACGATGAATATCACATACCCTGTAAATCTCCATATATCTCCCTAAATATATAAGCCGGCATGGGACTCCCGAGATTCTGTTGAACTCACACTTAAACTACCCCACACCCCGTGGTCTACATCAAACCCAACCATAACCCTAAATACCAATCGGTCTGTGACAAGTCTGCGCAAGAACTGGAGGCAGGACCTCCATCAAGCACATCCCGACTAATACCTAAGATAAATGGCAGTGTCGGATGCCTTATCTGTGACACTCGTGCAAACGCTTCTATAAGTGTCCCATACCACTTATAGTCACACGTACACGCATCCCACAGACATCGACAATGCAATAGAATAATAGGGTCACTGATTGTGTACAAGTACGTATCACTTTCACTTATTCACGGATACACGAACACTGACGTACTTGCTACAATCATCACTAAAATCTAACACTGGGTAAATGCACGATGTCACTAGGTTATTACTGCAATGATAGGGGTATGATATGATGCGTGAACAGTATATGAGCATGATTAGGATGTTATGAAACAGTATTCTATCACTTGCACGATTTATCATGAAACGTATGTGTACAGTTTAGCGAAACAATAAACAGGTAATAATTAGTATGTTCAGTTATCTATCCATCTATTTTGGTTTCATGCCAATCGGATTCCAAAGTCATTATTTATAGCCATTTCATTTTAAACGTTCACGGCTGGAAATCTGGTTTCAGAATCAGAAATCTGTTTCGCAACGCATTTTAATCCCAGTTGGGATCAGATTTTAGCGACGCTACAATTGGATGAATTCTATAGTTTTCAGTAAGGTTTTCAACTCAATAGACGGATCTTAGATCGCGTCTGTACGTCAGGAGATATACACAATTCAATACCAATATGTCAGTTCTGATTCTGCTGGGACTGTTATGCGTCCCGATATATTAAATTACAGATTAAATATCAAACGGTAACGAAACAGAATGAAACCAATTGTTTTGTCTAGCTAACAGATTTACCTATAATAATCAGTGGAGTTCCACAATCTACGAGTTAAGAAAATCTTGTGGTACCCATTACGGAACAGCAAGCAACGACTGGAGTCGCTCTGGACTGCAGTCCAGAGTCACACTCCGATCCAAGTATCGTCACAGTTTAAGTACAGGAATGTCAGGAAAAAAGTATAGGGTTAAAGTTCGTCGAGTCAGCTTCGATTTGAGCCCTCGAACGTACCATTCTAGTATGTATATGATTTATGGTGAATTTAACCGTTTTCAGGTACAATAAAATTACAGTTTTACGATTAAACTTTGGGGTAGTTGTTTTGGTCATTAGCAGTCATATTATCAAACGAAATTTGCACAAGATATTCATCACACCAAGGGCCAACAAGAACAGTCTGGTTCCGTCAAATTAGACAAGTAATTCCATTGGGATCACACATCGAACGGTTGCATCGTGTAATTTATCAAGGATATTTAGTATAAAATTTATAAGATTATAGTTTGTAACAAATACCAAATAGCATGTAGCAAGTATAAAACTTGCCTGGAGGCGCACGGCAGCGAGGTACAGTACGGGCGCGCGACGAGCTAACACCGCGACGGTAACGGCTCCGGGTGAGCTCGGGTCTGCTCTCGGCCAGTGGGGGCTCGGGACGTCGTCGGGGTGTCTGCGGTGGTCGCAGCTCTTGATGGTGGGCTGCTTGTGTGGTGGTGGCCGAAAGATGGAATGTTAGCCACAGAGAGAGAGAGAAAGAATTGCTGAGAAAGAGAGAGAGAGGAATGAGAGAGAGAGAAGTAGGGGAAGAGAGTGGCAGAGGAGAAGAGAGTTAGAGAGAGATGAGTGAGAGAGTGAACTGAGAAAGGAGAGAGAGAGAGAGAGCCAGAGGGATAGAAAGAGAGAGAGAGCCAGAGGGATAGCTGAGAAACGTAGAGAGAGAAACAGGGGAGAGAGAGAAAGAGCAGAGAGAGAGAGCAGAGCAGGGAGAGGGAGAAAACAGAGGAAGGTGAGAAAGAGAGAGATTGGGGAGTGAGGGTGAAGGCTCGGGTGAGCGAGGGGAGTGAGGAAGAGATCAAGAGAGTCGAGGATGGTGGCGACGGTGACGATGATGATGACGATGGGGTCGACAAGAAGCAGTGGGCCGCTGTCGAAAGGTTGCAGGGGTGGAGCTATGGTGGTCGCGGTGTCGAGCGGAGGCGGATGAAGAAAGGAGGTGGTCGGCTGGGGTGTCGACGAGATGCGATGGGTTCTGGTGAGGGGGTGCAGGTGAGGGTGCTCGGGGATGATGGTGGCGGTTGCGGTTGCGGGTGCGGGTCGAGAGGGGAGGAAGAAGGAGAACGAGGGAGGTAAAGATAGTGAGGTGAGGAAAAGAGTGAGTGGGTGTGTACGAGAGGAGAGATATGGAGACGGGGTCGCGCGTCGTGGGGAGTAACGGCGCGCGAGCGAGGGCGGAGGAGGCGGCGTGGGTTACGGCGAAGGAACGGGTCGCGTACGAGGGAAAGAAAGTAGTCGTTGGAGGTGAAAGGGAGATAAACTGGAGCGGATCGGGTCGGGTGAAGCGGGCACGGTGAAGAGGGAAGGGGTGCTGGGCTGAGAGGGAGTGGGCTGGGCCGACAAGGGAAAAGAATTAAATGGGGGGAAAACGGAGCGGGCCGGAAACGAGTTAGGCCAGGGAAAATATAAGGAAATATTGAGGAGAAAAGAATGGATGGGCTCGGCTGCTTTGGGCTGCAAAATTATAAAAACAGAATTATAAAGAAACTGTGAGGAATATTTCTGGGCCGCAGGAAATTTACTTAGAGGAAAAATGGAATAAAACTGGGGGCAGCTGGGCTGAAGAAAATAGATGAATTAAAGGGAATTGGGAACGGGCCAGGTTGGAATTTATTATGAGGAAAAAAAATAGGGAAAATAAGAGAGTGGGCCGGGAGCTTGGGCTGCAAAAGAAAATAAGGTTGGGTTTAAGATTTTAAATAAAAGAAGAGGGCTATGTTGGGGTTCCAAAATGAAAATAATAAGAGAATAGAGAAACCAAAGAGGCCGGGCTGCGGGGCTAGGGAAAGGCTGAGTTTGAGTTAAAAGAAATTCTTTTTAGGTTTCGGATAAATAAAGTTATAAATAGAATAAACAAGATTATAGAGTAACAGAATACAGATTTTGGTATAGAGAGGGCTGGGTATTACAGGTATCTTTCGGGCTATTTTTTGATAAACTCCCGAATGAGAAACAGATAAATTCTGATGGTATCGAAAGCGTCTCGAAAACCCTTTTGATTTGGTATATTATGGGCTTCATAATTCATCCGGGATCAAAAGTTATGGGCAAATACGCAATGCACTGTTCCCTGATTAAAAATCAGGAATTACCTCAATGAGGTATCACGTGCTCACACGTGATCAATGATCACGTGTTGACACGTGATAGTTAAAACAGAAATAAAAACAAATGGTTGAAGAAAATACCTCAACGAGGGATCACGTGCTCACACGTGACCAATGGTCACATGTTGACACGTGATGGTTAAAACAACAACATAAACAAGCGGCTGTTAAAAGACTCAATTAGGGGGTCACGTGCTCATACGTGACCAAGGGTTACGTGCCAGCACGTGACAGGCTTTGAAAGGCTTACAGTTTAATAGAATTAAAATTCTAAATCTTTCCAAATGGAAAACACGGTCAGATCCGCCTCTAAGACGATAGATTATGGGGACCGTTGGATTAAAGATCTAAGGATGATTAAAAATCACCAATTTATGGAAAAATCTTAAACAAGGAAAGATCTTCCTAAATCTCACCGAAATAATAAACAGAATATCTTTTGGATTTAAAATCCAACGGTGAATAAAATTCACTGAATGATCTAAAGGCTCATATTAAATATGAAAACAAATCAAATCTTTCAATGGGAGATTTACTAAACAAATTGATTCTTTTCCTCCTCCTATAAATAGGAGCCAAGAAAAGAAGAGAGGGATCTACTTTTTTGAGAAGAGAAGAACAGAGAGAGGAGAATTTAATTCTCAAGAGAGAAGAAAAGAAAGAAGAATTTAATTCTCAACAAAGAAAACCCTATGTGAGAAAGGGAAAAAGGATCAAAACTTCAAAAAAGAAAATTTAATTCTCAATCCAAGAGTTTAACTCTTATACAAAAAAGAACATAGTTCTTCTTCTGGTTGAAGATCTGCACAGAGCACATCTCCCCATAAGTTGAGAATTTAATTCTCATCGGGTCGAGATCCTACCATGCAGATCCTAAACGTAGAAGGGGAATTGAGTTTTGAGAATTTAATTCTCCTAAAACAAAACTAGGGTTTAACCCTAATTGAGAATTTAATTCTCTCAGATTCAACAGGAATTTAATTCCTCCTAAAATGAAACTAGGGTTTAACCCTATATAAGAATTTAAATCTTTTACATATTTGGGAATTTAATTCCTTTAAAAAGAAATTAGGGTTTTACCCTAAATAAGAATTTAATTCTTAATCTTACAGAGAATTAAATTCTCAAAATAAAATGAAGAGACTTAAAAGATCTCCATGCATGCAAAAGAATTACGGTCACGTGTCCCCACATGACCTCTGAAGAGATCCCTAAAAATGAGAAGGAGGAGAGCTCAGAGGCAACGCCTCACGTGCTCCACGTGACCCCTGGAACACAGAAAGAAAAAGAAAAGGAAATATGAGCTTTGGGCGCTCTCACGTGTCCCCACGTGACCCCTCAGCAAGTGCTATAATTACCAATGCATAAACCCCATCACGTGCCAACACGTGATGCTCTAAAAATAAAAATAAAAAGTGTTTAACATTTAATTACAGAACGAAGAAAAAGGGATCTGGTCCTACTTTTGGGCGCTCTCATGTGTTCACACGTAACCCCACTTTCTTTAGTGTTTAACACTAATTTGGGGATTATATTTCCAGTGTTTAACACTGATTGTCGTTTAGTGTTTAACACTAATTTGAGAGTTTTACCTCCAGTGTTTAACACTATTGTTCTCTAGTGTTTAACACTACTTTTGGCCAAATTGGCTAATTTTCCAGAGGCAAAAGTCCCTCCTCCAAATGAATCTCAAAACTGAGAAAATCAAAGATGAAAATATTTAGCACTGCTGAATGATGAGGGGCTGAACCTAGACAAATGTCTAATGGCCCAAAGGGCCAATATTTCAAACATAATTGGACTTAGCCCAAACTGGCCATAAGTCCTCAAATTATCTTGAACTGAGTACATCTGCTCTTTCAACCAACTCATTGGTGCAAGGGTACATCTCTGAGCTCCTCTGATATTTGTCGTTGTAATCCTTCAACGTCGTCAGAGAGGTGATGGGTCCCGACAGCCATACATTTTATTGGACCACCATGTCCTTAAACTGGCAATGGGCCACCATGTCCTTAAACTGGCAATGGACCACCATGTCCCTAAACTAGCAATGGACCACTACGTCCCTAAACTGGAACAATAGAGCCCCAAACGCTCTTTTGTCGGATCTAAACGATCCCGTTAAGTCGATCTTAGTCTCAAATTGGACTAATGTATCCTTAAAAAACGTTTAAGTTGATCTTAGCCTCAAATATGGCTAACGTATCCTTAAACCAAAACCCCAAACCCAAATCTAAGAAAATACGGATTTGGACTAATCCACGTCCTACGGGCGACGATATAAATTAGTCTCCGTATACAATCCACGGGCAACCACAAACAAAACAAACACCCACGACACGAAGTGACCATCTGGAGAAGGAGAAAGTTGTTACCGCGATGCGGTAGCGTAATTAACTGCAGGGGCTTGCGCCTGCAGGGAAGAGCGTCCCCACAATCAAAAACCCCTCGAACGAGAGGGAATCTGACGAAGTCTGCTACATCGGCCCGCATCCGTTTAAACCTCCGATACATGGTGTCATAAATCAACTTGGCATCTTCGGAGAGGTGGACGGATAAAACCAATTAGCATCTGCCCCGAATCTCAGGCAAGACATCCATGTCTTGGCCGCCATTCGGAGGGGAACAGATTCTGGCACGCCCGGTGGGACCTTTTCCTCTTTCCACTCCACACTTCGTGTGTCGTATTTTTCCCGTGATCAGATAATCGCGGTGTATATGTTGTGGTTGCCCTTAGGGGAGTGGATACTGAAGTCGGCGCTTCGTCTTTGTGAAGAATGGCGATTGTTCCGACCTTAGCAATACAGGCTCTGTCATATCTGGTGGAGTCAAGTATGGGTTACTTGCAGCCTCAAATATCTGCAATCCGGCTTTTCAAGAAATTAACGGGCTTCTTTTTGGGTCGATACTCCCACCTCCCACCCTCGGTGCCTCAACGCCGATGGAGGAAGCCCAGAGGATGTCTGTCACCCACTGGCAGGCTCCCCAAGCAGCAGCCTTGCCGACGGAATCGGTCCTCAAACAGCTGGCACATGCCAAAGACCAAGGTCGACACAGGGGCAGAATATTCAAGCTCTTCAAGAAATCAATAGCTTCAAACTGCACTAACTGCAACAGCAACTCTCGCTTTGTCCCATCTGGAGGAGTAACCTACGGGCCCCAAGCGGCCTCCCTTTTCACTATGCCAGTAGAGCAGGTAACTCAAGCCACCACTGGGCTATTCTTTGGGACCATGCTCCCGCCAACGAGCTTCAGCGCTCCTATACCATCACAAGAAGCTCCCAAGAAGTCGTTTTTCAGCGCTCCTGTGCTTATTTACGCCCTACTTTGCATTATACTATATATAAGCACATAAAAAAATTTGTGATAATAAAAGAGTAGAAAATGAAAAATTATATTTAAAAGATAGGAATAGTTTAAGAAAAACAAGAAAGTTATATGTTTTCTTAAATGAAACTAGTAACAAGTAGTTATGAGCTGTTGTCCCATGGGTTAGTAAGATGAAGAAAATTACTAATCTGAGGATAAAAATAAGCCTGAAAAATAGTTCCTATTCTGGAAGCCAAACATTTGAACGTTGATACCCTACTATACGCACTTACACACATCTTGAAACTCGGGATAGTAGAGGATACCTTGAAACACTCTTGTCTAGAAGCCAAAGTATGAAGAAAATAAAAGTGGAGAATAAAAGATAAAATGGCGAAAAGAAAAATGAACACTGGTTTTGTTATCACCGAGGCAGCAATAAAAAAATATAGCGAGGGTGCTTTATCACCTAGTGCCTTAGACCAACTGGTTTGGGAGCAATTGCTAAGCCTTAGGTGTTGCAAGACGAGGAAAAACACCTAATTAGCAAGCACATAAGTAATCGGTCGGTTAGTACCTCAAGAAGTATTAACGGTCGTATGAAGAATGTGTGAGCAAATTCCATCTAAATATCTATTAAAAAGTACTAAGGTAGATGGACAAGAGTATGATTGCTTGAATTGAATTCTCTGAGTGTAGGGATGTCCAGTTCACACACGTAGGGGTATATGATTAATGTTTGGAAGAAAGGTAGGAATGAAAACTAAAGGCGGTGTTTTATTGAGGGATAATATGATTTCTAACATTTTTTCATGACCATTAAGATAGGGCTCATAGCAACTGAAAAGCTGGTATAGTTGAAAACTCTTATTTTCAAGTTCTTTCTTTTATAGTTCTTATCTTCATATAACTTTTATCATCTCTCTTTTATTATAAGATTTTGTGGGTGTAATCCGCTGAAAACCCTCAGGAGACAACATTCCTCCTAATAGGGATATACCACTGGCGCCGAGTAAGGAAGACTGGGGGAAACTCTCCTTCTGGACTGACTCCGCCGAATCTAACGGCGGAAATTGATGCTGTTGTTCCAACTGGAAACAGCTTTGAACCGGTTAGGAAGGTCCACAAGAACTCTCCGACCGCTGTGCTGAAAAGATCTCCTCCACCTATGGAGAGCGCTACAAAGGTGAAGCCGGAAAAGACCCCTCAACGGCTGTCCTCTAAAATCTACAAGGTCTGGCGTCAAGTCCAAGACTCGGTAATTGATCAAGGTTATCCCCGCCGACAGAAAAAGGTGAAAGTTCAGCGGGAAGAGGACCATCCTATCAAGACACAAAAGGCGATAGCTAGTTGGGGCCCATAGCAACGGCCCCCTCAACTTCGACCGCTCACAAGAGGAGAAGGCCGGAGAAAATCCCTGGGTCTGCGACGAACTGCAAGACCACTGAACCTAAACACTCCAAGTCTGGGGGCATGATGGTACATACCGTCTATATGGCATCCGGAAAAGAGGATAGCCATGTCTTCACAGGTCATAGACCGCTTACGCGATCAGTGACTAAGGCTCAGGGGCAATAACAACAAAAGCTCCAAGAAATGCTGACAGCCATGGGCGCACTTACGGGACCGAAAGTAAGCCCGGAGACATCCTCGGAGTAGCGCCGTGAGCAAGAAACTGATGCTGAGTTTTTTTCAGAGAATCCTTGAAAAGAAGGACAAAGAGGTAGCGGAACAAGCTGCCAACATAAAACAAATTCAAGACGAGGAAAAGGTTTGCTAAAGCCATATCAATGGGAATGAAGCTACCACCCTCTGAAGAAAACACTCTCGGTGGAGTAGAGATGCATCCTAATTACTGCCTATATCATCAGAAGATCGCACATCCCACTAAAGACTGCGACTCCTTTAAGTGTTGGTGGCAAGGGTATGTCGCTCACAGGCAACACTTCAACAGGACAAAGCGTGAAGCTCGTAGACAGCAAAAAATACGACATATGAGCATAAAAGAGTTGCCGGCAATTGTCATAGGGATGACCCCGGGGGATCATGAGTTCTCACCTTCGGGAGCGATTCCGACGAAAAAGCAGCCCTCGGCCCTCTCTTCAAGGAGTACATCTCTGAAGGATTGAGAAATTGCGAGAACATTCAGCCGTGCAATTGCACGATACTCGGAGAGAATCTCGGGCCCACAAACAACGGAGCGAACAAAAAGGATAAAGGAAAAGGAAAAACGGCATTCGTCTCCAGCGCTCAACAACAATCAAGTGACCCTAGACCGGTTTTTCGCCAAAGTAACAAGCGGCAACCTCTCTATGAGAAGTTGAAACGACCTTACTCATTTTCCCGGGATGAAACAAAGAGGTTGTTCGAACTAGCAGTGCACAACAGGCTTATCACTCTACCGGAGCCGAAACACCAGCTACAACAGAATGATGTTATCAATCCTGATTACTGCCCTTACCACCAAGTATTGGGCCATCCGATCGAAAACTGCTACGTTTTCAAAAACTGGGTTGAAGACTAATACCAACAGGGCGAGTTCGCGTCGTCCGAAAACTGGAATGTGAGCCCGCCACAACCACATGCTCCAAGAAAGATGGATATGCCGGGGGCATCATGCTCATTCATAGGGAAAGCCCCATTGAACCAGCATCGTCCAGGGGACATCGATTCATCTTGGCGACGACTGATTATTTCTCCAAATGGGCAGAAGCAGTACCGCTGAGGGAAGTAAAGACAGAGAATATCCTCCATTTCTTCAAGACGCACGTCATATATCGGTTTGGAATGCCGAGACGGATCATCTCCGATAACGGGCCAGCCTACCGAAGCCACAAGATCAGTCGCTTCGCGCAGCAGCATAATATAGACTGGAGATATTCCTCGGTTTATAATCCGCGAGCTAATGGTTTAGCTGAGGCTTTCAACAAGACCTTGACGAAGATCATGAAGAAAACGGTGTCTCGAAATAAAAAGGACTGGCATGAAAGACTGCAAGAGGCTCTTTGGGCGTATCGAACTACGTTCAAAACGGCCACGAGCACAACGCCGTACGCGTTGGTATTCGGTACAGAAGCAGTACTCCCCCTCGAGATAGAGTTACCCTCTCTACGAGTGGCGGCCCACTATGAGCTGACGGACGAAGAAAATGCTCACCATCGGCTTGAGGAGCTTGACGCCCTTGATGAAACCCGGCTCATAGCGCAACAAAATCTGGAGGCTTATAAAGCAAAGATGACGCGCTCATATGAAAGATTGACTAGGCCGAGGACATTCCGCCAAAGCGAACTCATGCTAGTGGTCAAAAGGCCTATGATCCCCAATCGCGCCAAGCGGGGAAAATTCGAGCCGAACTATGAAGACCCGTACATAATAGACAAGGTCTACCAGGGTGGAGCCTATCTACTCATGGATATGCACGGTGAAAGGCCTTCCAGGCCAATAAACGGCCGCTTCCTAAAGAAATACTACGCTTAATGAGCCACAACCTAAGTCAATGATAGATGACGACGATTATGTCCGCTCGCTATCTTCCTAAGCTCAAACTCTATAAGCAGTAGCCGGCCTTCTCCTGACCGGACCGAAACGTCCTTAAACTAACGACGGACCGAAACGTTCTTAAACTAATAACGGACCGAAACGTCCTTAAACTACTACCGCAGCATCCTTAGGCTGACGAGATAAAAAAAAAGATGGTATGTCCATAAGCAAAATGGGCACGGATGAAAACCCGAAAGGGCGCCGTGAGTAAAAACAGCAGAACTACCGGCGAGTCTTGTGAAAACCCGAAAGGGCGCAACCTCGTTCAAAAAAAAAACAAAAAACAAAAAAAACGGTATGTCCATAAGCAAAATGGGCACGGATGAAAACCCGAAAGGGCTCCGTGAGTAAAAACAGTAGGCCTACCAGCGAGTGTTTGTGAAAACCCGAAAGGGCACAACCTCGTTAAAAGACACTTACAGGGTCCTCACGACCTTGTAAGGAGAAACCACCCGCGTGAGATCCTTAGGACTCACAAGGGAGCAATACGCTTAGGAGTCCTCCCGATTCCTAAGGAGAAATTACACTTGCGAGATCCTCACGACTCGTAAGGAGAATTCTCTTATGGGACCCTCACGGCTCATAAGATTTGAAAGTCTTAGGTTACAGAGACCTGAACATGTTCTTAAGCAACTCCCACAACCTTCGATATTGCCCTACAAATGGTGCAACACTGACCCTTGTATACAATCCACGGGCGCGAATAAACATTTCCCTAACCAAGTCCCACCCATGGCTAGGGATATGTCCATATGGTGAACTACCCTTGTAAATCCTCTCGACTTATAAAGAGAAAACCCTTTAGTAAGATCCTTACGACTTACAGGGGAATATACACTTAGGAATCCTCACGATTCCGAAGGAGAAAACACACCTACGAGATCCTCACGACTTGTAGGGAGAAATACCTTTGTGAGACCCTTACGGCTCATGAAGTCAAAAGCCTTAGTTGACAGAATCCTAACCCTGTTTACTAAGCCACCTTTGTTCGACATCGACAGAGGCAAATGATGATTCGCTCCTGGCGATATCCCAGTTGTAGCGATGCTGATGCCTAAACCGGTATCAAATTCCTAGTCCTTTCATGGCAAATGATGATTCGCTCCTGGCAATATTCCAGTCGTAGCGATGCTGATGCTAAGATTGGCATCAGATTCCAAGTTTCACACTCGCGATAAGAAAAATCAGCGAGCTAAAAATGCATATGAAATAGCCGAAATGATGGGGCAACTTGCAACAAAATCAGCAAGTAAAAATATATGCATACAAAAACAGCCGAAATGATTGGGCAACTCGCAATAAAAAGCAGCGAGTAAAAAGAAAAACAGCCGAAATGATTGGGCAACTCACAATAAAAAGCAGCGAGTAAAAAAAAACAGCTGAAATGATTGGGTAACTCGCAATAAAAAGCAGCGAGTAAAAAGAAAAATAGCCGAAATGATTGGGCACCGCGAAAAATAGCCGAAATGACTGGGCAATCGCGATTTTCGCTATATAAAAAGCTGAAATGATAGAGCATCGAGGAAAGAAAAAAAAGAATGAAATGAAAGAATGAAACTTTTTGCCCTACAGGTGAGATCACATCGATCCCTGTATACAATCCAGGGGTACAAACAAAGAGGGAACCATACCTTCCCAACAGGCTCCATCAGAAAGCGAAGCCAAATCTCGACTGTTCATAGACAACCTAGAGACAATCTCGACATTTGTCGCAATATCGCAGACACAATGTCAACAAGCAAAGCAAAGGAAGATCCCTAGCTTCAGGATCTCGACGTCGATATCGACAACTTAGAGATCACCAACGGCGTTTCTCCTCACTCCAACCAGATGCAGACGTGACGTCAACAATCGACCTCAGAGTCGCAACGAAACGGAGCCATGGCAAAGTCCCTAGTTCCAAATCTCAATGGCCACATCTACAGCCTGGAGACCAACAACGGTGTACCTCCTCATTCCAGCAGGACATAGATGCTATACCATCAAACGGAGCCATAGCAAAATCCATAGTTCCAAATCTCAATGGCCACATCTACAGCCTGGAGACCAACAACGGTGTGCCTCCTCATTCCAACAGGACATAGATGCTACACCATCAAACGGAGCCACGGCATAGTCCTTAGTTCCAAATCTCGACGGTTCACAGACAACCTAGAGACCATCTCAGCATTCGTCTCGATACAGTAGACGCAATGTCAACAACGGCGTTCCTTCGCAGTCCAGCAGGATGTAGATACAACGTCAACAAAAGACCCCATGGTCGAAACAATGCGGAGTGACGGTAAAATCCCAACTCCACCTCAGCATTCGTCTCGTTACAGTAGATGAAATGTCACCACAGCGTTCTTCCCCCATCAGGATTCAGACGCGCCAAAGCAAATGAAGCAAAAGGCCAAATTCCTAGCTTCAGGGTCTTGACGGCAACTCATATAAAGCCTGAAAGACAATCGGAGATCATCTCGCACCAGTACGGAGTGGTCACCACCTTGACGATCGTCTCGATACAGCAGATGAAATGTCACCCCAGCGTTCTTCCCCCAACAGGATTCGGACGCGCCAAAGCAAATGAAGCAAAAGGCCAAATTCCTAGCTTCAGGGTCTTGACGGCAAGTCATATAAAGCCTGAAAGACATTCGGAGATCATCTCGCACCAGCACGGAGTGGTCACCACCTCGACGATCGTCTCGATACAGCAGATGAAATGTCATCCCAGCGTTCTTCCCCCAACAGGATTCGGACGCGCCAAAGCAAATGAAGCAAAAGTCCAAATTCCTAGCTTCAGGGTCTTGACGGCAACTCATATAAAGCCTGAAAGACAATCGGAGATCATCTCGCACCAGCGCGGAGTGGTCACCACCTCAACGATCGTCTCGATACAGCAGATGAAATGTCACCCCAGCGTTCTTCCCCCAACAGGATTCGGATGCGCCAAAGCAAATGAAGCAAAGGCCAAATTCCCAGCTTCAGGGTCTTGACGGCAAGTCATATAAAGCCTGAAAGACATTCGGAGATCATCTCGCACCAACGCGGAGTGGTCACCACTTTGACGATCGTCTCGATACAGCAGATGAAATGTCACCCGAGCGTTCTTCCCCCAGCAGGATTCGGACGCGCCAAAGCAAATGAAGCAAAGGTCAAATTCCTAGCTTCATGGTCTTGACGGCAAGTCATATAAAGCCTGAAAGACATTCGGAGATCATCTCACACCAGCGCGGAGTGGTCACCACCTCGACGATCGTCTCGATACAGCAGATGAAATGTCACCCCATCGTTCTTCCCCCAGCAGGATTCGGACGCGCCAAAGCAAACGAAGCGAAGGCCAAATTCCTAGCTTCAAAGTCTTAACGGCAAGTCATATAAAGCTTGAAAGACTACCGGAGATCATCCCACATGGAGTGGTCACCATCTCGACGTTCGTCCCGATACAGCAGACGAGATGTCACCCCAGCGTTCTTCCTCCAGCAGGGTTCAGACGCGACACTCAAACAAAAGGAGTCACGGCAAAATCCCTGGTTCCAAACCTCGACGGTTCACCAGCAACCTAGAGACAACCGCGACATTCATCTCGATACAGCAGACACGATGCCAGCAAACGAAGCAAAGGCCAAATTCCTAGCTTCAGGGTCTTGACGGCAAGTCATATAAAGTCTGAAAGACAATCGGAGATCATCTCGCACCAGCGCGGAGTGATCACCACCGCGACATTCGTCTCGATACAGCAGACGCGATGCCAGCAAACGAAGCGAAGGCCAAATTCCTAGCTTCAGAGTCTTAACGGCAAGTCATATAAAGCCTGGAAGACAATCATAGATTATCTCGCACCAGTGCGAAGTGATCACCACCGCGATATTCGTCTCGATACAGCAGACGCGATACCAGCAAACGAAGCGAAGGCCAAATTCCTAGCTTCAAAGTCTTAACGGCAAGTCATATAAAGCCTGGAAGACAATCGGAGATTATCTCGCACCAGTGCGAAGTGGTCACCACCTCGACGTCCGTTTCGACACAGCAGACGCAACATCACCAAAAGGGGTCACGGCAAAATCCCTGGTTCCAAACCTCGACGGTTCACCAGCAACCTAGAGACAACCACGACATTCATCTCAATACAGCAGATGCAATGCAAGCAAACGAAGCAAATGCCAAATTCCTAGCTTCAGGGTCTTAACGGCAAGTCATATAAAGCCTGAAAGACAATCGGAGATTATCTCGCACCAGTGCGGAGTGGTCACCTCCTCGACGTTCGTCTCGACACAGCAGACGCAACATCACCAAAAGGAGCCACGGCAAAATCCCTAGTTCCAAACCTCGATGGTTCACCAGCAACCTAGAGACAACCGCGACATTCGTCTCGATACAGCAAACGCGATGCCAGCAAACGAAGCAAAGGCCAAATTCCTAGCTTCAGGGTATTAACGGCAAGTCATATAAAGCTTGAAAGACTATCGGAGATCATCCCACACCAGCGCGGAGTGGTTATGACTCATCGGGGCTCTCCAAAATGGGCCTAACCTCAAGTAAAAAGAGGCATGGCAAAGTTCCTAACGCTTGCTTTTCCGACGGTCAAACTGCCAAGAAGGATTGCTTGAAGACGTCTTGTCCAGCCTCCGAAGGGATCAGAGACACGGCAGTCGCAGGGCTACTCGAACAGCACGATTGCCTATCGAGGAATATATCAGCTGATGCGACGGTACGACGGCCAAAACCCTAAGTACCACAGACCCTAACGGACTTCTGTCGTAAAGAGCAGAGGTTAACTGTGACGTTAGGATATTCTCGCGAGAAATGCTTGATTCGTCTCGACTCGTGAGGAAATTGATGTCTTTGTGAGAACTGCTCGATTCGTCTCGACTCGTGAGGTAAAGCCTTAGGCAGCAGGGATTAAAAAACTTGTTTCCTAAGCACTGGGATCCTGCAAGTCGGCCCAAAACAGCCTCTTGCATACTATCCACGGGTCACACTCTCCGAAGTCGAATCTCGACAGGGAGGGAAACAACCGCTCACGGGTCCTCTCGACTCGTAAGAGGGAAAAATTCTCTTATAAGATCCTTACGACTTACAAGAGAAAACACACTTAGGAGTCCTCACGACCCCTAAGGAGAAAATACACCAACGAGATCCTCTCGATCCGTAGGGAGAAAAGTCTTTGTGAGACCCTCACGGCTCATAAAGTTGAAAAGTCTTAGGCTACAAGGACCCTAAACTTGTCTCCTAAGCCCTCAATTCCATGGCAACTCATAACTTTGCACTACTTCACCCACATATACACTTACGTGGGCAAAGTAGTGGGGGGCATTTGTTCCCGCCAAAAATTTCTGCGCAAAAGAGCCCAAGGTATCAAATGGCAGCGATACGCTTAAGAAAATGTGAACCGGTATCTTCTGGGTTGTTTTTTGACAAACTCCCGAATGAGAAACAGATAAATTCTGATGGTATCAAAAGCGTCTCGAAAAACCTTTCAATTTGGTATATTATGGGCTTCATAATTCATCCGGGATCAAAAGTTATGGGCAAATACGGAATGCACTGTTCCCTGATTAAAAATCAGGAATTACCTCAATGAGGTATCACGTGATCAATGATCACGTGTTGACACGTGATAGTTAAAACAGAAATAAAAACAAATGGCTGAAGGAAATACCTCAACGAGGGATCATATGCTCACACGTGACCAATGGTCACGTGTTGATACGTGATGGTTAAAACAACAACATAAACAAGCGGCTGTTAAAGGACTCAATCGGGGGGTCACGTGCTCACACGTGACCAAGGGTCACGTGCCAGCACGTGACAGGCTTTGAAAGCCTTACAGTTTAATAGAATTAAAATTCTAAATCTTTCCAAATAAGAATAAAAATTCTAAAAGCTTCTAAATCTTTCCAAATGGAAAAGGATTATGGGGACCGTTGGATTAAAGATCTAAGGATGATTAAAAATCACCAATTTATGGAAAAATCTTAAACAAGGAAAGATCTTCCTAAATCTCACCGAAATAACAAACAGAATATCTTTTGGATTTAAAATCCAACGGTGAATAAAATTCACTGAATGATCTAAAGGCTCTTATTAAATATGAAAACAAATCAAATCTTTCAATGGGAGATTTATTAAACAAATTGATTCTTTTCCTCCTCCTATAAATAGGAGCCAAGAAAAGAAGAGAAGGATCTACTTTTTTGAGGAGAGAAGAACAGAGAGAGGAGAATTTAATTCTCAAGAGAGAAGAAAAGAAAGAAGAATTTAATTCTCAACAAAGAAAACCCTAGGTGAGAAAGGGAAAAAGGATCAAAACTTCAAAAAAGAGAATTTAATTCTCAATCCAAGAGTTTAACTCTTATACAAAAAAGAACTTAGTTCTTCTTCTGGTTGAAGATCTGCACAGAGCACATCTCCCCATAAGTTGAGAATTTAATTCTCATCGGGTCGAGATCCTACCATGCAGATCCTAAACTTAGAAGGGGAATTGAGTTTTGAGAATTTAATTCTCCTAAAACAAAACTAGGGTTTAACCCTAATTGAGAATTTAATTCTCTCAGATTCAACAGGAATTTAATTCCTCCTAAAATGAAACTAGGATTTAACCCTATATAAGAATTTAATTCTTTTACATATTTAGGAATTTAATTCCTTTAAAAAGAAATTAGGGTTTTACCCTAAATAAGAATTTAATTCTTAATCTTACAAAGAATTAAATTCTCAAAATAAAATGAAGAGACTTAAAAGATCTCCATGCATGCAAAAGAATTACGGTCACGTGTCCCCACGTGACCTCTGAAGAGATCCCTAAAAATGAGAAGGAGAGCTCAGAGGCAACGCCTCACGTGCTCCACGTAACCCCTGGAACACAGAAAGAAAAAGCAAAGGAAATATGAGATTTGGGCGCTCTCACGTGTCCCCACGTGACCCCTCAGCAAGTGCTATAATTACCGATGCATAAATCCCCATCACGTGCCAACACGTGATGCTCTAAAAATAAAAATAAAAAGTGTTTAACACTTAATTACAGAACGAAGAAAAAGGGATCTGGTCCCACTTTTGGGCGCTCTCATGTGTCCACACGTAACCCCTCTTTCTTTAATGTTTAACACTAATTTGGGGATTATATTTTCAATGTTTAACACTGATTGTCTTTTAGTGTTTAACACTAATTTGAGAGTTTTACCTCCAGTGTTTAACACTGTTGTTCTCTAGTGTTTAACACTACTTTTGGCCAAATTGGCTAATTTTCCAGAGGCAAAAGTCCCTCCTCCAAATGAATCTCAAAACTGAGAAAATCAAAGATGAAAATATTTAGCACTGCTGAATGATGAGGGGCTGAACCTAGACAAATGTCTAATGGCCCAAAGGGCCAATATTTCAAACATAATTGGACTTAGCCCAAACTGGCCATAAGTCCTCAAATCATCTTGAACTGAGTACATCTGCTCTTTCAACCAACTCATTGGTTCAAGGGTACATCTCTGAGCTCCTCTGATATTTGTCGTTGTAATCCTTCAACGTCGTCAGAGAGGTGATGGGTCCCGACAGCCATATATTTTATTGGACCACCATGTCCTTAAACTGGCAATGGACCACCATGTCCCTAAACTGGTAATGGACCACTACGTCCCTAAACTGGAACAATAGAGCCCCAAACGCTCTTTTGTCGGATCTAAACGATCCCGTTAAGTCGATCTTAGTCTCAAATTGGACTAACGTATCTTTAACAAACGTTTAAGTTGATCTTACCCTCAAATATGGCTAACGTATTCTTAAACCAAAACCCCAAACCCAAATCTAAGAAAATACGGATTTGGACTAATCCACGTCCTACGGGCGACGACATAAATTAGTCTCCGTATACAATCCACGGGCAACCATAAACAAAACAAACACCCACAACACGAAGTGACCATCTGGAGAAGGAGAAAGTTGTTACCGCGATGCGGTAGCGTAATTAACTGCAGGGGCTTGCGCCTGCAGGGAAGAGCGTCCCCATAATCAAAAACCCCTCGAACGAGGGGGAATCTGACGAAGTCTGCTACATCGGCCGCATCCGTTTAAACCTCCGATACATGGTGCCATAAATCAACTTGGCATCTTCGAAGAGGTGGACGGATAAAACCAATTAGCATCTGCCCCGAATCTCAGACAAGACGTCCATGTCTTGGCCGCCATTCGGAGGGGAACAGCCGACATGTCCAAGAATGAAGTAGAGAGAGTGTGAAATATTCTGTCTCAAGATGCCCAAGTCGATTGGGCGGAGGTAAAAGGAAGTTGCCATTTGGGAGAACATGTGAGCAAGGAATTTTTCTTGGAGAAAAAGAGAATGAGCTTGTGAAGCCTAGAAAAATTTGCAAGTGAAGAAAACCCCAAAGGGTTCGGTCAGCATCCAAGAATGGGCTCTGGGGATTTTTCTCATGTGTGGAGAGTGCTTAAGAATTCACAATGGAAGAAAAACTAATCAATTAAACCCCTCTCCTAAAAGAAGCAGCCACACCCATTCCTCTCCTTTTTCCACCGCAAAAAAACCCCTCCAAATAAAGTGCTGGGTCAATTGCAGAAAACCTCTCCTGCACAAATTCAGCCACCAAATCATGGCCAAAGCCCATGCTGCCCCCTCCCCTCACTCGCCATGCCCATGCCCATGCCCATGCCCGTGCCCATCAGAATGGGCAGCCCCCACATAGTGCAAGAAAGTCAAAGAAAAGACGAAGTCAAGGTCAATGCTCACAGTGATTAAACAAGGTGTTTAAGACGGGAAAAGAAACTGGTAACTCCCAAAATAATCCCGTAACGAATTACGGGATTATACCTCAACTGTAAATACATACCCGTATTTGTATTCCGACTGAATACAAATACAATGAGACAAAAATATACCTACAATATACTAGGATCCAGCTTAAACCAAAGCCCGCTAGTATTATCTATCCGATCATGATGCACGGATATGATCGAACCCCGCCATATATCCATACGGCCTCTACAACGTTTCGCCCGAACTTGGAAAACTATCTGTGGGAGACTCTAATGACTCATCAATACACTGGCACTGGGTATAACCAATAGCACGTCAGAGCTACTAGTTGTACGTAACGGTTGCCTATGTATTGAAAGAAGGGGAAGCTGATGAGCGAACTCATCCAGAAACCCAACTGAGCCTGATAGTGACAATATCCGTACAGTCCGGTCCGTTCGTCTTTGAGTATCGCATATAGGGCCTAGGGGGCTGGTAAACGTCAGACCCCCAATAGCGGTATAAATCGTGTCAGAGAGTAGCCCAGAACACCTTGAGAAACTACTGGAATACCTACCAGTAAATCTCAATTACCCTGGCCAGGGATTTCGTGTAATGGCTCTCCTAAACACGGCGCGATCTCACCCCCAATACCGGGAGAAACGAATCCCTGACGATCCGCTCACTGCCTCCATGTGGCTCGGGACTGTACCCAACTAAAACCTGTTTGCACGACTCCTTAGAGCCGTGGTAGGGTAGTAATCAAAGCACAGTGGGAACTCACACGAGATAAATGACGATCTCAGGTCGACAGACCAACCTGCATACATGTCACCTGGGAACTGTTATCTGACGATATGTATAATACCAACTAGCATGTTCCCGGCGATTCCTGTCCGGTGTACTCATAACCCAATAAGCACCTGTATACATCTTAGATGAACCAACTGACACCAATGGCTTGTGAGACCGGCCACCGCCCCTCGTCGGGGTCTCGACTGTATACACTATTCTACTACGGAGTATCGATGCCCTGTCTCGAAACTCCCTCGACTAGGGACCATTTAAGGATGTACTTATAGACCCCAGCTCCCACGTATATGATCGCCATCATACTGCTGGCAGTCAAGCAAGAATCCTATGGGCCCTATCAACATGCAATAGTGAACTAAAGCATGTACCCGATGATAAAGACAAACCAGATAGCATACTATCATCTCGAGCAAAACTGTCCAATCGGTATAGGTCCTCCCTCAATTATTGCAATCACGTACCTGCGATCCAATAATTGACTTTGAGGGCACTATATCCAACAATCTCCCACTTTCACTTAAGGCTAATTATTGCGATGTTGCATACTCACAGCTCGTGTGATACCGAACATCCAACTCCTCTACTAATCAGTTTCACAAAGCTCGTTTGCAAAACTATTGCTTTCGAGAAATAGCCTCAGTGAATGGATCCGCCCTGATGTTTCTTTCTATGTCTCTCTTTGTCTCAAGTTCGCTGAGAAAACCATCTCCCGAAATGAGCAATACCTGTCTTAGAATATGTCTGGATATATGATGGGACCCAGTTCATAAATGAACTCCAAATCCAGCAAATTTCTTAGACAGTATTGTCAACTGAATTTAATCAGTATCATGCGCCATGCCTCCCACAGTATCCGCTTGGACCACCTGTCCAAAATACTGCCCCTCGTCACAGGGAAAACAATAACTCTGACAGTCACTCTGTCATTCAGGTCACCTTGGAAGCCTGGAATGATAACCGTCTCCCGAAAGATACTGCCGTTATCAAATCCCTAGAACATACACTTATGTTCTAAAACTGCTTCCGAACATTTCTCCAAGATTGGATTAATATCAACTTATTACATCTAGTGCAAAAACAACATCTGGTGTGGTACTTGACATCTCATGATCAACTAAATTGCCTAAGCAAGTGATCTGCCAATCATGCACATCCCTCTCTCATTTAGTCTGTAAGACACCTTTAGAGAGGGTGACTCCATCACCTACAGGTACACCACCATCCCAGAAGTCGTTCATTCTAAAATACCTTTAGAATGCTATCAAAGTACCCAGATTGGGAAACTACCCAAATCTAGATCTAAAACCATAGATCCAGTAACCAGAATGCCTGATATTATATCCATATCCTATGTGGAGAAACTACTGTATGACAACCACAGTATGACCGATCGTAGTATAGGAATTTCACTTCCTACAATGTGAATGTCATCCAAGTATTAGGATATCACACCCTACTACTTTCTTAACAGATCCATCTCCTATTCTGATGAAGTCAAAACCCATGACTGTCACATCAGAAATAGATGATCTATCTCCGCTATATCTGCTTTAGTCTATAAATAGACATAAGCTACTTATCCACTATGCTTCCGCTGCTCCCACTGACTACAACAACCCTCTGGCAGAGTCATATACACGTGCACTTCTAAACCTAGTTTAGAACGACGCTATACTCATCCTCTTGCCGGGTCTCATAGTCTGGAACAACAGTAGTGTTAAGTCTGGGTAAACAAGAACCTCCCTGTCACCGTCCTTGAGGATACCGGAGTACCTCTCAGGCGCCTGAGGTTACCCTCCATATCTGCGGAGTGGCTAATAGAATGTCAATCCTGATTGAATTTTTAGGTCCTATTAAATTTTCCATAACCGTTTGCGGTTCTGGAATCTCTTCCAGTTCTACCATACTCCCACTATTGTTTTCTGAAAAAATCCATTTTACTAAAACTGTGGTGAGTCAAGAACAATATCACTATTGATCTTCCAGATGGTAGAAAATTAACCCTCGTCAAAGCCCGGGTTAACCCACAAACTGCCATTACAGAAACGTGCCTTGAGTTATCCAGAGTCTGGTTTTAAGCATAAGCCGGACAACTCCCTGTACCTTAACATCGTTAAGGTATGAACCATTCTATATACAATATAGAAACAGAAGCACTGATTTAATTTGAACCAGATTCAAATCATGCAGCTGTCTCCGGTACATGTCAACTAAATGGAGAGAGGCCGATCAGCATTACTCAACTTAGGAATGCATCCAAATATGAGTAACCTGAAAGAGAAGCAAGTTCTCAAAAACCATTACTATCAACTGAATACCAACCATAAGTATTTACATCTTCGATCACATTAAAGAATCCTGATACTTGCAACACATGGTTCTCTACTTTATTCATGTACCTATAACTTCTCAAACTTGGATCTTGTATTTGTACGAAACACTTGTCTAAAACTTGAGAAGTCACAAGTAAACAGAATACAGTATGAGGACCAACCTCTTTGTCCTAATGGACACTGGACAATATACAATACTTTGTATAAGTCCCCTGAGTTGAAAATCTCAAACTCTGTGCGTCGTAGCTTGAAAACTGTACCCAGGCGATTTCCTCAAAATCACCAATTACAACGAATTCCAATATAATGAGGATGATCACCTAATTCCCAATAACTTACTCCCACTCATCATCTGTAAAATCATTCAGATGTGAGAATCAAACCTGGTAAATACATACCCTGGAGCAAGGGTCTAATTGGAAAATCAGTTTTCTATTAACAACACACAGTGAAACTGAAACACAAATATGTTTCGAAGGGGTATCCAGGTATTCCTAGTAATGCCTCTTCCATTATCAGATTCATGACTGTAACCGTATATTTCCTTGCCATCTCTCCAATTCCCTTTATTTGTCTTTAGTCGTTACCTTCTGTACACCATCGTTAAGCTTAATGGTTTTCTTCCTTCCATATCGTTCGGCACCAGCCTATGGTTTGTAAGAAGACTATCCAATAAGTATAATAGGGTACTGTCCTAATCCTAGGAGCACTCGCAACATGAGAGAAGGCAAGGATAAAAGACAACTGAATAAATCTTATTCCTATTTCTCCTGAACCAGAATCCATTCTCGAAAAAGTTCCTTCGAGTTCGTATATAACCATACGATGGATTTATCCAATGGAATTGGATGTTCGTAGTGATACGGGGTGTTCTGGAGAAATACAAAGGTGAATTAGGAGCGGCGATGAAATATGAGGTTTGGTCGTGAATGTTAACAGTTGCAATTTACTTTGCCCTCTTTCTGATCCCTTTATTTGTCTTTACTTATTATCTTCTGTACACCCAACGTAGGCTAATTGGTTTTCTTCATTCTCTACCTTTCGGCACCTGGCTATGGTTTGGAAGAAGATTATCCAATAAGCGTAATAGGTGTACCCTCTCCTAATCCTAGGAGCCCTCACAACATGAGAGAAGGTAAAAGGAAAAGACAACTGAATAGTCCTATTCAATCTTTCCAGAACCAGAATCCATCCTCGAAGAAGTTCCTCCGAGTTCGTATATAACCATACGATGGATTGATCCAATGGAAGTGGATGTTCGTAATAATACGGGGTGTTCTGGAGAAACTCAAAGGGTTAAAGAAGGAGTGGCAATGATTTTTGCAACTCAGACAATCCAAAAGCCAGTGTTTTAAGAAAGTTCGGTTAAGTTGGTCACTGAGTTATAGTCTAGGGTCGGTACATGGTTGCAGTCAAAGAGAGAGAGAGAGAGAGAAGAAACACTCTGCGTGCACTCTAATTTAGATCAGAATGGTTAATCATTTTATCTAATCTGGATGGCTTCCACTGTATCTTTGAATTCTCCTCCAAACCTAAAAAGAGAATTAGTCGGAATCACCCGGGGAGTAATTCTACTCATCAGTGGGAATCGGGATCCAACTATCATCGCATGATAACTTGATGGAAGCCATTCAAGTCACCACACTCCAGAAGGTATGCGCAAGCCTGGCAAGTTTCCTGTATATTTGAAACTCCTGATGTGATTTTACCCCTAGGATCCAAGTGACCTTGACAAGGTCAACAAGTCAAAGGGTTCTAGTCAAGTTCAACCCGTCATTTTCTTGATTGCATTAAACCCACCCGCACAGACCCTTGATAAGGTCAACAAGGTCGAACAACTGTCCTAACCAATCCACATTTGCTTACGACAGAAAAGTATTACAGAGCTACCGCTCACTACGCCTTGACAATGTCAACAAACGCGGCACGAATACTAAGCAATACTAATCTGAAATGACGGAGGGCTACGGCTAGTTTTTGGCGAAAAACCTTTAGCGTAATGAACTTGATATCGTTGAAGGAATCCAAGTGGTTTTATAAAAATATAGTGGCGAAAACCTTTGCTAAAGAGGTCACTCCTGGTGAAGGGATCTCGGCTCTTTCCTCGTCGAATGAGTTGCAGGATATTCCAAACTGAATACCACGATGCAAAGCAAAAAGTAATCAACTATAGTGAAGTTATTACCCTGACGCAAACCTCTGTCCAAGGGGTCACTCCCGATGAAGGGATCTCGGCCCTTGCCTCATCGAATGAGGTGCTGGATATTCATAACCGAATACCACTGTGCAAAACAAAAGAGAACGTCCTTGCAATAACAGCTTTTTGAAAATTTGGTTCCAACAACATCATATATAGGTTTGTTTTCCTTGCATTGATAAAAATCAACGCAATCCCATCAATTGATCACACCAGAAAAGAACGAAAATATGATGTACGTATATGCCATTCGCATTCGCCACTGGGCCCCGTCATCACTCGTTAGGTTAGTTAACTAACGACAGAGCGGGGACCGGACTAGCGCGGGTGCAAAACAAATACAACATCTACTAATATATATATATATATATAATAATCGCTCCAGGCATGATAAATGCAACATCACAGAAAAGTAATAAGCATCACAGAACAATACAGATAATCTGGGAGCCCCGGATTTCACAGAGCCGCAAATAAAACCCGACGTTCCCCTGGTCGTATGGATAGCCTGCGTAATGAAAACCTAGGCTCCTACGAGCGCGTCAAGTTACCCGCCAAAACCTGAAGCGAGGCAGCCCCCTTCAACAAAATGAATGGACCACCCAGCACTTCACGGAATCCGGTAATTTAAGCACCCCTCCTTAGGTCAACCTATATCCCCTACGAGTGCGGCGAATAGCCCGCCAATTCTAGAGTGAAGCCCCCTCCGTCTCAAAGCCATGAGATGAGGGCCCGTTGCCCTCTAGAACCCGGCTATTCGTGCACCCCACTGCAGGGTAATTCTAGTACAGAAAATAAAATATGTACAACGGGTACATCGACCTCAACCCGGTCGTGCCCCAAAAGAATAATATACAAACAGGTAGTGACGGCAGTCCACATGTCGGACGCTCGCCCCGCAATATCAAATGTACAAATAAATCCAAACAGCACTACCATTGCACACAAGCTATCCACCACGACAAAACCGCAACAACGCAGCACAACACAGAACATCAACGTGAATGTCACGTTCGCAAACCCGCCTAAAAGAGCTATAGCGATTAGACAAGATTTACCGATCAAATGACATTCATGGTCACAGATAGAAATGTAAGCACTGTGAACTAACTTGTTTAAACTTTCGATAAACAAAAATTTCCCGAAGTGGGCCCCAAGTACAAATCCATCACTCAAAATAATCTGGGCCAAAACTAAATGTTCCAGAAACCACATTTCCAAGTTGAAGTCCCCCAGAAGAAAATTGGTGCAGCGAACCCACCAAAGTGCCGCGCAACCGCGGCAAACATGAGCGTTTGGCCGCGGTTCCGCGATGTAGTGGTAAGTTCGTGCTACCAAATTTCTTCCAGTGTCTTAAAAAACCTGCCTGATTTTCTGAAACACTCAAAATAATTTTTCGACCAGTTTAAAAATTCGACAGAAACTTCACCATTTAAAATGCGGTTTCAGAAATTTTGTTCGATCGATATTTAAACACGTTAGGACAAGCTAGTAAAGGTTAATAGCGTAGCTCTGATACCATGTTGGGATGCGGCGGCGCCCCGGCCATCAAACCGACGCCAAATGCGGAACAAAAACTTTTTACGGAACCGGCGCTACCGCTACCCAAAACCCAGATCGTTCCATTAACCATAAACTAGCAATCTGTAAAAGGAGTTAGAAAGATTATACTGATCGATCCGTATCCTTTGGTCTTCAATCTCTGCGCCAAACTCTCCGATGTTGCGTCGACGAAGTTCGCTCCCCGATCAAGTCCGTCAAAGTGGCACCACATCGATGAATCTGTATACGGGCTCCCACCTCAAGACCGAGGCGATTCGGACATGAAGTTTTCTAGCCGACATGTCCAAGAATGAAGTAGAGAGAGTGTGAAATATTCTGTCTCAAGATGCCCAATCCGATTGGGCGGAGGTAAAAGGAAGTTGCCATTTGGGAGAACATGTGAGCAAGGAATTTTTCTTGGAGAAAAAGAGAATGAGCTTGTGAAGCCTAGAAAATTTGCAAGTGAAGAAAACCCCAAAAGGTTCGGCCAGCATCCAAGAATGGGCTCTGGGGATTTTTCTCTTGTGTGGAGAGTGCTTAAGAATTCACAATGGAAGAAAAACTAATCAATTAAACCCCTCTCCTAAAAGAAGCAGCCACACCCACTCCTCTCCTTTTTCCACCGCAAAAAAACCCCTCCAAATAAAGTGCTGGGTCAATTGCAGAAAACCCCTCCTGCACAGATTCAGCCACCAAATCATGGCCAAAGCCCATGCTGCCCCCTCCCCTCACTCACTATGCACATGCCCATTAATAGTGTTCGGAATGGGCAGCCCCCGCATGGTGCAAGAAAGTCAAAGAAAAGACGAAGTCAATGTCAATGCTCACAGTAATTAAACAAGGTGTTCAAGATGGGAAAAGAAACTGGCAACTCCCAAAATAATCCCGTAACGATTTACGGGATTATACCTCAACTGTAAATACATACCCGCATTTATATTCCGATCGAACACAAATGCAATGAGACAAAAATATACCTACAATATAATACTAGGATCCGGCTTAAACCAAAACTCGCTAGTATTATCCGTCCGATTATGATGCACGGATATGATCGAACCCCGCCATATATCCATACGGCCTCTACAACGTTTCGCCCGAACTTGGGAAACTGTCTGTGGGGGACTCTAATGACTCATCAATACACTGGCACTGAGTATAACCACCAGCACGTCAGAGGTACTAGCTGTACGTAACGGTTGCCTATGTATTGAAAGAAGGGGAAGCTGATGAGCGAACTCATCCAGAAACCCTACTGAGCCTGACAGTGACAATATACGTACAGTCCGGCCCGTTCGTCTATGAGTATCGCATATAGGGCCTAGGGGGCTGGTAAACATCAGACCCCCAATAGCGGTATAAGTCGTGTCGGAGAGTAGCCCAGAACACCCTGAGAAACTACTGGAATACCTACCAATAAATCTCGATTACCCTGGCCAGGGATTTCGTGTAATGGCTCTCCTAAACACAGCACGATCTCACTCCCAATACCGGGAGAGACGAATCCCTGACGATCCGCTCACTGCCTCCATGTGGCTCGGGACTGTACCCAACTAAAACCTGTTTGCTCGACTCTTTTGAGCCGTGGTAGGGTAGTAATCAAAGCACAGTGGGAACTCACATGAGACAAATGACGATCTCAGGTCGACAGACCAACCTGCACACATGTCACCTGGGAACTGCTATCTGACGATATATATAATACCAACTAGCATGTTCCCGGCGAGTCCTGTCCGGTGTACTCATAACCCAATGAGCACCTGTATACATCTTAGGTGAACCAACTGACACCAATGGCTTGTGAGACCGGCCACCGCCCCTCGTCGGGGTCTCGACTGTATACACTAGTCTACTATGGAGTATCGATGCCCTGTCTCGAAACTCCCTCGACTAGGGACCATTTAAGGATGTGCTTATAGACCCCAGCTCCCACGTATATGATCGCCATCATACTGCTGGCAGTCAAGCAAGAATCCTATGGGCTCTATCAACATGCAATGGTGAACTAAAGCATGTACCCGATGATAAAGACAAACCAGATAGCATACTATTATCTCGAGCAAGACTGTCCAATCGCTATATGTCCTCTCTCAATCATTGCAATTACATACCTGCGATCCAATAATTGACTTTAAGGGCACTATATCCAACACTTCCGGCGACGAAACGACGCACTGGAAAATCCTACGTCTTCCTCTCTCTCTTCTCTAACCTCTAAGCCAGTAAGTCTCACTTCCCTCTTCTCTAATCTATTCTTAAAACCTCTTTTACTAAAACCCGACGGAAGCGGAGTTAAATCCGACTTCCGATTCGGTTTTCTTTATAAAGTTCAATTTTTCTTAACACAACCATGTTAAACTCTTACATCTTGACTATTAATCATTAACAAAATATGTTGAGCAAGTTTCATAGCAAAACATTTCATCTTGTAACTTTTATCGCTCTTTTTCACTAAAATATCATGTAGTTTACTTTCTATTTTAAAACATCATTAATCTTGCTATACCTTTAATTAGATCACGAGGTAATGACCTACCTCTTCACAACACTCATAAGCAACATAGCACAATACCTTTCGGGAACATAGAATACGTGAAAACGAAACCTTTCAAAAAAATACCATTTACTAATAAAATCGTTTTCTACAAGATTAAGTGTTTTACAAATCTTTGCAAAGTGCCGCTACAACCCATTTTGGGGAACCCGACTGGGATGGTGCGGATTATCGCACATCCCTGGGCTTAGTAGTGCGAGATGCAAACCTCCGCAAGGAGCATTCGGTCTCGAGAGATTTAAAATACGAAAATCTTATGAAAATGAGATTTCTAGAAATATAATATATATTAAAATTATTTTTATATAAATATATATATATATATATGTATCATTAAAATACCTATTTTTGTGGTAATATAAATATTCCAACTTTTCCTAAAATCATAAGAATCACTTTACATTAAAATACCATGAAATCCATACAAGTTCAATATTACAATTAAATACCATGTATTATGAAAAATAGCTTGATTCACTAGAAATATCACAAGTATAAAATTTACATCTATGATAACTCTAAAGACGATAATTAAATACTTGGGGTGTATTTTGAAAATTATACAAAAGTATTTTTATATAAAACCCTCTCAAGTTCTATAAATTACCCTAAGGACCCTAGTAAATATAGGTTTAAGCGGGACCAATCTCTTGAGCCTCAGGGAGCCGGAGAAGTGGGTGCTTGCCTATTTAAGGTAGACAATTTAACAACGGTGTTATCAACACGATAATCGTCTTTGAAAAAGACACAAATCCTGCCGCCCATGTGCAGCGGTTACCGATAACATCAAAACAATCAGGACTTCAATTTCTTTTCTAATTGTCTGACTCAGACTGAGTCTCATTATAAATAATCTGACTTGAATATGATTCAAGTACAATCTACAATACTACAATTCAATATGAATCCATATATTCAATCTGTTCAATCTATACAATCTATACAACTTGACTGAATCGAACCATGAATATACTTCCATTTACATGATTCTCCAGTTACATCCATGATTCTCCAGTTACATCCATTTACTGATATCATGGTTTCGGTAAGTCATCCAATTATACGATATATATTACAAGACAATACAAGTTGCAATACAACATAAACAATACAATCAAGACATCGCGGGGTTTAAGGGGTAGATTGGTACGGAAGGTGTTAAAAGTGGCACGAGACTGCAAGATTAAGACATCTAACCTGAATCCATTTGCCATTGTTCCGGGTTGTATAACGGAGCCTTGTACATTCCGTTTGCCCTAGTCTCTAGCATATAGAGACCCCTCTCGTATACACTGGCATCCTTCTGTACCAAACTACAAACAACAGCGTCAACACTAAATACAATATTATAACAATATAATACAACTTTAAAAGCTACACTCTCTCTTTCTGTCTTTTCTACTTCTTCCTTATCTTTGGGACTTACCGAGCGATTGTTCGCAGACAACATTCCTTTTCTTTCTTCTTTGGAATGTTGTCAGGTGATCTGGACACTCAGGAGATCGAGCCTACCAGTGAGGACTTGGACAAGCTTGCATACGATCCAGAGCTCTAGCTATATTGTACACTTTTATTTCAATACCTTTCTTTTCTGTTATGCCACTGTTTAGATATTGCTTTCATCAGATGTATTTACTTTTCATGCATTATACAAAAGAATGTGAATAAATAAAATTGTTGTTTCATTACACTTGTCTCTTGTGTATATTCTTTTATATTGCTTAGATACGCTTAGCGTATTTACTTCAGAGTAGATACGTAGCGGACTCGTCGCGTCCTCTTCCCGTATACTGGGAAGCGGGACGTGACAAATAGGAAAAGAGAGAAGAGAGATCTTGGGACGGCCTGAGTCTGAGTTAGGGTTTGGGATAATAATTAGAGTCAGGGGGAGTCAGGGTTAGGGTTTAAGGTAAAATAGAAGAAGAAGAAATATAGAGAGAAAGAATAGAAAAGTAGGAAAATATTTGTTGGGGAAAATTTAAATAGAAAGGGGGAAATAGAGAAGAAAGAAATCGGAAAAATAGGAATACAATCATATTCATTCAAATACGGATAATTGGATACAAAAGGAACTGGGTATTACACAAACCATTTTTTGTGATTGTTTGAATAAAAAAACTAAAGGAAATTCAACATTTGTTGCAAATTTGCTTAGGTGTCATATACAAAACTTAGGTGGCATCTATAATCATTGCAATAATCACCATTTCCAAAGTTGCAACATTTGCTATAATCAAAATGGTTGCAACAAATACTGCAATAATTAGCTACTTTTTGTAGCTCCATTTCCATCTCCTGCTCAAGTTTGTTGCTAACCAAACAAATGAAATGAAGGTTTTTCGTAATAAATGTTGCATGGATCTCCGTTTCCAAACTGTCAAACAACCCCTTAATCTTAGAAACCAACACCAAACCCTACTTTTAGAAAAGATAGGAGATCTAATAGCCCGCCTTAACATATTATTTTGAAACAAAATTACTTTTTCTCTTAAGACAACTGTTTTGGTTTTCTATTTTTTTTTTTTTTGGCTTTTTATAACTAGATAAGTTTTGCCATATTGAATTGATTGTGATATCTATTTGAACTGCTTTCTTTATCGGGACCTTTAAATTTTTGTGTTATGAGTTGAAAATGTTTTAATTGGGATTATATATATTTGGATATGAAATCTGTCTCTTTTTAAAAATAAGTGGTAGACATTGATAATAGAAGAAGATTAAGATTTTGGGCATGATTTTTAAATGGAAATGTCAAATTAAGGAGTCTCTTCAATTTTCTCAGCTCAAAGACAGGTGCCCTAATCCTAAAACTCCAACAAATCCCCAAAAAGTCTGTCCTTTGGATCTCATTAGCTGTCAATGGCTGTTTAACAGAAGGGAGAAAGCAATTTCGGGCATTCAAACTTGATTTAGCTTTTGGATTTCTCACTTTAAATTTGCGTTCAAACATGGAATTTTGTCCATTTCAATCCTTGGTCTTAAATTCCAAGGTTTCTAATGGATTCAATTTGGAACCTTTTTATATCATGATAGATAAGAGCATTGGTTCCGGTGCAATGCATTCAGGCAGGAAAAGAGAATTTTTTCAAGCATTTTCGGACAGTTTTATCATGACCATATTCGGTACACCGTTTGTAATGCATCTTGACAACAGACAGAAAGAGATAGAATTTTTCAGGCAATCTCAGCTGGGTTTGTAGATCCATATCTTTATTTCTTTCTCTCCCATGATCAGACATATGCATCCGGCACATGGGGGAAAATGGCTTTTAGCACCGCCACGACATATTCTGCTCAAGTATCAACTCGACCGTATGGAAGAAAGTTGATTCCGTCTCGGCTATATCTTAGGACTCAAAATATGATATTCATGATCAAGCTAATTTATAATTAATTTGAACTTATCTATAGTTGATTTATTCGGAAGAATTAAAATGAATTTGTCCAATTCAGTATTTCCAATGAAGATGTATTGAATATTTCTCCAAATGTCGATTGTCCATATACCATACTCTTAGATTCATTAATGATAAAAATACTCCATATTTTCGTATTTTATTCGGCAATAGCGCTATGTCTTTTCCATCGTCAATTCCTTAGTTGGAGCCTGTTTTTAGTTTTTTGGGTGAAACATGAGATCAATACTTTACTAACTCCAAAACATAATTCAAACATTATCTACATTTACAATAAATTGCAGATTCGTGTCTAAATTGCATGTAGCGGTTTTTGGCATATAATTACCAAACTAAAAGGACGCAAAAATAAACTAATCTTACAGCTTAAATTAGCAATGTTGAAAATCCGTACTTAAGTAACGTCCAAATGTCACGCTGACTTTAATCCACTCACAAAATCACACATAAAAACAACAGCAGAAACAAAAATTGTTGGATGAGCTTAAAAAAAAAGGTTAATGGAGGAAATGTGCCATGGGGAGGGAATTTTCTTCTATAGCGTCGGAAAAATGCATCCTTCATAATTTTTTTCGACAATCGGCATATACATCCATCTTTATCATCTAAGATGTGTATACACCAAATTTCATGTAATTATACCATTTTTTGCACCGTCGATTTAGTTGGTGCAAACTAATGGTTTACCGATAATAGAACTTTTTACATTGCTAATCCAACGGTGAAAAAATTATGGAATCAGAAGAAATTTGATGTACGCATATCTTTGATGATAACGATGATGATGATGGATGCCTATCTTTGGGATACCATGACCTCTTTCCTCCATTATTCTCTTAAAAAAAATCAAGGCTTACAACATGGGATTAAAAACAAACATAAAAAATAAAAGGAAAACCTGGAGGTAAAAGCTAATTAAAGAAGCTCA
Organism: Agapanthus africanus; assembly: GCA_030015575.1. Taxonomy (NCBI): domain Eukaryota; kingdom Viridiplantae; phylum Streptophyta; class Magnoliopsida; order Asparagales; family Amaryllidaceae; genus Agapanthus; species Agapanthus africanus. Next base: position 104,854,067 of record CM057348.1, on the reverse strand, counting down.
CCACAAAATTTGGACTGTTACCATTTTTTAATCTCTCATAATGTAACTCAAAGCTATTAAATGCTATGCAATTAATCCTGCACCATAAGTTTCACTAAACCCCTTAAGCTTTATGGAAGTTCACATAACCCCCTCATGCTTTGATTCTTCTTATGTCCATCAATGGGTATTATATACCCTTTCTATGCATTGAAATGGGACTATCTTGGATCTTCACTGTGTACCAAATCAACAACCAATTTTCTAAACGTTACATTTATCATCCAGATTTAGGAAAATAGTTACTCGATATATTCCATTTGGCTCTTATTAAAAAAATGTTTGTAGTAATTACTACGTCCCAAAAAGTTATATAGAGAGAATTTCCAAATACTTTATTATAATAACGAAGGACATATATACCATCCTTAAACCTAGAAAATTATTTGATTTATCCTAAAATAATTATAGAGAGTCTTTTTATAGAATAGCATGGCATATTTATAAATTTCTTATTGCAGAGCACCAATATGCGGGCGGCACACCCAGCCACGAGAGTGGGTCAAGGGGCCCGTCCCTTTTGATCTACACCAACTAGTGTTTTGACACGTTCATTAAAAAATATCATAAACATAAGAGGATTTGGTAATTTTGAAATTTAAGTATATTTATAATGTATTACTTTAGCCAATTATTGACTCTAGTATTTTTCACGTGCGATACGCGTGTATATATTATGTAAATCACATTAAACTTGTAAAGACGTCTATAGTTTTTCTAAATTTAAATTAAATGAATGCGGTTAATGGTAATATTAAAATTGAAATTTTTATGAGTTATATAATATAACAAAAATATAAGGGCTTATGTAAAAATTTGCAAGACGTATCTTTTTTGGGGATTTTGAGCATGAAAGAGAGTGATGAGAGAGAAAAAGAGAGTTGTTTATTTTTCATTTTCGTATTTTTGTTTTTTGTGACGGATGAGATAGACATCTCCAATTCTCAAGTTTGGCTATTGAAATTTTGTCATTTTTTCTATTTTTTTATTAATGACATCATCTAAGAACTTTTACTTATTATAGGAAAGAAAATAAAGATGCAGTAGACATCTTTTAAAATTTTAGTCCGGTGTAAAGTTTTTATTAACTATGATTGTCTTCTTAAATATTTTTTTGTTTAAATTTTTTTTTAAGTCTTTTACCGCATTGATTTATAATATTTTTTTTAAACAATAAAAGATTTGGATCTTCACCTTTTTATAAAAAAATTATTTCAAATGACCGTGAGAGCGTTACATAATACACCGCTCCTGGTTATAATAGCGGAGATTTTTTATTCCAAGCATAGCTAATTAGATACGGTCAAGCGCATGTACAGTTACATGTAAAATTTAATACATGAATAATGAAATTTAGTTGTAAGTTAAGCAAAAAAGGATTCGGTGGGTTTAATTCAATGTGCCGGATGTAATACGTCTCGGCAGGTGGTGAGAGAAAGGAAGGGCTTTTTAGCAGACTTGGACAACATGTGAGGCCCACACTTTATGTCTTCTCTCCTCACCCGGTGTATTGGGCAAGCCCATGGTATAATTTTTGGTGAATTAGAGAAAAAAAAAAGCCTATAAAAAAAGAAAAAACAACTGTTTTCATCTGTCTCTTGTTGCTCCTCTCACTCTTTCTCTTTCTCTCTCCTCTGTTTCTTTCTCTCTCTCTCTCCTTTCTCCCTCATTGAGCATAAAAAGGCGTACGATGATAGAGATGGGGCGAAACCCATCTCGTCCCATGCCTTGTTCTATCTCTGTGATGTTGAGATTTGATTAATATTAGGTGTTCACATCACCACCATTTCCTATCATCACCTCAAAAATCTGCAGATTTTTTGTGTTTTTTTGTTACAAAACGCTAGCGACCCATCTCTTCATTCAAGGATTTCGATCGTGAGGTTTGCGAAAAATCTCATCTTGGTTGCTTTTTCCGCTAATTTTGAGGTATTGGAGCAACCCCATATGATAATCTCTCGTCCTTTTGATGTGGGTCTTGTAGTTTTGGCCCCTTTGTCATCGATCTGATTTATTTTGTCTCCTTTAATGCACTGGTAGAGGCTAATCTCTTTGCTATTTGTTTTCTAGGGTTTCTTTTGGTTAAGTGATTAGAACCATAGAATTGAAAATTTAATTTAGTTGTGATTCATCTCTTATATTAGAAGTTGTCCTGATAAATGCACATACTTTTATTTTAATAGTTTGTGGGTTCATCAATCTCCCTCATGTTATTTAAGTTCGTGATGCTTGAGGATGATTAGAGTTATGCTAGAGTGTGAGATTCCTAATTTATTGGTGATGATTCAACTGCTCTTGAAAGGGGCCACCATAATTTTTGGTTCTCATTAATTTCTTCACAGGATACATCATTTAGAAAATGTATCCTGATATTTCTTTGTAAACACCAATTTTCCCCCCTGTTCTTTAGTTTGCATGATGTGTTTGAAGATGATTCAATTCTAATATATAATTTTGCAATTTTTCTGCTTGGTTTTTTGTTTGGTTTTCAATATTTACTTGCATGCTGCAATCATAATATTTAATTGCACTAAATTACCATAAACTGTCGCTGTTTTTTCACTAAACTATTACTGCTAACCCCCTTAAACTTTGGTTTAAAGGGTCTTTTCCCACTAAATTTCTGTTATATGTAGCACTTGAACTAAACTTGAAGGTAGTTTAATGAAAAACAGTGATGGTTATGGGTATTTTAGTGTAATTATTTATCTTACGTGTCCCCCTGGTTCTTGCTCTCAACGTCCTTAATATCATTATTTCAGGTTCGTGTTATCGATATTAGTTGAATTTTTGTTCTCTACAATGGAGGGCGAAGCATCTTGGGACATTTATCCTGTCACCCACTTCAAAATCGAAAATACCTGCGACTTCCAAACAATTTCCGAGACCAACAGTGCTTGCGAAATGAGCACAGTTTCCTTAGACAACATTCTCCCTGATGATATACTGGAGCGAATCCTCTCCTTCTTGCCCATCGCGAGCATATTTAGAGCTGCATCTGTGTGCAAAAGATGGCACGGCATCATTAGCTCAAGAAGGTTTCTATGGGCCATCAAATTACCCCAAAAACCCTGGTACTTTATGTTCACATGCAATGAAAATGCAACCGGCTATGCATTTGACCCAGTTCTTCGCAAATGGTATAGCCTCGAGCTCCCCTGCATCGAGCAATGCAACTGGTTCATTTCATCATCGTGTGGGCTTGTTTGTGTAATGGACAATGATACCAGAAGTCGAGTTTTTGTTTGCAATCCAATCACAAGAGATTGGAAGAGGCTTATTGAACCCTCAGGTGCAAAATTTCCTGACTATAGTGCCCTTTCAATCTCCGTAGATAGGGAAAATCATGGTTATGCCATTGCCATGGCGAAATCTAAGCAAGTGCCCGGCGATTACCTACAATGGGAGCTATCTGTTCATATTTACGATTCTGAGAGCGAGCTGTGGATAACTGCCGTTAACGAAATTTTAATGGGATGGCGAGGTGGCGATGAGAGTGTGATATGCGATGGAGTGTTATACATTTTAATTCACTCGACGGGTATTTTGGGAAATGTGGACCTTCGTCATGGCCTTGTTGTTTACGATCTTGTAGCAAGATTGCCATGTGCTTCACTTATGCGAACTGTGATTCCGGTGCCTTGTCCCCTGACTTGTGGCCGGCTAATGAATTTAAAAAGTAAGGTTGTGATGGTTGGTGGAATTGCAAAATATGATAGGCCCGATATTATTAAGGGAATTGGGATATGGGAGCTTTATAAGAGAGATTGGCGCGAGATTGCAAGAATGCCTCATAGGTTTTTTCAGGGGTTTGGGGAGCTCGATGATGTCTTTGCGAGTAGCGGATCTGATGATCTTATTTATATCCAAAGCTATGGCTCTACTGCTTTGCTTGTGTTTGACATGAACTTGAAGCAGTGGAAATGGTCGGTGAAGTGCCCTGTGAGTAAAAGATTCCCACTTCAGCTTTTTTCTGGGTTTTGCTTCGAACCGAGGCTTGATGTTGCTTCCTGATTTTGATTATGTTTTGTTACTTTCAATTTGATGGAAAATGGAGATCTTTGAACTGTTTTTGTTTCGTGGGGAATGTTTTTATTGGATCGGAGAAGGTTATAGAAGATTGATATTTTTACAGGAATTATTTGTGAAGCGTCGTTGATCAAAGTGTTTGCCTCCTTTTGTTTTCTCCCCTTCTTCATGAAGTGTAAAACTCTGAAATGTTTGAGCGGAATTTATCAATAGAAAAGTTAAAATTTTATGTCTCACAATCTTGTGGGAAAACGTCGCATAGTGTGTCATTTCGTGCTCGAACTAAATTTTGATGACCAGGTCGTATTTATTTTATGTTCAATGATAAATTTTTGCCTTCTTGTTCCTAGTTTTGTTTGATATCGTTTGTAGGTTTAGTACTCAAAACGTTCGAGATTGGGTTCATGCTATCTTATAATACCGAATATTGTCCTGTGGTATCGATATTTTCTTCGATATCATCCAAATCCTTGTTCAGTAAGTTGGTATTATCAATTATCGCACTTGTTATGTACACAAGGCTCATCTGTCATAAGATTCTGAATGACTTTCAGATAAATTTGTTTTTATGATCACCCTCATCATACCAATTAATCTTGTGTATTTTGTTCATGAGTACAAGTTTCTGACTTAATTTCAGAGCTGCAAGTACGGTTACTTGCTCCCTACATTGTCCTAACAAAATCATTAGCGCATCGACAAATTTATGAGAAGATTATAACGTTCCAGGATCCTTGATTCTTTAGAAATATACTTTATTTTCCTTTTCCTGCTGAAATGTGGATGTTATTATTTGTTTGCTTCTGTTCTTGAGTAGCTTTTGACTGCTGCTGATATGCTGAAATTGCTCCATATGCCTTTCATGGTTTCGGTCTCCTTCTGATGATACTGGCATCTTGCTAATTGTTTCATCATTCATTCCAGATTTGACAAAATTTTCTGGTAATGATATTTCTCTCTTTTGTTCGTAGTCTCGTGAAACCACGGTTATGTTACGGTTATGTTTTGTGTTGGTTGTCGGTTGCGAGATGCAACGCCAATATTTATTTATATTTTAGTATGTAAAAATGCCCATTTAGTGATTTAAGCCATCAAATCTTGAATAGAGTTTGTTCATTGGCCAACCCATCATTCTCTTGTGTCTCATTTTGTTTCTGCTCTTGTTGGTTTGATGCCATTTGAATCTTACTCTGCTTTGATTAATAATAAGGCTTCCTTCGTATTTGCTTGATGTCATTCTCAATTCTCTCATTGAAGAATAGTTGAAGTAATTTTCAATGCAACTGTCCAAATTTTATTTTGATGTCATTAAATCCACAAGAGTTTTGCTCTATTGGCTGAGGCCTAAGCTCTCAGCTGATGGTTGGTTTTGTTTAATTGATGTCCCACTCGGCAATGATATGTGCTTAGAGTCTTCCTCTTAATTGTTTCCATTGTCTTCTGAAGTGCCATCTGTTTGGCCTTCTGTTTTCTGTGGGGTATTATTTTCTTCTTTCCTTTTTTGTCAAGCAAAGAGATTGTTTTTTGCTTTTGCTTTTGCTTTTGCTTTTGCTTTTGCCATAAAACTTTACTCTCCAGTGTGTAGTTATGTTATCTCCAGTGTGGAATTATGCTACCTGGAACGCTGAACGTAAACGGGAACGCGGAACACTACTTGGGAAAGTGGTACGATAAAGATAGTTTTCTTCGATACATTTATACATGCAAGTAAATGTAAGCACTAGAACATTGTGGTGTTGTTTTCTTGGTCAGGTTGTATGTATGTGTTTATGTATGTATGCATCATATACATATATTTCTTCAATACACTTATAACGGAACAAGGCGACTTTATGCTTATTTTTACATCTGATGAACGACTATTCTTCCGACCTGGATCGCCGGTGTTCCCTAATTGGGAATGACCATTCCAAATCGCAAATCGTTCATGGTTCAACGGCTTATGATAACACAGGTGTGGAGTTCACTAATTTGATTCCTTATGCTGGCTCATAGAAATTAAAAGTAAAAGGCCTGTATCTCTTTTAACTAATATTTTACTGTGCATCTGTACCATAAAAGTGTAGGTACTGTGATAAATAATGTGAAGGTTTATTGGTTATCTCTCTTGATAAGCTTCATATGTAGTTGATTTGATTGAAACTTTGAGAAATTTTATGTTAAGGTTTTTATGTAGAGATGGCAGAAGATTGTGTAAACTGGAATCTTTGGACACTTGCTTTGCTTCTCATCCTCCTCCTTGATTTGTACCTTAGTGCAAAAACCAAGGGTTTTTTGGTGCTTTTGTGTGCATCTGTTCTTAATTGACAAGTGAAGCAAGTTATATACTAAGGAATGGAGTGTTCAGAGTTCATTTGAAAAGTTACGAAATGTTAGCTTGTTTGAAAAGGAGGGGGGAAAACACTACTAAGACATGCAATACTACAAGCTCCATCGATACAAAATAATAATATCATTAACGAAGCAAATCGATCATTTATTCATAATATTCGTAACGTCTCTTATCTGAAGGGCCATCAAGAACACAATTACATATGACCGATCGATTTTTTGGTTTGTCACTCCAACATGCATGGAACTCGAATGAGGAAGGGTTTACCGCTTATGCTTGTGACCTTATCATCATCGTCATCATAAATGATGGAAGCATAAGGATCTTGAGATCGTACTAAACCAATGAAGAAGTAAAATTTATTTATTTCTGGTTAAATGAACAGCATATATATATATATATGAATGGATGAATCTAAAGGTTTGGTGACGAGGGATAGTGACAGGTGCATCCATATATGGACATTTTCTGAGCAGAATTGTTGAGCAGAGGGGAGCTGTTTCTGTGTTGGATCAGACAATTGTCTCTTGTGACGTTCTTTTAACAATTTAGAGGACTACCCCCCCCCCCCCCCCCCCCCCTCCTAAAAATGAAGGAATGGGCTGCAGCATGTTACTATGCTCTTACTTTCTTGTCCCTTTGCCCTTGAAAATATATAACACTCTCTCCTCTAGCATTCACACTTCAAGCTGAAAATAGGGTAAATTATGTAAAACGCCATATAAAAAAATTCTCAGTTTGAAAGATTGTAATGTAATTTTAAAGTTTAATGGTGTTATGTGATAAAGAGAAAGTTTTCTTTGCAACAATAGAAAACATTTGGCTCCCACCTATACATATGCCGTGTCACAGGTGGCTTCTGATGTGCAGTCTTATGTTTTGGAATAAACAACAGCGAAGAAGATGAGAGGTTTTGGAATACGAAAAGTTTTTAGTCTATTTACTAGCATGTGCGATCTTATGTTTGTTGTCAGTTTATCTTGCTCTTTTCTTTAAACCGTTTTTTTTTCTTTAATCATGGGCTGGTTTCATTAAAAAAATCTTTATTGAAATGTGGGGGCTTTCCTTGTATATGTGTAATCTCCATCGTAGAACACAATTTAGAAAGAATAAATCGACTTGGGAATAGAGAGACTTGTTCATTTCTCTTCTATGATAGAGGACCAATTTGGGTGTTTGAAGCTTGGTAGATCTTCATTTTATTAGATTTTGATAGACAGATCTTTTGTCATTTTATTCTTTATTCTCTCTTAAACGTTGTGTTGATGTCTTTGGGGATTAAGACAAGACCCTCAATCGTATCAAATCGGGGATTTCCATATTTAGAAGCAACATCTCTTTTCATTTTTGGGAATTGTATCAATTGAGACAAGACCCTCAATCCTATTTAATTAGGATTAATTATTAGATTAGTGTTAATACGATGAACTGTGAGATCAAAACTCTCATCTCATTTCGTTTTTGTGCAAAACCAATTAATCTTTCTTTTCCAAGATCTTATCTTCAGGTTATCATTTTAAGGCATAGGGATCAATTTAGTTTATTTAAGAGTTTCAGGAGGTGTATTAAAAAAATATGAAATTTTAACGGTTGTTTTTCAAAATAGTAATATTTTAGAAAGTTTCTGCTTAAGTGACTTGCTGCGAATTTCCGCATGACAGGAACGAAGTGGGGCAGCCATTGACCATCTTTCTTTTTTTTCAAGCTGCAACTAAATTAGTGGATAGATTTTCTATTTGGGAATTTACTTAGATGAAGAGTAGAACCTGAGGGTTAAGGTTTTTTTTCCCCATTTTTCTTTTTGTTAATTTTCCCCAAGTAGAACCTGATAAATGATCGAATATATTTATAGACGAATATTATTTTCTGCCATGTTTAAAAGAAAACAAACAAACAATATTTTTTAGACATATATTTTCATTATATTTGAAAAACGATAAATGATGTTGTTAGTTAGTTATTTTTTGTTATTTAGATACAGGGACATAACTCAATCAAGGCCATTTTTTTAAAGGAAATTGTGAACATTTTTCAAAAATTAAAATAAAAAAAAAAGGAAAAAACTACTTGATTATCTCTTGTGATGAGAAATTATTGAGAAATAGCTTTTTAGCCAAATTATTAAAAATATAAATAGCCCACAAATTAATTTTCCTTTATTATTGGGTCTTATATTAATCTGGCCTTTTGAAAATGGATAAAGTAAAAGGATATGGAAATAAATATAGGTAAAGAGAAAGGCAAAATGGAAAAGACCAAAATTAGTGTTTTGATTTCCAAAAGATTTCTTGAACAACCCAAATTTATATTAAAGTAATAGATAATAGATAGATAGATAGATTGCATCACCTATCTGTTCTACCTAGTTATAATAGCTAGACACACATCCCACGGTTTTTATAACTTAAACTTACACACATGAACCATAAATTAATTTATCATGTTAAAAATATATTACATTTCATTAAAACTAGAGTGGCTCAAATATTTTAAGTGAAAATGTATGCTGATAGTAATTAAGTAAAAGCATTTTTTTAAAATGAAAAGCAGACAACATATAATTTTCAGGATTACAAAACAAACTATAAATATGTATTTTGTATCAATATTTTTATACATATATCTTTTTTTTAATTAAAACAAAGGCCAAAAGTCTCCGCATTTCATTAAACGGCGATTTAACGAAACTACATCAAAAGATTCACCAAACTAAAAACACAAGAAAGGGGGGGGGGGAGGGGGAGAAGAATGAGGAAAAAATAGAAAAAGAATAAGACAAAGATAAAACAAGCTCCTCTCACTAAAAATCCGACCCGGAAAACCATCAACGCCGTGGTTCTTCTCCTCTATCCCATCTTGTCTCGTCCACAGATATATAGAATCACCGTGATTTACTTCTTATCTTGTCCTCTGCGACAGTCCGTGCCTTTTTTACTGACCATCTTTGGTGCACCACTGACCAAAACACAATGTTGGCTTAAATTACATTTAAACGATATATCTTAATAAACAAACATGCATTGCATATGAAAAATGCTAGTTACTATTATAACTTGAATTTACTGGGAATCAAAAAAAAAATTCTCTTTTTCCCATATGATAATACAATTATTTTTATAGGAATTTCCTTGATGGAAGTCGAGCCCAAAGTATGCCGACTTATTCCCTCAAACTCATATCCACATTTAAATTCTAAGGTATTTGGTAAAAGCAGCGAGAACTAGATATTTTTTTTTGTCAAAAATAACCTTATTATTAACATAATTCTGGAATCGTACTTCAAACAAGTTGATGCACAGAACATCCCATAATTATTTATACGCTAACTTACATATCAATCATAAATTAATTTTTAATAATATTATAAATATATATTGCATTTCAATAAATATATGTATTTAGGTTATTAAATTCATAATATTTTTTTTAAAAAATTATATTGATTTGCACCGCTACTTTTTAGTTCCGTTATATGTAATTCAATAATTTCCGTAAAAACTGAAGCAGTGTTAATTTATGTATTTGTATAGTTACCAAATACAGAATTGGTTGTGAAAATGACATATCATGTTGACAATAAGTGAAAACACTAATTGCTTATGAAATTAGATAGATTTCATATATTTCAAGAATACAAAATAAACATAAATACTAGCATCTATGCACATGTGTTGTTGACATTTTAAACAAAAGATGTTAAGAAATATGTGTTTTTTTTTGCACGTGTTAGGATGGAATATAGCATTTTCATAAAAGTTGAATAACAAAGAACAAGAATTATTTAAAAAAACATAACACATGAGGACGTGAGAATTTAATTACAAAAGATCATAATAAATATAATGTTTTTTTTTGAAAAAACATATATTTGTTTAAAAATTATTGCTCTCACTTTAAGATTTGTTAAGAGTATGGGTGAGAAATTTTAGTTTATACCAAAATTTGCTTTGGATATTTCAGAACAAATTTAATTTGATTATTATAATAACAAGTTTTTCCTATTTTCAAAAAATTTAAATAAAGAATACAATAATTCATTCATCTTCAAAACATTTCTTTTTGTTTCAAAAAATATTTGTATAATAAATTTTGATTTGATTTTTTATACCAAATATATTTGACATAAAATAACAAACAAAAACATACTCGGATTTGCTTTTTGGACATAGATACATATGTATTTTGTACTTATATTTTTATGCACATATTCTCATGCATAATATATCAGCGTGCATCCTACATGCAAAAGTTGCTAGTTTTAAGGGTGAAACAGTAACTACTAAGATTAATTAAGAGGGTTTGGTAAGAAATAGAAAAGATATTAGATTTTTAGTAAGCGATTATATATATAAAAAGACCCTTACATTAGTTAATCTTAGTAATCTTTATAGGTTTATCACGAGATTATCTTGCCTATACAAATTAGCTATAGGATAGTATATATTAAATTTTAGTAGATATTTACATAAGTTATCATCACTTAATTAGGCATGCATGCCTATTCCTGGTCGATCTCGGTTAAATTCCTAATTAATTAGTAAATTAATATCTAGCTCCTATATATAATTGACCCATACAAATCATCCAATACTAATTCATCAAAACAAAAGGAGAGAATCAGAGAAAAACAGGAGAAGAAAGAAGATGACGAGAGAGGGGTGTGTTGTTGATGTTTGGCAACACAACATGGATGAGGAGTTGAATTCCATATGTGAACTCCGCAAGCGTTTTTCCTACGTCTTCATCGACACGGAGTTCCCGGGGTTTCTTGCTCAACCTCCACGCGGTGTTTCCGAAGAAGATTGCTACCGTGCGGTGAAGTTCAATGTTGATAATCTAAAACTTATTCAATTGGGAGTCACGCTATCGAACGGAACAACATCCTACTCGTGGCAGTTCAACCTGAGGGAATTTCATCCTACATCTGATCCCTGCTTTGAGCCGTCGATCGAGTTACTGAAGAAGAGTGGTATAGATTTCGACCTTAATCGCAAGGAGGGAGTGGATGCCGGTCTTCTTTCGAATCTATTATTAGAGAAGTTGATACATGGAGGATGCGAGAAGACAAAGTGGGTCACTTTTCATGGACTTTATGATGTCGCTTATATTATCAAACTGATCTATCGGAAGCCGTTGCCCAGCACCTTACCGGATTTCCTACGTTTGACCCGAGAATTGTTTGGCAATATGGTGTATGATGTCAAGTGCATGGCTAAACCTTACGGTGGACCCTTCGCTGAGGTAGGCTTGAAGAGGTTGTCGAAGATGGTCGGGATAGATTGGACCGGAGAGTCTCATCAGGCAGGTCATGACACGCTATTGACTGCAATGGTCTTTTGGAAGATGAAGAGTATGCTTTATGGCTTCGAAGAAGATTCGTATGCCGGGATACTATATGGTGTGGAGCAACATGCAAGATATGAGTCGAAGAGCTCTCACATGAGATAATACGTACCCCGAAGTTTTGGTGCTGGCTATGCTCTGATGATACTTGTTCGACAACATTTCTATGTTTTAAATTTTTAGTGGTTATCTATTTGTTGATGGTTGCAATTAGTCTTTTATTTTTTAATTAAGTAGCGGGCGCTTAAGAAATTCTGTCTATTGCAAATCATTATAAAATCTTGCTATTATATATTTCCATCTTTTGCTAATATTTGTTAATTTTGTAAGTTTGTGTTGTGTGTTTCCATAACTTTGTTGCAAATATACGAGCCGAATGCGTGTTCTTCATTTTTGTAAATACTAATAACAGGCATGTATATAAGCCTACTAGTCTCAGTTTTGATCAAACCCAGAAGTCAATTTTATATATAAAAAAAAATAAAACTACTGAAATTATTTTCCTAACAGCCCAGAGGCTCAGGAATCAAATAACTTGTTTTATCTCTAATATTATATCTAAGAAATTAAGATGTGTATGTGACGATATTAATTCAAATTAATTATTCAAATAAACGAAAAATTCTTGATTTAAAAATGGTCCATAACATTGACTTTCTTGATAAGAGAAGATCTTTTAGAACTAATAAACTTAAAAACATAAAAAATAGTTCTAAACAAAAACTATTTAAATAGATCATTATAAAACTTCCGCATTAAAAATATACCTAAAACCCATGATAGTCAACAAACTAAAAAAATTAAGAGATACCCAATATAAAAAAAAAAAATAATAAAAAAAATATGACTGCCTTCTCAAATCTTTCCAAAACATTTAAGATAATAAATCAACATAGATTTATTTAAAATACAGAATCGATATTTTCTTTTATTTTTGGATATCTTGCTAACTAACGTAATAACATGCCAAGCATTTGCCAAAAATCTAGTTATTTATAAAGTAAAGGCTAAGGCAAAATCAATGAATAATTTAAAGAGCTTGCATTATAATTATAATAGTAGAGATGAGAGTTAAAATGTAATTCTGCATGTTCTTTCTTTAAGCAATGAGTCCTATCATATCATTTAAAGGCACAATTTACATATCATAAATAAACCACATTAGCCATGATTGTTACCAAACGGAAACACTAACATTCCAGATCGGAAGAATCGTCCTTCTAATCTAATTATTTTAGAACTTGTCCTAAATGGACATAAACCCGGATTTGCATTAAAACATATAAAAAAATTAATTTATTTTTGAAAAACTAAAAATTAATCAGTATACACACGCGCGTGTTTCATATACTCACATACAAACGATTCAAAAACACTTGACGCTCCGGATTTATGTTTTCCGTTCCATATAGTTGTATTGAAAAAATCTAGGTCTATAGTACTAAATTACATTACAAGTGGCGCTCTCATTCCCGTTTCCGTTCCACGTATCGAAACGTTTGGCATCTCAGTTAACATCCATAGAGTATAGACCTAAGATCCACCACAGGTATAAAGTTATTCAATGTGCCGTGTAGATTATCTTCCGAATCGATTTTTATTAGACAGCCTACTGTTTACTCTGATGGCTATCATTAGACCATGATTAAAGCTTTTACGTAAAGGAGAATGTTTGGGATGGATGTGAGAGAATAATACTGTGCGAGCTTCTTCAAGATGTCTTTCGTTTGCCTTCGACAAAGAAATAATTATTTTTCTATCGGTCCGGAAGGGTAATACCGTGCAAGTTTATATGGACTTTACCTAGTGGTGAAATCGGTTCGAGTTGGATGGGTTTTTAACAAATCTTATACCCGACCCGAAAATGAAAACCTAAATCCAAAACCTGTCCGAACCCGACGGGTTTACAATTTGTTAAACCCAAACCCGCAACTTTAGGGTTCGGAGTCTACGGACGGGTTTCGAGTTTAGACGGACGGATTGGTTTTTGCAGGTGTTCGGACTTTGCCCGTTATAAGTATTATAATACTTGAGATGAATTCAAAAATATATATATATATATATATATATATATATATATATATATATATACAATTTATAATTTAATAAAATTATATAATTGTATATGATAGATTTATGAATTACACTTAAAAATTAAGCTGATAGACATCATGCGATAAATTATACTATGCACATTATAGTATTTGAAGTGAAATATATAGAGTCGGGTCCGATATATGAAGCGGATTTAGTTTGGACAGGGTTTATTGTATAAAAGGGTATTTCGGCATATATAAAAGTTATAAATTAAATTTGTTTAATAAAAGCAAGAAACAACTTTATAACTAACTGGTGAAGCCTTTACATTGCTGCGACATAATTGGTGTGTTCGAATCCTATCAGATCTAATTATTTTTTAAGATTTCTCTTTTTAGTTTTTTCAGAAGCCCAAGGGTTGCACACGCAATTCACAGAGAAACAAGCGCAAAAAGAAGTAAACACTGATTAAAGCAGATGACACGAATTTCGAGACGATTGCTTCAATCTCTACCGTCTGTTTCCTCCTTTGGGACGGCACCGACGGTTCGATGTTCTCCAAATGACTCTGTGCTTTGCACACTCATCCCTTCGACTCCCATCAACTCGCATGCACTGTTTGATTTCCCTGCAATTAAACAGTGACCATTCAACTCATCATTTAACATCCATTTTAATTTTTTTAATCCAATTTTTAATTCCTAAACCCTAAATTCTTCACTATAAATACAACCCCATCTCCTAACTTCTCTCTAATCTGAAAATTTCTATCAAAATTATCCCAAAAATTTCTAAATGCAAGTGGAGTCAAATGGAGTTAGCAATCAAGCTCTTTGCGTCGAAAATTGTAATACCCAGTTCTTTTTGTACACTAATGTCCGTATTTTTCATAAAGTATTATTTACAACATTTATTTATTTTTATTTATAATTAATTATTGCTTTTAAACCCCAAATCCAAATCACAATCCCTTCTACTTTATGTCTCAGCCCATCCCTTTCCCAATTCTTTAAAGTCTTTTCCTAATCTTTTCCCTTCACATTTTCTTTCCCTAAACCCTTTATAACCGTAATTTATCTAAAACTATTTTTATTTTTCTCCCTTTTATCTTACCCTAAAACCCGGCCCAACTTCCTATTTATGTTCCCCAAGATTCATTTCCATTCTTATTTAACTCCAAGCCAAGACAAAATAAAATACAATTTCCCTATTTTAAAACCTTAGCCCAAACACCAAAGAAAGTAAATAATAAAATCCTTATTTTCCCAGCCCCATTTCCTTCATCCTTTCCCTCCAGCCCAACACTAAAATTCTTTTTCCCTGGCCCAAGCTCTTCCTCTGGCCCACTCTCATTTTTCTTCAAATATGGCTAAAGGTCGCCGGCCCAACGTTCCCGGCCCAGCCTAAAGCCACGCCCGCCTAACTCTCTAACCCGACCCGGCCCGTGTTCCACCCTCCCTTCCATCATCCCCACTCATAATCATTTCCCGCTCATTCCCCCGAGCCCCCACGTCGCCCTCGCGCTCCCCCACGTCGCCGCTCTCTTCGCCCACGACCCCGACCACATGCACGCGCTACTCCATCTCTCTCGATCCCTCTCTTTCTCTCCTCGTCTCAAACTCCACTGCTCCCTCTCACTCTCACACCCATACTCCTCTCTCTCCCAAAAACCCAACCTCGAGCCACTGCCTTCATCGCTGAACCGACGACGACGACGACGAGGAAGACCACGACAGCCTTGTTGGGATAAAAATTTACACCCTGGTTGACCAAGTCAAAATCAAAGTCAACCTCAAGCCAAGTGGGCCTAAGCCCAGATCCAGTGGGCCCATGCCCGGGTTGAGCCCGAACATGAAGCGGCCGGCCTCCCCCCAAGCCAAGATAAAAATTTTGTAATAAATAATTTTGTTGTATTTCTTTTATTTTATTTTATGGATAAATGTAAGAAAAATAGGCATAAAGCCAAATTTTTGTAAAGCGCATGGCTTATGTGCAAAAAGAAATGGCACATGAGCCATGAGATAGGCAAAATGCCATTTTGTGAAGCCCAAGGGGCTATGTGTAAAATGTATAGCCTATAAAGGCAAGGATAATGAAAATATCTCAGAACCTTTTTTTTTCTCTCTCCAAAAAAAATTAGATCTGAGATCTCTTCTCCTTCTTCAAGGTTCCAAAACCTTCTTCTTTCTTTTGAATTAAATCAAGAGTTTTACTCTTCATTTTATAAAACTAAATAGTTTTTCACCACAAAACCCATAAAGGGGAACTCAGATCTTCCATTAGATCTCAAAAAGAAGAGATTTTTAAAATCTCATATCACTTGATCTTCAAGATCCAGCAACCAGAGGAAAAAGCAGAAGAACCCCTTTCATCAACCCCAAAATATCTTAGGAGTTTAACTCCACTCTGATTTCTCTTTCGAGAATTTCTGTGGCTAAAAGCCTCTCTTTCTCGCCGGCGCCCAAGCGCTCAAGTGCCAAGCGCCCACGTGCCGACGCGTGGCGCGCTAGCGCTCGAGCGCAAAGGGCCCACGTGGCGCACTTGCGCTCAAGCGCAAAGCGCCTAATTGCCGACACGTGGCGCGCTTGCGCTCCAGCGCCCAGCGCAAGCGCAAAGCGCCCACATATCGACACGTGGCGCGCCTGCACTCCAGCGCCCTGCGCTCAAGCGTAAAGCGCCCAATAGCCGACACGTAGCGCGCTTGGGCTCAAGCGCCCAACGCAAGCGCAAAGCGCCCACGTGCCGACACGTGGCGCGCTTGCGCTCCAGCGCTCAAGCGCAAAGCGCCCACGTGCCGACACGTGGCGCGCTTGCGCTCAAGCGTCCTGCACCTAAGCGCACAGCGCTCAAGGCGCTGACCCCACGCGTCCTTTGGGCGCTTTTTCCTTTTTTTTATATATATGCATGTATATATATATACAGATACACACACACTCCGCCACACTGTCCCCCCCCCCAAAAAAAAATTTTTTTTTTGGGCCGGGACGCTGCCCCGCACCCCGCAAGGGGGCTGCTAGCCCCCTTGACCCCCAACCCGCTATCCAGGTAGCGAGACCCCCGTAAAAACTCTGCGTGGCTCCTGATATATCCAAAACCCCCCTCCAAAACAACACACACGTACACTGCACATTGAGTTCGCATGACCAGTTTAACCCGTCAATCGGAGGTTCCCTCGCTCCAAAAGCGAGGGGTAATTAACGGCAGCTTAGTCCGCGGCTGCCAGAAATTCGGATCCCCACAATCATTAAACCCCGGCCCACCCTAGGCAGGGGGAATCTGTAGTACGCCTGACAAGCGCGCGCGTATTCCCATCTCAATAGGGTGACGAAAAACACCCTACAGATTCTGGCACGCCCGGCGGGACCCTTCTCTCCTCCCATATTTCGGGTTAAACGTTCATGCGAACTCAATCAATATACGCATTGATTTCCTATACTGAAATGATGTTTTTTTTTGCGTGCAGCAATCAACGTTCGACAACAATGTCTCCGAAGATGAATTCAGCTTCCAACGCGACCCCGACCCCGTACGTGGTCAGGATCAATACTCGTGTGGTCCTCCCCGCAAGCTCAGTCGACAGTGGGAGGAACTGCCCCGCCAGTTTGGCTCCGTCATCATCTACCCTGCCGGAAGCGCTCATCTGGCAGAAATCCCGGCAAAACAGGTGGCCAAACCGGTCTCAAGGGGCAAGAGGCCGAATGTTGTGATCGCTAAGGCACCACAACCGAAACTTAAGATGGTGTCTGAATGACTCCCTGGCTCTCCAGCTGGGGCAAGACTTCCGGTACAAAGGGCAACATCAAACGTTGCGGACGAGCTCAGATGACGACTCCAACAAATGCACAATCGAGCGTATCTACAAAATCTTCCATCGCCCGGTCTACGGTGTCTTCCCAAAGAGCCGAAATCTGCCAGGTGCTTAAAACAGAAAAGTTAAGGCAGAAGCGGCTCAGGTATCGAGCCAACAAGAGGGCCAGGGCTTCGGCCAGGTGGAATCTTGTGATGTTCCAAGAGCAGGGTCGCCCCGCGACGACGGCTGAATCGGCCGTAAAAATTAGCAATTCCTTGGAACCTCTGAGGTGGGTTCAGAAAAATGCCGTGACCGCCAGAATCAAGAAGACAGCGGTCCGAACGTCGCTACAAAGAGACGTGTCCTGGCCCCAACAGAAAAAGTATGACACTGTCTCTTCAAGAGCCTATTAGGCGCTATGTGCTGCACGAAAGCAGCGGGGCAAACCCAGAAAAGAAGCGCCAACACCATTCAAGAACCTGGTCAGGCCAGCCGCCGATAATAAAAAGAGGGTTGGATATATTATCCATACGGTCTATATAGCGGGCGGGCGTCCCAGCGACAACCTTCGCAGCAAAAGCAAGGATGGGGCCACCACATCCCAAGCCCAATCTGGCTTGAATGTGGTTGCCGCTGTCCAAGAACAGCCGCCTCCACTGGATGAAGAAAACCCTCTCGATGAGGATGATAGGCAGAAAGACCCCTCGGTCCATGCAGAGTCAAGCTCGGACAGCGAGGAAGAGCCGACTTTCCTCCCCAGGACCGCGGAGCAAGAGCTGCTTCAAGAGCTTCGAAAACAGCTCAAGAGCAAAGATAAAGAGATGGCCAAGCTTTATTCGAAGAATGACGACCTAACGAATGTTGTGATGCAGCTTACGGCTCAAATTACTCGAGCGCCTCCCAATCAAGCACAAGTTGCTACTCATCAGCCGGGTGATGACAATTCGAAGCAGCCAATGCCTGTTCCTTTGGGTCCAAGACTGGTCGAGCTGCACGAAAGTCGACCACATTCCGCTTCTGGGGACGCCTTGGCCCCAGATAGCACTATCCCGCTAACACAAGATCGGATAATGGATTTGGTCACCAGCAATGTTAAAACATTGGTGGCTGAAGCTGAAGCTCAGAAAGAAATTGGCAGTAGTGGGCGGACATATCCCGCACAGTACGATCTGATCGAGTTCTCGAGCGGCTACGTCATTCCAAAGTTCGGAAGATTTGATGGGACGGGAAATGCAAATCAGCACGTCGCCCACTTCAAAGCCTCGTGCGGAAATACATGGGGCAATGACGCGCTCCTTCTTCGTCAATTTGTCAACAGCCTGACCGGTGTCGCCTTCGACTGGTATGCGAGTATACCAGACGGGTCCGTCATTACCTTTGCCCAAATGGAGTCTCTGTTCCGGCAAAGGTTCATGAGCGCCAGTGATAAAATCTCCATTGCCGACCTTGTGAGGACCAAGCCGGGGAAGAATGAAAGCAACACCGACTTTATCGCTCGATGGCGTAATCTCACAGTCAAGTGCGAACCGTCGCTGGAGCAGGACCAGTCCGTCAGCCTTCTCATTGGGAACATCAGCAATTGGATGGTCCCATTCTTGTGTACAGCGGGCCTCAAGACATTTCAGGAGCTAACCAAGAAAGTCCAAATGCTGGAACGCTCGAAGCAAGAGTCCCCGCCGGACTCTCAGAGAGACAAAACTTGGAAAAGCAAGCGGGAAGACAACCATAGAAGCGGGAGTTCCGGCAGTACCAATGTCTTCAATGCGTCCGACAATGAAGAAAAGCGAAGGGCGGGCGAATCCAAAACCAACTGGTCTCGAAAGCCATTGCTGGGAGGAGATGGGCCTTCCCTAGAGGAGAAGAAGAACAAGGTTTACTCTTTCAGAAGGGACAAGGTCCGTAAGATATTTAAAGATGCCTTGAACAAAGGCCTATAATTGCCGGAGTCGAAAAGACCCCAAGAAGCAAAAATGACCGACAATCCCTTGTATTGCCCGTACCACCGAGTAGTGAGCCATGCGATCGAGGATTGCTATATCTTCAAGGACTGGGTCGCGAAGCAGTACAAGGCTGGAGAGATCGAGCTGTCCAAAAGCGTGTTGGTGAACAATCAAGTTGCAACCGCCAACTTTATACAGACAGAAGTTGAAGCCTTCTGGGAGCAGACAGCTGAACCCGCTGCCCTGCAAACGAAACTGACTCATCGTGGTCTCCGTGGAGTACGCACATATTTAATAAGACGAAGAAGATGATAAAGTTACTTCAGAAAGAGCCCAGGACGGAATGGGAAAGGCAGAAGAAGCCTACCAGTCCAGCTGCCAATGCGGCTCCATCAGGCTCAAAATCCAAAAAGCTCAAGAAAAAGAAAAGTGCAGCTCGGTGCGAAAAGGAATTTGTAGGGAGATCGACCATTCAAGAATATATCGATTCCCTTGAAGAATATGAACAGAAAGGAAGAACTCTGATTCAATTGAAGGAGTTCTTCCCTGTACAAGCGGCTGAAATTCTGGAGGAGTTAGAAGAAGACCCCAATGAAGAGATCCCAATAGTGACCTGCTACGCCATCCATCTTGGCAGCGACTCTGAGGAGGAGCTCTGTTTTTCCGAAGAGGACGAGGAGCTCGCCACAAAGGCCAATCAAGTCCAGCTCAGAAGCGGCAGGGCTCTACCGCCAAATCAGGGCAACGCCCCAAAAGTGAAGGAAAAACAGGTGGCTAATGATGAAGATGGCAGAGAAGCGGCTGATGAAAACTCAAGTCCTTCCCCAGTAGACTATAATGTTTTGGCTCACCTCCGAAAGCTTCCGTCTCTCCTTAGCATCTACGATGCCTTGGTTCTATCTCAAGAGCTTAGAGATGTCCTCATTCATGCTCTATAAAACCCTGAGCGGTATCAGGTTCGCTTTGCGGAAATTAATATGAAAGAAGCTCAGTACACTTTGCAAGCCGCCGCAGTCACATTTAAGGATGAAGACTTGCTACTGGGAACGACTGAGCATAGTCGGCCGCTTTACGTTACCAGGTACAGCGACGGGGATCGGATTAATCGCATATTGATTGATCCGGGGTCCTCAGTGAACATAATGAACTTGCGAACACTGAAAAGTTTGTCAATGGACGTCCGACACCTGTCAAGGGAAAGGATTGTCATTCAAGACTTCAATCAAAACTGCCAGCAAGTTCTGGGGTCTATAGCTTTGCCAATCAAATTCGGGGATCTGCAAACTGAAGCTAAGATATGCGTGATCGACGCTGACACGCCTTATAAGATTCTCTTGGGACGGCCGTGGCTCCACGATTACGGCATCGTCCCATCAACTCTCCATCAATGCATGAAGTATACTAAAAATGGCGAAGAAAGACGCATTGACGGAGACATCCAGCCATTCGGTGTGCATGAAGTCCGATATGAAGATTCTCGGTACTTTATGAACCACCAAAATACTAAGCCACAACTGACTGAGGATAGAGCGGTCCCAAGACTCAAAAGCAAATCTGAGCCGGCTGTCACTTTCAAAAGCAAAAACGCCCAAGTGCGCCCGCGTTTTGGTAGCGACACTGATGAGTCCGACGCTGGAAGTCCGTCCTTCCGTAAAACTCGCTCTCATTTCGGTAGCGATACGGACGAATCTGTTACTGAATCCCCATCTAGCAGCAAAGTCCACCCTCATCTTGGCAGCGACACTGAAGAGTCGGAGGAAGAGGACCTGCCGTGCAACAGCGGTGCAGATTGGACCCCCATGCAACAAGCGAAACTACGAGAGACCTTCGAAATTGCAGAAGGGTCCCTAACTGTCACAAGGGTACCGGAGCAGATGTGCAAAGAGCTCGATGCGTTGTCAGTCTCCACCGTGGACCAGCTGAAAACTTTCTACGTCCCCGGAAGAAAAAGTGGGCAGAAAGACATCCTGTTTTATGGGTCAAACCCCGTTATGCACCCGGACGATTTATCTGTCGCGTGCCTTCCATATGAGATAGGCATAAGATCCGTCCTCAATCCCAGATACTATGGCCCGAGATGCGGGAATACTTTAAAAAGTGCGGATGCCGGTTATATCAAACGGAGTCCGAAGCAAAGTTTTACGAAGGGCTATGGCATCCACCTCAGGTCCGAGCACTCATCGATGGACGAATTCCAGATAGGCGGGGCATAGGTTTCATCCAGCCTGATTCTAAGGCATGCTATATGATCCATATTGGGGAAGCCAGCGAAGAGTCAGATGATGAAGACGACCTAACCGAGCCAGAAGAAGCTCCTCAAGAGCTCGAAGATGGCGGACAAGCAACCTTTGACGAGCTAACCGAGATTGACTTAGGAACGCCCGATAATCCAAGGCCGACCTACATCAGCTCACTCTTTTCAGAGGAAATGAAAGCGTAGATAATCGCCCTGCTGCACGAGTTCATCGACTGCTTCGCGTAGACGTACAAAGAAATGCATGGCTTTTCCCCTGAAGTGGCCGTGCATAAGCTGGCTATATCTCCTGATGCTAAGCCAGTCAAACAAGCTCCTCGACGAATGAGAAGGGAACTAGAAGAAAAGGTCATCGAGGAAACCAAAAAGCTCATCGATGTCGACTTCATCAGGGAAGGGAAATATGCGGACTGGATCACATGCATAGTCCCAGTGAAGAAGAAAAATGGGCAGATCCGAGTTTGTGTCGATTTCAGGGACCTCAACAAGGCATGTCCTAAAGACGACTTTCCGCTACCGGTCATGGAAATGATGGTCGATGACACCTCAAATTATGAGTTGTTCACCTATATGGATGGCTCGTCTGGATATAATTAGATCAAGATGTCGCCCGAGGATGAGAAGCACACAGCATTCCGAACCCCGATCGGAATATACTGCTACAAAGTGATGCCGTTCGGACTGAAAAACGCAGGTGCTACATATCAGAGGGCAATGACCAATATCTTTGATGACCTAATCCATAAAGTCGTCGAATGCTATGTTGATGATCTGCTCGTCAAGACTAAAGCCAAGGCCGATCACGTCAAAGATCTTAAGACCGTTCTCACCAGGCTGAGAGAGTACGACCTGAAAATGAATCCTCTGAAGTACGCTTTTGGCGTGTCATCGGGTAAATTTCTGGGCTTCATAGTCCGACATCGAGGGATCGAAGTCGACCCATCAAAGATAAAGGCCATCATGGAGATGCCCCCTCCAAAGAGTCTGACGCAGCTGAGATCATTTCAAGGAAAGCTCGCTTATATATGGAGGTTTATCTCAAATTTATCGGGGAGATGTAGGCCCTTCTCAAAGCTCATGAAGAAAGGAGCTCCTTTTGTTTAGGATGCCGAATGTCAAGAGGCGTTCGAAAGTATCAAACGGTACTTGTTGCACCCTCCAGTGCTGGCCCCTCCCATTCCAAATAAACCGCCGATTCTCTACACTACCGCGCTAGATGAGTCACTCGATGCGCTCCTTGCCCAGAATAACGAGGAGGGAAAAGAAAATGCCCTCTACTACCTCAGTCGAACTCTAGTCAGGATGGAACACAACTATTCCCCAATCGAAAAGCAATGACTGGCTCTGATATTTGCTGTGAAGAAGCTGAGGCACTATCTGCTCGCTTATCGGGTTATGCTGATCTCTAAGGTCGACCCGCTCAAACACTTGATGACCAGAGCGAGCCTAGCCGGCAGAATGGCAAGATGTGCTGTTATGCTACTTGAGTTTGACATAGTTTATACTCCTCAGAAAGCAGTAAAAGGGCAAGATCTTGCAGACTTTCTCGCTGCTCATCCCATACCAGAAGGGTCGCCGCTAAATTGTAAGTTACCTGACGAACAAGTGCTGCACCTCGAGGAAGATGAGCCATGTTGGGAGCTCTACTTCGATGGAGCCTCATCAATGAGGACCTCCAGCAAGTCAAGCGTCCCGGAGATAAAAGCAGGGATAGGATTGGTGTTCATCACGCCATTGATGGGAACCCTACGGCGTTCTTTTGCTCTCACCGAGCCTCGAACAAACAATGAAGCTGAGTATGAAGCTCTGATAGCTGGTCTGGAGCCCGCCATAGAAATGGAAGTCCTTCGGCTACGAGTTTACGGTGACTCCCAACTTGTCGTCAACCAGGTAAGCGGCGACTATAAGATATACAAACCCGAGTTAGCTCGGTACAGAGGCTGAGTAGTGGAACTCATGAAACAGTTCGCTTACATTGAACTAATGAGAATCCCCAGAGCGTTGAACGGAAAAGCCGAATTACTCGCTCGCCTAGACAAGGAGTTGGCTGATCCTGACATGGACGAAATTCTGATCACAGTCAGGAGCCGAAAAATTCTACCCTCAGTCTCTCTACGAGAATAGGAAAGCGCGGAATAGAAGAGCAGTCCTGCCGAAGAAACTTCGATCATCCAAGACGAGCCCGATTGGAGAGAACCCTTCATAGAGTACCTCCGATACGACAAGTTGCCCGAAGAAAAATCTGCGAGGATTCAGCTGAGGAAAAGAGCTCTCCGATACGTGTTTGTAAATGACACGTTATACCACAGGTCATATGACCAACTCTGGCTCAGGTGTCTGTCATTGGCCGAAGCCCAAAAGGTCATGAAAGATGTTCACTCGGGCGTTTGCGGTGCTCACCAATCTGGCCCCAAGATGCGACATCAAATCAAACAGCTTGGGTATTACTGGCCCACCATGATACGGGATTGCGGAGAGCATGCAAAGAAATGTTAGATCTGCCAAATCCATGGTGATTTCATTCACAAGCATCCCAATCCGTTGCATCCTACGGTGGCGTCGTGGCCCTTCGAAGTCTGGGGCACCGATATTGTTGGCCCAATTGACCCTCCGTCATCCAAAGGCCACCGGTTCATACTGGTCGCGAAAGACTACTTCTCCAGATGGGCTGAAGCTGTCCCACTAAAAAAAGTCAAGACAAAAGATATTCTGACATTCTTCCAGCATAATATTCTATACCGCTTCGGTACACCAAGAAGAATCATTTCTGACAACGGACCTTCTTTCAGGAGCTTCAATGTCTCAAGGTTCTCTATTCAGCACAAGATAGACTGGAGATATTCCTCCATCTATAATCCAAGAGCCAATGGGCTAGCCGAAGGCTTCAATAAGACTCTATGCAAGCTCCTGAGGAAAAATGCTTCAGCCAACAAGAGAGACTGGAATCTTAAACTTCACGAGGCGTTGTGGGCATATCGTACCACGTACCGTACTCCAACTCAGTCCACTCTATACTCATTGCTCTTCGGAGTGGAGGCGGTCCTCCCCCTCGAAGTCGAAGTTCCAAGCTTAAGAATGGTCGTTCAGCACGAGTTGTCGGAGGAGGAAAACGTGCTCCTATGACTTGAAGAGCTCGATGCCCTCGAAGAAAAGAGGCTCGCGGTGCAGAAAAATCTTGAGCTATACCGAACCCAAATGTCACGGGCCTATGACAAGATAACTCGTCTCCGCACTTTCAAGAAGGGTGAATTGGTGTTGGTCCTCAAAAGACCGATCATCCCCAATCGACATGCCAAGGGAAAATTCGAGCCAAACTGGGAAGGACCATACGTCATCGAGAAAGTGTTCGACGGAGGATCCTACCAACTAATAAGTGCCGAGGGAGAAAGGCCTGTGCCACCCATCAATGGCCGATATCTCAAGAAATACTACACGTGAATGCTCCAAGTCACAGGCGAATTGAGCACATCAGGCCTACGGTCTGGATCATACATCCTGCAAAACCGTATACAATCCACGGGCGTAGATGACCCCTATCTCTCCCAAATCCTGCCGGTGAGACTACTTTTAAAGTCCCACCAGCGGCAAAAAAAATGAAAAAAAGAAAAAAAGAAAAAAAAAGGTATGTCCACAAGCAAAACGAGTACGGATGAAAACCCGAAAGGGCTCCGTGAGTAAAAACAACAGGACTACCGGCGAGTTTGTGAAAACCCGAAAGGGCGCAAACTCGTGAAAAGAGATGAAATACACTCACAAAGTCCTCTCGACCTTGTGAGGAGAAAACCCTTACGTGAGATCCTTATGACTCACAAAGGAGCAACACACTTAGGAATCATCACGATTCCTAAGGAGAACATACACCTGCGAGATCCTCTCGACTCGTAGGGAGAAAATGCTTTTATGAGACCCTCACGGCTCATAAAATTGAAAAGCCTTAGGTGATGGGGACCCAAACCTGTCTCCTAAGCCATCGTTTCCTAACAGGCAATGGTAAATGATGAGTCGCTCCTGGCATTTCGCTTCAGTGTTAGCGGTGCTGATGCCGACCAAAAATCCAAATCCCAAGTCCTCCCAAGACAAATGATGAGTTGCTCCTGGCATTATTCCAGTGCAGCAATGCTGATGCCAAACAAGATCCAAATTCCAAGTCCCCAAACGGCGAATGATGAGTCGCTCCTGGTGCCATATTCCAGTGAAGCGATGCAGACGCCAACCAAAATCCAATTTCTCAAAATTCTCCAGCCCTACAGCCAGTCCCCAAATTGACTGCCGTATACAATCCACGGGCTCAAATAATTCTCGTCATACCCATGCCCCACCACAATCACCAGTTACGCGGCTGGTCTCCGCCTTTGGAATTATGCTCCATTGAGAAGACCCACTCATGTGTCCTCACGATACATGAGGAGAACAAACCTTTGTGGGATCCTTACGACTCATAAAGGAAAAACACACTTAGGAGTCCTCACGACTCCTAAGGAGAAAATACACCTGCTGGATCCTTACGACTCGTAGGGAGAAAATGTTTTTATGGGATCCTCACGGCCCATAAAATTGAAAAGCCTTAGGTGATAGGGACCTAAACCTGTCTCCTAAGACATCGCTCCCCCAACAGGAATAGGCAAATGATGAATTGCTCCTGACACGTATGCTTCAGTGTTAGCAACGCTGATGCCTACCCTAACCCCAAAATCCCAAACTCCAATCCAATAGACCCCTAAGTCTTTAAACTAGCAACAGATGACCCCTAAGTCGTTAAACTGGGAACAGATGACCCCTAAGTCGTTAAACTGGGAACGAGGGAAATCTCCTCATGGCAGATGATGATTCGCTCCTGGTACCATATTCCAGTGCAGCGATACTGATGCCAAACCAAAACCAAAATCCCTAAATCCTGACAAATGATGATTCGCTCCTGGTACCATATTCCAGCGTAGCGATGCTGATGTCAACCCAAATCACATCAAGTCAGCAAAACAACCAATGACCTCCCTGACAGAATCAAATTCCACCTCGGAAACAAGTCAACTTCATCCCTGACGCCGCAAGAAGCGGGGCAAGTCAAATCCAGAATCGACCGTCCACGTCGCTAAAATGGCAACACCGACCGTCCACGTCGCTAAAATGGCAGCATCGACCGTCCAAGTAGCAAAAAGGGCAGCATCGACCGTCCACGTCGCTAAAATGGCAGCACCGACCGTCCACGTCGCTAAAATGGCAGCAACGACCATCCAAGTCGTAAAAAGGGCAGAACCGACCGTCCAAGTCGCAAAAATGGCGGCACCGACCGTCCATGTCGCTAAAAAGGGCAGCATCGACCGTCAACGTCGCTAAAAGGGCAGCACCGACCGTCCAAGTCGCAAAAAGGGCAGCATCGACCGTCCACATCGCTAAAAGGGCAGCACCGACAGTCCAAGTCGCAAAAAGGGCAGCATCGACCGTCCAAGTCCCTGAAAGGGCAGCATCGACCGTCCAAGTCGCAAAAATGGCAGCATTGACTGTCCATGTCGTAAAAATGGCAGTGCAGGATTCCTACAAAGCGGGAACCAGATGACTCCGGGCCAGGGAAACGTCTATCACGGACACTCCGTCTCGGAGACAAGTCAAGCAACGACCGTCCATGACGTAAAAAGGGCAGTGCCAGCTTCCCAAAAAGCGGGAACCAAATCAGGTCGCCTCCAAGTAAAAGAAGATCCATCAATTTCATGCACACGACCCACATATGTGGTGTGCATTTATTGATGGGGGCAATTTGTTGGGGTAAAAATTTACACCCTGGTTGACCAAGTCAAAATCAAAGTCAACCCCAAGCCAAGTGGGCCTAAGCCCAGATCCAGTGGGCCCATGCCCGGGTCGAGTCCGAACATGAAGCGGCCGGCCTCCCCCCAAGCCAAGATAAAAATTTTGTAATAAATAATTTTGTTGTATTTCTTTTATTTTATTTTATGGATAAATGTAAGAAAAATAGGCATAAAGCCAAATTTTTGTAAAGCCCATGGCTTATGTGCAAAAAGAAATGGCACATGAGCCATGGGATAGGCAAAATGCCATTTTGTGAAGCCCAAGGGGCTATGTGTAAAGTGTATAGCCTATAAAGGTAAGGATAATGAAAATATCTCAGAACCTTTTTTTTTCTCTCTCCAAAAAAAATTAGATCTGAGATATCTTCTCCTTCTTCAATGTTCCAAAATCTTCTTTTTTCTTTTGAATTAAATCAAGAGTTTTACTCTTCATTTTATAAAACTAAATAGTTCTTCACCACAAAACCCATAAAGGGGAACTCAGATCTTCCATTAGATCTCAAAAAGAAGAGATTTTTAAAATCCCATATCTCTTGATCTTCAAGATCCAGCAACCAGAGGAGAAAGAAGAAGAACCCCTTTCATCAACCCCAAAACATCTTAGGAGTTTAACTCCACTTTGATTTCTCTTTCGAGAATTTCTGTGGCTAAAAGCCTCTCTTTCTCGCCGGCGCCCAAGCGCTCAAGCGCCAAGCGCCCATGTGCCGACGCGTGGCTCGCTAGCACTCGAGCGCAAAGCGCCCACGTGCCGACACGTGGCGCGCTTGCGCTCAAGCGCCCACGTGCCGACACTGTCACGACCCGAAAGAGCACGTGACTGGCCCTTGAACCATATGAAGTCTATAGGACCTCATCTGATCCAAGTAAGCTAAAAGCCCAGAAATCTAAAACCATTTAAAGAGTAAATAAGGAAAACTGGTTTTAAGAAGTAAAGAAATCATGTTTCAAAAATCAAAGTTTTTAAATAACTAAGCCGAATATGCATTTTTAAAAAGTGTAACCTTTCCTGAAAATTTCGGCAGAGTTTCCTTTGTAAAAACTGGCCCCGAACGGGGTACAACAAGAATAATATTTATAAAATGATAAAAGGCATCCCCAAACGGGAGCTAGCTCTTCGTCAATCGACGGTCACAACCACGCAAGCAATAATAATATACAACGCCAAAGGGCGAGGATCAAAACCCAGAAAGAACTCAAAACAGCCAGAAAACCGTAATACTACAAGCGCGACTCTGAGGTCGAAATAATACAACATTGTTTTCTAAGTCTGAAACAATACACAAGTTTTGGTTGATGGAATTTCTAGATACAATGAATAATACAGGAACAATGGCGGTTCTGATACAAAAGAACCCACCTACCCAACGCAAGTCACCCATAAGAAAGCAGTGTGCCAGGAATGCCGTTATGGAATCTGTACGGCAAAAACCTGCAAGGACTGTGGCACAACTGGGGTGAGTTGCCAACTCGTGAATAGAAAAATATCTACAAGCAGAGATCGAATGTATGACCCATCCTAGGTCAATACGATCAGATATAAATAAACCTCAATATGAATAAGTCTGAAGCATGCTAAACTGGCAATGTAATCACTATGCATGAGTAGTGCCAAATACCCGTGTCAGTGCCTCAGGTAATAACATGTCATAAAATGTGAGGTATAATCAATGAAATCAATCTGCATGTACGTGGATCCCGTCCACTCGTCACCCAATGACAATAACCATCATGCATGTAAATATCATAAAGCATGTGCATGAGAATATGAGGATATAAACCATCTGTGTCCCTCGCGACACGTCAAAATCATGGAACCGGAGTGCCCAGCATCGACACTCGAAAACAACATGAAAACTGTGCCTAGCATCGGCACGTAAATCCTCATATATCGGGCTCCGTCAGTCCGGATCGGCCCACGGGCTCTGTCTGCGGTATCGGCCCTCGGCCTCGGCAGTACGCCCATATCCATCTATCGACTCTGGTCAGTATCCTCCGGATAACCGCCAGGTCCAACCAATCACCGGTAGGTACTCGCCACCCTGCCAGGCTCATCGTCTACTCTACGAAAAACATTTCTTGCCCCGGAGAACCATACCGGGTCCACCATGTACCCGCAATCGGCCTCATCCGCCTCCTCGAATCGGGTTTCACATGTCGCTCTCAGCACCGAGAAAACACATGGCGGACGCACTGAAATATCATATTAAGGGTAACCGGGTTTTTAAAACAATTACATATTCTCCTTTTGAAACACCCACGGTTCCCAAAAGCCAGAAATATCATGGAAACAACATATCTCAATGCGTATAATCAGAAAGCATGATGTATGCGACATATAAAGAAATGTAAGCGACATACATTGAATGCAACAGTACTACAGTGTAGTGACATGGCAATTATCGATGATGAAGTGTGTGAGCCGGCAAACAAGTGTACGTGGAACATATGCATCATCGATAATGGTGCTGGTGTCCTAGCAGCATGACTGAAATATATCAACAATACAAGCAATGCAATGCAAATAGCATGAATATGCGGAAATCGAATAATCAGCGCAACAGTAAAGAACCTGCCTCAATAAATATAACATGCAGCCTTGCCTTTTGAAATAAGACGAATCAGGGTTTTTGATAAAATAAGGGCTACGGTGTTTTAAGAAAAGATGTGTCGTTTGAAAATATCCGTAGAAACCCTTTTGCCTATCTTTAAAATATCCCCGATTCGTTAGTTTTGAAATAGGTATGACTCGGGTCAAGTCTAACGCCTACTATGCGAACTACGAACCCAACAATCAAGTCAATCGGGAGGGGCATGAAAACCACCTAAATCTAAGTCAATATCACATTATCTCATCACATAACAGATATCACTACCATCATATCACATCTCCAATACGAACTCTGTCATGTCGCCAAATCTCAATGTCTCAATCGAATCTCATCGACTCATCTCAATCCCACGTATCATCCTCAAATCTCGTATATGAACACATAGTCCCATACCCATGTGTAGATATACACACCATCATATGCGTACAGATAAATGAAAGAATGTATGCGAGTATGTGTGTATGTGTGTATGTGTGAGTGCACCCACTACTCTTAGAGTCTCGCACTACTAAACCAATACATCCTTATCATCAATAATTCCATTATTACCATCAATAGTCCTAACAACACATAATAAATATATGTGTGTATACGTATTCGTATACATCACCACGGACTGTGGGGGGGCTATACGCCATCCACCCGACTTCTCCCCGTAGATATAAATCTACTCACCTTGCTTCTCGTGTGCCGATGCCGATGTCGCTATCTTCATCTTCTTCGCCTCAACATCACGTAGGGTACCTACAAGTATATCACAACGCTAAAGCACATGAAAATCACATCGGAAACCAAAATAGCACACGCTACTCGCATAGGTAAAAACCTATCGTCTCGCATGTAAACACGATCAATATCCACTTGTCGTTGACGTCCAAACGCCACCCGACAGGAATGAATCACCAAATACCAAAATCCATGCTAAAACAAGTCGTAAATCATACGCCAACTCAAGAAAAACAACCCAGATTTTACCCTAACTGGAATCAGTCAAAACTAGACATACCCAGGGTCAAAACTAAAGGAAATAGTGCTATGCACAAAAATCGAGACAGTTCCCTCCTGCTCTGGCCGCAAATTGCGGCCAGAAGGAATTAATTGGCGGCTGTACTTTGGAGTTGGGGGCTAAGGTTTGGTGTGGTGGTTCCATGGTGCCTGCACATCTCACTGTCAACTCAGTTTTATTTTTGGGGTCTCGGAGTGATAGCAGATTCTTAAATACGATCACAGATTCACAGTTTTTCTCCGACATCGTCTCATAAATCCGTATTCTGGTTTCTAGTTCAGGTTTGGGTCCAATTTAACATCACACAAGGGGTTCTAAGGTCACAACAAGCCTCAATTTCACTTTGATTTCAGGTCTAACCCTAAACCCTAACTTGAATTCTCCAAAGTCCACAAAACGACACAATATCGATATGAAACTAGAATTGATGCACAAGAAATGAGATACTACTCTAATAGGTGCAGAAATTACCTCCTTTGGCAACTCAAGAATTTTCTTGAGTTGCTCAAAATCCTCCAAATCCAATCTTGCTAGGTTCAAAGTGTAGCTAGTGAGCTTGGGAGCAACTTTTGTGAAATGGGAATAGGGTTTTGGGATGGATTTTATGGTGGATCTAGGGTTTCATGAAGAGGGAAAGGGGCAGCAGCAGCTCAAGAGAAGGAGAGGAGAGAGAATGAGAAGTGGAAAATGATGGGAGTATGGTTCAAAAAGTGGGGGTTGACCTAATCTCTCTCTCTCATCATCATCATTACTTTTTCTTTCTTTTCTTTTCTTTCTCACTCCAATAGTGACCCCAAAGCAACCATGCACCCAAAACATGTAACAAGTGTGGAAAATGATATGTGCACATTTTTGCACAAAAATGCTAAAAATCCAATTAGCGATTTTTAATCGCGATTAGCACTAAATTAGCATATAACTAATCTTAAAAACTTTAAAATGCCATAATTCCATAAAATACCCTATTTTAGAATTTTCCAAATTTTTTCCCCATTTATTGGTATTTAATTATTCCAGAATATTAAAATATTCATTAAAATAATATTAAATTATAAAAATTCCCAAAAATCATATTTTATTATTTTGAAAACGTTACAATCTACCCCCCTTAAAGAAATTCGGTCCCCGAATTTAAATTTAAACCCCCAAATACTAAAATATTTCAATACAAATTCCAAGTCATCGAGGCTCCGAAAACATCTATACAGAAAACATCATAACGCAATGCATGCGCATGAGTACCGAGCAGATAACTCAAAAGCAACACTCCATCAAGTATCCCGCAATCATCGGAGTCATGGTAAAGACACAAATGTCAAATCCAATACAAAACCAATATGATATAGATCGGAACTATACATGTAGACATCCAGTCTATACATGTGAATAGCTGATTTAAATGCATGCCAAATCTTTTTAAATCGCCGTGCGATGCACGTAACACTGCACAGTGGCGGACGTTTTTCATAAGAAAATAACTATATACGTATATATCCTTTGTTTAATAGGTACGTTCCGCCGTTTGAAAACAATTTAGAAGGGTTTTCTTGTTTTTAAAACGTTTCGTGTCATATCGGACACGTAGGTATATATGCCGAGACTATAGCTCGCTCTTTGGAAATCCCTTCGATAACTATCAATGCATGCAAAATATATCCAGGTACTGTTCTCTAACTAGTCCTGCTCAGTATGAAAACAAATATCCAATATCACAAAAATGTACTGCTCTAAAAGGAATAAATCCCAAAAATGCACATAACACCACCATGTGCGTCTGGTGCGCACGGAAATCAAAATCCATATATGTGCCATACAGGTGCACAAAACAACATCTAGATGCAACGGGTGTGCACGAAGTATCTGTCATAGGCAACGCGTGTGCCTGACAGCAAAACCAGGTGCATCTGACATGCACGAAGAATCTCGATTTAGTGCATCTGGTGTGCACCAAAATCGTATCTCAAAACATGCGCCCAACATGCGCGAAAATCCAAGTCGGTGCATCCATCGTGCACGAATGAAAATCTAAACCCTGCGCACTCAACATGCACGGAATCACGAAATCCAATAGCAAACGCCGAACATGCGTAAGTCCAGTCAAAAGCACGGAGTGCAAGAATCAACATCTATATCAGAATCAAAATCGATATATCGAATGACATCAAATCGAAGTCAGGTGCAACCGTAGTGCACAAAATATAAATCCGGTGCAACAAAGGCCCGAAATATAAATCTGATGCGATACACGCAAGAAACATAAAACTGGTGCGACAAACGCACGAATTATGGAACTGGTGCATCCCATGCACAAATACCAAGCAATAACTCAAATGCGTAAGCAGCAACACCAAGTGTACCCAGGTATAAAGGAAATCATATACGTGTGCAACTGCGTGCACAAAACACATATCAATGCACTACAAGCACATATAAGCTATACCGAGTGCAAAAATTAAATCGTGTGCGTAATATATGCACAACCGCAAATCAACCGTATGAAATCCATGAAGTCATAATCAAATCACCGGCATAAAATAAGCATGAAATCACAATCAATACCTCAAGAGTAATAACTATGCGCAAGGTATAAATACCCAGTAGGTGCAACCATGGTGCACAAAATCAAATATCATGGAACTCAGTCATCAAGACTAAATCATGCGAATAGATCGCCCAAAATACCGAAATCCAAAGTGACGGATACATGATAGTCAAATCACAAAATCACAAATCATAAATACCGCGTCGGTATATCCTCCTTCGAAGTCGAGAAGGTGCCGGTACATCCAATGCTAGCAGCGCAAGATATCTACTTGCCTCTTACTCACGGCTGGCGTCCTCTGCCTCTGGTTCCTTATCTTCCCTGTGGATTACCAATTTCGCAATCCATTGACTCATCGGTCCGGTCAGGTGTGCTAACAGGAACGATTCCGTTCTGGCACTTTTCTGGTCATCTCTCGGTCAATCCTCACGACCTCTCGTAAAGCAACACATCTCTGGCGCCGACCTCGGGTCCTCTGAATGCACATCACACATCTGCTCCTGGTGCAAATCTTATTGCAGCAGTGTATTGGAAGGAATCCTGCTCAAGGTCTCTTCTGATCTCGCCTAAGCCAAACTGTAAGGAGGTTGGTACTCTGGCGTAATCTTTCCTCGCTCTCTGGACATCTGCGTCCTTAGTACAACATCTCTTCGGAAGCTGGTCGCATCCTTGCGCCTCTGTATGCATATCCGACCTTTAATCTTAACGGGGTGTAGTAACAGCTCGTCTGCATCTCGCACGAACTTCTTGTCCCGCTTGTCTGTATCATCGTCTATTTCGATGCCGCGTCTCTATCTGTGCACTGCAATGCCCTCGGCTACGGTCCATCCGAAGTCCCTCACACGGACTCGAAATCACGAACTCGGTATCTTCGTCACTCAGTAGGAGATATCTAGCCGATCACGTCCTCAGCGTGCATATCGCATCTCTGATGTCAGTGGAGTGGAACGTCATCTCGTCGAAATCTCATGCGAACTCTTTACTCCACTCTGCTTCAATATCGACTGATTCAGACTCATCTCATCATGGCTGCACAGACTGCACTCCAACGGCTATGCTCATATCTGGAGTCTCCCAAGCAGTGTCCCATCACAATATCTAAAAGATGTCGAGCCATCCGATCGACTCGTCAGAACCTCACAATCCCCCAAGAGCTCAACATCTCGGGTACAGTTTAATAGTATCGAGTACATACCACAGCATGGGTGGTCCAGCCGTAGAAGGGCAAACCCAAGCCTCACTAATGGCGCCGCGGAACTGCCGCAAACCCTAAGGTTCAAAGGCTTTCACACGGTCATTATGTCGAGTTAGGGTTTCATTCTTCTAGAGGGTCCATAGAATCGCTTGCATGTCTTTCCGAATACTTTAAACTTAGAAAATGGGTTCCTGACATTCGATCGTCTCAATCGACTCTCAACGAATCTGCGTGAAGTCGCCTCTAGCTGGAATCAATCTATTTGATGACCTTGCATCGGGGTAAGCGAACGAACCATATGTTCTAGTCATTCATCCTCGGTGACTAGCGACTCACCATCATATCTCTAAGAATATTCTCATGCTGCAGTAGCTCCAATCATCTGGGCGATATCTCATCACTCGCAGCAACAACTGGATCATCCGTCCATACGCTGAACAGCGCCTTAATCGTCCTGGATAAGCGATAATATCAACGGTCATCACATCCTGGCTGGCCTCTATCAGTGGCTCAATCCTCTGGTGCCGATCAGCACATCCGGGAAATCTCGTAAAAGCGATCAATCCAACGCTCATGTCGCGAAAACACAATAAGACGACTCCTCAATATGCAATCGTATGTCTCTGGAATCACGCCCTGGTCAGTCCTCGTCCACGACGAGCTCATGCTGACGCAACTCGAGCCGTAGCTCACTCTGCCCGTGCAATCGCGGCAGCAAAACCATAACCAGTATCGATGAGGATAGATCATAGGAAGGAATATAATACGGTGCAAGGAAATGTACATCCTAAGGTTTCTTAAGCGGAGTGGCGTGTCGTAAGTATGCCGCGGAACATACGTACGGTACGTCCCTCTACTCAAGCTACCTACTCCATCAACCAAGGGTCATCCTATGCGACGAAAGTTCGGGTATAATACCCTCTCGACTAAGTCTAAGTTCCGTAAAGTCAAGCCTAAGTTCCGTATATAAATAACGCCCTAGGCTCCACATAGTCAAACTCAAACTCGAACCAAGGTCAACCTAGCGCTTTGATACCAACTTTGTCATGACCCGAAAGAGCACGTGACTGGCCCTTGAACCATATGAAGTCTATAGGACCTCATCTGATCCAAGTAAGCTAAAAGCCCTGAAATCTAAAACCATTTAAAGAGTAAATAAGGAAAACTGGTTTTAAGAAGTAAAGAAATCATGTTTCAAAAATCAAAGTTTTTAAATAACTAAGCCGAATATGCATTTTTAAAAAGTGTAACCATTCCTGAAAATTTCGGCAGAGTTTCCTTTATAAAAAACTGGCCCCGAACGGGGTACAACAAGAATAATATTTATAAAATGATAAAAGGCATCCCCAAACGGGAGCTAGCTCTTCGTCAATCGACAGTCACAACCACGCAAGCAATAATAATATACAACGCCAAAGGGCGAGGATCAAAACCCAAAAAGAACTCAAAACAGCCAGAAAACCGTAATACTACAAGCGCGACTCTGAGGTCGAAATAATACAACACTGTTTTCTAAGTCTGAAACAATACACAAGTTTTGGTTGATGGAATTTCTAGATACAATGAATAATACAGGAACAATGGCGGTTCTGATACAAAAGAACCCACCTACCCAACGCAAGTCATCCATAAGAAAGCAGTGTGCCAGGAATGCCGCTATGGAATCTGTACGGCAAAAACCTGCAAGGACTGTGGCACAACGGGGGTGAGTTGCCAACTCGTGAATAGAAAAATATCTACAAGCAGAGATCGAATGTATGACCCATCCTAGGTCAATACGATCAGATATAAATAAACCTCAATATGAATAAGTCTGAAGCATGCTAAACTGGCAATGTAATCTCTATGCATGAGTAGTGCCAAATACCCGTGTCAGTGCCTCAGGTAATAACATGTCATAAAATGTGAGGTATAATCAATGAAATCAATCTGCATGTACGTGGATCCCGTCCACTCGTCACCCAATGACAATAACCATCATGCATGTAAATATCATAAAGCATGTGCATGAGAATATGAGGATATAAACCATCTGTGTCCCTCGCGACACGTCAAAATCATGGAACCGGGGTGCCCAGCATCGACACTCGAAAACATCATGAAAACTGTGCCCAGCATCGGCACGTAAATCCTCATATATCGGGCTCCGTCAGTCCGGATCGGCCCACGGGCTCTGTCTGCGGTATCGGCCCTCGGCCCCGGCAGTATGCCCATATCCATCTATCGACTCTGGTCAGTATCCTCCGGATAACCGCCAGGTCCAACCAATCACCGGTAGGTACTCGCCACCCTGCCAGGCTCATCGTCTACTCCACGAAAAACATTTCTTGCCCCGGGGAACCATACCGGGTCCACCATGTACCCGCAATCGGCCTCATCCGCCTCCTCGAATCGGGTTTCACATGTCGCTCTCAGCACCGAGAAAATACATGGCGGACGCACTGAAATATCATATTAAGGGTAACCGGGTTTTTAAAACAATTACATATTCTCCTTTTGAAACACCCACGGTTCCCAAAAGCCAGAAATATCATGGAAACAACATATCTCAATGCGTATAATCAGAAAGCATGATGTATGCGACATGTAAAGAAATGTAAGCGACATACACTGAATGCAACAGTACTACAGTGTAGTGACATGGCAATTATCGATGATGAAGTGTGTGAGCCGGTAAACAAGTGTACGTGGAACATACGCATCATCGATAATGGTGCTGGTGTCCTAGCAGCATGACTGAAATATATCAACAATACAAGCGATGCAATGCAAATAGCATGAATATGCGGAAATCGAATAATCAGCGCAACAGTAAAGAACCTTCCTCAATAAATATAACATGCAGCCTTGCCTTTTGAAATAAGACGAATCAGGGTTTTTGATAAAATAAGGGCTACGGTGTTTTAAGAAAAGATGTGTCGTTTGAAAATATCCGTAGAAACCCTTTTGCCTATCTTTAAAATATCCCCGATTTGTTAGTTTTGAAATAGGTATGACTCGGGTCAAGTCTAACGCCTACTATGCGAACTACGAACCCAACAATCAAGTCAATCGGGAGGGGCATGAAAACCACCTAAATCTAAGTCAATATCACATTATCTCATCACATAACAGATATCACTACCATCATATCACATCTCCAATACGAGCTCTGTCATGTCGCCAAATCTCAATGTCTCAATCGAATCTCATCGACTCATCTCAATCCCACGTATCATCCTCAAATCTCGTATATGAACACATAGTCCCATACCCATGTGTAGATATACACACCATCATATGCACACAGATAAATGAAAGAATGTATGCGAGTATGTGTGTATGTGTGTATGTGTGAGTGCACCCACTACTCTTAGAGTCTCGCACTACTAAACCAATACATCCTTATCATCAATAATTCTATTATTACCATCAATAGTCCTAACAACACATAATAAATATATGTGTGTATACGTATTCGTATACATCACCACGGACTGCGGGGGGGCTATACGCCATCCACCCGACTTCTCCCCGTAGATATAAATCTACTCACCTTGCTTCTCGTGTGCTGATGCCGATGTCGCTATCTTCATCTTTTTCGCCTCAACATCACGTAGGGTACCTTCAAGTATATCACAACGCTAAAGCACATGAAAATCACATCGGAAACCAAAATAGCACACGCTACTCGCATAGGTAAAAACCTATCGTCTCGCATGTAAACACGATCAATATCCACTTGTCGTTGACGTCCAAACGCCACCCGACAGGAATGAATCACCAAATACCAAAATCCATGCTAAAACAAGTCGTAAATCATACGCCAACTCAAAAAAAACAACCCAGATTTTACCTAACTGGAATCAGTCAAAACTAGACATACCCAGGGTCAAGACTAGAGGAAATAGGGCTATGCACAAAAATCGAGACAGTTCCCTCCTGCTCTGGCCGCAAATTGCGGCCAGAAGGAATTAATTGGCGGCCGTACTTTGGAGTTGGGGGCTAGGGTTTGGTGTGGTGGTTCCATGGTGCCTGCACATCTCACTGTCAACTCAGTTTTATTTTTGGGGTCTCGGGGTGATAGCAGATTCTTAAATACGATCACAGATTCACAGTTTTTCTCCGACATCGTCTCATAAATCCGTATTCTGGTTTCTAGTTCAGGTTTGGGTCCAATTTAACATCACACAAGGGGTTCTAAGGTCACAACAAGCCTCAATTTCACTTTGATTTCAGGTCTAACCCTAAACCCTAACTTGAATTCTCCAAAGTCCACAAAACGACACAATATCGATATGAAACTAGAATTGATGCACAAGAAATGAGATACTACTCTAATAGGTGCAGAAATTACCTCCTTTGGCAACTCAAGAATTTTCTTGAGTTGCTCAAAATCCTCCAAATCCAATCTTGCTAGGTTCAAAGTGTAGCCAGTGAGCTTGGGAGCAACTTTTGTGAAATGGGAATAGGGTTTTGGGGTGGATTTCATGGTGGATCTAGGGTTTCATGAAGAGGGAGAGGGGCAGCAGCAGCTCAAGAGAAGGAGAGGAGAGAGAATGAGAAGTGGAAAATGATGGGAGTATGGTTCAAAAAGTGGGGGTTGACCTAGTCTCTCTCTCTCTCATCATCATCATTACTTTTTTCTTTCTTTTCTTTTCTTTCTCACTCCAATAGTGACCCCAAAGCAACCATGCACCCAAAACATGTAACAAGTGTGGAAAACGATATGTGCACATTTTTGCACAAAAATGCTAAAAATCCAATTAGCGATTTTTAATCGCGATTAGCACTAAATTAGCATATAACTAATCTTAAAAACTTTAAAATGGCATAATTCCATAAAATACCCTATTTTAAAATTTTCCAAAATTTTTCCTCATTTATTTGTATTTAATTATACCAGAATATTAAAATATTCATTAAAATAATATTAAATTATAAAAATTCCCAAAAATCATATTTTATTATTTTGAAAACGTTACAGACACGTGGCGTGCTTGCGCTCAAGTGCCCAGCGTAAGCGCCCACGTGTCGACACGTGGCGCGCTTGCGCGCAAGCGCAAAGCGCCCACGTGCCGACACGTGGCGCGCTTGCGCGCAAGCGCAAAGCGCCCACGTGACGACACGTGGCGCGCTTGCGCTCCAGCGCCCTGCGCTCCAGCGCAAAGCGCCCACGTGCCGACACGTGGTGCGCTTGCGCTCCAGCGCCCAACGCAAGCGCAAAGCGCCCACGTGCCGACACGTGGCGCGCGTGCGCTCCAGCGCAAAGCGCCCACATGCCGACACGTGGCGCGCTTGTGCTCCAGCGCCCTGCGTTCAAGCGCAAAGCGCCCACATGCCGACACGTGGCGCGCTTGCGCTCAAGCGCAAAGCGCCCACGTGCCGACACGTGGCGCGCTTGTGCTCAAGCGTCCTGCACCTAAGCGCACAGCGCTCAAGGCGCTGACCCCACGCGTCCTTTGGGCGCTTTTTCATTTTTTTTATATATATTCATGTATATATATGTACAGATACACACACACCCCGCCACACTGTCCCCCCCCCCCAAAAATTTTTGGGCCGGGGCGCTGCCCTGCACCCCGCAAGGGGGCTACTGGCCCCCTTGACCCCCAGCCCGCTATCCGGGTAGCGGGCCCCCCGTAAAAACTCTGCGTGGCTCCCGATATATCCAAAACCCCCCTCCAAAAACAACACACACGTACACTGCACATTGAGTTCGCATGAGCAGTTTAACCCATCAATCGGAGGTTCCCTCGCTCCAAAGGCGAGGGGTAATTAATGACAGCTTAGTCCGCGGCTGCCGGAGATTCGGATCCCCACAATCATTAAACCTCGGCCTACCCTAGACAGAGGGAATCTGTAGTACGCTTGACAAGCGCGCGCGTATTCCCATCTCAATGGGGTGACGAAAAACACCCTATAAGCCTCCTCGTCCTTCCTCCCTCGCCTTTTTCTCTCCAGAACTCACCCCCTCAATCGAGCACCCATCTCCTCGCTCGAACTCGCCTGCACCCCGAGCTCCCATTGCCGAAGCTCTCGCCGTTGCACCCATCTCCGGCGACTTCACCTTTCAGCCGCCGCCACCAATTGCTATCACCTCCTCCCTTGCACCACACGCCTGCAACCTCGCACCAGAGCTCCCTCCTCCTCCGAGCTTCGAGCTCCTCCCCGTCAACTCAACTCCGGCCTCCTCTATCGACTCAACAACCCCCTCCTCTTCACCCATCTCCTCCCTGCTGGAGCTACAGTGGCCGTCGCCACCACCTCCAGTCAAGACCGAGCCTCGAGGCTAGCCCAAGCTTCAAACCCAGCATTAGCCATTTCATCGAGCACTTGCCTCTATCGTCAATCACCGCTATTCCAGCCGTCATCATCACCGAAAAAGCCGTGGCTTCAGTCTCCGCGCCCGTCATCATCAGCAAGGTTGTAACCGTCGCAACGCCAGCGCACGTCCGTCGCACCCACCG
Organism: Agapanthus africanus; assembly: GCA_030015575.1. NCBI lineage: Eukaryota > Viridiplantae > Streptophyta > Magnoliopsida > Asparagales > Amaryllidaceae > Agapanthus > Agapanthus africanus. The sequence goes on along the minus strand of CM057348.1, from coordinate 104,812,701 downwards.
AGAAATCGAGTCCAATAGCCCAAGCTCGAGCCGAGACCGCGAACTCTAGCCGCGCCGTTCGTGCCGTCGCCGCTGCCGTGCATCGCCAAAGCGCCTCCAGGAAAGTACCCTACTTGCTACATGCTAGACTATTTCCGTTATAAACCAAAACCGTATTAATTCCATATTTGCGTTTCACAAAAACTTAAACGACATAAGTGTTTGATGCAAGATCCAAATGAAAACCTTCGTTTAATTTGACGGAACTCAATTGCATATTCTGGCCTGTGTGGCAATGAGCACTGTGTAGAAATTTCACTGAAAAATACATTTGTTAATGGCTTAAACGAACACCCCCAATTACACCGTAAAAACTGTGAATTTCCCGTACCTGAGATTTGTTAAAATCACAAATAATTGTGTACATATTGAAATGAGGCGTTCGAGGGCTCAAATCGAAGCCGACTCGACAACCTGTAACCCTATGTAAGTTCTTAATTGTTTATGTACTTATATTATGACAAGAATTGGTTCGGAGAGCGGCTCTGGACTGCAGTCCAGAGCAACTCTGGTTATTGTTTTCTGTCCCGTAATGTTTACTACCTTGATGCCTGAACTCGTATGTTGCGGAACCCTACACCTTATTGAATATGAAACTTCTAGATATATAACGCAAGTGATTTCACCCCGTTTTATCATCGTTTACTATTTAAACTGCAATCTAAAAGAACGGGACGTATAACAGTCCCAAACAGAACTAGAACTGATACTCTAGTGTTGAATAGTGCATAACTTCTGACACAGAGAAGAGATTGAGAATACGTCTAGTGCGTTAGAAACCTTATTGAAAACTCTAAATTTCATTCAACTGTAGCGTCGCTAAATCCTGATCCCAACTGGGATTAAAATGCGTTGCGAAACAGACTTCCGATTCTGAAACCGGATTTCCAGCAGTGAACGCTTAAAATGAAATAGCCATATCTAGTGATCCCGAAACCCGATTAACGTGGAACCAAATTTTCTGGATAGATAATCAAACCTACTATTCATCCCCTGTTCATAGTTTCGCTAAATTGTGCATATCTGATTTATGAAGAATTATGCAAGTGGTAGGACATTGTTTGATGACATCTTAATCATGCCTTGAATATTGTTTTTCTCATCACAATATATATATGTCATTGCATTGGTAACCTAGTGATCATGTGCATTACCCAGTGTTAGGTTTTAGCGTCTGATTGTGGCAAGTACGTTAGTGGTCGAGCATGAATGGATAAGTGAAAGTGACACGTACTTGTACACAATTAGTGGACCCTCTTGATTTATTGCATTGTCGACGTCTGTGGGACGTGTATAAGTGTGACTATAATTAGTATGGGACAATTATGGAAGCACTTGTATGAGTGTCACAGGTAAGGCATCAGACACTGTCCATTTATCTTGGGTATCAGTCGGGACATGCTTGATGGGGATCCTGTCCCCAGTTCTCGCGCAGACTTGTCGTGGACCGACCGGTATTTGAGGTTATGGTTGGCGTTTGATGTAGACCACGGGGTGTGGGGTAGTTTGAGTGTGAGTTCAACAAAATCTCGGGAGTCCCATGCCGGCATATATGGAGATATATGGAGATTTACAGGGATATCACTGATTATTACCGTGCGTTTTTAGGGCACGTGGTCCCTTGCCCTTGGGTCCTACCCTTGGGTGGGGGATACTCACGAGTGGTTGACTCTCACACTTGGACTGACGATAGGCTTAGTGACCTGTACAGTGAGACTTAGAGACTGATGGGATTAGTGACATTGACATGCATCGTTTACTGATTTGACATACCTGATATACTGTTTACCGCGTTACTGTTTACCTGTTCTTTTGGCTACTTGCATTGGCTACTTCATTTTCACGTCTTTACCCTTTGATTACTGTTGCGTATTCTTTATTATTGTACGAGTTACCATTTGTATATATATATATACATTGCTATCGTGTCGCTATGACGACCTGAGTATGCATGCTCAGAGTGAGAAGTGGATCTAGTTTGGACCAGGACCAGACGTACATCGCGGACATCTTGATTAGCTATCTATAGCTATACCCTTTTGATCTCCATCAGGTTAGTTCCTTGTATCTGTTTTGTTTCAGTTACTGCATTTCTTATTGCCTGTGCGTCGTTTACTGATTACCACGTAAAACTAGAAACCGAAGTGTGACTACGGAGAGATATTACCTTGACCGTAGGAGCATGGCTGGCCTTGTCAACCCCTCGTATTCCGTATTTTGGGAAGCGGGGTGTGACAAAAATCGAAATCGTTTCCGGAGCTTCCACGACGCCACAGAACCCCCCTTCTTTTTTTATCTCTTCCCAACGCTACACAACGTGTAAGTTTCCCTTTTCTCTCTTTTTCTTTCATCTCAAATTATCTTCTAAAAATATATCGGTAAAATATAGTTAACTCCGATACATATTATTTTAACCTTGGAACTTCCCTTTAAGCAAAAATAGGGCAAACTAATTTTTTCACACCACTCGTAACCTTATTTGCAATCATTTAGATTTTAGTTTAATAAAATTTTCATGTGAAACAATCATATAACGAACTTTTTTATTAAAAAACCATGAACTTTAGTACAACCCCTTTTTCGATAACCAGTATACCCATTTCTAGAACTTTCACGGGATAACGACCTACCCCACACGCACACTATGGTTTCATTGCACGGTATTCTAGATATATGGTACATTTAAAGAATAACGCTTTCATTAAAATACCACACTTTTTCAAAACGGGTTTCTTTTAATCGGTATTTTTGTAATTCTTGGCAAATACGCCTCTACAACTCTCGTTAGGGGACCAGCTAATGGATAGTGCGGATTATCGCACATTTTTGGGACAGTAGAGCGAGATGCAGAACTCTTTACGGAGTATTCGGTCTCGAAAGAAAATAAAAATTCAGTTTTTAAGAAATACGACTTTTTTAAACAAACTAAATTTTGGAAAATTATATAAAACTATGAATCTGTATTTTCAATAAAAACAAATTTTGAAAAAATATTTTTAATGAAATATTAGAATTTTTAATAAAATACCATCAAGTTTCCAAAAGAGTAAGTTTTATAAAAATAACACAAACTTTTAAAAGCTAGGTTTTATCACTAAAACACCACAACAATTAAAATACAAATTTATGAAAATCCTAAATATTACAAATCACCCTTGAGATTTATTTCAAAACTATATTAAATTATTTTTCATAAAACCCTCTCGAGATATGCAAACAATATTTTAAGGTGTAACACCCCAGTGCATTTATACTATATATTTTGGGGTATTTCAAACTTTGCGGTAAATTTCTATATTTTTTATTGTTGTTTGGGTTACGGATAGTACATTTAGCAGCTGTGGTTATTATCCGACCCGACCCACATATTCGAAATCCATCATGGTTCAAGATTCATCAAATATTTATCAGTACAGAGTATCCATGCAAATCTAGATATGATACACATATATAATATATTCCATATATCTTTTAATAATACCATATAAAAATCAAATAATATATTTTAATATCTAGCCTTGCATGTCATCATACCCCATATCATGTGGTTGCATTCATATATCATGTTCGTACCCTAATTGTTAAAACAGACTCGTTTTTTATCGCTGCGTATATTACGTAAAATCCGTACTTGTGGGTATACATTTTTATTGACCGGATATCAGATTATGGTTTAAATTTTTACGTATATTCTCCATATTGAAAAAATAGATTTTTGGATGGTTACAAGTAATATTCGAAGTAAGCTGATATTAACTGTAAAATCACAATATATATATATATATATATATATATATATATATATATATATATATAATATTCTATATAACTACCCTCTCTCTCTCTCTCTATATATATATATATATATATATATATATATTAATTTAACAAATCCCTCTCCCTCTGTCTCTATCTCTAATATATCTCTCTCTATATATATATATGTGTTATATATATATATATATGAGAATAATGGAGAAAAGATGCCATAGGAGGAAATTCCCTCCTATGGCGTCGAAAAAATACCCTCTCCACCAATTTTTCCGACGATCGGCCCCCATCATCTTCATCGTCATCATTTAAGATGTGGGTACACCAAATTTCATGTGATTCTACAACTTTTTCACCGTTGATTTAGCAATGTAAAAAGTTCTATTGTCGGTAAACCGTTAATTTTGAACCCACTAAATCAACGGTGAAAAGCTTGTAGAATCACATGAAATTTGGTGTACCCACATCTTAAATGATGACGATGAAGATGATGGGGGCCGATCGTCGGAAAAATTGGTGGAGGGGGTATTTTTTCGACGCCATAGGAGGGAATTCCCTCCTATGGCCTCTTTCCTCCATTATTCTCTCTCTCTCTCTCTCTCTCTCTATATATATATATATATATATATATTATATTAATTAATTTAACAAATCCCTCTCCCTCTGTCTCTATCTCTAATATATATAAATATATTATAAAAGGTATTAATTAAATCTCACCTTACTCTCTCTCCTCCTTTTTTTCTTCCTCGCGAGCAAAACCCGAAAACCCTAACCCACTCCCTCATCGCCTCCACCGTTCGCCCTCTCGACCTCGTCATCACCACCACCGTCCTCTTTTGTCGTCACCTTCGCCTCCATCTCCTCTCCTCTTCTCCTGTTCCGGAGCATCCCCTGCGCCTTCTCGACCCAGGATACCCACACCCCCGCCGGCAACCCCCATCGCTGGAACCCCATCCTCACCGGAAAACTCGCCACCACCGACCACCTCTTCACCTCCTCGCCCTTCCAGCACCAAGAACACCCAACACCACCACCAACAACCCCCTGTACACCCTTCCCCGATCACCTCCAAGCTCACAGCCACCTCGCCGACGGCAGCACCTAGTCGTTGTCGACCTCGTCACCATCTTTGCCATCCCCATTTACCAGAAACCCCAGCAACCTCTCTTCTTCTTCTTTTTTTCTTTCTTCTTTTCTTGATTCCTGCCGTTTCACCAGATTTGTGCACGTCGCCGACGATCCAGCCACCGTCGTCATCTAGCCCTGTCACCACGTCACGTCACTGTTCAGCCATGTCCAGTCCTGCGCATGTAAGTTTTGCATCGCAGCGTTATTTTGACGTGGGATGTGATATCCGTATCTTAGCGTGAGATCCGATTAGGCAAGTTCTAAACTTGCAACATGCTATTTTATTATATCAATATTTATTTGATAAATTATAGTGCATGTGTTTTACTATTCAGTAAAAATTGCCGATTTACAGTTTTAAAGTATCTGCCTATATCCGTACTGATAATAGTTTATCTAGTTGCATGCCAAAACATCACGATATTATCATACACTATATCAGTTCAATATGTTATCTAGATTGCATCATATATATGATAATGGACGTATAACGGCTATTACAGATAGATACGTATGCATCCTGGTATTAGTTGTATCACGATATTGATTACAGTTTTATATTGGTATCTGTTTTGGTTAAAATACATTACATGATATGTTCACGACACATTACTAGACTTCTTACTTGGATCTTATTGCTAATGCCAACAATCCTGATAATTGTCCTGATGGACGTAACTTGTCTGCATAGACAAGACATGTACCTGTTTGATCCCGCGTTGGCATTAGATTTATATCATCAATGCCTGACTTGAACACAAAACTTTAGGGGTAAGGGAAAATCAATAATGAAACCTGACTTGTAACTCAACAGTTCGATCCTTAAACTGATCAATTTTTACGGGCTCAGCCAGCCCCGGAATGATGCTGCTGACATCATTCATCTGTACATGTTGCCTGTTTACTGCTTAGCGGCACGTCTCAGAATCAGCCAGAGAATCTTGACTGTGGTCTCAGGCACCCACGAGATACTATTGAGTTACATCGACGATTCCATTAAATTAATTTCAAAAACTTGTAAAATAGATAATCTAGAAGCACAGACTTTGGATACACATTACATATATGCAGCTCACTGTTTTATACTTGTGCTTATTATTTATATGCATGTTCAATCATATCCTGGTTATTACTAATCTTTTGATATTTATGACGCACTGACGTCTGGGTTTTGCATGGCCCAGTTCCTCTGACATTATTACAGGCAGATCAAGAGTACTTTAGCAATCAAGCCGAGCAATGAGGAGCTAGCTATTTAGTTTAGAAACGCTTAGTTTATTTATTTCAGCAGTTTTATTTCTATTGATGTGAGCCCATATGGGGACGCGATTAAGATACTATTGTTTATTGGATCTTGATTCGTTTCCGTTTTATGCATTTTCTTGATTTTATTTATTGTGGCAAATGGACATATGTTAGTTTGATTATATTTTACTGTTCCTGATAACCGCTTGACAGCCGTAATATAACTATGGAGGGATGATTTCTAACCACAGGTTGCATGGTTGGCTCTGTCACGTGCCGTGGTTGCTTATCTTGGGAAGCGGAGCGTGACATAAGGACTCCAGATTAGTATAACTTTAAGTAATATCATTTCTCTTGAGCCACAGGGAGCCGGAGAAAGTGAATGCTTGCATATTCAGGTTAGACAATTTAATAGAGTTATCAAATGGCAACCGTCTTAGAAAAAGACAAATTCTGTCGTTCATATGCAGCAGTTGCCGATTTCTCCCGAACATAAGATTTTTAACAGTTTAAATCAGTTCTTATGAAAAAGATCTGAACTCAAATCTAAACCCGAATCCAAATTTGAACATGAACTCGAATTCAATCTACTCGAATTAACTTGACTCGAATCAAGATTGTAATTGACATGACTCGCATTTTACTTGACTCACTCGACTTCATTATTTCACCTTTTGCAATCTATTGTTTCGATCAAGTCATATTATAATCAACCAATCAAATCAACTAAGCCTATCTTACAGTTATAATATATATTATACTCGGGGTGTTTGTAATAGTTTCTTGTGTGAATCTAACGGAGTTTCAGAAGTCCCGTATTAACCTCTTTTTTATTTTACTCGAATATCAGTCAGGTTGACTCATGCACAGCCTAGAGTCTTGATGCTAACACATGAAATGGGCCCGTGTTTTCTTGTCTCTCGGGCCCCAATCTTGCGCTCGTGAATATTTTTACGGCTGCGTTGACATTCACACTTGGAATATAACGTTAGCATAGTCACCATATAGAGACCTATATCACATATTTACCCATGAACATATACTTTTACCCGTTATATATATATTCTATATTTGTCTCTTTACTCTTACTTTATCATTGAGACTTACCGAGTGCTAGTTTGCTGATGGGCATTCCATCCACTTTGTTTTCTTGGAATGTTCGTCAGATACGACCGGGACGAAGGAAGTGGAGGATACAGAGGAGGATTACAACCACATTGCTATTTAGGACTAGCTTAGCTTCATTCCTTTTTCAGCTTATGTATGCCACATGTTTAGGCATTTTCTTTTATTGTATTTACTTTCCAGTTGAAACTCATGTACTTGTAAATTTTTGAAGTTGAATGTAAATAAAAATATTTCTTGAAAATTTTACAGTCTCCATTTATTCTTTCATTGTGTATTATTGTTTCAATACGCTCAGTATATTTATTTAGAGAGTGATCTTCTCTGGATAAATTTGCCGCGGACTTGCTATGTCACCGTTTCCGTCTACTGGGAAGCGGGGCATGACATATACAAAGAAGAAATTGTTGAAGTTTGTTTCGATAACACCCATAGTCACAAATTCGTCGTTCGGGTATAATTCAACGAGGTCGAAAATTCGGTTTCGGAGAACTATTCGGAAAAAATCGGTAGGTATTCGAGAATGTTTCGGTAAGTGTTCGGGAAAGATTTCGAGCAAGAAATTAAATTATTCGCTGTTTTGTCACATAATTCGCGAATAATTCACGAATTATTCGGCCCACCGATTAATTCGGCTGATTAAAAATTCGCGAATTATTCGTGAATTCGGCTAATAATTCACGAATTATGTGACTATGATAACCCCAGAAGACTCAAATTTTATAGTTCAGTTAGGCTTCAATGAATCCAAGCTGCAACTTACTAATAAATTTCAATTCGAAAACACAACTCACATGATCAAAGGATGCACATTTCTGATCAAAATTTTGAGGATGGTGTTGATGCTTGTAGCAAGAATATATATGAAGAAACGGTAAAAAGGGAAGGCTACATGAACCATCATTCTTCCAAAGTTCATAAACATCTAGTGATAGAGAATGACACGAGAGAAAATTCCAAGAAAACTGCCAAATTTAGGATTTGATAGATTTAGTTATATTAGAATTTATTAGATCTAGAAGAATAATTTTATGTTAGAGAAAGTTTTCTCAAATGCTAGATTTGTTTTAGGGTTTATCTCGTTTGTAGAATGATATATACCTCAATCCGTCCCCAATTGCATGGAGTGTTGTAGGCAAGGTAAAATTTCACTCCAATCATTTACATGAGAAGCCTACAAAAGTTTCAAGTAGTGTTAGGAGGTTCATGACCCTACTCAAATCCCTAACCTAACAAAGCTTTATTGACATTTTGGGCAAAAATCACAAACAAAAAAGGGCTCAAAAAGGCAGCCCATTCCCGCAATTCTCTCCCAAGCCACTCCCCCATCACAATCTCACCACATCAATGTGTCACCAGCTCATCAAGAGGAGCTGAAGATTTCTCTCTCGGTTTTTGGTTATCATTACAAAAGGGAAAAAAGTTCTCTTTTTTCCCCGTTGATTTCCATTATTAATGGAAAGAAACGCATCAATTGATCATGAGAGTGTTGGGTGTTCAGCAAAAAGGGTAGAAGAAGGAGAGGGAGAGGAATCGTTGGGCATAAAACTAAGGAAGGGGATTTCTGTGGGCAAAAAAGGCGGCTCTTTTACTCCAGCCCCAAGCTGGAAGATGGAAGCAGGCTCCTCTTCTGCAATGGCTAATGCTAATAAGAGCAAGCCTTCAGCTAGAAAGCTTGGTGCTAGTCTTTGGGAAGTTCAGGACTTTTTGCCTTTCCCTAATATGAGCAAGAGCAAGATGAGGCATCACCAACTCAACCTTTCCGATGCTTCAGAACCCAATTCCCCCATCTGGGTAAATTTTTATTAATCTAATCTTTGGCTAATTTCTGTTATGGGTTTTGTTTGTGCATGTGTAATGTGTTGGTGTGTTGTGTTCCTAGATGTAGTTGAGTGCACATGAAGTGTTTGTTGTTGGTCTCTTGGTTTTGGATTTTGTCTGCACATTTGATTAATGGGGTTTTTGGTTTGGTGATGGAGAATCACCATGGGATGTATATTTCGCTACCAAAGAGTGCGTATGTGTTCAGACAAGAGATGATTCCTAGTTTATAAATTTGTTGCTATTGTGCATTTGTTTTGTCGTGTGCTCGTCAGTTTATTGCTGTTGATTTGTTTTCTGCATAAAATTGACTCTTTTTTTTATATAAAAAAACCCTCAATGTATATGGTTGTAGTTTAGTGCACAAGAAGTGTTTGTTTAAGGTCCTTTGGATCTAGTGAATTTGACATTTAGTCATACTTCCTTGTTAGTTTAATATTTGATCTGCACATTATCTTTTGGGTTGGTGATATAGAATCACCTTGGGAAATATATTTCCAGACTAAATAGTTGTTCTTATGATAAGACAAGTTAATGGACCAAGTTTGTAGGTTAATCTAACTTCTTAGTTGGGGTTATCTTTGGATGAGAAGTTTGTCTTTGTCAAGGAATATGTACTCACTTTGATGAGGAGGAGGATGTATTTCTCAACGCAAAGAGGTGTGCTCTTCGGTGAAGGATATTCTTTTCTAGTGTGTCTCTTGGATGATAAGGAGTTTATATAATCTCTTTCCGAAAGCGTTGTATGTCTAAAACACCTTTGTCCATAAGTTTTAAAGCATACAATATTGTGATACTAACTTTGAAAGGACATAAATACCATATGTAGCCGAAATCCCTTGTCGCAGTCATATAATAAATTAGAACGGTTAAAAGGGGATTCATATACCCTGCTCCGCGGGGGTTCTCTGAATAATTTTTCTCTTGGGATATATTTGCGAGCTGTACATGAGATTTGTGCAATTTACGAACCTTTGTTTGCCCCGTGAAAAAATGGAGCTCTCCAATTACTCGCAGCTAGATGTGAGAAAATTTAACAAGTGCAAACTTTAGAAACAATGGTAATTTCTCCAACCACTTGCAAATTGTGATAAAAGTTGGCAACAATGGAAGACTATTTAACAATTCAAAGAGAAAAGTTAGTAAAAGGTAAGGATGAAATACTACAAATACCAAATGTATAATCTCCAGGCTATCCAAACTAGCAATTTTAGGTTCAATCAAGAGATGACCAGGGTTAGGAGAAATAACCTTCTGCTGGATAGTGAAATATATTAATTAGCATTATAAGTAAAAGAAAAACAAAATACGACACTAACATTTATTATCTTGCAATTTATGACAGCCTCAACGTGCAGCTAGATCATCGAGGCGTGGAACTTCATTTGACCAACAACACAAGTTGACTGGAAGGACTACCGGGGACTTGAAGCTTGAATCTCCTAGAAGTCATAATAGCTCAGTGGAGGTAAACACATTTTTATTTATTCCTCAAATTTCTTAGACTCCCAGCTAGTTCTAAAATTATGTCAGGACAATATTCTGATGTTTAGTTCTGATTCTTTACCAATCCTATTTCCTTTATCATGTTCCCTTCTACAAATCTGTTACACTCAATTTCTTTATTTCACAGATATCTGCTTTGAACCACGCTACCACTCCTAGCAGTTCTTTGGATCTCAAGGGAAGGCTTAAAGAGTCTGGATATAACTTAAAAACATCAGCAGAATTGTTAAAAGTATTGAATAGAATTTGGAGCTTGGAAGAAGAGCTTACCTCCAATGTAACTTTAATTAAGACATTAAAGTCAGAGCTGTATCATGCCCGATCCCGTATTGAGGAATTAATGCGAGAAAAACACACGTATCGCTTTGAAATAGATAATTTAATGAAGCGAGTTTCTGAAGACAGAGCTACTAGAAAGAATAAAGAGCGAGATAGAATAAAGGAAGCTGTTGAGTCCATAAAGAACAAGCTTGAAGATGAAAAGAAGCTGAGACAACGATCAGAGAGTCTGCATCGCAAATTAGGAAAAGAACTTTCTGAAGTGAATTCAGCATTTAAGGAGACTCAAAATGATCTTGAAAATGAAACAAAGGCTCGTTGTTTGTTGGAGGACCTTTGTGATGAGTTTGCAAAGGGATTTCAGGAGAATGAACAAGAATTGCGTAATTTTAAGCAAAAGTTTGGTAAAGACAGTAATCATACATTTGATCAATCTCTACATCATATATCTAAAGTCTGGACCAATGAAAGATTGCAAATGAAGATCACAGAAGCTCATGGAGATAAGGCCGAGAAAAGCAAAATACATGAAAAGTTAACTGTTGAAATCAAACGATATTTTCAAGCAAAAAGATTCTATAGCTCGAGAAACAGTGGTGCATGTCAAAAGGATGAAAAAGGCAGTAGTTTGACTTTGCGGCGCCATTCTGTTGAATCGGTGCATTTGAACGGGCCTGTGAGTGCACCTCAAGATGCGGAGGATGGTGATTCCGTAGTTAGTGACTTTCACTGCTTCGAGCTCAACACCGAGACTAAGGACAATTTAAGCAAGAGCGGCTTGAAACAGTGTGATGAAGAAGAGATGAAGAGGTTAAAAGGTAAAAATGGAGCTACTTTTAAGAATGATAAGTTGAAACATCCTGAAAAGGTTGAAGGTGGTGATATAACTGAAGTGTGCAACAGAAACAAGATGAATCATATTGATGGATTGAGAGGAAACTCCTCGCGTAATGGTATTGAAGGATATAAGGTTCAACTTGATAATAATAATAATCAAACTGATTCTTGCAATCGTGTCTCAGTGAACAGTCACGCTACTCCAATCGACGAGATCAATGTGTCGTGTGATCTCGATATATCTAAATGCTCATCAAAATTGCAGGAAACTGTAAAAGAGAACTCTTTGAAAAAGAAATTACTTGAAGCAAGGTCAGAAGGAAAGAATGCTCGCTTGAGAGCTTTGAGAGATCCTTGTGTTGGTGGGGCCCAATAGTAGAAGAACAAGAGCTCACAGAATTAGATTGAGTTTTTTTATGGAATCTCTGAGTTGTTTTCAGAAGTCGCAGATGTAATCCAGTTTCACCGTGTATTATATGTATTATAAATATAGGGTTTACTTTAGGTACCAAGCACTACGGTTTTGTGAGATATTTATATATAACCAGATAACTTTCACATACGGGGAATGTCTAATGGCCTAATATTCTAGGAACCAACTTCTGCCTGTAACTTCTGCTGGTTATTATTTACAAGGCCAAGGTGAGTATCCTTGATTATAATTACTCTGCTTTTATCATTTTTTATATTAATTTTCTTTTTTGAAGTCTTTTATATTACCATAACTTGTTATCTGTTTTCTTTAATCATCTCTCTGTTCTTGAGTCATCGTCATTTCTTTTCGAATTTATAGTAATATCTGGTGATCGACTTGACCATGTATCAATATTACAATCACACCCAGTCATCTGCTGTAAAGATGCACATAAACCCATAAATTTTTTGCTGTATGGATGGAGCAATGGAGGACTATGCATTTCACATATTTGGTCACGGGAGCTATGAATGCGATTCCATTTCGCTTTTTTTTTTCTTTCTAAGAAAATGGATTTTTAGTTTTTTGTATATTGGAGTCTTGGAGATGAACGCGTTCTCCCTAGAGCAACTCATCATCTAACCAGTAAGTGTAGACCTTTTCCCATCGTATAGGGAAATTTTGGTTAATAATGAGCAAATTTATAGAATGTCAACCTCCAGCTCCCGCATATTTACACTGTTCTGTATGTTACCCGTTGGTATTCTTGGGGAAAAAAGATGCTCCAGTCATCAATATGCATAGCTATTGAGTTGGTTGCAGATGTACATGCACAGTATGCGTAAGCATCTTTCATCGCAGGGAAAAGGGGCAGAAATCATCAACTTTTGCATACAATTGCATATTATTCCTTAGCAAACTAAAACCTATACATTTATTCCAATAAAATGTTATAACAAGATAGATCCTTTACCCTTTTTCCTTCCAGCACACATCCCTGGGCAGTTAGGGAAATTATAACCAGTATACTGATTGAAAAGGCCGGCATATTTAATTGGGACACATGAGGATTGATGCTTATGGGTGTGGTATAATATAAATTATTCCATCACCTTTATCTCAATATTATAGTTGTACTTCCCAGGCTAATGTGAACCTATTGTCATTGGGATGCTGATTTATAACCTTTTCTTTGAACCTTGTTTCGTTTAAATTTTATTATGATAATCTCGTTGTATATTAAGAATACTGCTTCAGGTTTTTACTATCGTTTCTGTTTACTTTTGGCATAATGTAGCCAGCATTTATTGTGCTTCTAATGATTCTTTATGTAGTAAATTGCTTCTTAGAATACCCATAACAAGATGGAACATCCGGGTCACAATCAACATCGGTATTTTACCATTTGATAGATAGGATTCATCAATACAAGGGAACTACCTAAAACCAATTTATCGGATCATGGACTTTTCAGTTTTTGATAAAACTTGAGCTCTAAGAGGACCCCACATACTTTAGTTGGAACATCATGCCTTGATTACTTAAACTAAAATTTGAATTAATCCCTCAAAATCACCATTAGCAACAATCGGGCCTCCCCTGGACTGATGTATGACCAAGTGATTAACACAAAAGCACGGTAAAAGAGCTAAGTGAGTGATATGAGAGTAATAAAACAAAATAGTATTTCGTTCGAGCATGAATCAATTCCAAGTTTCCAACTCCACGAATGGATAGTTCTATGCATCCTTTTGTTCAATAATGTAATGTTGGGATTTGTATCCTGGATTCTTAGTTTAGTAGAAATAGGGAAATAGATTGAGTGTTTGACCGAGATAGACAACTTGGTTCAGTTATCAGATTCACTTGACTACCCAAATTTTTTGCCATACGCTAATTCCATCGCTGACTCTTAACAGATTTTGATGTATATATGCCTCTCTGCTTATTTGGAATATACATGTACATACATATTTATGTTTGATATAGGTTTTTATGTAGAACAACTTTTAAAAGCATTACTATGAAGAAAGCAACTTATTATGATATTTTGACTCTGTTAATTGATATCTTTGCAAGCGTGACCTTATGGATGCAGGTGTGCTACTTTTAATGTAAGGTGGGTCAGCCTAACATCAATAGCTTTGTTTGATTAAGCTTTCTTATTTTATTCAAGTGCAGGGAAGTGCATTCAAAGTTGCAATTGGATCATCTATGCAAAGAGAAATACCTATGGTAATTTCTTGAGCTATTTTTTTTTTGAGTTATAATTTTTGTTTATACATTAAGATCACTACCTTAAGTCGTCTTTATAATTTAATGTGGTTTTAGATTACCTATTTCAAACTCTTGATTGCTCTATTGCTTAAACTTGTTCCTACAGTTATATTCATTTACTAGATAGAAGTGTCGTAGTAGTGAATTGTGTAAAGCTATTGATTGCATGAAGCTGTTTGGTTGTTTTTAAAATCAATCATTTTGGTCTATTAAGAAATTTGTTAGCATAGATTTATCATGGATATATGAAAGCATTAACTCATGTGGCTGAATTTCTTTTAAGAACATATCTCATCATCATTATATGTACTTGTAGAAGGCTGGCATCTTATGTGTTAATACTATGATTTGAAATCTAGGCCGATCCCAATCCGAATTGGACAATTCCGATCCAAAATTTGATCGTCCAAATTCCAATATCGATAACGAGTTATATAGGATTTACCATCTAATTAGTAGGGTTTTAGTATTAAACTTTTTAATAGGTTATCGGGTATATTAATAGGTTATTGGGTTAAGGTTTATTTGGCATCATTAATTACAAAAAAATATAAGAAAAATAATATAGTTTTCTTCACCAAGTATTAAAACAACCATTTTAGAGAGCATCAATTGCAAAAGAATTCCCCAAATTATTTATAGTTGTTTTTACTATTTATTTAAAGAATTTCACAATTTTAAAAAAAAATGTCAAATGTTATTTGGGTTAAGGTTTAGAGGAGGTGAGAGAAAGAGAGAGAAAAGATGAGAGTGATTTGGGGGAAATGAAATTGGATGAAATAGGATTAGCCCCATCCTCTTCTTTATATAGACATTGTCATTATGCAATTACATCCATAGTGCCTAATAACATAAAGATGGGTTTCTAGAGTGTTCTAGAAACCCGTATATAAACATATGTATTCTAACACTTCCCTCAAGCTGGAGCATACATACTCAGCTTGATACAAATAAAATGTACTCTATTCCTTCACAAACGCTTCGTAAACAAATCTAGCTAATTGATGAGCAGATTGAACATAATAAGTGTCAATGGTCCCATCTTCCACCTTTTCTCGCACAAAGTGGCAATCAACGTCGATGTGTTTTGTATGCTTGTGGAATACACGATTCAAAGCGATATAAATTGATGCCTTGTTATCATAGTATAGTGGCATAGAAGAAGTGGGCCCAAAGTCAATCTCTCCAAGCAAGAAGCTGATCCATACAAGCTCACAGGTAGTGTTCGCCATGGCTCGATACTCTGATCCAGCACTGGAACGAGACACTACGCTCTATTTACTCTTTCAGGAGACCAAGTTGCCTCCTACAAATACGCAATATCCTGTAGTGGGTCTGCGATCAGATAGGGACCCAGCTCAATCTGCATCCGTGAATTCTGCTACCTGAGAAGGTCCATGATCTGAATACAACAGACCCTTTCTTGGAGTATTCTTCAAGTATCGAATCCGAATCACCACATCCTAATGGGCAACACAAGGATTAGCCATCAACTGGCTCACGATGCTCATATGATATGCAATATCAGGTTGGGTGACGGTAAAATAATTAACCTTACTGCCCAATTGTCGGTATTTTCAAACATATCATCCTGTCCCGGAAGCAGCTTGGTATTAGGATCTATTGGAGCCTCTATAGGTCTGCATCCTAACATCCCAGGTTTAGTTAGCATGTCAAGCATATATTTCCGCTGTGAGATATAAATGCCAGCTTTTGATCGAGCAACCTCAATACCCAAAAAGTAATTAAGGCTTTCAAGGTTCTTAGTTTGAAACTTCGATTGAAAGACGGTGTTTAAGCTGCGCAATACCGGCCACATCATCGTCAGTAGTCACTATGTCATTGATATATACCACCAATAGAATACGAAGGCCATTAGTGTTATTACGGTAGAACACCGAGTGGTCATGAGCACACAGTCTAAGGCCAAACGAAGTAATCACCTTGGTAAATTTCCCAAATCATACTCGTGGAGACTATTTCAAGTCATACAGTGACTTCTTCAATCGACATGCTAAGCCAGACTCCCCTTGAGCAATAAAACCAGGTGGTTGCTTCAAATAGATCTCTTCGGCCAACAAACCGTGAAGAAACATATTCTTCATATCAAGCTGATGCAGTGACCAATGTTGTGTAGCCGCAAGAGACATAATCAGACGAACAAAAGTCATTTAGGCCATAAGAGAAAAGGTCTCTTCATAATCAATCCCATAAAACCGCGAGCACCCTTTAGCAACCAATCACGCTTTCAATCAGGAAAGTCCCATTAGGATTAAGCTTTACAGTGTATACCCAGTGACAACCCGCTACCTTCTTTCTAACCGGAAGAGTACTAAATCCCAAGTCTGATCTTGCTCAAGGGCCAGCATCTCATCAATCATAGCATATGTCCACCCTTTGGTAAAGCATGAAAATCAAGAGAGGAGATGGAGGTTCGGTATGAAGGAGATAAATAGGAACTCGACACATGATGAGCAATAGGATGAGAAGTGCAGATCCAGATGCCTTTCTGTAAGGCAATAGGAAGATCAATATCAGTCGTTGGCGAGGCTTGAGACTCTAGGAGATCGGTAGTAGGAGGCGGAGGATCAGTAGTCGTACGTTTTTTCGAACATATACCCTTATAACAGGTGGAGGACCCAGTGGAGGTGAATCCGGAGTCGGTTCGACAATAGGGACCGTATGGGTGATATCCAAAACAGGAGGAGGATCAGCTGTTGTCGCCGTTGGAGTTTCATCAGAATCTAAGGCATGCGAGAAATCCAGCGGAAAATCACTATTCGGCTCCAATGATGAGTGTCTCAGAAAAGTAGGATATATTCATGAAGGGCCACATCAACTGATATAAATTGATGTAACACAGGACTATAACACCGATACCTTTTTTGAGTTCGAGAGTATCCTAGGAAAATACACTTGATGGCCTTAGGGTCCAGTTTAGACCCCCGTTGAAGACCGTGAACAAAGCAGTGAACAAAGCACACACATCCAAAGACTTTAGGAGTTACATGAAATATAACGGCCGAGAGAAACAAAGTCGAGTGAGGAACAAGCCCATCTAACACAGACGAAGGCCTCAGCTAATTACCAGTAAATACGGCATCCTCCAATAATACTTAAGCACTCGTAAATGAAATAAGAGAGTATGAGTGATTTCCAAAAGGTACATATTCTTTCTCTTGGCCATCTTATTTTGCTGAGGGGTATATAAGGGCAAGATTATTTGTGAATAATACCAAGTTGCTCCGTATACTCTCTAAAGGTGTATTCCCTTGCATTATCGCTCCTGAGAGTTCCAATACTAACTCTAAATTGATTCTTGATTTCGGAGCTAAAGTTTTGTTAATGAGAAAATACCTTATTTTTAGATTTCATCAAGTACAACCATGAGACTCGAGAGAAGTCATCAATAAATGTCACAAAATAACGAAAACCCCTTTGTGCAACCTCTAAATATTTGAATGCATTAACTAAAAGGTTTGTTAATCCTTTTATTAACACGAGAGAGATAGCTTGAGCGATGTTTACCCATCTCACATAATTCACACTCGAGAGTAGACAGAACCAAGAGATGGAACTATCATTTTCAACGTTTGTAAGGAAGGGTAACCAAAACGACAATGAGCATCAAAAGCTGAAATAAGGCTTGATGTTGGACATGCTATAGGGCGTGGGTGCTCTTCAAGATGGTGCAACCCATCAACCTCTGTCTCGGTGTCAATCGTTCATTTCGTCCCAAGCTTCTCAAAAACACATCTTCCGGGAAAGAAATGTGGCGTCTCAATTCAAATCTTTAGTCAGCTGGCTAATAGAAAGCAAATTGAAAGGGAAGCGAGACAATTATAAGACAATAGAGAAAGACAACTGTGATGTAGCACAAACAGACCCCACTCCCTCTGTATCAGAGGTAGAGCCGTTCGCTAAAGTTTCTAGGGTCCATCCAGGCTTTAGCCTCTATGAGAAAAGTATGCCTCTCTCTCTCTTGTCATACGATCAGCGGCTCCAGAATCTATAATCCAAGGACTTGAAGTAGGTGTTGGAGAAATACAAGTCATATGATCACCCCGTGCCTTAATCAAGTCTGAACTGAGTGATGACACAAGAAGACAAATTCTCTATATGTCGTCATTCATCGATAGCCCTTCTAGAATGAGAGGAGATGCAACCAATATGCTTGACGTCATCGTCATATATCTCGCAAACGCCAAATAATCGATTTTCTAAGATTTAATCACGAATATAGAATTGATCGAATCCGATCGTATCAAGGCGGAGTCGCAAATAACTTCCGATGGTCCAAGATCATCAAATGTGAAGATGGGCTTTATCAAACCAACTCTGTCAACAAGAGACCTCTTAATCAATTTGTCGAACATCTGAGCAACCGTTGCTTAAGCTCAACCAACTCCAACAACTAAATAGGAAGAAATGGATCTTTAAAGATTCAACCCAAAGAATCGTAATTGATCTTCGAAGATCCAACTTTTGATCTAATAACAAACACCATTTTTCGTAAGCTATAAGTTCGGAATCAATCACGATCTCCGATAACAAAATAATGAAAAGAAGCATCAAGGAAAACACAAACAAGGATGATAATGAAATGGTAACTCGTATCGTAGATGAGAAAATCCAAAGGAAATAACTCCTTAAGGTAACAGATCTTAGGATTGAGGCAACAACTTTCAGAATCGAGGCAACGGCTCTTGCAATAAGGTTCGTATTTCCTCACAAACAAGCTTGGATCCGCACACCAAAAGAAAGAGATCTCCCACGATCTCATCCAAATACAATCAAGAATGCCAACCAACCAAAGAAAGGAATCTACAAAAAAAATTCCACCAAAAAGCCGTGATCAATCTCCCAAGATCCGATCAATGATTGATAACAACCACAACTAACACCTCAACACAATCAAGCGGATCCAATCACGGACCCCGACAACCAATCGTCTCAACAACACAATCCATCGAGAAAATTGAATAAACTTCAACTCGTAACATCATCGTCAAATAAATAGACTCGAGGTATTAATCTAACTAAAAGAGGGCCAAATCAAGCTAAAGACTCTATTGGGTCAATTCATCAACTATCAAGAGAGCCTCAAGCAAAAGAGACACCATTGAGTCAATTTGTCGAACACGTAAAGATCTTTAATTCAACTCACATGAGGTGATGATTGAAAGAAGATATGGAAGTGACGGCTTAAAGCTCGAGAGCCAAAAGACGAAGTCGTTGGGCGACAAAATTGATGAGGCGGTGGATGAACAACACCCGTGAACAGAACCGTGAAGGAGGCGATCGGCGGCGGCGAGATCAGACCTTGCTCTGATACCAAGTTATTTGGTTTTAGGTTTAGAGGAGGTGAGAGAGAGAAGATGAGAGTGATTTGGGGGAAATGAAATTGGACGAATAGGGATTAACCCCCATCCTCCTTTTTATACAGGTATTGTCATTATGCAATTACATTCTTACTTAGTGCCTAATTACATAAAGACGGGTTTCTAGAACACGCTAGACTCCTGTATACAAACATATGTATTTCAACAAATATGAAATCCGATATTTTCGATCTGATACAGCCAATTACAGAGATTTTAAACCTTACATGACTAAGATAATACCCACTATATTTTTGTCTTAAAGTTTGGTTTTCTTATGTCCTTGTACACTTACATTAGTCGTACAATTTATTTCTTATCGAAAATCTTCATTTATATAACTTGCATCGTCTTATGAATCTTATACTCAATCAAATACTTTAAATTGCTTTTAACTCATAATATGCAAAGCAAACAACTCCAATGAAAATTTAGATAGAAAAAAAGAAGAAAACTCATCTCTTTACACACTTATTAGTTACATAAAATTTCATACAAAAGCATGCACGAATGTGAGCGTTGATGGTTTTTTTTTGGGTTACACTTGAGAATTTTAAACTATATTTTAAGAAAATGACAAAACGAGAGGGTACATGCTAGCTTGGGCCTCTGCCCCTACGATTTTTTACCATCTTGAAATATTCTGGAAATATCAATTATAAAATTAAACCTTTCCATACGTACAAATTATTAATGTATTCATCCAAAAATGATAAGAAAAAACTTTTATAGCAAAATTGAAATCCACCACTAATTCCACATGCACTATAACTCCTCAACTTGTTCAGAAAATTGTTCATTAGATCTGGTTTCAAGATTATATTCAATATCGATTTCTAACCTGCCGAATCTAGCAAAATCAAACATATAATTAGATATTAATTATTGTAATTCTTTTGGATAAATTGCTTAATAATAACCCAATGTTTCACTGCTTTGGTACTTTAATACCTTATAGTTTTTTTCTCAACACTTTAATATTCTAATGTATTTCACCGTTAGCACTATGTTACCTTCTACTTTTACCGCCGTGTTACCTTCTATATGGTACTTATTTATTTAGTTTCTATTATTTAGATTAAAGTAAATTTCCCAAATCATTTACATAAATTATTGCAAAATACAAAACCTAATCAAAATTATAAGCTTATGAGCTGCTATTTGTTTCTTTCTATGCATGCCACCCTCTTACAAATTCTTGGCTCCTTGCCCCAAATCTCGTTTTCTCTCCCACTTCCTCTATATATTAGAATTAAAAAAAAAATAGTTTTAGTAAAAGTTATCTTATCCTGTAGTTCATTGATATTTTTTTTTAGTATAACTAAACATTAATCATCTATATGTGCAGATGATCAATATGCAAGGAATTGGAAGTTGTAAGTTGGAACACTTGGTGGCCCATCACTGACAAGGTTAAGGTTTTGGGTAAAGCTATGTCATAGCATCTATATACTGAGAATAAAAGATCCTTGGGTTCAATTCCTAAATTAAACTTTAAAAAATTACTTATTTGTTGTCTTCCATGTGTAAAACAGTTTTTGTGATCATCCATAGGGGGAGCAATGTTGTATGGTTTAAGTGCTTGCCCACCACTGAAGAGTTTCTGGGGAAGGTGCTTGGGAACAAAAGCCTAGGTTGTGTTCAAATATATTATCAAGACAAGATATTGAAGAACTTGAGTGTAGGTGAGACTGAAATGAGCTTGTTCAGTAACGTCACTTGTTAGATATCATATAGGGAGGTAGAAATAACATTTCCCGAAGTGATCTGTGTGTGTGGGCGGGCGCGAATTGTCATATACATGCATATTATATACATACAGACATACATGTATGTATGTGTGCGTGTGTGTGGTGCTAATCTTGTATTATTAAATGATGGCTAGGACCACACCGCTTCAATCCTATGATTTCTGTTTACTTTATGTCATGCGAACATATATAGAAATTTTCCGGTACATCTATGTGAACATATATGGATGCCAAAGGTCTTAATGAAAGTATATCATTCGATAGGAGTGAGTGGAGGCTGAGCATTCATGTGCTCGAGCCGGCGTGATTCTCATGTTGGTTCATGTAGCCTACCCTATATGCTTGGGATAAAAGGCTCAGTTGTTGTATCTACGTGTATAGAGATCACCTCAGAAGATGTCGTGTGAGTGTGTGGACCACCTACTTCATTTGTTCCATGTTGACGTGCACTTTATGCTGTCCTTTATTTGTTGACATATTTTTTAATTCTAAACTAGTAGCATTGTGTAGATATGCAAACGAACATTTGGCAGGATTTTGGTACTTTTTTAAAACTCATGAAAAGGATTCGGGTACTTTTTATTCACTATGATCCTTCCCACTACAATAGACCCAATCAGGCTTACCTTAAGAAAACATTTTAGGCATTCTATGTTAGAACCACACGTGAGCCGTTACGGATGAAGTGGAAGTGTAGCTGGAATAATTATTTAAAGATTGTACGGTGGAATTCTTAAATGAGCCGTTGTATTTTGAGAAGTGAAGGAAGTACTTAAGTCATTAAACATAGTTATAGGAATATTCAAAGGCGTGATGCAAATCATGGGGCGAGGCCTAATGGTCAGACAACTACTTCAGAGAGATTCCTAGTCATGGAGATGTGAGAAGAATGAAGCCTAACTGGCACGTGGTAGAAAATAGTTTTAATTTAGGGTTAGGGTTTCATGCAGTTGCCAGCGCACCTTGGGTACTGCTAATATCTAGAGCTCACAAGCTTTTGAACCAACATGGGGTTCTTTTCAGCATAATTTTAGAGCAATCAGATTGAGGACTAGACAAGTAGCAGAATCACATTCTTTCATTCGTTTCTTTTAGTCATTAACAATTGTTGAATGAATATTAGGAACCTGGATTTTTAGAAGGCTTATTTCTTTCCCCCTTTTGTAGATAATTCAAGAATAGGCATAAAGATATATGTAGCAGTTAATTTAGGAAATATTCTTATCGAAATCCATAGAATTTGGGTAGATATTAAACTAAGATGTGTTGCTGAAGGCCGCTTAAGTTATGTATGGACTAGGAAAAACCTTATGCATCTTTTGAAAACAAATATAGTCTGGCATCCTAAGAAGGAAAGATTGTGTTTAAACTTTAAGGGGTTAATTAGAGTCTCCTTTGGCATCGTTAAGTAAAGCTTGAGAAGAGTAAAAATTATTAGGGTTAAAAAAGTTTTCTGTTCAGACTATTTCATGCTAAAGAGAAAAACACTGCATCATTTTATTGGAATTGTCATAGTTCCTGCTTGTTAATGGTGCTTTGCTATTACATTGAAAAAGGTTTGGCTTACTAAAGTTCATTAAACTTCTGCGAAAATGCAGATACTCATTTAAGCAAATATAACTTTCTTACAATGATTGTTGATAGAAACGACGAAACCTAATGCCGAGTTCTATGAAAATTCTAGTTTTTAATACAAGGCAGGCTATATTCCATAGAATATAACCTTAGAAATCCCATATTATTGGCCTTGAATACTATTTCTTGAACGAGCAATTATTTGATCAAGGATAAGCTTTGTCATGAACAATATATATCTGCAGTTTTTGCAACGTAGAAAGAGACGGCATGTCGATATCATAAATTTCCACATAAATACGGATACTATTGATGGGAAGGATTTATATATGTGATTGTAAAAGATGCTATTTTATTATACATCTTGTGTCATGTTGGTAGTTTCAGGTGCATAAGAAGACAGTGCTGGTCACAGAAGCTGAAAGATTCACAATACAAGTCAAGACCTATTGATACAGGTTTCATTTCCCCCCTTTTAAAGCTCTTTCTTGATACATATTTTGATTGACTGTTCAAATAAGGAGAGGTTTCTGAGAAATTTGTTATTAACACATTTTGGTAGAATTATTTATAAACTTAACTACAATATTTACCCATCAAAATCCTCGGCTATCTTTCGTTACAAGTTCTAAAACATTAATTATATAATATATTACAAAAAATGAATGCTACATGTATATATCTACTTGTAATTCCTGTTAGGGGAAGGGTTTATTGCTATGGAAAAAATAATACATGCATGGTTACACGACATTCAAGCAATGACATCTCATAAATTATGTAACAATGTTACAGGTGATTAAGCTTTAGTAGAATACATAGGAGCAATTGGTAAAAATAAACCAATATCAAGTTGAAAAGAAAATCCTAGTATGCAATTACAAGATACAATAGCACATTTGCCTTGGAACTTGCTTTCAGCATGAGATCTTTCCCCAATACCTTGTTGTTGAAGACTGAGAAAAAGGGCACCCATGTATATTACTTCTTTGATGGATAGCTGGAAAATGAAAAGTTAAGCAAATAGAGACGCTTGCTAGTTTAGGTATGAGGAATAGCAAATAAATCTGCTGTGTACAAGGAGGTTTGCTGACTTGAAAGATGTAAAAGTTAAATAGTTTGAGCTACTACAAATGACTAGAAATGAAATTGTTTGTGTTTGTTTTGAAATTATTACAGGTCCTGAGTATTGAAAAGGAAAAAGAGTAAAGAAAGGGAGGGAGAAAGGGGTATTTCTTAATGGAAAGCTACATTTCTTTTTCTAGAAACGGGGAATGAAATTCTTCTGGCCTTGTACACACCAATTCTTCATGATATTTCAAAGGGAAATAAGCTAGAGTGAGACAGAAAGGAGCAGGAAAACTAAAAAGAGAAAGATACCTATCAGGATCAAACAACCACTTTGGTTTAATTATGAATCAGACTGCAAAATTGATAGATCGTTGATGAGAGAACAAGAAGTAGAACGCAAGGACGCTATCCACATCTTCAGAAGACATGTATTGATTGCTTTGATGAGAGAATGTTTAATAGAATGCAAATAGCTGTAAAATTATGTCCACCCATTGCTAAATAAATTTTACCCCATAAATAATACCAGTATTTGAATGATTGACATGAAAATCATAGTGAACATGAATTTAACCAACGCGATAAATGTATTTTCAAGCATCCTACTTTCTGTCTTCATTAGCATTAAGAGGCATCATATGAAAAATAAGTAAATAAATTCATATGGTCTTATATTTCATGTTTGATAAGGATTTTTACAATACCTTAAGATCTATATTTATGAAATGGAATGGTGAAAGCTGAAAGGGAAAGAAAAAGAATAAAGAGAAGCTCACAAGACAGGAATCTAAAACATCACCATAAGAAATGCCTATAGACAAGGGAGCTCCCTTCAGTCCAATAAAGACAGCGTAGGATCCAACTTATCTCCTGCATCATTCACTCATTTACCAAGTCCTTTGCTCTTAAACTTAGTATTCGAATGAATGAGTCAGCAGCTAATTCAACCCTACACCTGCCCATGGATCGACTAAAGGAAGCTCTCTTCGACAAAAAATCAAAACAAATCGATTCAATGTTTAACAAGAAACCCACACATATTTACCTTCAATAAATCAGTAGAATACAAGAGATTGTTTAAAAATAAATAAAATAAAACGCCCAATTTGCAAGAGAGAAAATTCAATATCCATTGATGACCTTTGAAGAAGTTCTTAAATGGAAAAATTAGGGCTGACATCAGATCAAGCTCTAGTTAAAGTATGTTTTATAATACCCCACAATACCTGGAAAGCTTAAAAAAGTTGGAACTGGTAAATGCTCTCTTCCCTCTTATATCCTTATGCTATTAATTATCATTAATTAATATTATTTTCTCTAAAGCTATAGTTAACTTCAATATAATACTCCTGCTTTTGAACTGGAGCAAGTCCTTTAGGACCCTCAAAGGGTCATGTGAACTGCTGTGAAGGTACTAGAAATAATTTTTTTGAATGCTCTATGATGTTGTTGGCATGTAACTTGCCGCGTGCATATTTCATTTTGAATCATCTTATTGAATAGGAGAAACTAAAAGGAGAAACTAAAATTTTCGAATCTAAGCTACAAAGAGACACAAACCGTAAGATTCATTTTACTTGCACTGATGCATGTCATCTACCTTGATAATTCATCAAGAGTAATTTATCTGTTTCTTACAGGTAGAATTTGATATTTAAAAAAACCCTGCTTGATGTTATTCATACAAGATGCCAAGGATGATAGTACTTTTATATTTTATATGATTCCTGTTGCCTCCCAGTGTCTTGCATATTTAAGATTTCCAAATAAGGGCTAAAACTTTGAAGATTCCTTTGTTAATTGCTTCTCTGCATAATGCCTTTTTAAAAAAATCTTTAATTTCCGTTTAGGGGCAATCGTTACTACGTAATGCACATTCTTCCAAAAATTGCTGACATTCAATTAACATGATTTCTACATAGATAACAATAGACTTCTTTTTCACGCATGTTGAGTGTTTTGGAAATACCTACTGATTTACTAGATTGAAGACTTGAACTATATGCACAAAAATCAGTATTGTATATGGGTGGATATGGCCCATATTAATTTACTCTTTTTTTAGGTAAGCGGCAGGGTTTTACATATGTTAAATCAAGATTAGGAAGAATTGCATACCCGTTTATTCATTTAAGGAGATCTCTGTTTGTGATTTAAGGTTGCATATAAATGACATATATGACAGCGTATATGACCTCATGCAATATGTATATGCTAACTATACTAGATATGAATAGACTTCGTTCTTTTTACTCATTTAAGCTTTTTTTAGTGTTTTCTTTTTCAATGTTTTGCGTCCCTCATCTATTGTATAGGTTACTTTTATTACTTCCAGGCTAAAATATTTTCCCGTAATTCTATAGAAAAATTGTTTTGTAGTATTTTATTCGTTTAACTAGTTTTTCTAGAGGATTAAGAATTTTGCGCTTACAAGGAATGCATTTCCTATTACCCAGTCTTCATACTTTGACCTTCTCAAGGTACTTAAACAGAATTTATTTCAGTATAGTTGCCGTGAATAGACATCGAAAGCAAAGGATAAAGCTCAAAACATATTCAGAAAACAGATAACCTAAAATCTTTATTCATACTATTTCCTCGTCAAGAAGTTTTTTTTTATTTTTAATAATCATCATGGATTTAGTTTGTTTTTCAAGGAAATGGGCAGTAAATAGCTAAGGAGTTATATCAATTGAGTATGAAAAAATATATTTTTTGTTGAATATTTCCATGGAAGTTCATAGGAGAACAAATAGGCTCTATGCTCAAAGACAAGCAAGTTCCAATGAAGATTATGTGGATTCCAGACACAATGAGTTGGTGTTGCAGATTTTAATGGTTTGGCCCTCTTCTTTATTTGATTACAATAATATATATACAATTGATTAATGTCCAGCCCTATTAGTCTTCTTAAATTATGCAGAATGATGGCATTTAAATGAGTATTTATTTTTCTTTTTCAGGAAAATTATGTACCGGAGATTCCCAGTAATCGATTGCAATTCACATTGCACGTAATTAGATCTTCGGTTTGACAAGAATGAAGAACGATGGATTAGTGCATTGGGCGTATGTTATTGTACTGAAAATTATTGGATTCCATGCGGGAAATAGTATGAAACGAGGCTATTTATTTTGATGTCACATTTTCACAAGCTTATATACGATGAATTAGCTTTAATATTTCAAGTCCGAGCTAGTTGTTAATTTGAATTTGATTTAGTAGCGAATGTGGTAAATCTTAAAAGTTATGTGCAGTTGTTAACTTTTTTAGCCTAGAAAACTCTGAAGGCAACGACAATGTTTGTTGCAAGAAATTTGAATTCGTTTTAACGGAATGTTAGGGTTTCACTATCAAGTACAATGGTGGGAGCAAGCAGAGGCTCTGCGCCTAGCTTTCCAAGGGATTTATGTAGATCACGACCAATCCCTATGAATCTTTCATATATGAACATCGATTATTTTCATGATGCATTAATTGCCATTTCTGGAAGGAAAAAAAATGTGGCGGCGGTGTTTGAAATTTTCAATCGAACATTTCACAGCCCTTTTAAATCAACAAGAAAGTGTATCCAAATTCCATGAAAATTGGTGTTTTCAGAACTGAACACATGGAGATCGATATGGTTGGAGCGAATAGCCCGAAAACTGGAAAATTGATGCACGATTGGCTTTTTGATTGACTGCTTACGTAAGAAAGTTCCTAAAATGTCATTTTATACTCTTCATCCTCGGTGCACATTATTGAAATGGAATCCAGATCCCTCACACCCACCCACCCACCTCCTCTCCAACCTCCAAGCTATGTTCCATAAAAAATACTTTCAATACATGACGACGAACGATCGATATGAAATATTAGATAGAGCAGCTTAATACTTGTTTATAATTAGTGGATGCAAATTTAACTAAAAGTTTAAGCTTGTGAATGATGAACCTATAATCATTAATCTACACATCTTTTACCCATAATGCTCTAGAGATCCGGTACAATAACGATGTATCACTTAGGTTGAATTTGTGCATGACAAACCAACAGTTATTTTGTACAACTACCGAATCATGACAAACGATCAATTTCATTCTTAGGGAATAGAAATGCGATCAAAATCATGCCAAAAATGCTGTTATAAGAACAACTCTAAATTTTAAGATAATATCCGAGCAAGATTCTAAAACAGAGATAGATCACAGTGAAAAGGACCCTAACTTGAACAAAAATGTATGATAATACATTAATCATAGCATTATTCCAAGCAGCTTTCGCAACATACAATATATATTCATTCTGCAGTTAGGAGACAAAGTAAACTCCAAAAACTAGCATCATTGTTAAATATTGACAAAGTTAACAGTTCACTCACATTATTGTCAAGCTAGTACTTGACATTAATGTTTTTGATGATAAATCTCCAACACAAAGGGCCCAAGATAGGTGAAGAAAGAATCTTTATAGAATGTGGAGCATATATTCCTTCAGTCTTATAATTAACATATAAGAGATCTATGTATCACATTTTCTCAAGACAAATGAGTTTTTGATTGGGGAAAAAGGCTAATCAAACCAAAAAAAGAAGAATTGCATGATTATTTTGTTCAAGTGTTTTTCCCCCACTTTATATTTTGGTTGCATCCTACTCAATTAACTGACTACATACAAGATGATATGCGGGTTCGGGTTCCTGCTCTCTGATTATTTATTTCTACGGTTTATACCAGTGGAGAACAGAAGAGGTTTACTCTTCAAGTATAGTGCTATCTTAAGCAAATTTCCGATGTTCAAAATCACTCAACTTTGAAAGAGCAATTTAAGAGAGAGAGAGAGAGAGAGAGTCGTTGAGAGATTTACTCTGCAAGTATTGTGCCGTCCATATGACAACCACAAAAAAAGTCAATATCATCAATTCTCAAAGATAATCGATTGCCCCCGACAGCGACGACGACAATAAAATGTCGACATGGTTGGACATGAGGAGAAGTGTTGGAACTTAAAAGCTAACAAGTAAATTTGTGGAAAGATCACTTTTTGGGAATAATAAGAGATTTGCATGGGTATAAAATATAATAGGAAACCATCAACCGGTATAGGCCTTTTGGACGATATCTCAGTTATATTGAAAAATCATGTGTATTCTTATATATGTCCAATGCTCCAAATTCTAACACTTAATTTGAAAGTAATACAAAATATCAAAAATTTGAAAACTCATATGGAAGAGTAAAATATTTTTCGTTACTCAGCTTCTGTTTAACCTTTTAGTAGCCGCCACCCACAATTTAGAAAGAAACTTAATAAAGATACATAACAATGTATCGAATAAGAATAAGTCTTTGTTATTGAAGATTAAGTTAAGCCTCCAAGTAATCTCTCTCTATCCGGGCAAAAAAAACTTAACCCCTGATTATGGATCTTAATCATAATTAAAATTAAATTTCAATGGTATGTGATGATACTCAATATTGACGATCCCCAAGATCAGGACACGTGGCAGATGACATGTTCCGGAACTCAGAAAAAAGGGTCCACAGAGGCCGACCAGGCCACCCCTGTACCCGACCTGCAAGCACAAGCTAGCCCTCCTCGGGGCCCGTGCAGATTGGCCTCCTCGGCCCCTCAGCTCGCCCCGAGCTGTCACAAGTCCAAGACTCCTCGGCCCTCTCGCTCGTCCCCGAGCTCTCCAGCCGAGACCATCTTTCTCGGTCCTCCGACCGACCAACTCCACCACTCACAGGCGTAACCGCCGCTCCGTAAATCCCGCAATGCGCAGATTCTCCGTCAGCAACATCCCACGTTCCATGCCATCACGATCCCCATTAACGGGCGATCTGCTCTTTACGCGGACGTGACGTTGGGAGCGTAACTGCCGGCGAGATTCTCGCGCCTGCTGCTGCGTGCTGCCGCCACTATATAAACCCCCATCATAGAGGGGTCAAGTAAGCCATTTTTTATTCCACTTAGCCGTTACTCTGCTCGGATCTCGTGCTGACTTGATCGTCGGAGGGTCCTCGGTGGTACCAAATCACCCCGGGACTTCTTTCCAGGTACTCGGCGCTAAACTCCCCAAGTCATCAATCTCCTCCAAACCCATTGAGACCCACACGCAACAGGAGATCACCTCCAAGATCCACCAGGAGATCGACGGAAGACAACATCTGAAGGAGACCTGAAAAGGACCTCCATCAGTTGGCGCCGTCTGTGGAAAACACAAACTCCACAAAAACAAAGTTGGCCTTTCGATCCCCGTCCACATGACAAGCAACCATCCTGAAGATCCGGGTACCAGCCGCCGCCTCCCCCTCACCGGAGGCGCGGATGAACCTCCTCCGGCAACCATCAACAACGCCCTCGCCAGCCGAATAGATCGGCTACAGTCCCTTATAGAGGCGCTCGTCCGCGTCCAAACGGCCGGGCCTGGGCCCCAGATCACCGCTCCCCCGCCTCCAAAATGCTCTGCCCCCGTCGGCACGGTTGACCACCGGCAGGCTACGACTCCTGACCACGGATCTCACGGACAGATACTCCCTGAGGCTCGTTGGATGCCCCGCGGCTCCACCCCAAGGTCCGCCGTCGGAGCGCCTCGCCTCGAGCCTCCTTGCGACCCTTGCCCCCCTTGAGGAGATGTCGGTCACCTCACCTGCCTACAGGCATGACCGACACCCTCTCTCCCGATGGGGTCGCACAGAAGGGGCTCGCCACGACGGCTCGAGAACCACCTCGCCCGGGGATCTGAGGAACCTCATCGAGAGGAACCAGGGCAGTGCCCAGACGCAGGTTTCCCTACTCGCAATGCCAGGGATCAAAGCCCTCACCAAGAGGCAACCCAGCAGCTACCCTGCTCGGTTATCCCTGGCGGGTAGCTTCCCTACCGCAACGCCAGGGATCAGAAAGCCTCCCAGAGGCAGTCGAGCCCAACCGTCGCTCGGCTATCCCTGGTGGGTAGCTTCCCTACCGCAACGCCAGGGATCAGAAAGTCCTCCCAGAGGTAGTCGAGCCCAACCGTCACTCGGCTATCCCTGGAGGGTAGCTTCCCTACCGCAACGCCAGGGATCAGAAAACCCTCCCAAAGGCAGTCGAGCCCGAGGATCCCTCGTTTGGCTATTCTTCAGGACAAAAGCCCTCGCCAAGAGGCACCGCGCAGTAACCGTGCCCGGCCAAGGGTCCTTGGTAGGCTTCTAAAGCCCCTCCCGCGCCAAGGACCAAAGTCCTCCCAGAGGCAGTCGAGTCCTTGCTCGGCTATCCCCAGCTGGTAGCTCCCTACCACAATCGACAGGGATCAAAGTCTTCGCCAAGAGGCACTGGGCAGTAACCCTGCTCGGTCCCCGTCCTGAAGGATCAAAGCCCTCGCAAGAGGCAACCGGACAGCTACCCTGTTGGATATATGTACGCCCTAGAGGCCATTATATGTATAGTGGACGCTTGGACATGTGTGTGTGTGTATATATATATATATAGATTACTTTCTTGCTCGACATGATAGTATGCTATCTGGTTTACTTTATCTGACATGTTGACTTGATCATGCTTTTATTCATTTGCACATGTTGATAAAGCCCTCAGGATATTTGCTTGACTACTGTGACTATGATGCAGATCATATTAGTGGGGCACGTGTAGTTTATAAGCATATCTTTGAACGGTTCCTAGTCGTAGGTGTATCGAGACAGGGCATCGATATCCAGAGTAGACAAGCGTATACCATTCTTGTTCCATGTGATGGGCGATGGATGATCCTATATCCATCTGGTGTGCTGACACCAAAGATTGTATGCGGGTGCTCAGTGGAGACTGGGTACACTGAACGGACTCACAGAGAACTCCTATGTGGTATTATATCTATCGTCGGATAACAGTTCTCAGGTGACACTGGTACAGGTTAGTCTGTAGACCCAAGATCGTCATAGAGTCTTGTGTGTCCTCCCACTGTACTTTGATCTCCACCCTACCATGGCTCTACTGAGTCGTGCAAACAGGTGGTCTTTGGGTACAGTCCCGAGGCACATGGAGACAATGAGCGATAGGAGGGGTTTCGTCTCTCCCGGTATTGGGGGTTGATGTTGTGCTATACTTGATTGGCTATATCAGGAAGTCCCTGGCCAGGGCTACTGAGATTTACTGATAAGCGTTATCAGTAGTTTCTCGATCTGTTATCAGCTATATACCGGCATGACTTATTGAGTTATTAGGGTCGACGACACCATCCCTAGACTCGATATGCAACATATTTGACGAGGAGACCGGACTGTACGGTAAGTGTTGTCAGATGGCTCGACGGGAGTTTTGACAGCTTTGCTGGTTTTCTTATGATCGTTCAATACCCGGGTGGCCGTTACGTTTAGCTGACCGCTTGCGGCTTGTGTGTATTTGATATGATCATCACCCACTGCCGGCGTATTGAAGAGTCTTAGAGTTCCACACAGAAGTTTCCTAGCCCAGACGAAAAGATGTGGTGTGCATATGAGATATGCGCGGGGACCCGATTGAATACGACTATGTGATACCTATGTTAATCGGGCGTTTTACTATTAGTCGGGTCGTATGTGATATGACCGGATTGTTAAATTAATTGTTGATTTAACATTTTGGCTTTTAGTTTTATTTTATTCTTTATTCAAAACTCTTTTTATTAAAGAGGAAGAATGCATGCATGTATGCATATGCTGATGTGCAAGCATGCACATGTTGATGTGCATGGATACATGCATACAAAAATATCATGGTTGATGATACACACTTGAAGGTAATATAAGACTTACATGGAACTATGATATATGGATATTTATTTGTATTTGTTTTAAAAACAAAAGAAAAGAAATGATTAATCCATGGTTGTAATATTCTATACTCTTCTTGAAGTTGATCACACTTCACCAACTATTTAACCTTGGATTAACTATTTCTTTTGGTTTTTAACCCATTTACTAAATATCTAGATATTATAGCAACCATGGTTGAGAGAGAGATAGAAAATATATATACTATATTTTCTATTTTCTTTCATAAACTTATCACTTCATAAAAGCTTTTGCCTTCATCTTCTTCTTCCTTCCTACTCTCTGGGTTTTTCCAAAGAGAGAGAGAGATAAAAAGGAAGGATTTTGATAAAAGAAAACACACCACCTCATCATTCTACTCTAATCTAGTCAATTAGTTTAGAGTGTTTAGCTTCATCATCTTGTTTGATCATTTGAAGCTAGGAGCTTGGAGCTAGTGAATTTCGGGTGGATTATAGTGGACGTAGGAGCTTAGTAGCAAGCTTTCACAACTCTCAAAGATCCTATGAGTCACTACAAAGAGGACTACAAAGGTTGTATTCCTTACACTTAGTGTAAATAATGTTTAAACTGTTGTTACCCTAGTTTTTTCTAGTTAAAGATCCTTGCTTTGTTTGTTTTGCATCTCTAAAATTTTAAAGTGGCATGTGTGATGCTTCCATACTCCTTAGTAGGTGCATAGGAAACCCAACAATGGTATCAGAGCCAAACTAGAATTCTAGACACAGTGTTATAACAAATACGAAAATGAAAACGACTACGAAAAATACGGTATTACGGAACCCTAGGATTGCTCTCTGGAAATTTTTAAAAAGGTCCTCTGAAAATTTTTCAAACAGGTACAGAATGTCCTACAGGCAAACATAAGCACACAGATGAAATACGGGGGCTAGTGCTCGGATTTTAGCCGAGCACTCCCTTCCCAATTCCGGCCAGGCCGCCCCCCTGCCCCATTTGCCTCCATGTTTCTCTTGTGCACTCTTGGTTGCAAGTTAGGGTTCCTAGTATTGTTTATTTAGCCCAATTTTCATGTGATAATTATATTGACCTGGAGCTATTTCGTAGTGATTCGTAATCGTATTATTTGACACTAAATTGGTAACTTAGACTATTTTTAGCATTTCGAACGAACATCGGACACCCCGCTTTCTACCCCACTGAAATTTCCAAGTGTTGTAATTTTCCTAAGTTAACTTTATATTCAATAGTAGCGCAAGTATCTTATGGACCCTCTAGAAGATCATAATAAGCTTAACTCGATTCTATGCCCACGGAACCGCGAACGAACTTTCGGGTTTGCCGTAGTGCCGTGGTGTCATAGGTGAGGCGTTGGTTAACTCCTTCTATGGCTGGACCATAAGACACTGTGGCGCGATTTTGGGTATTTGTAACTTTGCTCAAGTGTTGAGCTCTTGGGGTAAAACGTGGGTGTTTGTTGATTTGATCGAAACGTTAAACATCGTCTTGATATCTGTGATTGCAATTGTTGTTTTTCACTTTCTTTTCTGTGACCGTAAGCGTAGTATGTGGTGTATCGCCGGCTTCGTTGCTATACATAAACGACAATCGGGATACGCATACTTGCTTACGTTGATGATATGGGATATTATGTATTGCTGAGATATGATGCAGGATTGTCGCGATCGAATAGCCGGGGGTTTTATGTGAGATAAGAGTGTTTACTTTCATTCATTTAAAAGTTAAATGTATGTAATATTCTTTTATTTGGGGCACTTCCGGGTTGAGGATGATGTCACCATTATTGTATATTATTTACTTTTCCGCATTAGGATAGACCCAAGGAGGGGAGCATAAGTGATCGGGTTTTAGGGTTCAGTGGGAGGCCATCTCGAGGAGTCGAGACCGGGTCTCCTAAACTCTAGAATTGGCAGAATCACTTGCCGCTCTCATAGGGGTCTAGGGGTGTGGGCTTGACTATTCATCGCGATCATGGAATATGTATTTTCTATTGCTGGCTGAATACAAAATACGGACCTCCTAGATATCCTTTTTATTTTCATATGTGCTTCTGCTGGATTGATATTCTGTAATGTGATTACTTAGTATCTAAGACGAATGGATTATTATTATATATATGATATATAATAAACGTTGTTTATATTTTACACCCGCGCTAGTCCCGTCCCTCTATGCCGTTAGTTAAGTAACCTGACGGTGCATAACGGAACACTGTGGCGAATGCGGATGGTATAAGTATACGTTCTATTTTCGTTTCTTTTCTGTGATATCTTAGGAACTTAAATGATGGGACTACATTAATGAGATTAATGTAAAGTAAAAGAAACCTAAAGATATTGTAGAATCGGATTTGAAACCCACTCGGCCTTTTTATGAAAAATGCAAGTTCCAAAAGATGCGGAGCTTAAGCCACTCCTTTTATAAACTGTTTTGATTCTACAACGAGATCAAGTTCAAAGCGTTAAAGGTTTTCATAAAAACCATTCCCAACCCTCCGTCATTTTAGGAAGCAGAGTATTTAGTATTCGTGCTACGTATGTCGACCATAGCCGAGGCGTAGTGTACGGTAGCTAAGTGATGTCTTCCTACACAGTATATGATGCGATTAGTTAGGACATTCATGTGATTATGTTGATCATAGTCAAGGGTCATATGGGTGGGTCTAGTTAATCTCGAAATGACGGGTAGAACTTGACTAGTGCTTATGATATTTTGACCATAGCCAAGGTCATAAGTTACTAGGGGTAAAAACTATATCGGGAGTTTCAAGAGTTGAAATTTACAATGAGATTGCATACCATCTATATGATAGTTGGATCCTGATCCCACCGTGAGTAAGAGTTACTCCCAGGAGAGTTTTGCATTTTGCAATTAGCTAATCCAGTAGGTGTCTAGAAAGGTGTCAACGGGGTTTGACCTCTGGGAAAACGAGGTTTATTTTACTTAGGTCCGTGCGAAAGCACGGGGAACCTCCCTCAAAGTACCGACACTGGCCTGGCTGACCGGTTGGCGAAACTGTAGAATGTAATTAATCCTGGCTAGTTTTCTTTTCAGGTTTTGAAAGAAAATTTGATAAAAGCAGTGGGAGACATCGATTAGATAAGATAATAACCAATCTAATTCTTTGCAAGAGTATTTCGCTGAGTGTATTCTTTTCTCTCTCCTAATGGCAGATACCGATGACGGGACTTAAGCTTCTACTAGAGAAAAACAAACTGACAGGACCAAACTATAAAGAATGGTTGATGAACTTGAATATTGCACTCACATATGATAAAGTATCATATGTCCTCACTACCAAAGCTCCACCCATCCCAGGACCTGAATCATCTGTTTCGGATAGGGAGATCCGAAAAAACTCGCGCTTGCTTCTATGGACAACATCCATCAGAAACAACACGAGAAGATGGATGTGCAATCCATCTTTCTTCATACAAAGGAGTTGTATGAAGAGCAATCTCGTACTTTGAGATACAAGGCATCTAGGAAGCTGTTTCAGATGCGAATGGCCCCTGACGCATCAGTAGGAGAGCATGTTTTAAAGATGATTGGTCTTATAGAAGAACTCGAGGAACTGGGATGAACAATGGATAATGAGCAATATACGGATATTGTTCTGCAGTCCCCCCTCCCGCCTTTGCTCCATTCATAGTGAATTTCAATATGAGCGATTTGGAGAAATCATTGCCTGAACTTCTCAATATGTTGAGAAGTGCAGAGAGCACGCTGAAAACAACGAAGACTCCCGCTCTGATTGCTGGGCCATCTTCCTCTTCCGTCCCAAAAGCCAAGACCAAGGGAAAGAAGAAGAGGAAACCCATCAAACAGAAGGGTGGAGTTAAAAAGGCGAAGGGGAAAGACATATCTGGGGCCACGGGAAGTGGAAAAGGAGAATATTTTTACTGCCACAAGTCGGGACATTGGAAACGCAACTGTGCTGTGTATCTTGCTGATCTCAAGAAGAAGAAGTATGGTGATGCTTCCGCTTCAGGGGTTGAGAAACAGTAGATTTTTGAAGACTGGAGACCATACTCTGCGGGTTGGAAATGGTTCCAATGTACATGCTGTATCCGTAGGAGAGTGTCATCTGGGTTTGCCGTCGGGTTGTATATTGGTTTTGAACCTGTGTTATTTTGTACTAAGTATACTATGTAATATAATATCCGTTTCTTTGTTGGACAATGAAGAATATCATTTTGTATTGCAAAATAATGTTATGAACATTAACTTGAATCAAGAGTTGATTGGGTATGGTACATTAAATAACGGTATTTACGTCCTGAACCAACAGACAAATTTCAATATACAACATACTAATAAAAGAAAGTTTTCAGATATAAATGAAGCTTTTCTTTGGCACTGTAGACTTGGTCATATTAATGAAACAAGACTAAGCAAGCTACATAAAGATGGATATTTAAATTCTTTTGAATATAAATCTTATGTGAGTTGCCAGTCCCGTATCAAAGGTAAAATGACCAAAACTCCGTTTACTGGACACGGAAAAAGAGCTATGGAACTCTTAGGCCTCATACATAGTGATGTATGCGGATCAATATCTACACATGCTAGAGGCGGTTTTTCATATTTCATTACTTTTACTGATGATTTCTCAAGATTTGGACACGTGTTTTTAATAAAGCACAAATCCGAAGCTTTCGAGAAATTCAAGGAGTACAAACTTGAAGTAGAAAAACAAACAGGCTTGAGCATCAAGAAACTTCGATCAGATCGAGGTGGAGAGTATTTAAGTATAGAGTTTTCAGACTTCTTAAAAGAGAATGTGATTCTCTCTCAGCTCACTCCTCCTTACACACCACAACACAATGGTGTATCAGAACGAAGGAATCGTACCCTATTAGATATGGTACTATCCATGATGTGTGATACTGAGTTACCGCTTTCCTTTTGGGGGCATGCATTAGAGACAGCAATGTATCTATTAAACAGGGTTCCAATTAAGACCGTGTCTACCACTCCATATGAGATATGGAGTGGAAAGAGGCCATCTCTTGAAAGAGTTAGGATTTGGGGTTGTCCGGCTTTTGTTAAAAAGCAGAATCCAGACAAACTCGAGACACGATCGGTCATGCGTAAATTTGTGGGATATCCAAAACATTCGTATGGATATCTATTCTACCACAAGGAGGAACAAAAGGTGTCTATTGCTCAGCATGCCACATTTTTGGAAAATGAAATCTTTACAGATAGTACTGATGGCAATGCGGTAGAACTAGAAGAGATTCTAGAGACACAAATTACTCAGGACGAATTGGTTGAAACTGACGTTGCAGTAGAACTTCAAGAACCTCAGCCGCTTCGGAGATCTAGTAGAACTTCTCGCCCACCGGAGAGATACTATGAGTTTCTCATTGATGGTGATAGAGAAGATTGCATCATGGATGATGATGACTCTACTAGTTTTCAGCAAGCTATCACGAGTGGTGACTCAGTGAAGTTGCTGGAAGCCATGAGATCCGAAATGGAGTCCACGTACACCAAGAAAGTATGGACTTTGGACGTTGCACCTCCTGGGATAAAACCCGTTGGGTGCAAATGGATCTTTAAAAGAAAAATTGGTGTAGATGGACAGGTAGAGACCTTTAAAGCAAGGCTTGTAGCGAAAGGTTTTCGTCAAAGACCAGGATTGGACTATGATGAAACTTTCTCTCCAGTAGCAATGCTTAAATCCATTAGGATCCTACTTGCTATTGCTGCTCACTATGATTATGAAATCTGGCAGATGGACGTTAAAACTGCATTTCTGAATGGTGATTTAGAAGAATGCGTTTATATGGATCAGCCGGAGGGCTTCATTGACATTGGGAGCAGCGGGAAAGCATGTAAATTGCTTAAATCCATTTATGGATTAAATCAGGCCTCACGGAGCTGGAACATCTGCTTTGATGATACAATAAAAGAGTTTGATTTTATCGAAAATATAGATGAACCATGCATTTATAAGAAGATTGTAGAAAGTACTGTCACATTCCTCGTATTGTACGTGGATGACATTCTCTTGATAGGAAATGATATTCCTATGCTACAATCGGTCAAACTATTCTTATTACAAAGGTTCTCCATGAAGGACCTGGGTGATGCCTCGTGCATTTTGGGCATAAGGATCTATAGAGATAGATCCAAGAGGTTACTGGGATTGTCCCAATCAAAGTACATTGACACCATCCTAAAAAGGTTTAGTATGGAAGATTCCAAGCGTGGTGCCTTGCCCGCTTGCCATGGAATCACTCTCTCCAAAGACTTCTGACCGAAGACTGATGAAGAGAGAGCTCGCATGTGCATTATACCCTACGCTTCAGCCGTAGGATCTATAATGTATGCGATGTTATGTACTCGCCCTGATGTAGCTTATGCACTAGCTGTTGTAAGCAGGTATCAATCCAACACAGGGGAGAAACATTGGATAGCAGTGAAGAACATTCTTAAGTACTTGCGAAGGACTAAAGAATTGTTCTTGGTGTATGGTAATAGAGATCTCCAAATGGAGGCCTTTACCGATTCCAGCTTCCAAAGTGATAAGGATGACAACAAATCTATCTCAGGGTTTGTATTTACCCTCAATGGAGGGGCGGTTAGTTGGAAGAGTTCCAAACAGGATACCGTTGCAGACTCCACGATGGAAGCTGAGTATATTGCTGCAAATGATGCTGCCAAGGAAGCCGTCTGGATGAGGAAGTTCATCACGGAACTAGAAGTAGTTCCAACCATTATTAATCCAATACCAATGTATTGTGATAATAATAGGGCTATGGCGTTAGCCAAAGAACCAAGGTCCCATCAGAAATCCAAACACATCCTCAGGCGATATCATTTGATCTGGGAGATAGTAGATCGCCGCGAGATCGAGATTCGGAGAGTAGATACAAAGAATAACACCGCGGATCCACTCACCAAGGCCCTTCCACAACCGCAGCATGAGCGACTTTTTGAGATGTTGGGTATGAGATACGCCAATAACTGGCCTTAGTGCAAGTGGGAGATTGTTGGATATATATATGCCCTAGAGGCCATTATATGTATAGTGGATGCTTGGACATGTGTGTGTGTGTGTGTGTGTGTTACTTTCTTGCTCGACATGATAGTATGCTATCTGGTTTACTTTATCTGACATGTTGACTTGATCATGCTTTTATTCATTTGCACATGTTGATAAAGCCCTCAGGATATTTGCTTGACTACTGTGACTATGATGCGGATCATACTAGTGGGGCACGTGTAGTTTATAAGCATATCTTTGAACGGTTCCTAGTCATAGGTGTATCGAGACAGGGCATCGATATTCTAGAGTAGACTAGCGTATACCATTCTTGTCCCATGTAATAGGCGATGAATGATCCCATATCCATCTGGTGTGTTGACACCAAAAATTGTATGCGGGTGCTCAGTGGAGACTGGATACACTGAACGGACTCACAAAGAACTCCTATGTGGTATTATATCTATCGTCGGATAACAGTTCTCAGGTGACACTGGTACAGGTTAGTCTGTAGACCTAAGATCGTCATAGAATTTTGTGTGTCCCCCCACTGTACTTTGATCTCCACTCTACCACGGCTCTACTGAGTCGTGCAAACAGGTGGCCTTTGGGTATAGTCCCGAGGCACATGGAGGCAATGAGCGATAGGAGGGGTTTCGTCTCTCCCGGTATTAGGGGTTGATATTGTGCTATGCTTGATTGGCTATAACAGGAAGTCCCTGGCCAGGGCTACAGAGATTTATTGATAAGCGTTATCAGTAGTTTCTCGATCTGTTATCAGCTATATACCGGCATGACTTATTGAGTTATTAGGGTCGACGACACCATCCCTAGACTCGATATGCAACATATTTGACGAGGAGATCGGACTGTACGGTAAGTGTTTCCAGATGGCTCGACGGGAGTTTTGACAGCTTTGCTGGTTTTCTTCTGATCGTTCAATACCCGGGTGGCCGTTACGTTTAGCTGACCGCTTGCGGCTTGTGTGTATTTGATATGATCATCACCCACTGCCGGCGTATTGACGAGTCTTAGAGTTCCACACAGAAGTTTCCTAGCCCAGACGAAAAGATGTGGTGTGCATATGAGATATGCGCGGGGACCCATTGAATACGACTATGTGATATCTATGTTAATCGGGCGTTTTACTATTAGTCGGGTCGTATGTGATATGACCGGATTGTTAAATTAATTGTTGATTTAACATTTTGGCTTTTAGTTTTATTTTATTCTTTATTCAAAACTCTTTTTATAAAAGAGGAAGAATGCATGCATGTATGCATATGATGATGTGCAAGCATGCACATGTTGATGTGCATGGGTACATGCATACAAAAATATCATGGTTGATGATACACACTTGAAGGCAATATAAGACTTACATGGAACTATGATATATGGATATTTATTTGTATTTGTTTTAAAAACAAAAGAAAAGAAATGATTAATCCATGGTTGT
This sequence comes from Agapanthus africanus, assembly GCA_030015575.1. Taxonomy (NCBI): domain Eukaryota; kingdom Viridiplantae; phylum Streptophyta; class Magnoliopsida; order Asparagales; family Amaryllidaceae; genus Agapanthus; species Agapanthus africanus. The sequence goes on along the minus strand of CM057348.1, from coordinate 104,771,270 downwards.
AATATTCTATACTCTTCTTAAAGTTGATCACACTTCACCAACTATTTAACCTTGGATTAACTATTTCTTTTGGTTTTTAACCCATTTACTAAATATCTAGATATTATAGCAACCATGGTTGAGAGAGAGATAGAAAATATATATACTATATTTTCTATTTTCTTTCATAAACTTATCACTTCATAAAAGCTTTTGCCTTCATCTTCTTCTTCCTTCTTACTCTCTGGGTTTTTCCAAAGAGAGAGAGAGATAAAAAGGAAGGATTTTGATAAAAGAAAACACACCACCTCATCATTCTACTCTAATCTAGTCAATTAGTTTAGAGTGTTTAGCTTCATCATCTTGTTTGATCATTTGAAGCTAGGAGCTTGGAGCTAGTGAATTTCGGGTGGATTATAGTGGACGTAGGAGCTTAGTAGCAAGCTTTCACAACTCTCAAAGATCTTAGGAGTCACTACAAAGAGGACTACAAAGGTTGTATTCCTTACACTTGTGTAAATAATGTTTAAAGTGTTGTTACTCTAGTTTTTTCTAGTTAAAGATCCTTGCTTTGTTTGTTTTGCACCTCTAAAATTTTAAAGTGGCACGTGTGATGCTTCCATACTCCTTAGTAGGTGCAGAGGAAATCCAACATACCCTGCTCGGTCATCTCCGGCTGGTAGCTCCCAATCCATGACGCCAGGGATCGAAGCCCTCGCAAGAGGCATCCGAGCGGCTACCCCGCTCGGTCATCCCAGGCTGGTAGTTGCCTACCCACGGCGCCAGAGATCTCGTCCTGAAGTTATCCCTGGCGGGTAGCTTCTCTACCGCAATGCCAGTGATCAGAAAGTTCTCCCAGAGGCAGTCGAGCCCAACCGTCGCTCGGCTATCCCTGACAGGTAGCTTCCCTACCTCAAAGCCAGGGATCAGAAAGCCCTCCCAGAGGCAGTCGAGCCCGAGGATCTCTCGCTCGGTTATCCTTCAGGACAAAAGCCCTCGCCAAGAGGCACTGGGCAGTAACCCTGCCCGGCCAAGGGTCCTTGGTAGGCTTCTACAGCCCCTCCCGTGCCAAGGACCAAAGTCCTCCCAGAGGCAGTCGAGTCTTTGCTCGGCTATCCCCGGCTGGTAGCTTCCTACCACAACCGACAGGGATCAAAGTTTTCGCCAAGAGGCACTGGGCAGTAACCCTGCTCGGTCCTCGTCCTGAAGGATCAAAGCCCTCGCAAGAGGCAACCGGCCTGCTACCCTGCTCGGTCATCTCCGGCTGGTAGCTCCATACCCATGACGCCAGGGATCGAAGCCCTCGCAAGAGGCATCCGAGCGGCTACTCCGCTCGGTCATCCCAGGCTGGTAGTTGCCTACCCACGACGCCAGAGATCCCGTTCTAAAGTTATCCCTGGCGGGTAGCTTCCCTACCGCAACGCCAGGGATCAGAAAGTCCTCCCAGAGGCAGTCGAGCCCAACCGTCGCTCGGCTATCCCTGGCGGGTAGCTTCCCTACTGCAACTCCAGGGATCAGAAAGCCCTCCCAGAGGCAGTCGAGCCCGAGGATCCCTCGCTCGGCTATCCTTCAGGACAAAAGCCATCGCCACGAGGCACCGGGCAGTAACCCTGTCCGGCCAAGGGTCCTTGGTAGGCTTCTACAGCCCCTCCCGCGCCAAGGACCAAAGTCCTCCCAGAGGCAGTCGAGTCCTTGCTCGGCTATCCCCGGCTGGTAGCTTCCTACTACAACCGACAGGGATCAAAGTCCTCGCCAAGAGGCACTTGGCAGTAACCTTGCTCGGTCCCCGTCCTGAAGGATCAAAGCCCTCGCAAGAGGCAACCGGGCAGCTACCCTGCTCGGTCATCTCCGGCTGGTAGCTCCCTACCCATGACGCCAGAAATCAGAAGTCCTCGCCAAAGGGCAACGGAGCAGCTTCCCATCCTCGGCACAAATAAGACGGACAACCCTCTGCCCATCACATGCAGAGGATCCGAGCCACCAACAAGGGGCATCAGGTCTATCCAAGTCTCGAGCGATCTCCTCTCGACTTCGGGGCCATGGAAACGCCTCCTTCTCAGCAGCGCTTGGCACGCTTGGCAAGTAATCGAAATCAACTCAACGAACGATCGCTAGACAAATAGCCAACCCGACATGGAAGCCCAGCAGCGCAAGAAGAGAAATTTTACGAGCATTCTTCATGAATAAAAGACAAAGTGCAAGCCGATGAAACCAAAGAAAAAGTTTTATTACTAAAAGGCAAAGTCTTTACAAAGGGTTTTTTGGCTCTCCAGCCTTACAAAATGCCCGGAGGCTTACAAAATTTCGGAGGCTTACAAAAAAAGGAGGAGGAAGACAGGGGCTTTAGGCATCGGGGCCAGAAGCGACCTCGGGGCCCTCGACATCCACCACAAAGCGAGCTAGGTCCTGGGCGACTTCCCCGCCAGGAATCTCCTGCCCCTGTTCGTCGGCGTCTGCGAGGGGGTATTCGGCTCGGAGCTCTTCGTCGGCGAACCCCGGCATCCGGGCCTTAACGGTGTCGAGGGCCTCGTGCCAGATGAGGGTCATGGCAACGGCCAGGTCATCATAGTAGTCTTTCGACTTCTTGTAGCCCTCCACCGCCTTCGCTGCCGAGAGGTCGGCCAAACCATCCGGATCTTGTAGCCCTCCACTTAGCCGTTACTCTGCTCGGATCTCGTGCTAACTTGATCGTCGGAGGGTCCTCGGTGGTACCAAACAACCCCAGGACTTCTTTGCAGGAACTCGGCGCTAAACTCCCCAAGTCACCAATCTCCTCCAAACCCATTGAGACCCACACGCAACAGTAGATCGCCTCCAAGATCCACCGGGAGATCGACGGAAGACAACATCTAAAGGAGACTTGAAAAGGACCTTCATCAGTATGCCAAAATTTTGATTTCATTTGCGCCTTCTAGGATGGTTCCCAGCAGCTAAATAAGACTTGGCGCATGCAATGAATAGCAGGTTTCTGATTAATACAAGCATGTCATTATCTAAAGCTATGTTATAATTAATTTGGTACAAAATTGACCTAAGTTAATTAACTAATGCATCATATATGCATGGTAGCCTAATCCAATTAATTAACTATATAGCTAAGCATAATAATAATAATATTGTCTTCATCTGGCTTCGATACATTATATAATTTCGTGTAACTTACGTCGTCTAATACTCAACCAAAAGTCTATATAAAGATAGAAAAGGGCACAGCTAGTTCTAATATATGTGAACACTACTACCAAATAATTAGAAGACATGAAGTTGTTTCTCCTTGAGATTTTGAAGTGGCAGAAAATATTTTTGCAACAAATTAAGGTAAAATTGAGGGTAGTTATATATCGGGTCTCCTCTCATTCCACATGAGAGAGTGAAGATGAGGATCAGCTCTTCTCACTTTTTCTTCTGTGGAGTGAGGGGAGCTCCTATAGCTCTCCCTCTCCCTCTCTCTCTCTCTCTCTCTCTCTCAACAAGAGTTGTGGTTTCATTTTTTTTTCTAACTTTAAGGATGTTTACTACAACATGGAGTCCTACATATCATATCATTCCCTCGAATCTCATCATAATTAATATGGTAATCATGAAGAAAATTTATTATGGCACCATAACAGTCCGTGTCTAGAATGATAGTTTGGTGTGTTTTCTGTATTAGAGATGGTGAATTTAGGATTGCTAGATAAATTGTATTCCCTCTGCTTGCTCACGATTGCTTGTTCTTTTAGGAAGTTTTTTTGTCCTAAATTACTTGTATACAGAGGTGAATAATATAGAATTTCTCATCATATTTATTATTTTGTTTTTATAAAATATCTAAACTAATTTCATTTAAAAAGCAATAGTGTAAGGTTATAAAGAAAACTTAAGAAGATGAGAAGACAACATTAATTTAATATGAGGTTAATTTAGAAAATTTTACTAGAATGATAATATTATAAAATTTCTTTTAAATAAACTTTAAATCATAGCTTATTTAGGCATGCAAAAGTCTAAAAGGATAAGTAATTGTGAACAGAGAAAGTATCGCTTTACCTAAAACATTCTCATATTTGAGCTTGCGAATATATCTGCATGCATGCATGCATGCTTCTTTTTGTTTGATGTATTAATGAGTTAGTTATGTTGGGTTGCATGTATGAGGAATTTTACCATTAAATTAAATTTATACTTTTATTTTTTGAAACTGACCTTAATAAGCCTTGCCCCCGGCACTCGCAAGCACACAGCACACTCACGCACTAAAGGGGATCCATAAATTTTCCCCAAAAATGTTAATTTGCAGCAACTCTCCCTCCTATATCTTAAATTAAATTTAAATATAAATATAATTTGTTGTACCTTACAATCGATCGTACTTCATGACAATCTGCACTCTTGGTTTTTGTTTTTATTTTTAAATGAAACATTATAAATTATAATAAATCAAGGTAACGAGATTGTGAGCGAGAGAAACATGAGGATAGGTCTCTAAGTTAGGACCGAGCTCTTAGATGCATTCACCGACCCATTTTTCCGTAGCATCTGAATTTTTGATAATTTAACCGAAGTTTCATGATTATTTATGAATAGTTGATTTAAGTGCTGGATTTGATAAAAATAAGAGGAGGAGCAAAGTTCGATGCATGCATGGTGGCGTGCCGTGTTGCCATGGGCGAAGGCCTGCCATGCATGAACCCCTCTGCACCTCTCTCTCTCTCTGTCTCTCTGTCACTTGGGAATTGTAAACAAGAGAAGATTGGAGGAATCATTGTACCATACATACATAGCCTAGCCTCTCTTAATTCTATATATATTCCATGTTCCGGTTCCAGGTACATTGTATAAATTAATTTATCCAACAAATCCGAACAGCTTATTTAACCGCCACTTTAAGTAGCGGTTAAAGTAGCGGTTCATATTATATAAAAGAGAAAACCGTCCCAACAATTTCAGCGGTTTAGGATTTTGAGATCGAATTTGGGCGATTTTTGCTATAATTTGAACTGCGATTCTTGCTGGGTATTCTCTTGATTCTTGGATTGATTTGATAAAGTAAATTAATTACTTTAATTAGTATAGGGTTTGTTAATTTTTTGGGATTTTGTTAGGATTTTCATATGTAAATTGGGGCTTTTTTCCTGTGATTTGAATTGCAATTGTTGCTGGGTATTTTCATATTACTTGAATCGATTTTATAACATAAATCAATGAGTTACTTTGTTTCTTCGTCTGTTTCCACCACTATTCCTTCTTCTTCTTCTTTTCATTCAACGTTGATGTTAACCGTTAGTTTAAGTAACGGTTCTGATTTGTTGGATTCTTTTTTATTTTAATCACGGTTATATCAAACCTAGCATCAATCTATCATCAGCATTCATCCTTAATGGTCCCTCTCTCTCTCTCTCTCTCTACTCTCCATCAATCAGCATCCTTAAAAATTACTCCTCGTCTTTCCCATTCCATAATCTTAATTATAGTCATATATAGATGAAGCCTTGCTCTACTTGTTGAGCCTAATTAGCACATACAATTTTGAATTATCTATTAAAATTGAGAGATAATATGTTTTGAGATTAAAATCAAGAGACGATTGAGAAATTGTCACTTTTCCCCAAATTGAGAGATTAAGGAATTTTTGTTTCTGCAAAAGTAAAGATTAGAATTGCCAAAACTTTTCCAAATTATTGCCTTTTTTTTATCAAAAACTCCAAGTAGCTATAAGAGAGAGAAGATAAATTATAAGTTGTTAGCACCTCAAGTTATCTAGATGGGCCCCGCACGTTCTTTTGGTAAATGATTCACCTCCCTTGGATGATATCCTAGGGCTATACTTTTTTAATGGGCTCTCCATTGCCTTTTTTCAAGGTGGCAAATGGGCCGGGCGGCCCTTGCCCAGTCCGGCCCGATCCTGTCAGGCTAAATACCAGGCCCGGCTAAGGCAGCCCGCCGGCCTTGCTCAGGTCGGGCCTGACCCAGTCAACACGATCCAAAAAAATTTGAATTTGGTGGTGGTGGGGGAGTAATTTTTTGAACTTTGAATTCTTTAGGAGGGGGGTGTTTGGTTGGGAGGGGGGAATTTGAATTGGAGGGAGTCCCAATTAGGGGGGGCTTCCTATAAAAGGGTGGAAATTTTTAGGGTGGCGGATTTTTAAAAAAAAAATTAGGGAGGAATCACAATATAGGAAATAACTTAACATTCATAGTACAAGCATAACATGGTATTTATAGAAATATAAAAATACAAACATAACATGACAATAAACAAACAAAAAACATACAAACATAAAATACTAAAGACACCCTGTGACAAACTGATAGAAAGAACGGATTTCTAGAAGCTTGGAAGATACTTTCAGTATTCCGCTATCTTCGTTTCCTGTTTCTTAACGAAAATCCTCTTGACCCGGTCGAATATATGGATATGAACGTCGTTCACTTCATACCGTGCGATAAACATGAAACGTTGATCAGGAGGAGAATGAACAGAGAAAGGATCATCATCCGCGCGATTCCATGTCCGGTGGGATCAAAATGATACCGAGTGTCATTATTCCCGTTTGGTGGTTGTCCTTGATCGAGAGGATCGATAGCAGGGGGATTTTCTGCAGGGATTTCTTCCGTCGGAGATGCATGAATGATATATTCCTCAAAGGGTTTTTCTGACGGATCCTCCAAAGGGTCCTCAGTAGATAGACTCGAAGGAGAATGGGGCAGAGTGAACGACAGAAATCGTGAGGGATTCGGTGTCAATCGTACATGAGAAATGGACTTTTCCTAGATATCAAGTTTCTTTGATGAATGTGACCTTCTCTCGACAATGGGGGTGCTCCTTGTTGATATATTTCTCTTATCCATGGTTAATGTAAATGCAGGCTTCGGGAGAAAACGAGGAAAGTTGATTTGAAAGTAGAAATTCACTTGAATTTATATAGATAATAGTGTGATGCAATAGAAAGCCGAGGGGGGGGGGGGGTTTCGGAATTTCAAATGCTGGTAATGATTTAAGAGAGTTTAATTGATTTGTTTATGGATGTATTATGAAGTTTTTAGAAATATTTTATAATGTAGCTAAAACTTTATCTGGTGTTTACCACCCAACTATATGTTTATCAGTAGAATAATTGTTTTATGTTAGTAAAATTATTAATGAACATTTATTTTATACTGGAACTACATGTTTATCAGATTAAAAAATACCCAACCCCACTCTACTAAAAACCAAGTTTTTTTAAAAAATAATATTTAAATTGCGTTCGGGCCGACCCGGTTTGGCCAGCCCGACCGGCCTGACCCAAGTTGGGCCTAGGGCTGGGCCGGGCTAGGGTTTGGGGCATCCGGGCCAGGCCCGAAGCCCGATCAACCGGGCCGGCTCGGCATGACCCGTTTGCCATCTTGATCTATAACATAACGCTCGTTTAAGAAACTAGAATTCTTGCACGAACCGAAGTGAATATAATAATATTGATATTAAATATGTATGTCTTAATAAAACGTGAGGGGTTCTATATGACTTTTTGTTTTAAGTTCCACCAGGGGAGAGAGAGAGAGAGAATCACGAGTATGTTTTAGAATTTAAAGAAAAATTATTTATTTTTAAATTTATTTTGAGAAAATAATAAAATGCCACATGGTAATCAGGGGTGGAACCAGGGTCTAGCTTAGCCAAGAGATCCATCATGGTCCGCAATGTTGATATATATCTATGCATCTTGTGGAAGTGAGCAACTATTGCCTCGCCTGGAATTGGCAGTGGTACGATCCTTGGGCTTTTGTCTTTGGGAACTGTGGATTCGATTCTCTAAAGAAGAAGTTTTTCATTTTAATTTTCCCTTTTTCTTCTATCTTGTTTCCTAAGGCACATGCATTTGCCGATTATGTTCATTGTTTTAACTGTTAAAATTTTACTAACTTCTTTTTTTTATTTATAGCTTTTTTTCATTTTTGTAGCCTCTTTTCCTTTCTATTTCGTGGCGGATCCAAGATCTTGTCCAAGTCGTGCTGGAAGAGGAGTTTTTGTATACTATTAATTGTAATTAACTAAAAGAAAAATTAGAAAGCAATAATTAATGGTATAAAAAACTTATAGTATATGTTTCTTTTCAAATATCAATCATTGAAAATCAGTATTTAGGAAGAGCAGAGTCCAAAATCAATTTCAACTAAAATTTAAACTTTAGCAAAATTTTCACCTGGTCAATCTCATCTTCTTCTTCATCTAATCTGCAAATACACAGAGCATATTAAAAGTTAACAAAATTTAAGCCATGGAATTTTTTCAGATATCGCAAAATCAGCTAAAATTTTCTTCAAACGTGAAGGATTGAAAATCAATAACTAAGTACAACTAAATTTGAATATATAAATTTGAAAGTCAAGCAATTAAGTGAAAATTTTCATCTTGAGAATGGAATCGGTCTCTTTCAATATTTTATTGCATACAAAACTTTCATAGTCTAAAAATGTGCTAAATGTTAATTGAAACACATGTCTTATGCCAATCAAATTGACAGCCTTTGAAGCCATAACAAAATCTTCATCATCATCATGCAAGAACAAAATAAATTATTATACACACATAAATCATATAAATTAAACAACATTATAATAGTTCTATGACAAAAATTAATGGCAAATATTTTATGGCAAAATTTATGTATAAATTTAAATATAAAATCTTATTGAATTTTGTCTAAATATTTGAATATTTAATTTGATTATCAAGAATCAATTGAAATTATAACTTTCATCACTCTATAAATACAAATATTTTTTCTTGAATATTTAATTTGGATATTTTTAGGCTAAAGATTAAAGATAAAGTTTAAAATAATAGTTAGTTTATGTCACGCGCTGCTTCCCAAAACACAAGAAGCAAGTGAAAGTGTGCTAGCTAACCCTAGAGAGGAGAAGGAATGAATAGGTTTTGTAATGAAAATATCTCAACTTTAAAATAATAGTTAGTCTATGTCACGCACTGCTTCCCAAAACACAAGAAGCGAGTGAAAGTGTGCTAGGTAACCCTAGAGAGGAGAAGGGATGAATAGGTTTTGTAATGAAAATATCTGAACTTTAAAACTTATAGCAATATATATGAACAATTTAAAGACAGTTAAAAAAATATCAAGAAAAACAAATAAGTAAAGTAATAAAGAAGAGCAAACTTTGATCAATTTTAGAGTGGTTCAGTGCCCTCTGCCTAGTCCACTACTTTAGGCCCCGCGCTTAGGACTTTTCCGTTTCACTATAATCTCCTTTAACTGGGTGGAGAAACCCTACAAATAACTCGTTCCCGTGTAGTGAAACATCCTTACATCTCATTTTCACGGACAGTGGATCAGCCTTACATTGTTTTAATTCTTCTCTTTAAATTGGTGAGAGACAATGAAATACGTACAAATTTTCTATAGGGCATTGAATTTGATGAGCTTAAGAGTTTTTTTTGAAATGGTTTGAGCAAGTGAGTTCTTTTCATCATAAAAGCTTGTAGTATTTATAAATAATTAAAAGTTATGAAAAACGATTTTGTTTGGAAAATTTTCTAATCCCAAAATTGATCCTAACAGCCATATTAACAAAATAAAGATTTTCTTGCGAATCAAACATGTAAATGGCTATACATAAAATAATTATTCACCATTAAAGGAGTAGCCGTTTCGAAATAATCACTCAAAATCAAATTCCTCATTAAAATATTTATGTCTAAACACGAGTGTTAATTTTGCAATGATTAAATTTACACAGTGAAACCCATCATTAATTCGCTGTGGCTGCAACATATCTCCAACCAATAATAGAAGCCTTGGCCAAGTATGTTAAAATAAAATATATTTGGATGTATGTTTTTAGGCAAAATAAATATTTAATTATATAAATATAACTTTAATGGTGAAACTCATTTAAGCCATAAAAAATTTATGAAAAATAATTTTAGACTTTAAATTATTTTGTCAATATGATGCGATATGAAAAATCAAATTCGTGTTGTGTATTCTCAAGCTCATTATATCCTAACCCTTTACAATTAAGTCCGGAATGAAAGAAATAAAAATTAAAACCCGATGAGTCAATCACCGACTCAAGTTACTTGTTGGCTTTGATCATGATGTTGAAAATATTGATGTTATGAAGTCCCAACATTGACTTCCAATCTCTATTGGATTTGCTATTTGTAGGTTAGTCCTCCGACCTCCATTTATTGTTCCATAATATACAAGAGTTCTACAAAATAATTAGTTCATTACATGAAACGAGCTGTTTGGTAATAATCAAAACTATACTGAGGTGATCCAACAGCGAGAGCTGACAAGCCCGCGACATATTCATACCCAAGGCCTTTTGGTAATAATCAAAACGGTCCCGGTTTTGTATCAGGGAGGTCCCGAATAGACTATCTCTTCTTCCTTCTCGGTATCGTTCCCGAAGATTGGAATGGTGGTGATAGCTTTTTGCTTATTCTCCGGTTTATGGCATCTTTCCGTGTCTTCAAAGTCTTGTAAGAAGTACTTTGTATCTTCGTAATTTCGGACTTCGTTTACGGAGAATGGGTTCAGCTCCCCTGTCACAGTGTATTCGAGCCCATCTTTGAAGTACTTCATATACTGATGCTGTGTAGAAGGGATAATGTTGTACTCGTGTAACCAAGGCCGGCCGAGCAAAGCATTGTAGCAAGTCTTGGCATCAATGACGTGGAACTTGATATCAGTGACGAGCAGCCCGAATCGTAACGTTAGTATCACAGACCCGAGCGTCTGTGATGACTGGGAGTAGAACCCGGAGATAGTGATTTTATCCCGCGCGAGGTGTTGAACCCTCATGCAGATTTCTTTCAGCACCCTCACATTTACGAGATTGACAGAGGATCCATTGTCAACTAGAATCTTCCCTATCTTAATGTCATGGCAATACCCGGAGACATATAGGGGACGCTTGTGCTCGCATGTTCCGAGGAGGAGATCTTCATCGCCGAAAGTGATGTCAGTTGTGTGAATTTCTTCCAGCTCGTCCTTCATCTTTTCTTCGGTAAGGAAAACTTGAAACTGGTCAGGCTCTTGCAATGCCTTGATCAGAGAATTTCTCGTCTCTTTGGATAGCAGAAGGGCATCGAGAATGCTTAGCTGCGAGGGTATTTTCCTCAGGTGTGCTAGAACGTTATAATCCACCTTATTTTTCTTGGGCTGGTTCTTGGCTGCCAACTCTTCGACGACTCGATCATCAAGGGCAATATCCCCAGGGACATTTTCTTTCCCCTTATCCTTTTTGTTCGATCCCTTGTTTGCGGGTCCGAGATTCTTTTCAGGTAGCGTGCGATTGCGCATCTGAATGTTCTCGCAGGTCTTCATCTCTTCTGTTTCAGAGATGGATTCCTTGAAGAGAGGGCCGAGGGCTATTTCTTCATCAGAATCACTCCCGAAAGTGAGAACTTGCGATCCCCTGCTATCAACCATGTGACAGTTGCCGGCAGTTCTTCTGCGCTCCTCTGTCGTGCTCCTTTGTTCCCGACGAGTTTTGCTCTTCATCCGCTTGAAATGCTGTCGATGAGTAACGTATCCCAGTCACCAATTTTTAAAGGCCATGCATTCTTCAGTAGAGTGCACGATCCTCCGATGATATAAGCAGTAATTCGGATGTACATCCTCTTCGTCAAGGTGTATCCCACCAGGAGTGTTTTCTTCAGGGGGTGGCAGCTTCATTCCCATCGATATGACTTTGGCGAACCTTTTCCTCGTCTTGAACCTGCTTTTATTTGCGACGGATGTACTTTGATCTGGTGGGAGTGTTTTAACCCTTTCGTCCAGTCGCCGGTGTTTGGCTTTTTCAAATATGGTCATTTCGCGTCCTCGATCAGCATTGCTTTTCAGAAGAGCTTCGTTCAGGAATGCGTCAATTATCTCGTCTGACGGTCCTAAGAGTTCCGGTTCGGGATCTGCCCCCAGTTTCTCTGTATCAGGAGCTTCTTCACCATCTACTGACGAGTGAGAGATCACGTGGCAGCTTGCCACATAATCTTCAGGTTTGTCTAACGAGTCTTCTCCCTTATCTTTGTCGCTATCTCCGTTTTCAAAGATGTGGTTGAGAAACTCTTGGAGTGTGACCGGGGTTCGCGTCTTTTAGTTGTATTCTTCCAGCGCGTCAATATGTTTTTGCAGGCCCGTGCGCTTGTCATCAGGCTTCACGGGCTTTTTGGTCTTCTTCTTCTTCGAAGACTTTGACGGCTGGGCCTGAGCGTTTTGATTATCGCTACCAATTCTTGGAGTCAGGCGCGACTTCAGCATTCCCTCAACGATCTCGGGTTCCAGCAGACTTTTCCACCTGATTGCCGGGCATGTTTGGAGATCCTTCAGCATTCTTTTCGTCTTGGCTGAAAAAGCGACCTCCCATGGAGCTTCTTCTATAAAAGTGCATGATGCCTCTGGTGTGTCCCCCCTTTTAAGAGCGTGTGGTTGTGGCGGGCTTATCTTCCAATTCTCAGACATCGCAAATTTGCCTTACTGGTATTGGTCCTCAATCCAGCCTTTGAAGACGAAGCAATTTTCGATTGGATGGTTTACTGCTCGGTGGTAAGGGCAGTAATTAGAATTGTTGGCATTGCCGGTCTGTAATGGACGTTTTGGATCCGGCAAGGTGATGAGCCTGTTGCGCACCACCAGCTCGAACAGTCTCCTCGTTTTATCCCGATGTAAATCACCGTTCCCATCTCAATAAAAGTTTTTTATTTTTCCTAATTCTCCGAGTTTTTCTTTTCCTTTTCCCTCGTACTTTTGTAGGGAATTGGTTGCTTAAGATTAGTATTTAAAAATTTTCCAAACCTTCAAGTCAAGGCCCAAACTAAAAATCAAAACCCAAGACCATATACATATTAATAATACCCCAGCCAACCCAAAGAAAATCAAATGAATTAAACCTACATCCAAAATCAGCCCAAAACGATTAAATCAAACCACTATTTTCCCCTGCTGGCCCACCCTATTTTTCCCCTACGAAATAAATCAATTTCCCTCTTTAAAAATTAAAACCCAACCCTAAGCCGGCCCGTTCCCCTCCTCAGCCCACGAGAAAATTAAAAGGGAATTTAATTAATTATTCCCAAGCCGGCCCAGCCCAGCAGTCCCAACTCCAAGCCCGCTCCTTCAAACCCGACCCGCCTCGTTTTCTCTTTCCCTCTTCTTCCCCAACATCTCTTTTCTCCCGATCCACTTTTCGCGCCCATCCTCGCGGCCACGTCGCCGAACCGTTGCCCCACGACCCGCGCGCCACTCGCGATCCCCTCTAACCCCTCGTCGCTAACCCTTACTCCTCTATCCCTCACACTCTCTCAAACTCTTCAACTCTCAAACCTCCTCTCTCTCAACCCACTAACGAAACCCACTGCCATCTCTACACCTCGCCGCTCAACCTCCGACGACGACGACTGCGACCTTTCCCCTCTTACCTTCCTCCTCCTCCACCAACAGAGACCTTCACTACTCCTCCTCCATCAACCAAGCACCCCTGCACACCCAACCCACTCACACCCGAGCTCGGCCACCATGCACACTCGACGCCGGCAAGCCCCCAACCGACCAGAACCACCTCGTTGACGCCCCAACGTCATCTGCATCATCATCCTCACTCCAAGCCCAAGCCCCACTACCTACTCTTTCTTTCTCTCCAAAGCCACACAACCCACAACACATATCCAAGCACCCTCACTGTTGCCCATCGCCGGAGCGACGCCGCCGACCGTCGTCGACCCCAGCACACCCCAGGAGATCCACAGAGCACCCCTCCGCTTCCAGCGACCACGAGACGTCTCCGGGCAACTCCGACGTCAAACCCGAATCGCGAGCCGAGGCCGTGTATCCAAAGCGCGCCGTTCGTCGCGCGTTTGTGACGTTGCCGCCGCCGTACATCCCTGAAACGTTTCCAGGTAAGTACTCTACTTGCTACATGCTAATTTATTCGTGTTACAAACTAAAATCGTATAAATTCCATATTTACTATTCCTGATAAGTTCTATGACACAACCGTTTGATGTAAGATCCCAATGAAAATCTTCATCTAATTTGACGGAATTGGATTTCTTATGCTGGCCCGTGTGATAATGAATACTTTTTATAAATTTCACTGGAAAATATGACTGTTAATGACTAAAACGAATACCCCCAAATACACTAGTAAAACTGGAAATCTCCCGTATCTGAAAATTGTTAAAATCACCATAAATTATGTACATATTGAAATGATGCGTTCGAGGGCTCAAATCGAAGCCGACTCGATGAACTGTAATCCTATGCAAGTTTCTAATGGTTTCTGTACTGAAATTGTAACGATAATCGGTTCGGAGAGCGTCTCTGGACTGCAGTCCAGAGCGACTCTGGTTATTGTTTGTTGTCCCGTAATGTTTACCACCTCGTTTCCTGAACTCGTATGTTGCGTAACTCTGCAGTTTATTAAAGTTGAATCTGTTAGCTAAATAACACAAGTGGTTTCATTCCGTTCCATTGTCTTTTGCTATTTAATTTGTAAATTAAAAGAACAGGACGTATAACAGTCCAAAACAGAATCAGAATTGACATACTAGCGTTGAACAGTGCATAACTTTTGACGTACAGACGCGATTGAGAATCCGTCTGTTGCGTTGAAAACCCTCTTGAAAACCCTAGATTTTATTCAACTGTAGATTCGCTAAATTCTGATCCCAACTGGGTGAAATTCGTGTCGCGAAACGGACGTTCAGTTCAAAAACTGAATTTCCTGCAGCGAGCACTTAAAATGAAACGGCTGTAACTTGAATACCGGAAACCCGATTGAACTGAAACCAATTTTGATGAGCTTCCGACAGAGGGTACTTATTATCGTATTTGTATCATTTCGTTGAATTCTGAACATATGAATTACTGCAATTTTTGTAAGTTTATGACGTGCATATTGGTTCATAACATACATGACTTGTTAACGGCATACATACACATATCTTACCCAATTGCCATATACATAGTGTTAGTGCGTGTTAGTGATCAGTGGACATTGTATTATCGTGCGTGAATGATATTGGTTTAGAAGTGTCAAGTACACCAATGGAAAGTGAATGATTCGTGACAGTGATTAATACAGTGAACAGTGATAAAACCGTGCCATTGGTATGCTTGTACACGACTAAATCATAATCATAAATAGTGAAAACCTGGGGAAAAGGAGAAATCGAAGTGGAAAGAGTATCGTATTTAGCGGGACCGTGTTTTAGAGGATGATTATTCGAGCAGTGATATATATATTAGGTAGGATCTAGCGATCCGGCTGACAAGGTTATGTCCCGGGCATGTGGGCCGTCGTCTCGGGTATGTACGAGACTTCTGTTAAACATGATCCTCCTTTCCACTATACGATTTCAAACATGACCTAGAGACTGATAGGGACACAGATCATACTTTGCATCATATAGTGACATAGTGATTACACGCATTGTACTTTCACTGTTATCACCGTATTTACCTGTTTCATATCATTAATATAAAAACTGCTATTACGTCGCTCTGACGACCTGAGTATGCATGCTCAGATCTCGTGGAAGAACCGGCGCAGGAGTCGGATTTACCTTTCGAGCTGACGGAGATCTAGTTTGGAGTACTTTTCTTCCTTTCTGCTTTCCATAAAGAGATCTTGTACTTAAACTTGGTTAGTAACACTTCTTATTTATTTATAAGCTGTGAACAATGGATTTTAATGTAATAATTTAGTGATGTATTTCCTTTACTGCTTTGCTTTGTTTACTGATTACCATGTAATGCTAGAAGCCGAAGTGTGACTACGGCGGGATTATTCCTCGACCGTAGGAGCATGGCTGGCCTAGTCATCTCTCGTTTTCCGTATTTTGGGAAGCGGGACGTGACATGGTTTTGGTTGGTATCAAAGCCGTGTTTAGTAACAAGGGATAACATTAACTATACTGTATTACATTATTTTCGTTTCACTATTCCTGATTTTCATCCTTGAATCTAATCTTATCCTTTTGAATCTCCCAGCGATATGACGTCCCCGAACGACCCCTCCTCGGACTCCAGTTCTCAGGACCGCACGGAAAGAATACTTAGTGCACCGACCTCTCTCGCGGAAGCTCAGGAGAGGAAGACAGACTTACTCGCTGAGGGACTCAGGGCGATTACCGCTACAGGAGGACCCTCCGCACTCGTTACCGCCCCCGAGGGCACCACTCCACCAGCTTATCCTGCTAAGGCTGGTACCGTATCAGACTTCCGGAGGTTACATCCAGCTGCATTCACAGGGCTAGCCGAACCACTAGAGGCCGAGCAATGGCTAGTGAACATGGAGAACTTACTGATGGCCGCCAGGGTACCAGATGAAGATAGGGTGAACATGATAAAGATTTAATTCGAAGATGAGGCTCGTACTTGGTGGACAGTGGAAGAAAGCAGACCGGAGAGGCCGATCGAATGGAGTAAGTTCAAGGAGTGCTTCCTGGACCATGATTTCCCTTCCACCGCCAAGACAGAGATGGAGGAAAGATTCATTCTTTTGAAGCAGAATGGACGTCCAGTGGACGTATATGCGGCAGAGTTCAACCGTCTGAGCCGTTTTGCTCCATACATGGTCGCCTCAGAGGCCACTAGGGCCAGACGCTTCTTGCAGGGACTTGACTTCGAGCTGCAGCAGTTGATCACATCACTGGAGTTGCAGACTTTTGCACAGGTACTCAACGCGGCGAGTGTTCAGGAGCAATTGATCAACAAGTTCAGGAAACCCCCAGTCATTCCAGCACGTACCCCTGCACCTTCTCGAGGAGCCATACCGGTTCACAGGCATGGAACGACACAAATGAAGCGTCCGTTCATGCCACAGCATCGCCACCAGAGACGGAACGTAGTTTGCGGCTACTGCAATAGAGATGTGCATATCCAGAAGGACTGTCTCCGCACGAAGGGACAGTGCTTGATTTGCGGATCCAGTCAGCACAGGATTAGCGGTTGCCCCGAGCGAGCAGAGATACAGGGAGGTTCTGGACTGCCGCAGCAGCGGCAACCCTTTACAGGTCGCGGTCAGGGACGGGTTTTCACCTTGACCGCCGAGCAGGCAGAGGCGTCAGGAGACGTTGTTACAGGTACTCTACTCGTACATTACTTGCCAGCTAAAGTACTATTTGATTCTGGAGCAAAGCACTGCTTCATATCGGAGCATTTCATTGATACACACTCCATACCACATGAACCACTAACCAAGGGCTGGGAGATACATACGGGTAATGGCATTATAATATTTAGTCGAGAATGTAGATCATGTCCGGTTGTAGTGTGTGGCAGGGAATTCTATGCGAATTTCCTTCTGATTGGGACATGCAGTTATGACGCAATTCTCGGGATGGATTGGATGAGTACCTTCCATCCAGTTATCGATTGCCGTGCAAGGAATGTGATCTTCTGCATTCCCAATCACCCGGAGTTTATTTTCGAGGACGGAAGCAAATCTTTGGAGCCAGCCAAGTACAGAGCCAAGCCCAAGGAGCTGACAGCTATGGAGATTGATGAGAGCCCAGCCCCAGAGATTGTTCGGGACTTTCTGGACGTGTTTCCTGAGGATTTACCAGGTCTACCACCTCCACGCGTCTTGGAGTTCTCGATCGATTTGACTCCAGGTACGGCAACAGTATCCAAGGCCCCGTATAGAATGACACCGGTTGAGTTGGCGGAGTTGAAGAAGCAAATTGAAGAACTATTGGAGAAGGGATTTATCCGGCCAAGTGTTTCACCGTGGGGTGCACCAGTTCTGTTAGTAAAGAAGAAGGATGGATTGTTGCGGATGTGTATAGATTATTGGGAGTTGAACAAAGTCGCTATAAAGAACAAGTACCCAATCCCGCGCATCGACGACTTGTTCGATCGGTTAAGTGGGGCCAAGGTATTCTCGAAGTTGGACCTCCGTTCGGGATATCATCAAATCAGAGTAGCAGGCGAGGATGTATGCAAGACGTCTTTCAAGACCCGATACAGACATTACGAGTTCCTTGTGATGCCGTTTGGTGTTACCAATGCTACAGCGATATTCATGGACTTGATGAACATGGTGTTTGCAAAGTACTTGGACACGTTTGTCGTTGTGTTTATCGACGACATACTGTCTACTCAAAAACCCGGGAGGAGCATGTTGAGCATTTGCGCACGGTTCTACAAATTCTTCGGGAGGAGAAGCTGTATGCGAAATTAAGCAAGTGTGAATTTTGGCTCGACAAGGTTCAGTTCTTGGGACACACCGTTTCGGGCGAAGGCATCTTGGTGAACCCGGCAAAGATAGAATCTGTCAGAGATTGGCCAACGCCGAAGTCAGTGGCCGAGATCAGGAGCTTTCTGGGATTGGCAGGTTATTATCGGAGGTTTGTCCAAGACTTTTCGAGAATCGCTGAACCGTTGACGAGGCTGACACGAAAGGATATATCATTTGCATGGACGGAGGAGTGTACTCAGGCTTTTGACACACTGAAGCAGAAGTTAACCACGGCGCCCATTCTTACAGTACCAGACGATTCCGGTGGTTTGGTGATACACAGTGATGCCTCAGGGAAGGGTTTAGGCTATGTTCTGATGCAACACGGCCGAGTGGTTGCTTACGCCTCTCGACAACTGAGAAATCACGAGAAGAACTATCCTACGCATGACTTGGAGTTAGCTGCAGTAGTCTTTGCGTTGAAGATTTGGAAGCACTATCTATTGGGCGAAAAAGTGGAGGTGTACACAGATCATAAAAGTCTGAAGTACGTCTTCACTCAGAAGGAACTAAACATGAGGCAGCGCCGATGGCTAGAGCTGATGGTAGATTATGACTTGGACCTTCAGTATCACCCGGGAAAAGTGAATGTTGTACCAGATGCGCTCAGTCGCAAGCCAGCGGTCATGATGTTGACCAGTCAGAGGAGCATTATTGAGGACTTTCAAAGACTCGAGCTCGAAGTCGTTACACCGAGCGCACTCAGTCAACTTGAGCAACTACAGGTGCAGTCTTTCCTAGTGGATCGCATCAAGGCTGCACAAGCGGATGATCCCCGATTGCAAAAGTTCAGAGCGCAAGTAGAAGCCGGGCTGAGAACGGACTTGATCATACATGAAGATGGTTCTTTGAGATTCGGTAGCAGACTCTGCGTACCCAAGGGGAGTGTTCGAGAAAAGGTACTGGCTGGAGCGCATAGTTCAGCTTATTCTGTACATCCGGGAGGTACAAAGATATATCAGGATCTAAAACATCATTTTTGGTGGAACGGAATGAAGCGGGAAATTGCGAGGTTCGTATCCAGGTGCTTGGTGTGCCAGCAGGTGAAGGCGGAGCATCAAAGGACAGCGGGGTTGCTGCAACCACTTCCGATACCTGAATGGAAGTGGGAACACATTACCATGGATTTCGTGACGGCCTTACCACGGAGCCCTAGGGGCAACAACGCCATTTGGGTTATCGTCGATCGCCTCACGAAAGCTGCGCACTTCCTACCTTTCCGAGTGGGACAGTCGATAGAGTCACTGGCAGAGAGATACATGCAGGAGATAGTGCGACTTCACGGTGTTCCAGTCAGCATTGTGTCAGATCGAGACACCAGATTCGTGTCGCACTTCTGGAGGAGCTTAAAGGAGAGTTTGGGTACCCGCCTCAAGTTCAGCACAGATTATCACCCGCAGACGGATGGACAATCCGAGCGTGCGATTCAGACGCTCGAGGATATGTTGAGAGCCTGCATGTTGGACTTTCAGGGTTCCTGGGAAGACCATCTGCATCTAGTCGAGTTTTCCTATAACAACAGTTACCAGGCTAGCATCCAGATGGCCCCTTTCGAAGCACTTTACGGGCGGAAGTGTCGATCCCCGGTATGTTGGGATGATGTGGGAGAGCGAAGATTACTGGGCCCCGAGCTCATTGTTCAGACAGTCGACAAGGTCCAAATGATCAGGCAGCGTGTCAAGACAGCTCAGGATCGACAGAAGAGTTGGGCAAATACCAGCAGGAGAGCACTAGAGTTTGAAGTTGGAGATCACGTGTTCCTGAAGATTTCCCCTACCCGTGGAGTTATCAGGTTCGGAGGTCGGGGAAAGCTCAGTCCCCGTTTTATCGGACCTTTTGAGGTGCTAGAACGAGTAGGAGAGGTGGCCTACCGACTTGCCTTGCCTCCATCGTTAGCTGGTGTGCACAATACCTTCCACGTGTCACAGTTGCGGAGTTATGTTCGGGATGAGAGCTATGTCCTGGACTATTCGGAGCTAGTTTTGGGTACCAATCTATCATACGAGGAGCAGCCCACCCACTACCATCCTCGACCGCAGAGAGAAAGTGCTGAAGAACAAGGTCATTCCGTTAGTCCGAGTGTCTTGGGGCGGTCGTTCCTCAGGAGAATCCACCTTGGAGCGGGAGGAAGATATCCGTGCTCGTTATCCACATCTCTTTGTTTAGTACTTTGCTTCATTGTATCCTTGTTAAATTTCGAGGACAAAATTTTTGTAAGGGGGGGTATGATGTAAATCCCCGTTCCCATCTCAATAAAAGTTTTCTATTTTTCCTAATTCCCCGAGTTTTTCTTTTCCTTTTCCCTCATACTATTGTAGGGAATTGGTTGCTTAAGATTAGTATTTAAAATTTTTCCAAACCTTTAAGTCAAAGCTCAAACTAAAAATCAAAACCCAAAACCATATACATATTAATAATACCCCAGCCAACCCAAAGAAAATCAAATGAATTAAACCTACATCCAAAATCAGCCCAAAACGATTAAATCAAACCACTGTTTTTCCCCGCCGGCCCACCCTATTTTTCCCCTACGAAATAAATCAATTTCTCTCTTTAAAAATTAAAACCCAACCTTAAGCCGGCCCGTTCCCCTCCTCAGCCCACGAGAAAATTAAAAGGGAATTTAATTAATTATTCCCAAGCCGGCCCAGCCCAGCAGTCCCAACTCCAAGCCCGCTCCTTCAAACCCGACCCGCCTCGTTTTCTCTTTCCCTCTTCTTTCCCAACGTCTCTTTTCTCCTGATCCACTTTTCGCGCCCATCCTCGCGGCCACGTCACCGAACCGTTGCCCCACGACCCACGCGTCCCTCGCGATCCCCTCTAACCCCTCGTCGCTAACCCTTACTCCTCTATCCCTCACACTCTCTCAAACTCTTCAACTCTCAAACCTCCTCTCTCTCAACCCACTACGAAACCCACTGCCATCTCTACACCTCGCCGCTCAACCTCCGACGACGATGACTGCGACCTTTCCCCTTCTTCCCTTCCTCTTCCTCCACCAACAGAGCCATTCACTACTCCTCCTCCATCAACCGAGCACCCCTGCACACCCAACCTACTCACACATGAGCTCGGCCACCCTGCACACTCGACGCCGGCAAGCCCCCAACCGACCAGAACCATCTCGTTGACGCCCCAACGTCATCGGCATCATCATCCTCACTCCAAGCCCAAGCCCCACTACCTACTCTCTCTTTCTCTCTAAAGCCACACAACCCACAACACATATCCAAGCACCCTCACTGTTGCCCATCGCCGGAGCGACGCCGCCGACCGTCGTCGACCCCAGCACACCCCAGGAGATCCACAGAGCACCCCTCCGCTTCCAGCGACCACGAGACGTCTCCGGGCAACTCCGACGTCAAACCCGAATCGCGAGCCGAGGCCGTGCATCCAAAGCGCGCCGTTCATCGCACGTTCGTGACGTTGCCGCCGCCGTACATCCCCGAAACGTTTCCAGGCAAGTACTCTAGTTTCTACATGCTAATTTATTCGTGTTACAAACTAAAATCGTATAAATTCCATATTTACTATTCCCGATAAGTTATATGACACAACTGTTCGATCTAAGATCCCAATGAAAATCTTCATCTAATTTGACGGAATTGGATTTCTTATGCTGGCCCGTATGATAATGAATACTTTGTATAAATTTCACTGGAAAATATGATTGTTAATGACTAAAACGAATACCCCCAAATACACACGTAAAACTGGAAATCTCCCGTATCTGAAAATTGTTAAAATCACCATAAATTATGTACATATTGAAATGATGCGTTCGAGGGCTCAAATCGAAGCCGACTCGACGAACTATAACCCTATGCAAGTTTCTAATGGTTTCTGTACTGAAATTGTAACGATAATCGGTTCGTAGAGCGGCTCTGGACTGCAGTCCAGAGAGACTCTGGTTATTATTTGCTGTCCCGTAATGTTTACCACCTCGTTTCCTGAACTCGTATGTTGCGTAACTCTGCAGTTTATTAAAGGTGAATCTGTTAGCTAAATAACACAAGTGGTTTCATTCCGTTCCATCGTCGTTTGCTATTTAATTTGTAAATTAAAAGAACAGGACGTATAACAGTCCAAAACAGAATCAAAATTGACATACTAGCGTTGAACAGTGCATAACTTTTGACGTACAGACGCGATTGAGAATCCGTCTGTTGCGTTGAAAACCCTCTTGAAAACACTAGATTTTATTCAACTGTAGCGTCACTAAATTCTGATCCCAACTAGGTGAAATTCGTGTCGCGAAACGGACGTTCAGTTCAGAAACTGAATTTCCTGCAGCGAGCACTTAAAATGAAACGGCTGTAACTTGAATACCGGAAACCCGATTGAACTGAAACCAATTTTGATGAGCTGCTGACAGAGTGTACTTATTATCGTATTTGTATCATTTTGTTGAATTCTGAACATATGAATTACTGCAATTTTTGTAAGTTTATGACGTGCATATTGGTTCATAACATACATGACTTGTTAACGGCATACATACACATGTCTTACCCAATTGTCATATACATAGTGTTAGTGCGTGTTAGTGATCAGTGGACATTGCATTATCGTGCGTGAATGATATTGGCTTAGAAGTGTCAAGTACACCAATGGAAAGTGAATGATTCATGACAGTAATTAATACAGCGAACAGTGATAAAACCGTGCCATTGGTATACTTGTACACGACTAAATCATAATCATAAATAGTGAAAACCTGGGGGAAAGGAGAAATCGAAATGGAAAGAGTATCGTATTTAGCGGGTCCGTGTTTTAGAGGATAATCATTCGAGCAGTGATATATATATTAGGTAGGATCTAGCGATCCGGCTGACAGGGTTATATCCCGGGCATGTGGGTCGTTGTCTCGGGTATGTACGAGTCTCCTGTTAAACATGATCCTCCTTTCCACTATATGATTTCAAATATGATCTAGAGACTGATAAGGACACAGATCATACTTTGCATCATATAGTGACATAGTGATTACACGCATTGTACTTTCACTGGTATCACCGTATTTACCTGTTTCATATCATTAATATAAAAACTGCTATTACGTCGCTTTGACGACCTGAATATGCATGCTCAGATCTCGTGGAAGAACCGACGCAGGAGTCGGATTTACCTTTCGAGCCGACGGAGATCTAGTCTGGAGTACTTTTCTTCCTTTCTGCTTTCCATAAAGAGATCTTGTACTTGAACTTGGTTGGTAACACTTCTTATTTATTTGTAAGCTGTGAACAATGGATTTTAATGTAATAATTTAGTGATGTATTTCCTTTACTGCTGTGCTTTGTTTACTGATTACCATGTAATGCTAGAAGCCGAAGTGTGACTATGGCGGGATTATTCCTCGACCGTAGGAGCATGGCTGGCCTAGTCATCCCTCGTTTTCCGTATTTTGAGAAGCGGGGCGTGACACCCGGGGAAACGAATATGGGTGCTTCAGTTTCTCATTAAAGAATCGCCGCCTATCGTCTTGGCGATCGGTTGGGTTTGGACCACTTGGCTGCTGCTGAGCATTGGCGACGAAGGTCGCTTTCCCTCTCCCCTTTTCGTTTCGAGATTCCAACTTCGAAGAAGATGGTCTATGACCCATCTGATCCATTTGGGTCAGCTTGTCAATCAAGGCCTGGAAAGTAGTTGGCTTGAAGAATATCATGAATTGTGAAATGGTTGCCTGAGGGTCGAGGGTCCCTACGAACATGCCTACCGCAGACGCTTCTTCGATGCATTGCTCGCACTTCGAACAGAGATTCCACCACCGTATCGCATACTGCACCCATGTTTCGCCTGGCTTCACTCTGGCGTTAATTAACGCGGTGATCGGGGTGCGCTCGCTAGCGCTGGGAAAACGTTGGGTGAACAATAATTCCATCTCCGTAAACATTTTGATGGAGTCGTTGGGAAGCTCTGAGTACCATTCGAACGCCGTCTCCGCCAAGCTGCCGACGAATTGGCGAAGCAGTGGCTTATCATCCCCTCCAGTGTTGCTGCAGAGAGACCTGAACTGAGCGACATGTTGATGGGGATTTCCTATCCCCTTGTACACATGGAATTTAAGAATTGTGTATCCTGGCGGGTACTTTATCTGATCGTACCGTCTTGGATATGGTCGCCCAGTTCTGACAACTTGGCCGGTTGCTTCATTCGCTTGATGAGCTCGTATTTGCTGAGCTATATAATCATCGAGCATGGCTTTGGAGATGGTCTCCTCCTTGGCTGCTGACACAGCCGACAGAGGATTTGATGTCTCTCCTCTATCATCTTCAATTATTATCGGAGGATCTTTGGCTAGCCGGCTGGATCATCAGGCCCACCATATCTTGGAATAAAATGGCTATTTGTTTTATGTTGGCTGCTTGTTCCGCAGCTTCTTTGTCCTTCTTCTCAAGCATTCTCCGAAGGAATTCGGTATTCGTTTCCTGCTCATGACGCTGCTCCGAAGATGTCTCCGGGACTGCTTTTGGTCCAGTGAGTGCAGCCATGGCTGTCAGCATTTCTTGGAGTTTTTGTTGTTGTTGCTCCTGAGCCTTAGTCACAGACCGTGTAAATGGTCGGTGACCCGTAGAGATACGGCTATTCTCTTTTCCGGAATCCATATAAACAGTATGTACCACCATGCCCCCAGACTTAGGGCGTTTAGATTCAGTGTCCTCACGATTTTCCAAAGACGCAGGGGTCTTCTCCGGCCTCTTTCTTTTGTGGGCGGTCGAAGTTGAGGGAGCTGTTGCAGCGAGCACCCAAACAGATGACACCTTCTGTAGCTTGACAGGGTGATCCCCTTCTCGCCGAACTTTCATCTTTTTCTGTCGGCGGGGGTAGTCTTGATTAATCACGGAGTGTTGGGCCTGTCGCCAGACCTTGTGAATTTTGGAGGACAACCGCTGAGGGGACTGCTCCAGCTTCGCCTTTGTAGCGCTCTCCACAGGTGGAGAAGATCTCTTCAGCATGGCCGTCGGAGAGTTCTTGCGCACCCTCCTGAGTGGTTCACAACTGTTCCCAGTTAGAACAGCAGCAGCAATTTCTATCGTTGGAGTTGGTGGTGTCAGTCCAGAAGGGGAACTGCCTCCAGCCTTCCTCACTCGGCGCCAGCGGTGACGTCGAGCATGTCGTGCGGCCGGGATCACCTCTGCTGTTGGATGAGCTTCCTTATGCCCCCTGCTTTAAGAAGAGGCCGTTATTGGCGCTAGCCTGTCAAAGACCGACGTCCGTTGAGAGGGGATAGTCAGTTTTGCGAAAGCCGACTTTCGACCAGGGGAAGCGGTCTAAGCGATTTCGCTTGGAGCGGGAATCGGAACGGCCAGTCTTGTGAAGACCGCCCCCTTAACAAGAGAAGCCGCTTTGAGGATTTCAGGAGCAGGAATGGCTATCCGCTTTGGGATAACGCCTTCTGGTATTGCAGACTTTTTCACGGGCCCACCTGAGCTTTGGCCTAGTCTGTCGAAGACTGAAGCGCTGGATTTGGGCAACCCGTTGAGAGGGGTCACGGCAGTTGTAAGCCGATCAAAGACCGACTTCTTTGGATCTTCTTGCAACGGCATTGGGGCATTGAAGTTCATGGGTAGGAGCATAGTCCCAAAGAACAGCCCAGTAGTGGCTTGCGTCACCTGGTCTACCGGCATCATGAAAAGGGAGGCCGCTTGAGGCCCATAAGTCACTCCTCCGATAGGGACGGAGCGGGAGTTTTTGTAATTGTTGCAGCTGGAGCGGTTAGAAGCCATTGATCTTCTTTTTTCTGCACGGAGCAAGATACCAAATCGTAGTACTTCACATCCAAAGGCAACTATGTCAAACCGCGATTCGTTCGCGAAACACGACACGCGAAGTGTGGAGTGGAAAGAGGAAAAGGTCCCAACGGACGTGCCAGAATCTGTTCTCCGCCGAATACAGAGACGAAACCGCGTAGGATCGTCTTGCCTGAATTTGGGGCAGATGCTATTTGGTTTTATCCGTCCACCTCTCCGAAGATACCAAGTTGATTTATGGCACCGTATATCGGAGGTTTAGATGGATGCGACCGTTGTAGCAGACTTCGTCAGATTCCCCCTCGTTTGAGGGGTTTTTGATTGTGGGGACGCTCTTCCCTGCAGGCGCAAGCCCCTGCAGTTAATTACGCTACCGCATCGCAGTAATCACTTTCTCCTTCTCCAGATGGTCACTTCGTGTCGTGTGTGTTTGTTTTATTTTTGATTGCCCATGGATTGTATACAGAGACTAATTTATGTTATCGCCCGTAAGGCGTGGATTAGTCCAAATCCGTATTTTCTTAGATTTGGGTTTGGGTTGGGTTTAAGGATCGTTAATCTCATTTGAAACTAAGATCAACTTAAACGTTTGTTAAGAATACTTTAGTCTAGTTTTTAGACTAAGATCAACTTAACGTTTTTAAGGACACGTTAGTCTAATTTTAGACTGAGATCAACTTAACGGGATCATTTAGATCCAACAAAAGAGTATTTGGGCTCTATTGTTTTAGTTTAGGGACTTTGCGGTCCAATGAGTTTAAGAACATCATAGTCCATAGTTTAAAGACGTCATAGTCTGTAAAATTTAAAGACATCATAGTCTATGAGTTTAAGGAGCCCACAGTCCATGATAGTTTAGAGACATCATAGTCTGTAAAGTTTAAGGACATCATAGTCCATGAGTTTAAGGACCTCATAGTCCGGTTTAAAGACATCGTAGTTTGGTTTTGGTTTAACCGTTTGGGGATGCACCAAAAGTTGTTGGTTATTGGAACCCTCCACCTCTCTGAAGATATTGAAGGATTACAACGACATGTATCAGAGGTATGAAGAGATGTACCCTTGAACCAATATTGGTTGGGAGATCTGTAGTCCAATTTGGGACTAAGATCAAAGATTTATGAGCATATGGGCTCAGTTAATCTGAATTAGAGATCTGTGGCCAACTTGGGCTCGACCCATTCATTTAGAATGTTAGACATTTAATTAGGCTCAGTCCTTTTTCATTTAACAATGCTGAGCATTGGTTCTGACAACTTTTGTCTTTTATTGAATACTAAGCACTCATTGTAGCTATGGACTTTATCATTTAAAGAACAATTTATGTTCTCTTAGCGCACATGTGAGGAGCACATGGCGCGCTTGGCGCTGAGCGCAGAGCGTTTCTGTTTAGGTAGCGCACACGTGAGAAGCACGTGGCGCGCTTGGCGCAGAGCGCCAGTCAATGAGCGCAGAGCGCTTCTGTTTTGGTAGCGCACACGTAAGGAGCATGTGGCGCGTTTGGCACTGAGCGCCAGATCATGAGCGCAGAGCATTTCTGGTGAAGTAGCGCACACGTGAGGAGCACGTGGCGCGCTTGGCGCTGTGCGCCAGCCAATGAGCGCAGAGTGTTTTTTTTATAAATTTGGAGTGCTAAGGCTCTGCAACGTTGTGCGCTAGATTTGGAGCGCTGAGGCGCTTCTTTAAACTCGGAGCGTTAAGGCTCTGCAACGCTGTGCGGTAGATTTGGAGCGCCGAGGCGCTTCTTTTAATTAGAGCGCCAAGGCTCTTTTTAAGTAGATTTGCGCTCTGAGAATTAAATTTTCTCATATAAGAGACTTTGTCTCATGGATCTAAGAACAAAGTTCTTATTTTATAGGAGATATTTCAATCTCTTATTTTTTTTTTGAAAGGTTTTGCTTTTATGGATCTGTAATCCTAAGAGAATTGAATTATTCTCCCCCCTTTTATAATGAGACGTTATAATCTCTTTTGTGAAAGACAATTTGTCTTAAAGATCTATGATCTAATATAAGAACTAAGTTCTTTTTTCTGATGAGATTTTTTATCTCTCCGTTTTTACCTTGAAAAAAAGTTCTTCTGTCAAGAGCTTGCTCTTCTCTCTGAAATTTCTCAAAGTTTATGGAGGTTCCTCTCTATCAGACTTGAAGTCTTAGGGCCTTCATATAAGGCAAGCTGATTTGTTGAATCAGTTGAAGGGATTTTTTCTCTAATTGATTTGAGGATTTTCCCACCGTTGGATCTTTGATCCTAAGACTTCTGTAAAGATTGGGAAATCTTTTCTCATGCGGAATTTATTCTGCACCATTGTGATTTTTAATCACCATTGGATCATTGATCCAACGGTGCTCTGATTTACAAAGCAAAATCTTTTTGTTTGGAAAGATTCTGAAGAATGTTTTCTTAACAGAATTTTATTCTGGTAACTTGATGATTTATCATTTTCATTGGATCTTTGATCTATCGGTGGGGAACATTTAGTTCTAGTGCTAACGCACCCGTGCTCTACACGTGAGCGCTGTTTGCTGGCGCTTTTATAAAGCACTGCTTCATTTCAAATTTTGAAAATTTGAACAGAGTTTTGCTCTGATTGGGAGAAACAGTCTTCTGAAAGGTCGGATACGTTCATCGAGACACAGTCCCGAGTAATCCTCCTAATGCAACTCATTTATTCCATCTCATTAGCCTTTGGGACACGTCACCCCCCACGTGTCGTAATATAAGGAAATACCACTTGTGAGCATCATCACAATCCATGACCATAGAATCCGCACTTCTCTATTTGGAGCTTCCATCTACCGTTTCAGTGGCCTCAGCGGTACAGCCATTGGCTGATGCTGCCGGGGAATTCCTTGCCAATAAATACCGGGACTTAACCAAGTGTGTCTCTGAATTCAAGAAAAGAAAGAAAGCTCGCTTTTGTCTGTATAATAGGAAGTGCCACTGCACATTGCCCCCTCTGAGTTCAACGTGTTATTATTTCCATTAATCAATTTTTATGTCCGAAATACCCCTAAACTTCTTATTTTTCTGCCGTTGTTTCATTAATGTTTTGTTGTTAGTAACCTTACCATGGGGTATTTTGGGAATAAAAATCCAAATCGGAAATATATATTGCGGCTGTGAAATTAAGGGGCGAAGTAGAAATGAAAGGGTTATTTCCTGATATGAGGCTAAAAGTGAAGGGCGTTCCTTACAATTTAGCCGAATCGATTCACTGAACTAATTCTTTAATCATCAGGTTTCAAGATGAAGGGATGAATCTCCCCCTCATCGGTATCGAAGCAATCCTCAGCAGCGACAACCTCCAAGCTGCATCAGAAGATGCGGTCTACGACTTCGTTGTCAAGCGGGCCCGTGTTCAGTACCCAAAAACTGACGAGAGACGCGAAATCTTAGGGTCCCGCCTAACTCGCCTCATTCGATTCCCATTCATGACCTGCAGAAAACTCCGAAAGGTCCTAACTTGCAACGACCTAGACCACGAAATCTCCTCAAAGGCAGTCTTCGAAGCTCTCTTCTTCAAATCTGAAACACTACATAGGCAGCGGGCCCTTGCCTCAGACCATCCATTATCCAACCATCGATACATAGAGCGATCTTACAAGTATCGACCCGTAAAAGTTGTTGAATTCGAAAATCCGAATCCTCAATGCGTCGTGTATCTTGATTTGAAAAAAGAGGAGTGCGTGAGCCTTTTTCCGCGGGGCGGGGGGGGGGGGGGGGGGGGGGGTTTACCCTCAAGCGTTTACTTTGGCAATGCTGAGTGCTCCATACTTTGTGGTGATGTTATTAATTCTGCAAACTTGAGCTTGAATGATTGGAGTATTTGAAAAGTTTGGACATCAAATATCTCTGTCACCTTTCTCGACTTTACAGCGTCATTTGCAAGTTTGGCATGCGACTTTGACTTGGAACTTCTCTCTTTTGAAGAGAAGACGGTTAGAAAGAGGGAAGATTTTTATGTCAGTCGAAAGACTTTGTATGAGACATTGTGAGGCAGATGCTGTGGTGCCCTTAAGACTTCATGTGACTTCATGCGCGTGGGCGCAAGGTTGCTCCTTGACCAGTAGGAACAAACAAATAATCGCCTTGTTATTATGGAACATCCTGCATCCACATCTATCGCCATTGATGACAATCATTACAGCACCCTTGCACGCAAGCTTGAAGCTTCGAACGATATCCTTATACCTTCACCTTTTGCTATCTTCGTCTCCTTTTCCTTTCTCTTCTGTTCTCGTGAATTTCGCCTATATGTATTTCCTTGTGTAATCTTCTCCTTCATGTCAATAAAATTCAGTCTATGACCATTACAAAAATAAAAATAAATATAAAAATTCTCCTCATTCTTCTGCATATTATGTTTTGCTGCTATTTTTGAGTTACTTATGATTGGTTATTTTTTAACATTTAATAGAAGTCAACCAATGGCCAATATCTTTTTCAAACAATGCTATGCATTGCAATAAGCAGATCGAATAGGGGTGTGTGTGTGTGTGTGTGTGAGTGAGAGAGAGAGAGAGAGAGAGAGGAGTGTGTGTGTTTTCAAAAACAAAGCAAAAAAGGCAAGGAAAGGAAAAGGACTAAATAAGAAAAATTAAATTAAAAAACGGAACAAGGGTCAATTTAATGGAATAGTTAAAGGTAGGGCCCATTCTCCACCTTCCACATGGCGACAAGGTTGCCGGCCGACCCAGTAGTAACTAAACCCCTAATTAACTCTAATAACAACAAATCATTATTTTCCCAATCAACCTCTCTTTTCTAACAATAAACTAATCACCCAGCAATCACCATTCTCTTCCATTTGTTTAATTTAAACATAAAAATGCCAATTATTCATTCATATTCTCCTCTTCCTCCCTCCTCTCCTCTCCTCCCCTCCTCCATCCCCTCGTTGGGGTCGTATTGGACGACCCCTGAATTGAATCATCCCTATTGGTTTAGCTACATACAGCTCCAGCTATATCCAGCTACATGCAGCTCCAACTACAGCTTTGACTCCCAAATCGGATTTCATGAAGCGGAGACGATATTGGACTCTTCCTATCATGTGTATGTTGTTTGCTTTTCAGCTATTTATGTCTTCTAAGGCGGTTTCTGATATGAAGAATATATCTGCCGATGCTCTGGATTCCATAATTCAATCCTACGCATTAAGAGCGCTGGTCAGAAGACGGACCGGTGTCATTTACAACTTGTCTCTCCCCATGAATTTATCAAACGTGAAGGCTGAGGTTGTGAGACTCACCAGAAAAACCTTGTGGCTAGATGGAATCAACATAAGTTCATTTCAAGTACCTCCAAAAACCATCGCTATTCCTCCCGCTAGAAGATTGATCCTTGTGTACCAAAACTTAGGTAATTGGTCGGATTCCTATTACAAGGTGCAAAACTATTCACTAGCAACCCCTGTTGTAGGCCTTTTCGCTTATGATGCTACTGGTACAAGCAACAAGTTGAATCTAAATGTAAGAGGCGGTTCGATCGTAGTTTCGTTCCCGGGACTAAATTTGAATTCGACGGAGGCAAAATGCATCACGTTTGGCTCGATGGGTTCTCAGCGTCTTGATAAGATGAGGGGAAATGGTCAATGTTCGAGCAAAAATGAAGGTCATTTTTCGATAGTTGTTCCTTTAGAGAAGGTTTCAGTCCCTCCTCCCGGAGAAACGGAAAAGAAGAAACGGAAATGGATAATTTATGTTATAGGTTTCGGGACTGTGGCCGGTTTGGTAATCTTATGTTTTATTGGGGTCGGTATAGCGAAATTTGTGAAGAATAAGAAGATGGAGGAAATGGGGAGGCGAGCAGACGAAGGAGAGGTTTTGGAGAATGTTTGGGTGAAAGGGAGGAAGATGCCTTCAGCTTCCATGGTTAGGACCCAACCAGTTCTTGAGAATGGAAGTGCACCATGAGGTAGGCGCACTATTATTCTTTTGTAAATTAGCCTTTTATGTTCTTCAAGGAATTGATTTCTTAAAAGCAGATTGTGAGAATGAATGATTATTGAATGGTTTGTTGGAGTAGGAAGATATTAGAAAGAAGCTAACACCTTGTAGATTGATTTAGTTCAATTGTTTTATGAAAAAGTTTTCCTTGGGATTAGTTGTTCAATCACTGTTGTTGAAATTTGAATGCACAGATTTACCTCTACAGGGAGTTTGTTGTTTAATGATGCTTGAATAAAATCTTGTTCATGGAAGCGAAGTGAGTTTGTAATATGGTACATCACTTTTTCCACACAAGCCATACCTTTACCAAATCAAATTGTTATGCCCCTCAATCATATGTAACTAAATAAGGTAAAAGAACCTATCTTTAGGCTAGCATCTCAAAGATATTCTACTTGATGCAATAGATTGGCTTCCAACTTTTCTTCTGGTATGATATCATTACATTTTCAATATGAATGAGTCAACTAAAGCAAGCATGGTGATAAAGCCTCTTTGTTGTTAAACAAAAGGTATGGACTTAAATTCCATTTGCAAGTTGCATCTGAACACGACCTATTATTCCGGGAGAAAAAACATATATATTTGATCACCATATCTTCAATCCTCCCAAGCTATCATAATTTTGCATATCAAATTTATTATTTGACCATCTCAATCGGGACCGAAGCATAGAAACGAGAAAGTAATTTGCCAGAGAAACATAGTGATGTCCGTCTTTCCAAACTGATATTTAGATTATGATGTTTCATTTTTCAAACATTATCTCAAGATCCAGAGAATAGTACAACAATACAGGAAACAAGTGATGGCCAAAAACTAAACCTGAAATGGAAATTCCACCCAGGGGTTTTCTGTTTGGAATTGATGGAGGCCGAGGATTATGGAGCTTCCAATTAGCTTGAGGCTTTGACTTCAAGATTTCAAATCGCCAATATAGAACTCATCAACCATGTCGAAGACTCTACTTGCATGTTGTGGCCTGCAGGTTGCAGGAAAAAAGAATTTAAAAAAATAAAATACGGGGCGAGTTCCTAATAGCAATCCACATCGGAATGGACAAAAATTTGGGACAAATTGACGCAGTTCATACAGAAATGCAGAACGACAAAACAACGGATAGTGATAAAAAGTAGAATGCAAGCATTTTCTGAATAACTTGTTGACTTGTTAGCTCGTGCCACTCAGGGAATGGGTTGACCTTCACGAAGGGGTCACTCTGAATTAAGAAAGTCTGTATGAAAGGGCAACCAACTCAAACAACACCCCTCATACGTCAGTCGCCGGGGGCTAGTGCCACGTCCGTCCCTCAGAACTGACTAACTACGCAATTCAAACGACCGCTAAGCTAACCCTATCTCATCACTCAACGAGTCTCGTGAGACTCACTTCACAGGTTCTGAATCGACGGTTTTGCTTAAACCTGACCTTTGCAGAGAGGATTAGCCTTTTATAGCCATTAAGAAAGTGACCCCCCTCGGACTCCCTGATTACCGTTTGCGTTGAGAGCAAGGACCGAACGGATGGAAGAGGCACGTGACTGCTTCACTAAAGCAGTTAGATGAAGGGCGGTGGACGGAAGTAGATAAATAGGCCGGACTTCGGAAAGCAATAAGCCTTCTTTCGATTCCTTTGCTTTTTTGTCTAATTCTTCCTTTAAATAAGAAATTGTCCATCAATCCGACTAAAACTCAGGGTTCATTACAAAAATTCATAGAATAATTTGGGCGGCTGTACGTGCAACAAGCAGGTAAAATTCATATCACACCGATGCGGGTATGAAAGTAGAATGCCAAGGAAAAGTGTCCAAAAGAACTAATCTTCTAATTAATGTTTTGCAAGCTTATTAGCTACATTATACCTGGATACCCTGAAGCTAAGTCCTGAAAACTCTTTGCGCTCTTCTACAGAGCTCAACTTCCATTAACAGCTTTGACTTCCATATACATTTTCATTTGAGGGCATTTGGCATATAAAAGTTCGCAAAAAAAAAACCCATCATTTATAGCTTACCAAATTGAATTCCACTTTAGCATGATAATCCAAGTGAAGCTGGACGTAAAATTGCCAGCCCTAGTAAAAAAATATTTTTTGACACTTATTCACATTAATCTCATTATCATTATCATCTAAGAAAGGAGACATATAAAGAATCAAATGGATTGGCGGCAAACCAGGCAATAACCTTACCTCCCACTTGATCCTTTTAATTTGTTTGAGCTAAAATCAAGCTACAGTAACATGCTTAGAGAGGTTTCTATTCATTTTAAATGTAAAAGACCAAACTACTATTTGTCACAATTGATTGCTATTGCTTCGATAGCTGATTTCAGACAAATGGTTAATGTCTCGATCTTGGCCAAAATCAGAAAGCATCCTAAACTACCGAATATTGCCTCTCACCTCTTGAGGCAATAAACATCACAGCTTATAAATAAAATTTCATACCCATAAAAGCCTTCCGTGGAATCACGACCAGCGTTGTTTAATATAGCATCACCACCTGGGTGTTCTTCCACATATGGAGTAACATCATAAACCTGCATGATAACAAAATTATACCATAAGCCAAATGCTTTTTTGATTTAGGAAAAACTTGAGAGTAAAATCACTTGATGCAAGAAACCAATCTTCCTACCTTGCCTTTGACAATTATCCAGCAATCATTCTTTTTGTTATGTCGAGAAATCTCCTCCTTGGTGTACGTTTTTCCTGCCTAGGTACCCAAGAGAATTAAAAAGGAAGAAAGTTACATTAAATAAGAGTTCAACTGCACTTTACAGTCTTTTAGAGAGTAATTGTGCTTGCAGAATTATTAAACAGTCACAAACTTTAAAGAGTAAATAAAAGAAAATTGGAATTCTAAGCTCCAGCCATGTCTAACCCGGATATTGCAGATAGCATTCATATTACAAGTGACATAATAACATTAAGTTTAAGAGCTCAATAAACAACAGAGGTCATATCTTGTTAAAATAAACAGCAGAAGTTATATCATTGAAAATGATGTGTTTGAGCCATCATGTCATAGAAGAAAAATCTTGTTAATATGAAGGTTTTGACAATTAAATTTGTTTTAGTCCTTGATTCTTTATCATCGATCACTCTTTTCCTGAACCCAAAATGAAGATTCACCTCCCGGGACGAGCTGTTAAGCATGATACAGTATCTTTTACTTTTCATGTTTCAGTAATTAGTATTCTCTATAAGATGGGCCTGTCACAGTTGTATGTCTGTTCCATTCAATTTTTTATAACACACACACACACACACATTTTCCTTCTCTGTTGATATGGAGGAGAAAAATTCCCGTATTCCCTTGTGGTGTTGATCGTTGCATGACTTAAACTTGTGACCCCTGGTCACAACTCACAAGTCATATACCCCACTCCTTAACTTCCTCACCACCTTATTATATACAATTGACAAAATCCTACTTTAGGCTCATGTCAGTATTTCTTTTGCTTTCTATGTGATTTCACTGGTATGATCTTCCAAAATAAAGCTCATGTTTGTCACAATATTATCAAAGGTTGCTTTCATACTTCGATCAATCGAATTCAAGTGACATATATTGCAGTAAGTTTCATTATAGTTTTACCAGTTCGATTAATCATCAACATGCATTGTATATATTCTTGTAAAGTATCTGCTTATCTTTATCAGGTTTTGGGTTCAGAAAAGGTCATATCCAAAACCTGATTCAATATGGTCTTTGAGTTCAGTTTTGAAATGAAACTTATAAATCTATAATGATCAAGTTATCAAGTTTTCAATTATCCTTTGCATTTCTTTAACTGATAAATAATGAAATGTTTGCAAGAGTAGTAGTATGTTATCAGAAATGTGACGTCTATGGAAGGTAAGTGAGGTACAATCATGTAACTGATATAGATATATGTCGCATGCAATCTTTGAAAAATGTAAACTCCATCACTAGTGAAATGTAAACAGCGTTACTGGCTTTGAACTTCTAGTTCTAGAAGTAAAAAATGTAAAGAATTGGCCCATAATCAGAAGGGAAAAAATTGTCTTCGACCACCGGACAAAATGGTAAGGAGTAACGGAATAGGAGGGACAATATATTAGTCGAAGTTGAGCAAGAGGAGAAAGAAAAATTCATTAAGTGGCCAACACAGTGATACAAATTTATTCTCAGCTTGCACATTTCCTTTTTGAGAAGAATCAATGGTTGTTCTACTCTTTAGGTCCAAATGGGAATACATTTGTCATTGTTTAAACAAACATGAGATATAAGACTAACCAATTCTAGTTTTTGAGGTTCGTGTCAGCGAATTTTCAGGCATGAGAGAAAATATAGCTCCAGCCAAAGGTTACGAAAAAACAAAAAACAAAAATACAAAAACTGAGAATGATACTTGCATTTATGTATAAGAGAACACCAATTTGTAAATTTAATAAAACAGCCTGCTTTGATGAATTGGAGCAATTTATTCAACTGATTAATCAAAAATATTTAAAGGAGGGATAAAATTAATTTAAGTTAAAAGATCACTCGAGTATAAATTGCATTCACAACATCATAGGAAGTGGCCTTAAATCTTTCAGAGACATGTAAAAAACTGAACGAACAAAGTATTAGTATAACATAGGAAAGGACAAATAAAAGGCATATCAATTAAACTATAAAATTTGCGCATGTAAATTAATAATATCATACCCCTGTACTGAAATTTGGGTAGCCGCCTTTAGTTGTACCTACAAGTGTAATAAAGGAGGTAAACAATAGAGCTTGTCACTTTATTCTAGATATGGTAAACATGGACTAGAAGTGTGCCTTTTCTTGAAAGATTTGGTAAGAGGAGATATGCTCCCAAGAAAATCGAAGCTAAAACCAATGCTAGGACAAGCGTCTCCATTTGAATGAAGCACCTGTTGTTCTACATTAAATTAGAAAGAAAGAAGGTAAATCAAAGGCAATGAAAAGAATCATAGGGGATATAACAAATGACACTGAAAGCTGTTATGAATATAATTAACTTTAGTCTTTAGTCCCACATTGCCTGTAGTAAGAGAGGCGGTCTAACGCACATCCTATATATGTAGTAGGAACTCTCAGATTATTATGCCAATAAAAAATATTTCTTCTCAATTCTTTTCATGGAATCAGAGCTTTGAAAAGAATTGAGAGGAAACCCTAATTTCCCAAAACCAAACCCTAACCCTAATCCTCTTTCTCAAACCCTAACCCTAATCACCATGCCCTAATCCTTTAGCCCTAACCGCCTCCTCTTCCCTAGCCGCCTCCTCGCCTCCTCCGCCCTCTCCTCTCATCGCCATCACCATGCTGCATCCGCAACCGCATCATGCTGCACCGCGCTTCGCACCATGCCCCGCACCACGCCGCACCCTGCTCCGCACCATGCCGCACCTCCACCGCTGGCTTCCTATCGCCTGCCCTAGCTGCAGCCACCTCTCGTCTCCACCCATGTACTAGATCTGTGGCCGCGATATGCTCCCTCCTCCATGCTACCGAAGCCCTCTTATCTCCGATCTTCATCGCCAACAGTGCTCACCACTTCCTCGCCCGTCTCCGCTGCTCTCGGTTACTGACTATGATTTATTAGATCGTCTTGCTATTCTTGTACTCGCTTGGGTGTTAGACAACCTTATTCTCACTCTCTCACGATCTATTTCTGCGCATGGTCATCTCCCTATGACTGCTTGTGGTCGTGGTTCCCGTGGCAATGGCCGTGCCGACCATTTACCCTTATCCAGTATTAAGTGGGGCCAGTTGCGTCGTCTCCTCTCTTCTTTAGCTCCTGTCAACCTTTCTACTCCGTCGTCAGGTATATCGTTCCTTTCTCATTCTAATTCGTGGATCGCTGATTTCAGCGCCTCACATCACATGTCTCGTGATGGACCGTCTGATTTTGCTTCTAGTCCTCACAAGTTGATTTCCATGGCTGATGGTAATACTATACATATTTCTTACTCTATTGATTTATCACTTCATCCTTACACCTAAAAAATACTTTAATTGCCATCTTTAAAACAAAAATTGCTTTCTATTCGTCAGCTTACAAATAATTCTAACTGCTCCGTAACATTTTATCCATCTCACTTTGCGATACATGATCTTCTGACGAAGCAGCGAATTGGTGGGGGCATGAACAAAATGGACTGTATCATATTGATCACCTTTCCAGCCCAGTAAGTCTGCAGCTGTTTTTACTATCCAGTGGCATCGAAAACTTGGTCACTCTCCTCTTTCTTCTTTACGTATTATGTTGCCTTCTCTTAATTTATCAGAATTCAGTTGTGAATCATGTATTCTTGGTAAACACCATCGCATCTCTTTCCTCTAGTTAATAAAAGACACGGTTTACCTTTTGCTTTAGTTCACTCCGATATTTGAGGTCCTTTAAAATTTCCTGGTGTGTTTGGGTATAGCACCCGTGGAGGAGAAGATGCGGGAAAACCGGCTTAGATGGTTTGGTCATGTGCGACGCAGACCTATGGAAGCACCGGTTCGACGAATAGATACTCTCGATATGGGTAATGGCAAAAGGGCAAAAGGGAGACCGAAGAAAACATGGATGGAGGTGATACGAAACGATATGGTTGCCAAAGGACTCAATGAAAGTATATTGTTCGATAGAAGTGAGTGGAGACAGAGGATTCATGTGTTGGACCCGGCGTGATTCTCATGTTGGTTCATGTAGCCTACCCCTTATGCTTGGGATAAAAGGCTCAGTTGTTGTTGTTGTTGTTGTGTGTTTGGGTATAAATATTTTGTTACATTTATCGATGATCATTCATAATGAGTTGGTTGTATCTTCTGCATAATAGGTTTAAACTTTTGTCTACCTTTAAAATCTGCATAGCTGAGGTTACTAATCAATTTGTGTTTCTGTAAAGATTCTTCGTTCAGATAATCTCAAGGAGTATATTAGCACGGACTTTATTGCATTTTGTCAGACACATGGCATATTGCATCAAACTTTATGTTCTTATACTCCTCAGCAAAATGGGATTGCTGAACGGAAGAACCGACATTTGTTTGAGATAGCTCGTTCTCTTCTTTTGCATATGCATGTTCCTAAACGATTGTAGAATTTTGCGATCTTAGCTGTCTGTTTTTATATCAATCGCGTGCCTTCTCCGATTCTAGGCAACCAGTCTCCTTTCTCTATTTGTTTCCACATTGAAAACATTTTCCTGTTCTTTCTAAGGTATTTGGTTGCCTATGCTATCCTCATATTCTAGGTACTCATGTAAACAAGCTTGATTCTCGAGCTACCCGTATAGTGTTTATAGGTTACTCCCGATCCCAGAAAGGGTATGCTTGCTTTGACCCTGCTACATCTAAAGTTTGTATTTCATGTGATGTGACCTTCTTAGAAGATCAAACATATTTTCCACCACCTGTCAAGGACCCATCTTCTACTATCCATGTTCCTTACATACCTTTCTCGGAGCTTAATTCGTCTGCTTGACCTATGCGTCCTAATTTTAAACATGTGTCCTCTTATCCACAAGTGTATCACCACCGTGACCCAAAAGTCCTACCCCTCCCACCAGTTCTACTCTAAACGATTCTTCTGCAGGTATTCCGATACAGTCCATTGTTCCTAATTCTCCACCACTGCTGCTTTCAGAAGAAAATCTCTCTTTCTATTGCCTTACGTAAAGGTAAGCATTCCTGTACTACAACTCATCTAATTTCTAACTTTGTTTTCTATCATAGACTGACACTATATGTTCGTCAGTTTATTTGTTTTTTGTCTGCCATCACTTTTCCTTCCTCTGTTCAGGAAGCTATTCAGCACCCAGGTTGGCATACGCTATATTAGAGGAGCCTGTCACACCGCGCTCTAATCAAACTTGAAAATTGATACCTTCGTCTTCAGATAAGAAGGTTGTCGGCTGTACATAAGTCTTTACTGTCAAGCAAAATCCAGATGGGACGATTGACCGTCTCAAAACTCAATTGGTGGCCAAAGGCTTTACTCGGCAGCATGGTTTGGATTATATTGAGACTTTTTCGCCAGTTGCCAAATTGACCTCGGTTCGTGTTCTTATATCCTTGACTGTTTTAAAGGTATGACCACTACATCAGCTTGATGTGAAGAATGCATTTCTTATATTTCGGAAACCATTTACATGCAGCAGCCTTCTAGCTTTGAGCAACCGGGAAAATATGGTTTGTCTCCTACATAAATCTTTATATGGACTAAAGCAGTCACCGCGTGCCTGGTTTAAAAAGTTTAGTATGGTCCTACGCTGGATTGGCTTCAAACGCAGTCGCACCAACACATCTCTCTTTACACATGGTCGTCCTTAGGGTATAGTGATTGTGCTGGTGTATGCTGATGATATTATCATTACTGGAGATGGTTCTGTCGTCATCTCCAAAATGAAAGAACATTTGGCTTCACACTTCCATACCAAGGACCTTGGGCCGCTTGGATACTTCCTTGGAATTGAGGTGTCATGGAATTCTGGTAGATTACAGCTCTCTCGACGCAAGTATGCACTCGATCTTCTATCTAAGACAGGATTTCTGGGATGTAGACCAGCAAACACTCCTATGGATACAATAGTCAAGCTATCTAAATTGAGCTCTCTCGTATCCTCCACCGCCTGACCCAGGACGATATTGACATCTGGTTGGAAAGTTTATTTACCTCACTATTACTCGTCCTGACATTGTTTTTGCCGTTAGCAGAGTGAGTCAGTATATGCAGAATCCTTTGACCTCCAACCTTAAGGCAATTAAACATATTCTCAGATATATCAAAAGTTCAAGACATGGTCTTCTCTACAAACCATCATCTATGTTGTCGCTCACAGCCTTTGCAGATGCTGACTTTGCGGGATCCATTGATGATCGTCATTCCACTAGTGACTACTGTGTCTTCTTGGAAAGAAACTTGATTACGTGAAGTAAGAAGGAAAATATAGTGGCTCGTTCTTCTGCTGAGCCCGAGTATAGATCTATAGCGCATAAAGTTGCTAAGTTGGTATAACTTACTTCACTCCTGGCAGATCTAAAGGTTCCCTCTTCTCTTCCGACTACACTTTTATGTGATAATAAGACTGCAATCCACATTGTTGAGAATCCAGTTTTTCATAAGAGGATCAAGCATATTGATATAGACAATGTTTTAAAAAGCGACCGCTTAAGCGGCCGAGCGGATTTCGCCGCTCTGCTTTATCCCGCTTAACCCGGTGATATTGCATAACCTATTTTATTAATGTATACACCTCATAAGTTTTATAAAGGGTATATAACTATTGTTATTGGAGTAAAAATACACAAATACCAATTAATACAACATTCCATCTTTTCTTTTTCTTTTTTCCACGTTTCTATTCTTCATGCTCGACTCGATAAATCCCACGGTTGTCGAGCCGACTTTAAGACACTTAAAGATTTGGGTTTCAAAACTCCAAAATTTTTTGTTATCAACTTCAAGAAGTCGAGAACTAAATCGATTTCGAACAATTCTTGAGTTTTCTATTTCGATTTCGAGTAGTTTTTGAATTTCGAGCATGAAATTCCAATTCGATTTTGACTCTATCTGGTTTCAAGCTACAATCTTTAAGATATTTTTTTAAATAATTTAGTAAGTATTTTTACTGATTTGGGCTATGGTGCTTGATGTTGGACATCAAAAAGCTTATAAGCACTATATAAGCTAATAAATTCTAAGAAAATTTCAATTTTGCATGGCATTATTTAAGCATATTTTAGCAAATAATATGTTGTCCAAGCAAATTTATTAAATTTTGGGTTAAATTTAAGAATTTGCTGGTACAAAAGCAACATAAAAATAATTAGAATGCAATGAGAATCATTATTTATTGACAAGAAAAGGAATATTGATGAAACATCACTATTCTGATTTCTGAGCCACCTAACCGGCCTCTTAAGAGCTTAAACGGCGCTTAAGCGTTTTGGCTTCTCAACCGCTCCGATTTTTTTCCACTTTTAAAACACTGGATATAGATTGCAACTTCATTTGTGACAAAGTGACAGATAAGGTAGTTGGACTCCAACATATTTTCTCTTCGGCTCCACTGTTAGATATCCTTACAAAACCTCTTCCTCGATCGATTTTCACTCGTATTCTGTCCAAACTCGGCATAATTGATATCTATACTCCAGCTTGCGGGGGAATGTTATGAATATAATTAGTTTGTCTTTAGTCCCACATTGCCTGTAGTGGGGGAGGTGGTCTAATACACCTCCTGTATATATGTAGTAAGAACTATCATATTATTATGTCAATAAAAAATATTTCTTCTCAATTCTTTTCAAAAGCAATATAAGAGATTCACACGCCCGTGCGCATACACAACAACAAGCCTTTGAGGTGCTAACTATACAATAATAATTATATTTGCTAATCGATAACAATCCTTTATCCCAAATTTTTAGGGTTGGCTATATGAATTTGTTTCTTCTTTTCTGCCTTGTCAAGTATTGTCTTTACGCTGAACAATCGACATATCATTTTTATTTGTCTCTATATGTCCGCTTAGGTCTACTCATATCCTTGATTTAGTCGTAAGTGCAATATTGTCACTTCTCCTAACTTGGGTATTTATCGGTCTCCGTAGCACATGTCCAAACCATTTTCTCATCTTATCATCTATAAGAGTGACCTTTTTAAGAATAAACTCATTTTCTTTGCCTATCTTTTAGTGTATTATTACTTATCCATCTAAACATTCTCATTTCAATCACTCTTAATTTTTGGACTTGTTTGTTTCCAACATTATGATCCATAAAATAGTGTCGGTGTTTCCTCTAAAACTTGTGACGGCCAAAAGAGTGATTTTCCAATCACAATTAGCTTGCATCAAGGATCTACATTAAATCCATTCTTGTTTGCTATAGTGATGGATAAGCTTACTAGAACTATACAGGATGAGGTATCTCAGTGTATGTTATTCGCTGATGATATTATTCTGGTAAATGAGACGAAAGCATGGGTTAAAACCAAATTGGAAGCAAATATTGGAATCTCGGGGGTTTAGATTGAGCAGATCCAAGACAGCATATATGCGATGCAAATTTAGCAAACAGAAAAGCCGAGATCACGGTGATATAACACTGTATGGGCAAGAGATATCACCGAGCGATCGGTTTAGATATCTAGATTCCATCATCAAAAAAGATTGGGAGATCAATTGTAAACCAGAGGATTCAGGCTGGTTGGTTGAAATAGAGGAGCGCATCGGGGATTTTATCGGGGATTTTGTACGGCCGTAACTTTCTGTTGAGCTTAAAAGGAAAGTTTTATCGAAGCGTTATTCAGCCTGCTTTATTATATGGTACGGAATGTTGGGCTCCTAAGAAACATCATGCACAGAAAATTCATGTTAGAAAGATACGCATGCTTCATTGGATGTGTGGTAACACTCTAAAAAATAAGGTGCGAAATGCGGATATTCGTGTAAAGATTGGTGTGGTACCTGTGGAGGAGAAAATACGAGAAAAACGCCTAAGATGGTTTAGTCATGTGCGACGCAAACCTAAGAAAGCACCGGTTCGACGAATGGATATTCTCTATTTATGCTAAGTAAAAAAGGCAAAAGGGCGACCGAAGAAAACATGGATGGAGGTGATACGAAAAGATATGGATGCCAAAGGCCTTAATGAAAGTATATTGTTCGATAGGAGTGAGTAGAGGCAAGGGATTCATGTACTCGACCCGACGTGATTCTCATGTTAGTTCATGTAGTCTACCCCATATGGTTGGGAAAAAGGCTCAGTTGTTGTAAAGTAGTGCCGGCGTGATTGCCATCTTATAGAATTTTCTTTTCGATTTTGAAGTCGCCCTACAATCATATAACACCGTTGAAGCATTTACTACAACCATAATTCTTTGATCTTATGAGCTATATCCTCCCCAATATCCCCATCATAATTAAGTATATATCTTAAGTAAGCAAAATGGTTATTTCTAGATATTCCTTGGTCATTATTTTATACCATATGCCCATTGATGGCTAGGCACTCAATCATTGGGCATGATTTTGAAAGAGGGTAGAACTATATCATATAAAGCCATTATGCAATGCCTACCAATCATATATAGGTACCCAAGCAGCAAAAGGGCATCTAACTGCAATAAGACTTTTAAGCGTCAGAAATTGACCTGGAAAACAAGAATGAAAGTGAAAAGAGGACAATAAAATGTGAAGGTACCCAAGGTGAGAAGAGGAAGGGTGGAGGAAAAGGGAAACTAGTACTTGCATTGTAGGCGCCAAACCTTTGGTAGCTCATGAAGCAAAGCACCTAGAGTAAATTTTGACAATCAAAATGTATTCCATAAAATCGGTTCGCTGCTTCCTTCTCTAATACCTCTCATCCCATTATTTTTGAATCATTGGCAGTAAATTGAAGTGTTATTCAAATATGAATTATATGAACAACTAACTGACGCACAAATAACTTCGATGAGCTGCTGAGTGTAGCAATTTAGTTTTCTAAAGTCCAATATTTTTCCTGTGTTGAATGGGAGCGTCATGGCTTCCGAAAACATCAAGCAGGTACCAAA
Source organism: Agapanthus africanus (assembly GCA_030015575.1). Taxonomy (NCBI): domain Eukaryota; kingdom Viridiplantae; phylum Streptophyta; class Magnoliopsida; order Asparagales; family Amaryllidaceae; genus Agapanthus; species Agapanthus africanus. The sequence continues at coordinate 104,726,822 of CM057348.1, read as the reverse complement.
CAAGAGCGAACTATTTCAAAAGTTGGAATCTCTCTAAATTTAAGCAAGACTGTTATAGTATCGTCACAAGCATGAACCCTTGGATGAAAATTTGGCTCCTACAGTCTGGTTCATATCCAAGGTGATTTCTTTCAATATGTGACATTCCCAAGGAAATCCTATAAGCGACATAAACCTCCCTATGCTAAATGAGACAAGTGTGTATCTATCTTATCACCATTACTGTGAGTTTGTGATTTTAATGAACCTTAAAAGAAACTAAGTAAAATATCTCGTCACTCTAGTTTACAACAGAGGTAAAGGCGACTAGCTATCATTTAAGCAGCAAGGATGAAGCTAACAAGGATGCAAGTTTGACAACAAAATACATAGGACACTGGTTCCCTGGAGTTGCTCAGATCATTCCTTAATGAAACGGTTTCAGTGTAACTTTTGAAATACTGGACAAACTTTTATGAAAAATCAACGTATAACAGTTTGTAGTAACAGCCATTTCGCTTGTCGTACGCAAGGCAGGAAGGGTATGGAGTGAGATTTTCACCTCTTTAGATTCGGAGAGGATGAAATCAATTGAATGCAAACTTATCACTTTGGGATTAAAAAGAAACTTGAAACAGCAGCAAACATGCCATATTACCAAACTATCTCAGTATACACTCGCAGTGCAGAAATATGAAAAAATCCCTTTGAGTCTCCATGCTAGATCTTTATGTGCAAGAATCTACCAAAACTAATCTGTGCCTAAAACCCATGAATCAAATAAGACAACCCATTTCTCAGTACTACATAACATCAAAAAAAAATGGTGAGTTGCAAACGCAAAAGACCCCTCATTCCACAAATACACTAGATTTAATTTCATCAGCATTGCTTATGTTTCTCTACCAAATTTCATTTTTTCATCAAATATTGAGTAAAAAAGATCAGAGAGAGAGAGAGTGAGTGAGTAGCTTACAATGTTCACTGATCTGATCAAAAATTGTAGAGAGAGAATAGCTGAAGACTAAAGTGTTGATCCCTCTTCTAGACTTGAGAAAGAGAAATTAGGGTTTTAAATTGGTATAATTTGCGAAAAAGAGTGAGAAATGATTGAATTACAACGAATTAAATAATGGGCTGTAAACAGAAACCACACGATCACGTGCCCATTTTTATATTCTGCGTATCATTTTGGGTAAATTACACTAAAATACCCTCAAGTATCACAGTATTTCAATAAAATACCTTAAACAATTTTAATTACAATTAAATACCTTAAACTAGTTATGTTGCGCTAAAATACCCGACGGTGTAAACAAAGTTTTGTCTCTTGCTGCGTTAAATACGCTTTCTATGAGGTGGGAGAACTAGAAAAGAAATGAAACAACGGTAATGAACTTTGGCGAAAACATCGGTATCAACGAGTTTGGAGGAAAAGGACGAAACCGCATATACTGAAAAGGAGGAGAACATAGTGGCGATTGAGAAGAGATGAATGATGTGGATGGAGAAGAAGAGGGGGAAGCACTGGAGGAGGAGGAAAGGAAGCGACATAGGAGAAGAGTTAAAGAAATCGTTGAGAGGGGATAAAGGGGAGGAGGATAGTGAGGGGAAAAAGAGAGAATTGCCAAATTATTATTTTGGTAGGTGTAAATCTAAAAAAATCCACATCACCGAAAAACTACTTCATTGGATGATATGCGCGTGGAAAGCATGTAGTGAAAAATGACGGTGGTTTAATGTACTTTTCTGTAATTAGAATTATTTAAGGTATTTTAATGAAAAACAACCATAGTTGAGGGTATTTGAATGTAATTTAAGTATTCAAGTGATGTGGTCCTAACATGAAGATTCAATCCAAAACGATGATCGAGATAATTGAGAAAAAATCATAGATCCATGATATTCAATATAAAGATTACAGAAGGGCGGAAAACATACATGTATTGAACTACCTTGATCACGGGCTTCTTCGATTGGTGGTTCTAAGTTGGAGGTAGAGCGAAATGGGGAAAATTGCTATCAGAATAAGGTTGAGTAAAAGATCTTTGTTTTTCTGTATTTTTTAAGCAAAACGGTTTTCAAAATCCGTCAAAGAAGCAACTCCTGCAATCATTAGTGACCTACTGCAATAAAACTTTTGTTGGGTCGTCTCCTCAAGTTCAACAATATCATCTAGTTCAGAAGCATTTGCTAAAAAGACATTTCCAACATTTCTCTTAGGAAAAATATTGAGAACTCGAAAATTTTCAGACAATCTTGCATGATCTCATATATCATGACTGTTTTAACATTTAATGTAGTTGTTAACTTTGGAATTTAACTGTAAAGCTTAGCAAGATCCTACATAGTTAGTCATGTATACGCTTATACTCACATGATTTATTATTGGTGCAAAACTAACCATCTGGTTGTTGACCAAGCCCTTCAAGAAACACAACCCTCGTTCTAATTAAACAACTTAAATGATTGTTCAATTAAACTCTATAACAGTATGAATGTTTTGGAGGTTTTGTTCAATACGCAGATGATGTGCATGCTCCTGTACCAATAAATTAATTGAGGGGATACAAGGAGGTTTAAGCAATTAACCCTTAAAAAGACATTAAGTTCTTGGTGTTTTATGTGGAAATGGTATTTATAAGGAAATACTAAAAATTCATGGTATTTTAGTGCAATTAGCCTAGAAAATACATTTCTTAACACTACTAAAATAGGGGGTTGCCCCTACGGATAACGACATCCGTAGGGGCAATTTTAGTTTGGCCCTACGGATCCTACGGATAACGACATCCGTAGGGGCAATTTTAGTTTGGCCCTACGGACTAATCCATAGGGCCAAAAGGTTGTCCCTACGGTCCTTACATATTAATTTAAAAATATTAAATCTTAAATTGTTGTTTGCCCCTACGGAGCCGCAAACCAAGAACCTACGGACTTATCCGTAGGGACATCTAAATAGGGATTTAAGTAAAAAGGCACAGATCGATCCCTACGCTGATTATCCTTAAATATTATTTTCTCCTGCGCGCGAACCCAAATTCCCAAATCCCTCGTTCCCGCCGATCCATCGTCGTTCTCGTCGTCGCCAGTGCCGTCCGATTCATCGTAGCCACCGCCTGCTTTCGTCGTCGCCAGCACCGGCTCATCTCCGTTTTCGTCGTCGCCTCCGATCGATCGTCGCCTTTGCACAGGTAAGGAAATCTTCAATTACTCAAATTTTTGATTGTTTTAGGGCTATGGTTCATGGTTTGGGTACCGATGAGGCATCGGTTGGGGTTAGCGTTAGGGTTGGGGCTGGGACTGGGGCTGGGGCTGGGGTTCGGCAGGGGGTTGCGGTTGCGGTTGGGGTTGGGGTTAGGGTTAGGGTTGGGGTTCGGCTGGGGCTGGGGCTTGGGTTAGGGTTGGGGTTGGGGTTTAGCTGGGGCTGGGGCTGGGGTTAGGGTTAGGTTAGGGCTGGGCTGGGCTGGGGCTGGGGTTAGGGTTAGGCTGGGGCTGGGGCTAGAATTCGTGGAGTCATGAGGAATTAATGTAGTCTCTGACGATGTTGCCCCAATTTCCATGGAGACATGAGGAGACATGGGAAGAATTCGTGTCTTTCGTGTTGTAGATATAGAATCAAGTAGCTATCTATAGATTGATTGCCCAAAAATTATAATTGTATGCATTCATGTGGTGGTTGTAGTTTGAGGCCAAATAAATCTTTGCATGCTGCCATTGGCAAGTCTTTGTCCAACCAAACATGATTCAACATACTGAGCTTGTGGTACCAGACCATTCATAATGCAAAAAAAAAGAGACACATTTCTGATTTGAAGAAAAGAAAGGACAAGATAGGGATTTAGTTATGGATTTTACTTGGGCGCCTCCTCTTTTAATACATGTCTATCTTTACAAGAATATCGTGTCACATATTCGGTTTTAGCATCTGCACGCAACTGCTTTGATTATCATCGTGTTATTAACATATTGAACTTCTATCCTTTTTCTAATATGTTTCATAGTTAATATAATAATCCTTTGTCTATATTTGTTGAAAGTGGTCTTTCTTTTGGATGAACATGTTTTTTTATGCATATTTCAGTCATGTGAATTCATATGTTGTGTATAACGCTTTATGATATCAGTATCCTACATTTGTAGTTTTAATTGTTGATTGTTATAGATGAATGACATTGCAATAATAGTTTTTGGTAGATGAATGCCATTGCAATAGTAGTTTTTGGTAGATGAATGTCATTGCAATGTAGGATGATCAGTTCTATCAATCTTGATCTCAATGGTTTAAAATTATGTTACACATACAACACGAATATGTTAGTTATATGTATGCCCTAGAGGCCATTACTGTACATTGGATGTATATTGTAGTGGATGCTGGGACATATATAGGTAGGACTTTCTTGCTCGACATGATAGTACGCTATCTGGTTGCTCTTTATCTTAACATGTATACTTTCTGTCTTTCTATTACATGTTGATAAAGCCCTTAGGATATGTGCTCGACTTCCAGGACTATGATGCAGATCATACTAGTGGGGCCTGGGTAGTCCATGAGTACATCCTTCAATGTTCCTAGTCGTGGGAATATCGAGACGGGGTATCAATATTCCAGAGTAGACTAGCGTATATCTTCTCGACCCATGTGATGGGCGATGGATGATCCCATATCCATTGGTGTTTGACATCAGAGATGGTATGCGGGTGCTCAGTGGAGACTGGGTACACTGAACGGACTCGCCGAGAACTCCCAGATGGTATTATACCTCACGTCAGATGGCAGTTCTCTGGTGACACTGGTACAGCTTAGTCTGTTGACCCGAGATCGTCATAGAGTCTTGTGTGTCTCCCACTGTACTTTGATTCCCACCCTACCACGGCTCTACTGAGTCGTACAAACAGGTGGTTTTTGGGTACAGTCCCGATTCACATGGAGGCAATGAGCGATAGGAGGGGATTCGTCTCTCCCGGTATTGGGGGTTGATGTTGCGCTATGCTCGACTGGCCATAACTGGAAATCCCTGGTCAGGGTTGCACTGAATTACTGGTAAGTGTTATCAGTAGTTTCATGCTTGTTATGGACCTTACATCGGCATGACTTATCAAGCTACTGGGGTCTGACGTTTACCACCCCTAGGCGAGATATGCGACATATCAGACGAACAGACCGGACTGTACAGTAAGTGTTACTGGTTGGATTCACAGGAGTGTGAGCGGGCTTGCTCGTTGATCTTCTGATCGCTCAATACCCGGGTGGCCGTTACGTTTAGCAGACCGCTTGCTGCTTGTGGGTGTTTGATATGATCATTACCTGCTGCCGGCGTATTGACGAGTCTTTAGAGTCCTACACAGAGGTTTCCTGGCTCAAGAGAAACGAAATAGGAGCGCATATGAGATATGTGCGGGACCGAGAATGGTACCGGTATGTGATACTGTAATCTATTCTCGCGATTTGTATCATCGGACAGTTATATAAGATATAGCCGGGTTACCGAATCAAGTGTTGATTCGATACAATGATACACTAGATATTAGTTGGTTATATGCAATATGACCGGATCATTAAATCAAGTATTGATTTAATGATTTAATGTATAATTATATATTTGATATATTACTTTACATTAACTAGTATTGGTTCACTTAAGATTATTTTTCTCACTAGATTGTGCACATTGTATATATGATACATGTTTGTGCACTAGTTTGTATCATGTTTGATGGTACATGCAAACTTGGGTGTGTGTATGTTTTAAACCGTGTTTAGGTTAATGGTTAGGTTTTATTTACTTTTAATTAGTTTATTTATGTCACGCCCCGCTTCCCAAAATACGGAATACGAGGGGTTGACAAGGCCAGCCATGCTCCTACGGTCAAGGAAACATCCTGCCGTAGTCACACTTCGGCTTCTAGCTTTACATGGTAAACAGTAAACGATGCGCAGGTAATGAGAAATGCAGTAACTGAAAGATACAATAATATAAACTGACCTGAAGTGGAACAAACGAATGTAACTCGGAATGGCAAGACAAGAAGTCTGTGATGCACTGGTCCAGTTCTGGTCTAGGCTAAATCTTCTCCTCACACTGAGCATGCATACTCAGGTCGTCAGAGCGACACAATAGTAATATAATATATATATAAAATCAAGTCACAGTTCTACCAGTGGTAATAGACGTATATAACAGTATATCAAAGGCAGTATGGGTATGAACATGCAGTAATCAATGCAGCGGAACAGTAAAGGCAGTAGAACGATATGCCACGTATGAATAATAGTAAATCAATGACAGCATGAATATGAATGTGCAGTAATCAATGCAGCGGAACAGTAAAGCAGTAGAACGATATGCCACGTATGTCAACGCAGTAAGTATGGTATATCAATGCCAGTATCCCTATCAGTCTCTAAGTCTCACTGTACAGGTCACTAAGTCTATCGTCAGTCCAAGTGTGAGAGTCAACCACTCGCGAGTGTCCTCCACCCAAGGGTAGAACCCAAGGGCAAGGGACCACGGGCCCAACATGTAACATGTATATCACGGTGTATATCACGTACCCTGTAAATCTCCATATATCTCCCTAAATATATATATAAGCCGGCAAGGGACTCCCGAGATTCTGTTGAACTCACACTTAAACTACCCCACACCCCGTGGTCTACATCAAACGCTAACCATAACCCTAAATACCAATCGATCCGTGACAAGTCTGCGCGAGAACTGGAGGCAGGACCTCCATCAAGCACGTCCCGACTAATACCTAAGATAAATGGCAGTGTCGGATGCCTTATCTGTGACACCCGTGCAAGCGCTTCCATAAGTGTCCCATACCACTTATAGTCACACGTACACGCATCCCACAGACGTCGACAATGCAATAGAATAATAGGGTCACTGATTGTGTACAAGTACGTATCACTTTCACTTTATTCATTCACTTTCACTTATTCATTCACTTTCACTTATTCACGGATACACGAACACTGACGTACTTGCCACAATCATCACTAAATTCTAACACTGGGTAAATGCACGTTATCACTAGGTTATCACTGTAATGACAGGTATGATATGATGCATAAACAGCATATGAAACATGATTAAGGTGTCATAAAATAGTATTCTATCACTTGCACGATTTATCATGAAATGTACGTGTACAGTATAGCGAAACGATAAACAGGTAATAATTAGTATATTCAGTTATCTATCCATCAAAATTGGTTTCATGCCAATCGGGTTTCAGGTTCGCTAGTTATGGCCATTTCATTTTAAGTGTTCACTGCTGGAAATCCAATTTCTGAACTGGAAGTCCGTTTCGTAACACATTTTACTCTCAGTTGGGAGCATAATTAGGCGACTCTACAGTTAAACTAATTGTAGATTTTACTGTTGTATTTCCAATGCATCAAACGGATTATCGATATCAGTTCTGTATTAAAAGTTATGTTATGTACAAGGTGCTGGTGTAAAAGGGATCACTGCAGAAACTGCAGATTACCACGGTAGTCTAAAATACAAATTAAATATCAAATGACGGTAAAACGACACGGGACCTGATTCAAGGGTTAGGTAACTAAATTCTCTACGCGACCATATAAGGTTCCGCACATTTTCAGTTTAAGGAAGGGGTGTACAGGTGTTCCCAAGGACAGGTATTCGAACGAACGTTTCCCCAAACTGCAGTTCAGGGTCGCACTCCGATCCAAATATCATCATGGTTTGAGTACAGGAATATCTGGAAACTGGTATAGGGTTATAATTCGTCGAGTTGGCTTCGATTTGAGCCCTCGAACGCACCATTCCAGCATGTATATGATTTATGGTGAATTTAACGGTTTTCAGGTGCAATAGAATTTCAGCTTTACGGTTAAACTTGGGGGCAGTTGTTTTAGTCGTTAACGATCAAATTATCCAACGAAAATCACACACTATGTTCACAGCCCTACGGGCCAACCTACACCATTGAGTTCCGTCAAATTAGATGGGTATTTTCATTGGGAACACACACCGAACAGTTATGGCACATGATTGGTTAAACTTGCAACTTTAATAATCTATGTTTGTAACGATCGTAACTTAAGTAAAATAGCATGTAAGCAAGTAAAAACTTGCCTGGAGAACGCCTTGGGTCACACGGTAGCAGCGACGTCACGAACGCGCGTTGTAGGCCGCAACACAAGTTCGCGCGAGCCTAGTTCGAAATACGAATTTCGCGTCGGAGTTTTCCCGGAGTCGTCTTGCGTGCGCTGGAAGCTTAGGGGTGCTCTCCGGTCCGTCTGAGAAGTGTTGGGGTTTCCGAAGGTCGACGGCGTCGCTCCGGCAACTTGTATAGAGTGGTTTCACAGTGGTGTAAAAAAGTTTGAAAATGGTTTTGGGGTTCGATGAAATGCCGTAAAGCTCGGATAGGGGATCTCGACGAAGGTGCTGCTGCGACGGGTTCTCAAGTCCAAGGAGATGGCTGCGGCAAGGTGAGGAGTCGGCTGAAGATGTGCTCGGAATTGGAGGCTAGGGGTGCTCGGTGACCGTGGTGGGTTTAGAAGGTGAAGTCTTGGTGAGGGTGCAGCAATGGGTTCTGTGGCGACGAGATAGGTTCTCGTCTCAGTTGAGTGCCTTGGGTGAAGTCGAGGGGTTCTCGGTGGTTGCGGTTGAGATGGGGTTTGATGGAGGTTGAAGGAGTTGGCATGATGGAGGAATTGGTGCACAAGAAAAATCCATGGAGGCTTAGATACTTGCTGGAAAAAGAATGGAGTATGCTAGAAAAAGAATGGAGCATTCTCTCCAAGAATTGAGCTCGGCCACTGCTGAAAGAAAAGCTCACTGGAAATGAAAATGAAGCAAGCAAAACTGAATAAATGAGCCCCTGCACACATTTTGTGCTCATTGCTCTCTGGAATGGCTCTTTCTCTTATAATGCTCAAATTAAACCTTAGGGAATTAATTAATCCCTTAACCCATCATAATGCCTCAGCACAATCATGTTACATTATGTTTCTTCCTTTAATTAATGCAATGCACTCATCATAATGCATGCTCACAATATTCTCCAGCACATACACAATTAGGCCTCTTACTTAATTAATGCACCAGCACAAGGGAGGGGGCCCACGAATTATCATGTTGCACTCTCTTCACATGATAAGGCCGGCCCCCTAAAGAAAAGCCTCCTGCATACTCCATTAAGGCAATAAATTAATATCTCCACTCATATTAATTCTTCCTGCACACTCACAGCACAAAGCTTCTTCACCATATACATTTAATTAATCCCTCACTTTGGACAGTGGCCGGCCCACTCAATTATGGAAAACAATCAGCCCTCATTATATATTCCTTCATCCACCAGCACACTCAATCCTTGGCCGGCCCACTCATTAAATCACTGCATAAAATTAATCCACCAATTAAACCTTTCCCTCAAAACCAAACTTTTTCTTTTGCTGGAAAGTGGCCGACGAGCGAACTCGTCACAACCCTTACGAGCCTGTAAGCAATACTTTAAATAAATACGGATATTGGCGTACAAAAGGAACTGGGTATTACAATTTATTTTTGGCAAAAACAAAAATGGCGGCTTTCTTTGTTAATTGCTAGAAGCTTCATGATCTTTGAAAAGTCTTGACCATTTTGTTTTTTCCCTTAACCCAACCATTACACCTGAACCCTAGTTTATTCTCTACATGTGTTACTTCACCCATGGTTACATTATGATAAGTATCACTTGATTTATTATTTTCAAGAATTGATTTTTCTTTCTTCTTCTTCTTCTTCTTCATCTTCTTCAAGTGAAGAAAACCATTCTTGAAAATTTCCAAGTGATGAAATCAAGTGAGAAATCCAAATCCAAAGTGAACCCACTTCCTATTTCTTCATCCTCTACCACTTGCCATGTTGTATAGGGTGTTATCTTCACAAGTTTCATGATCTAGTGAAGATGGAGCTTGGGTTTGAGTCGTCTCGACGTAGATCATCTTCGGCATCGAAGTCAACGACCTAGCCCGATCATTTCTCCGAAGAAACCAACGCTAGAGTCCGGGATCCGGTTGATCGCAGCGGAGGGACGTCATCACGGAGCTAAAGAAGTGGAGGACCGGATCTACAAAGGTTGCAGTCCCTTTCACTTGTAGTTAAGTTGTTAACTTGCTTGTAGTTTCGCCTATCCTCTAGTTAACGATCTTCATTAGGGTTTCTCGGCACATAAATTTTTGATTTTGGCATAGTTGATGCCTTGTGTAACCTCTTGAGTGTGCCTAGGAACCCTACAGAATGCACAACAAACGCATCATTAGAGAGTGATTCGAGATGTTCAAGTTAAAACCAATATATGATACTCGATGATAATATGAAACCTTCATATTCTCATCGATACTCATATATGAAACTAAAAGCGCCACTTAGTCCCCGTCTATCGGTTAACATACGTGCGATGTTCGTCGTGACATAGAACTATATGAAGGTTGTTAAATATCAGACGGTATAACTCGATACTAACAACCGTCGTATAGTCTACGCGATGAGAAAATTCAATCGTATGGTAATCGATAGATTTGTCCCGTGTGGACGAGTTAGGAATGTATAAAGCAAACACCTTCATTCACTTGTGTTTTCATCCGTTTCGAGATATTTCGTCGGTACCTTTCCGCTGGTTCTCCGTGTACAAAGATAGATTAGATGTTCATTTCAACGTTGTTTCACAGCTTTGAAATGATTATCTATTCTATTACAGTGTACTCGGAGAACAGCGGGGAGGTGCTGCCGAAATTTACTCGAAACGGTTGAAAGCACAAGTGATGGGTGTTCGCTCTATACATTCTTAATGGGATAGAAGCCTTACCCCCGACAGCCGAAACACACACATACAACAAGAATACACAACAAACGCATAATTAGAGAGTGATTCGAGATGTTCAAGTTAAAACTAATATATGATACTCGATGATAATATGAAACCTTCATATTCTCATCGATACTCATATATGAAACTAAAAGCGCCACTTAGTCCCCGTCTATCGGTTAACATACGTGCGATGTTCGTCGTGACATAGAACTATACGAAAGTTGTTAAATATCGGACAGTATAGCTCGATACTAACAACCGTCGTATAGTCTACGCGACGAGAAAATTCAATCGTATGGTAACCGATAGATTTGTCCCGTGTGGACAAGTTAGGAATGTATAAAGCAAACACCTTCATTCACTTGTGTTTTCATCCGTTTCGAGATATTTCGTCGGTACCTTTCGGCTGGTTCTCCGTGTACAAAGATAGATTAGATGTTCATTTCAACGTTGTTTCACAGCTTTGAAATGATTATCTATTCTATTACAGTGTACTCGGAGAACAACGGGGAGGTGCTGCCGAAATTTACTCGAAACGGTTGAAAACACAAGTGATGGGTGTTCGCTCTATACATTCTTAATGGGATAGAAGCCTTACCCCCGACAGCCGGAACATACAGATACAACAAGAATACATAACAAACACATAATTAGAGAGTGATTCGAGATGTTCAAGTTAAAACCAATATATGATACTCGATGATAGTATGAAACCTTCATATTCTCATCGATACTCATATATGAAACTAAAAGCGCCACTTAGTCCCCGTCTATCTGTTAACATACGTGCGATGTTCGTCGTGACATAGAACTATACGAAGGTTATTAAATATCGGACGGTATAGCTCGATACTAACAACCGTCATATAGTCTACGCGACGAGAAAATTCAATCGTATGGTAACCGATAGATTTGTCCCGTGTGGACAAGTTAGGAATGTATAAAGCAAACACCTTCATTCACTTTTGTTTTTATCCGTTTCGAGATATTTCGTTGGTACCTTTCGGCTGGTTCTCCGTGTACAAAGATAGATTAGATGTTCATTTCAACGTTATTTCACAGCTTTGAAATGATTATCTATTCTATTACAGTGTACTCGGAGAACAGCGGGGAGGTGCTGCCGAAATTTACTCGAAACGGTTGAAAGCACAAGTGATGGGTGTTCGCTCTATACATTCTTAATGGGATAGAAGCCTTACCCCCGACAGCCGGAACACACACACAACAAGAATACACAACAAACGCATAATTAGAGAGTGATTCGAGATGTTCAAGTTAAAACCAATATATGATACTCGATGATAATATGAAACCTTCATATTCTCATCGATACTCATATATGAAACTAAAAGCGCCACTTTGTCCCCGTCAATCGGTTAACATACGTTCGATAATTTATTCTTTTCAACGAAAAACGCACACACAAAGCATATACACGGATTTTCTCCTTTGTCAGTAACTATCCCGTTTTTATATTTCTCAATATAGTCACCATAACCAACAATTTATATGTTATACAGTCTAATATGGCCCACGAGTACGTCAGAGTTAAGGACTGGATGTATGTGGATTGGCAACAACGTATGCAAGCTAAGTTTGTCGCAGGAGTTGCTGCTTTCATTGAATTTGCACGCACACATAATAAGATCATAATAGAGAAGATTCTCTGTCCGTGCGATAGATGTGGCAATAAGTACTGGCAGAAGGTAGAATTGGCAGAACTTCATATTGTAAAATATGGGTTTACTAGACTTTATACAACTTGGAAATATCACGGGGAAGGAGAAGAATGCAGTAATGCGGCAGAAGAAGAATGAGAACACGATAATGCGGCAGGAGAAGAAGAAGAATTCGGTATTGCGGCAGAAGGAGAAGACGATAATTTATTTCCATCAGAAGAAATGGAGGATATGATAGAGACTGCCCTAGGTGAATCTATTCGTACCGAAGATGACATTCCTTCCGGTCAAGGACCACGTGCGAATAAATATGAAAATTTCATGAATGATGCTAGAAAACCAATTTATGAGAATGCGAAGTATTCCACCCTCTCATAGTTCGTTCAACTTTTCCAGATTAAGTGCCTAAATGGATGGAGCAACAAGTCATTCACAATACTTCTTTCGTTCTTGAAAGATTCTATGCCCCCGGGAAATAGCGTGCCCGACAGCTTGTACGGAGCCCAGAAGATGATGTCTGATTTGGGTCTAAACTGCGAGAAGATTCAAGCATGTCCTAAAAATTGTGTGTTGTACCAGAAAGAGAATTCAGATTTGAAAGAGTGTCCAACATGCGGAGAGGCCAGATATAAGCCGAAAGATTCTGATAAGAAGCCTGATATACCTGTCAAGATAGAACGATACTTTCCCATAACACAGAGGCTACAGAGGCTATTCAGGTGCAAGAAAACAGCCGAGGAAATGATTTGGCATCACCGTGCTCCTCCAAGTGAAGATGGAAAAATGAGTCATCCAAGAGATTCACCCGCATGGAAGGATTTCGATAGGAGGCACGCAATATTCAGTAGCAATCCTCGCAATGTCCGGCTCGGACTGGCTAGTGATGGTTTCTGTCCATTCAACTATATGGCTGGAAGTCACAGCACAAGTCCCGTTGTAATGATAATTTATAATCTGTCGCCTTGGTTGGCTATGGACCAATTATACTTTATGATGCCTCTTCTTATCGACGGACCAAACTCACCGGGGAACAATATCGACATCTATCTCCGACTTCTGATCGAGGAGTTGAAATCTTTGTTCATTGATGGTATAGAGACATATGATGCAAACACAAATACAACCTTCATACTGCGTGCGGCTTTAATGTGGACAATTAATGACTTTTCTGCGTATGGAATGCTATCAGGTTGGTCCGTACATGGTCACAAAGCATGTCCTCATTGCCATGAACACACAACATCGAAATTCTTGAATTTTAGCAGGAAGGTTTGTTATTGCGGCCATCGACGTTTCCTACCTCCAGACCATCCCTATAGGTTAAACACGGTTCACTTTGATGGTCATCAGGAGTTTCTTGGACCTCCATCCCCATTGTCCGGAGGACGTGACTGCTCAATGGGATGGTTACAATAATGTGACCTTCGGGATGGATCCGATGAAACAGGTTAAACCACCATTTTGGAACAAGTTAAGTATTTTCTTCGAGCTTCCGTACTGGTCAACAAATTTAGTGCGTCATTGTCTGGACGTCATGCATATAGAGAAGGGAGTATCAGAGCACATACTTAACTTGCTTCTTTGTAAGGACGGGAAATCGAAAGACAACCTGAATGCTCGGATGGATCTACAGGAGTGGGGAATAAGAAGTGAATTGCACCCTAGACCGGTAGCGGGTAAACCGGGCAAGTTTGTACTTCCTAATGCCGCTTATCATATGTCACAACCGGAGAAGAAAAGATTCCTACAGGTGTTGCATGATTTGAAAGTTCCCACAGGTTTCTCAGGATCATTCAGCAAGAAAATAAAAATTGTGAAAGGCAAGATCGATGGGCTGAAAAGTCATGATCACCATGTTATCGTGGAGCACCTTCTTCCATTAGCCCTCAGGTCTTCTCTCCCCGAATCGGTTGGTCTAGTAATCAACGACCTATGTTGTTTTTTCAGAGAGTTGTGTGCTAAAACACTGGAGGTTGTGACGCTGGATAAACTAGAAAATTCTATTGCGTTGATATTTTGCAAGTTTGAGCGTATTTTCCCACCGTCATTCTTCGATATCATAATACACTTGACGGTTCATCTTTCAACTGAGGCTAAGTTAGCCGGACCGGTACAATATCGATGGATGTATCCCGTCGAGAGGTACGTGTAATTTTTCGTTTCGCGCAATTTATAAATTTATTGTTGTCCTGTATGCCTGTATTTATTTATTCAACATATTTTCATTAGGTACCTCTACACTCTTAAAAAGTATATACGCAATAAAAATCGACCAGAGGGTTCTATCATGCAAGGTTATCTTCTTGATGAAGCAACCACATTTTGTTCCCGCTATCTGGACGAGAACATTGAGACAAGACTTAACCGGCCTCGAAGAATTCAAGACGGGCCATATGGTAAAGCCGAGTATAAGAGGATAGACAGTATATTTATCAACAAGATATACCGGTTTATCTTGCTTAATTGCGCATGTCTTGAACAAATTAGAGAGTACGTTTTTTTGGATTAATTGTTATATTTGTGTTTGTGTGTGTATGAAATGATATAACATTAATGTCACCATTATTTGTCGAAAACAGAATTCATTTTAACGAGGTACGTGAGGGGCATCCTGATTGGAACGAAGAACGATTGGAAAAATATCATCAGGATAATTTTTGTGATTGGGTCACAGATCATGTAAGTTATTCGAATAACATTTTATTTGTCAATATTTGATTGTCTAGTTGTTGGTGATGCGTCCACATCTGGGACAGAGGCCACTCCCGCTCCTCCAGGTATGTTTATATATCATATAGTGCATGTATATTGATTTAGAATGCTATATCATAAATATACACACATTCCTTTTGCTCTTACTTAGATAGTAATTTTTATTATTGTCTAGCTGTAGGTGGTGACACCACCGCACCTGCGGGTATGTTTATATATCCTATAGTGCATGCATATTGATTTAGAACGTTATATTATTGATCTACACATTCTTTTTGCAATTACTTATATAATCTATTTTTAATTGTCTAATTATAGGTGGTGCGTCCACATCTGACGCAGGGGCCACTCCTGCCACTTCTATACCCTCCGCATCGTCTGCAGGTTAGTATGAATAAATATAAAATTTTTATTCATTTTACATATGCTCTATAGAATAAATATGAACTTCATGGAAATTTAGCGTCAATGTTTATTTTCTAGTTGGAGGGGATGCGTCCGCATCCGGGACACCGGCTGTTCCTCACCGGAGGAACTATCGTCCCGCTCGTGCTGCTGCCCGGGCCCAGGCTCGTGCTTTAGTCACCGGAGGTATATATCACACTTCAATTTTCGTTTAACCTTGATTTCTTAATACAACTTTATCTTAATATTGATTGTCTTGATATTTCTTGCAGACGCAGGGCCTCCCCATCCCCAGAGAGGGACTCGAGGCCCGAATCAGTCCCATAGGCTGAGGCCTGATAGAGCTAGGGGGGAGGCATCATTCCCCCTCTTTTTTACCCTTGACTATCGCTATACTGGTCCTCATGCCGAGAGGTTCGGCCGGTATATGGGGGATAAGAGCTGGCTCGTGAAGAACTATCCACTTCACGTTGAGTGGGGCGAGCAGCACCGGCGCTCATTCGCCCTCTTCTTTGATCAGGCTCGGGTATTAATATATATTTTCATTTGATTTATCCAATATATTTATTACCAACACTTGCAATCTAATAACAATGTTTTTTTTGTATTTTCAGTTGGATTACGATTTTCAGCCTGTACCCGACTCTGATCACCCTGGGAGGGTGCTCGACCTTCATGCTATGTACAATGGCATGATGGAGAACATGCAGACCAAGGTCCGATACAACAGGAATGAGATGAAGGCCGACTGCTACTCCCGAGGCAGAGAGAGCGGCCCTCCTATCTATTCCGGCGTTTGCGAGAGTCGACGTAAAGACATGGCCTCTATTGTGCGAATATTTCGACTCTCAATGCAAACATGTATGTATTTTAAATGTAATTCATTGTTTAGGATATAATTTATTTTTTTGTGTTCCTTAATTAGAAAACTAAATGTGAATGCGTTGTGCAGAAACATGCCACTCAAAATACAGAGAATAGGAAGTCGGCGAAGAGGGGTCGCCCCACTTACACAGGTGGCTCGAGAAATATTACTCGAGCCATGGAGTTATCGGTAAATTACAATAAACCGGCCTTTGTGATATAATGCAATATTAAGAGTTATTTTCTAATATATCTAATATTAAGAGTTATTTTCAAATATTGCAGACAGCTCAGACCCTGGCGCAATGTGGTACACCGAGCGTGTTGTCCGCATATCTTGCCGTCCACGGCACCTCGACAGATCCCGCCACGGGCGAGCTTCGATATCCCGACGTCGCTACCCAGGAGTTCTGCGTAAGTGTTAATATTTATTCTACCCATATTTGAAATTTTAGTTTTGGAAGGTTCAAATTTAAATTTTATACTTATACTTTACTGCTTAATGTAGGTGTAGGAGCGGGTGGTTGAGCAGGCCGAGGTCTCGGGGGTCGATTTTACCGGACAGAGCGATCCGAGGCTGCTGACCCCAGTCCTGGACACCGCACACGGAGGGCACCACGGAGGTTGGGAGAGAGGCCGGGGACTGGGTCCTAGCAGGGCCCATATGAGGTTGGACTCCACTCCGGCGGTTACTTCCTCCGTCTCCAGTGAGCGACGTGTCCAGCAGGAACTGGAGAGCTTGAAGGCCACCGTTCAGGAGTTGAAGGAGATGCTGGTATGTATACTACTTTATAGTAAAATATCATGTCATATTATAGATATCAACATATCCAATATTAGTATGTAGCCTGAGCTTATTTGGTTGTAGACTTAGGTTTGATTAATCATACATACATATCTAATTAAAATAAACTACGGTTTTCCAAACTAGATAACCAAATGGGGTTTCGAAATAACTTGATAATGATACGAATTCGAATAATACACAGTTCTTACACGCTTATTACACATGTTAGGTCCAGACGCGACAGGGTACATCGGCCGAGCCTCCACATGCATCTCCTTCGGCTGCGGCGGCTCTGCAAGCCACTACATCGGCTGCGGTTCCGTAGACAGCTCCTATAGCTCCACCGCCCGCTCAGACTCCCGCAGCCGCGACTCCGCAAGCCACTACCTCGACGGCGGCTGCGCAGACCACATCGCCAGCTTCACAGCCCGCTCAGACTCCCGCACGCACCGAATTGCATGATTTATTGACCGAGGAGCAGGCGCGCCAGATTCTAGCGTTTTTCAGAGGTGGACCTGGACCGAGCTAGGGTAGCTTTTTTATTCTTATTTTTTGAAACATGTATTTATTTATATGATACATATTGTACTACATTTTGGACGATATTGATATTGGTGGTCCTACGGTGTTTATATATATATCATATTCTGTTTTTTGGTTTCTTTTGTATATTATATGCGTGAGATGTGATTATGAATACTGCGATATATGTGTGATGATTAATTCTATATTCGATTAATGTATATATTATTGTGCACAGGACGAGAAAAAAATAGGCAGCCCTCTTTTAAAAAAACCTGATAATATGTACCTACGGATTAATCCGTAGGTACACACGTTGCCCCTACGGATTAAACCGTAGGGGAAAAATATCAGAATAACTGATATTTTCCCTTGTGATCTCAGTATCAGGGGGTTGAGATTGCCCCTACGGATAAGTACCTACGTATGTATCCGTAGGGGCCATTACTTGGCCCTACGGATTTATCCGTAGGTACAGGTAATATATTTTAAAAAACCGTAAATAAAGTAAATTTGTTGTCCTTACGGACTAATCCGTAGGGCAAAAGGGACCTACACAGAACTCCGTAGGGACAAATATTTGTCCGTAGGGGCAAGTTCAGGGCTTCAATTTGCACCTACGGCGTTTGTACTTACAGGGTATTTTATTGTCCCTACAGATATATCCGTAGGGGCAGTGGTTTGCCCCTACGGGTAAATCCGTAGGGGCAACCCTTATTTGTAGTAGTGTAAAGGCCCTATTTGAAAAACAAGGTAAGTTTACATAACCAGGGTTTTATAAAGTAATATAGGCTTAGCTTGAAAATGTTCACTATGTTATTTTTGGCTTTTTTTTGGAGTTTAGAAAACTCTAAACACAAATCAAACTCTAAAAATTGAGAAGAAACGCTCATTTTGGAGTTTTAAGTAACTCCAAAATAAAATTTCCCTATTTTCAACAACTCCAAAGCCAATCGCCCAATCAAGTTAAAGTTCAAGCCCTTGCAAAGTAGAGTTTGCTTCATCTCTACTTTTAATTGCTTTTAATTGGGGTTATTTGAACAAAATCTCATATGTTATTTGCAAAGTACTCCACTACTGTGGACTTATCTGCAATTCACACCTTCTTCTTCCTTCAAAAACTTATCCCTCTCTCACTCACATATAAACTCAATCAAATAACTCGCGCTTAAATTTAAAAGGAAAAAAAGGTGGGGGTGGGGGTGGGGGTGGGGGTGGGGGGGAATGTCTCACACTGCGCTCTCTAATTCAATCACCAACACAAACATTTCAATCCTCCCTTTCCTTGAAATTCCCATCCTGTCCCCAAACCCTATCCCCCTTCATCATCAACAGCAAGAAACGCAGAAAAACCCTAACCCTAATTTCCTCAAAATCCTCGTCCCCGTCCGCGGAGCTCTCGGCGGTAGACGAGGAGTGGCTGAAGAAGATCCCAGAGAAGAAGAAGCCCCTCTACTCTCACAGCTTGCCGTGCATCGAGGCGTGGCTGAAGAACTTAGGGTTCCGTCAATCGAAAGAGGACCGAGCTGTTTGGTTCACGGAGAAGCCTGAGTGGCATGCCCAGCTCTCCCTTGATATCACCGATCTTTACATTCGCGTAAAAATCCCATCTTCATGGTTTTTACTTTTGCAATTCATATCAATTCTTTTATAATCTAGGCTGTAATAGGTTTGTTTGAATGTTCATTGTTTAGATGCCATAGTTATCTTAAATGTCAATGCTGTTATATTGAACTAAACACGAAGTCAGATCTAGGCTAGAAACCACCGAAATTTATGAAAATGTTTTGTGTTGATAGGGGCGCAATTTTAAGCTCATGTTGGAATCTCAAATCTGCTTCCATGATCAATCCTATAACTGACTCAGTGCGAAAAATGTCCTTTTTATCATTTATGATGCAAGAATTTTTGAAACAATTCTGTTAAAAAAAAATTGGCTGACAAATGGTTTTTCAAAACGGTATTCGTCCAATGATGATATAGTTATTATCCAACAAAAATACAGAGTGATCATACAATTTTTATGTGAATGGATAATAAAATATTAAAATGTTATGCATCGATTTCTGCTAAGAATTCGGGTTGATGCTCATCTTTTAGTGGTATAAATCGTTAAAAACTTGATGAGGGCATGCTGTGATTTCAACTTTAAGAGACTGTTTAACATCTTTCTGAAAACCATTTATATGAATTCTAATTTCAGTGTTAAAAGTATTGGATTCTTGAAATCACATTTTCAGTACTAGTTCCGGTGGAAGCTTTCATAATCAGCTGGGAGACCTTCCTACCAAATACCTGCACATATTAAGGATGAGGCTCATGATGCATTTCATGTAGTGGTGTATTATATGAAGATGTGCACTGATTAGTATCAAAATAAGTTTAGCTGACGACAGAACTGGAGTAACTGAGCCAAAAGCACATGCAATGCCATTAGAGGGAATACTAGAGAGAGAGAGAGAGAGAGAGAATATCAGAGGTGATACTGATTATAATGAAGCATGTGCCCAAATAGACAATTAAAAGATGCCTTTTATTAATGATCTAAATATACTACGGACAAGGTGCCTTATATTGATGATATCATATATACTGTGGAAAATGTCCATTGAGATGAAGATCAGATCTGCCTTTCGATAGATATCTGGCTATTATATTCCAAATACAGAGGGCAAGTGTTTCGTTTGGTTGGAAGATTGGCTAATGAACATATCTTGAACCAAAAGGATGATGTTCTTGAAGTTTATCAGAGTTCATAATGCACAAGATAAGCTAAGAGATACAATAATGAAGTGCCAAAGCAGTCTGCTGTTAAACAATCCACTGAGACAACAACTCAATGTTTGTACACTGCTAAGACATCTGAGCATGCCTAGCATGGTAGTATTACTAGAAGTCAAGCAGACCATACAACCCTACTTATAGGGCCCAATGGTATTAAAGCATGTTTTAGCATCATATGTGCAAGTTTTCTTTCATTCTGTATTCTTTCCTTGTTAGGTGGTCACACTGTAGTCTAAGCTCGTTCAACATTTACAGTCTTAGGGTAAATTTCACTATGGTACACATAACTATCATTGTTTCTGACTAAACTGCCCAAAGTTTGTATTTAGGAGGGGAAAAAACCCACAGTAACCTTCCTTAAACTATTTCATTTAAGGTATTTTAGTTGGAAAAAACTCCTTTGGAATCAAATTTCACATCTTAAAAAGCTTAAGGAAGGTCAGTGAGATATAGTGTAGGCAAGGATATTTGTTGAAATTTACCAATAGTTTCCCTGGATGGTTTTGTTAAGTGGACTGCCAGAGTATGTACATTCAAGGGTTACGGTGCATATTTACTAGTGTAAAACATTATTTGTGGCAAGTTTTGTCTGCTTAGCTCATTTCTCTTCATGTTTACTACTGTAAAACATGACTTGCAAAATATCCCTGATCAAGGAACCTGAAGTTAGATAAATCTTCCCTCTCCTCCTCCTCTTACCATTTTTTTTTCCAGCAGACCAAGTTTGTAATTGCTTTGCTCATTTGTCATTTCTCTTCCTGTTACTCTTTTCTCCCACTTTTCGCTAGATCGTATAACATAATTTGTGGCAACAATTGTGTTTGGCAGCCCAGTTTTTCTCTTTTTCTTTGCCTTCAACATATTCAATATATATTTTTTGGTTTACAACTTTGATGTTTTTTGTTGTATATAGTGATCTATAATTTTTAACTTATTGCTATTATTTTGATGTAATTTAGTGGATTCCCAGTTGGCAGCAATGGGTCTATGTGCACCACCACCACCACCACCCACTGGGCCACCACCCCCAAGAAAAAAAAACATAAAAGCTGCATGCCTTCAATAGAGCGTTATTGCCCTCCTAATTCTCCCAAGCATCATGTAAACTAAGTAAATTTTTACCGTCATGGGTAGAGTTGTCATCTTGAATAGAACAAAATTTCTCAGAAAATACCCTCTCTTTTTTAACAATGAGGGTTTCTTATAACTCCACTTTTTTGGTGTTAGAAGAGCACCTTTGTAATTCTTGACTACCTCCGAAAAATTAAGGCCCTCAAGTTTTACCCTTTCTGCCAAATTAATGGACCTAAGATTATGGAGTGGCATATATATTATAGATTATGTACCCACTTTGACCAACTATCGTAGTTTGTTTGTTTTTTCAAAAAATAGTATTTGTAGATATAGTAGAAAGGCAACAGTTTTTGGCTGATATCCTATCCAACCAACTTTTTTTGTCCTTTTAATTGAGAGCAAGATAAGGTATTTAACTGATGGAAACAACTCGACCAAGACGTGGATTAAAACAATTCTTATATCCATATCAATATATTCAAGGCCTAATATAAACTGTTATCCTTTATATGTGGAAAACTAGGTACAAAATCATATTTAGATTGAAATAGAAGGCGCAGATGGCAAATGGTTAAAACATAATAAACGTTTATTTAACTGCTAGATTGAAAGTCAAGCCTAATAAGAAGGAGAATGAAGGTTGTGCTTTGTCTCTCAAATGTAACCTTGAAGTATAAGTGATGTATTTGAAAGCTGTATATTGGGATGGATATCACAGGTTCTGGGATGTTGAAACGATACTCCCAGGATCAGATTCCCATTTAGATATACCACATCTCGGTTAGTGCTCTCTTTTTCTTTGAGACAAGATGCAATGGCCATGTATGATTTAAGATTCATGCATAATTTCGTTGAAAATGCCTGCCTTCCCCCTTTGTTTTATACTTGATTTAAAGATTTCTATTTCGATCAATTTCAGTCTGAATTATGAAAAATTATAAGAATTCAGGTACCTAAAGAATGGGCCAGGTGACCTTGAGAAAGATGTTGAAAGAAGATTCAGTTATGCACTGAGCAGAGAAGATATCGAAAATGCTATACTTGGAGGACCATAATCCCTTTCTAGTAGGGGCAAAGATCTTATCATTTTAGCATATTTCTATTTAAAATATTTTCTTAGGATACTTTTAGTTTGTATATATCGTTAACACTTGTTTATTTTAAGGCAATTTACTCAATTGTACACAGAACCTTACGATCTCATGTACCCCCCCCCCCCCCCCCCCCCCCGAATCTCATTACTTGCAAGTGCAAATTGGCGGATGACAGTTGAGAGAAAGTGCTTTGCCTCATCCAAATTTTAATTTGTCATTCTTTGTAATTCATTTCAAAAACTAATTGGTCCACATCTGAAAGAAGAGGTTATTTGGAGACCTGAAGAGGCCTGATACTTATTTCTGAACTACATTACTTTGTCTTTCTGAGATCTTATAATTTATGTTACTGTGAATTCTTTGCTTTGGCTTTCACTTGGTGGGATGCACATTTTATAACTTTGGTGGGAGAAGAATCATGAATGTTCTCATTTACTTTCCTACTTCATTTTCTTGGTGCTAGGAAGGCCTCCTTGCAATGTGTGGTGGTGGCTAAGGAGTCCAAAGTTTTAAAAAATCATATTAATTTAAAAGTTATGATTAATTTGTAAGTTGTATCTCATATTTTTTTTAAATTTTTTTATCATATTTATGAATTTCATATGTGAAATATAGGAAATGTTAAATATTTCGGTATTTTTCGGCTTTTCAATATTTTCCTTACTAGCATGTGAAAATTGTGAATATTTTAAAATCTCAACAAAAAAAAATCTTCGGTTTTTCGATGTTTTACTTGTTATAGCACACGATAATCATGGAATAAACAAAAATCCGAAAATATTGTTTTCTTCAAATTTTCAATATTTTGCGTGCTAGCACACGAATATAGCGGAATTTTAAAAATCTCAAAATTTTTGTTTGCTTCCGTTTTTCAATATTTTACTTGCTATGGTACAAAAATTTTTGTTTGCACACGATATTTTACTTGCTATGGTACAAAAAATTGCTATGGCACAAGAAAATCATGAAATTTTCAAAAATAAACTATTTTTTGTTTTCTTCATTTTTTAATATTTTCCATGGTATATCATATGAAAATTATAAAATTTTCAAAAATCTTAAAATTTTCTATTTACATTCTTTTTTCAATATTACGCATGTACACGAAAATCATGAAGTTTTCACAATCTCAAATTTTATTGTTCTCTTAATTTTAAAAATATTTTGTACACTTGACAATTGCGAAATTTCCAAAAACATTAAAACTAGTTGTTGTTTTTTTAATTTACAATAAGCTGCATGATAACTCACAATAAATGTGTAATTTGCAAAATTTTCTAGATTTTTTGTTTTCTTCAGGTTTTCAATGATTTTTTTGTTTTCTTCATGTTTTCAATGTTTTTTCTTCTTATCAATAGCGTATAAAAATCACGAAACTTTCCAAAGTCAAATAAATTTTCAAAAAATCTCAAAATTTTCTGTGCTCTTCGGTTTTTCCAATATTTTGCTTGTAACATACTAAAATCACGATAACTTTAAAAGTCAAACTTTTCAAAAATATCCAAATTTTCTGTTCTTCTATTTTCCAATAATCTGCTTCTTTAGCGCACACAAAACTACATTTTAAAAAAATCATAATTTTTTTCTTTGATTTTATATTTTTTATATGCTATAGCACAAAAATCATGGAATTTTAAAAATCTCAAAATTTTCATTTTATTTTTTTTATTTTGGTTGCTATACAGAGAACGAAAATTGTAATATTTTCAAATGCCGCAAAATTTTCTATTTTTCGGTTTTTCAGGATTTTGCTTACGATAACAATCCAAAATCAAAAAATTTAAGAAATTTTTCAGAAAAAAAATGTTTACTTTACTCTTTAATATGTTACATGATATGGCACCTGAGGACCGCGGATTTCCAAAATTCAAAATAAAATCCGTTTTCTTCCTTTTCTCATTATTTTGTATGCTGCCTAGCTAGCACGCTTCAAATATCTTAAAATTTTATTTTTCTTCGGTTTTCCAAGATTTTACTTGTTCATGCTTTTGGTGAACTTCCAGGTCTCAAAGAGATAAAAAAAACTATGTGAAGTAAAAGAAAAATGAAAATGTCGTTAATTGATACTAAGAACTTAACATCACAAAAAAATTCGGTCCGAGAACCCCTCGCAACACACGAAAATCCAAAAATTCATTGTTTTTCAAATTTTCAATATTTTGCAGGTACAACACACGAAAATGGCGAAATTTTCAAAAATCTCAATTTTTTGGTTTTATGGTTTTCCAATATTTTAGTTGCTTATACTTTTGCGAACACTTATCTTAGCTGCACAAATTATGCATCTAAAAAATTTATATTTTATAATTTATTTTACTAAGTAAGGCATCTTGCTCTTCTTTTTCCCTCAAAAAAATACTTGGAGAAATTCTTGGTATTAAAGAGACAAAAAAAATTTATGAAGTCAAAGAAGATAATGTCGCTAATTGCTAATAATACCAAACAGAACAAAGAAAAGTGACTTGAATGATGCTAACAACAGACGATTAATTATAAAATTTTTGTTTTCTTTAAATTTCTAATATTTTGCATACTTTTTAACGCACCAAAAGCACATAAATTTTAAAAATATCAAAATTTTCTATTTTCTTTGGTTTTTCAATATTTTGTTTGTTATATCATACAAAAATCGCAAAATCTTCAAAAATCTCAAGTATTTTCACTTTTTCAATATTTTTTGTTTGTATTACACACGAAAATAATGAAATTTTTGAAAGCCCCGAAGTTTTCTGTTATGTTCTGTTTTTCCATATTTTATATATCAAAGCAAAAGAATTCAATATTTTACATGCTATATATTCTTCCGCGCTTACAATATTATGCATGCTCTAGCACGTGAAAACTGAGAAATTTTCAAATTCTCAAATTTTCCGTCCCCTTCAAAATTTTTATATAACACATAAAAATTTCAAAAATTCCTGATTTCTTTGATTTTTCTATACTTGTTTTTTTTGGCAATGCAAAATGAAAATCGTGACATTTCTGACTGTAAAAAAAATCGATATTCAACATGCTATAGTGCACAAAAAAAATCGTAAAAAAAACCTAAGCAATGAGAGAAAATAAAAACCGATTTAAAGGAGGCCAATCATAATTTTTTCCACTATATAAGCCTAACGGATAAAAGAGTGATAAATATTGAGTAAGGAACTAATAAAAAAATTCATAACCCAAATATAGTTAAAAGGATGAATAGAGACTGGATAACAAATTTTCCTCTAAAAGTCCAAATTAAAAAAGAAAATATTCCAAGGAATATTCTTTTATTTGTATCCTCCTGAAAATACTGAAGATGGGTATTCCTACCAAATATTACTTTATCATAGATTATTAGATTTGGTCAACTTAGAGAAAATGATTCCTTTTTTCATTTTTTACACCAAATTTGAGTTTTTAATTGAATAAGTCTGTCCAGTTCTCTCTGGACCAATACAGTATGGTAAAAATAGATTAAAAAATGGCTAGCTTTCAGTAAAAACCATGAACTTCAGCATTATCTTAACAAAAACATCATAAGCTTTATAAATTGCAAACAAATAAAATGAACTTAGTCAGTCGAAGATACAACAACGACAAACATTTATTCCAAACTTTTTGGATCAGCCATATGTAGCGGTTACTACCATTTTGATCTATAAAAGGTTCAAAGATATAATACACCAACATTTCGCTGCTTTTTCAAGTCATTTTCCAATTGCATTTGCTCCTATCATATTGAATAGAAAGCAAAATTGAAAAACGAGATATGGTAAAAGCTCATGATATTAATTTACAACCGATTAAGTTTATGACAGTTATTTGAAATTCATATAGTTATGGAAATTATCTATAAAAAACACTTGAGTTCATGTGTTTTCTTGAAATTTCGCCCAAAAGAACTAATTTTATATCAGTAAACGAGAAGAAACTTGGCCTCTATGCAAGTAGAAAAGGATAAAGCTAAAAAAAAACCTTGGAACTCATCTTGCATCAGAGTACCATCAGTAAGAAATATTATGCAAGCAAACAAACAAAACTAGGCTACTTCATAATTCCTAACACAAGCAAACCTAAAATTGAAAAACACCATCTCCATCTTCTGTCAACTCTACAATGACAAAAATGCAGTCATGAGTATGATTTTTGAATGAGCAAAGAGATCATACATTCCTTTATTGTAACATCGCTTATGGGCGCAAATATACTAAGATCAAAAGTGGGCATCTGCAGGTGCAGTATGAGACCAATACTCTCTCACGAGTTCTGCAAACAAAGATCCCTCGGTTTTCATCAAATTCATTGGTTGGTCATACTCCACCAATTTCCCTGGGAGAAAAGAAAAGAAACGAAGAAACAGCTCCCATGAGATATACAGGATTGACTACCTACGCATTTAATAGATTTTTTTTTTGGGTTTATATATTCACTTTATTGATCAACTTATCAACGCTGCTGTCGTGAAGAGGTGATACTTCCATCCAAGAGTATAGACAATGATTACAGACAAATTAGTACTATGTCTAGATTTTGGATTGTAAAATTAGTGCACACTATAGAACATATCAAGTAAATTGCACTTGACAGAAACTTCATACTGTCTGCTTTAAATAATTCCTCCTACAAAATATAAATTCTTTTCCCTAAGTTTTTGTCAAATTTTTTGCCGCGAGAGGAAGAGGAGACCACACAGGTTTATTGTTTTTGTTCCTAGGACGAATGCATCTGCTAGGGATACCAAAAGGTTGGCAAAGAGATTTGTTTCATCTGCCACACAAGTCAAGATTTGCTTAGAATCACCACAAAACTGAAGCAAAAGAACTTTGAATTAAGTTTCAAAGAATCAATCTATTCTAGCTACTTGTAGAATTGCCCCATACAACACACGGGCGCGCGAAAAATACAAAAGAGGATTCCACAAAAGAGCCTCACATTTTTGCTCCATCAAAATCCATTTGCTGACGAATTGAGTTGCTTCAAAATTTTGTTATGATAAATGGTGAAATTTAACGAATTTTCTTTTTGAAGTGCATAAATAGATAATAATAAATAAATGAGTAATTGCAAAAAACACCCCTGTAGTCTGCGTAAAGCACTGTTACCAGCTCAAGTCATTTCTTAGGGCAAACACCCCCTCTTTCATTGACCAAAACCCTCCAAAGACATTCAAATTCTACTCTAAACAACAGCAACGTTCTACAGTTAATTAGATAATCATTTGAGTGGTTAAAGATTAATTTGTGTGTTTTAAGAGTTTTCATCGGGATATGAAGAGGGGTGTTTGCGCTAATAAATGACTTGACTGGGCAACTACAATATGGGGTAAACTAAAGGGGTGTTTTAAGCAATTAATCCTATATAAATCATAAGCAGCAGAGAATTGTATTTTTGAAGTGTCAGTAAACACCTCAAGCAGAACATTTGAGCATGCTATCAAGTTTGGAGGGAAAGAAAAACTCTCACCATCGCTAATAGCAAGCACCTTTGTGCAGTCCATCACAGTAGGGATTCTATGTGCCACAGTAATTACAGTGCAATCTGCAAACTCTCTTCTTATGGTTTTCTGAAGAATGGCGTCAGTTGAATTATCAATAGATGCCGTGGCTTCATCAAGTACTAATATACGACTTCTCCTCAAAAGTGCACGCCCCAAGCAAAACAATTGCCGCTGCCCCATGCTCCAATTCAATCCATCTTCCACGACTATAAGTTGAGATAATCAGAACAAAACAAATTGTCACATAAACTAATGGGATTAGGCTAATAAAATTATGGTACTTAGAATTAGTGCACACACTATAGATCCTTACCAGGCGAGTCCAGGCCCAAATCTTTCTCTTGAACAGCTTCTCGAAGTTGACATTTTTCAAGCACCTAATATAATGTAGTTAGTTATCATTAATCATCAAAGCAGACTATGTCAATTATGATAAAAAGTGAAACATTCCAAGGATACCGATGTCAGATTTTTCCTGAAATCTGACAATTTTGTTTTTAAATTCACAAACGTGGAAATGCCTAATGCTTGTATTGGAGTTGAATGGGGTGACTGCAATTACCATTCGTCTCTTCCTAGTAACCCACAACAAAACCAATGGTTCTAGGTTTTTTTTTCATGGAGAACTAGTAGGTACAGTTGGTTATGATATGAAATGACTTCTTGAATTTGTCTCCGCATCATTTCCATTAAAAATAATAAACCTTTGCAAAAGGGAAGTTGGACCGCACCTAGTTGACCTCAGTTTTCGACCTACCAATTCATAGTTCTCGTATTACATAAATTTGACTGCTTTTACCAATATCCTTATCTTCTCCGAGAGTAATTCTCATATATCACCCCCAGAATTTAGTTATTTCCATAAAGCACCCCCAAAACTTGATATTTCCACGTTCTCACCTTCAAGACCTCAACATTTGGTCGCACGATATCAATTTAACTAGCTGTTATGACTACACTAATCATGATTAGTCTTATTGCTTAAATATATAAGACCAGGACCTGTAGCTTCCATAATGCCCTTATGTAAAGGTTATGAATTGTTATATTTATTATTTGGCAATTGGAAATAAAAAATGCTCATTTACAGTTGGTCCATCTAATTTGTATGGCGACAATACAATGATTGAATAATATTCTCAGATTTCATGGTTTGTAAAACCAAATGGAGTTAAAAAACTAATCGGACTTATGGGTGGAATATAGATAATATGAAAATTTTGGATGATAAATTGAAATAGCTAAGTTTTGAAGTAATATATGTTAAAAAACCAATTAACAAGATATAAAGATGACAACAAACTGGTAAGAAAGCTAGAAACATCATCTTCGCATCATAGCAATGTACCAAATATCGGATGGGTGTTTTCAATATGAGATAGCGGATATCAGTCAATAAATTGGTGTTGCGAGTCGGAGGGTCATATTAGGGTTCAAACTCAGGATATCAAGTGTCAATACCAGAAATTTCTACGAGCTATTGGCATATTGGTCTAGTGGAGGATTGATCACTCCCTTGAGAAGGCTCGCGGTGCTCCATCTAGGGGTTTTTGATGATTTGGGGGATATTTAAGTGTGTGGGTGTTTGTGGGTGGGTGGGTGTTGTGGCAGGGGAGGGGGTGAGATAGAGGGAGGGAAGAGAATATTGGGTTCTTTTCCAGTTCAAAAAAATATTGGGTTCTTTCTAAATGGTCTTGATGTGTTAAAGGTGTTTATGATGGGTTTTGAGTAATGGGTTGAACATTTTAACAAATCAAACCCATTACCGAATTCCTACTTCATTATATAGCAGCCATTTTTTATCACTTGATTCGATACGTCTCATATCGGCCGTATTTGGCATAATCCATATATCGGCCGATATTTGAAATATCGGCCGATAATAAGCTCAAACAATCTATAAAATATTTATAAAGTTACATGATTCCTTGGAATATTCCCTTGTGAAGCTTGAACTTCAGCAGGAAAATTCTTATCAAGCCCTTATTTACTTCTCTTACTATATTTGGGTCATGAAAATTTTTTATTGGCTCTCTACACAATATTTATCACTCCTTTCTTCCATACAAGTAGCTTATATGGTGAAAAATTCTAATCGGGCCCTTTCTTTAAAATCTCTTTCTATTTTTTCTCTCACCACTTAAGTTTTACTGGTAAAATGTTTTAAAATTTTGACGATTTTTGTGTCATAGCATGCAAAATATAGAAAACTCGAAAAAACAGAAAATTTTTGTAGAGTTAAAAATTTCACGATTTTCATTAGTATTGCAAAATAATATATAGAAAAACCAAAGAACACAGAAAATTTTGACAATTTAAAAAATTGCGTTTTCAATGTGCTATATAGCACGTAAAAATTAAAATTTTAAAGGAAACAGAAAATTTAAGATTTTTAAAAATTCATATTTGTCATGTGCTGTTGAGAAAACGGAAAATAAACAGAAAATTAAGATTTTTGAAAATTTTTGCAATTTTCTTATGCTGTATAGCATGTAAAATATAGAAAAACGTAACAAAAAAGAAAATTTTGAAACTTTGGAAAATTTCACAACTATAGTGTTGGCAAACAAAAATATTTAAAAATCGAAATAAACAGAAAATTCTTGAGATTTTTGAAGATCTTGCTATTTTCTTATGCTATAACAAGAAAAATATTGAAAAACCAAAGAAAACATAAAATTTTGAGATATTAAAAAAATCGCGATTTTCGTATACCACAGTACGCAAAATATTGGAAATCTGAAGAAAGCAAAAAAAATTGGGCGTATTAAAATTTTATGATTTTCATGTGTTAGGGATTTCCAGTCACATGGAGTCTAAATCGCTCTAACCGGGTTTTCTTGTTAGGATTTTAGTAGTAATCGACGATCTTTTCTTCTTTTACTTCATATAGATTTTTCTATCCTTGATGCCAAGAAGTTCTCCAAAAGTACAAGTAAACTATTGAAAAATAAAAAATAGCAATAGCATGAAAAATATTTTAAAAAAGGGGGAGAAAACAGATTTTTTGATATTTTTGAAATTTTTATGATTTTCATGTTTTATACAACAAGAACTGAGCCTTTTATCCTAACATATGGGGTAGGCTACATGAACCAACATGAGAATCATGTCGGATCGAGCACATAAATCCTCTGCCTCCACTCACTCTTATCGAACAATATGCTTTCATTATGACCTTTGGCATCCATATCCATTCGTATCACTTCCATCCACATTTTCTTCGGTCTCCCTTTCGCTCTTTTGACTTGGTCTAAATCGAGAATATACATTCGTCGAACCGGTACTTCCGTAAATCTGCGTCGTACATGACCAAATCATCTTAGACAGTTTTTCCGTATCTTCTCCTTCACGGATGCCATACCAACTTGTGGATAAATATCCTCATTTCGCATCTTATCTTTTTTAGTGTTGCTACACATCCAACGAAGCATGCGCATCTCCGCTTCATGCATCTTCTGTGCATGTTTCTTAGGTGCCCAACATTTCATACCATATAATAAGACAGGCCGAATAGCGCTTCGATAAAACTTTTCTTTCTACCTTAACAGAAAGTTGCGATTGCACAAAATCCCCGTTGCACTCCTCCATTTCAACCAGCCAGCCCGAATCCTCTGGTTGACATCGTTATCGATCTCCCCATCCTTTTGGATGATGTAACCAAGATATCTAAATTGATCGCGTGGTGATATCTCTCAACCATCCAATGTTATACCACTGAAATCTCGACTTCTCTGTTTACTAAGTTTGCATTGCATGTATGTTATTTTGTACTTACTCAATCTAAACCCTCAAGATTCCAACGTTTGCCTACACAACTCTAATTTGGCATTAATCCCGGCTTTCGTCTCATTTACCGTAATAATATCATCAGCGAATGATATACACCAAAGTAACTCATCCTAGATAGTTCTAGTAAGCCCATCCATCACTATAGCAAATAAGAATGGACTTAATGTGGATTCTTGATGCAAACCAATTGTGATCGGAAATTTTTTCTTTAGGCCGTCGCAAGTCCTTACATTTGCCACTACTCCATACATGTCCTTGATTAATACAATGTATTTGATTGAGACTCCCTTCTTCATCATTGTCTGCCAGAATACCTCTTTAGGTATCTTGTTGTAAGCTTTTTCTAAGTCAATAAAACCCATATGCAAATCCCTTCTTCTCTCTCGAAAACGTTCGATAAGTTGACAAAACAAATGAATAGCCTCCGTCGTCGATCGTCCAGACATGAACCTAAACTGGTTCTATGTTATATTAACATTCTATCTTAGCTTGTGTTCAATCACCCCTTCCAAATCTTTATGGCGTGACACACAAGTTTTATTCCACGGTAATTTGAGCAACTTTGAATGTCACATTTATTCTTGTAGAGAGGTTCAGGGGCACTCTTCCTCCACTCATTTGGTATCTTTTTGGTTTGCCGAATCTTATTAAACAGGTCCGTCAGCCATCTAACGCTTATCTCTCGTAGGCATCTCCATACCTCAATAGGAATTCCGTCCGGACCAATAGTTTTCCTTGATTTCATTCTCTTCAAAACCTTTGTAACCACAAAAAATTTTATCCTATGCATGGAATCATGATTTATATCTTGAGATTGAACGACAAGTCCATCCAAATCCTTAGTAAAGCTCTTATTGAACAATTTGTCAAAATAATCTCTCCATCTCCCCTTGATATTCTTATCTCGAACTACAACCTTCTGATCTTCATTTTTGACACACTTCACCGCATGCAATTCTTTGGTCTTCCTCTCCCTCATCAGAGCATATATATATATATATATATATATATATATATATATATATTATTTTCAGTCTACTTAGTGTCCATCTTCTAGTACACCTCTTTTTAGACCTTAACTTTGGCTTCCGAACAACTTTCTTAATCTCTTTTTAGCTATCTTATACTTCTCAAATCTTTCTACATTTTTACTTTTCTTCAAATCTCTATAAGAATCCCACTTGATTTTAATAACAGCCTTTACTTTTTCATTCCACCATAACATGCCCTTAAATGGTGGAGCATCACCCATCGACTCACCAAGTAGATCTCTAACTACCCTCTTAATGCAACTAGCCATCTTGTTTCATGTTGTGTCTGAATCGTTTTCGGACTTCCAATCGGCCCCTTAAACTACACGATCTACAAAGGATTCTTTGTTACCTTCTTTCAGTCATCACCATTTAATTCTAGGCTCTACTTTATATCTAATCTTCCTAGACCATCTTCTAAACCGAACATTTAGAACTAAAAGT
Source organism: Agapanthus africanus (assembly GCA_030015575.1). Taxonomy (NCBI): domain Eukaryota; kingdom Viridiplantae; phylum Streptophyta; class Magnoliopsida; order Asparagales; family Amaryllidaceae; genus Agapanthus; species Agapanthus africanus. The sequence continues at coordinate 104,693,343 of CM057348.1, read as the reverse complement.
CTATGCCGAGTGGTTACTGTCACCTGACATTACCTTACAATCGATACAACCTCTATCTGTTCTTCTAATCAGAAAAAAGTCTATTTGACTAGCACTCAATGCACTCTTAAAGGTGAGACTCTTTTCCTAACAAAGTATTTACCAAGAACAAGTCACAAGTTAAGACATCTTACATATTTCATTCCTCTGTCCAAAACCAAAACCTCCATGGTTAGTATCAATCCTACTACAATTAGTACCCACATATCCATTGAGATCACCCCCAATAAATAACCTCTACTGATATCATTTGCACCATCTCATCTAAATCCTCCCAAAACTGACGCTTATTGGTGTCATCAAACCCTATTTGATTTGCACTAATAACATTAAGGATCTTCCTAAAATCCTCCCAAAACTGACGCTTATTAGTGTCATCAAACTCTATTTGTGGTGCATACACACTAATAACATTAAGGATTTCCCCACCTATAATAAACTTAACTAGTAAAATCCTATCATCTTTTCTTATAATCTCAACTATATACTCAAGCAACCGTCTATCTATGATTACGCGTACCCCTTTACGATTTTTATCTCTACCCGTATACCAAAACTTATAATCCATGGCTCTATAACTCTACCTTTTCACCTACCCATTTAGTTTCTTGCAAACACATGATACAACCCTCCTTTTAATCATCGCCTCCACTAATTCTGTTAATCTACCCGTAAAGGAACCTCTGTTCCAAGAGACTAGACGGATCCTCTAAAACCCTTGCTTATTTAACACTACACCCGGGTCCGATGTAGCACGCCGCTTCCAGACGATAACCTAAAAGCCCTTACATACTCAACACTACACCTAAGATCCATTGTAGTGCGTTACTCAGTAGGGGACGCCCTAACGATATTCTTATAGTGGTTCATGTCATAGAACGTGACAAATTTTTTACACTAGTTGTCAGAAGTTTACCACAACCCTCATATTTTCTCATTCAGACATGGAACCGACAATGGTGGGTTTACTTTCATGTCCTATATCATGCAAAATATTGATAAGTGAAGAAAACGGAATTTTTTGAGATTTTTGAAAAAAATTTGCGAATTTCGTTTGTTTTTTAGGAAAATGTTGAAAAACAAAGAAAAAAAGTTAGAATTTTTAAAAATATTGCAATTTTCATGCTCTGTATAATAAGCAAAATAATAAATAAACGAACAAAACATAAAAGTATAGATGTTTGAAATTTTCACGATTTTCGTGTACTACATGCAAAAAATTATAGACAGAACAAAACAAAACAATTAAGACCTAAAAATTTCACGTTTTTCGTATACTATAGGCAAAATATTGAAAAACGGAATAAAAAATAAATTTTCAATATTTTTGAAAAGTACACATTTTTTGTATGCGATACCAAGAAAATATTGAAAGACTGAATAAAAAAGTATTTGATATTTCCGAAAATTTCGCGACTTTCCTGCGCAAAATATTGAAAATCCGAAGAAAACAGAAAAATCGTGAATTTTGAAAAATTCGCGATTTTCATGTGATATACAACATGCAAAATATTAAAAATTTGAAGAAACTGGAAATTTCGGGATTTTTGAACATATCACGATTTTCATGTGCATCAAGCAAACTATTGAAAAACCAAAGCACAATTTTTTTTAGATTTTTGAAAATTTCACGATTTGTTTCAAAATATTGAAAAATCGAAGAAAATTTATCATTTATCATTTTTGAAAATTTCGTGATTTTCATGTGCTGTTAGCAAACAAAAATATTGAAAAACCGAAGAAAACAAAACAGTTTGAGATTTTCAAAAATTACGCAATTTTCATGAGATAGCGTGCAAAATATTGTAAATTAGAGGCAAACCAATATTTTTGGGATTTTTATAAATTTTGTAATTGCCATACGTTATAGCATGTAAAATATTAAAAAATCGACGAAAACAGAAAAATCCTAGATTTTTTAAAATTTCATGATTTTCTTGCGCCATGCATAATATTGAAAAAGAAAGAAAATAGAAAATTTTAAGATTTTCATGTACTATATCGTGGAAAATATTGAACACCCAAAGAAAGCAAAAGAATATTTTATTTTAGAAAGCTTCATGATTTTCTTCTGTTATAGCAAGCAAAATATTAGAAAACCGAAAATATGGAAAAATTTGAGATTTTGTCGTATTCATGCGCTATAAGGTACAAAATGTTGAAAATTTGAAGAAAACAAAAAAAATGGATTTTTGTACATTTCGTGATTCTCGTGTGCTATAACAAGTAAAATATTGAAAATACAAAAAAGGAGATTTTGAGATTTTTTAAAATTTCGCGATTTTCGTATGCTATACAGCAATGTAAATTTTGGAAAACTGACTGAAGTATTTACAAGTTAATTCTTCATGTATTTTACATATGCAGTTCATAAATATGAGATATTACAACTTACAGATCATATAACAATAAACTTTTAAATGAATATGATTTTTCTTGATTTGGACTTCGTCCGATATTCTTTTAAAACGATATGCATCGGAACATCGGCATGCCGATAACGATATATCGGGTAATATGGCCGATATTTGATTCACTATATTCTACATAGTGGTAAGCTTTTCTAGGAGAATATAGGACAGGCATGGATTCAAAACTTAAATATTCTAACTCTATTTACAACATGGGGCTCAAATGTTACCTCCCATATCTGCAGATCAGTATGGTGTCCTAAGGGGTCCAGATTATATCTGACTGATCCATGGAAAAGAGTCGGATCTTGCGGTATGATTCCAAAACGAGATCTCAACTCATGGAGCCCAATCGTTGCAATATTGAGGCCATCTATGACGATTTTCCCACCTGCTGGCTCAACTATGCGAAACAAAGCACCTATTAGAGTTGTTTTCCCACTACCAGTACGACCAACTATCCCAATCTTGTGGCCTCCTTCAAATATGCAGCTGATTCCTCGGAGAACAAGGGGGGTGTCAGGCCTATAGCGAATCTGCTTGATAAAAACTGTTGTTAGCATAAGAAATTGTAGGATAAAAAGTAAAAGAAAAGAGATAATATAAAGTTCTACCTTCAAGTCTCGGAGCTCTACTTTACCAATGACAGGCCAATTGGGCGGCGGCCTGTTGCCTCTGATGACCTCTGGGGCCTCACTTGGTACGTTCATGTACTGGTTCAGCCTTTCAACAGATATGATGTAGTTAGCAAGTGTGCATTGATTTTGGATGGAGAAGACAAGGGACATATTCAGTGAGAAACCATAAGATAGTGCCATCCCAACAAATCCTGCATAAAAGAGGGGAGACAAAACAATGAAATAATCGAATCTAAATTCAATACTTGGCAAGGATTTAAAAATAGTCTAAATAATGAATATTATATATACATACACAGACACATTTCTCAGCATACCCGACAAGGATTTAAAAATCTACACACGGTCCATCATTTACCGATAAACTAACCGCAGTTTACATATATCCTCCGAAGTAGCAACTGAATAGTTCACATTTTATTACATAAATGCAAATGATTGAATTCAGAAAAATGATAAATAGTGAGCCAATTGCATGAAACGTAGAACACCAACTCAACGCTTGCTGCATAGTATGCCAACATCATTTTTTAATCTTTGCCAACAGTGTATCCACCTAAAAAGTAAGCAAAACTTTACATATTTCATTATAAGGTTATGAAATCACCCTTATTGATTCAGTTAAACTCATTACATAAATACTTATTATAGCCTCGTCATATTTTTCTTTTGTTTTTTCGTTCTTCATTTTTTAGAGAGAGAAAAATGCAAATGGAAAAATGGTAGAAGTAAAAACAAAGGACATGATCCATGAGGAGTACTACAAAAAGATTATACTGTGGTTGACATAAAGGAAATTGCAAGAAACTCACCTGAGCTGAATGTACCAGGAGGAAGCAGGGCCATAAGAAGGGCGGATGATGAGAGAACAGCAGCGCCCATAGTTTCTAGCCGTTGGATTAACCATTCACTTGCTGCAAAATTATGAAAGAATGGACTGGCATTTCTATCTATTAGCTCCAAATTCTTTGCGAAAAACCGATCCTCTTCCTCAAAAGCTCTGATTGTTATTGCTCCCGCCACAGATTCAGCTAAATGATTGGCCACGAGGGATTTTGTAGTGCCATTGATCCTCATCAACTCTTTTGAAGTGGCTAGGTAGTAGGCCTAAAATGGGTTTCAAACAGTTCCACAGATAATTACTTATCCAAAGAAGAAAATAAAAATTTATAGTAAATGCAATAGATACTGTAGTACATTACCTGCAATCGAATGGTAAGATATACCATAGGTATGGAGACAAATAGAACTTGCCACGTAATAACAGCCAATATGCCAAGGTTGCTATATGCATTTAAAGTAGCACTGATGCTAAAGATTAAACTAAATGGAACATCCAGGTCAACGATGCTCAGATCAGAAGAGACCTGCATTACGAATATTGAAAATAAGAGCATGCATCACTTGAAACTGGCCAAAATTTTAGAGAAACTTACTCGACTCAATATTCTCCCCAGAGGAGTAGAATCAAAGAATGACATTGGAGCACGGAACAATGTATTAAGTAGATGAGAGAACAAAGATTTTGATGACTGGAGACCTAAAACAACAATGAAAACAGATCTCGATAACAAGAAGATAGCCGTGCTGCACCCAATTGCCAAATATACTGTAATCAATCTGAGTGTGCTCACTTCAGGATTCTGAACATTTGCAGCCATCCATGTGTTCTGAGAGATCTGTCCAGCTATAAATATCACATGAGAGAGAGCTGCTAGAGAAGAATACAAGAATCCTTTATTTTGCTTTAGGTACTGTAGGTATGGCTTTAGTCCATTAGTCCCTGACTCTTTCTCCTCTTTCTTGATCAATTGATCATCTGTTGAAGAAGTAGTAGTTCTCTGCAGATTACTCATCTGTGTTTTGCTTATGTCCGCTGTAAATGTCTCGCTTCTTTTACGAGAAACAACATTGTCAACTCCTTCAGCACCAGCGGTATCTTTGTGTGCATTGACAAGCTCCAGAAATTCTTTGCTACAAACTAGTAGTTCATGATAGGGAGCAGCTCGAACGATTTCACCATCTGACATCAACTGTCAAAAGTAGTCTCGTTTCAAATGGCATCCTTGACATAAATCTCAAATTATTTTAGCTAATAAAGTAGCAAAAACCAGCGAAATACCAAATGGATATAGGTCTATGTAAAGAGGATCATGAACAAGACATGAAATATTCATGTCTTGAATTTCTTTGAGTCATTTCGAGCTTTGCTAAAAATAATATTTAGCCCAATAATATGTTGCATATTACTATGGTCAGACAGAGGTTGCTAGTGAAAGGCTCGATAACTGTTAGCTAAACATCCACTTTCGTCAATCTAATGATTATTTCATACAAAGCAGAATGTGGATTCCACAGATATGTTTAATAGCCAACAAAATAAAACATCATTAACTAATATAAGTATGAAGTATATCCTTTGGTTCATTAAATTAGCCGGACCGAAAGGCTGGGGTAGAGACTTGGTGTTGTTGTTGTTAATGATGCATTGCATTGTACAGATCCGCAAGCCTCATCAAGCTAAACATAACTGAGGTAAGCAATTTCAAACTTGGTACTGTTTCAAGTCTCGATATCAGTGGCTTTAAGTTTTGGTTTGTTTACTTGCTGAATTATTCAGTCGAAACTATGTAAAACACAAGTTATCTCTGAATAGCTTGCTATGACACCCCTAATGCTAAAATGCAATGTCATATTTGGTAGGACACTGGTGTATTAAGACAGCCAGCTCAAAGGGACTGTTCAAATTATATGCTGGAAAGGTTAAATAGAAAAAGGTAAATTACAGAGAACCCACAGCTTATGCATTTAATAGACTTAACAATGATGGCAATAAACAGAAAGGGAACATGTAAAGCTAGAAGTTGACATAGTTAAGTCAATGACGAACCAGAATTGAATCAAATGCTGGAAGGAAATCCACTTGGTGAGTAACTAGTAGCACTGTCTTTGCCGAGAGAGCTCCCATTACATATTCCTGCAAGGACAATAAAAGTGGATATTTTACATGAACATGGAAAATTTGAGCTAAAAGGAATAGTATTAGCCGTCATTACATTAAATATGCTAGTTGCAGTATGAGCATCAACTGCACTGAAAGGATCATCCAAAAGATATATATCAGCATTTTGATACAGCGCCCGCGCAAGTTGGACCCGCTGCTTCTGTCCACCACTGAGATTTACCCCTCTTTCTCCTATTTCAGTTAGATCCCCAAATGGTAGCATCTCAAGGTCCTTCACTAATGAACATTTCACTAGGGTTTCTTGGTATCTTTGACTATCCATTACCGATCCAAATAGAATATTCTCTTGTACAGAGCCAGTCTGGATCCATGCATTCTGAGAAACATATGCAAGCCTTCCAAAAACATGAATCTGCAATTCAAAAATGAGAATACATGTTAGTAATACAATCTATAGTTGGCAAGAAATTCAGAAATTGTTTAGTTTAACAAACCTAACATGAAACCACTAGTGGTGTTTAATTATGGTGAAATGTACAAATATAACAAAACAACCGTAGAATGGTTTCACTTTTTTTTTTTGTTTTTTTTTGTTTTTTGTTTTTTTTTTTGGGGGGGGGGGGGAATTGGGGGGGATATGCATTTTGGTTTCTTTCATTTTCCATCATGATTGCTTATTTGTTTGCATCTCTTAAACAATGTTGTATTCTTCGTTATCGTTTACTCATAAAAAAAACTATGAGGTTTGAAACAGAAATAGTGTCATGGTTAGAAGAGATAAATCTGAAATTCGAAAACTCCATTCCAGCCATGGCTTATTTCGATTTCTGCAAATAATATCTACAATTAAATTGACAATGATGATAATAATCATTTAAAAATTAATGATAATACTAACAATAAAAAGTCGATAGTGTAAACTATAGAGTTCTTTTTTCCAAAACTATAACCATTTCATCTTAACATGTTACAATTTAAGTGTATTCCAGAATTTCCACATCTTACCCAGGTTCAAAAGTGTTCATTGGGCTTTAAAGATAGATGATAGAACATTACCATGCCTTCTGTATCCATCATCTCTCCAGCAATTGAAGCCAAAATAATAGTAACTGTAAGAACTTATGGAATTCCCATTAAGAAATAACCAAAAAAAACAACTGACATCTAAGCATATCCCAATTTAGATGTACACCGAATCGTATCCTAAGGGGGTCACCCAACATACCGAAGTGCTTATCAAGTTAAAAATGAATAGCAAAGACTTACCATGCCTTCTGTATTTGTAATCTCTCCAAGAATTGAAGCCAAAAGAGTTGATTTTCCTGAGCCAACCTCTCCACATATTGCGACCTTTTCTCCAGATTTCAACTCCAGGCATATATTCTTCAGTGTTGGCTTCGAAGGATTCCCTTCCCAAGAAAAATTCGCTGAATTAATCATGATTGGATTCTCAATATTCACAGTGCCATTTCTTTTAACATGCCTTGTTTGCAACTCTGCAGCATCAAGAAACTTGACAATTCTCCCAAATGCAACCTTTGCTTGAATAAAGGCTCCGATAACATCGGGAATCGATCTAACTGGATCTTGTACTAGACGCAACGTGGCTACAAATGTGAAGACATTGCTAGGATAAAGAGGAATCTCAAGAAGATAGCAAGTCAAAAAGGTGGCAGCAGAAACCACAACAGGGGAAGACCAAAAAAGGAAGCTATTGTAAGCTCTCTGCATTTGAAACGCGGAAAGCCACTTGCATTCTTCTTCTCTCAACCCTTCTATAACTTTTCTGAAGTGGGTTTCCCAGGCGTAAAGCTTGAGCACCTTCATATTCACCAAAGCTTCTGACATAGCCTTCAACCTTTCATCTTGAGCTCCCATAAGCCTTGTTTGAAATTTATGCTGAAGTTTGGCCACGGGAGCATTGCAAAGCACTGTAACTATGATAACAACCATGGAGGAGACTGTTGCAAGGCCAACAGCATGGTAGAGAATCACCAAAGCGATTCCTAGTTGGAGGCTTGTAGTCCAAGTTTGGTGAAACCAAACCGGGAACTCTCCGATTCTATAAGCATCTACAGTCACATAGTTCATGATCTCTCCAGAAGAATGAATTAATTTGGCCGAGCTTGAAAGCCTCAATTGTTTTTGATACACAGCAGCTGATAGTAAAGATCGAATTTGAAGTCCTAGAGTTCTAGTCCTGAAGTACCACTGCCTTTGAGACAACGACTCCAGAAACTTCACCAAGAACATTCCCAAGGCCAAAACATAACCTTCGTATTTAAAAGTCCCCATCCCCACCGAGACTTTGATAAATGCATTTAATAGCATCGGTCCAGCCGAAAGCGTTAGTACTTTAAGCAATGCGAATAACCCAGAAACTATAATCTCTCTTTTATGGCAACTGACTATTGTCCAGAAGAAGGACGGTGAAGCAATTAGATCAGCCTTTCTTCTTCGGTCAATTCTCTCAAGAAATAAAGAGTATTGACTTTCTGCCCGGTCTGTAGGACCCATTTGAGGGATATCTTTCTCATCGAGGGGCTTCTCATATCCATTCTTCATCAAAGTGTTCAACCACCAAAACGACATTCTACTGAGGGATCCAGCATTTGCATAAGGAGTCACCAGACCATCCAAATCATTTGGGCTGGTATTAGAATCACCATTCAAAGGTGCATAGAGAGAAAGATTGCTGGTTTCAGAATCGTCATTAGATCCCTTAAAGGCACAAAGAAGTAACAGAATAGCCCCGGGCAAGGATAGAACATCTAGGGTGATTCTAATCGATGTTTTTTTGTCTATGAAAATACCCAAGACCGATGAAACGCAAAGAAATCCAGCAAAGACACTTGCAAACCCTGACCAAATTCTAATGAAGGCCTCTCCTATTTGTTTGGTTCTAATGCATACAATTAAGCCCATGAGTACCCAAGTTAAGCCCTGAGATAACAACACCAACCACCAATGAAGAGGGAAGAGATCATCTCCCCTCCTAAATTTTTCTTCCACCATCCATAGACCAAGAGAAAGATATGCAAGCCCTAAACAACTGTTAAAGATGGCAGAAGATATTTGCAAAGGTGTGGATAGCTGAAAGAGTGCTTGCACAGGGATCAAAGTGGATGATAACTTGCGAAGTAAATTAGCAAAGAAGGTAAAACAAAGAAGAATGCTAATGGAGATGACTAGGAAATGATTGGTGCAAGTATTGGAATACAGGATTCCGCCAAGGCCACACTCATCTCCTCCAAAATAGGAACAAATGGATCCCCCACAGAAAGCCATGCGTGCACCTAGTTAGGAGTCAAAAGTTTCAATAATGAAGAACCAACACATTTAGAAAAGGATCACAGGGCACGAGATCAAGCTTACGTGTGAAAACATCCATTTTGCAAAATACTGGTTCCCTCTGATACCAATACCAGTTACACAGCTCAACTGATCAACAATGTTTCCTTTCTACAACAAAATTAACGCATGCATTAATAAGAAAACAAAACCTTTATGAGAGATCTGCATACATTTCATAACATCGCTAAAAAAGTTAGAGAGTAAATCAATGTAATGTCACCATTAATACCTTTGGATTATATTTTTGTCACTAGGACATTCTCCGACACTGATTAAATTAGAGTTAGTTACTAGTTGTTTGAAATCATCAGGACCGCGTAAAGAAGATCTCAGTGAATACAACTTTCAGAAAGGAATAATAGCTCACGAGACAACTGATATGCATATTCCATTATATCATAACCATCATCCAACCTTTTCCTATCACAACACAAAGATCGCCAATTATGAATTGGCCACCAACCCTCACTTAATCAGAGCATCTACACACCTCACTGACCAAAAATATCTCCTTTCAAAGACAAAATTAAGACACGCATGCATTCTTTGATAAGAAAAACACCAACCTCACTTAAATCAGCACGCATATTCGATCTAACAAAATTAGGGGAAACTCGCCTCTCATTTCCATTATAATTACAAAGAATATTTTAGCGTCGGTTCTATGTTGGCATTACACAAATTATCATAATGAAGAAGAATAAAAGGGGAAAATGTCAGTTTGGTCTAATCTATGAATTGAAAACTGAGAATCAAGTAAAATAATTGAACTACTCACCTCGCATTTGGACAATTAGGGTTTCTTCTTCCTTGTATTTTAGAGAGGGTAGAAGATGGTAGTGATGAAATGAGAGCGAGGACGAGGAAAGGGAGAAAATCGACATACTCGTGGGTGTACCGTGAGCAAGCGGTAATTGTACCGCACGCGCATCTTCCTCTCCCTCTTCATCTTCGCAAAGGCGAAGAAGTACATCAGAGCCAGGGGATCTCATTGTTGCTGTGATCGCAAAGAGCGTACAAACGTACGCCATTAAAATTCCTTCTTCTCTCTTCTCTCTCTGCGGATGCTTTTGCCTGGAAGAAGCAAACACTGAAGTAATTGGGTACCTAGTTACGGACAGATCTGGATCCATACCCGTTAAAAGTCTTGTTGGGCTACGGGTGCCTTTGTCCATGGCCCATCCATTAATAGTAATAGGGTTCTCAACCGTTTCTTGTAAATATAACTGCCAAATCCATATCCTGTAGTTATAAACTGATTTGGAAAATCGTAGAGATAGATATCGGAAATATAAAAAAATACTATCCATGTTTGGATAAAATCCGGATACGGATATGAAGGTTAGCTCTGAGTATCCATGTATATTTGCATCCCTACTCATGTGGAATACTATCCTTGTTTGGATAAAATCGGATACGGATATGAAGGTTAGCTCTGAGTATCCATGTATATTTGCATCCTTACTCATGTGGAACATGATCTTCTTTATCGTTTTAAATTAAAAAAAATGATAAATAGGTTGGATGATTAGTTTACTTAACATTAATCAATCCTACAGATTTATACTCCTTCCATTTCGATTACTAGTCTTCCCCCCCTCCCCCCACTTATTAAGAGGAGTATAACTACTATGAATATAAGATGTCATAAATGAGAAATTCCTAAGTCCATCCTACTTTTGGATGGACGCTGATTTAACCTATGATAGACTTCAAGTATTATTTCAATTAGCGACAAATTCAGAACATCGGACATAAAATGCATTGGTTTGAAGAGCATGAAGTAAAACATGCTTCTCAATTTTCAGAATTACAATTCCGACAGTTTCTTGGTTTGTAATTTTGAATCTAGGTTTGTAATTTTGAATCATTTCGGTTTTTAGATTATCAATCATGCTATGGTTTTAAGAGTAGCGAGTGGCCTAAAATTTCAAACACCACCCAAAATTTCAGAAAGCATGCTGTTCGGAGAAAAGATGCAGCAAGAAACAAGCGTGTGAGTGTATAAAGCAAGTTCTACACGAACAGTCAATAACACTTTGCCAATACTTTGGCTCACCAGCGGATGGAATGATATAAATTTCCACACAACGGTTGAAACAACTAAAACTACAAGTCTCTAGTCTCTAAACGGTTAGGAGTTAACGGCATCGATCCAATGAAATACATAAAGAAGCTCTATCCTTTACTACAACCGATAGCATCAACTGCGGGTAAATGTTGGATTACAAAGCACTTTTAGCGAAGCAGGGGGAAAACGACATTGCTTTATGCTATAGAAAACCTCAGACTCTGTAGGGTGAAAAAGCGAACACCCTCTTAAACATTCGAGTGTTTAGATGGTATGCAACAATTCCTCCAGGGATTCAAAGATATAGGATCCGGAAATCATCATTAAAAACACGAGGCCCAAAATTAATATATATCGTATAATTAGAGACAGGCCCAAATATTTCAGGGTATAGAACAAGTCCTCAGGCATGCAGGCATCTTTTAGCTTCCACTCGCCTTTCTTTTTCACATCGAAGTGATTACCCTCAGGAACAAGTTCCCATATTTGAAATCCCCGACCACGATCCCAACAACCATAATATATCCGGCCTTCGGACTGCTGCATGCATCTTGGATATTCGGATGTCTTGCGTCCTTGAGGCATTTTCAGAAATTCGTCACTGCCATCCTTCACTATGTATATCAATATCCAACTACACAACAGGAAAAATAAATTTCCATACAGGAAAAATAAATTTCCATATAAGAAAAATGCAGAGATGTGCGATAGTAAAGTAGACCTTGTAGCTTCGGCAGGAACCGTCACGGGTACTAGTTTCCAACGCCTGGTCGTAGTTTCGCCGGAGGAAAAGATTCTAAGAATAATTTCATCATCTTTGAATAGCCAGAGTAATACACCTATGTGCTGCTGCCCATCAAAAGCTGTTCCGTGATATGCTCCATCTGCCTGTCTAGATATGCTCCCTAATGTTCGAGGAACAAGTGCAGTGGCATCCCTAATGGGATCATATACACAAACGTCTCTACGACCCTTCCTCCAAAACAAAAGCAGTCCATTGAACGAATAAAGAAGAAACCAATCATGTCCGATTCCAAAAGGCGCACAAAGTGTTGCATGTCCAGTGCAGTCAAGTTGAAGAAAGCTCGCACTACCTTGGGTACGGCAATCTCTAGTTGAGTCTTGGAAAACAATACCAGAGAAGGCAACTTTGATTGGCAAATGAGATCGAGCATAAACAAGCATGTTACATTCTTTGAGGCGAGCTCTTACCTCACAAGAGACTCCATGTCCAACTTAGAGAGAATGTAGTCATTCAGTTCTCCCGGTGGACATGAAGGAAAACCCGCACAGCTTTCCCTTCGATCTGCAAAACCACATATTCACAAACAAGGTAAGTATTTCGGTCGTTTAATTTTTGGAATTTTAAACTAAATTTTGAAATGCAAAACGTTTTCAGATAACACGATCTTTCAACGAGACACAAATCTAGGTTGACTTCATGACTAGTGATTGATTTGAATAATAAATTCAAGAACAGTGTTCATCTTAATTTCATACCCCCTCAATTGCAGTCCTTTATTGCATTTCCTCCTCTCTTCGTTCAAGGGACAAAGTTCCATGGATGTTTAATGTTTATTCTTTAAATCAAATGCATATAGTGATTGCAAATGGATGTTACTACAACAACAAATAAGATGAGTTTAAGGGATGCATGTGTGAAGGATTCTATCGCACGATCTTCCATATGTAACTATGTAAGTCATGAAAAACCGTGGAAGCTAACACAAAATAGTTTTAAAGGAGGGGGTGAATAGGATTATGCTATCAATATGCCCAAATGAAAAATTCTATCAAAAACTTGCTAATAAACAACACAATTGCAAAGCTTAGATAAGGAATATGCCAATATAGATATAATGCTACACAAACTACAATTGTGAGCAATGAATAACAAGCAAGAGATGCTAGCAAAGATCACAAGTATGAGCATATAAAGCAAGAGATCTCCAAGCATGCAATTTCTAAGTTATCACTACTTGCAAGCAACTAACCGCAAATCTAAATAGCAAGTAATGGAAAGAGAACTACTCGGCATGCAAATATTAAGCAAATGAGAGATAAGAAATTTGCAAAATCAAACACGGAAGATTTTAGACTGGTTCGTGAGAGCCCCTAGTCCACTTTCTTTAGGCTTACGAGTATGTTCCACTAAACACGTCTTTCTCTTGAAGACAAACACGTTGCCCGCAAGCAACACACAACCCGGCTTTCGGTGGAGGCTATACCAAACACGTCTCCTCAAAAAACCACACGTTATTCGCCACTACGAACAACACTTCCCTTACAAAACTCGTCACCCTTCTCTCCACAAACCCTTCTCTTCACAAATTCACGTGCTCATACTTGAGCACCTCTTCTCTCCACAAACCCTTCTCTTCACAATGGAACTCTTACACTCAAGAGTCCTTACAATTGAAGCACAATACTCTTAAATAGAGTTTCTCTCAAGCTCGCTTTTAATACTCTATAAAATATGGATAATCAATTTGACCTCTTGAATGTGTGAGAGTGAATAATGGATAAGTAAATGAAAACTCAATACAGCTCTCACAAAAGATGAGATTTTTCTTTTTCAAATCACTCAAGAATAAGCATGAGAAAATCAGTAAGTGAATGAAGCCAAAAATCCAAAGCAAAAACCAATTTATAGCTCTAATAAAAAACTATCCGTTATGGGTTAAAATCACAAATCAACAGTATTGACAAACGTCTGAAGAAGGCTTGGGCGTCTGTCGCTGTCATGCCCCGTTTCCCAGTAGACGGAAACGGTGACGTGGTAGGCTGCAACGTATTATCTATAAAATAAATACGTTAAGCGTAATTTAGTAATATATAAAAATGAACAAGAATGACAAAAGAATAAAATGAGCGGCGACTTTATTTACATCCATCTTTACATATAACTGTTTGAAACAAAAGATATAATAATTAAAAGCAAATGCCTAAACAGTGGCATACCTAAACAGTGGCATACTGAAAATAAGTGCAGAGGAACTAGTAGTCAGGCTGTGCCTCAAGCTGGTCCAAGTCCTTCTGGGTCGGCTCAATCTTTTCAGTGTCCGGTCCTCTTGACGAACATTCTAAAGAAAAAAACAGAAAGGAATGTCGTCGGCGAACTAACGCTCGGTAAGTCCTAAAAGAAGAATGAGAAGATAGTATATAAAGTGAAATGAACAGGTAAAGTTGTATATGACTGAATACTGGTATATGATAGTTATTATAGCATGAATGTTTGTAGTTTGATAAAGAAAGTATTCATGTATACGAAAGGAGTTCATCTTACCCCGTGGACTATGGTAACATGTAGTACAAGACCCCATCATAACCCACGAGACAACGACACGAGAATTCATGTAGGTATCTTTTAAGTGATCTCTCGTGCCATAATATACATTCCGTACCAATCTACCCCTTTATCCCCGCGTAATGAATTGTATAGATTATGTTTACAAGTCTTGCCGAAACCATGGATACAAAATTGTTTACTGCCGAAAACCGGGAGACAAACATCTTGCCTGAATTTGGGGGCAGATACTATTTGGATTTATCCGTCCACCTCTCCGAAGATACCAAGTTGATTTATGGTGCCATGCATCGGAGGTTTGGACAGATGCGACCGTTGTAGCAGACTTCGTCAGATCCCCTCTCGTTGTGAGGGGTTTTTAATTGTGGGGATGCTCTTCCCCGCAGGCTCAAGCCCCTGCAGTTAATTACGTTACCGTGTAGCGATAACCACTTTCTCCTGCTCTAGAAGATCATTTCGTGTCGTGTGTGTTTATTTTATTTTTGCTTGGCCATGTATTGTATACAGAGACTAATTTATGTTGTCGCCCGTAGGGCGTGGATTAATCCAACTTCGTATATTCTTAGATTTGGGGTTTGGTTGGTTTAAGGATCGTTAATCTCGTTTGAGATTAAGATCAACTTAAATGTTTGTTAATAATACGTTAGTCTAATTTTAGACTAAGATCTACTAGACAGGATTTAGGATTATCTTGATCCAACAAAAGAGCATTTGAGCTCCATTTTTTTTAGTTTAAGGACGTTACGGCCTGTTGTTAGTTTAAGCACGTTTCGGTCCATAGCTAGTTTAAGGACGTTGCGGTCCGCATTGGGATGTGCCCATCGGTTTGAGAGTGCACTAAAGAGTTGTTGGTTGTCGGCCCTCCACCTTTCTGAAGACATTAAAGAATTACAACGACATGTATCAGAGGCGTGGAGAGATGTACCCTTGAATCGAATTCTATATTGAAAGGAGAGATCATGGTGGAATGAATATCATTTTAGATACCATCTGTTAGGAGATCATTGTTGGAGATAGTACCCTCAAAGTCAATTATTGGATCGCAGGTACGTGATTGCAAGATTGAGGCAGTACCTATACCGATATGACAGTCTTACTCGAGATGATAGTTTGCTATCTGGTTTGTCTTTATCATCGTAGACATGCTTTAGTTCGCTATTGCATGATTGATAGAGCCCATATGATTCTTGCTTGACTACCAGCAGTATGATGGCGATCATATATGTGGGAGCTGGAGTCTATAAGCACATCCTTAAAAATGTCCCTAGTCATGGGAGTTTCGAGACAGGGCATCGATACTCTAGAGTAGACTAGTGTATACAGTCGAGACCCTAACGAGAGGCGGTGGCCGGTCTCATAAGCCACTGGTGTCAGTTTGATCACCTAGGATGTATACAGGTGCTTATTGGGTTATGAGTACACCGGACAGGACTCGCCGGGAACCTGCTAGTTGGTATTATACATATCGTCAGATAGCAATTCCCTGATGACATGTGTACAGGTTAGTTCATCGACCTGAGATCGTCATTTGTCTCGTGTGAGTTCCCACTGTGCTTAGATTACTATCCTACCACGCTCAAAGAAGTTGTGCAAACAGGTTTTAGTTGGGTACAGTCCCGAGCCACATTGGAGGCAAGTGAGCGGATCGTCGGGGATTCGTCTCTCCCGGTATTGGGGGTTGATGTCGCGCAGTGCACGGGTGGCCATCACTAGGAATCCTCGGTCAAGGTAGTGGAGAATTACTGATTTGGATCAGTAGTTTCTCAGGTGGTGATGGGCTTCATGCCGACACGATTTATCGCGTTATTAGGGGTCTGACTTTATCCACCCCCCTAGACTCGATATGCGATACTCTTTAGACGAACGGACCGGACTGTATATACATTGTCACTGTCAGGCTCAGTAGGGTTTATAGATGAGTTCGCTCGTCAGCTTCCCTTCCAATTAATACATAGGCAAACCGTTACGTACAGCTTGTACCTCTGACGTGCTAGTGGTTATACCCAGTACCAGTGTGTTGATGAGTCATTAGAGTCCCCCACAGACACTTTCCCAAGTTCGGGCGAAACGTTGTAGAGGCCGTATGGGTTTATGGCAAGGTTTGGAAAAAGCACGTGCGTTTTCGCACGTGTCGTTTTTCGGGCAGATAATACTGGTAGGCTTTGGTTTAAGCCGGAACCCAGTATTATACTGTGTAGATATAATATCTTTGTCTCAGTTGCATTTGTATTCGGTCGTAATACAAATGCGGGTGTGTTTATACTGATACGGGGTTATCCTGAAATTCGTTTCAGGATCACTTTTGGAAGTTGCCAGTTTCCAGTTTTCTATCAGCCGTATTTTGACATTCGGTTAAATACGGATTTATCTTTTCTTGATGAGGTGAGTCAGTGTTCTAGAAGGTTCTAGAGAGGGTGACAAGGCTTGTGAGTCATTAGGTCATTAATGGTGCTTTTAATGACAAGGTGACTAGGTTAATTGTGATTGGTTTGCTTTTAATGCATTCACACTTGGTGCTAAGATATTTGTTGTTGATCTTTTCCTTTGTGGTCACCTTCCCCCTCCTGCACTCACCTCCCTCCCTCTCTATAAGTGGCCGGCCCCCTCCCCTCCTCTTAAGGCTCATGGTGGTTCACTAGGAAAAAGATTATGATAGATTCGGGTTCATGAAAATTAGATAGCCTCTTTCTCATTTCACCCGATTCCAAAAGGCAACTTCATTAATCATTTGTCCGTGACTTTGGACGTAACGAGACAAAATGTTCTACTCATTCTCTACTTCATCTTGGTCGTCTCTTTTAGCAAACTTGACGATCGAGTTGCCTCGGTTCAGAGGCGGGAGCCCGTTTAAAGATCCGTCGACGTGGTGCCATCTGGACGACAAGACTGGAGATCGAGGAGATCGGAGCAGCCGCAACAAGCGTTGGATGATGGTTGAAGACCGAAGGACTCGGATCATTCGGTATAACGTTTCTACCCACTTTCTAGTTTGTTAGTTTAGCTTTAATGGCAGATCCGGGTTACGGTACACGATAGCGCCAGTTGAAAAAATTTTGTTCCGCATTTGGCGTCTGTTATACGGCCGGGACGCTACCGTGGACTTACAGTGGTATCAGAGCCTCACCATTAAGCTATACTAACTTGTGCTAACGCGTTTAAAATATCGATCGAACCGAATTTCGAAAAACACAATTTTCAAGTGCTATAGTTTCTGTCGATTTTAAACAGTGTAGAAAATTAATTTTACGTATCACAGAAATTCAAGCAGGCGTTTCTAAGCACACGACAAAAATTTGATCACGTGATCCCACAATATAGCCGCGGATCCGCGGTCAACGCATGGGTTTGACCGCGGAACCGCGGCCATTATGTGGGAACAGTGACTCAAAATTTTCCAGCGGGCTTTTTATTGGAAATTGTGGCTTTTGGTAATATTTGTTTGGGCCCAGATTTTGTTACTGTACAGCAGATGTACGTGGGGCCCACTTCGGGAAATTTAGTCGATCGAAATTTTAAACTTGTTAGTATGCAGTACTTACACTATATCTCCGACCAGGAATTTCATTTGATCGGCAAACCGCGTCTGATTGCTATAGTTCTTTTAGACGAGTTTGCGAACGTGACATTCGCGTTGATGTTCTGTGTTGTGCTATGATGTTGCGGATATGTCGTGGTGGATAGCAGGGTGCAATAATAATGCAGTTTGGATTTATTTGTACATTTTTTATTGCAGGGCGAGCGTCCAACATGTGGACTGCCGTCACTGCCTGTTTGTATAATATTCTTTTGGGGCACGACCAGGTTGAGGTCGATGTACCCGTTGTATATTTTTCATTTCTGTACTAGGTTTATCCCGCGAAGGAGTGCACGGATAGCCGGGTTCTGGAGGGCAACGGGTCCGTATCTCATGGCTTTGAGAGGCAAAGGGACCTTACTCTAGAATCGGCAGACTATTCGCCGCACTCATAGGGGGTACATGTTGACCTAAGGAGGGATGCTCAATTTACCGGATTCCGTGAAGTGCCGGGTGTTCCATTCACTATGCCGTGGGGACTACCTCGCTTCAGGTTTTGGCGGGTAACTTGCCGCACCCGTAGGGGTCTAGGTTTCATTGCACAGGCTATCCACACGACCAGGGGAACGTCAGGTTTCAGCAGCGGCTCTGTGAAACCCGGGGATCCCAGATTATCTGTATTGTTCTGTGATGCTTATTACTTTTCTGTAATGTTGCATATTATCACTGTTCCCTGATTTAAAATCAGGAAAGCTTATGGAAAAAGCTTCAGAAAAGGGTCACGTGCTTACACGTGACCAGCAATCACGTGTTGGCACGTGACACCTAAAAGCAAGCGGCAAAGGCACATTGGTCCCCCGATCAAATCAAGGAAAAGGCTTCAGAAGAGGTCACGTGCTCACACGTGGCCATGGGTCACGTGTTGACACGTGACATTTAAAGCAGCAGACTTGTTCTCCAGTTACATCAAGGAAAGAGGCTCCAGACAAGGGTCACGTGCTCACACGTGACCAGTGGTCACGTGTTGGCACGTGATGACCAAGCAGCGGCAAAGGTATAGCACAAAGGAAAGAAGAAGGCTCATTCCAAAGAGGATCACGTGCCCACACGTGACCATGGGGCACGTGGTCACACGTGACCGGCTTTCAAAGCCCATTTTGCTAACAGAATTAAATTCTGAAGGAGATTCAAATCTTTCCAAAGGAAAGCGATTACCTAGAACCAATCGAATTAAAGATTTAAAGATGATTAAATATCATCTATCTATGGGAAAATCTCGAGTTTGGAAAGATTTCCCCTTTAAATCTAACCGAAATAATAAAGGAGAATCCCTGGACTTGAAATCCAATGGTGAATAAAATTCACTTAATAATCCAAAGGTCCAGAACGAATGATGGATGCAAATCAAATCTCTCAATGAAGATTCGTCAAAAACTAATTGACTCGGCTGCTTCTCCTATAAATAGGAGCCAAGAGATACAAAAAAATATATATATACGCAGAGGGAAGAAAAGGGAGAGAGCCTTGATACTTTGAGGAATTTGGATCTTCTGCAAAAGAAAACCCTAGGTAAGAAAGGGAAGGCTCCTTGAAAGAAAAGAGAATTTAATTCTCAACAGAGTTTAACTCTGATATATAAAACAGAAGAACATATCTCTTCTCTTTTTGATAGAGGATCGGCAAAGTGCACATCTTCCCTTGAAGTTGAGAATTTAATTCTCAATGGGTCGAGATCCTGCCATGCAGATCCAAAACATAGAGAGGGAACGGAAGCACGAGAATTTAATTCTCACAGAACTATAGGAATTTAATTCCTTTAAAATAAAATTAGGGCTTGACCCTGTGTCATGGGAATTTAATTCCTTCAGAACAAAAAGAAACAGGGTTTAACCCTAATTAAGAACTTAGTAATGTTGAAACAGCGGGAATTTAATTCCCTTAAATCATAATTCTTTAACAGAAAATGGGAGTTTAATTCCTTAAAAGCTTTTATTAGGGTTTAACCCTATTCAGTTCTTCACATATATGAGGAATTTAATTCCTACAGAAAATTCAGAGTCCAACTCTATTCCAGAATATAAATCTTCAAAAGGAAGTAGGAATTTAATTCCTTCGAAATTATTGTCAGGGTTCAACCCTACGAGGAATTTAATTCCTGGAAAAGATTAACGGATCCTCTAAACAACATACATAGAGGCAGGGTCACGTGTCATCACGTGACCCCCCCAAAGGACCTACAGAAAGCCCCTTTGAGGCAGCACCCCACGTGACCCACGTGACCCTAGGCAGAAGCTTTAACATATAAGCATTTGAATGCCCGTCACGTGATGGCACGTGATGCTCTAAAAGACGCAATAATCTCGGAAGAACAAATAAAGGGAGGGCGCTCTCACGTGTTGCCACGTGACCCCTCTTGCCTTAGTGTTTAACACTAATCAAAGAACTTTATTCGCAGTGTTCAACACCGATTATTTTAGTGTTTAACACTAATCGGAGATCTCCGTTGCCAGTGTTTAATACAGATTTGTTTTAGTGTTTATGATAAGTTGAAAGCCTTGTTGCTGGTGTTTAACACCAATTATCTTTTAGTGTTAAACACTAACTTGTCAATCTCGTTCCCAGTGTTCAACACTGATTGCTCTGTAGTGTTTAACACTAGGCTTTGGCCCAATTGGCTAAATGGATAGAGGCAAAGCCTCTCCTTCAATGGACCAACAGGAAGCCAATATTCCAGACATGATTAGACTTAGCCCAAGCTAGGCCACGAGTCCTCAATTCGTAATTAACTGGGCTAATGGGCTCATAACATAATTAATTGGTCTTGATCCCAAATTGAGCCAAGGACTATTTAATCCACTCCGGTTCTAGGGTACATCTCTTCACTCCTTTGATACTTGGCATTGTAATCCCTCAATGTCTTCAAAGAGGTGACGGGTCCCGACGACCACACATTGATATGGACTGTGGGGTCCTTAAACCCGTGTGAAGCATCTAATGCAAAATTCCTGGTTACGTGGAACGCGGATAACGTCACTCTTTGACCCCGTGGAAAACGTCCAGAGCGGATCCTGGTCCTCGCAGAGCACGGCAATGAACCCGTGTGAAGCATCCAGAGCGGAGCCTAGTCCTCGCCGAGCACGGCAGTGAACCCGTGTGAAGCATCTAGTGCAAAATTCCTGGTTACGTGGAACGCGGATAACGTCACTCTTTGACCCCGCGGAAAACGCCCAGAGCGGAGCCTGGTCCTCGTCAAGCACGGCAGTGAACCCGTGTGAAGCATCCAGAGCAAATACCGAACTGTGGAGTCCTTAAACCCATGGACTACGACGTCCTTAACCTCGACCGAGATGTCTTAAAACTAACAATGGACCGCAATGTCCTTAAACTACCCATGGACCGCAATGTCCTTAAACTAGCAATGGACCACCACGTCCCTAAACTGGAACAATAGAGCCCCGCATGCTCTTTTGTCGGGTCTAAACGATCCCGTTTAAGTTGATCTTAGCCTCAAAGATGGCTAACGTATCCTTAAACCTTCAAACAGACTGGGCTATGAATCTCCCCCAATTAACTCTGGTTCGAGGGTACATCTCTGAACTCCTCTAACATCTGTTGTTGTAATCCCTCAACGTCGTCAGAGAGGTGATGGGTCCCGACGACCATACATGCAATGGACCACCATGTCCCTAAACTGGAACAATAGAGCCCATACGCTCTTTTGTCGGATCTAAACGATCCTGTTAAGTTGATCTTAGTCTCAAATCGGACTAACGTATCCTTAACAAACGTTTGAGTCGATCTTAGACTCAAATATGGCTAACGTATCCTCAAACCAAAACCACAAACCCAAATCTAAGTAAACACGGATTTGGATTAATCTACGTCCTACGGGCGACTGCATAAATTAGTCTCCGTATACAATCCACGGGCAACCACAAACAAAACAAACACCCACGACACGAAGTGACCAGCTGGAGAAGGAGAAAGTTGTTACCGCGATGCGGTAGCGTAATTAACTGCAGGGGCTTGCGCCTGCAGGGAAGAGCGTCCCCACAATCAAAAACCCCTCAACGAGGGGGAATCTGACGAAGTCTGCTACATCGGTCGCATCCGCTTAAACCTTCGATACATGGTGCCATAAATCAACTTGGCATCTTCGGAAAGGTAGACGGATAGCACCAATTAGCATCTGCCCCGAATCTCAGGCATTCCATGTCTCGGCCGCCGTTCGGAGGGGAACAGATTCTGGCACGCCCGGTGGGACCTTTTCCTCTTTCCACTCCACACTTCGTGTGTCGTGATTCGCGAACCAATCGCGGTTCGCTAATGGTTGCCCTTGGGTTTCAAGATACTAAGAATTGGCGTCTTGCTTATTGCTGAAAGCAAAGGATCGATGGCTTCTACTTCTGCAAAATCCTCCAACTGCTCAGACTGCAATTGCGACCAACGCTCTACCTCGCCAGGAGGTATAGCCTATGGACCCCAAGCTGCTTCGTTATTCACAATGCCGGTGGACCAGGTGACTCAAGCCACTACCGGATTGTTCTTTGGGACTATACTCCCACCGACAAGCTTCGCGGCGCCGGTGCTAACAAAGGAAGCTCTCAAGAAGTCGGTCTTTGATCGTCTTACCCCTGCCGCGGCTCCTCTCAACGAGTCGCCCAGCGTCAACGCCTCGGTCTTCTCTAGATTGGGCCAGAAATCCTGCGAACTCATCATGGGGCCTACAATCTCAGAGGAGGCTGCTTCTAAGAAAGTGCCCGCTTCTACCCCCGAAGTCGCCAAGGCGGCTTCTCCGGCCAAAAAGTCGGTCTTTACAAGATTAATGGCTTCAGCTCCCGCTCCTGCTGCCCAAAGGACGTCGATCTTTGACAGGCTAACACCAACAACGACCCCCCACCTACACAGGGGGCAAGACGAAGCTATTCTCACCGCTGAACCAACGCCGTCCGCTCGGCACGCTCGACGTCGCTACTGGCGCCGAGTAAGGAGGGCTGGGGGCAACTCCCCCTCGAGGCTAACTCCACCAACCCCGATGGCAGAAGTTAATGTTGCTGTTCCAACTGGGAACAGCTTCGAGATGCTAAATAAGGTGAGAAGGAATTCTCCTACTGCAGTGCTAAAAAGGTCTCCTCCCCCATTAAAAAAGGTTGTGGAAATAAAATCAGAACAGCCCCGATCCCCTCAACGGCTGTCTTCCAAAATCAATAAGGTTTGGCGGCAGGCCCGAGACTCGATCATCGATCCAAACTTCTCCCGCCAGCACAAGAAGCTGAAAATCCAACCGGAAGCTGGTCACCAGGCTAAACCCCAAAAGGCTGTCTGGACACCCACCTCAACGGCCCCCTCAACCTCCATGGCTCATAAAAGGAGGAGGCCAGAGAAGATCCCCCAGCCTGCAACGACGGTTAAAAGCACTGAGCCCAGACGCCCGAAGTCTGGGGGCATGGTGGTGCACACTGTTTACATGGCTTCTGGAAAGGAGGAAAGCCGCACTTCTACGGGCCACCGACCGATAACCCGATCCGTGAAGAAAGCCCAGGAGTAGCAACAAAAGCTTCAGGAAATGATGAATGCTATGGCCACACTTACCGGGCCAAAAGAAAGCCCAGAAACGTCCTCAGACACACGTCAGGAGGAAGAAACCGACGCTGAATTCCTTCGCCGGATACTGGAGGAAAAGGACAAAAAGGCTGCTGAACAAGCGGCCAACATACAACGTATGGGCCTTCTCTTCCAAGATATGATAGGAATGATGATCCAGCAGGACTTACCCGCCGAGGATCCCCCAATCGTTCTTGAAGACGACCGAGGAGAAACGTCAAATCCACCACCAGCCCTCTCAACGGCCAAGGAGGAGGCAATCTCTAAGACTGACTTGGTTGACTACATAGCCCAGCAAATCCGAGTTCATCATGCGACTGATGCAGCTGGTCAAGTCGTAAAAACGGGGCGGCCATATCCAAGCTGGTACGACCAAATCAAATACCCGCAAGGCTATACGATACCAAAATTCCACGTGTATAAGGGGACCGGCAATCCCCATCAACATGTCGCCCAGTTCCGGGCCCTCTGCGGTAACACCGGCGGTGATGATAAACTGTTGCTCCGCCAGTTCGTGGGCAGCTTATCAGAAACAGCGTTCGAATGGTATTCGGAACTCCCGAACGATTCTATCAAAACGTTCGCCGAAATGGAGTTGTTATTCACTCAGCGATTCGCAAGTGCCAGCGAACGCACTCCAATAACTGTATTGATTAACGCCAGGGTAAAACCAGGCGAAACCTGGGTCCAGTATGCTATACGCTGGCGGAATTTGTGGTCGAGATGTGAACAACGCATTGAGGAGGCACCCACAGTGGGCATGTTCGTGGGAACCCTAGACCCCCACGCAACTATCTCCCAGTTTATGATGTTCTTTAAGCCAACCACATTCCAGGCTTTAATCGACAAGTTGGCTCAGATGGACCAGATGGGTCATAGACCACCTCCCCCGAAGTCGGAACCTCGGAATGACAAGGGTAAAGGAAGGGCAACCTTTGTTGCGAATGCCCAACAGCAACCTAACGCCCCGAAACCGGCAGATCAACTGGAAGAAAGACGCCGGTATTATAATGAGAAGATGAAACGTCCCTACTCGTTCCCACGAGACAAGACGAAACGGTTATTCGAGCTGGCAGTACGCAACAGACTTATAAACCTACCAAATCCAAGGCGACCGCCGCAACCCATCGAGGTGAATAACCCTAACTATTGCCCTTACCATCAAACGGTAAGTCATCCGATTGAAGATTGCTTCGTCTTCAAAGGATGGATTGAAGATCAATACCTCCAGGGGAAGTTTATATTATCCGAAAAGTGGAAGGTGAACCCACCACAACCGCATACTCCTAAGAAAGCAGATACACCGGGGGCAACCTGCTCCTTTATTGAAGAAGCTCCATGGGAGGTCGTGCTATCAACTAAAACCAAAAGAATGCTGAGAGACCTTCATGCGTGCCCTGCGATCGAATGGAAGGACCCTCTTGAACCTCAAATTATCGAAGGGATGCTGAAGCACCGCCCAACTACGAAGACTCGCGATGAGGGCCCAAATACTCACGCCCAACCGTCAACATCTTCGAAGAAAAAGAAGAAATCCAAGAAGCCTGTGAAGCTTGGAAACGAGCACACGAACTTACAGAAGCAAATCGACGCGCTGGAAGAATACAATCAAAAGGCGCGAACTCCTGTCACACTGCAAGAGTTCCTCAACCACATCTTTCAAGAGAGAGATGAGGGAGAGAGCTCGTCGAATGAATCCGAAGGGTATGTGGCAAGTTGTAACGTAATCTCCCACTCGTTTACCGACGATGAAAAAACCCCTGGCATTAAGAAACTGGGGGCAGAGCCTGAACCAGAGCGTGCGTGGCCAACGAATGAGATGATCAATGCCTTTCTAGACGAGATTCGTCTAAAGAGTAAAGCGGATCAGGAGCGTGAGATGGCCGCGTCAGAAGGAGCCAAATGCAGGCGACTGAACGAAAGAGCTGAACTACCCCTGCCAGAGCGAAAGGCATCCGAAGTAGACAAGAAGATATTCAAGACGAGGAAAAGGTTTGCCAAAGCCGTGTCAATGGGGATGAAGCTACCACCCTCGGAAGGAAACACACATGATGGGGTGGAGAGGCACCCTGATTATTGCGCATATCATCGGAAAATCTCACACCCCACGGAGGAGTGCGACGCCTTTAAGATATGGTGGCAAGGATATGTTGATCGTCGGCAACATCTTAAGCGCATGAAACGCAAGATCCGTCGGGAACGAAGAAGTGCCGCCGATGGGCACAACAGAACTACTGGCAACTGTTACATGGTTAACGCCGGGGAGTCACAAGTTCTCACATTTGGGAGCGACTCTGATGAAGAAATGGCTCTGGGCCCTCTCTTTATAGAATCCGTTTTAGGGAAAGAGGAGAAACCGGAGACCTGCGAGAACATTCAGCTGCGCAATCGCACACTCCCAGAAAAGAATCTCGGGCCCGTGAGTAGAAAAGATAAGGGAAAGGAAAAGGTCACTGAAGATATCACTTTAGATGACTAAGTCATGAGAGAGCTGGCTGCCAAAGACCCTCCTAGGAAGGATAAGGTGGACTATAACATCCTCGCGCACCTAAGGAAGCTACCTTCTCAGCTTAGCATTCTCGATGCCCTCCTATTATCAAAAGAAGCGCGAGACTCACTAATTAAGGCGTTACAAGAACCTGAGCAATTCCAAGCCTTCCTCGCCACTGAAAAGATGAAGGTGAGCTAGAGGAAGTGCATACGGCCGATATCACTTTCGGTGATGAAGACCTTCTTCTCGGGACGTGCGACCACAACCGTCCCCTATTTGTCTCCGGATACTGCCATAATATCAAGATAGGCAAGATCCTGGTGGATAATGGATCCTCCGTCAATCTCCTTAATGTTCAGGTGTTGAAGGAAATCTGCATGAGTGTGCAACACCTCGCTCGTGACAAAATTACTATCTCCGGTTTCGATTCACAATCGTCACGGACTCTTGGATCTGTGATACTAACATTACGCTTTGGACTTTTCGTCACAGACATCAAATTCCATGTCATCGATGCCAAGACCTGCTACAACGCCTTGCTCGGCCGTCCTTGGCTACACGAGTACAACATCATCCCTTCTACGCAACATCAGTGTATGAAGTACTTTAAGGATGGTTTCGAGTATACTGTAACAGGTGAGTTGAACCCATTTTCCATGAACGAAGTCCGCAAATACGAAGATGCGAAGTACTTTTTGCCAGATTTCGAGGACACAGAAAGGTGTCGCAATCCGGAGAACAAAACCACCGCCACCATCCCTGTTTTCGGGAGCGATACCAAAGAAGAGGAAGAGATAGTTTATGCAGGGCCATCTCAACGCAACAACCTAAGGACGCCCGCCCCCATGTTGGTCTTCGGAAGTGATTCAGAAGATGAAGTTAATGCCGTGTTCTCCAATCGGCTGTCAATACAAGCACCCCCTGGCGATGACCATAGTTTGCAAATCACCATGGTACCGCGAGAACACTACAAGGATCTCGACACGCTTCAAGATCACAATGTGCAGGACCTGCAAACATTTTACGTCCCTCCCAGGCAAAGGGGTGAGAAGGTGATCCTATTCTACCGATCCTCAGCGTCGAAAATAGAGAAAGAGATCTGGCATGGCGCGGATGCTACACTTGACAGGCTCTAACCCATCCGTCTGCCTAGATACTATACAAATGGATTAAAGAAGCTATTGAACCGCCAAGGAGTACCCTTAAAACAGACTGTTCGGCATGCTCGGTTCTACAACAGGATTTGGGATGTCCCCGGGACTCAACGCAAATTGCCCAACGGGAAAATGGAAACACTCGGGCTTGGATACGCGAGAGCCGGAAAATGGGAACGGGCCCACAGTAGCTACGCCATATATACCTTTGATGAAGAAGAGGACGCCCTGTCGGGAGATGCCAACCCCTCGTCAAAACTAGACCCCGCGATTGAAGCGCCGAGTCCGTCGTCTGAAGAACGAATGGGCAAGCCTATCAGGAAAGCGGGTCAGAAAGCTCGGGAAGACCACAACCGCGAAATGGCCATCTACGAGAAGGCCAGGACGCAACGTTTATTTCAACATACTGCAAAAGACAAAGATGCTCATCCTTGTCAACCCGTTGTACGAAAGGCCCGACGCAGAGACGGAAATAAATCAAGAAGCGGAAAGAGGAGCCGACAACAACGACGCAGGATTAGAAGGTTACGTGATCGAGTATTGCACGGCTCGGGTTTGTCCCTCATGAAGAAAACGAGTCGAGCGTACTCCTTCCCCCGAGACAAGACGGAGAGGTTACTCAAGCTCGCTATAAAACATCAAATGATCGCGCTTCCAGAGTCTATACATCCTGAGCAAGCTAACAAGGCTTCTCATCTGAGCTATTGCTCTTATCACCAAGCCATAGGACATCCTACCGAAGACTGCTTCACCTTCAAGAACTGGGTCGAGGACCAGTACCAACAGGGCAGATTCGCTCTATCCGACGGCTGGAGGGTAACGCCGCCACAAAAGCATGAACCCAAGGCCGCAGTAGCAGAACCGGATCCACCTCAATCTTGGGAGCGGATTCGCACCTGTTATACGATTACGATATTAAAAGAAGAGCCTGAGAACATAGATGACCTTCCCCGGTGCTTTGAGAACAGCGATGATGAGGTGATCTCAGAATTTCCGCCCGCTCTGAAAGAACTGGAAGATGGTATACATACTACTGCAGATAACCTCAAGAAGATTGAGTTGAGATCGGCAGACGACCCGCGACCGACATTTGTCAGCGAGCTGCTGTCTGAAGAAAGGGTGGCTGCGTTAAAGAACGTGCTTCTACGGCATAAAGACTGCTTCGCGTGGAACTACTCCGAGATGCCAGGATTAGATCCGGAGGTTGCTGTGCATAAATTAGCAATATCCCCAGATATCAAGCCAGTCAAGCAGGCGCCAAGAAGGATGCGATTCGAGCTTGAGATGAGCATCAACGCCGAAGTCAAGAAGCTGATCGATTCTGGGTTTATCCAAGAAGTCCAATATCCCGATTGGATCGCCAATATCGTCCCGGTAATGAAGAAGAATGGGACGGTACGCATATGCGTGGATTTCAGGGATCTCAATAAATCCTGTCCAAAGGATGATTTCCCAGTACCAGTAACCGAGCTAATGATAGATAACACGTCCACTCACGAGGTTTTCTCCTTTATGGACGGTTCGTCAGGATACAATCAGATAAAGATGCATCCCGAAGACCAGAAGCACACCGCTTTCCGGACCCCTTTGGGTATATTCTGCTACAGGGTTATGCCTTTTGGTCTAAAGAACGCTGGCGCTACCTATCAAAGGGCCATGACAAAGATCTTCGATGACCTCATACATGACATCGTCGAGTGCTATATCGATGACCTCGTAGAAAGAGCATGTCATACGATGATCATTTAAAACATCTGGAGACTGTATTTCGACGCCTTCGGCAATATAATTTGAAAATGAATCCCCTCAAATGCGCGTTTGGAGTCTCCTCGGGCAAATTTCTGGGATTCATCGTTCGACACCGAGGTATTGAAATAGATCCGTCAAAGATTAAAGCGATCATGGAAATGCCTCCGCCAAGAACCCTCAAACAGTTGTGGTCTCTCCAAGGGAAGCTCGCATACATCCGGCGGTTTATCGCTAGTCTTTCAGGCAAGTGCCGTCCTTACAGCCACCTGATGAAAAAGGGGACTCCATTCGTTTTGGATCACAAATGTCAAGGTGCACTAGACGAGATCAAGCAGTACCTGCAGAACTCTCCGGTGTTGGCTGCGCCGGTCAAGGGAAAACCCCTCATTCTTTATACGACCGCCCTCGAAGGTTCCTTGGGCGCATTATGGGCACAAGAGAATGATCAGGGGAAAGAGAGGGCACTCTACTACTTAAGTCGAGTTCTACTGGGGGCAGAAAGCAACTACTCTCCCATTGAAAAACATTGCTTGGCGTTAATCTTCGCGATAACAAAGCTCAGGCACTATGCGTTGGCGCATGAAGTCCGTCTCATTTCAAAGGTGGATCCCCTTAAATGCTTGATGTCGAAAGCCATATTGACGGGACGACTCGCTAAGTGGGCCCTGCTCTTAATGGAGTTCTCGATAACGTATCAACCTCTCAAGGCAGTGAAAGGCCAGGCCATTGCCGATTTCCTCGCTGAGCACCCGATACCGGCCGATTCTCCTCTGAACTGTGATTTGCCGGACGAGCATGCATTTGATGCGATTAGCGGTGGAAGCACTCGATGGGAACTCTATTTCGATGGAGCGTCCTCCATAAAGGAACAGAAACAAGGTGTCCCAATGATCAAATCTGGGGTAGGCCTCATCTTTGCAACTCCACAAGGAGGGATAATGCGCTTCGCCTTCTCCTTAACAGAGCCGAGGACAAATAATGAAGCTGAATACGAAGCTCTGATAGCAGGCCTCGAAATCGCCATCGACCTGGGAATTGAAGACCTCCTTATATACGGGGATTCTCAACTGGTCGTTAGTCAAGTAAATGGTGACTACCAAACGTGCAAACCGGGGTTGGTGAAGTACGGCGAAAAGGTGCAACAACTATTGACCCAAATTCCCTCCTATACTTTGGAGAACATACCACGCGCGGAAAACAGCAAAGCAGACGCGTTGGCCAAACTTGCTAAAGAACTGGCTGACGAGAACCTCGATGACGTCAGAATCGTGGTACGAAGCCGTCGAGTGCTCGCCCCGGCAGAAATACCTCCGGAATCATATAAAGAAAAGGGAGCGACTGAGCAGACGACCCTACAAATAAAAGACCATGAGAATGCCGAGGACTGGAGGGAAGTCTTCATAGACTACTTTAAGTCCCACCGAATGCCCAAAGAAGCGTCCTCAAGACATCAGCTCATGAAACGAGCTCTATCTTTCGCTTTCGTCAACGATACTCTAAACAAAAGATCGTTTGATTCTTTATGGCTGAGATGCTTAGGACCTGACGAAGCAGAAAGAGTCATTCAGAAAGTTCACGACGGACTTTGCGGTTCTCACCAAGCAGGCCCAAAGATGAAGTTAAAAATTAAACGGATGGGTTACTACTGGCCCACGATGATCCAGGACTGCCTCGAGTATGCAAAGCAATGCCACTCCTGCCAGATTCATGGAGACTTTATCCACCAACATCCGAATCCACTACACCCAACGGTGGCTAGCTGGCCATTCAAAATGTGGGGGACTGACATAGTCGGCCTCATCGAGCCAGCATCATCCCGGGGACACCGTTTTATCCTGGCGACAACTGATTACTTCTCCAAATGGGCAGAAGCAGTATCACTGAGGGAAGTGAAGACGGAGAATATCCTCCATTTCTTCAAGACGCACGTCATCTATCGGTTTGGAACCCCACGGCGGATTATCTCCGATAATGGGCCAGCCTACCGAAGCCACAAGATTAGCCGCTTCGCGCAGCAGCACAATATAGACTGGAGATATTCTTCAGTTTACAACCCACGAGCTAACGGTCTGGCCGAGGCCTTCAATAAGACCTTGACGAAGATCATAAAAAAGACCGTTTCCCGGAATAAGAGAGACTGGCACGAGAGGCTGCATGTCACGACCCGCAGGGTACGGAACGTGACTGGCACTTAAGTTTACGAAACGTCTAAAGACGTCCGTAAAATAAGTAAGCCAAAGCCCAGAAAACAAAACCAATTAAGCAAAAGAGTGAAGAAAACCCAAACATTTGAAAGCAAGTTATCAAATAAGTCATGTAAAACCCTTTTTAAAAACAATACCAATTTTTCCGAAAATTTCGGCAGAGTCTCCTTTGTAAATACTGGCCCCCAAAATGGGTACAACAAAAATATACTTGAATCCAACAAAATAGGGCATCCCCAAGCGGGAGCTAGCTCTTCGCCACAAGGCGGTCACAAATCCCACGCAATATAAATGACAACAAGCATAATAATCATAATAAAGCATAAGAAAACATCATGTCGACTCAAGTGAGCTCGACCCCAAAATACAGCATAAAAGTCCACAAACCTCACCGTCTCATCTCTAGGTCAATATACAATAAAACTGGTAGAAATAGTAGATGGAGTACACTAGATACAAAGAATATGCAAGGTGGTACAAAATAATAACATAACCCACCTATGAGCAAATCTCGAGCTCAGGCAAAAGAGGCAAAAGAATAAGTGCGCCCGCCGCTACTGAACTGACGGAGCGGACCTGCAAAAGACTGTGGCACAACGGGGGTGAGTTGCCAACTCGTGAGTAATAAATAACACCTACAAAGGCTATCGTAGCATGCACACAAGCATCCTAGCATCTATAATACAGGTATGACTGGATGCACTAGCAGGTGTGTATACAACATCAGTGTACGAATATGTATGCAACATGAATATCTGAGGTCTCAATAGGTATATATAAGAAATATTTTATCTCTTTTTGTTTTTGAAACTCTTTTAGAATGCCAGCATAATGTCAATGAATCGACGAAAATCGGTGTCCAGCAATGACACCCAAAAGCTGTCTCAAATCTCATAAATCCATGTCATAGTGTCTCTGGCCTCAGCCATCTGGCTGACCCATCTCAATATCAATATCTCATCCCCTCGTGGCCCCGGTCGGTACCCTCTGGATATCCGCCGTGCCCAATGAAGTCACCGGTAGGTAATCCGTCCCCTGCCAGGCTCATCGTCAGCACCACGAGCTTCTTGCCCCGGGGTACCCTACCGGGCCCACCATGTACCCGAAACGGTTCATCCAACTCCTCGAAACGGGTCTCCAAAAACCACAGCAAACTCATGGTGGACGACACTTACATCACTAGAAAACTGCAATTTACATGTTTTAAAAATATAATAAGTTTAGAAATTTTGCGGCTTTCCCCCGAAATCCAGAAATATCATAAAATCTCAAGAAATCCTCATAAGTGCATATATCAATGATAATGAATGCGTATGGTATCAATAATCAAGTTGCGATGTGTGATCAATGGATTAAGCATGAACAATTAATATGATGAAGTACATGCACATGAATAACAATTCTACGGTTTCATTTTAAGGAATTAAAGGTAATAGCACCAGTTTAAGTATCAATTAGTAAAAGGTTTAAATTTAAATGTTATCTAGTGTGGTGGCATGGCAATTACCAGGGTGTGTGTGTAAGCATGAATAGTGCTCGTGCTGCATATAAAAACCCTGGCAATGGTGCAGGTGTCCTATAAAATGGTTTCGTATAGGTATGTCAATATAATGCAGGGATGCAGCAAATAGTCAATTAAGTATTTCACCCCTAATTACTAACATTACTAAGGATCTTGTAAGTTACTAAAACTATCGGGCGGCTTGCGCCATCCAACGATAGTCCCCCGTAGATGTTACATCTACTCACCGGAATCCCTGGCTAGCTGTGTCCAATCACCGCTTTCCCCTTTCGCGCCGCGTCTGACGTCTCCGCGACCGAACCTGGAATTTACATCAATACCAAACATAAGGTTACGTAGCAAGAACGACGCAAAACCCTAACAAAACTACTAACGTTCACTAGCTAGGTACAACGTGCACAAAGTGCGCGGAACACACGCGAAAATCGCAAAAACTGCCAAAAAACGCCGATTTGGTCGCCCGGCAAAACTAAAACCCGACTACCCAAAAATCCGCACTCACGCATCCTAAAAGTCGTAGGACAAGCCATTACAATCATCAAGATATCAAAAATAATTCATCACATAATTATATAACAAAACTAGTAAGCATTTGCATTCCAAAATCGGTGCAAAAATCGCCGATTTGCGACAAAACGACTACAATCTAGCATAATCACCCAAGTCACACCAATAGATAACCACTACACAAAATTTTCAACACATTAACCATGCTCCAAAACCTAAATTCCACAACCGACCCTTTCTTGATTTTTCTCAAAAGCAATTGCAAATCAAAATCCATACTAGAAAAACTTAACTAACACTAATTTCAAACCCAATTAGCAAGTTAACCTTCTAGATTAGGTTAGCAAAACAACTAGATAACAAATTAGGTTTAATCAACTAAATAATGGTTTCTAAACCCTAATTCAACTCACTAATCATGCTTCACAATCCAATCCATACATAAACCCTCTCTTGAAAATCCTAAAACAACAGTTTACAACCAAATCACACTTCTAAAATTAACTAATTTAGCAAAATTTGAAGACTACATAAACAAAGTAACCATATAGATTAGTTAATTAACAACTAGATTAACTATAAAACAATCTAATTAACTATCATGGCTTCAAAACCCTAGTTTAATACAACTACTCTTTTATAAATTAGATTAGAAATTAGCTAAACTCTTAACACTAAACCATACAATTAAAGGATTTTAGCAAAAAAAGAAAGTAACTTGATGGAAATTATACCTCAATTGAGATCTAGCAAGAAAAATTTTGCTCCAAATGATGGCCTCAAGCATCAAGATCCAAGCTAGGGAGGTGAAGGAAAAGAAAGATGAAGGAGGGTTTTAATTTGCAAGCTTTAAATTGAAATTTTGATGTGTTAAACTTGAAGAATTTTGAGGAAATGAGAAGAAAAGAGATGAAGAGGAGGGGTGTGCAGGTTTCGGCCAGAGGAGGGCATGGGGGAGGGTGTGGGTGAGTGGGGAAAGTCAATGGTCAAGTCTCCAAAGTCAAATGCACCATACCTTTATATTTAAAATAATTCCATAAACCAACAAATTAACTCAAGAAAGAAAACAAGAAAGAGAGCCAGAAATTTCTGGACTTGGACAAGGTGGGGCTGTCCTAGGGCTGAGGAAAAAGAGAGAGGGGTTTTACAAAAGAAATTTTATGCAAAAAGGCCCCCTACAAGTCAAAAATTGCAAGTTTTAGCTCAAAATTCAATAAATTCGTTTCATATCATAAAAATTTGTTAAAATCAAAATAAATTACTAAAAATTTATGTTACCACTAGATTTTAATTATCATAATTTTAGAGATTAAAATTAGCCCGGAAAAACTTGTATTTATCGCTAATTTAATGTATTTTCTTACCGGCTTAAAATAATATTAAAAAATTGAAAAATTAGGGAAAATTTTTAAACGACCATAATTTCATAATTAACTCATTAGCTACTAAAAACAAGCAATTACCTATCCATTTTAGGTATAATTAGCCCTAAACTGCAAAATAACAAGAAAGACGGTTTTCGGAAAAATACCGAATTTTCACCGAATTTCAGGAAAACACCGAAACGACTTTTCAAGACGCTACACTGCAAGAAGCCCTTTGGGCTTATCGAACTACATTCAAGACGGCCACGAACACAACGCCGTACGCGTTGGTATTTAGGACGGAAGCAGTGCTCCCACTCAAGATAGAGTTACCCTCTCTACGAGTGGCAGTCCACCACGAGCTGACGGACGAAGAAAATGCCCACCTTCTACTTGAAGAGCTTGATGCCCTCGACGAAACCCGACTCATAGCGCAACAACATCTGGAAGCCTACAAAGCAAAGATGACGCGCTCGTACGAAAGATTGACCAGGCCGAGAACATTCCGCCAAGGCGATCTCGTACTAGTGGTCAAAAGACCTATGATCCCCAATCGTGCCAAGCGGGGAAAATTTGAGCCAAACTATGAAGGCCCGTACATCATAGACAAGGTCTACCAGGGTGGAGCCTATCTACTCATGGACATGCACGGTGAAAGGCCTTTCAGGCCAATAAACGGCCGCTTCTTAAAGAAATACTATGCTTAATGAGCCACAGCCTGGGTTAATGATAGATGACGACGACTATGTCCGCTCGCTATCTTCCTAAGCTCAGACTTTACAAGCAGCAGCCGTCCTTAAACTAACGACGGACCGAAACGTCCTTAAACTAACGACGGACCGAAACGTCCTTAAACTATCGATGGACCGAAATGTCTTTAAACTAACGGCGGACCGAAACGTCCCTAAACTACTACCGCAGCATCCTTAGGCTGACGAGATAAAAAAAGAGAGAAAAAGAATAAAGAACGGTGTGTCCACAAGCAAAATGGGCACGGATGAAAACCCGAAAGGGCTCCGTGAGTAAAAACAGCAGGACTACCGGCGAGTGTTTGTGAAAACCCGAAAGGGCGCAACCTCGTTAAAAGACACTTGTAGGGTCCTCTCGACCTTGTAAGGAGAAACCACCTGCGTGAGATCCTTACGACTCACAAAGGAGCAGCACACTTAGGGATCCTCACGATTCCTAAGGAGAAAATACACTTAGGAGATCCTCACGACTCGTAAGGAGAACTCTCTTATGGGACCCTCACGGCTCATAAGATTTGAAAGTCTTAAGTTACAGAAACCTAAACCTGTTCTTAAGCAAATCCTCCACAACCTTCGATATTGTCCTACAAGGGACTCAATACTGACCCTTGTATACAATCCATGGGCGCGAATAAATATTTCCCCAGCAAAGTCCAACCCTTGTAGGTCCTCTCGATCCATAAGGAGAAAGCCCTCTTGTAGGATCCTTACGACTTACAGAGGAGCACACACTTAGGAATCCTCACGATCCTTAAGGAGAAAATACACCTGCAAGATCCTCACAACTTGTAGGGAGAAATATCTTTGTGAGACCCTTACGGCTCATGAAGTCAAAAGCCTTGGTCGACAGGACCCTTAACCCTGTTTGCT
Source organism: Agapanthus africanus (assembly GCA_030015575.1). Taxonomy (NCBI): domain Eukaryota; kingdom Viridiplantae; phylum Streptophyta; class Magnoliopsida; order Asparagales; family Amaryllidaceae; genus Agapanthus; species Agapanthus africanus. Next base: position 104,656,830 of record CM057348.1, on the reverse strand, counting down.
GAGCCACCTATGTTCATCATCGACAAAGGCAAATGATGATTCGCTCCTGGCAACATTCCAGTTGTAGCGGTGCTAATGCCGAAATCGGTGCCTAAAGTCCAGGCTTGCAGTGAAAAAGCTAGCAAGCCACACATGCCTACAAAATAGCCGAAATGATGGGGCAACTTGCAATAAAAAGCAGCAAGTAAAAATGAAGGCATGAAAAATAGCCGAAATGATGGGGCAACTCGCAATAAAAAGCAGCGAGCAGAAAATAAATAGATAGCCGAAATGATTGAGCACCGCGAAAAAATAGCCGAAATGATGGGGCAATCGCGACCTTCGTGATATAAAAGCTGAAACGATAGAGCATCGCGGAAAAAGAAATAAAATAAAAATAAAATTTATGCCTTACAGGTGATGTTCCATCACACCCTGTACACAATCCAAAGGCATAAACAAAAAGGGAACATGCCTTCCCCCCCAGGTTTCACCAAAGAAAGAAGCTAAATCTCGACGGGCCACAAGCGACCTAGAGATCATCCCAACACTCGTCTCGTAACGACGGACACAACTTCAAGCTAAGCGGGATAGCGGCAACTCCCAGTTCCAGGGCTCGGTGGTATACATATCGCCAACAGTCAGACCTCCATCCCGTGAAATGCGGATACAATCAGCAAAATTCCTGGTTACGTGGAACGCGGATATTGTCACTCTTTGACCCCGTGGAAAACGTCCAGAGCGGATCCTAGTCCTCGCCGAGCACGGCAATGAACCCGTGTGAAGCATCTAGTGCAAAATTCCTGGTTACGTGGAACGTGGATAATGTCACTCTTTGACCCCGTGGAAAACGTCCAGAGCGGATCCTGGTCCTCGCAGAGCACGGCAGTGAACCCGTGTGAAGTATCCAGAGCGGAGCCTAGTCCTCACCGAGCACGGCAGTGAACCCGTGTGAAGCATCTAGTGCAAAATTCTTGGTTACGTGGAACGCGGATAATGTCACTCTTTGACCCCGTGGAAAACGTCCAGAGCGGATCCTGGTCCTCGCAGAGCACGGCAGTGAACCCGTGTGAAGCATCCAGAGCGGAGCCTAGTCCTCGCCGAGCACGACAGTGAACCCGTGTGAAGCATCTAGTGCAAAATTCCTGGTTACGTGGAACGCGGATAATGTCACTCTTTGACCCCGTGGAAAATGTCCAGAGCAGATCCTGGTCCTCGCAGAGCACGGCAGTGAACCCGTGTGAAGCATCCAGAGCGGAGCCTAGTCCTCGCCGAGCACGACAGTGAACCCGTGTGAAGCATCTAGTGCAAAATTCCTGGTTACGTGGAACGCGGATAACGCCACTCTTTGACCCCGCGGAAAACGCCCAGAGCGGAGCCTGGTCCTCGCCAAGCACGGCAGTGAACCCGTGTGAAGCATCCAGAGCAAATACCGGACTGTGGAGTCCTTAAAATCCACGGACTATGACGTCCTTAACCTCGACCGTGATGTCTTAAAACTAAAGATCAACCACCCCGATCCCCTACGGATTCTGCCTTGGTTTAAGGGTACATCTCTTTACTCCTTTGATACCTGGCGTTGTAATTCCTCAACGTCTTCAAAGAGGTGACGGGTCCCTGCAACCAAACATCGGACTGTGGAGTCCCTAAATCCACGGACTATGAGGTCCTTAACCTTGACCGTGATGTCTTAAAACTAACATCGGACTGTGGAGTCCCTAAATCCACGGACTATGAGGTCCTTAACCTTGACCGTGATGTCTTAAAACTAACATCGGACTGTGGAAGTCCCTAAATCCACGGACTATGAGGTCCTTAACCTTGACCGTGATGTCTTAAAACTAACAGCGGACGGTGGAGTCCCTAAATCCACGGACTATGAGGTCCTTAACCTTGACCGCGACGTCTTTAAACTACGATACCTGGAGCAGCCCCTGACCCCGTGAAACACGGATAAGGGTGACCACATCCAGCACTTGCAGGTCCTCACAACCTGTAAGGAAGAAAAACTCTCTTGTGAGATCCTTACGACTCTCAAGGGAAAACCCGTTTAAGAATCCTCACGATTTTTAAGAAGAACCTACACCTATGGGATCCTCTCGACCTGTAGGGAGAAAAACTCTTTATGAGACCCTCGTGGCTCATAAAATGCAAAAGTCTTAGGAAGCAGATCTTAACCCTGAATCCTGAGCCATCGCTGTCCTGCAAGGAGATCAAGATAGAATATCCGCATAATACATTCAATAAGAAAGGGGACACACCATTAAGAAGAAAAATGTATCTTTTATTCATAAACCAAAATGGATACAAAGTACAATTCATGAAAGAACAAAAAGAAAATACTCTCATCCATGAGTATGTACAAAAAAGGGAGAAAAGATACAAGTCCTCAAGCCGGCGGGCGGTGCAATAATTTTACCAGCTCATCGTTCTGTTGCTGAGCCACGGCTTCATGACGCAATATCTCCAGAAGACGAGCCTCCGCCTGAGCTTGCTGAGCTTAATACGAAGCAAGCCGAGCTTCGAGCTCTGTCTCGGTGGCTTTATGAGCCTCGACCCTCTCACGAGTGAACGTGGCAGCTTTATCGAGAGCTACCACCTCTTTTATGGACTCCTGGAGCACTCGCCAGAGTTCATATGCTTTGTTGGCCTTGGCTGTGAGTCTGGCCTGAAGCTCGCTCAACGCCTTGGAAGCTAGCTCCCTCTCCGAAGATTTATGGCCGAGCCCTTTTCTCGCACAACAATATGTTCGCTACGTATCGCTCTATCAGGCCACGTAAGCTCGCTTTCGTGACCGCAGCCTTGGAAATAAGACATTTACAAGACCGTATAAATGGGCTTCCAGTCAACGGGAATAATCGATGTAAAGAGCGCTCACATCACCTGATATGAAAAGCAACAAGAAAGATTTCCGACGTATTTCAAGCATGCATTTACAATCGTATGGACATTCATAATGCTCAAAAAGGTCTGATATGCATGAAAGTGATGATAGCATTTGCAATTAAAGAAAGTTCTCATAAAAAGAGTACAAAGTTCATTTATGCAAGCGGAAACATACATACTAGTACCAAGCCTACATGGAAGTTCGGCATAAAGCATAGAAAAGGAGGGACTAATTTAAAAATGCTACGCTAACGGGAAAAGGTCACCAAACACGGGATCAATGGCACAAGAGTTAACAAAACAAAGAACAAGGTTCTCCATCTCTCTCTCTGCTCTCTCCAACACATCAAAGCGACGGTTCTCGCGAGAAGTCGCTCCCCATCGATTGGCGCCATGATCATCTGCAAAAGCAGACATAACAGCCCGTCGGGCTCTTATTTCGCTCAAAAGATGAACGGAGCGATCTTTCAGGGCCTGAGTAATCATGCAGGCCTCGTGAAAACCTTCGAGCTTATCTTCGGCCGCATCGAGCATCGCTAGGGTCATCTCCGCCGGGTGAGGAGGGACGTCGGCAAGCACAGCAGCAAGAATCATCCGGAGCCAGAGGGAGCCCATTGGAAGAGGGGACCCCCTACGAGTCGAGAGCTCGTACGCCGCTGAGTCACATTCGTCGTCGGTAAGGAGAGGGTCCACCAATCATGCAGCAAAGCGAGGAATCATCTCCTCGATAGGCACTTCCCATGGCTGTCGACGGGCGTGTAGACGGTTGCAGGCCATGGCACTTAGTTATTCTCGAATTGAATCGCGTCAAAATGGGAATAAAAGTTCTCTGTGAAGAGAAAAGGAAGGCCATCGCCTCAGATATAAAGAGGTGCATTAAGTGCTATGCGCGGAAAATCTTGCATGTGAAAGCTGTTTCCAAGGCCCAAAAAAGGAAAGGCATCGAAAATCAAGGAGATGGAACTATTTCCAAGGCTCCTTTTCTGCATCTGATACTATGCACTAAAGATGCGGCATGGAAACTTTTGTGAATAGTCCCATCAAATGATCCCACGTGCGGAACACGTGAGGCCCAAATTTGACGTGCACTAAAAAATAGAATAGCACCATGTATATTAAAAGCACCAGCAACAACAATAGTGAAATGATAAAATCTCACAAAAAAGCATGCAAACATACGAAGACATAATAGAACTTATCATTCAGACTTCAAGAAGGTCATACAAAATAAAGAGAAAACTTTTACAATGGTAAGACTTCAGACGCGGGGCACGGATTGAGAAACTCAAGCTTAACCTTGTCCAAGATCCTCCAAGCATTTCGAACCTCCCGAGTATGTTTTCTCTCACGATCGCAAGCGTCGGGGTCCTCGCGGATGTCCTCCACCCTCCGGTAGACGGCAAGTATGGCCGACTGCTGAAACGCCCGGTGCAAAAGATCGATAAGGTTGTCACGCCTCCTCTTCGAGATCAGACTCATCAGATACACCGAATGTATCTTATCCTCGGCAACGTCCAATGCCCTGAGTGGCACGCCGGCACAGAAGAGAGGAAGCGCCTCCCAAATCGCCAGCACAATGAGCCTCAGAAGAGAAGAGCGACGGGGGAGTAGCCGATGGTTGTACTCGTCAAAGCGGCTCATAATCTCAGCATACTGAGCGTTGGTGAACTCTTGATCCTGACTACAGCCCAGGGCACGAATATTCCCATAGGAAATGATTTTGTTGAGATTATACAAATGAGCGTCCATGATACCTGAAATAAAAAGCAGGACGATTTATTACAAACCCTCTTCTTCTTCACTAATCATAGAATGACAAGGGAACCCCAAGAAGCCTCCGTGTGAAGAAATCGAGTTCTTCATTGGAATTAAATTCCTTATTAAGAAAAGGGAATTAAATTCCCAGAAAACATTTTTTTTTTTGGATGGAATTAAATTCCATGAAGTTGAACCGCCATCATCATCTCCTCAAGGATCATCCGACCCTAAGAGATCTATTGATGGAGGTTAAAGAAATTGAAGAAAAAATGAGTTCTTTGTGAAATCCTTAATGTGGATTTAAAATCCAGAGAGTTCTTTTAAAACGAAGGTGCTTCAGCCGTTCAACATTATTACCTGAGGGGGAAGAGTCCTTTTAAACAGAGTTAAACTCTGAAGATGTTTTGAGGCAGAGAACTAAGCTCTGGAAACGAGAATTAGATTCTCAAGGGAAAAGTTCTCAAAAGAAGAAGATGAGCAAAGTGAAGGCCCTTCTGATGAGACAGTGGTATTTATAGAAGGCGATGGAAACGCTTCATCTCCCCAAATCCCTAAAGGAATCCAACGGTCACAAAAGGTGACAGCGTTGCACTCACGAGCGGACACGTGAGAACAACGCTGTGGGGGCATTTGTTCCCTGATTTAAAATCAGGAAAGCTTATGGAAAAAGCTTCAGAAAAGGGTCACGTGCTTACACGTGACCAGCAGTCACGTGTTGGCACGTGACACCTAAAAGCAAGCGGCAAAGGCACATTGGTCCCCCGATCAAATCAAGGAAAAGGCTTCAGAAGAGGTCACGTGCTCACACGTGGCCAAGGGTCACGTGTTGGCACGTGACATTTAAAGCAGCAGACTTGTTCTCCAGTTACATCAAGGAAATAGGCTCCAGACAAGGGTCACGTGCTCACACGTGACCAGTGGTCATGTGTTGGCACGTGATGACCAAGCAGCGGCAAAGGAAAGAAGAAGGCTCATTCCAAAGAGGGTCACGTGCCCACACGTGACCATGGGGCACGTGGTCACACGTGACTGGCTTTCAAAGCCCATTTTGCTAACAGAATCTGAAGGAGATTCAAATCTTTCCAAAGAAAAGCGATTACCTGGAACCAATCGAATTAAAGATTTAAAGATGATTAAATATCATCTATCTATGGGAAAATCTCGAGTTTGGAAAGATTTCCCCTTTAAATCTAACCGAAATAACAAAGGAGAATCCCTGGACTTGAAATCCAATGGTGAATAAAATTTACTTAATAATCCAAAGGTCCAGAACGAATGATGGATGCAAATCAAATCGCTCAATGAAGATTCGTCAAAAACTAATTGACTCGGCTGCTTCTCCTATAAATAGGAGCCAAGAGATACAAAAAATATATATATACGCAGAGGGAAGAAAAGGGAGAGAGCCTTGATACTTTGAGGAATTTGGATCTTCTGCAAAAGAAAACCCTAGGTAAGAAAGGGAAGGCTCCTTGAAAGAAAAGAGAATTTAATTCTCAACAGAGTTTAACTCTGATATATAAAACAGAAGAACATATCTCTTCTCTTTTTGATAGAGGATCGGCAAAGTGCACATCTCCCCTTGAAGTTGAGAATTTAATTCTCAATGGGTCGAGATCCTGCCATGCAGATCCAAAACATAGAGAGGGAACGGAAGCACGAGAATTTAATTCTTACAGAACTATAGGAATTTAATTCCTTTAAAATAAAATTAGGGCTTGACCCTGTGTCATGGGAATTTAATTCCTTCAGAACAAAAAGAAACAGGGTTTAACCCTAATTAAGAACTTAGTAATGTTGAAACAGCGGGAATTTAATTCCCTTAAATCATAATTTTTTAACAGAAAATGGGAGTTTAATTCCTTAAAAGCTTTTATTAGGGTTTAACCCTATTCAATTCTTCACATATATGAGGAATTTAATTCCTACAGAAAATTCAGAGTCCAACTCTATTCCAGAATATAAATCTTTAAAAGGAACTAGGAATTTAATTCCTCCGAAATTATTGTCAGGGTTCAACCCTACGAGGAATTTAATTCCTGGAAAAGATTAACGGATCCTCTAAACAACATACATAGAGGCAGGGTCACGTGTCACCACGTGACCCCCCCAAAGGACCTACAGAAAGCCCCTTTGAGGCAGCACCCCACGTGACCCACGTGACCCTAGGCAGAAGCTTTAACATATAAGCATTTGAATGCCCGTCACGTGATGACACGTGATGCTCTAAAAGACGCAATAATCTCGGAAGAACAAATGAAGGGAGGGCGCTCTCACGTGTTGCCACGTGACCCCTCTTGCCTTAGTGTTTAACACTAATCAAAGAACTTTATTCGCAGTGTTCAACACTGATTATTTTAGTGTTTAACACTAATCGGAGATCTCCGTTGCCAGTGTTTAACACTGATTTGTTTTAGTGTTTATGATAAGTTGAAAGCCTTGTTGCTGGTGTTTAACACCAATTATCTTTTAGTGTTAAACACTAACTTGTCAATCTCGTTCCCAGTGTTCAACACTGATTGCTCTGTAGTGTTTAACACTAGGCTTTGGCCCAATTGGCTAAATGGATAGAGGCAAAGCCTCTCCTTCAATGGACCAACAGGAAGCCAATATTCCAGACATGATTGGACTTAGCCCAAGCTAGGCCACGAGTCCTCAATTCGTAATTAACTGGGCTAATGGGCTCATAACATAATTAATTGGTCTTGATCCCAAATTGGGCCAAGGACTATTTAATCCGCTCCGGTTCTAGGGTACATCTTTTCACTCCTTTGATACTTGGCATTGTAATCCCTCAATGTCTTCAAAGAGGTGACGGGTCCCGACGACCACACATTGATATGGACTGTGGGGTCCTTAAACCCGTGTGAAGCATCTAATGCAAAATTCCTGGTTACGTGGAACGCGGATAACGTCACTCTTTGACCCCGTGGAAAACGTCCAGAGCGGATCCTGGTCCTCGCAGAGCACGGCAATGAACCCGTGTGAAGCATCCAGAGCGGAGCCTAGTCCTCGCCGAGCACGGCAGTGAACCCGTGTGAAGCATCTAGTGCAAAATTCCTGGTTACGTGGAACGCGGATAACGTCACTCTTTGACCCCGCGGAAAACGCCCAGAGCGGAGCCTGGTCCTCGCCAAGCATGGCAGTGAACCCGTGTGAAGCATCCAGAGCAAATACAGGACTGTGGAGTCCTTAAACCCATGGACTACGACGTCCTTAACCTCGACCGAGATGTCTTAAAACTAACAATGGAACGCAATGTCCTTAAACTACCCATGGACCGCAATGTCCTTAAACTACCCATGGACCGCCACGTCCCTAAACTGGAACAATAGAGCCCAGCATGCTCTTTTGTCGGGTCTAAACGATCCCGTTTAAGTTGATCTTAGCCTCAAAGATGGCTAACGTATCCTTAAACCTTCAAACAGACTGGGCTATGAATCTCCCCCAATTAACTCTGGTTCGAGGGTACATCTCTGAACTCCTCTGACATCTATCGTTGTAATCCTTCAACGTCGTCAGAGAGGTGATGGGTCCCGACGGCCATACATGCAATGGACCACCATGTCCCTAAACTGGAACAATAGAGCCCAAACGCTCTTTTTTCGGATCTAAACGATCCTGTTAAGTTGATCTTAGTCTCAAATCGGACTAACGTATCCTTAACAAACGTTTGAGTCGATCTTAGACTCAAATATGGCTAACGTATCCTCAAACCAAAACCACAAACCCAAATCTAAGTAAACACGGATTTGGATTAATCCACGTCCTACGGGCGACTGCATAAATTAGTCTCCGTATACAATCCACGGGCAACCACAAACAAAACAAACACCCACGACACGAAGTGACCAGCTGGAGAAGGAGAAAGTTGTTACCGCGATGCGGTAGCGTAATTAACTGCAGGGGCTTGCGCCTGCAGGGAAGAGCGTCCCCACAATCAAAAACCCCTCAACGAGGGGGAATCTGACGAAGTCTACTACATCGGTCGCATCCGCTTAAACCTTCGATACATGGTGCCATAAATCAACTTAGCATCTTCGGAGAGGTAGACGGATAGCACCAATTAGCATCTGCCCCGAATCTCAGGCATTCCATGTCTCGGCCGCCGTTCGGAGGGGAACAATCACGCCTGGAGCGATTACTGTATATTGGTATATATACTATTAGATATTGTATATGTTTTACACCCGCGCTAGTCTAGCCCCCGCTCTGTCGTTAGTTAAGTAACCTAACGGGTGATAACGGGACCCAGTGGCGAATGCGGATGGCATATACGTACATTATATTTTCGTTCTTTTCTGGTGTGATTGATTGATGGGACTGCGTTGATTCTTATCAATGCAAGATAAAACAAACCTATATTCGATATTGTTGGAACAAATTTTAAAAAGATATTATTATAAAGATGTTTCCTTTTGTTTTGCATAGTGATATTCAGTTGGAATATCCCGCACCTCATTCCACGAGGCAAGGGCTGATATCCCTTCACCGGGAAAAACCCCTTGGGCAGAAGTTAACTTTAATATAGTCGATTACAAGTTGCTTTGCATCGCGGTATTCAGTTGGAATATCCTGTACCTCATTCCACGAGGAAAGAGCTGAGATCCCTTCACCGAGAGTGACCTCTTTAGCAAAACGTTTTCGTCATTATATTTTATAAAAAGCTATCACATTCCTTCAACGAGATCAAGTTCATTACGTTAAAGGTTTTTCGCTAAAAACCAGTCGTAGCCCTCCGTCGTATCTTATGGATGGTCAGTAGTATTCAAGCTATATTTGTTGGCTTTCGTCAAGGCATAGTGTTTGGTAGCTGCTGGGGTATTCATTTGTAACATAGATAGATGTGTTGGTTTGGGACAGTCGTATTACCTTGTTGGCTTTCGTCAAGGGTATGTACGGGTGGGTTCAAATTAACCTGGACAATGAAGGGCAGAACTAGACATGTGACTTATGATTTGTTGGCTTTCGTCAAGGTCATAAGAGCATGGGGCAAAAATCATATCGGGAGTTTCAAACATAAAGCAAACTTGCTAAGCATGCGCATACCTCCTGGAGTGTGATAACTTGAGTGGCTTCCATCAAGTTATCATGCAATGATAGTTGGATCCCGATTCTCACCGATGAGTTGGTTTACTCCTTGGGTGATCCCGACTAATTCTTCTTTCAGGTTTGGAGGAGAATTTGAGATTACAATGGGAGGTTTCCTGATTAGATAAATTAATAATCATTCTGATCTAGGTTAGAGTGCACGCAGAGAGTTTCTTTTTTCTCTCTCTCTTTGGCAGCGACTTTTGACCAACCCTAGACTATAACTCAGTGACCAAGTTGACCGAACCTTCTTAAAATACTGGCTTTTGGATTGTCCTAGTTGCATCAGTCATTGCCGCCCCTTCTTTTACCCTTTGTATTTCTCAGAACACCCCGTATTACTACGGACATCCACTTCCATTGGATAGATCCATCGTATGGTTATATAAGAACTCAAGGGACTTCTTCGAGGATGGATCCAGGTTCAGGAGAAATAGAATTAGTTTATTCAGTTGTCTTTTATTATCACCTTCTCTCAGGTTGCGAGAGCTCCTTTGTTGTGCCACGGCAGCGCCCCGGCCGTCTACTCGAGGCCAAAATGCGGAATCAAAAATTTTCTTAACTTTAAACCGGCGCTACCGCGGACAATAAACCCGGATTGTAACCATTAACCTAATGCTAGCAAACAAGAGATGGGATAGAATGCTATACCGAGCGATCCGTGTCCTTCGGTCTTCACCTCCACTCCGATCTCCTCGCGGAATCTCCGGTCGTCGCCTCCTCGTCGAAACGGGCACCACATCGACGGATTCTTTTACGGGCTCCCACCTCTGGACCGAGGCAACTCGGGCGCGAAGTTGGCGAGCCGACGCGTCCAAGAGATGCTGTAGGCTAGTGAAGAAAACATTGTCTCCAGGGGTTGTGAAGTTGCCATGGTGATGGAGGAATGATCAATGAACTTTGGAGAGGGGTTGATGAATTTGTGTAGCATGCAAAATGAGATGATCAAATTTCCCTCATCAAAAATAAAAACCCTCTCACTCTCCCATTATGGCCGGCCCCTTTCAATCAAAAATGGTCGAGGGAAAAACAAAACCAAAAAAGGAGGTGAGTGTAGGAAACTAAAGAGGTGACCACATCCCAAAAGAGATGATGACAATATCAAATCAATAGCTAATCCCATTTAATGCAAGTCAAGTGATGGAAAAAGAATATAATGATGATAGTCTTATCATAATCCTTCAAATGCAAGAAACCTCTCCACAATAACTTATTTGCACAACTGCAAATAACCCCCTCCATCAAAAAGTCTGGCCGCGAAGGAACAAAGGAAAACTGGCCGGAACGGAATGCAAACTGGCAACTTCAGAAAACTGATCCCGTAATAAATTACAGGAAAACCCCGCGACTGCATATACATGCCCGCATTTGTATTCCCACTGAATACAAATGCAAAAAGACAAAATCTACACTGTCAAATACTAGGATCCGGCTTAAACCAAAGCCGGCTAGTAAAAACTGTCCGATCACGATCCGTGCAATACCGCACGTATCTGATCGAACCCTGCCATATCTCCATACGGCCTCTACAGCGTTTCGCCCGAAACTTGAGTAACCGTGTGTGGTGGACTCTAAAGACTCGTCAATACTATGGCTGTGGATTTAACCACTAGCACGTCAGAGGTATTAGCCATACGTGACGGGCTACCAGCTATTGACCAAAAAGGGACGTCGATGAGCGAACTCATCCCGGCACCCTACTGAGCCTGTCAGTGACAATATCCATACAGTCCGGTCCGTTCGTCTATGAGCATCGCATGGCGGGCCTAGAGGGTTGGTAAAAGTCAGACCCCCAAAAGCGGTACAAGTCGTGTCGGAGTGTAGCCCAGAACACCCTGAGATACTACTGGAATACCTACCAGTAAATCTCCTTCCTCGGCCGAGAGCTTTGTGTAATGGCTCTCCTAGACACAGCGCGACCTCACCCCCAATACCGGGAGAGACGAACCCCTGCAGATCCGCTCACTGCCTCCATGTGGCTCGGGACTGTACCCAACTAAAACCCGTTTGCACGACTCCTTTGAGCCGTAGTAGGGTAGTAATCAAAGCACAGTGGGAACTCATACGAGAAAAATGACGATCTCAGGTCGATGAACTAACCTGTACACATGTCACCAGGGAACTGCCATCTGACGTCAGGTATAATACCAACTAGCATGTTCCCGGCGAGTCCTGTCCGGTGTACTCATAACCCAATGAGCACCTGTATACATCTTAGGTGAACCAACTGACACCAGTGGCTTGTGAGACCGGCTACCGCCCCTCGTCGGGGTCTCGACTGTATACACTAGTCTACTAATGGAGTATCGATGTCCAGTCTCGAAACTCCCACGACTAGGGACCTTTTAAGGATGTGCTTATAGACCCCAGCTCCCACGTATATGATCGCCATCATACTGCTGGCCGTCAAGCAAGAATCCTAGGGGCTCTATCAACGTGTAATAGCGATCAGTAATGTCACCTAAAGCAGTATACGATGATAAAGATAAACCAGATAGCATACTATCATCTTGAGTAAGACTGTCCTACTGGGATAGGTCATCCCTCAATCATTGCAATCACGTGCCTGTGATCCAATAATTGACTCTGAGGGCACTACCTCCAAAAATCTCCCACTTGCACTCAAGGCTAATTATTGCGATGTCGCATACTCACAGCCCGTGTGATACCGAACACCCAACTCCTCTACTAGTCAATCCCACAAAGCCCGTTTGCAAAAATATTGCGTTCGAGGAATAGCCTCAGTGAGTGGATCTGCTTTGATGTTTCTTTCTATGTCTCTCTTTATCTCAAGTTCGCGGAGAAAGCCATCTCCCGAAATGAGCAATACCTGTCTTAGAGTATGTCTGGATATCTGATGGGACCTAGCTCATAAATGAACTCCAAATCCAAACTACTTAGACTGTATCGTCAACTGAACTTAATCAGTATGCTGCGCCATGCCTTCCCTCAGTATCTTCCTGGACCACATGTCCAAAATACCGCCCCTCGTCAGAGGGAAAACTATAACTCTGACAGTCACTCTGCCATCCAGGTCATCTTGGAAGCCTGGAATGATAACCGTCTCCTAAAGGAGGCTGTCGATATCATATCCCTAGAACATTCACTTATGTTTTAAAACTGCTTCCGAATGTTTCTCCAGGATTGGATCAATATCAACTTATTGCATCTACTGCAAAAACAACATCTGGTGTGGTACTTGACATCTCATGATTGACTCAATTGCCTAAGCAAGTGATCTGTCAATCATGTACATCCCTCTCCCCTTTAGTCTGTAAGACACCTTTAGAGAGGGTGACTCCATCACCTGCAGGTATACTACCGTGCCAGGAGTCGTCCATTCTAAATACTCATAGAATGCTGTCAAAGTACCCAGATTGGGAAACCACCAAATCTAGATCTAAAACCATAGATCTAGTAACCAGAATGTCTTGATATTATATCCAAGCCCCATGTGGAGAAACTACTGTGTGACAACCAAAGTATAACCGATCGTAGTATAAGAATGTCACTTCCTACTCTGTGTATGTCATCCAAATACCAGGACATCACACCCTACTAGCTTCTTAACAGATCTATCCCCTATTCTGATGAAGTCAAAACCTATGACTGTCACACCAGAAATAGATGATCTATCTCCGCTATATCTGCTTTAATCTATAAATAGACATAAGCCACTTGTCCACCATGTTTCTGCTGCTCCCACTGACTACGACAACCCTCTGGCAGAGTCATATACACGTACACTTCTGAAGCCAGTTCAGAACGACGCTATACTCATCCTCCTGCCGGGTCTCATAGTCTGAAACTACAGTAGTGTCAAGTCTGGGTAAACAAGAACCTCCCTGTCACCGTCCTTGAGCATACCGAAGTACCCCTCGAGTGCCTGAGGTTACCCACCATATCTGCGGAGTGGTCAATGGAATGTCAATCCAGATTGAATCTTTAGGTTCTTATCATATTTTCAGTAATCGTTTGCGGTTCTGGAATCACTTCCAGTTCTACCATACTCCCACTACCGTTTTCTGAAAAAAATCCATTTTTATTAAAACTGTGGCGAGTCAAGAACAAAATCACTATTGATCTTCCAGATGGTAGAAAGTCAACCCTCGTCATAGCCTGGGTCAACCCACAACCAGCCATTACTGAAACGTACCTTGAGTTATCCAGATTCTGGTTTTAAGCATAGCCGGACAACTCCCCGTACCTTAACAATGTCAAGATATGAACTGTTCTATATCCAATACAGAAACAGAGGCACTGATTTAATTGAACTAGATTCAAATCATGCAGCTGTCTCCAGCGCATGTCAACTAAATGGAGAGAGGCCGATCAGCGTTACTCAACTTAGGAGTACTTCCAATTATGAGTAACCTGAAAGAGAAGCAAGTTCTCTTAATCATTACTATTAACTGAATACCATACACAAGTATCTGCATCATCGATCACCTTGAAGAATCCCGATACTTGCAACTCCTGGTTCTCTACTTTATTCATACACCTATAACTTCTCAAAACTTTAGACCCTGTGTTTCTACGAAACACCTGTCTAAGAACTAGAGAAGTCATAAGTAAACCGAATATAGTACGAGGACCAACCCCTCTGTCCTAATGGACACTGGACAATATACAATACTCTGTATAAGTCTCCTGAGTGTAATAACTCATTCCCTGTGTGTTGTAGGTCGAAAACTGTACTTATGGTAAAGAAGAATTACACCGCTGTTCAATGCTCCTTACCTAACCATCCACTGATATAGGTAAATGTCATAGACATAATTTCAAAAAAGTATATCTCACTCTATAAAAATAGACGTACAGATATATCAATTTGAAATTGGTGCACAACAGCGGATATTCAAAACCAAATATTTGCCGTCCGGCAAACAACCCAGATGACTTCCTCAAATATCACTGATTACAATGAATCCCGAAATAATGAGGATGATCACCCAATTCCCAATAACTTACTCCCACTCATCATCTGTAAAACCATACAGATGTGAGAATCATACCTGGTAAATACATACCCTGGAGCAAGTGTCTAATCGGGAAATCAGTTTTCTTTTAACAATACACAGTGAAACTGAAACATTGAAATGTTTCGATGGGGTATCCTGGTATTCCTAGTAATGCCTCTTCCATTATCCAGATTCACAACTGTAACCGTATGTTTCTTTGCCACCTTTCCAAATCCCTTTATAGGTCTTTAGTCATTACCTTCTGCACACCCCTTTAGGCCAAATGGTTTTCTTCCTTCCCTACCGTTCGGCACCAGCCTATGGTTTGGAAGAAGACTATCCAATAAGCATAATGGGTGTACTGTCCTAATCCTAGGAGCACTCGCAATGCGAGAGAAGGTGAAAATAAAAGACAACCGAATAAACCATATTCCTATTTCTCCTGAACCAGAATCCATCCCCGAACTGGAACAAGTTCTTTTCGAGTTCGTATATAACCATACGATGGAGTATCCAAATAAACTGTGGATCTTCGTAGTGATACGGAGTGTTCTGGAGAAATACAAAGGAGATTTAGGATTGGTGAAGAAATACTTGGTTTGGTCGTGAATAGCAGTCGCAGTTTACTTTGCCCTCTTACTAATCCCTTGATATGTCTTTACTTAATACCTTCTGCACACCATCGTTATGCTAATTGGTTTTCTTCATTCCCTACAGGTCGGCACCAGCCTAAGGTTTGGAAGAAGACTATCCAATTTGCGTAATAGGTGTACTATCTCCTAAACTAAGGAGTACTCGCAACCTGAGAGAAGGTAAAAAGAAAAGACAACTGAATAGTCCTATTCATTTTCTCCAGAACCGGAAACCATCATCGAATAAATTCCTTCGAGTTCGTATATAACCATACGATGGTTTTGTCCAATGGAAGTGGACGTTCGTAGTAATACGGGGTGTTCTGGAGAAAAGAGTAAAAGTAGGAGTGGCAATGAGGTCTGCAACTCTGACAATCCAAAAGCCAGTCTTATAAGAAGGTTCGGTTAACTTGGTCACTGAGTCATAGTCTAGGGTCGGGTCAATGGTCGCTGCCAAAGAGAGAGAGAAAAGAAACACTCAGCGTGCACTCTAACCTAGATCAGAATGGTTATCACTTTATCTAATCAGGAAACCTCCCACTGTAACCTTAAATTCTTCTCCAAACCTGAAAGAAGAATTAGTCGGGATCACCCGAGGAGTAAACCAACTCATCAGTGGGAATCGGGATCCAACTATCATCGTATGATAACGTGACGGAATCCACTCACGTCACCACACTCCAGAAGGTATGCGCATGCTTGGCAAGTTTCAGTTTCTTTAGAAACTCCCGATGTGATTTTTACCCCTAGGACCCAAGTGACCTTGACGGAG
This sequence comes from Agapanthus africanus, assembly GCA_030015575.1. NCBI lineage: Eukaryota > Viridiplantae > Streptophyta > Magnoliopsida > Asparagales > Amaryllidaceae > Agapanthus > Agapanthus africanus. Next base: position 104,640,751 of record CM057348.1, on the reverse strand, counting down.
TCAACAAATCAAAGAGTCCTAGTCAAGTTCAACCCGTCATTATCTGGATTGCATTAAACCCAGCCGTACGTGCCCTTGACGGAGTCAACAAGGCCGCACGACTGTCCTAACCAATCCCATTTATGAAACAAACAAGCACCACTTAGCTACCGTACACTACGCCTTGACGGAGTCAACAAACGCAGCACGAATACTAAGTAATACTTGTAAGAAATGACGGAGGGCTACGTCTAGTTTTTGGCGAAAAACTTTTAACGTAATGAACTTGATATCGTTGAAGGAACTGCATAGATTTTTATAAAAAATATAGTGATGAAAACCTTTGCTAAAGAGATCACTCCTGGTGAAGAGATCTCGGCTCTTTCCCCGTAGAATGAGGTGCAGGATATTCCAACTGAATACCAGATGCAAAGCAAAAGTAATGGGCTATAGTGAAGTTATTGCCCTGACGTAAACTTCTGTCCAAGGGGTCACTCCCGGTGAAGGGATCTCGGCCCTTGCCTCGTCGATTGAGGAGCAGGATATTCCAACCGAATACCACTGTGCAAAACAAAAGTGAACATCCTTGTAATAACAGCTTTTTGAAAAATGTTCCAACAACATCAGAATAGGTTTGTTTAGCTTGCATTGATCCGAATCAACGCAGTCCCATCAATTGATCACACCAATAAAGAACGAAAATAATGATGTACGTATATGTCATCCGCATTCGCCACTGGGTCCCGTCATCACCCGTTAGGTTACTTAACTAACGACAGAGCGGGGACTGGACTAGCGCGGATGCAAAATATATACAATATCTACTAGTATATATATCAATATATAAAATTTCGCTCAAGGCGTGATAAAATGCAACATCACAGAAAAATACAGATATCTGGGATCCCCGGGTTTCCTAGAGCCGCTACTGAAACCCGACGTTCCCCTGGTCGTGTGGATAGCCTGTGCAATGAAAATCCTAGACCCCTACGGGCGCGGCAAGTTACCCGCCAAAACCTGAAGGAGGTAGCCCCCTTCAGCAACGTGAATGGACCACCCAGCACTTCACGGAATCCGGTAACTTGGGCACCCCTCCTGGGTCAACCTATACCCCCTACGAGTGCGGCGAATAGCCCGCCAATTCTAGAGTGAAGCCCCCTCCGTCTTAAAGCCATGAGATGCGGGCCCGTTACCCTCTAGAACCCGGCTATCCGTGCAGCCCTCCGCGGGGTAATCCTAGTACAGAAAGTAAAATATACATACAACGGGTACATCGACTTCGACCCGGTCGTGCCCCAAAAGAATAATATACAAACAGGCAGTGACGGCAGTCCACATGTCGGACGCTCGCCCCGCAATATCAAATGTACATATAAAACAAAACTGTACTACCACTGCAACCAGGCTATCCCACACGACCAATCCGCAAGATCACAGCACAACACAGAACATCAACGTGAATGTCACGTTCGCAAATCCGTCTAACCGGGGTATAGCAGTTAGACAGGATTTACCGATCAAATGACATTCACGGTCGCAGATATAATGTACATACTGTGAACTAACATGTTTAAACTTTTCGAACGATCAAATTTATCGAAGTGGGCCCCAAGCAGTACTGTAGCACTCACAGAAAATCTGGGCCCAAAAAGAATATTCCAAAAGCCCCATGTTCAACTCAGAGAACTACTGTAGAAATCTGGAGCAATGATGACACTTTTCGGCGGCGGAACCGCGGCCAAAAGGGGGTTAAGGCCGCGGTTCCGCGGCTCTATAGTGGCATCACGTGACCATTTTTCTACGGTGTTCTCCATATACTCTGCACACATTTCTGAAACACCCTAAAAAACTTTTAGAGCCCAAAAAAATTTCGACAAAAACTGTGCATGTGAAAATACGGTTTTTGGGATTTTTGATCGATCGAGTTTTAAACATACTAGATCAAGCTAGAATAGGTTAACGGCGTGGCTCTGATACCATGTTGCGCCACGGCAGCGCCCCGGCCGTCTACTCGAGGCCAAAATGCGGAATCAAAAATTTTCTTAACTTTAAACCGGGGCTACCGCGGACAATAAACCCGGATCGTAACCATTAACCTAATGCTAGCAAACAAGAGATGGGATAGAATGCTAGACCGAGCGATCCGTGTCCTTCGGTCTTCGCCTCCACTCCGATCTCCTCGCGGAATCTCCGGTCGTCGCCTCCTCGTCGAAACGGGCACCACATCGCCGGATTGTTTTACGGGCTCCCACCTCTGGACCGAGGCAACTCGGGCGCGAAGTTGGCGAGCCGACGCGTCCAAGAGATGCTGTAGGCTAGTGAAGAAAACATTGTCTCTTGGGGGTTGTGAAGTTGCCATGGTGATGGAGGAATGATCAATGAACTTTGGAGAGGGGTTGATGAATTTGTGTAGCATGCAAAATGAGATGATCAAATTTCCCTCATCAAAAATGAAAACCCTCTCACTCTCCCATTGTGGCCGGCCCCTCTCAATCAAAAATGGTGGAGGGAAAAAAAAACCAAAAAGGGAGGTGAGTGTAGGAAACTAAAGAGGTGACCACATCCCAAAAGAGATGATGACAATATCAAATCAATGGCTAATCCCATTTAATGCAAGTCAAGTGATGGAAAAAGAATATAATGATGATAGTCTTATCATAATCCCTCAAATGCAAGAAACCCCTCCACAATAACTTATTTGTACAACTGCAAATAACCCCCTCCATCAAAATCTAACCACTGAATACAAATGCAAAGAGACAAAATCTACACTATCAAATACTAGGATTCGGCTTAAACCAAAGCCGGCTAGTAAAAACCGTCCGATCACGATCCGTGCAATACCGCACGTATCTGATCGAACCCTGCCATATCTCCATACGGCCTCTACAGCGTTTCGCCCGAAACTTGAGTAACTGTGTGTGGTGGACTCTAAAGATTCGTCAATACTATGGTTGTGGATTTAACCACTAGCACGTCAGAGGTATTAGCCATACGTGACAGGCTACCAGCTATTGACCAAAAAGGGACGTCGATGAGCGAACTCATCCTGACACCCTACTGAGCCTGTCAGTGACAATATCCGTACAGTCCGGTCAGTTCGTCTATGAGCATCGCATGGCGGGCCTAGGGGGTTGGTAAAAGTCAGACCCCCAAAAGCGGTACAAGTCGTGTCGGAGTGTAGCCCAGAACACCCTGAGATACTACTGGAATACCTATCAGTAAATCTCCTGCCTCGGCCGAGAGCTTTGTGTAATGGCTCTCCTAGACACAGCGCGACCTCACCCTCAAAACCGGGAGAGACGAACCCCTGCAGATCCGCTCACTGCCTCCATGTGGCTCGGGACTGTACCCAACTAAAACCCGTTTGCATGACTCCTTTGAGCCGTGGTAGGATAGTAATCAAAGCACAGTGGGAACTCACACGAGACAAATGACGATCTCAGGTCGATGAACTAACATGTACACATGTCACCAGGGAACTGCCATCTGACGTCAGGTATAATACCAACTAGCATATTCCCGGCGAGTCCTGTCCGGTGTACTCATAACCCAATGAGCACATGTATACATCTTAGGTGAACCAACTGACACCAGTGGCTTGTCAGACTGGCCACCGCCCCTCGTCGGGGTCTCGACTGTATACACTAGTCTACTAATGGAGTATCGATGCCCAGTCTCGAAACTCCCACGACTAGGGACCTTTTAAGGATGTGCTTATAGACCCCAGCTCCCACGTATATGATCGCCATCATACTGCTGGCCGTCAAGCAAGAATCCTAAGGGCTCTATCAACGTGTAATAGCGATCAGTAATGTCACCTAAAGCAGTACACGATGATAAAGATAAACCAGATAGCATACTATCATCTTGAGTAAGACTGTCCTACTGGGATAGGTCCTCCCTCAATCATTGCAATCACGTGCCTGTGATCCAATAATTGACTCTGAGGGCATTACCTCCAACATCCTTAGTCTAGGAGAGTGCACCTATTACGCTTATTGGATAGTCTTATTCCAAACCATAGGTTGGTTCCGAAAGGTAGGGAATGAAGAAAACCAATTTGCCTAAGTAGGGTGTACAGAAGGTAATATGTAAAGACAAAATAAAAGGGATTAGAAAGAGGGCAAAGTAAATTGCAACTGTTATCATTCACGACCAAACCGCGTGCTTCATCGCTACTCCTATTTCACCTTTGCTTTTTCCCCAGTTCGAGAGAAATAGAATAAGGTATTATTCAGATTGTCTTTTATCATCACCTTCTCTCAAGTTGCGAGTACTCCTAGGATTAGGAGGGTACACCTATTATGCTTACTGGATAGTCTTCTTCCAAACCATAGGCTGGTGCCGAACGGTAGGGAAAGAAGAAAACCATTTTGCCTAACGATGGTGTACAGAAGGTAACGACTAAAGACAAATAAAGGGATTTGGAGAGATGTCAAAGAAATATACGGTTACAGTCATGAATAGGATTATGGAAGAGGCATTACTAAGAATACCAGAATACCCCTACGAAACATTTTCATATTTCAGTTTCACTGTGCATTGTTAATTATAAACTGATTTCCCGATTAGATACTTACTCCTAGGTATGTATTTACCAGGTTTCATTCTCATATCTGTACGGTTTTACAGATAATGAGTGGGAGTAAGTTATTGGGAATTAGGTGATCATCCTCATTATATCGGAATTCATTGTAATTGGTGATATTTGAGGAAATCACCTGGGTACAGTTTTCAGCCTACGATGCACAGGTTATGAATTATTCAACTCAGTGGACTTATATAGAGTATTGTATGTTGTCCAGTATCCGTCAGGACAAAAGAGCAAGTCCTCGTACTATGTTCTGTTTATGTAAATCCCCGTTCCCATCTTAATAAAAGTTTCCGATTTTCTAAATCCCAGAGATTTTCCTTCTTTTTTTCCCTCGTATATTTTGTAGGAGGGTGGTTGCTTGAATTCCAATATTTAAAATTTCCCTAACCCTAAAAGTCAAGACCCAGAATTAAAACCAATTTGGAAAACCAAAACTAAAACAAGTAAAATATTTTACTTTAAACCCTAACCTTACATAAGCCCAACAAATAAACTCAAATTTAAATTAACATATAAAATTCCTTAAGACCTCGGCCCATAGTTTTTCCCTTTAAAAAAAATGGAAATCATTAAACCTAATTAACCCCGGCCCGTTTCTCCTCAGCCCACACAATAAAATAATTAATTAAAATGAATTCCAAAACTTCTCAGCCCAGCCCACTACCTCCAGCCCGCCTCCTCAGCGACTCGACTCGACCCGCTTCTGTTCATCCTCCTCCTCCAACGGCTCCTTCCTCATTTCCCGCTCGCGATCCACGCTCCTCGCCTCCACTCACGCCCACGCCTACGCCTCCGCTCTTGCGACGTTACACCCGCGACTTCAACCCTCATTCATTTCCTCACACCCTCACCTCTCTCTTCTTTTTCATTTTCGAAATTTCCTCACTTCTCTCCATTCACAAAAAAAACCCACCGAGCACCCAACATCCTTCGCTCCACCACCGACGGCGATGACGACAACCCCCTCGGTGACCCCATACCTCCTCCCTCACACTCAACTCACTTCTCACAAGCTCTTCCCTCCATCAACCGAGCATCCCCTGCACACAAATCCCCTGCACACCAACCCCTGCACCGAGCTCGACCACTACCCTGCCCCTCGACGACGGCGATCTCCACGCCACACCGTCGACCCCTACACCCTCTGCATCTTCTTCTCCTCCTCCTCCAAAACCCACACCCGAGCCCTCTCTCTCTCTCTCTTCAAGAAAAATCCAATAACCCAAGTCCTAAACACCCACTATGCCCATCGCCGGAGCGACGCCGTCGACCGTCGTCGACCCCAGTGCACTCACAGAGGACCACTGAGCACCCCTCAACCTCCAGTGACCGTGCAACGACTCCGGGCAACTTCGACACAAATTCCGTATTGCGAGCCAAGCTCGCGCAAATCGTTTCACGACATACATCGCGCGTTCGTGACGCCGCTGCTGCCGTGCAACCCCGAGACGTTTCCAGGCAAGTAATTTACTTGCTACATGCTAATCTACACTTATTTCAAATTCAAACGGATAAGTTATGAAATTACTTTTCCCGATAAAACTTAGTGACATATGTGTTCGATGCTAGACCCCAATGAAAATACTTGCTTAATCTGACGGAAATAGATGTTTTCTGTTGGCCCATATAATGACGAATATCGTGTATAAATCTCACTAGAAAATACGACTGTTAGTGACTAAAATTGATACCCCCAAATATACCGTTAAAACTAGAAATTTCCCGTATCTGAAAATGATTAAAATCACTGTAAATTATGTACATACTGGAATGTTGCGTTTGAGGGATTAAATCGAACCCGACTCGACGAAATTTAACCCTATGTAAACTTATAATGATTTCTGTACTGTAACTGTGACGATATTTAGATCAGAGTGCGACTCTGGACTGTAGTCCAGAGCGACCCTGATTACTGTGTATTGTCCCAAAATGTGTGTCACATTGTTTCCTGAATTCGTATGTTATGGAACTCTACAGTGAATTAAAGGTGGATCTGTTAGATAAACAAAACAATTGGTTTCATTCCGTTTCATTGCCGTTTGCTATTTAAATTGTAAATAAAAGGGCAGAACGTATAACTGTCCAGAACAGATTCAGAAGTGACATACTAATGTTAAACTGTGTATAACTTTTGAAGTACAGATGCGATTGAGGATCCGTCTATTGCGTTGAATACCCTATCGAGAACCCTATATTTTATTCAACTGTAGCATCGCTAAATTCTGAGCGCAACTGGGTGCAATTTGTGTCGCGAAACGGACGTTCAGTTCTGAAACTGAATTTCCAGCCGCAAGCACTTAAAATGAAACAGCTGTATCTTGAATACCGGAAACCTGATTGAACTGAAACTAATTTTGATGAATTTCTGACTGAGTTATCTATTTATCGTATTTGTATCATTTCGTTAAATTCTAAACATATGAATTTATGCAATTTTTGTAAGTTAATGGCGTGCACATTGATTCATAATATACTTAGCTTATTGATGGCATACATACATATATCATACCCCATTTGCCATATACTTAGTGTTAGTGCGTGTTAGAGTCAGTGGACATTGCATTATCGTGCGTGATTGATGTTGGTTTAGGAGTGACGAGTACTCAATGGAAAGTGAATATTCGTAACAGTGATTGATACAGTGAACAGTGATAAAACCGTGCAATTGGTATACTTGTACACGACTAAATCAAGATCATAAATAGTGTAAACCTGGGGATAAAAGGAAAATCGAAATGGAAAGGGAATCGTATTTAGCGGGACCGTGTTTTAGAGGATGATCATTCGAGTAGCGATATATATATTAGGTAGGATCTAGCGATCCGGCTGACAGGGTTATGTCCCGGGCATGTGGGCCGTTGTCTCGGGTATGTATGAGACTCCTGTTAAATATGATCCTCCTTCCACTATGCGATTTCAAACATGACCTAGAGACCGATAGAGACACAGATCATATTTTGCATCATATAGTGACATAGTGATTACTCGCATTGTACTTTCACTAGTATCACCTCTTTTACCTGTTTCATCTTATTATAATAATATTGTTATTGTGTCGCTCTGACGACCTAAGTATGCATGCTCAGATTCCGTGGAAGGACCAGCGCAGGAGACGGATCTACCTTTCGAGTTCACGGAGATATAGTCTGGTGTACTTTCTTTCTTTACTGCTTTCCATAAAAGTGATCGTGAGATTGAACTTGGTTAGTAACTATTCTTGTTATTTGTAATTTGTGAACAATGAATTTTAATGTAATAAATTAGTGATGTGATTCTTTTACCACTGTGCTTTATTTACTGATTACCATGTAATGTTAGAAGCCGAAGTGTGACTACGGCGGGATGATTCCTTGACCGTAGGAGCATGGCTGGCCTAGTCATCCCTCATTTTCCGTATTTTGGGAAGCGGGGCGTGACATGGTTTAGTTGGTATCAGAGCCGTGTTTAGTATCAAGGGATAACATTAACTATACTGTATTACGTTATTCTCGTTTCACTACTCTTGATTTTCATCCTTGAATCTGATCTTATCCTTTTGAATCTTTCGGTGATATGACGTCCCCGAACGACCCCTCCTCGGACTCCAGCACTCAGGACCACACGGAAAGAATACTTAGTGCACTGACCTCTCTCGGGGAAGCTCAGGAGAGGAAGACAGATTTACTCGCTGAGGAACTCAGGGCGATTACCGCCGCAGGAGGACCCTCCGCACTCATTACCGCCCCGAGGGCGCTACTCCACCAGCTTATCATGCTAGGGCTGGTACCGTATCAGACTTCCGGCGGTTACATCCAACTGCATTCACAGGGCTAGTTGAACCCCTTGAAGCTGAGCAATGGCTGGTGAACATGGAGAACTTATTGACAGCCGCCAGGGTTCCAGAGGAAGATAGGGTGGACGTGATAAAGATACAATTGGAAGATGAAGCCCGTACATGGTGGTTGGTGGAAGAAAGCAGGCTAGACGGACCGATTGAATGGGCCAAATTTAAGGAATGTTTCCTAGATCATTATTTTCCTTCCACAGCCAAGGCAGAAATGGAGGAAAGATTTATTATTTTGAAGCAGAATGGACGCCCAGTGGACGTTTATGCAGCAGAGTTCAACCGTCTGAGCCGTTTTGCTCCATACATGGTCGTCTCAGAGGCCACCAGGGCCAGACGCTTCCTTCAGGGGTTAGATTTTGAGTTGCAGCAGTTGATTGCATCATTGGATTTGCAGACTTTCGCACATGTACTCAACGCGGCGAGAGTTCAGGAGCAATTGATTAACAGGTTCAGGAGACCCCCAGTCGTTCCAGCACGTAGCCACGCGCCTTCTCGAGGAGTCATACCGGTTCACAGGCCAGGAACGACACAATTGAAGCGCCCGTTCGTACCACAGTATCGCCTCCAGAGACAGGGCGTAGTTTGCGGCTATTGCGGTAGAGGTAGGCATACCCAGAAGGGTTGTCGCCGTGCCAAGGGACAGTGCTTGATTTGCGGATCCAGTCAGCACAAGATTAGCGGTTACCCTGAGCGAGCAGAGATACAGGGAGGTTCTGGACCGCCACAGCAGAGGCCACAGGAACAGAGGCAACCCTTTACAGGTCGCGGTCAGGGACGGGCTTTCACCTTGACCGCCGAGCAGGCAGAGGTATCAGGAGACGTGGTTACAGGCACTCTACTCGTACATTCCTTTCCAGCTAGAGTACTATTTGATTCTGGAGCATCGCATTGTTTCTTGTCTGAGCATTTCACTGATACACACTCCATACCACATGAACCACTAACCAAGGGATGGGAAATACATACGGGTAACGGCATTATAATATCTAGTCAAGAATGTAGGTTATGCCCGATTGTAGTGTGTGGCAGGGAATTCTATGCGAATTTCCTCCTGATTGGGACAGGCAGTTACGACGCAATTCTCGGGATGGATTGGATGAGCACTTTTCATGCGGTTATCGATTGTCGTGCAAGGAAGGTGATCTTCCGCATTCCCAATCACCCGGAGTTTACTTTCGAGGGCGGAAGCGAATCTTTGGAGCCAGCTAAGTACAGAGCCAAGGCCAAGGAACTGACAGCTATGGAGATTGATGAGAGCCCAGTCCCAGTAATTGTTCGGGACTTTCTGGACGTTTTTCCTTAAGATCTATCAGGTCTACCACCTCTTCGAATCTTGGAGTTCTCGATCGATTTGACTCCAGGAACAGCCCCAGTATCCAAAGCCCCATACAGAATGGCACCAGTTGAGTTGGCGGAATTGAAGAAGCAGGTTGAAGAACTATTGGAGAAGGGATTTATTCGGCCAAGCACTTCACCGTGGGGTGCACCAATCTTATTAGTAAAGAAGAAGGATGGATCGCTGCGAATGTGTATAGATTATCAGGAGCTGAACAAAGTCACAATAAAGAACAAGTACCCAATCCCGCGCATTGACGACTTATTCGCTCAGCTAAGTGGAGCCAAGGTATTCTTGAAGTTGGACCTCTGTTCTGGATATCATCAAATCAGAGTAGCAGCCGAGGATGTATGCAAGACGGCTTTCAGGACCCGATACGGACATTACGAGTTCCTTGTGATGCCATTCGGTGTTATCAATGCCCCCGCAATATTCATGGACTTAATGAATAGGGTGTTCGCAAAGTACTTGGACACGTTTGTCATTGTGTTTATCGACGACATACTTGTCTACTCGAAGACCCGGGAAGAGCATGCTGAACATTTGCGCACGGTCCTACAAATTCTTCGGGAAGAGAAGCTGTATGCGAAGCTAAGCAAGTGTGAATTCTGGCTCGACAAGGTTCAGTTTTTGGGACATATCGTTTCGGGCGAAGGCATCTCGGTAGACCCAGCAAAGATAGAATCTGTCAGAGATTGGCCAACGCCGAAGTCAGTGGCCGAGATCAGGAGTTTTCTGGGATTGGCAGGTTATTATCAGAGATTCGTCCAAGACTTCTCAAGAATTGCTGAACCATTGACGAGGCTGACACGGAAGGACGTACCGTTTACGTGGTCAGAGGAATGCACTCAGGCATTTAACACACTAAAGCAGAAGTTAACCACGGCGCCTATTCTTACAGTACCAGATGATTCCGGTGGTTTGGTGATACACAGTGATGCCTCAGGGAAGGGATTAGGCTGTGTTCTAATGCAGCACGGCCGAGTGGTTGCTTACGCTTCTCGACAACTGAGAAACCACGAGAAGAACTACCCTACGCATGACTTGGAGTTAGCTGCGGTAGTCTTTGCGTTGAAGATTTGGAGGCACTATCTATTGGGTGAGAAAGTGGAGGTGTACACAGACCACAAAAGTTTGAAGTATGTTTTCACTCAGAAAGAATTAAACATGAGGCAGCGCCAATGGCTAGAGCTGATGGCAGATTATGACTTGGACCTTCAGTATCACCCGGGGAAGGTGAATGTTGTACCAGATGCGCTCAGTCGCAAGCCAGCGGTCATGATGTTGACCGATCAGAGGAGCATTATTGAGGACTTTCAGAGACTCGAACTTGAAGTTGTTACGCCGAACGCACTCAGTCAACTTTGGCAACTACAGGTGCAATCTTCCCTGGTGGATCGCATCAAGATTGCACAAGCGGATGATCCCCGATTGCAAAAGTTTAGAGAGCAAGTGGAAGCCGGACTGAGAACGGATTTGATTATACATGAAGATGGCTCTCTGAGATTCGGTAGCAGACTCTGCGTACCCAAGGGAGATGTTCGAGAAGAAGTATTGGCTGAAGCACACAGTTCAGCTTATTCTGTGCATCCGGGAGGTACAAAAATGTATCAGGACCTAAAGCAGCACTTTTGGTGGAACGGGATGAAGCGGGAAATTGCGAGGTTCGTATCCAGGTGTTTGGTATACCAGCAGGTGAAGGCGGAGCATCAGAGGACAGCAGGATTGTTACAACCACTGCCGATACCTGAATGGAAGTGGGAGCACATTACTATGGATTTCGTGACGGCCTTACCACGGAGCCCTAGGGGCAATAACGCCATTTGGGTTATCTTCGATCGCCTCACAAAAACTGCACACTTCCTACCTTTCCGAGTGGGACAGTCGACAGAATCACTGGCAGAAAGATATATGCAAGAGATTGTACGACTTCACGGTGTTCCAGTCAGCATTGTGTCAGACCAGGACACGAGATTCTTGTCACACTTTTGGAAGAGCTTACAGGAGAGCTTGGGTACCCGCCTTAAATTCAGCACATCTTATCACCCACAGACGGATGGACAATCCGAGCGTACGATTCATACGCTCGAGGATATGTTGAGAGCCTGTATGTTGGACTTTCAGGGTTCCTGGGAGGACCATCTGCATCCAGTCGAGTTCTCTTATAACAATAGTTATCAGGATAGTATTCAGATGGCTCCTTTTGAAGCACTATACGGGCGGAAGTGTCGATCCCCAGTATGTTGGGATGATGTGGGAGAACGAAGATTACTGGGCCCCGAACTCATTGTTCAGACAGTCGACAAGGTCCAAATGATTAGGCAGCGTATTAAGATGGCTCAGGATCGACAGAAGAGTTGGGCAGATACCAGCAGGAGGGCACTAGAATTCGAAGTCAGAGATCACGTGTTCTTGAAGATTTCCCCTACCCGTGGAGTTATCAGGTTCGGTGGCCGGGGAAAGCTCAGTCCCCGTTTTATCAGACCTTTTGAGGTGCTAGAGCGAGTAAGAGAGGCGGCCTATCTACTTGCCTTGCCTCCATCGCTAGCGGGTGTGCACAATACCTTTCACGTGTCACAGTTGCGGCGTTATGTTCGGGATGAGAGCCATATCCAGGACCATTCGGAGCTAATTTTGGGTACCGATCTGTCATACGAAGAACAACCCACTACCATCCTCGACCGCAGAGAGAAAGTGCTGAAGAATAAGGTCATTCCGTTAGTCCGAGTGTCTTGGGGCGGTCGTTCCCCAGGAGAATCCACCTGGGAGAGGGAGGAAGATATCCGTGATCGTTATCCACATCTCCTTGTTTAGTACATTGTTTCCTTGTATCCTTGTTAAATTTCGAGGACGAAATTTTTGTAAGGAGGGGTATGATGTAAATCCCCGTTCCCATCTTAATAAAAGTTTCCTATTTTCTAAATCCCAGAGATTTTCCTTCTTTTTTTCCCTCGTATATTTTGTAGGAGGGTGGTTGCTTGAATTCCAATATTTAAAATTTCCCTAACCCTAAAAGTCAAGACCCAGAATTAAAACCAATTTGGAAAACCAAAACTAAAACAAGTAAAATATTTTACTTTAAACCCCAACCTTACATAAGCCCAACAAATAAACTCAAATTTTAATTAACATATAAAATTCGTTAAGACCTCGGCCCATAGTTTTTCCCTTTAAAAAAAATGGAAATCATTAAACCTAATTAACCCCGGCCCGTTTCTCCTCAGCCCACACAATAAAATAATTAATTAAAATGAATTCCAAAACTTCTCAGCCTAGCCCACTCCTTCCAGCCCGCCTCCTCAGTGACCCGACCCGACCCGCTTCTGTTCATCCTCCTCCTCCAACGGCTCCTTCCTCATTTCCCGCTCGCGATCCGCGCTCCTCGCCTCCGCTCGCGCCCACGCCCACGCCTCCGCTCTTGCGACGTTACACCCGCGACTTCAACCCTCATTCATTTCCTCACACCCTCACCTCTCTCTTCTCTTTCATTTTCGAAATTTCCTCACTTCTCTCCATTCACAAAAAAACCCACCGAGCACCCAACATTCCTTGCTCCACCGCCGACAGCGACGACGACAACCCCCTTGGCGACCCCATACCTCCTCCCTCACACTCAACTCACTTCTCACAAGCCCTTCCCTCCATCAACCGAGCATCCCCTGCACATAAATCCCCTGCACACCAACCCCTGCACCGAGCTCGACCACCCCCTCGACGCCGGCGATCTCCATACCACACCATCGACCCCTACACCCTCTGCATCTTCTTCTCCTCCTCTTCCAAAATCCACACCCGAGCCCTCTGTTCCCCTCCGAAAGACGGCGCACAAGACTGCTATATCCTGACGCTGGGATTCGGGGCAGATACTATTTGGTTTTATCCGTCCACCTCTCCGAAGATGCCAAGTTGATTTATGGCACCGTGTATCGGAGGTTTAGACGGATGCGGCCGATGTAGCAGACTTCGTCAGATTCCCCCTCGCTTGAGGGGTTTTTGATTGTGGGGACGCTCTTCCCTACAGGCACAAGCCCCTGCAGTTAATTACGCTACCGCATCGCGGTAACAACTTTCTCCTTCTCCAGAATTTCACTTCGTGTCGTGTGTGTTTATTTTATTTGTGGTTGACCGTGGATTGTATACGGAGACTAAGTAATGCCGTCGCCCGTAGGACGTGGATTAGTCCAAATCCGTATTTACTTAGATTTGGGTTTGGTGTTTTTAGTTTAAGGATGCATTAGTCGCGTTGCGGCTAAGATCAACTTAAACGTTCGTTAATGATACGTTAGTCCTGTTTTGAGACTAAGATCAACTTAACGGGACTGTTTAGATCCGACAAAATAGCATTTGGAGGCTCTATTGCTCCAGTTTAGGGACGTAGTGGTCAATGTTCCAGTTTAGGGACGTAGTGGTCCGTGTTCCAGTTTAGGGACGTGGTGGTCCGACATTAGTTTAAGGACGTTTCGGTCCAATATTAGTTTAGGGACGTTTCGGTCCAATATTAGTTTAAGGACGTCTCGGTCCAATATTAGTTTAAGAACGTCTCGGTCCATATTAATGTATGGTCGTCGGGACTCGTCACCTCTCTGACGACGTTGAATGATTACAACGACAGATGTCAGAGGAGTTCGGAGATGTACCCTCGAACCGAAGTGAATTGATTTAAGAGAGCAATCTTGCTCAGTCAATTTAATTTAAGGACTTATGGCCAAAATTGGGCTAAGTCAAGTTTCAACATTTTTTGTCTTTGGCCTGTGCTAGGGCTTCACCCCTTTTTAGTAATGCACTGCATTATTCTTGTTTTGGTTGGGCTTTGCCCTTTTATAAATGATGCAGAGCATCTATTTTTTTGTTTGGGCTTTGCCCCCCTTTTAAAATGCATAGCATTTTTTATTAGGCCTGTTAGGCCTTTTAATTGGGCTCTGTCTCTTTTCTTTAACAATGCAGAGCATTAAATACTCTGACAGTGCCCCACATGGCTTGTCAGGCGCTTTGCGCTAAATAATGAGCGCAAACTCATATGGGGGTGACACGTGTCACGCTCTGGTGAGCGCAAGCGCAATAGCGCAGTGCGCTGCGCTAGTGCGCTGCGCTGTTGCGCTGCTGACACGTGGCGCGCTCTGGTGAGCGCAAACGAAATAGCGCAGTGCGCTGCGCTGTTGCGCTGCTGACACGTGGCGCGCTCTGGTGAGCGCAAGCGCAATAGCGCAGTGCGCTGTGCTAGTGCGCTGCGCTGTTGCACTGCTGACACGTGGCGCGCCCTGGTGAGTTGCGCCAATTCCAGAGAGCAGAGCTCTAGCGCAGTTTGTAAGTGCAGAGCACTAAGAATCTTTTTAGATTCAAAAACAGTAGTGCAAAGCACTATTTTTTATTTTTATTGTTTTTTTGTTTTGAAGAACCAGTCGTTTAAAAAGAAGTGCAAAGCACTGTTTATTATGTAAAGATCATTGATCTTGTTTTTAGATCAATGATCTATTAGAAGGAATTTCTTCTATTTCATGAAGGTTCTTTACCTTTTTCTTGAAATTTTCTCAGAGTTCCCTCTGTTTGAAGTTCTTGGCCTTTTTTTCAAGAAATGTTCATGCCTTTGAATTGAGGCCTAGGGTCCTTTTTATAGTGCCCATAAATTAGTTAAATTTGTTAAAGAGATCCTTCTCTGAGTAATTTGGGGAATTTTCCCCACCGTTGGATCTTTGATCCAAGGGCTTCTGCTTTGCAGAAGAAAATCTTCTTGTTTTAACAAGAACAGAAAAGATTTCTTAGAAATTTAATTCTGTTTGGCGCAGATGCCCCAGCGCGTGACACGTGTCGCGCAGCGCAACTGCGCTGACACGTGTCGCGCAGCGCAAAGCGCAGACACGTATCGCGCAGCGCAAAGCGCAGCGCAAATGCGCGGGCGCATCTGCGCTGACACGTGTCGCGCAGCGCAACTGCGCGGGCGCAACTGCGCTGACACGTGTCGCGCAGCGCAGCACCAGCGCAACTGAAGCGTTGCTTCCTTTAAATAGTGCTTTGCTCTGATTGGGCGCGCCTTCTTGGGCGCTGCGCTGACGTATCAGCGCCTGACATGTGGCGCGTTGCGCCCGAGATTTGAAGCGTTGCTTCAAAATTTTGAATTTTGAATTTCAACAGAGCTTTGCTCTGATTGGGCGAAACACCCTCTCTCTCTCTCTTCAAGAAAAATCCAATAACCCAAGTCCCAAACACCCACTATGCCCATCGCCGGAGCGACGTCGTCGACCGTCGTCGACCCCAGTGCACTCACAGAGGACCACTGAGCACCCCTCAACCTCCAGTGACCGTGCAACGACTTCGGGCAACTCCGACACAAATTCCGTATCGCGAGCCAAGCTCGCGCAAATCGTTTCACGACGTACATCGCGCGTTCGTGACGCCGCTGCTTCCGTGCAACCCCGAGACGTTTCCAGGCAAGTAATTTACTTGCTACATGCTAATCTACACTTATTTCAAATTCAAAAGGATAAGTTATGAAATTACTTTTCCCGATAAAACTTAGTGACATATGTGTTCGATGCTAGACCCCAATGAAAATACTTGCTTAATCTGACGGAAATAGATGTTTTCTGTTGGCCCATATAATGAAGAATATCGTGTATAAATCTCACTAGAAAATACGATTGTTAGTGACTAAAATTGATACCCCCAAATATACCGTTAAAACTAGAAATTTCCCGTATCTGAAAATGATTAAAATCACTGTAAATTATGTACATACTGGAATGATGCGTTCGAGGGCTTAAATCGAAGCCGACTCGACGAACTTTAACCCTATGTAAACTTCTAATGATTTCTGTACTGTAACTACGACGATATTTAGATCAGAGTACGACTCTGGACTGCAGTCCAGAGCGACCCTGATTACTGTGTACTGTCCCAAAATGTGTGTCACTTTGTTTCCTGAATTCGTATGTTACAGAACTCTACAGTGGATTAAAGGTGGATCTTTTAGCTAAACAAAACAAGTGGTTTCATTCCGTTTCATTACCTTTAGCTAATTAAATTGTAAATAAAAAGGGCAGAACGTATAACTGTCCAGAACAGATTCAGAAGTGACATACTAATATTAAACTGTGTATAACTTTCGAAGTACAGACGCGATTGAGGATCCGTCTATTGCGTTGAATACCCTATCGAGAAACCTATATTTTATTCAACTGTAGTATCGCTAAATTCTGAGCGAAACTGGGTGCAATTCGTGTCGCGAAACGGACGTTCAGTTCTGAAACTGAATTTCCAGCCGCGAGCACTTAAAATGAAACAGCTGTATCTTGAATACCGGAAACCCGATTGAACTAAAACTAATTTTGATGAATTTCTGACTGAGTTATCTATTTATCGTATTTGTATCATTTTGTTAAATTCTAAACATATGAATTTATGCAATTTTTGTAAGTTAATGACGTGCACATTGATTCATAATATACTTAGCTTATTGATGGCATACATACATATATCATACCCCATTTGCCATATACTTAGTGTTAGTGTGTGTTAGAGTCAGTGGACATTGCATTATCGTGCGTGATTGATGTTGGTTTAGGAGTGACGAGTACCCAATGGAAAGTGAATATTCGTAACAGTGATTGATACAGTGAACAGTGATAAAACCGTGCCATTGGTATACTTGTACACGACTAAATCAAGATCATAAATAGTGTAAACCTGGGGATAAAAGGGAAATCGAAGTGGAAAGGGAATCGTATTTAGAGGGACCGTGTTTTAGAGGATGATCATTCGAGCAACGATATATATATTAGGTAGGATCTAGCGATCCGGCTGACAGGGTTATGTCCCGGGCATGTGGGCCGTTGTCTCGGGTATGTACGAGACTCCTGTTAAACATGATCCTCCTTCCACTATGCGATTTCAAACATGACCTAGAGACCGATAGGGACACAGATCATATTTTGCATCATATAGTGACATAGTGATTACTCGCATTGTACTTTCACTAGTATCACCTCTTTTACCTGTTTCATTTTATTATAATAATATTGTTATTGTGTCGCTCTGACGACCTGAGTATGCATGCTCAGATTCCGTGGAAGGACCAGCGCAGGAGACGGATCTACCTTTCGAGTTTACGGAGATATAGTCTGGTGTACTTTCTTTCTTTACTGCTTTCCATAAAAGTGATCGTGAGATTGAACTTGGTTAGTAACTATTCTTGTTATTTGTAATTTGTGAACAATGGATTTTAATGTAATAAATTAGTGATGTGATTCCTTTACCACTGTGCTTTATTTACTGATTACCATGTAATGCTAGAAGCCGAAGTGTGACTACGGCGGGATGATTCCTTGACCGTAGGAGCATGACTGGCCTAGTCATCCCTCGTTTTCCGTATTTTGGGAAGCGCGGCGTGACAGTTTACTTATAACTTCTCTAGTTTTTAGACAAGTGTTTCGACGAAATGCAATGTCTAAGTTTTGAGAAGTTGTGGGTATAGGAATAAAGTAGAGAACCAGGTATCGCAAGTATCGGGATTCTTCAAAGAGATTGAAGATGTAGATTCTTGTGATTGGTATTCAGTTAATAGTAATGATTTTGAGAAACTTGTTTCTCTTTCAGGTTACTCATAATTGGATGGATTCCTAAGTTGAGTAATACTGATTAGCCTTTTTCCATTAAGTTGTTTTGCACTGGAGAAAGCTGCATGATTTGAATCTGGTTCCAATTAAACAAGTGACTCTATTTCTATATTAGATATAGAATGGTTCATATCTTAACAATGTTAAGATACGGGGAGTTGTCCAGCTTATGCTTAAAACCAGACACTGGATAACTCAAGGCACGTTTCTGTAATGGCAGTTTGTGGGTTGACCCTGGCTTTGACGAGGGTTGAAATTTCTACCATTTGGAAGATCAATAGTGATATTGTTCTTGACTCGCCACAGTTTTAGTAAAATGGATTTTTTCAGAAAATAATAGTGGGAGTATGGTAGAACAGGAAGTGATACAGAACCGCAAACGATTACGGAAAATTTAATAGGACCTATATATTCAATCAGGTTTGACATTCCAATAGCCACTCCGCAGATATGGTGGGTAACCTCAGACACCCGAGAGGTACTTCGGTAACCTCAAAGACGGTGATAGGGAGGTTCTTGTTTACCCAGACTTGACACTACTGTTGTTCCAGACTATGAGACCCGGCAGGAGGATAAGTACAGCGTCGTTCTAAACGAGCTTTAGAAGTGCATGCATATATTATTCTGCCAGATGGTTATCGTAGTCAGTGGGAGCAGCGGAAGCGTAGTGGGCAAGTTACTTATGTCTATTTATAAACTTCAGCAGTTATAGCGGAGAAAGATCATCTAATTTTGATGAGACAGTCATAGCTTTGATTTCATCAGAATAGTGGATAGATCTGTTGAGAAGGTAGTAGGGTGTGATGTCCTGGTATTTGGATGACATACACAGAGTAGGAAGTAAAATTCCTATACTACGATCGGTTGTACTTTGGTCGTCACACAGTTGTTTCTACACACAGGATATGGATATAATACTAGACATTCTGGTTACTAGATCTACGGTTTTAGATCTAGATTTGGGTAGTTTCCCAATGTGGATACTTTGACAGTATTCTAATATTTTTTAGTTGACTCCTGGCATGGTGGTGTACCTGCAGGTGATGGAGTCACCCTCTCTAAAGGTGTCTTACAGACTAAAGGAGAGAGGAATGTACATGATTGGCAGATCACTTGCTTAGGCAATTGAGTTGATCGTGAGATGTCAAGTACCACACCAGATGTTGTTTTTGCACTTGATGCGATAAGTTTATATTAATCCAATCTTGGAGAAACATAAGGAAGCAGTTTTAGAACATAAGTGCTTTGATGACGACAGCCTCCTTAGGGAGACGGTTATCATTTCAGGCTTCCAAGGTGACATGGATGACAGAGTGATTGTCAGAGTTATATTTTTCCTCTGACGAGGGACAGTATTATAGACAGGTGGTCCAAGAGGATACTGTGGGAGGCATGGTGCTGAATACTGATTAAGTTCAGTTATCGATACAGTCTAAGAAGTTTGGATTTGAAGTTCATTTATGAACTAGGTCCCATCAGATATCCAGACATATTCTAAGACAGGTATTACTCGATTCGGGAGATAGCTTTCTCCGCGAACTTGAGATTAAGAGAGACATAGAAAGAAACATCAGAGTGGATCCACTCACTAAGGCTATTTCTCGAACACAAGAGTTTTACAAACTAGCTTTATGAAACTGATTAGTAGAGGAGTTGGATGTTCGATATCACACGGGCTGTGAGTATGCAACATCGCAATAATTAGCCTTGAGTGCAAGTGGGAGATTGTTGGAGATAGTACCCTCAAAGTCAATTATTGGATCGCAGGTACGCGATTACAATGATTGAGGCAGGAACTATACCGATATGACAGTCTTACTCGAGATGATAGTTTGCTATCTGGTTTGTCTTTATCATCGTATACATGCTTTAGTTCGCTATTGCATGATTGATAGAGCCCATAGGATTCTTGCTTGATTACCAGCAGTATGATGGCGATCATATACGTGGGAGCTGGAGTCTATAAGCACATCCTTAAAAATGTCCCTAGTCATGGGAGTTTCGAGACAGGGCATTGATACTCCAGAGTAGACTAGTGTATACAGTCGAGACCCCGACGAGGGGCGGTAGCCGGTCTCACAAGCCACTGGTGTCAGTTTGATCACCTAAGATGTATACAGGTGCTCATTGGGTTATTAGTACACCGGACAGGACTCGCCGGGAACCTGCTAGTTGGTATTATACATATCGTCAGATAGCAATTCCCTGGTGACATGTGTACATGTTAGTTCATCGACCTGAGATCGTCATTTGTCTCGTGTGAGTTCCCACTGTGCTTAGATTACTACCCTACCACGCTCAAAGAAGTTGTGCAAACAGGTTTTAGTTGGGTATAGTCCCGAGCCATATTGGAGGCAAGTGAGTGGATCGTCGGGGATTCGTCTCTCCGGGTATTGGGGGTTGATGTCTCTCAGTGCACGGGTGGCCATCACTAGGAATCCTCGGCCGAGATAGTGGAGAATTACTGATTTGGATCAGTAGTTTCTCAGGTGGTGATGGGCTTCATGCCGACAAGATTTATCGCATTATTAGGGGTCTGACTTTATCCACCCCCTAGACTCGATATGCGATACTCTTTAGACGAACGGACCGGACTGTATATACATTGTCACTGTCAGGCTCAGTAGGGTTTATAGATGAGTTCGCTTGTCAGCTTCCCTTCCAATCAATACATAGGCAAACCGTTACGTACAGCTTGTACCTCTGACGTGCTAGTGGTTATACCCAGTGCCAGTGTGTTGATGAGTCATTAGAGTCCCCCACAGACACTTTCCCAAGTTCGGGCGAAACGTTGTAGAAGCCGTATGGGCTTATGGCAAGGTTCGGAAAAAGCACGTGCGTTTTCGCACGTGTCGTTTTTCGGGCAGATAATACTGGTAGGCTTTGGTTTAAGCCGGAACCCAGTATTATACTGTGTAGATATACTATCTTTGTCTCAGTTGCATTTGTATTCGGTTGTAATACAAATGCGGGTATGTTTATACTGATACGGGGTTATCCTGAAATTCGTTTCAGGATCACTTTTGGAAGTTGCCAGTTTCCAGTTTTCTATCAGCCGTATTTTGACATTCGGTTAAATACGGATTTATCTTTTCTTGATGAGGTGAGTCAGTGTTCTAGAAGGTTCTAGAGAGGGTGACAAGGCTTGTGAGTCATTAGGTCATTAATGGTGCTTTTAATGACAAGGTGACTAGGTTAATTGTGATTGGTTTTCTTTTAATGCATTCACACTTGGTGCTAAGAGATTTGTTGTTGATCTTTTCCTTTGTGGTCACCTTCCCCCTCCTACACTCACCTCCCTCCCTCTCTATAAGTGGCTGGCCCCCTCCCCTCCTCTTAAGGCTCATGGTGGTTCACTAGGAAAAAGATTATGATAGATTCGGGTTCATGAAAATTAGATAGCCTCTTTCTCATTTCACCCGATTCCAAAAGGCAACTTCATTAACCGTTCGTCCGTGACTTTGGACGTAACAAGACAAAGTATTCTACTCATTCTCTACTTCATCTTGGTCGTCTCTTTTAGCAAACTTGACGATCGAGTTGCCTCGGTTCAGAGGCGGGAGCCCGTTTGAAGATCCGTCGACGTGGTGCCACCTGGACGACAAGACTGGAGATCGAGGAGATCGGAGCAGCCGCAACAAGCGTGGGATGATGGTTGAAGACCGAAGGACTCGGATCATTCGGTATAACGTTTCTACCCACTTTCTAGTTTGTTAGTTTAGCTTTAATGGCAGATCCGGGTTACGATACACGATAGCGCCAGTTGTAAAAAGTTTTTGTTCCGCATTTGGCGTCTGTTAGACGGCCGGGGCGCTACCGTGGACTTACAATCATTAGTCATCTTTGGAACTAAGATCGATTTGGGAAGGCCTGAGCATAGGAAGGCTCGGTTGATTGGTGATCAAAAGGTTTTTGGCGTCGGGAGACTTGACTAATTTGGGCTGAGATTGGCCTCTTATAATGTTAAACACTAATATCTGCTCGGCGCTCATGTGCTCCCACGTGAGGCTCTAAAGCGGTGTTAAACACTGAAATTTGGAGTGCTCACGTGTGGCACGTGAGGCGTCTGGAAACTGGGCACTGTTTCTTTGGGTTTATTCTCTTATTCTTTTATAAGTGCTAAGCACTATTGAGGGTCACGTGGGATCACGTGAAGCATCCCAAAAATGGGAACTGTCTTTGATTTATTCCCTTTTTTTCCTTTTATAAGTGCTAAGCACTATTAAGGGGTCACGTGACTCGATCTCAGTCGTTCTTTTTTTGTTCATCAAAGGTGCTCACGTGGGAATACGTGATCTGTCGTTATAGCGTTGAACACTAATATACATGGAGATCTTGATCTGAGTTTTGAGAATTTCAGGTCTCTTATTTTTATAAGAATTAAATTCTTTTATAGGGTTAAACCTTAATTTTATCAGAGGAATTAAATTTCTATATCTTTTGGTAAGATTTAAATTCTTTGAACTTAGTTCTTTCCCCTAAGTTTTGAATCTGCATGACAGAATCTCCCCGATGAGAATTAAATTCTCAACTTGCGGGGAGATTTGCTTCTGCAGATCTCAACCAGAGGAAGAACTAAGCTCTTTTTAGAAGAGTTAAATTCTTGGAGTGGCGAAGAAGAGATAAAATAATCTCTATGTATTTCTCCTTATTTAGGGTTTCTTTTTCTAAAAGAGAGGTCGTCTTCTCTTTTTTTTTTGAGAATTGAATTCTCTTTTTCTTTTGTTTTTTCAAAACTTACGGGCGGGTCTCCTCTGTGCAAGACTTGAAGTCTTGGGTCCTTTATATAGTAGAAACAAGTTTGTTGATTTAGTTAAAGAAATCTCTCATTGAGAGATTTTAATTGACTTGGGGATTTTATCCACCATTGGATTTTTGATCCAAAAACTTCTGTTTTACAAAATACATCTTTCTTATTTTTAACAAGATTAGGGAAATATTTCCCCTTACAGAATTTTCTTCTGTAGATAGGCGGTTTTTTAATCACCATTGGATTTTTTAATCCAACGGTAATCTGTTTTACAGAGAAAAGTCTTTCTTGTTTAGAAAGATTTAAGAAAATATTTTCCAAATAGGGTTTTAATATTTTTATTTAGAATTTAATTCTATCAGCTCAGAAGACGTTTAGGATCACTCACGTGCAGCACGTGACCCCTACCGCAACGGCCCAAAAAGGGCATTACGTGCTGACACGTGAGTTTCTCTGGCCTGTTATTTGTTTTTAAAAGGTGCCTATATACTTTGTATATAGATACTCACATACTTGCACGTGAGGCTCAATTTCAACCTTAATTGTTAAACGCAATGCCTATAATCTTTGTTCATAGGCGCATCACGTGTGGGCACGCGATGCTCCATTAGGGGAATTTTTTTATCGCTTTTTCTTTCTTTCTTCCCCCCTTTTTATAAGGGAACAAATACCCCCGCAGTGTTGTTCTCACGTGGCTTGCACGTGAGTACAACGCTGTCACCCTTACAGCCGTGGGATTGTCTAGGGAAATGGGAAGATGAACCGCTCCCCATCATGTCTTATAAATGCAAGGCTTTTCGCCTCTGGGAAACCCATATTCCTTTATCTTCTTCCTTGGTCATTTTCTCGAGAATTTAATTCTCTTCTTCAGAGCTTAGTTCTCTACCTTAAAATCTTTCAGAGTTAAAATCTGCAAAACTTCCCTTTGGGTAAGTCTCTTGAATGACCTTCTTTTTTTTGTTTTCTGCCATGGATTTTAAATCCACCATCAGAGCTTAGCTCATTTCTTAAGTTGGTTTCTCAAAGATCCCAAAACATACATGATTTTTTTTTAGGTTTTGACATCTTGAATGAGTGGGGATTGTTAATCCTCCTTTTAGGGTCTTACTCTACCACCGATCTTTAAGAATCTTGGAATTTAATTGCTAGTCTTTTACTGAATTTTCTGTTCAGATACTATGTCTGTTTATCTGTATGATCTTGACGAGATTATCTCCTATGAAGACATTCGCGTCCAAAGTTGTTGTCATGGCCAGGAGTTTACGAATGCCCAATGTGCTGAGGTGATGCGCCGCTTCGATGAATACAACGGCCGACTACTCCCCCGTCGTTCCGCTCTTTTGAAAATTATCGTGGGGGCGATTTGGGAAGCACTTCTTGAATTTAACGAGGCCATGTCGCTTGAAGCACTTGATGATGCCGAAGACAAGATGCACTCAGTATATCTGATGGGCTTGATCTCGAAGAGTCGGCGAGATGATCTTGTCGATATTTTGCATCAGGTCTTCCAACATGCGATGATAATCTCTGCTTACCAGAGAACGAATGATATCAGCGAGAATCCCGACGCTTGCATTCGTGAGAAAATGCATAAGAAAATGGTCAGAGAAGCTAGAAGCATTTTACTCGGACTTGCTTCTGAATTCTTATATCCATGCCCAGGATTCAGTGTCTTACCATTGTAAATATTTTGATGATATTTTTTGGTTTGTTGTTATCACTGCTGTATAAATTTTCCCAAGTATGAATGGCAAAATTTCCCTTTCTTTTATACCACTGCTCATAAGTGCATCATATGAAGTAGTAGTTACTCGTAAATAAAATGCCCGGGCCCCTGTGTTATACGTGTGAGGCACATGAGGCGCCGCCGCAAATTTTTAAACTCTCGGTGCCGGCGCCCTCGTGCAAGGCACGTGAGGCGCTGCTTCATTACTGAAGGGGTCTTTTCACCTTCTTTTATTGTTTCCTATGGGTCAACTATCTTGTTCCTCATGCCCCTTTATTCCGGTCTTGGAAATAGTTCCACCATGCACAAAATTTTCCGTGCGTAGATTTGAACGTTTCTCTTTATAATCCGAAACCTATGTCTTCCTTCTTCTCTTCTAAGAGAAACCCATTTCTACTAACAGAACTCAAACAAACCAAGAACTATGGTTTGCAATCGTCCTCACACTTGTCGGCAACCATGGGAGGTGCCCATCGAGGAAATGATTCCTCGCTTTGCTGCACGGCTAGTAGACCCTCTTCTTACCGATGTTCAGTATGACGCTATGATGTATGAGCTCCTGACTCGTAGGGGCTCTTCTCTTCCTATGGGCTCCATTTGGCTCCGGATGATCTTTCTATCCGTGCTCGCCGATATCCTTCCTCATCCAGCAGAGATGACTCCGGTGATTCTCGATGCGGCGGAGGATAAGATCGGGTGCTTTCACGAGGCATGTTTGATTACCCAGTCTTTGAGGGACCGATCAGTTCAGTTGCTAAGCCAAATACGAGCTCAATGGTCTATCATGTCCGCCTTCGCTGACGAGCACGGTGCTAATCGATGGGGAGAAACTTCTCGCGAAGACCGCCACTTCAACATGGTAGAGTGGGCGGAGAGGGAATTGGAGAACTTTGTATTTTGTTTTGTCAACCCCTGTATCTCTGATCCCATATTTGGTGATCTCTTCCCCGCAGAGTAGTATGCTTACATCAATGTATTTCTCTTATTATTGACCGTTGAATGTTTCCTGTTGAATGCTTTCTTTTCATTACATATTCATACATGTATCTCGCCTCTGTGCATGAGCTGTATACTTTACCCTCAGGAATCTTTTTGCTAAGTGCGAGCGCCATTGCAGTGTCGTACATGAATCAACACGTTTTGGACACCATTTCCATTTAAGCAGCCACGCAGTTGTGAATGAACGCTTAGTGGGGCGTGAGCCAAAGACTCTCCTTACTGCCTTGTACTGTACATGGTTGGTGCTCGTGGGTTGCGCCTTTCTGTCTTGACTGGACGTGAAGTAGTTTATATACTCATTTCGGAGTTTGTTTAGTTTACATCGATTGGGCTTACAGGCAAACCTGTCCTAACGTCACAGTTAACCCCTGCTCTTTACGACAGAGGTCCGTTAGGGTGTGTGGTACTAAGGCATTCCTAATACGCAGTCTTGCTGTCGTGTCTCTGCTCCCTTCGGGGTTGGACAAGGCGTCCTCAAATAATCTCCCAGGTCATATAACCGTCGGGATAACACATCCTCCCTAGAAATCGCGAGGATTTCCGAGTGTTCATCGCCTCCTTGAGTCGCCAGGATCTCGTTCGGATATTTTTTTTACGAATTTTGAGGACTCATAAGTAGCTTCTTTATTTCAGTGGCATGTAGCTTTGGCAAATGTGGCCCTTAGATAGTCCATCTTGACTCCTTTCAGGGCAACAATGGCTTAGGAAATAAGTTCAGATCTGCCGTCTAAGACTTTTCAACTTTATGAGCCGCGAGGGTCTCATAAAAACTTTTCCCCCTACGAGTCGAGAGGATCCCGTGGGTGTATTTTCTCCTTAGGAGTAATGAGGACTCCTAAGTGCGTTTTCTCTTGAGAGTCGTAAGTATCTCACAAGAGAATTTTCCCCCCTTACAAGTCGAGAGGACTCGTAAGTGGTTTTTCCCTCCTTGTCAATATTCGACTTTGGAGAGTGTGTCCTGTGGATAGTATGCAATAGTCCATCTTGGACCTACTTGCAGGGCCCCAGTGCTTAAGAAACAGGTTGATATCCTCATTGCCTAAGACTTTTTCCCTACGAGCCGAGACGAGTTGAGAAGTTCTCGCAGGAACATTATTTTCCCTATGAGCCGAGACGAATCGAGAAGTTCTCGCAAGAATGTCCTAACGTCACAGTTAACCTCTGCTGATAGAAGTCCGTTAGGGTCTGTGGTACTAGTGTTTTTGTCCGTCGTACCGTCGTGTTGGACGATGTATTCCCCGATATGCAATCTTGCTATTCGAGTAGCCCCACGACTGTCGTGTCTCTGATCCCTTCGGGGGCTGGACAAGACGTCTTCAAGTAATCTCTCAGGTTATATTACCATCGGAAGAGCAAGCGTTATGGATTTTCCATGCCGCTTTTTACTTGAGGTTAAGCTCAATTTTAGAGCCCCGATGAGTCATGACCACTCTGCGTTGATGTGGGATGATCTCCGATAGTCTTTCAGGTTTTATTTGAGTTTCCGTCAAGACCTTGAAGTTAGGGATCTTCCTTTGTTTCGTTTGTTGACATTATGTCTGCTATATTGCGACGAATGTCGAGATTGTCTTTAGGTTGTCAGTGAACCGTCGAGGCTTAGAACTAGGGACTTTGCCATGGCTCCGTTGTTTTGACCATGGGGTCGGTTGTTGACGTTACATATGCATCTTGTGGTGTGAGAAGAAACGACGTTGTTGATATCTTAGCTGTAGATATTGCCATCGAAACTATGAAGCTAGGAATTTTTCTTTGCTTCATTTGTTGACATCGTGTCTACAATATTGCGACGAATGTCGAGATTGTCTCTAGGTTGTCGGTGAACCGTCGAGGCTTGGAACTAGGGACTTTGCCATGGCTCCATTGTTTTGACTCTGGGGTCGGTTGTTGACGTTGCATCTGTGTCACGCTCCACATCCAATACAGAGAGTATTGTCCGCTCTGGCTGAAGCCGCACAATTTTGTCCTTCGGGGTGAACCGGACCCGGCCAGAGGCCACTTCCCAGAAGGTCACCCATCCCAGAACTTCCCTGGCTCGAGCACGCTTAACTATGGAGTTCTCAAGCTCCTGTAGTGCCAGTTCACTTAAAAGGCGCCTCTGTATTGAAGAGTGGTATCATTCCATTTATAGTACAGATCTGCCCTCTTTCGGAATGTATTTCGAAGAGTCCCCATTGTTCTACAGTGGGTCCCACGGACTCAAGAGGTGGCCCCTATGGATTCAAGAGGTGGCCCTCGCCCACTTAACAAAACACTTGGCGTAGCACTTTGTTCCGTGTGGCACTTTGCTCCGTGAGCAAGAACCGGGTCCCGACATTCTCCCCACCTTTGAACAATGGTTCGTCCTCGAACCACAAACCTACTATTGAGGGACCGGCTCTGATACCATTCTGTCACACCCCACCCCCAATACAGAGAGTATTGTCCTCTCTGGCCGAAGCCGCACGGTTTTTTCCTTCGAGGCGAAACGGACCCGAGCCACTTCCCAGGAGGTCACCCATCCCAGAACTTCCCTGGCTCGAGCACGCTTAACTACGGGGTTCTCAAACTCCTGTAGTGCCGGTTCACTTAAAAGGCGCCTCTGTATTGAAGAGTGGTATCATTCCATTTATAGTACAGATCTGCCCTCTTTCGGAATGTATTCCGAAGAGTCCCCATTGTTCTACAGTGGGACTCACGGACTCAAGAGGTGGCCCCTACGGATTCAAGAGGTGGCCCCCACCCACTTAACACGACACTTGGCGTGGCACTTTGTTCCGTGTGGCACTTTGCTCCGTAAGCAAGAACCGGGTCTCGACAATCTGCATCCTGCTGGAGTGAGAGGAAACGTCGTTGTTGACATTGTTGGCTATAGAAACCTGGCTCTCCTTCTGATGGAGCCTGGTGGGAAAATATGGTTCCCTTTTTTGTTTGTTCCCATGGATTGTATACAGGGGTCGATGTGGACTTACCTGCAGGGCAGAAGTTTCATTTTTTATTCTTTCTTTCCGCGATACTCTATCATTTCAGCTTTTTATATAATGAAAGTCGCGATTGCCCAATCATTTCGGCTTTTTTTACTCGTTGCTTTTTATTGCGAGTATGGAACTCGAGATCTGATACCAATCTTAGCATCAGCATTGCTGCGACTGGAATATTGCCAGGAGCGAATCATCATTTGCCGTGAACGGACTTGGAATTTGATACCGATTTAGGCATCAGCGTCGCTACAGCTGGAATATTTCCAGGAACGAATCATCATTTGCCTTTGTCGATTTGAACAAAAGTGGCTTAGCAAACAGTGTTAGCATCATGTTGACTAAGGCCTTTTGACTTTATGAGCCGTAAGGGTCTCATAAAGGTATTTCTCCCTACGAGTCGTGAGGATCTCGTAGGTGTAGGTTCTCCCTAGAAGTCGTGAGGACTTCTAAGTGATGTTTTCTCTTAAAAGTCGTAAGGATCTTACAAGAGTGTTTTCTCGTAACAAGTCGAGAGGACTTATTATTGTCATTCACCACATGAGGATATTCCTCGTCATTGGTGGGGAAATCGTTTATTTGTGCTCGTAGATTGTATACAAGAGCCAATATTGACCGTCTGTAAGGCAATTTGTAGGGTGTGATGGCTTAAGGACAGGTTCAGGTCCATGTATTTTAAGACTTTTGAATCCTATGAGCCATAAGGGTCTCGTAAGGGGAATTCCCCGTACGAGTTGTGAGGATCTCGTAAGTGTAATTTCTCCGTAGGAATCGTGGGGATCCCTAAGTGTGTTGCTCCCTTATGAGCCGTAAGGATCTTACGCAGGTGTTTCCTCCTCACAAGGTCGAGAGGACCTTGCAGGTATCTTTATTTTAATGAGATTGCGCCCTTTCGGGTTTTCACAAACTCGCCGGTAATCCTGCTGTTTTTACTCACAGCGCCCTTTCGGGTTTTCATCCGTGCCCATTTCGCTTGTGGACGTACCGTTTTTTTTTTATTTTTTTTGGTCTTCACCATGGGAATTTTGATTGCAACACAGATCCCAGAAAAAGATATCGCCATGTTTAGGGCGAAGAGTATTAGTTTAGGGACATTTCGGTCCATCGTTAGTTTAGAGACATCTCGGTCCATCGTTAGTTTAGGGATCTCTCGGTCTATGGGGATTTTGAGGCGAAGTTTTGCCGGATACTACTTACAGAGTCTTGACTCAGGAAGATAGCAAGCGGACACGAGCGTCGTCATCTATCATTAACCTGAGTTGTGACTTGTCAGGCGTAGTATTTCTTAAGGAACCGGCCGTTTATTGGCCGGAAGGGTCTTTCGCCATGCATATCCATGAGCAAGTAGGCCCTACCTTGGTAGACCTTGTCTATGATGTACGGACCATCATAGTTCAGCTCGAATTTTCCCCGTTTTGCACGGTTGGGGATCATAGGTCTTTTGACAACTAGCACGAGTTTGCCTTGGTGAAATGTTCTCAGCCTAGTTAGTCTTTCATGTGAGCGCGTCACCTTGCTTTGTAAGCTTCCAGGTTTTGCTGCGCCATGAGACGGGTTTCATCAAGGGCATCAAGCTTCTCAAGCCGAAGATGGGTATTTTCCTCATCTGTCAGCTCATAACGAACCGCCACTCGTAGAGAGGGTAGTTCTATCTCCAGAGGAAGTACCGCTTCCGTGCCGAATACCAACGCGAATGTCGTTGTATTCGTGTCGAATACCACCGGGCAGTAACCCTGCTCCGCCCGTCCTTAGCAGGCCCTTTACGGCCCCTCCCGCGCTAAGGATCAAATCCCTCATCAAGAGGCAACTGGGCTCGCCCTTGCTCGGTTATCCCTAGCTGGTAGTCCCCTACCCCGCAATGTCAGGGATCAAAACCCTCATCAAGAGGCAACCGAGCTCTCCCTTGCTCGGTTATCCCTGGCTGGTAGCTCCCTACCCGCAACGCCAGGGATCAAAGCCCTCACCAAGAGACAGCCGAGCGGCTACCCTGCTCGGCTATCCCTGGCTAGTAATGCACCGCCCCACGATGCCAGGTATCCAAGCCCTCGCTAAGAGGCCCCGGGCAGCAACAGCGCTCGGCCAATTCTTTGGAAATCACCAATCTCCTTGCAACAAAGGTCCCTCCAAATTGTTCAAGCGAACGATCACCACCTCGACTCCAGTGGCTGGAGGACACCGACCTTCTTTCACAGCGGTTAACCAACAAGCACTCGAAGGGAGATCGTTATCTAAAACACGGGCCAGCGACATGCGGCTTAACACTTGATCGAGGTCAGAACTGACAAGCTCAAGTACTCACGCAGGAAAAAACATTATCACGCAGAAGAAAAAGACTAAGTTTCATTCCCACTTCCAAAATCTTTTTACAAGGTACTCTGGGCTTCCCAGCCTTACCAAAATTTCCCGGAGGTTTACAAAAAAGAGAGAAAAAGGAAAGGCCAAAAAATCCAGGCCGCAAGCCCTCCTAGACCTCATGCCCCTCGGTACCATCCCCAAAAGCCGGGACTTCCGCTCCAGCAGCAGCTCCTCCCTTATCGCCCTCTGCCGAAGGCATGACCACCGATAGCGGGACCCGAGCGCGGAGCTCACCATCGGCAAACTCCGGAGACTGCGCCTTGACAACATCAAGAGCTGTGTGCCACGCAATGCCAGAGGCTTCGCCGAGATCGACGTAAAACTGGTCCGACCCCTTGTAATCGGCCACCGCCTTTCGAGCTCGAACCTCGGCAACCTTCGCCGCCTGAAGTACAGCCTCGGCATCCCGTCTGCTGGCATCCCTCGCCTTCTTCATTGCTGCATAGTGATCGGCTAGCTCCACCAACTTAGCCTCGATGGCTCGGTGGGACTCACTTAACCGGTGGTAGGACTCCCGGCATTTTGAGACGATAAGCTCCCCGGCGGCCAATTGGGCTTCAAGGATGGTCATCCTCTCCTTCTCCAAACGCAGCTCGAGTCGAAGGTCCTCGGCCTCCGAAGAAGACTCCCCTGCCAACCTTTTAACATGGGCATCATCCTCGGCCTCCATGCGAGCGCAGTACTGAAGGATCTGATGAAAAACGGCAGAAAGGCTTAGAGACGCTCGAACTGAGGAAAGGGCGCTCAAAATAACACATAGGGGAATGCGTACCTGCACCGCCTCCTGAGCTATAGTTGCCACTTGGGCCCTTAGGGTCCCGCGCGGGAGCGTGCCCCCGGCCGACTCTTCCATGTCAGCGAGCAGGCTGGCGGCGATGGAAAGCCCGGACAGAACTACGAAACAGGCGTCCCCCTCCGGCACAGGAACCCCCTTGGAAATCTCAGTCGGTGGCGCGCGGGAAACCGTCTTTTTCCTCTTAAGAGGGACCTCGTCTTCTCCCTCTCCCGCTTCCCTCGGCCAAAGTTCGGGAACCCGCGGACGCCTCTGGCCGCTGCCGCTGCAACCATCGGGGGCTAGGGTCGAGGCGGACGACCTCGTCGCCGGCGACTCCCCTGGTGCGGAACTCAGGTCAGCCCGAGCCACGGCTATGCCCCCGACTCTCTTCTGGGACAAGGCACCGAGGGCGGCAAGAATCCTGGATCGATCTATTTGCTATGCAAAAGGGGGAAACATGTTCAACTTAGAAGAAGAAGGAGCAGAAGATAAAGGGGAAGAATTTACGGGGGGACCCCCTAGACTCTACCCATACTACATCTACAGACTCCTCAGAAGAAGATATCTAACCTGATTAAAGATAGGTGTCCTCAGGAGATCAAAAGCGAGGAGTCCGAACTGAGGAGAAGAGCGCCGAGATAACGAGATTCCGGGCGAGGAAAAAATGAAGAGGTATGGGCCCTGATGAGGACCCTACCTCTATTTATATCTATCGGCGTGCACATCCAACGGCGACGGTCGCCTCCCGCCAAAAGACTCATCGCATTCGACGGCCACCATCGCTCCACTTGTCGCACGCGCATTAGTCGTATCCTATCGGACGCCGAAAATCTGCGGCCCGTCGTGTCAGCCAACCAGCGCCAGACACGTGGGCCGTCGCTTCGGCGGACGTACATACAATCCGACGCATCCTCTTTAATGCAAGATCTGGCCCCCGATCCGCTGACACCATCAGGAAAATGCAGCTGGTTGCCCGGGAACGCACGCTTACGATATCTATGACAAGGAGCTCACCTCGGGTAACCCGGCAGATCACAGGTCGGGACGAGAGTGGGGGGCTAATGATGATGCTCGATATCAGCGATCTCTCAGATCGTGACACGTAGCTGATGGCGTATCCCGAAGCCCGTAAGGAAGGACCAAGAACAACACGTCGGAAGAACACCCGGATCTGCGACCCTTGGACGTGGCCGACCTTCTGCTATCGACCACACCACTCCTGTAAAATAATTGATGGCTCACCTCTGAGCCCTCGCACAATTGGCCACCTCGGCCCCCTCAGCTCGTCTCCGGGCTTTAGCAGAACCTGGACACCTCGGCCTCCCGCTCGTCCCCGAGGTTCCCGCCGAGCTCATCCTTCTCAGTCTCATCCTGACCGCCCCGCAGCGCCGATCATAGGCTCACACGCCACGGCTCCGCGAATCTCACCATGCGTGAGATATCCGCCACCCACGATCCCACGTTCCACGTCATCACGATCCCCCATTAACGAGCATGTCTCGCCATTAATGCGGGATCCCGCTTATCACGCGGGCTTGGCGTCGGGTGCGTAACGGCCGGCGTGATTCTCGCGCCTGCCTGCCCATCGCCGCTGCTATATAAACCCCTCTTTCAGATCGACAATCAAGATATGCAATTCTCTCCTCACTAGGCCGCTACTCTGCCCAAATTGCACCACTAACTTGATCGTCGGAGAGTCCTCGGTGGTACAACCATCCCGGGACTTTCTTGCAGGTAGCTCGGCCATCACAACCTAAAACCTATTGAGAATCCACACGCTTCAGCAGTCAACCTCCAAATCAATCTTAGCCGTCCATCGTCGCTCGACAGCAGATCTGCGGAAGGTAACATCTTGACATGATACGACGCACGCCAAAAACGGATAAAGGGAATGAAAATTCAGTGTATTTCCATCACATAGTAAATGGAAAAATAATGATGAATTATATCCCAGCTTAGTTCACGAAAAGGAGTCATTCAATAATATAGAACAGAATAAAGTAATTGCAAAGCAATATTTCAAAAGCTTGATGGTTGATTTACCAACCTAAATTATAAAAGTCAAACAAATGATATTTGAATAAAAACTTACAAAAAGAAAAACCGAAAAAAGAATACATATTCACATAGATTAACTATCTCGCCATAATTATTAGAATGATCTTTATTAATTCCACCGTTATTCTAAATATAAAAAAATAGTCAAAAACCTAAAATATAACTACCGAGCATATATCCTAAAAAATAAAACTTCTCTAATATATAAGACTAACCTGATCATGACAAGCCTTTTTTCTAATCTCAAATTCAATGGGTTTAAGAATTTTTGTTTCAATCTTACAAAATTTAGAAATCATAGCAATAAATTTACATCCTAAGCTTTTCTGAATCCAATATATTTAGCTTTTACTATTATCTATATAATACATAGTAAAATATGAACTGATAATTAACTAAAACTTATAAAAATCATATTAAACTTTATTGCCTCAACCTGTAGCATGAACTTCCTCATAATTAATGGCTGGAAAATTAAGAATTTCATTTTTTTTTACAAAATAATTCAGACAAATCAAAAACAAATCTGAAATAGTAAAATTAAGTTCTTACAAAAATAAAATATATACAAGGTCGTCCACCATAGCTTGAAGCTGAGTGTTTTGGCCTGCAATCTGATCTTGGATTTAGCCACCAATAAAAAAAATCATCAATTTCATTCTCCTACAAAATATAGTTCATATAAATCAAAGTACAACTACAATACTAAAAAGACAAGCTTCTGATATTGTAACCATAAATAAAAAAACAAGTATACAATTTTACTCTTTATATAAATAAAAAAAACAAATCTGAAATAGTAAAATTAAATTTCCTGCAAAAATAAAATATATACAAAATCGTTCTCCACAACTTGAAACTGAGTGTTTTGATCGACAACCTGGTCTTGGTCTTGCCCACCAATAGGAAAAACTTCAATTTCATTTTTCTCTAAAATATAGTTTTTATACATCAAATTATAACTGCAATACTGAAAAAGGTAAGGTTCGGATAAATTTTGAACATCCAAAAAAAGACAAATATACAATTTCTTACGTTTCATATAAATCAAAAACAAATAAGATATAATAAAATTAAATTTTTGCAAAACATGAAATATATACACAGTGAAGATTTTGTAAAACATGAAGCTGAGCATTTAATCTGTGGGAAACGATTTTGTTATATATCTCATCTTTTACGAGAAACTTAATTTTATTATTTCAGATTTGTTTTGATTTATATGAAGCGCAAGAAATTGAATGCTTCTTGTCTTTTTTATGTTCAAAATTAACCAGAATCTTACCTTTTCAATATTGTAGTTATACTTTGATTTATAAAAACTATATTTTATGGGAGAATGAAATAAAAGATTTTCCTATTTTAAACAAGACCAAGATCTGATTGCGGACCAAAACGCTCAGCTTCAAGCTGTGGAGAACGACTTTGTATATATCATATTTTTATAAGAAACTTAATTTTACTATTTCAGATTTGTTTTCGATTTATATGAAGCGCAAAGAACTGTATACTTCATATCATTGTTTATATTAATAAATCTTAACCTTACCTTTTCAATATTATAGTTGTATTTTGATTTATATGAACTATATTTTATTAGAACGAAATTGAAGATTTTGATATTGATGGGTAAAACCAAAATCAGGTTGCGGACCAAAACGTTCCGCTTCAAACTGTAGGGAACAACTTAGTATATCTTATTTTTACAAAAAATTAATTTTAATATTCATATTTGTTTTTTATTTATATGAAATTTTTGTAGATAAATGAAATTCTTAATTTTTCAACCATTAATAATGAGAAAGTTCAGGCAGTGGGTCAAGACAATGTTCTATATGTTTTTTTTTAAAGTTTTAGTTAATTATCAATTCAGATTTTACTGTCTATTATATAGATAATAATAAAAACTAAATATATTGCATTCAGGAAAGTTTGGACCGCAAATTTATTATTGTGATGTCTAAAATTTGTACGATTGGAACAAAAAGACCCGAACCTTCCGAATTTGAGCCTAGAAAAAAGACTCGTCATGACCGGGTTGTCCTTACATATTAGACAAGTTTTATTTTTTAGGATATATGCTCGGTAGCTATGTTTTGTTTTCTTATTTTATTGTTTTATATTTAATATAACGGTAGAATTAATGAAGATCGTCTTAATAATTACGGCGAGATAGTTAATCTTAGTGAATATGTATTTTTTTGTTTCCCTTTTTATGTAAGTTTTTTATCCAAATATTATTTGTTAACTTTTACACGTAATTTAGGCTGGTAGCACATTTGAAAAGAATGTGAATTGAGACATGGCTCGGTGTTCTATAGGTATGTTAAAGATCTTACATCTTCACTGTGAAGTTTTGGTTGTCCTAATCTAATTTGTTCTTTCTACTGTTTCAAGAGTTCTTGTTATTATTTGGATATATTTTTGTAGATCATGTATTTTTTATGTTTTATTCATAGTATTTTGATGTTCTTATAGCTATTTTTGTTTGGTTTATTTCTCTTTTATGTGTTCTTTTTCTTGGTTGTTTCTGAGATGTTTAAGTTACACATTTTTTGTAGATTTGTCTGTGAAAAAAGGATTGTGAAGCTACAATACAAAGTATTTAGGTTTTGTGCTACATCACATTTCATGTTATAAACCTATAATTGATGAGTTTATTGCTCATTTATGTTTTTTCTTCTTGCATTCAGTGTTATAATTTGTGTAATTACAAATTAGCTTTTTAACCACTATAGTTTGTGTGCACATTTATAACATTTTTGTTCTCAATTATATGGTTGTTTGGCGGTTAATTTGTTCTAAATATCTCTAATCAATATAGTATATACCAATCACAAAGTATTTCTTTTTAATACCCAGTATTTTTGTATTTTGTGGTGCAAGAAATTGTTGATATTTTTGAAATGTTTAATCCTGGTAATCTCTAACTTTATTTCATCTTTTCGTCTTTTTGAAACTGCTTTCATACTTGCATAGGATCAGTTGTGCATATTATCAGTGTAGAATCAATCTCATATACATAAAGAGTTCATTGATGATGAAGCGGACTTTAATGGGTATAAATGTCATACAGAGGTGGTATCAAGCATATCAATTATTAAAATTGCAACAATGTTTTCCCAAAAGCCTAAAATGGGAACAAAAGAAAAAAGGGAATGAGATATAGTGAGGATTGTTTGATCTACTTTCATTTTTCTCCTTTTTTTTCTTTCATGCAATCTGTTTCTTGCTTTGATTTTCTGCTTTACCTGTTGCTTGACTTTCTTTCATGCAATTTGTATTATTCATTTCTTTATTTCTTTTTGATTTCCTCTTTTGAATGATTTCTTGTTTGCATCGTAACAGGTAACAGTTGAAGCTTACAGATTCAGTAGAGATGGAACACAAAATTAATATTACTTTAAATTTAATATGTAGTGTTTTTCTATATGACAATCTGATGTAATATACTGTTACCATGAGGCATGAACAGATAATATACTGCTACTATGAGACAAGAATATATAATCTACTGCTATGAAACATGTGTTTTTTCTTCTTTTTTAAAGTGGCATCAGCTAGTATCCCTAACCGGAAGTTCAATGTATGAGGGGAATAAATTACACTAAACTTCCGTTAGCTTAAAGTTTTTTTTTATTACAGTAAGCTCCCTATAAGTTCTATACTTAAATGGTATTTCATGAAAGAATCCCTTAAAACCAAAGTTCAGGTTATTTACTGTAATAAATAAACTTTTAGTTAGTTTAATGATAAATTGCAGAAATTAAGGTATGGCAGTGTGATTTTAGCCTTGTGTAATACCACATGATCAATTTAGCCTACATGAGAAAAAAGGATATGAAAGATGACTAGAAAAAAAGACTAGGAGGAATCCATAGATTGATGAATGGGGGTTAAAAAAGGAACTCTAATATTTTACTCGATTATAGTGAACTGAGTGAAAAAAAAGGCTAAATCGCATTTAAATACCCGATGTTTCATCCAATTAATAGATAAATAACTTCGATTCTAAAAGTGGCGAATAAATACCAAATGTTTACTTTTGCACTTTAATGACTAATGTCGTTAACGGAAAACGAGAAATTACCATCATACTCTCCTATGCAACTGACCTTGACTTATGTTTGACTGTCCCAAATTAAAAATAAAACTAAAACAAATCTCTCTTCTTTCCCCTTTTTCTCCATCCTAAACCCTAATTTTCTTTCTGTGAATCAAAAGAACATCCCAATCAAAGAAATTAGAAGCTTAATTGAAGGAGTAAAAGAGGGTTTAGCTGAAGATCTGCGTCTTCACAGTTGTTGGAGTATAATTTCGATAAATTTTGAGAAGAGATGAAGCCATGTTTAAGGTTAGGATTCTCAACTGGCTTTGAGAAGAAGAAGGAGAAGAAAGGATTAGGGTTCTCAATTGGCTTTGAGGAGGAAGAAAGAAAGGGGCCTTTGCTTATGGTTCTTTTTTTTTTTGGATTAATAGGAGATATAAAACCTATATTTATATTGTATGGGAAAATTAATCAAAAAAGACTCGCCTGATTGTCACATGGAATCAAAAAAGAATTTCGAGAGATGCGTTGGGTATTTATCTGCTACTTTTAGAATTGTAGATATTTATTGGTCAATTGAGTGAAACATCGGGTATTTAAATGTAATTCAGCCACACAAAAAAAAGGGTAACATGGTTTAGTTAATTAAGGTTGTGATGGATCT
Source organism: Agapanthus africanus (assembly GCA_030015575.1). Classification (NCBI taxonomy): domain Eukaryota; kingdom Viridiplantae; phylum Streptophyta; class Magnoliopsida; order Asparagales; family Amaryllidaceae; genus Agapanthus; species Agapanthus africanus. Next base: position 104,602,075 of record CM057348.1, on the reverse strand, counting down.
CTGGATCTCCTTCAGATGTTATCTTCCGTTGATCTCTTCGCGTGTTGACGGATGGCTGAGGTTTGATCTGGAGGTTGTTTCCTTTAGCGTGTGGATCTCAATGGGTTTGGATTTGAGGTGAAGCCGAGCTACCTGCAAGGAAGTCCCGGGGTGGTTGTACCACCGAGGACTGTCCGACGATCAAGTTAGTGGTGTAAGTTGGACAGAGTAGCGGCTTAGTGGAAAGAATTGCGTACCTCGATCGTCTGAGAGAAGGGGTTTATATAGGGGCAGCAAAGAGTAGTCGGGCGCGAGAATCACGCCGGCCGTTACATCCCTGGCGTCACGCCCGCGTGATAGGCGGGATCCCGCATTAATGACGAGACAGGCTCGTTAATGGGGGATCGTGATGGCGTGGAACGCGGGATCATGGGCGGCGGATATCTCGCGCATGGCGAGATTCGCGGAGGCGCCAGTGATCGGCGCTGTGGGTCGGTCTGGGTTAGACCGAGGAAGATGAGATCGGCGGGAGGCTCGGGTACGAGCGGGAGGCCGAGGCGTCTTGGTTCCGTGATAGCTCGAAGGCGAGTCGGGGGAGGTCTGGAAGGTCACCAAAGGTCGGGAGACTCCTCGGGCCGGAGGCCCGAGATGTGATTCCAACCGAGGTTCCCCTTCTTATAGGTTCTGGGACACGTCATCCGCTACGTGTCAGCATCTGGGGAGTCATTGATATCGAGCCTCATCATTAGCCCCCCACTCTCGTCTTGACCCGTTCCAGGGTCGGGCCGAGAGTGGTCTGACCGATCACCCGAAGTGAGCTCTCACTCGAAGATATCGTCGGCGTGCATCCCCAGGCAAAGAGTAGTATTTTCTTGATGGCGTCTGCGGATCAGGGGAGAGATCTCGCATTAAAGGGGAAGCGCCGGATCGCATGTACGTTCGTCGAAGCGACGGCCTACGTGTCTGGCATTGGTTGGCTTGCGAGACGTATCACAGGCGTCCCTGCGCTCGAAGGGACGCGTCCAATGTGAGTGCGACAGATGGAACGTTGTCGGCCATTGGTGGCGAAACCGTTGTCTTGGCGGGAGTCGATCGGAGCCGTAGGATGCGTGCGCCGGCAGCTATAAATAGAGGTGGGATCCCCATCAGGGCCCATACCTCTTCATCATTTCCTCGTCCCTAGTCGTGTCAGCTCGGCGCTCTTCTCCTCAGTTCGGATTTCTTGCGTTTGATCTCCCAAGGACAATCCCCTTTGATCAGGTTAGATGTCCTCTTCTGAGGAGTCTGTAGATATGGTCCGAGTAGAGTCTGGGGAGTCTTCTGAAGCTTCCTCTTCTACTTCTTCCTCTTCCTCCTCTGAGTCGGAGCCTCCCCGGGGAGTTAGGGTCAGTAATGCTCCTTGAGGTCGTGCGACGGGGGCGGTCCCCAGAGCACAGGTCGCGGGTGTTCTTGGCGTGCGATCCTCGCTGAGGCATGCGGAGGAGCTCGCCAACATCAAGACTCGTTTCCTCATTCCTCCCGGCTATTCGCTTCGTCTGGCCGAGGAGGGGGAGAGGGCAGACCAGGTACGGGGAAATGAGATTGTCTTGTACGTGGAAGCCTTTTGGGCCGTGATGCGTCTGCCCTTCTCCCCCGAGGTGAGTGCGACGTTGAATTGTTTTAGGTTAGCCCCGGGCCAGTTAGTGCCGAGCTCTTGGAGGATCCTCCTCGGGTTCCTGGTCCGGTTGAAACTGAGTCTGATCCCTTTCAGCCTGAGCCTTCTCGTTTCTTCTCTTTGCTACAAAAACCATCCTGGCGTCCGCAGGGGCGAGCCGAGCTGGGTATACCTCTCCTTTAGAAGACAACGGGGGGACGCTGCCGGGTCGGGGGTCGTCGTAGTACCTTCTTCCATTCACGAATGGAAGAAGAAGTTTTTGTTTGTGGCCCCACCCGAGGGCGAGGATTAGTTTGTGCCCACCCAGTGGCAAGGGGCCAGGTGTCCGCGGGTGAGTCGGTTGAATGATGCCGACGCGGTGGCGGTGTCAAAATGGGATCCCCTCCCTCGGGTCGATGTGCTGCTGTCTGAGCGGGCCCTCAGTTGGGCCGGGCTCAGCCCCACCCAGTACGCGGGTAAGTTAGGAGCTCTCAGGCGACCTGTTTGGACTTGTGCATTCTTTTACTTTCCTGGCATTGCTGAATCCTCTGTATTTTGTCTTATGCAGAACCCATGGACTTAAGCAAGTTCCGGACGGCAATGGTTGACGTGAAGAAGGGGAAGAAGGCCGGAGGCGTCGGCCCTTCTCGCCTGTCGTCTGCTCCGGCCTCTCCGGCTTCGTCCCCGCCGGCGGCAGCTCCATCCAAGCGCCCAAGCGCTCCTCGGGCCTCCGAGTCCAGCCGCGTACCTATCCGGAACCGTGCTCAGGAGAAAGAGCCCCGTGCTCCCGAGGTGGGAGTCGAGACTAGCTCTCCCGTGTCGCTCCTCAAAAGGTTTCACAAGACGGCGCCCCGCTCCTCAGCTTCCCCGATCCTCGTGGACGATTGGGAGTTTCGCTTTGAGGTGCCCTCGGGGGTTTCCGTCACCAACAGCCTGCTTTCGGAGATGGAGAGGTCGGCCGGGGCAGAATCCCTTGGGGGACCCTCTGTGCCCAAATGGCGGCCATGGCCCAAAAGGCCGTGCAGGTTAGTGTTCGCACCCGACTCAGTTCTTCGTTCATCATTATTGTTCGCTTGATTAGGTGCTTTCCTTTCCTTTTTAATCCTCTTTCTTTTCTTCAGATCCTCCAGCACGTCGCCCTCGTCGTCAACATGGAGGACGAAGAGATAGCCCTGGCGATGCGGGCCGCGGGCGAGTTCTCTTCACGGGAGGAGAGCTCGAGGCGGGAGCTGGAGGAAGCGAGGGAGAGGGTCGCCGCCCTTGAAGACCGTGTGGCGGCCGCGAATCGAGAGGTCGCCAGGTGCCGGGAGGCTGCCCGAGCCGCCAAGGCCCAGTTGGAAGACTCCTAGGTGCTTGTCGCCACTTTGAAGAAGACGGAGAGCACCCTCCGAAAGGAGAACGAGACGGCGAAGGAGAGGACGAGGCATGCCGAGATCCGGGCGTCAAAGGCTGAGCTTCTGGCATTGAAGGTAGTGGAGAGCTACAAGGAGTCGGACCTGTTCTATGCCGATCTTGCTGCATCCGCTGGCGTTATTTGTCACAACGCCCTCGACGCCGTTAAGGCCCAGATGCCGGAGTTCCCTGACGGCAAACTCCGGAAGGAGTACCCTCATGAAGAAGACGCGCGGGGGAACGTCCCTGGAAACGTCATGGGGGAAGAGCCCCCCGGTGGGAGCGTGAGGGACAAGTCGGTTGCCCCAGCTCCCGGTGCCGAGGCTCCTGTCGTAGGTGCCGACTCTGAAGATACCTCCCTGGTGGCCATAGTGGATGCGCAGCTCATTGGGGTTCGCCCCATCCCTGAACTTCCCCGCCTCTTCATTTTCTTTGCGCTAAAATTTTGTAGGCCTCCAGGCGTTTTTATAAGGCTGGGGAGCCAAAAATACCTCTGTAAAGACTTCTGATTTTTTGTGAATAGAAAATCCATTTTGCAGTTTCTTTGCGTGTGCATTTTCCTTTTGTTTGTGGTAAACATTTGTATTTGCACAGTACTGCTTTCATCTTTAGGTTGGTATTTCATCTAGCGATTGCACGTCGAGTTGAGAGTTGAAGTCGATTATTTGCCAAGTGTGTAAAGACCGGTGTAAGGTCGGTATCTCCATGGCCCTGAAGTCAAGATGAAGATCGCTTAGACGTGAATGGACCGAGCAGGGTAGCTACTCTGGGGCCTCTGGATGAGGGCTTTGACCCTTGGCGTCGTGGGGTAAGAAATTACCAGCCAAGGATAATCGAGCAGGGTAGCTGATCGGTGACCTCTTGGTGAGGGTTTTGATCCTTAGCGTGGGAGGGCATAGGGAAGCCTGCTAAGGATGGACCGAGCGGGGTTGCCGCTCGGTGCCTCTTGGTGAGGGCTTAGATCCTTGGCGTCGTGGGTAAGAAGTTACCAGCCAGGGATAACCGAGCAGGCTCACCGACCGGTTGCCTCTTTGTGAAGGCTTAGATCCTTGGCATCGTGGGTAAAAAGTTACCAGCTAAGGATAACCGAGCAGGCTCACCGACCGGTTGCCTCTTTGTGAGGGCTTTGATCCTTAGCGCGGAAGGGCATAGGGAGGCCTGCTAAGGATGGACCGAGCGGGGTTGCCGCTCGGTGGCCTCTTGGAGAGGGATTAGATCCTTAGCGCGGGAGGGGCCGTAAGAGGCCTGCTAAGGACGGACCGAGCAGGGTTGTTGCCCGGTGCCTCTTGGTGAGGGCTTAGATCCTTGGCGTCGTGGGGTAGGGAACTACCAACCAAGGATAACCGAGCAGAGTAGCTTCCTGGTTGCCTCTTTGTGAGGGCTTCGATCCTTAGCGCGAGAGGGGTCGTAAGAGGCCTGCTAAGGATGGGCTGAGCAGGGTTGCTGCTTGGTGCCTCTTGGCGAGAGCTTAGATCTCTGGGGTCATGGGGTAGGTAACTACCAGCCAGGGATAACTGAACAAGGGAGCTGCCCGGTTGCCTCTTGGCGAGGGCTTCGGTCCTTAGCGCGAGAGGGCATAGGGAGGCCTGCTAAGGATTGACCGAGTAGGGTTACTGCCCGGTTGCCTCATTATGAGGGCTTGGATCCCTGGCGTCGGTGGGCAGGGAACTACCAGCCAGGGATAACCGAGCAGGGTACCCGCTCGGTTGCCTCTTGGCGAGGGCTTGGATCCCTGGCGTCGGTGGGTACGGAACTACCAGCCAGGGATAACCGAGCAGGGTAGCTGCTTGGTTGATTCATGAGGTTCTGTCCGATCTTTCCCGATGTTTGAACATTGGGAGGGGCGACCGTCGTAGGCAGCACGTGTCAGGAATTCTTGGGGGTGGCGTGACGTTTCGGGAAGTTGCGTCAGTTCTTGCTACTTGGCGTCGAGGTATTGGAGCAATCTTTGACGGATCCCAGGATTTGCGCGTGAATCTGGGTCCTTTAGGACTCAAATTTGGTTTATAAATAGAGAAGGAGATGGAAACCCCTTCGGCACCATTTTCTTTTGAGATGACAGGGTGCATGTACTCGATCGAAGATATTATCACCTTTGACGACGTCTCCTTGTATGGACAATCCCTTACCGAGGATGGGTATCAGGGAGTGGTTCACCGTATAGAGGATCATGTCAGCCGGCTTCTCCCTCAGAGGTCATCCCTGCTTCAGTTGTTGATGTACACGATTTGGAGGAGGTCCCCAGGGTTGGACAACCCCTTCACTGAGAAGCTTCTGGACGAAGCTCTCTACAAGGTACGTTCAATCTTCCTGCTTGGCCTCATCTCCAAAGCCAGGCATGACCGATCCCTGGCCCTCATTCTGGAGTGCTTTAAAATGAGGTACATTGTGAGCCAAGGCTCGGAGGGCGGAGCGTCGGGTGCTTCTGTGGCATCCTGGGTTCATGTGCAGCATCGGCAGGAGCGGGCTGCAGAGGCTAAGGCTCGGCTAGCAGAAATTTACTCTGAGTATTAGCGGGAGTACTTCCTCGATCTCGTTCCACCTCTGTTGTAACTTTTTCTTTATTTTTCTGTAAAGCTGAAGAGCCCATAATACCCTTTGGAATAAATAAAAACTCTTCTTTTTGCAATGTCTTATTGTTCCCTTCTTATTATATAAACAGAAAGAACTTGAGAAAAGTTTACATTGCCTTAGTGAAAGAAGAAGTACACGCTCGTAGATATTCTTTTTATTGGTACAGTTTGAGCTTCTCGGCGTTGTAAGGCTGTGGAAACTTGCGCCCATTCGCGTCTTACAAGCGGTAGGCTCCACCGGGCAGGGCCTCGGAAACGAGGAAAGGACTGTTCCACTTTGGAGAAAATTTATGCAGCTTGCCTTGATCGACGAACTTGTTCCGTCTCAAGACTAAATCTCCGGTCTTGAAGAAGCGGCGCTTGACTCGCGCGTTGTAGTAGCAGGCGGTTTGCTGTTGATAAGCGGCAACTCTGATCTGAGCCCTGTCTCGTTTCTCCAAAAAGATGTACAGGTTAGTTCGGAGTGCCGAGGTGTTTGCTTCATCATCGAAGTGCTCGACCAGGTGACTGGGGAGCCCGATCTTCGCTGGAACCATTGCCTCGGTTCCGTAGCAGAGGCTGAAAGGGTCTCTCCGGTGGGGGTTTTCCTTGACGTGTGCAGGGCCTATAGGACTGTTTCCCCAAACAGAGCAAAGCTCTGTTTGAATTTCAAAAATTCAAAAAAAATTGAAGCAACGCTTCAGATTCCTTGCGCTGCGCGCAACGCGCCACGTGTCAAAAGCTGACACGCCAGCGCTGCACCCAAGACAGCGCACCCAATCAGAGCAAGGCTCTATTTAAAATAAAAATAAAGGAAGCAACGCTTCAGATGCTTTGCGCTCTGCGCTGCGCGACACGTGGAAGCGCAGTTGCGCTGCCATCTGCGCTGTGCGACACGTGTCAAGCACAGGTGCGCTTGCGCCAACTGTGCTAACACTAAAACAAAATTAAAATTCCAGCGCGAACGGCCTCGATCCACTTCGTGAAGTAGTCCACCGCGACAAGGACATACTTGTGCCCGCCCATACCTGTTGGGAACTGGCCTATCATATCCATTCCCCATTGGGCGAACGGACACGGGGAGGTTAGGGCGGTTAGCTCGGTAGCGGGAAGACGAGGTATGCTTCCATAGAGTTGGCAGCTCTTGCATCTCCTGACCAACTTCTGGGCGTCCTGATGAATGGTCAGCCAGTAATACCCCTGGAGCAATACTTTCTGGATCAAGGTGCGAGCCCCTTGGTGCGCGCCGCCGACCCCTTCATGGATCTCACGGAGGACGTGGTCGGCTTCATGGGGGTCAACTCACCGCAGCAGGGGCTGAGTGAAGGACTTCTTGTAGAGGTTCCCATTCCTCCAGACAAAATGGCGAGCTCTGGCTTGGAGACGGCGGACTTCTCCCCGATCTTCTGGGAGCGTACCTTCCCTCAGGAATTCCACGAGGGGCTTTCTCCAATCTCGGTCTTCTTCCTGGACTGTATACACTTTAAGTATTGTTTCCCCGTCTTCCACGTTGGGCCGTGGCAAGACCTCGAACAGGATGCTCCTCTTGTTGTTGGCCGAGTAGGATGAAGCCAGCCTACTCAAGGCGTCGGTTTGGGCGTTGAGCTGTCTGGGGATCTGCTCTACCTGGACTTCATTGAAGTCCTTTCGCAGTCTTCTTACCTCGACCAGGTACTTCACCATCAGAGGCTCCCATGCCTCAAATCGGCCGGTCACTTGGCCGACGACTAGGGCGGAGTCACTGCGGATCCGAATCGTTTTCAGCCCTAGTCCGGAGGCTATGAGCAGTCCGGCCAGCAAGGCCTCGTATTCCGCTGCATTATTTGATGCCTTGAATCTGAGCTTCAGGGAATACTCCATTTCTGCCTCGTTTGGGCCCCGAATGATGAGGCCGGCACCACATCCTTCCTCGGTCGAGGACCCGTCGACGTAAAGGATCCAGTCAGGGACTGAGTCAGGCTTCCCGTCAACTGAGGGCTGAGCTGTGGGGGCCGGCGTTGACTCCGGCTCCTTGCTGGGGATGTTGCACTCGACGATAAAATCGACCAGGGCTTAGGCTTTGATGGCCTGCCTCGGGCGGTATTTTATGTTGAACTGGGACAACACCCACCTCCACTTCTCCAATCGGCTAGAGGACTCGGGTGAGGCGAGGATAGCCCCTAGAGGGTACTCTGTAAGTATGAGGATGGTGTGTGCCTGGAAATAGTATCGTAGCTTCCTTGAGGCCATGATGAGTGCCAAGATGATCTTCTCTATGGCCGGGTATCTCGTTTCTGCGTCTTTGAAGACGCGGCTCACATAGTATACCAGCTTCTGGACTCCGTCGACCTCTCGGACGAGCACTGAGCCCGCTGCTTGGTCGGATACCGCCAGGTACAGTGATATCTCTTCCCCTTCAACCGGTTGGGTGAGCAGCGGTAGGGTCGCGAGGTGCCTCTTCAATTGATCAAAGGCAGTCTGGCACCCCTCCGGCCACACGAACCTTGAAATTTTCCTTAGATCCTTGAAGAACAGGAGGCACTTCTTCCCAGACCTCGACATGAAACGTGACAGAGCGGCAACCCGCCCTGTCAGCCGCATGATCTCGACGTTAGTCTTGGGCGCGGCCATGTTAAGGATGGTGTTGACTTTCTCCGGGTTAGCTTCGATCCCGCGGTGAGTGACTATGAAACCGAGGAACTTCCCCCCGGTGACCCTGAATGCGCACTTGGCGGGGTTTATTTTCAACTTGAACTTGCAGAGGACGTCGAAGTCCTCGCCCAGATCCTTGGCATGGTCATCCGATGAGACCGATTTGATGAGCATGTCATCGACGTAAACTTCCATGTTCCTACCGATCTGCGGCTTGAACATGCGGTTGACCAAGCGTTGATACGTTGCTCCGGTGTTTTGAGGCCGAAAGGCATCACCTTGTAGCAGTATATTCCCCGATCCGTGGTGAATGCAGTGAGATCCTCGTCTGCCGGATTCATACGGATCTAATTGTAGCCGGAAAAGGCGTCCATGAAGCTAAGTAGCTCGTGGCCTGCCGAGCTGTCAACGAGCTAATCTATCTGAGGGAGGGGATAGTTGTCTTTTAGGCAGGCCTTGTCGAGGTCGGCGAAGTCGACGCACATTCGCCACTTCCCGCTTAACTTCTTGACCATGATCACATTTGCCAACCATTCGGAGTATGGCACATTCCGAATGAAGTTGGCGGCGAGGAGCCTGTCTACCTTGTCCTCGATTGCCTTCTGCTTGATCGGGGCGAAGCTTCACTTCTTTTGCCTGACGGGTCGGGCCGTAGGATCTATCCCGAGCTTGTGAGATATGATTTTGGGGTCGATCCCAGGCATGTCAGCAGGTGTCCAGGCGAACACGTCAGAGTTGTTTCTGTGGAAGCCAACCAGGTCATCTCGCTGAGTCCCTGCCAGAAGCGACCCGATCTGAACGGTTCGTTCATCGTCCCCTTCTACGATGGGGACCTCTGTCAATGGCTCCACCGGGGTCCCTCGGACCTCCTTTCGCTCGTCCCGAGTGTCTAGAGAACCCTTGATGTCACCCTTGGCTTCAGCATCGTTGTTTGGCCGCTCGGACGAAGATGTTGCGGTGAAGCAAACCTTCGCAGTCCGTTGGTCTCCATGGGACCGACCTATCCTGCCTTGGTCGAGCGGGGATTTCATCGCCAGGTGGTAGATCGATATCTGGGCCCTGAGGGAGTTCAGTGTGGGGCGGCCGAGGAGGATGTTGTAGGCCGACGGGATTCTCGCTACGATGAATTACACAAGCACTGTTCGTGTACGGCCGGCCTCTCCGGTGTTAAACTGGAGAGTGATTACTCTTTCCGCTAGGATGGAGTGGTTGGTGAACCCTGACAGGACGTAGGTGGTCAGCCTTAGGTCCGACGGGGCGAGTCCCATACTCAGGAAGCAGTTGTAAAATAGGATGTCTGCCAAGCTTCCAGAGTCCACCAGTATCCTCTGCACCTCGTAGCGGTGGACCCGAGCAGTGATCACTAGCGGGTCGTTGTGGGGCAGGGATATACCGTGGAGGTCCTCATCGGTAAAAACGATCGACTCGGCTGCCCTTGCCTTCTTCCTCAGGTGGTTGCCAGTCTCCTCGGTCGGCGAGGGGCGCTGAGCCTCGACGGTCTTAGTCGTATCCCCTATTGATATGGCCATGATCTGGCCGATCGTCAATTCACCGGGGGGACGTTTCTCCTGCTCACGGTCAGCCTGCTGTTTGTCTCGCACGTATGTTGCTAGGTGCCCCGAGCGGATGAGCTCCTCGATGTAGTCTCAGAGCTGCTTGCAGTTCTCCGTGGAGTGGCCCTGCGACCTGTAGAAACCACAGAAGGGGCCCCCGATGCGCTTTGCCGCCCTGTTCGAGACTGGGGGGAGTTTGAAGAATCTCTCGCCCTTAACCTCCTCCAGCAATACCGCTTGGGAGACGTTGAGCGGGGTATACTCCTGAAACTTCGGGGAGTAAGGTTTTGGCCGCTCAAGCCTCTTTTTCTCTTCCCAGGCTCTTTTCTTGTGATCAGTTTGTTCTGTCCGGGTCAAATTGGCGTTCACCTCAGATTCAAGGTGGATCTCGCGTTCGGTCCAGGACTTCACCTCGGCCATGGTCTCAGGTTGCGCTAATGCAAAGAAGTGTAACCACTCCTTGTGCCTAAGACCCGACCTAAGTGACGTAATGACCGTCTCGTCCCGGTGTTCTGGGACTTCGAGGAGGGCATTGTAGAAGCGGGTGATGTACCCTTTGAAGGTTTCTTTGTCCCCGCTCTTTATTGTGAAGTGGTGGTCGACGGTCCGCTTCTTCCGTCTGTTCGCGACGAAGTGGCCGAGAAATTGTGTGGCCAGCTCATCGAAGGTTGAGATCGAGCGTGGCGCGAGTCCTCGGAACCAGTCTCATCCGGAGCGGATGAGAGTGGCCGGGAAAGCGCGGCATTGGGCGGCGTCGGAATAGTCCTGGAAACTCATCCCGGCTGTGAACGCGTCTAAATGGTCCTTCGGGTCGGACTTCCCGTCAAAGAGTGAGACCTTCGGGGGCTTGTTCCGAGAGGAGACATGGACGGCGAGTAGCTCTTCTGAGAAGGGCTTCATAAGCGAGTCGACGACGTACTTAGCCCTGTCGCTCGAATGACGACCTTCCCGATGCATGCCCTCGATCTTCTTTTCGAGGGTGTCGAGTCGGCCGTGGTATCCCAATGAGTTGGCATATTCAGATTTTTGGCCTCTGCTACCGAAGACCTCTGCGTGGCCATGGCCCCAATTCCGTTCGATGACGTTCCTTAGGTCTTCTGGCGAGGTCGTTTTTGAGCTTCCATGGCGAGTCCCGTGCGCATGACCCCGTCGAGGGAGGGGGTGTCGGTCATGCCTGGGTGCAGGCGAGCTAACCGACACCTCCTCGGGAGGGACGGGGGCACGATGGGGCTCGGGGCGAGGCGCTCTGGCGTAAGACCTCGGAGTTAAACTGTGCGGCGTCCACCGGGTCATTGAATATGTCGGCTCGGGGGATCTGCGGCCGCCAGAGATAGTGAGGCGATGATCAGTCGTGCCAACGCGGGCAGAGTCTTCTCTCCCTCTGTAGGAGCGCGGAAAGGGAGCGGCGACCTGGGGAGCTTGTCCGGCCGTTTGGAAACGGATGAGCGCATCCACAACTGACATGAGTCGATCTATCCGAGCGGATAGGGCGTGAATGGAGTTTGGTGGAGGAAGGGATTCTCCCTCGTCTTCACCGTGGGGAGGTCGACGGCTGGCGCTTGGATCGTCGCGGTGACCGCTTGCCATGTAGTCGAGATCGGAAGATGAACTTTTGGTTAAGTGGAAAGTTTCCCACAGATGGAGCCAACTGATGGATCTCTATATCTCCTTCAGATGTTATCTTCCGTTGATCTCTTCGCGTGTTGACGGACGGCTGAGGTTTGATTTGGAGGTTGTCTCCTTTAGCGTGTGGATCTCAATGGGCTTGGATTTGAGGTGAAGCCGAGCTACCTGCAAGGAAGTCCCGAGGTGGCTGTACCACCGAGGACCCTCCGACGATCGAGTTAGTAGTGGAAGTTGGGCAGAGTAGCGGCTTAGTGGAAAGAATTACGTATCTTGATCGTCTAAGAGAAGGGGTTTATATAGCGGCAGCAAAAGGCAGTCGGGCGCGAGAATCACGCCGGCCGTTACGCCCCTGGCGTCACGCCCGCGTAACAGGTGGGATCCCGCATTAATGACGAGACAGGCTCGTTAATGGGGGATCGTGATGGTGTGGAACGTGGGATCGTGGGCGGCGGATATCTCGCGCATGGTGAGATTCGTGGAGCCGTGGCGGAGGAGCCAGTGATCGGCGCTGTGGGTCGGTCTGGGTAAGACCGAGGAAGATGAGCTCGGCGGGAGGCTTGGGTACGAGCGGGAGGCCGAGGCGTCTTGGTTCCGTGATAGCTTGGAGGCGAGCTGGGGGAGGTCTGGAAGGTCACCGAAGATCGGGAGACTCCTCGGGCCGGAGGCCCGAAGTGTGATTCTAACTGAGGTTCCCGGACCCTTCTTGTAGGTTCTGAGACGCATCATCCGCTACGTGTCAGCATCTGGAGAGTCATCGATATCGAGCCTCATCAGGTTGCATTAATTTCTCGACTAAGATTTAAAATGTTGCATTCCAGTGAAAGGGAAATTGTACTAGTTACCTCCTACGCCAAGCTAACGGTCTAGATCCGGGTGCGCCTCTGCAATCATAGGTATCGATGTACTAGGATCAGTTGAAAGTCTTATTTTCTGAAAGTGGACAAAAAACAGAAACATATGCGCAAAACCTTTGCCTGTGGATCAAGCAGCATACTAAAGCAATGTCGAGTAAGTTAAGTTACATAGCACAAATACCTTTCTTGAAAGGTACTCATCATTGATGTCATCATCGCCTTGATCTTCACAATCATCTCTACTACATATTGATCTCCAAGGGCTACCTTGGTTGGAGATTGAGCAAGGAGCTAGTCTAAGCTCGAGATCGAGACCTTGCATTTCTTCTCCTAATTCATTACTCTCCTGCAAAATAAAGCTCTGTAACTACCAGTAAGGGGGAGGGAAAATAAAAATCGACAGATCTAAAATTCTCTGTAACTATATAACAAGAAGAAGAAGAAGAAAAGACTGGTGCTACACTTTTCTAAGAGGCAAATAGCAAAAGAAAACAGAGAAGGGATCTTTGATCCTAAATCAACCTTAGACACCAAAATACCCTAAGTCTACATCTTTCATGACGAGATACTCACATTAAAAAAGGAAGAAAAAAATACGAAGATTTAATTTTTATGGGTTGAATCGGTCGTAGAAGCGAAAATTAATAAAAGATTGGAGCTTTGGAGAAGAAGAGTCATACAAAGCAAAAAGATCACAACTGTCAAGTTGAAACAAGCTGAGGGGCCGTTTAGTTGCAGGATTTTGAAATTTGGATTCCCAAATAATACAATTGAAAAAATCTGGATTGGCTAATTTTGTATTTGGTTGATATTGGATTTCTAGTGTTATATTTGTATATCATTGGAATGTTTGTTTGGTTGGGAAAAAATAAGTAGGATTTGGATTTGAAAATTACAGTGGGAGATGGAGAGGGGGATTTTTCTAATAAAGTAGAGTACGTAGTACCCACGTGAATAGTGCCAAATCCACATCAATCCATCTTTTATTTTGGATTCAAGAATCCAAAAAAATGGTGGGCCCTTCACAAAAAACAAGCAAATCCAAATCACCAAAAATCCTACAACCAAACAAAAAATCCAAAAATCCAAACACTTTTTTGGATTCAAGAATCCAAACAGTGCCAAATCCTATCCAAATTCAGCAACTAAACAAGCTCTAAATCGATCGTTGATTAATTGGTCCTGATAAGAGAAAATTTTAACGAATTAAGAGAGGGTTTAAGAGAAAAATATCTGGATCATTAATCATTCTTCGCAAATTGCAAGTAGAGAAAATTTTAAGCGATAATTAAAAAGGCATGTTTGTTTAACATGAAGTATCATGGAAGTCCCGAAAGTAAAGTTACTCCCATTACTTCAAGTGTTTATTTGATGGAAGAAGAACTTGAAAGTTACTTCCGATTGACGAGGTCAATCCTACATAGCATACTTACTTCCAAATTTTTCTTCCTCTCATTTTGGATTGAAAGTAGCCATGGAGCATAAGGAACAAGAAAAAGTATTAATGTTTATTACTTTTTTTAATACATCCAAAATGTAATAATTTCTTATTATTAAAAAATAATTTTCTTTTTTGTTTTTCTTAACAAAAAAACATAAGAATTTACTTCACTATTTACTTCCTTCTTCAAAAAATATTACAAACAAATATTGGGAGTAAATTTTAATTTTACTTCCATGACAAATTTTTGGAAGCTACTTCTTAACTATTTCATGCACTTCCGGAAATCCAAACGGGCCCTTAATTGGCTTTATTCGATTGCAAGGAAATAAAGATTTTGGTTCTTCCTCCTTTTAGTCATCCAAAAGATTTTGAGATTTTCTTCGGTGTCTCAAACTTGCGCTTTGTAATTTGCGTTGTGAGCAAAGTAAAGAAAGGGTTTTGTCACGACCCGAATGTGGTACGTGACCGGCACTTAAATCACGTGACATCTAAAAACGTCGACGCGGTCCAAGTAAGCCGAAACCCGGAATCTAAACCTTTTTTTGAAAATATTGAAGGTGGGGTTTAAAATAGTCATCATATGGAATTAGTTTAAAATAAACATTTAAGTTTAACTAAATATGTTTGAAAAAGCATCTATGACATTTTGAAATTCGACGGCACCTCCTTATAATTTTTGAATAAAACATGATACAAGCACAATTATATAAAGCATCCCAACGGGAGCTAGCTTCCATGCCCAAAAGACGGAGCAACCAAGCAAACAATATACGACGCACAATGGCGAAGAAAAGATAAGCAAAACAAAATCAACAATATAAAAAGGTCGACTCCAATGAGTGCAACGTCCACAAATACATAACTCTAAGTCTCGCTTCTAAGTCCATAATATATAAGTTCTAAGTCGATGGAGTTTTACTAGATACAAGAACATATACATATACAAGTGTGGGTACGAACAACAGTAGCCCATCTAACAAAGCAATCACCGAGAAGAAGTGTGTGCCGCAATCCGCCGATAATCTGAGCGGTATAACCTGCAAGAAACTGTAGCACAACGGGGATGAGTTACCAACTCAGTGAATAAAAGTACATCACAAGCTAGAAATCGAAATGCACAACGATACCTAGGTCATAAGTATAGTACTATCTTATCATGTACTAATATATATATGATATGCATAAGTATCATAAATGCAACATTATCCATCACATGCACCCAAAATATATATGTAAAATCTCTTCTTTAAAATAGCCGCGGAATACATATGTCACGGCATAAAAGCAGACGTGATAGTATGAAGTATAATAAGTATCTTATTTAAGATATACGTTTTGCTGTTTTAGTAAAGAGTGATAAGAGGTTTAAGGTTTAAAAGATCCCAGTGTCATACTAGACATGTCAAAATAATGAGACTATATCTCGTTTTAGGATTCCTTTTTATATGCACCAACTGGTAAAAAGGTATTTAGGTACTGTCCTCCGGATCAGTCCTGATCGGCTACAATAACGCTTAACATAACTGTATACCTCATATGATAGCAACAAATCAACCTCTGGATGTCCAGTATCGACACCCGAAATCAGAAATCTCTCGTGTCCATCACCGACATGCAAATCCTCAAATCTTTCGTGTCCATCATAACACGCAAATGCAGATATCGTCGACATCATCTCAACAGATGATCGCCACCCGATATCCCTGGCCCCGGTCGGTATCCCGTGGATATACGCCGTGCCCAAATCGAGCCCCGGTCAGTATCCCCTGAATATCTGCTGTGCTCATCTCTATCTCCGGTATCGAGTGTCCTCGATAGGCTCCCCGCCTCAAATGCGGCTATCCTGCCCCTCGGTCTCGACCGAATCCACCATGTATCCGACTGTATATCCCCCCACTCGGTCCGGATATCGTAGTAATCCGTAACCGTATAGCCCCCCAACTCGGTTCGGAGTAAAACAAAACATAAAAACGACTCATGGTGGAAATCAACTCATCATATCCCAAGTTATCAAATAGAGAATAAGAATACTTGCATAAATCATTCTGATGATATATGTTCCCCGCCAAAACACGGAGACGCGACCGCATAGGTCCTTCTGGCCTGAAATTCGGGGCAGATGCTAATTGGTGCTATCCGTCCACCTCTCCGAAGATGCCAAGTTGATTTATGGCACCATGTATCGAAGGTTTAAACGGATGCGGCCAATGTAGCAGACTTCGTCAGATTCCCTCTCGTTTGAGGGGTTTTTGATTGTGGGGACGCTCTTCCCTGCAGGCGCAAGCCCCTGCAGTTAATTACGCTACCGCATCACGGTAACAACTTTCTCCCTCTCCAGATGGTCACTTTGTGTCGTGGGTGTTTGTTTTGTTTTTGGTTGCCCGTGGATTGTATACGGAGACTAATTTATGTTGTCGCCCGTAAGGCGTGGATTAGTCCAAATCCGTATTTTCTTAGATTTGGGTTTGGGGGTTGGGTTTAAGGATACGTTAGTCTCATTTGAGACTAAGATCAACTTAAACGTATGTTAAAGATACGTTAGTCTAATTTTAGACTAAGATCAACTTAACAGTTTGTTAAGGACACGTTAGTCTAATTTTAAACTAAGGCCAACTTAACCATTTGTTAAGGATATGTTAGTCTAATTTTAGACTAAGATCTACTTAACGGGATCATTTAGATCCAACAAAAGAGCATTTGGGCTATATTGTTCTAGTTTAGGGACTTTGCGGTCAATTGCCAGTTTAAGGACATGGTGGTCCATTGTTAGTTTAAAGACATCACGATCAAGGTTAAGGACATCATAGTCCATGAGTTTAAAGGCCTCACAGTCAAGGTTAAGGACATCATAGTCCGTGAGTTTAAGGACCCCACAGTCAAGGTTAAGGACATCATAGTCCATGGGCTTAAGGACCCCACAGTCCAATGTTTAGTTTAAAGACATTACGATCGAGGTTAAGGACATCATAGTCCATGAGTTTAAGGACCCTACAGTCCAGTTTAGAGACGTCATAGTCTGTGAAATGTGTGGTTGTCGGGACCCGTCACCTCTTTGAAGACGTTGAGGGATTACAACGACAAATATCAAAGGAGTGGAGAGATATACCCTTGAACCGAGGTTGATTAGGGATCTATAGTCCAATTTGAAACTAAGATCAATTAATTAGATTATGAGCTCATTGGCTCAATTTAATCTGGATTGAGGACTTATGGCCAACTTGGGCTAAATCCAATCAGATTTGAAATGTCAGCCCTTTATTGGACCATTAGACATTTGTCTGGGTTCAGCCCCTTGTCACTTAGCAATGCTAAACAAGAGTTTGAGGGCTCTGAGATCATTTTTGTTTTTGACTGAGCATTAAACATTATAGCTCTGAGTTTAACTCAATTTTGAGATTTAGTTAAAGGAGAGGTTTTTGCCTCTGGAAACTTAGCCAATTTGGCTAAGATTGGATTTAAGATAGTGTTAAACACTAGAGGACAGCAGTGATAAACACTGAAGATGAAATACTCAAAATAGTGTTAAACACTAGAAAGGAAGGGGTCACGTGGGGACACGTGAGAGCTGTTGGAGATAGTGCCCTCAGAATCAATTATTGGATCATAGGCACGTGATTGCAATGATTGAGAGAGGACCTATACCGTTAGAACAGTCTTACTCAAGATGATAGTATGCTATCTGGTTTATTTTTATCATCGTGTACTGCTTTAAGTGACCTTACAGGTCACTATTGCGCGTTGATAGAGCCCTTAGGATTCTTGCTTGACGGCCAGCAGTATGAGGGCAATCATATACATGGGAGCTGGGGTCTATAAGCACATCTTTAAAAGGTCCCTAGTCGTGGGAGTTTTCGAGACAGGGCATCGATACTCCAGAGTAGACTAGTGTATACAGTCGAGACCCCGACGATGGGCGGTGGCCGGTCTCACAAGCCACTGGTGTCAGTTGGTTCACCTAAGATGTATACAGGTGCTCATTGGGTTATGAGTACACCGAACAGGACTCGCCGGGAACATGCTAGTTGGTCTTATACCTGACGTCAGATAGCAGTTCCCTGGTGACATGTGTACAGGTTAGTTCATCGACCTGAGATCGTCATTTGTCTCGTGTGAGTTCCCGCTGTACTTTGATTACTACCCTACCACGTCTCAAAGGAGTCGTGCAAACAGGTTTTAGTTGGGTACAGTCTCGAGCCACATGGAGGCAGTGAGCGGATCTGCAGGGGTTCGTCTCTCCCGGTATTGGGGGTGAGGTCGCGCTGTGTCTAGGAGAGCCATTACACGAAGTCCTTGGCCAAGGCAGGAGATTTACTGGTAGGTATTCCAGTAGTATCTCAGGGTGTTCTGGGCTACACTCCGACACGACTTGTACCGCTTTTGGGGTCTGACTTTTACCAACCCCCTAGGCCCGCCATGCGATGCTCATAGACGAACGGACCGGACTGTACGGATATTGTCACTGACAGGCTCAGTAGGGTGTCAGGATGAGTTCACTCATCGACGTCCCTTTTGGTCAATACCTGGTAGCCCGTTACGTATGGCTAATATCTCTGACGTGCTAGTGGTTAAATCCACAACCAAAGTATTGACGAGTCTTTAGAGTCCCCCACAGACCGTTTCTCAAGTTTTGGGCGAAACGCTGTAGAGGCCGTATGGAGATATGGCAGGGTCCAATTATATACGTGCGGTATTGCACGGATCATGATCGGACGGATAATACTAGCGGGCTTTGGTTTAAGCCGGATCCTAGTATAGTACAATGTAGATTTTGTCTCATTGCATTTGTATTCAGTCGGAATACAAATGCGGGTATGTATATACAGTCGCGGGGTTTTCCTGTAATTTATTACGGGATCAGTTTTTTGAAGTTGCCAGTTTGCTTTCCGTTTCGGCCATTTTCCTTTGTTTCTTTCTTTGGCTGAAAATTGGTGTGGAGGGGCTTATTTGCAAATGTGCAAATTAGCAAAGTAGAGGGTGTTTCTTGTAAGAGGGTGGTTCATGATGGTTCCACCATCATTTGACTTCTTTATCCATCATGGCTTGACTTTTGAGATATGATGAGTGATGGGCTTTTTGCTTTGTTGTGATGATGATTCTTAATCATCACCTTTCTCTCTCTCTTGTATGATGGCTTCCCCCCTTGGTTTTTCCTCTCTCTCTCATTCTTCATGAGGGGGCCAGCCACAAGATGATAAGGGGCTGTCCCATTTTTGGGTGGGGTGTGGTTCTCATTTTGTTTGCACAAAAATCCCTTTGTTCATCCAAAAACTTGCATCTCCTTCTCCACTAAAACCATGGCAACTTCTTAAACCCATTGAGACAAAGAGTACTACACTAGCCTACAGCATTCTTGGACACGTCGACTCGCCAACTTCGTGCCCGAGTTGCCTCGGTCCAGAGGTGGGAGCCCGTAAAAGAACCCGGCGATGTGGTGCCCTTCCGACGAGGAGATGAAGACTGGAGATTCCGCGGAGAGATCGGGACGACGATGAGAAGACCGAAGGACACGGATCGCTCAGTATATCTCTCTACCCTTTCCCTAGTTAGCTAGGATTAGGTTAATGGCCCGATCCGGGTTTAAAGTGCGCGGTGGTGCCGGTTTACAAGTTTTGTAAAAATTTCGTTTCCGCATTCCGACCTCGGATTGACGGCCGGGGTGCCGCCGTGCACTTACACTGGTATCAGAGCCACGCCATTAACCTAGTCTAGCTTGCTCTAGCGTGTTTAAAAGTTCGATCGAACAAAATTCCAAAACCGCGTTTCCATTTGCATTAGTTTCTGTCGAATTAGTTTTGGCTCGAAATTTTTTTTGGAGTGTTGCAGAAATACATGCAGGGATTTTTAAGACTTCTGTGAAAAACTGGTATTGTGATACTGTAGTAAGGCCGCGGAACCGCGGCCAAACCCCTGTTCTGGCCACGGTTCCGCCGCAGTAAAATGTGATCACCCTACCAATTTTCTACAGATCTCTTTAGACTTGGAAATGGGGTTATTGGTATATTCTGTTTGGGCCCAGATTTTCTTTGAGTGCTACAGTTGTGCTTGGGGCCCACTTCGGAAAATTTAGTCGATCGAAAATTTTAAACATGTTAGTTCACAGTATTTACATTATATCTGCGACCGTGAATGTCATTTGATTAGTAAATCCTGTCTATCTGCTATAGCCCTTTTAGACGGATTTGCGAACGTGACATTCACGTTGATGTTCTGTGTTGTGTTGTGATGTTGCAGATTGTCGTGGTGGATAGCCTGGATGCAATGGTAGTACAGTTTGGTTTATTATGTACATTTGATATTGCAGGGCGAGCGTCCAACATGTGGACTACCGTCACCGCATGTTTGTATATTATTCTTTTGGGGCACGACCGGGCTGACGTCGATGTACCCGTTGTATATATTTTACTTTCTGTACTAGGATTACCCCGCGGAGGGGTGCGCGGATAGCCGGGTTCTAGAGGACAACGGGCCCGCATCTCATGGTGTTGAGACGGAGGGGCCTTCACTCTAGAATTGGCGGACTATTCGCCACACTCGTAGGGGGTACATGTTGACCCAAGGAGGGGTGCTCAAGTTACCGGATTCCGTGAAGTGCTGGGTGGTCCATTCACGTTATTGAAGGGGGCTGCCTCGCTTCAGGTTTTGGTGGGTAACTTGCCGCGCCCATAGAGGTCTAGGATTTCATTGCACAGGCTATCCATACGACCGGGGGAACGTCGGGTTTCAGTAGCGGCTCTATGAAACCCGGGGATCCCAGATATCTGTATTGTTCTGTGATACTTATTACATTTCTGTGATGTTGCATTTTATCACGCCTTGGGCGAATATTATATATTGATATATATTCTAGTAGATGTTGTATATGTTTTGCATCCACGCTAGTCCAGTCCCCGCTCTGTCGTTAGTTAAGTAACCTAACGGGTAATGACGGGACCCAGTGGCGAATGCGGATGGCATATACGTACATCATTATTTTCGTTCTTTATTGGCGTGATCAATTGATGGGACTGCATTGATTCGGATCAATGCAAGCCAAACAAACCTATTCTGATGTTGTTGGAACAATTTTCAAAAAGCTGTTATTGCAAGGACGTTCTCTTTTGTTTTGCACAGTGGTATTCAGTTGGAATATCATGCACCTCATGTAGGGTGTTTTTCGTCACCCCATTGAGATGGGAATACGCGCACGCTTGTCAGGCGTATACTACAGATTCCCCCTGCCTAGGGTAGGGCGGGGTTTATTGATTGTGGGGATCCAAATCTCCGGCAGCCGCGGACTAAGCTGCCGTTAATTACCCCTCGCCTTTGGGGCGAGGGAACCTCCGATTAACGGGTTAAAATGGTCATGCGAACTCAGTGTGCAGTGTACGTGTGTTGTGTTTTGAAAAGGGGGGTTTGGATATATCGGGAGCCACGCAGAGTTTTTACGGGGTATGTGTGTGTATAAATATGTATACATATGTGTATATATATATATATATGTATATATATATGTATATATATATAAAAGAAAGAGGGGGAAAAGGCATCTAAAAGGATGCGTGGGGGCAGCACTTTGGGCGCTGTGCGCCTAGGTGCTGTGCGCTCAGGCGCTAAAGTGCCACGTGTCGGCACATGGGCGTTCTGCGCTTGAGCGCAAGTGCGCCACATGTCGGCACCGGGGCGACTTGCGCCTGAGCGCTTGCGCTTGAGCGCAAGCGCGCCACGTGTCGGCACCGGGACGACTTGCGCTCGAGCGCAAGCGCTCCACGTGTCGGCACGGGGGCGACTTGCGCTCGAGCGCAAGCGCGCCACGTGTCGGCACGGGGGCGACTTGCGCTAGAGCGCTTGCGCTCGAGCGCAAGCGCGCCACGTGTCGGCACCGGGGCGACTTGCGCTCGAGCGCTTGCGCTCGAGCGCTTGCGCTCGAGCGCAAGCGCGCCACGTGTCGGCACGTGGGCGCTCTGCGCTTGAGCGCCGGCGAGAAAAGGAGGCTTTTAGCCTAAGAAACAGAAGCTATGCTTCAAAATGGAAATATTTGTTGTTTTATATATATGGAGTTAAACTCCTAGGATGTTTTGAAGCTGATGAAGGGGGTTCTTCTTCTTCCTCCTGTTGTTTGGCCGGATCTTAAAGATCAAGAAGTAGGAGATTTTAAAAAATCACTCCTTTTTAAGATCTGATGGAAGATCTGAGTTCCCCTTTGTGGGTTTTGTGGTGGAAAACTACTTAGTTTTAGAAAAGAAAGAGTAAAACTCTTGATTTAATTCAAAGAAATGAGAAGGTTCAGAACCTTGGAGAAGGAGAAGGAGGCACAAAGAACCCTATTTTTGGGGGAATGAAAAGTGTTTTTTTTATTCATCATCATGTTGCCTTTTATAGGCTTACATATTTGCATATAGCCCCTTGGGCTTTACGAAATGGCATTTTGCCTATTCCATGGCTCATGTGCCATTACATTTTTGCACATAAGCCATGGGCTTACAAAATATTGGCTTTATGCCCATTTTACATGCATTCATGTATAAAAAATTACATAATAATTATTTATTACATGATTTTGTCGTTGCCATGGGGAGGCTGTCCATGGGCTTGACTTGGGCATGGGTCCGCTTAACCTGGGCTTGGGCCCGCTTGACCTTGGGGGTTGACCTTGACTTTGACTCGGTCAACCGGGGTGTAAATTTTTACCCCAACACCTCAGTCGACGAGGCAAGGGCCGAGATCTCTTCACCGGGAGTGACCCCTTGGACAGAAGTTTGCATCAGGGCAATAACTTCACTATAGTCGATTACTTTTGCTTTGCATCGTGGTATTCAGTTGGAATATCCTGCATCTCATTCTACGGGGAAAGAGCCGAGATCTCTTCACCGGGAGTGACCTCTTTAGCAAAGTTTTCACCACTATATTTTTAAAAGCTATCCAGTTCCTTCAACGATATCAAGTTCATTACGTTAAAGGTTTTTCGCCAGAAACCATTCGTAGCCCTCCGTCGTTTCAGTTAAATGTTCGGTAGTATTCAAGCTATGTATTTTGACCTACGCCAAGGCATAGTGATTGGTAGCTACCGGATATTTATCTGTTGCATAGATAGATACGTTAGTTTGGGACAGTCGTACTACTATTTTGGACTACGTCAAGGATATGTACGGATGGGTTCAAATTAACCTGGACAATGACGGGTAGAACTTGACATGTGACTTATGATATTTTGGCCTACGTCAAGGTCATAAGAGCATGGGGCAAAAATCACATCGGGAGTTTCTAAAGAAACTGAAACTTGCCAGATATGCGCATAGCTTCTGGAGTGTGATAACGTGAGCGGATTCCGTCACGTTATCATGCGATGATAGTTGGATCCCGATTCCCACTGATGAGTTGGTTTACTCCTCGGGTGATCCCGACTAATTCTTCTTTCAGGTTTGGAGGAGAATTTGACGTTACAGTGGGAGGTTTCCTGATTAGATAAAGTAATAACCATTCTGATCTAGGTTAGAGTGCACGCTGAGTGTTTCTTTTCTCTCTCTCTTTGGCAGCGACCATGACCCGATCCTAAGACTATGACTCAGTGACCAAAATTAACCGAACCTTCTTAAACACTGGCTTTTGGATTGTCAGAGTTGCAAACCTCATTGCCACTCCTACTTTTACCCTTTTCTCCAGGACACCCCGTATTACTACGAACGTCCACTTCCATTGGATAAAACCATCGTATGGTTATATACGAACTCGAAGGAATTTATTCGAGGATGGTTTCCGGTTCTGGAGAAAACGAATAGGACTATTCAGTTGTCTTTTCCTTTTACCTTGTCTCAGGTTGCGAGTGCTCCTTGCATTAGGACAATACACCTATTACGCAAATTGGATAGTCTTCTTCCAAATCATAGGCTGGTGCCGAACGGTAGGGAATGAAAAAAACCAATTAGCCTAACGATGGTGTACAGAAGGTATTATGTAAAGACAAATAAAGGGATTAGAAGGAGGGCAAAGTAAATTGCGACTGCTATTCACGACCAAACCAAGTATTTCATTACCACTCCCACTTCACCTTTGTATTTCTTCAGAACACTCCGTATCACTACGAAGATCCACAGTTATTTTGGATATTCCATCGTATGGTTATATACGAACTCGAAAGGAACTTGTTCCAGTTCGGGGATGGATTCTGGTTCAGGAGAAATAGGAATAAGGTTTTATTCGGTTGTCTTTTATCTTCACCTTCTTTCGCATTGCGAGTGCTCCTAGGATTAGGACAGTACACCCATTATGCTTATTGGATAGTCTTCTTCCAAACCATAGGCTGGTACCGAAAGGTAGGAAAGGAAGAAATTCATTTGGCCTAAAGGGGTGTACAGAAGGAAATGACTAAAGACATATAAAGGGATTTGGAGAGATGGCAAAGAATTATATGGTTACAGTTGTGAATCTGATAATGGAAGAAGCATTACTAGGAATACCCGGATACCCCTACGAAACATTTCAATGTTTCAGCTTCACTGTGTACTGTTAAAAGTAAACTGATTTCCCAATTAGTCCTTGCTCCAGGGTATGTATTTACCAGGTTTGATTCTCACATCTGTATGGTTTTACAGATGATGAGTAGGAGTAAGTTATTGGGAATTGGGTGATTGTCCTCATTATATCGGAATTCATTGTAATTGGTGATATTTGAGGAAACCACCCGGGTTGTTTGCCAGACGGCAAATATTTAGTTTTGAATATCCGCTGTTATGCACCAATTTCAAATTGATATATCTGTACGTCTATTTTTATAGAGTGAGATATACCTTTTTGAAATTATGTCTGTGACATTTACCTATATCAGTGGATGGTTAGGTAAGGAGCATTAATACAGCGGTGTAATTCTTCTTAACCATAAGTACAGTTTTCAACCTACGACACATAGAGATTGAGTTATTAGACTCAAGGGACTTATACAGAGTATTGTATGTTGTCCAGTGTCCATCAGGACAGAGGGGTTGGTACTCATACTATATTCTGTTTACTTATAACTTCTCTAGTTCTTAGACATGTGTTTCGTAGAAACACAAGGTCCAAGTTTTGAGAAGTTATAGGTATATGAATAAATTAGAGAACCAGGTGTTGCAAGTATCAGGATTCTTCAAGATGATCGAAGATGTAGATACTTGTGTAGGGTATTCAGTTGATAGTAATGATTAAGAGAACTTGCTTCTCTTTCAGGTTACTCATAATTGGAAGTACTCCTAAGTTGAGTAATGCTGATCGGACTCTCTCCATTTAGTTGACATGCACTGGAGACAGCTGCATGATTTGAATCTAGTTCAATTAAATTAGTGCCTCTGTTTCTATATTGGATATAGAACAGTTCATTTCTTAACGATGTTAAGGTACGGGGAGTTTCCGGCTTATGCTTAAAACCAGACTCTGGATAACTCAAGGCACGTTTCTGTAATGGCTGTTTGTGGGTTGACCCGAGCTATGACGAGGGTTGACTTTCTACCATCTGGAAGATCAATAGTGATATTGTTCTTGACTCTCCACAGTTTTGACAAAAATGGATTTTTTTTCAGAAAACAGTAGTGGGAGTATGGTAGAACTGGAAGTGATTCCAGAACCGCAAACGATTACTGAAAATTTAATAAGAACCTAAAGATTCAATCTGGTTTGACATTCCATTGGCCACTCCGCAGATAAGGTAGGTAACCTCAGGCACCCGAGAGGTACTCCGGTAGCCTCAAGGACCGTGACAGGGAGGTTCTTGTTTACCCAGACTTGCCAATGTTGTTGTTCCAGACTGTGAGACCCGGCAGGAGGATGAATATAGCGTCGTTCTAAACAAGCTTTAGAAGTGCACGTGTATATGACTCTGCCAGAGGATTGTCATAGTCAGTGGGAGCAGCGGAAGCATAGTGGACAAGTAGCTTATGTCTATTTATAGACTAAAGCAGATATAGCGGAGATAGATCATCTATTTCTGATGTGACAGTCATAGGTTTGACTTCATCAGAATAGGGGATGGATCTGTTAAGAAGGTAGTAGGGTGTGATGTCCTGGTATTTGGATGACATACACAGAGTAGGAAGTGACCTATACTACAATCGATTATACATTGGTCGTCATACAGTGGTTTCTCCACAAAGGACATGGATATTACATCAGATATTCTGGTTACTAGATCTATGGTTTTAGATCTAGATTTGGGTAGTTTTCCAATCAGGGTACTTAGACAGCATTCTAAATGTATTTAGAATGGACGACTCCAGGCATGGTAGTGTATCTGCAGGTGATGGAGTCACCCTCTCTAAAGGTGTCTTACAGACTAAAGGGTAGAGGGATGTGCATGATTGGCAGATTACTTGCTTAGGCAATTGAGTCAATCATGAGATGTCAAGTACCACACCAGATATAGTTTTTGCACGAGATGCAATAAGTTGATATTAATCCAATCCTGGAGAAACAATCGGAAGCAGTTTTAGAACATAAGTGGATGTTCTAGGGATATGATAACGACAGCCTCATTCGGGAGACAGTTATCATTCCAGGCTTCCAAGGTGACCTGGACGGCAGAGTGGCTGTCAGAGTTATAGTTTTCCCTCTGACGAGGGGCAGTATTTTGGACAGGTGGTCCAGGCGGATACTGAGGGAGGCATGGCGCAGGATACTGATTAAGTTCAGTTGACGATACAGTCTAAGAAGTTTGGATTTGGAGTTCATTTAGGAACTAGGTCCCATCAGACATCCGAACATATTCTAAGACAGGTATTGCTCATTTCGGGAGATGGCTTTCTCCGCGAACTTGAGATAAAGAGAGACATAGAAAGAAACATTAGAGCGGATCCACTCACTGAGGCTATTCCTCGAACGCATTAGTTTCACAAATAGTTTTTGTGAGACAGATTAGTAGAGGAGTTGGGTGTTCGGTATCACACAGGCTGTGAGTATGTGACATCGCAATAATTAGCCTTAAGTGCAAGTGGTAGATTGTTGGAGATAGTGCCCTCAGAGTCAATTATTGGATCACAGGCACGTGATTGCAATGATTGAGAGATGACCTGTACCATTAGAACAATCTTACTCAAGATGATAGTATACTATCTGGTTTATCTTTATCATCGTGTACTGCTTTAGGTGACCTTACAGGTCACTATTGCGTGTTGATAGAGCCCTTAGGATTCTTGCTTGACGGCCAACAGTATGATGGCGATCATATACGTGGAGCTGGGGTCTATAAGCACATCCTTAAAAGGTCCCTAGTCGTGGGAGTTTTTGAGACAAGGCATCGATACTCCAGAGTAGACTAGTGTATACAGTCGAGACCCCGACGATGGGCGGTGGCCGGTCTCACAAGACACTGGTGTCAGTTGGTTCACCTAAGATGTATACAGGTGCGCATTGGGTTATGAGTACACCGGACAGGACTCGCCGGGAATATGCTAGTTGGTCTTATACCTGACGTCAGATAGCAGTTCCCTGGTGACATGTATACAGGTTAGTTCATCGACCTGAGATCGCCATTTGTCTCGTGTGAGTTCCCACTGTACTTTGATTACTACCCTACCACGGCTTAAAGGAGTCGTGCAAACAGGTTTTAGTTGGGTACGGTCCCGAGCCATATGGAGGCAGTGAGCGGATCTGCAGGGGTTCGTCTCTCCCGGTATTGGGGGTGAGATCGCGCTGTGTCTAGGAAAGCCATTACACGAAGTCCTTGGCCAAGGCAGGAGATTTACTGGTAGGTATTCCAGTAGTATCTCAGGGTGTTCTGGGCTACACTCCGACACGACTTGTACCGCTTTTGGGGTCTGACTTTTACCAACCCCCTAGGCCCGCCATGCGATGCTCATAGACGAACGGACCGGACTGTACGGATATTATCACTGACAGGCTCAGTAGGGTGTCAGGATGAGTTCGCTCATCGACGTCCCTTTTGGTCAATACCTGGTAGCCCGTTACGTATGGCTAATACCTCTGACGTGCTAGTGGTTAAATCCACAACCAAAGTATTGACGAGTCTTTAGAGTCCCCCACAGACCGTTTCTCAAGTTTCGGGCGAAACGCTGTAGAGGCCGTATGGAGATATGGCAGGGTCCGATTATATACATGCGGTATTGCACGGATCATGATCGTACAGATAATACTAGCGGGCTTTGGTTTAAGCCGGATCCTAGTATAGTATAATGTAGATTTTGTCTCATTGCATTTGTATTCAGTCGGAATACAAATGCGGGTATGTATATACAGTCGCGGGGTTTTCCTGTAATTTATTACGGGATCAGTTTTTTGAAGTTTCCAGTTTGCTTTCCGTTTCGGCCATTTTCCTTTGTTTCTTTCTTTGGCTGAAAATTGGTGTGGAGGGGCTTATTTGCAAATGTGCAAATTAGCAAAGTGGAGGGTGTTTCTTGTAAGAGGGTGGTTCATGATGGTTCCACCATCATTTGACTTCTTTATCCATCATGGCTTGACTTTTGAGATATGATGAGTGATGGGCTTTTTGCTTTGTTGTGATGATGATTCTTAATCATCACCTTTCTCTCTCTCTTGTATGATGGCTTCCCCCCCTTGGTTTTTCCTCTCTCTCTCATTCTTCATGAGGGGGCCGGCCACAAGATGATAAGGGGCTGTCCCATTTTTGGGTGGGGTGTGGTTCTCATTTTGTTTGCACAAAAATCCCTTTGTTCATCCAAAAACTTGCATCTCCTTCTCCACTAAAACCATGGCAACTTCTTAAACCCCTTGAGACAAAGAGTACTACACTAGCCTACAGCATTCTTGGACACGTCGACTCGCCAACTTCGTGCCCGAGTTACCTCGGTCCAGAGGTGGAAGCCCGTAAAAGAACCCGGCGATGTGGTGCCCTTCCGACGAGGAGATGAGACCGGAGATTCCGCGGGGAGATCGGGACGACGACGAGAAGACCGAAGGACACGGATCGCTCGGTATATCTCTCTACCCCTTCCCTAGTTAGCTAGGATTAGGTTAATGGCCCGATCCTGGTTTAAAGTGCGCGGTGGTGCCGGTTTACAAGTTTTGTAAAAATTTCGTTTCCGCATTCCGGCCTTGGATTGATGGCCGTGGCGCCGCCGTGCACTTACAAGAGCACCCAAAGATGGGGCCAGATCTCCTTTACTTTGTCTTCAAATAAGTGTTAAACACTTTTAATTTCCTGGACATCACATGTGGGCACGTGATATGCACTCATGCATTGATTTGTTAAGGCTTTTATTAGGGGTCACGTGAGGACACGTGAGAGCGCCCAAAGGCAACATTGTTTTTGCTTTTATTTTCTTTATTTTGGAAGTCACGTGGGAGCACGTGAGGCATTGCCTCAGGGCTAATTCCTTCTTATTTTGGAGGATTTGTTCAGGGGTCACGTGAGGGCACGTGACCTAGTTTATTCTTTCTTTTCTGACCACTGCGGATTGGGGTCACGTGTCATCACGTGACTAATGTTCTTTACGTGCATGGAGATCTTTCAAGTCTCTTTATTTTAAGAATTAAATTCTCTGTAGGGTTAAACCCTAATTACGTTTTTAGAGGAATTAAATTCATATGCATGTGGAAGAATTAAATTCTTATGTAGGGTTAAACCCTGATTCTGTCTTGGAGGAATTAAATTCCTATGAATTGGGAGAATTGAATTCTCATATAGGGTTAAACCCTAGTTTTATCTTGAAGGAATTAAATTGCTATGAAAGTGGGAGAATTAAACTCTCATATAGGGTTAAACCCTAGTTCTGTTTTGGAGGAATTAAATTCCTATGAATTTGGGGGGATTAAATTCCCTAAACTCAATTCTCCCTCTAAGTTTTGCATCTGCATGGCAGAATCTCAACCCGATGAGAATTAAATTCTCAACTTATGGGGAGATTTGCTTCTGCAGATCTTCAACCAGTTCTTTTGCAGAAGAGTTAAACTCTTAGATTTGAGAATTAAATTCTCTTTTTGAAGTTTTATGGAACTTAGATCTCTTTCCCCTTTCTCACCTAGGGTTTCTTTTCTCTAAAGAGATCTTTTTTTTCTCTCTTGAGAATTAAATTCTCCTCTCTTTTTCTCTCTGTTGTTGTTATCTCTCCAAAAAAAGTAGATCCTTTCTTTTCTCTTCTTGGCTCTTATTTATAGAAGAAAGAAAAGAATCAATTTGTTTAGTCAATCTTTCATTAAAAGATTTTAATTGATTTTGTAACCAACATGATCTTTTAGATCACTCAGTGAATTTTATTCACCATTGGATTTTTAATCCAAAAAATCTTTTATCTATTATTCAAATTTCAGGGAAATCTTTCCTTATATAGAATCTTTCCATAAATTGGTGATTTTTAATCACCATTGGATTTTTAACCAACGGTGATCCATTTTACAGAGCACCATTTTTTTTGTTTGGAAATATTTTGAGAAATATTTTTCCAGTTAGGGTTTTTGATTCCCTCTTAATTAGAATTTAATTCTATTAATTCATAGATCTTTAGGAACTCATCACGTGTTGGCACGTGACTCCCTAATTAAGCATTTGACCAGAATTTAATTCTGTTGTTTTAAAGAACTCAGGAATTATCATCTGTCAGCACGTGACCCTTGGTCACGTGTTGGCACGTGATGCCCCATTGGGATTTTTCCTTGTTATTTTATTATACCTTTAATTAAATTTTTTTAGTGGGTTTAAAGGCCCATCACGTGTTGGCACGTGACCCCACTGATTAATTATTTTCAATTATTTATTTTATTCAGTGCCTACAGGCTTTGCCTGTAAATGGTCACGTGTCTACACGTGATGCCCAGTCACGTATGGGCACGGTCACGTGTGAGCATGTGATGCCCGGTCACTTGTGGGCACGTGATGGCTCATAACTTTTGATCCCGGATGAATTATGAGGCCCATAATATATCAAATCGAAGGATTTTTCGAGACACTTTCGACATCATCAGAATTTAGTTGTTTCTCATTCGGAAGTCTATCAAATGCAGTCCGGAAAATACTGGTTCGCGTTTTCTTAAACGTATCGCTGCCATTTGATACCTTGGGCTCTTTTGCGCAGAAATTTTTTGGCGGGAACAAATGCCCCCCACTACTTTGCCCACATAAGTATATACGTGGGTGAAGTAGTGCAGAGTAATTCATAGCGTATAACCAGTTTTGGGTTGGTATATAATCTTCAGGATCTTGATCTCAGAAGATAACGAGTGGACACAAGCGTCGTCATTTATCATTGACTCAAATCTCGACTCTTAAGGGATATAGTTCCAAACCCTCAGCTCCATGAGCCGCACTCTTCTGTTTCTTTATGTCTTACTCTGGCATGAAGTAGTTTATATGCTCATGAGCAACTTCTCCATTTCAGTGGTATGTAGCTTTGGCAAGTGTGGTTTAACACTGCTGTCCTCTAGTGTTTAACACTATCTTAAAAT
Source organism: Agapanthus africanus (assembly GCA_030015575.1). NCBI lineage: Eukaryota > Viridiplantae > Streptophyta > Magnoliopsida > Asparagales > Amaryllidaceae > Agapanthus > Agapanthus africanus. The sequence goes on along the minus strand of CM057348.1, from coordinate 104,571,053 downwards.
CAATCTTAGCCAAATTGGCTAAGATTCCAGAGGCAAAAACCTCTCCTTTAACTAAATCTCAAAATTGAGTAAAACTCAGAGCTATAATGTTTAATGCTCAGTCAAAGACAAAATGTCATCAGAGCCTTCAAACTCTTGTTTAACACTATTTTGAGTATTTCGTCTCCAGTATTTAACACTGCTGTCCTCTAGTGTTTAACACTATCTTAAAGTCAATCTTAGCCAAATTGGCTAAGTTTCCAGAGGCAAAAACCTCTCCTTTAACTAAATCTCAAAATTGAGTAAAACTCAGAGCTATAATGTTTAATGCTCAGTCAAAGACAAAATGTCATCAGAGCCTTCAAACTCTTGTTTAGCAGTGCTAAATAATGAGGGGCTGAACCCAGACAAATGTCTAATGGTCCAATAAAGGGCTAACATTTCAAATCTAATTGGACTTAGCTCAAGTTGGCCATAAGTCCTCAATCCAGATTTAACTGAGCCAATGAGCTCATAATCTAATTAATTGATCTTAGTTCCAAATTGGACTACAGATTCCCAATCAACCTCGGTTCAAGGGTACATCTCTTCACTCCTTTGATATTTGTCGTTGTAATCCCTCAAGGTCTTCAAAGAGGTGACGAGTCCCGACAACCACACATTTCATAGACTATGACGTCTCTAAACTGGACTGTGGGGTCCTCAAACTCATGGACTATGATGTCCTTAACCTCGACCGTAATGTCTTTAAACTAACATTGGACTGTAGGGTCCTTAAACTCATGGACTATGATGTCCTTAAGCTCGACCGTAATGTCTTTAAACTAAACATTGGACTGTGGGGTCCTTAAGCCCATGGACTATGATGTCCTTAACCTTGACTGTGGGGTCCTTAAACTCACGGACTATGATGTCCTTAACCTTGACTGTGAGGTCTTTAAACTCACGGACTATGATGTCCTTAACCTCGACCGTGATGTCTTTAAACTAACAATGGACCACCATGTCCTTAAACTGGCAATTGACCGCAAAGTCCCTAAACTAGAACAATAGAGCCCAAATGCTCTTTTGTTGGATCTAAATGATCCCGTTAAGTAGATCTTAGTCTAAAATTAGACTAACGTATCCTTAACAAATGGTTAAGTTGACCTTAGTTTAAAATTAGACTAACGTGTCCTTAACAAACTGTTAAGTTGATCTTAGTCTAAAATTAGACTAACGTATCCTTAACATACGTTTAAGTTGATCTTAGTCTTAAATGAGACTAATGTATCCTTAAACCCAACCCCCAAACCCAAATCTAAGAAGACACGGATTTGGACTAATCCACCCCCTACGGGCGACAACATAAATTAGTCTCCATATACAATCCACGGGCAACCAAAAACAAAACAAACACCCATGACATGAAGTGACCATCTGGAGAAGGAGAAAGTTGTTACGTAATTAACAACAGAAGCCTACGCCTGCAGGGAAGGCGTCCCCACAATCAAAAAACCCTCAAACGAGGGGGAATCTGACGAAGTCTGCTACATCGTCCGCATCCGTTTAAACCTTCGACACATGGTGCCATAAATTAACTTGGCATCTACGGAGAGGTGGACGGATAGCACCAATTAGCACCTGCCCCGAATTTCAGGCCAGACGGACCTACGCGGTCGCGTCTCCGTATTTCGGCGGGGAACAGATATCTGCATTTGTGTGTCGGTGATGGACACGAGAGATTTGGGGATTTGCGTGTTAGTGATGGACATGAGGGATTTCTGATTTCGGGTGTCAATACCAGACATCCAGAGCTTGATTTGTTGCTATCATATGAGGAATACAGTTATGTTAAGCGTTATTGTATCCGATCAGGACTGATCTGGGGGACAGTACCTAAATACCTTTTTACCAGTTGGTGCATATAAAAAGGAATCCTAAAACGAGCTATAGTCTCATTATTTTGACATGTCTAGTATGACACTGGGATCTTTTAAACCGTAAACCTCTTATCACTCTTTACTAAAACAACAAGACGTATATCTTAAATAAGATACCTATTATACTTCATACTATCACATCTGCTTTTATGCCGTGACATATGTATTCCGCGGCTATTTTAAAGAAGAGGTTTTACATATATATTTTGGGTGCAGGTGATGGATAATGTTGCATTTATGATACTTAAGCATATCTATATATATATATATATATATATATATATATATATATATATTAGTACATGATAAGATAGTACTATACTTATGACCTAGGTATCGTTGTGCATTTCGATTTCTAGCTTGTGATGTACTTTTATTCACTGAGTTGGCAACTCATCCTTGTTGTGCCACAGTTTTTTGCAGGTTATACCGTTCGGATTATCGGCGGATTGCTGCACACACTTCTTCTCGGTGATTTCTTTTGTAGGTGGGCTATTGTTGTTCGTACCCACACTTGTATATGTATATATTCTTGTATCTAGTAAAACTCCATCGATTTAGAACTTGTATGTTATGGACATAGAAGCGAGACTTAGAGTTGTGTGTTTGTGGGCGTCGCACTCATTGGAGTCGACCTTTTTATATTGTTGATTTTGTTTCGCTTTTTCCTTTTTCGCCATTGTGCGTCGTATATTGTTTGCTTGGTTGCTCCGTCTTTTGGGCGTGGAAGCTAGCTCCTGTTGGGATATTTTATATAATTGTGCTTGTATCATGTTTTATTCAAAAATTACAAAGGAGGTGATGTCGAATTTCAAAACGTCATAGATGCTTTTTCAAACATACTTAGTTAAACTTAAATGTTTATTTTAAACTAATTCCATCTGATGACTATTTTAAATCTCGCCTCCAATATTTTCAAAAAATGTTTAGATTCCGGGTTTCGGCTTACTTGGACCGCGTAGAAGTCTTTAGATATCACGTGATTTAAGTGCCGGTCACGTGCCACATTCGGATCGTGACAAAGTTGGTATCAAAGCGTTTGGTTTAACCTTTGTTCGAGTCTAGGTTTGACTATATGAAGTCTAGGCATATACTTTTGTTACCTAGGCTTTACCTTATAGGATTTAGACTTGACTTTAGGGGTCTTATACCCGAAATTTCGTTACATAGGATGATCTTGGTTGATGGTGTATGTACTAAGTAGAGTGACGTCCCATACATATGTTCCGCGGCATATTTACGATATGTTACTCTCCCTAAGTTACCTTAGAATATATATCTTGAGATCTTTTCTTTTATTCGTTCCGTTGATCTATCCTCATCGATACATGTTGATTGTTTTGGTCGCCATGTCTACGCCAGCCAAGAGGGTTGCGGTTAGAGATACGGTCAGGGAAGACTTGTCTGGGACGAGAACTGACCAGGGTGACATTCCGGTGACATAGGGACATATTGTTTATCCTTATATGATTGGGTTTCTAATGTTAAAGCGAGTTTCTTCTGGATCCGCACTAGAGGGTCGGGACATTTCTGGAGACCAGCCGGACTTGGAGGCTTGATGTTTACACTACTCTGAAGATCGTGGTGTTGCCTACTGTTCAAACAGTGGTACCAATCGTTGTTGAGATTGTCGAGGTATTGCTTCCAGAATTCATGAAGTTAAAGGTGGACGATGTTTACGAGTATAGGTGGATCAGAGGATTCATATTCATTCAGATGAATGATGGTTAGGATATTTAATCCATTGTGGCACTCCGATGCGAGATTGGTGAAGTTGATTAGTTTCTTTTGATGGGTTCTGCTCAGACCTAATGTAAGTCGCTCGAAAAAGATCATATTGTCCGACGAATTGGGACGGGTTCGCGAAGGTGAGCCTAGCCAGATTCTTCCAGAGAGTGTCAGAAATGCCGGATTCATATTTCGAGTTTTGTAAGACTCCGGGCTTGATCATGACGAAGGTTTGCAATTCGCATGACTATCGCGATACGCTCCTTAATTGATTGATATTGGAGAGTAATGGAACAGGAGATTAGTGCGAAGTCTCGGCGGGCAGTTGTTCTTCCCCGTCAATATTGAAGATTCGATGCGAATGCAGAGGCGCATACGACTACACTTTCAGAGGAAAATCTTGAGGAGATGACAGTAGTTACGAAAAAGAAAGTAGATTCGGTAATGAGTGCTAGTTCCGGGCAGGCTGGATAGATGAGATCAGCAGGGGACTTGATGGGTTCTTTCCAGGAGTTTATAATAAGTAAGATTGGACTCAGGATCTGTTGCTTGGCGCGCGCACAGAGGTTAGAGATCGCCGTCGTCCACATGTTGCGTTGAGAGAGACTGGACTATTGTCAAGAAGATGTTGTGAGAGGTATCAGCAGTAGGACTGATTGCATCGTTGCTCCTCACCGGACGATTGTATAAAGAGGCCGTAGCATTAGGAATCCGCAGGGGGGACAAGAATTCAGAGACAGAGAACGCTAGACCGGGGCAGAAGACAAGTAGAAATCCTTGCTATGCCAGTTCCGGGTGTATAGACACCTTTCGACATTGAGGAAGATATACTTCGATATCATTTGTTTTCGATTTACGTTTTAATGATCCGAATGTTTCGTTTTCAAACGTTGAAAAGGGGATAACTCAACGTCCGTTATTTTGATATATGTACTTTGAGGATTTAAGGGTCACACAATGTTTTGTGCACACCAGGTGCACTTGATGAGATTTCCGTGCACGATAATTGCACTTTGATTTATGTTTTGTGCACACTAGGTGCACTTGTTTGAAATTTTCGTGCGAGATGACTGCACTCGATTGGAGTGTTTTGTACACCTAATGCACTTGAGATTTGTTTTGTGTACCCGGATACACTTGAGATTTATTTTGTGCACCCCGATACACTTGAGATTTATTTATGCACCCCGATGTATTTGAGATTGATTTTGTGCGCTTTAGATGCACTTGATTTTTGCTCCATGCACAGTTGATGCAGTGGATATTTTTTCATGCACACCTGCTGCACTTGGTGCAATTTTTTTTCATGCACACCCATTGCATGTGGTTTGGATTTTTGTGCAAAACCGTTAGGGTTGATTTCGTTTTTGTGCTTTGCACTTGATATGATATGTTATAGATTTGATTTTTATATTTTCGCTTGGTCGTGTGCTACCGATATTGCACTACGACTATGGCATTGATCATGTATTTGATATACACAACGGTTTACGTATTTGGCATTTTTGCATCATAACCGGAGTAATTCTCATAGCAACCGCTAGAGTTACAGTTATGTGAATTTATATCTTTTTGAGTTTTCACGCACACTGTTGCGTTATGTTACGTTTTAGCTCATGTGGAACTTTGGAGTTCCGTTATATTGAGCGGACTATATATTTTAAAATTTTAGACTCCGGCGATTTGTTTTGAATTGAGTTGATTGGATTGAGAAAAAATGTTTTAAGAAGGGGGTTTAATTTTAATTCGGGGACCGAATTTTTTTAAGGGGGAGATATTGTAACATTTTGGAAAATTATAAATATTAATTTATAATTTTAAATATAAATATAATGAGTTTACAAAAAATAATATCGCTTATGAAATTGGGTATTGGAATTATATCCGTAAAAATGTAATTATTTGGTAAATATGAAGAAAAGTATGTGATATCATAAAAATGATATTTTAATTATTTTAACATGACATGATATTTTATATTAAGATAATAATATTTAAGTGTTAGAATAAGTATTTCATTTCTTTTTACATATGGATTTAGATTTTTACATAAAAGGGTTTTAATTAAGAGGAAAATGGTGTATTCTTTTTTTTTTTTATGTTTTTAAGGTTAGGTAAATATTAGCTAGCTTAAACCCTCACCTCTAGCACACCTCATCCATGCTCACATCCTTCCACCTCCTCCTTCTCAATTGACACCACCACCTTACAGCCCTCCACCTCATGCTTTCTCTACAAGAAACACAACACCTCCATCTTATCTTATCACAATACATAAGAATTACTTTAGCTTCCCAACTGAACAAACATAGATTCTTCAAGCTCCAAACAAAAACATTCCAAGTGTTCATCACATTCAAAGGGTAAAGCCATGATTTCCTTCATGAAAATTGTTCACATCTTCATGCTTGAGCCAATACAAACCCTTGATGCTTCCACATATACTTCTTGAGTAGGATTTCCTTGTACTACCACTCTATAGGTATAGCTCCTTCTCTCTTTACTTGATCATTTCTGTTTGATATCTGTTATGGTATGCAGTATCAGAAAAACTGTATTTTTATGATATTTAGCACACTGAAATTGAATCTGGAACCACTAGGTGTAACCACTAGAAAAACTAACAAGACCATAGTATCATGAGACCACTAGAAGACAATACCTAAAGCCCGAACCCCTAAACCTAACCTTAAAACGGCGACATTCTCCTTTTTACCGGCGCCGCCGGACTTCTTATGAAGTTTGGTGTTGATTTTTGTTCTATGGGTGTATTTGGTTATTTTATGATATACAGTATTGTTTGATTTGTCCCAATATTCATACATAGAAATCTGGGAATGTTTAGTAAGGGTTTTGTTAAAGTTTCCGATATTTCGATCTGGGTTTTCGTATTTCTGTGCCATCACTGGATTGTTAACGTTTGTACGTTAACAACAGGGATATTTCGTCGTTTTTGGGGTGAGTGAGCTGTAGGTTCTAACCTATGGGTGATGAGCTCGTTGCTTTGGTTTTTTATATGATAATTACATCGATATGATTTAATTACGATTATAGGTACTATCGCAAAGGTTTCCGAGACGGAGTTGACTAACATTGTAATCGTGGATTCAACGAGCTCGACAAGTTGGTGAGTGGATTTATATCTACCGGGGAAGTAGGGTGGATGGCGTATAGCACCCCCGCAACCTTATAACCAGGATAGTTATGCTATCTAGTTAGTTTTTAGTGTTAATTCAAGTTAATGGTATTAGTGTTATGTTGCATCTAGTATGTTATTCATGTGTATATAATTTTGTTCATGGTTTGGTGGATTTGTACGAGTGATCATACCGTACTTGAGATAATTTGGATATTGTGTTAATGTGGATATTATATGAGGAATCACATCATACTTGTGATGACGAGATTAGCATGTCGAATAACGGCCAAGTTTCTTTTAGACTCGTGGAGTCATGTTTTATTTCGTTTTAGAACGTAATACTTGAGTGAGCTATACTCTTTTAAAAACTAACGATTCGTTTCTCTTTTAAATGATAAATGGCAAGTATGCGATACTAATTTCCAAAACGAATATCTATTTTAACCTAAGGCACCTTTCTTATTTCAAAACCAACGTTTCGTTCCATTTTCAAAGATAATGATATAGCTCATAGCAAGTAGTTACATTTAATATTTACGCTTAGATTTACTTTACATGTTCGCGATACATTTATCGATGAGATACGTTCCGTTATACGAACACAATGATAGAACACCGCATAACAACCAATGAGTACTATGTTGCACAAACACGTATGCACATGTTACACTACACCTCATTGGTACTGCCATATCATTGTAGGGCCGCTATACTACGTGATACGTATGTAAATATAGACCCAAGTATACTTTATACACTTATAGAACACTTGCACAAATACTAATGATTACCATACTGCACGAACACAGACGCGTATGCTACACTACACATCATTAGTATTGCCATGACACAGTAGAACTGTTACGTTTATTGCTTGTATGACTTTATTTACGTACTTTACCTTTATTGCATGTTAAGCATTCCGTATACCAGTACCATAGGTATTCGTATTTGATTATTATGAGTTTTTAGGATGTTTTGCTTTTGATGATATATATCAGTGGTATGGGACACTGTGTGTGTGTAATATATATATATATATATATATATATATATATATATATATATATATATATTGTTCCCGCCAAAAAATTTCTGCGCAAAAGAGCCCAAGGTATCAAATGGCAGCGATATGTTTAAGAAAATGCGAAGCAGTATTTTCCGGGCTGCATTTTGATAGACTCCTGAATGAAAACAGCTAAATTCTAATGATATCAAAAGTGTCTCGAAAAATTCTTCGATTTGATATATTATGGACCTCATAATTCATCCGGGATCAAAAGTTATGAGGCATCACGTGACTGGGCATCACGTGCAGACACGTGACCATTTACAGGCAAAGCCTGTAGGCACTGAATAAAATAAAAAATTGAAAATAATTAATCAGTGGGGTCACGTGCCAACACGTGAAGGGCCTTTAAACCCACTAAAAAGAATTAAAGGTATAATAAAAAGACAAGGAAAAACCCCAATGGGGCATCACGTGCCAACACGTGACCAAGGGTCACTGTCGGGACCCGGTTCTTGCTCACGGAGCAAAGTGCCACACGGAACAAAGTGCTACGCCAAGTGTCGTGTTAAGTGGGCGGAGGCCACCTCTTGAATCCGTGGGGGCCACCTTTTGAGTCCGTGGGACCCACTGTAGAACAATGGGGAATCTTCGGAATATATTCCGAAAGGGGGTAGATCTGTACTATAAATGAAATGATACCACTCTTTAATACAGAGGCGTCTTTTAAGTGAACCGGAACTACAGGAGCTTGAGAACTCCGTAGTTAAGCGTGCTCGGGCCAGGGAAGTCTTGGGATGGGTGACCTCCTGGGAAGTGGCCCCTGGTCGGGTCCGGTTCGCTCTAAAGGGAAAAACCATGCGGTTTCGGCCAAAGCGGACAATACTCTCTGTATTGGAGGTAGGGCGTGACAGAATGGTATCAGAGCTGGTCCCTTAATAGTAGGTCTGTGGTTCGAGGACGAACCATTGTTCAAAGGTGGGGAGAATGCCGGGACCCGGTTCTTGCTCACGGAGCAAAGTGCCACACGGAACAAAGTGCCACGCCAAGTGTCGTGTTAAGTGGGCGAGGGCCACCTCTTGAATCCATGGGGGCCACCTCTTGAGTCCGTGGGACCCACTGTAGAACAATGGGGAATCTTCGGAATATATTCCGAAAGGGGGTAGATCTGTACTATAAATGAAATGATACCACTCTTCAATACAGAGGCGTCTTTTAAGTGAACCGGAACTACAGGAGCTTGAGAACTCCGTAGTTAAGCGTGCTCGGGCCAGGGAAGTCTTGGGATGGGTGACCTCCTGGGAAGTGGCCCCTGGTCGGGTCCGGTTCGCTCTAAAGGGAAAAACCGTGCGGTTTCGGCCAAAGCGGACAATACTCTCTGTATTGGAGGTAGGGCGTGACAGTCACGTGCTGACACGTGATAATTTCTGAGTTCTTTAAAACAACAGAATTAAATTCTGGTCAAATGCTTAATCAGGGGGTCACGTGCCAACACGTGATGGGTTCCTAAAGATCTATGAATTAATAGAATTAAATTCTAATTAAGAGGGAATCAAAAACCCTAACTGGAAAAATATTTCTCAAAATCTTTCCAAACAAAAAAGATGGTGCTCTGTAAAATGGATCACCGTTGAATTAAAAATCCAATGGTGATTAGAAATCACCAATTTATGGAAAGATTCTATACAAAGAAAGATTTTCCTGAAATTTGAATAACAGATAAAAGAACTTTTGGATTAAAAATCCAATGGTGAATAAAATTCACTGGGTGATCTAAAAGGTCATGTTGGTTACAAAATCAATTAAAATCTTTCAATGAAAGATTGACTAAACAAACTGATTCTTTTCTTTCTTCTATAAATAGGAGCCAAGAAGAGAAGAGAAAGGAACTACTTTTTGGGGGGAGATAACAACAACAGAGAGAAAAAAGAGAGGAGAATTTAATTCTCAAGAGAGAAAAAAAAGATCTCTTTAGAGAAAAGAAACCCTAGGTGAGAAAGGGGAGAGAGATCTAAGTTCCATAAAACTTCAAAAAGAGAATTTAATTCTCAAATCTAAGAGTTTAACTCTTCTGCAAAAGAACTGGTTGAAGATCTGCAGAAGCAAATCTTCCCATAGGTTGAGAATTTAATTCTCATCGGGTTGAGATTCTGCCATGCAGATGCAAAATTTAGAGGGAGAATTGAATTTAGGGAATTTAATTCCCCCAAATTCATAGGAATTTAATTCTTCCAAAACAGAACTAGGGTTTAACCCTATATGAGAATTTAATTCTCCCACTTTCACAGGAATTTAATTCCTTCAAGATAAAACTAGGGTTTACCCTATATAAGAATTCAATTCTCCCAATTAATAGGAATTTAATTCCTCCAAGACAGAATCAGGGTTTAACCCTACATAAGAATTTAATTCTTCCACATGCATAGGAATTTAATTCCTCTAAAAACATAATTAGGGTTTAACCCTACAGAGAATTTAATTCTTAAAATAAAGAGACTTGAAAGATCTCCATGCACGTAAAGAACATTGGTCACGTGATGACACGTGACCCCAATCCGCAGTGGTCAGAAAAGAAAGAATAAACTAGGTCACGTGCCCTCACGTGACCCCTGAACAAATCCTCCAAAATAAGAAGGAATTAGCCCTGAGGCAATGCCTCACGTGTTCCCACGTGACTTCCAAAATAAAGAAAATAAAAGCAAAGGCAATGTTGGCTTTGGGCGCTCTCACGTGTCCTCACGTGACCCCTAATAAAAGCCTTAACAAATCAGTGCATGAGTGCCTATCACGTGCCCATACGTGATGGCCAGGAAATTAAAAGTGTTTAACACTTATTTGAAGACAAAGTAAAGGAGATCTGGCCCCATCTTTGGGCGCTCTCACGTGTCCCCACGTGACCCCTTCCTCTCTAGTGTTTAACACTAATTTGAGCGTTTCAGTATTTAACACTATCTTAAAGTCAATCTTAGCCAAATTGGCTAAGTTTCCAGAGGCAAAAACCTCTCCTTTAACTAAATCTCAAAATTGAGTAAAACTCAGAGCTATAATGTTTAATGCTCAGTCAAAGACAAAAAAGATATCAGAGCCCTCAAACTCTTGTTTAGCATTGCTAAGTGACGAGGGGCTGAAACCAGACAAATGTCTAATGGTCCAATAAAGGGCCAACATTTCAAATCTAATTGGACTTAGCCCAAGTTGGCCATAAGTCATCAATCCAGATTTAACTGAGCCAATGAGCTCATAATCTAATTAATTAATCTTAGTTCCAAGTTAGAATACAGATCCCCAATCAATCTCGGTTCAAGGGTACATCTCTTCACTCCTTTGATATTTGTCGTTGTAATCCCTCAACGTCTTCAAAGAGGTGACGGGTCCCGACAACCACACATTTCACAGACTATGACGTCTCTAAACTGGACTGTGGGGTCCTTAAACTCATGGACTATGATGTCCTTAACCTCGACCGTAATGTCTTTAAACTAACATTGGACTGTGGGGTCCTTAAACTCATGGACTATGATGTCCTTAATCTCGACCGTAATGTCTTTAAACTAAACATTGGACTGTGGGGTCCTTAAGCCCGTGGACTATGATGTCCTTAACCTTGACTGTGGGGTCCTTAAACTCACGGACTATGATGTCCTTAACCTTGACTGTGAGGTCTTTAAACTCACGGACTATGATGTCCTTAAGCTCGACCGTGATGTCTTTAAACTAACAATGGACCACCATGTCCTTAAACTGGCAATTGACCGCAAAGTCCCTAAACTATAACAATAGAGCCCAAATGCTCTTTTGTTGGATCTAAATGATCCCGTTAAGTAGATCTTAGTCTAAAATTAGACTAATGTATCAAATGGTTAAGTTGACCTTAGTTTAAAATTAGACTAACGTGTCCTTAACAAACTGTTAAGTTGATCTTAGTCTAAAATTAGACTAATGTATCCTTAACATACGTTCAAGTTGATCTTAGTCTTAAATGAGACTAACGTATCCTTAAACCCAACCCCCAAACTCAAATCTAAGAAGATACGGATTTGGACTAATCCACGCCCTACGGGCGACGACATAAATTAGTCTCCGTATACAATCCACGGGCAACCAAAAACAAAACAAACACCCACGACACGAAGTGACCATCTGGAGAAGGAGAAAGTTGTTGCCGCGATGCGGTAGCGTAATTAACTGCAGGGGCTTGCGCCTGCAGGGAAGAGCGTCCCCACAATTAAAAACCCCTCAAATGAGGGGGAATCTGACGAAGTCTGCTATATCGGCCGCATCCGTTTAAACCTTCGATATACGGTGTCATAAATCAACTTGGCATCTTCGGAGAGGTGGACGGATAACACCTATTAGCATCTGCCCCCAAATTCAGGCAAGACGTTTGTCTTCCCGGTTTTCGGCGGTGAACAATATCGTCGACACCATCTCAATAAATGATCGCCACCCGAAATCTCTGGCCCCGGTCGGTATCCCCTGGATATCCGCCGTGCCCAAATCGAGCCCCGGTCAGTATTCCCTGGATATATGCCGTGCTCATCTCTATCTCCGGTATCGAGTGTCCTAGCTAGGCTCCCCGCCTCAAATGCAGCTATCCTGCCCCTCGGTCTCGACCGAGTCCACCATGTATCCGACTGTATATACCCCCCACTCAGTCTGGATATCGTAGTAATCCGTAACCGTATATCCCCCCATTCGGTTCGGAGTAAAACAAAACATAAAAACGACTCATGGTGGATATCAACTCATCATATCCCAAGATATCAAATAGAGAATAAGAATACTTGCATAAATCATTTTGATGATATTATATATATATACAGCGTCCCATATCTCTGATATATATCATCAAAAGCAAAACATCCTGAAAACTCATAAGAATCAAATACGAATACCCATGGTATTGGTATTCGCAATGCTTAACAGGCAATAAAGGTAAAGTACGTAAATAAAGTCATACAAACAATAAACGTAACAGTTCTACTGTGTCATGGCAATACTAATGATGTGTAGTGTGGCATATGCGTCTGTGCTCGTGCAGCATGATAATCATTAGTATTTGTGCAAGTGTTCTATAAGTGTATAAAGCATACTTGGATCTATATTTATATACGCATCACATAGTATAGCGATCCTACAGTGATATGGCAGTACCAATGAGTTGTAGTGTAACATGTGCGTACATGCTTGTGCAACATAGTACTCATTGGTAGTTGTGCGGTGTTCTATCATTGTGTTCGTATAACGGAACGTATCTCATCGATAAATGTATCACGAACATATAACATAAATCTAAGCGTAAATATTAAATGTAACTATTTGTTATGAGCTATACTATTATCTTTGAAAATGGAACGAAACGTTGGTTTTGAAATAAGAAACCTGCCTTAGGTTAAAATAGATATTCGTTTTGAAAATTAGTATCGCATCCTTATCATTTATCATTTAAAAGAGAAAAGAATCGTTAGTTTTTAAAAGAGTATACCTCATTCAAGTATTACGTTCTAAAACGAAATAAAACATGACTCTATGAGTCTAAAAGAAACTTGGACGTTATTCAGCATGCTAATCTCGTCATCACAAGTACGGTGTGATTCCTCATACAATATCCACATTAACATAATATCCAAATTATCTCAAGTACGGCATGATCTCTCGTACAAATCCACCAAACCATGAATAAAACTATATGCACATGAATAACATACTAGATGCAACATAACACTAATACCATTAACTTGAATTAAAACTAAGAACTAACTAGATAGCATAACTATCATAATTATAAGGTTGCGGGGGTGCTATACGCCATCCACCCGACTTTCCCGGTAGATATAAATCCACTCACCAACTTGTCGAGCTCGTTGAATCCACGATTACAATGTCAGTCAACTCCGTCTCGGAAACCTTTGCGATCGTACCTATAATCGTAATTAAATCACATCGATGTAAATATCATATAAAAATCAAAGCAACGAGCTAAGCACCCGTAGGTTAGAACCTACAGCCCACTTACCCCAAAAACGACGAAATATCATGTTGTTAACGTACGAATGTCAACAATCCAGTGATGGCACAGAAATACGAAAACCCGAATCAAAATATCGGAAACTTTAACAAAACCCTTACTAAACATTCCCAGATTTCTATGTATGAATATTGGGACAAATCAAACTATACTGTATATCATAAAATAACCAAATACACCTATAGAACAAAAATCAACACCAAACTTCATAAGAAGTCCAGCGGCGTCGGTGTTGCCGGGTCAAGGGTAGGTTTAGGGGTTCGGGATTTAGGTATTGTCTTCTAGTGGTCTCATGATGCTATGGTCTTGTTAGTTTTCCTAGTGGTTACACCTAGTAGTTCCAGATTCAATTTCAGTGTGCTAAATATCATAAAAATATAGTTTTTCTGATACTGCATACCATAACAGATATCAAACAGAAATGATCAAGTAAAGAGAGAAGGGGCTATACCTATAGAGTGGTAGTACAAGAAAATCCTGCTCAAAAAGCATATGTGGAAGCATCAAGGGTTTGTATTCGCTCAAGCATGAAGATGTGAACAATTTTCATGAAGGAAATCATGGCTTTACCCTTTGGATGTGATGAACACTTAGAATGTTTTTGTCACGCCCCGCTTCCCATTATATGGGCAGAGGATGCGACGAGGCCGCTACGTATTTACTCTGAAGTAAACACGCTAAGCGTATCTAAGCAATATAAGTAAAATACACAATGGACAGTGACAATAGATATAATTGAACAGCAACTTTATTTATTAACATTCTTTTTACAATACATCTGGAAAGATAAATACATGAAATGAAAACAAAGCCTAAACAGTGGCATAACAGAAATGTAAAGGAAATGTACAAGTGAAACTAAAGCTATGGATCTTCAGCAAACTGGTCCAAGTCTTCGTTGCTGGGCTCAATCTCCAGTGAGTCCGAAACACCTGACGACATACCAAAGAAGAATAAAGAGAATGTCGTCAGCGAACAAATCGCTCGGTAAGTCCCGTAAACAGACAAGAATGGAATAGACAGAATAGAGAGCATATTGTTATAATGTTGTATTTAATGTTAACGCTGTTGTTTATAACTTGGTACAGAAGAGTCCAGTATATACGAGAGGAGTCTGACTATACCAGAGACTACGGTATACGGAGTACAAGGAACCGTTCAGCCACGGTACAACGGCAATGGAGATTCAGGTTAGGTGTCTTATGGTTGCAGTCTCGTGCCACTTCTAATACCTTCTGTATCAATCTGCCCCTTATAAACCCCGCGATATCTTGATTGTATTATTTGAATTGTATATTGTATATAGATGGATAACTTACCGAAACCATGATATCAGTAATGGAACAGATATAATGGATGATCATGTAAATGGAATATATCCATGGTTCGGTTCAGTCAATATATATTAATTAGATTGAAAAGAAGGATCCATAGATCCATGTTATATTGTAGTTTGATACTTGAATCATATTCAAGTCAGATTGATTATATTGAGACTCAGTCTGAGTCAGACAATTAGAAAAGAAATTGAAGTCCTGAATTATGTTTTGGTGCTATCGGTAACTGCTGCACATGGACGGCAGAATTTGTGTCTTTTTCAAAGACAATTACCGTGTTAATAACACCGTTTGTTAAGTTGTCTATCTTAAATAGGCAAACACCCATATCTCCGGCTCCCTGAGACTCAAGACACCGGTCCCGCTTAAACATATGTTTACTAGGGTCCTTATTATAATTTAGTATAATTTGAGGGGGGTTTATGTAAAATAGTTTGTTATAGTTTCAAAATATATCTCAAGTATTTAATTATCATCTTTAGAGTTTTCATAGATGTTTCTTTTATTCAATGTGAAATTTCTAGTGAATATGACCTAGTTTTAAAGTATAAGGTATTTATTTGAAATATTGGAATTGTATGGTATTTTCTTATAAATAGAATGTTTTTTCTTGAATTTTGGAAATGTGGAATATTTTAAATATTAAAAATAGATATTTTGATATTAATTACGTATATATTTATTTATTAAAAATATAAGTTTTATTTATAATAGAAATCACATTTTCTAAAGAAAATTGTATTAAAAATCTTTCGAGATCGTATGCTCCTTGCGGAGGTCTGCATCTCACTCTACTAGGCCCGAGAATGTGCGATAATCCGCACCATACCGAACGGGTTCTCCAAAATGGGTTGTAGAGGCGCAATTGCAAAGATTTGTTAGATACACTTCTTATAAAAAAAGGTTTTATAAGTCGAAGGTAGTTATATGTAAAGTCGTATTGTCCCAAATCTATATTCCTAAATTCTATCGTGCTATGTTAGATATGTGTGTTTTAAGGAGATAGGTCATTACCTCGTGAGTTTTCTAAGGTAATACGGTTTAAAAAGTTTAAGCATGTCGAAATAAAACATGAAGGTATTTTAATATAAAAGTGGAATAAAATTTGCTACGATTATTATTTTGATATCAAACTTGTTCTATTGTCTTCATTAATGTTTAATGGTCATGATATAAGAGTTTGATATTATTGTGTTTAAGAAAAATATAATTTTTAAGGAAAAACCAAATCGGAAGTCGGATTAACTCTGCTTCCGTCGGGTTTTAGTTTTGAATGATTTTAGAATAGAGAAAAAAAGAAGAAGTATGGACTTACTGGCTTGGGGTCAAGAGGGGAGAGAGGGGGTCCTAAAGATAGTTTCAGGGCGTCGTTTCGTCGCCGGAATCTTCTCGGAAGTTCGTCGAAGCTTCGCCTTTTTGTTAACTCCGCTTGCACACAAATAGAACTTGGAATTTTTTGTAGAGTTTTTGTAGGAAATTTCAGTATGAAGGGGTGTACAAATAGAATATGTATTTATAGGGAAAATTAGGGTTAGGGTGTGATAAAAATGCATTTAAATTTGCATTAAAATTGGGATTAAAGGGATTTTATTATTCTCTATAAATGTGCAGAGAATAAACAATACTGGAGTTATGGGGGGAGTCCAAGAGCCGATAGGGTTTAAAAAACAATAGGGTTTGGTCCAAGTTGAACCGGCGGCGCCGGCCCGAGTCACAATCTCACCGGCCCGATTCATGAGGTGGGGGCTCGTATTGGTGCCACATGTCCCTGACGCTTGGTCTAGCCTCGTACATATATTTGTTTAGGTTGTGACTCTTGGTTTTACGGGTTGTGCATGTGTAGACTCTTGGGCTTCTAAAAGATTAATAGAATTTTAAATAAAAAGAATGTGTGGCTGATGGGATTTGAACTCTGATGCTTTGGTTCAGCAGTGCAAGGTCTTACCAATGAGCTACAAGCTCTTTCTTGCTGTTTAAAAGTAATCAAATTCTTATAGTACTCAGAGGAATTGTAAATACCCCAAGTATACATTAACTTTTAATCAAATTTATATACACAATTGGAGTTGTTACAGTTTTTGTTTGGAGCCTGAAGAATCTATGTTTGTTCAGTTGGGAAGCTAAAGGAATTCCTATGTGTTGTGATAAGATAAGATGGAGGTGTTGTGTTTCATGTAGAGAAAGTATGGGGTGGAAGGTTGTAAGGTGATGGTATCAATTGAGAAGGAGGAGGTGTAAAGTTGAAAAGAAGGAAGTGGAGTGATGTGAGCATGGGTGAGATGTGCTAGAGGTGAGGGTTTAAGCTAACTAACATTTACCTAACCTTAAAAACATAAAAACAAGAATACACCATTTTCCTCTTAATTAAAACCCTTTATGTAAAAATCGAAATCCATATGTAAAAATAAATGAAATATTTATTATAACACTTAAATATCATTATCTTAATATAAAATATCATGTCATGTTAAAATAATTAAAATATCATTTTTATGATATCACATACTTTTCTTCATATTTACCAAATAATTACATTTTTACGGATATAATTCCGATACCTAATTTCATAAGCGATATCATTTTTTGTAAACTCATTATATTCATATTTAAAATTATAAATTAATATTTATAATTTTCCAAAATGTTGCAGGTTTTTTTCGAAATAGGGTAATGTAGATTTAAAATTAGGGGAATAGGGCGGTCAAAATTATAATTAGGAGAATATGACGGTTTGGGGCCACATAGGCGTGACCTCAAAATTTTTGAGCCACGCAATAAAGAAGGCAGGCTCTTAGAACCCGTCTTTCCTTTATTTAAATAAGGCGGGTCCCGATTATTGGGCACGCGGCCCTAATTATTGTGCAATCGGAGCTATTTTACCCACTGTCTGGCACGTCCGTCTTATTTTCGATGTTTGCCATGCATGCCCTGTTTTCCCTTACTTTTCCTCGTGGCCTAATCATTAGGCTACGTATGCCTTGTTTTCCCTTCACTATCTCCTCACTGCTCTTTTCCAATCTCCAATTTGTTTGAGTTTGTAAAAATAAAATCAAATATAATGGAGGATCAACCATTCGATAGATCACTTCTTGTACTTAAAAACGACTATAGATTTTTCTATATATTACACGGAGGGATAAAATTCGAAACTTGTTTTTTTTAATTAATAATATAGATGTTTTGTTCTCAATTTAAATTCATGATATCTCTGATCTAGGTTCAAATTGGGTTAAACATAAAGTTGTAACATGAAACATGTTCTTGAAATATTTATAATTGTTTTACAAAAAACCTTATTATTAAAATTATTTAACATGCAGCACAAAATTAATATAGGTGAAACAACAATTTTAAGTTTGTTGTATGCGGCCCAAAAAAAGGTTTGAATTTCATAATGCTACAACAAAAAATATGGCCAGCTAAATGAATTTCAATTTTGCTTTTCACTTGTATGTCAGGATACTATTATAACAAACCAACATAAATTAACGAAACAACCATTAATGCACCTTATTCTTTATCATTAATGGTTGTGCGAGATGGAGCTGGAATGTAAAAAAATGATGTTTAATTTCATTTAATCATCATTGCTACAACGCATTTATTTGAAAAACAATTTGAGTTTGAAAAACAGGTCAGTTGCTTGAACAATAAAAAAATGTAAAACAAAAGGTTGAGTTAATCATACTATGGAAATATGTTAGTTTGGTAGACTTGTATATTATAAGCTAAAAAATGTGAATTTATGGGCATATAGATGTGTGATTATGGAAATTGTAATATAGCAAGTTATTTTAAATTTAGAGAGATTGCATATATATTTCAATTTAAATATTTGAAAATAATATGAATAAATCTTACAGGGTGGAGATAATCTTATAGTCGTCGATTATAGTTGTGACAAATGGCAAGTTACCGATCCTCGTATTATTGTGTGGTTTCGCAGAGCTGGTTTTTATCAAGCTTCAATAATGCGTCACATCCAACTCGACCACAAGCTTATTCCCTCTCTTATTGAGCGTTGGAGAAAAGAGACTCACACTTTTCATATTAGATGGGGTGATGTCACTATCACACTCAAGAATGTTTCCCTCTTACTTAGGTTACGAGTGAATGAAGTTGGATTGGTTGGAGGTATGATTGTAGGTTGATGTGGATTTTATTAGTCTATAAATTTAACCGTAAGTATACAGCTTATCGCGGTTGTACTTGAGAATCGTTTCCACACAGAGGTGTGTTAACTACTTTTAAATTAAATTAAAGTTGAGTTATTTGTAAAATCTAAAGAATTAAATGCAAAATAAAATAAAAGTTGGTTTTCAAGAAAGAGAAAAATCTAGAGTTTTATTTGCTTAATTTTATGGTTGATTTAAAAGATTCATCTTCTTTTCTAATCCAGTTCTAATATGTTTCTATTAATAATAACCAAGCATAAGTTATATTTAAATTATAAATATATCCTATCAAAATTATAACATCATTTAGATCATATTAAAACTATAGTTCTAGTTTATTAGAAATAACCTAGTTTTAATCTTCCACAAAAACATGTAGGTCATGAGTCTATAATTAATGTCTTATCAATTAATTTAGATCCCTTTTAACTATCTGGATTGAATATCTTGTGATTAAATTATTTTCTTACCTTCCCTAATTAAGTTTCTGGTTTTTCAAATCTTCCTTAACCTAATTAGATTATTGGTGTTATCACCCTTCACTAATTTTATTCTAGACGTCAACTTTCATTATGAGATTAGTTTATCAGATGAAAAACTATAAAGAGAATAATTAAATCATAAGACATTTATCATAAAGCATAGAAAAGAAAAAAATAAAAGATTACCCAACCACAAAATAAATACAAATAAAACCCTAGAAAAGAATTAGTTACTCATATTTATAAAAGAAAAATATATCTTATTCATAATTAAGAGTACTTATAATAGACTCGATCTCTTCTCCATAAAAACATTAATGAGAAATCTATGAGAGAGATGATAGAGATATGAAAGATGCGAGAGATAAAACCCTAAGGATATACAATTGCTTATATAAGGCTAAGGAAGATTGGAGAACAGGTAATAGAAAATACAAGAGAATTTATTTACTAACAACTATGATAATCTAATCTAATTGTTCTGTTAAATACTATTGCAAGCCTTTAGAATTTTCGAGAAATAAAAAGATGTATTTAGAAACAATGTACGTGCCAAGACGATCGTGCCCATAAAAATTGGTGATGAACCGGTCCAGATTGCGCGTGTAACAACTCCAATTTCAATGTACAGAAAATTGTTTAAAAGTTAATGTACAAATGGAGTATTTGTAATCCGGTATACACTATAAGTATTTGTTTTGCTTTTGAACAGCAAGAAAGCATTTG
The DNA here is from genome assembly GCA_030015575.1 of Agapanthus africanus. NCBI lineage: Eukaryota > Viridiplantae > Streptophyta > Magnoliopsida > Asparagales > Amaryllidaceae > Agapanthus > Agapanthus africanus. The sequence goes on along the minus strand of CM057348.1, from coordinate 104,550,528 downwards.
TAGCTCATTGGTAACGTCTTGCACTGCCGTGACGTAGCCTCTGCGATCGAATCCCCCAGCCATATTATCATTTTATTAATTTTTCTTTTAATCTTTTAGAAGCCCAAGAGTTTACACGTACACTACACGTAAGATGAAGAGTTACAGAATAAACAAACATATGCACTGGGGTATATGAGGCGACGGGGACACGTGGCCAAAGATCCAAGCCCCACCACTGGACTACGACCGGCAAGATGAACCCCATGACCGGCACCGCCGGCCGTCCGTAGAGGATGGTCCCCATTTTTTCACCCTAGCACCTCTTCGCCTATCCCACTACCCCCATGTTGTTTGTTTACTCTGAATTCATCCAGAGAATATTAAATTACCCTTTAATGCATATTTTTAATTCATTTTTTAACCCTCAAAACCCTAATTTTCCTTATAAATACCACACTCCATTTCACCCCTCCTCACTCAGAATTTCATTACAAAAACTCTCAAAAATTTCCAAGTCCCAACTTGTGCAAGTGGAGTTAGCAAGAGGCAAAGTTCCGGCGACATTCCAAGAAAATTCCGGCTACGAAACGACGCTCCGACACTTTCCTACTCTTACCCCTTCTCCTCTCTATCCTTGTAGCTAGTAAGTCCCCTCTCCCCTCCTCTTCTAAAAATTTCATTTTTCAAAACTCGTCGGAAGCGGAGTTATTCTGACTTTCGATTCGTTTTTCTTTAAAAAATTCCATTTTTCTTAAACCATAAAATAACATACTCTCATATATGTTTAACAAACATAAATAAACACTTTAGAACAAGTTTCATCTCAAAATAAATCATGTTACAATCTTTATTTCATTTTTACAGTAAAATACCTCCATGTTTACAAACAATATTGTTATCCACTTTTTACCGAATTACCTTTAGAAAACTCACGAGGTAAGGACCTACCTCATCACAACACACATATTGGACATAGCACGATTTACTTTTGGACAATATTTGTGGGAACATTACGAGTTACAATAAAATACCCTAAACTATTACAAATCCGTTTTCTTTAAAAAGAGCGTTCATTAATTCCTTGCAATTGTGCCTCTACAACCAATTTTCGGGAACCCCGATCGGGATGGTGTGGGTTATCGCACGTCCTCGGGCCTATAGAGCGAGATGCAGACCTCCATAAGAAGCATTCGATCTCGATGGAATTTTTAATGCTATTTTTAAGAAAATAAGATTTCTATAAAATAAATAAAATTTATTTTTATTATATATATATATATGAATATTATAAAAAGATCTATTTTAAATATATTATACAAATATTCTATATTTTCTAAATCAAAGGAATCACAATTACATGAAAGTACCATTTCAATACAATGCAATTCAAATATTTCATTAAAATACCATATATAATGAAAACTAGGTTCTACTCACTAGAAATTGCACTTTTATAAACTATACATCTATAAAAACCCTAAAGACGATAATTAAAAAATTTGAGATGTATTTTGAAAATATATCAAAACTATTTTTACATAAAAACCCCCTCAAGTTATACTAATTTACAATAAGGACCCTAGTAAACATAAGTTTAAGCAGGACCAATTCTCTTGAGCCTCGGGGAGCCGGAGAATGTGGGTGCTTGCCTATTTAAGGTAGACAATCTAACAAACGGTGTTATCACACGGTAATTGTCTTGGAAAAAGACACAAATCCTTTGGTCCAGGTGCAGCAGTTACCGATAACATCAAAACTAATTCAGGACTTCAATTTCTTTTTAAGTGTCTGACTCAGACCGAGTCTCAATCTAATCAATCCGATTTGAATATGATTCAAGTATAAATTACAATACAACATGAATCCATGAATACCATAATTCAATATCAATCTATTTTGACCGAACCGAACTATGGATATACTCTGTTTACATGACTATCCATTTATATTCATTCTGTTTACTGGTATCATGGTTTCGGCAAGTCATCCATCTATATAACAAAACAATACAATCAATACAAAAGACATTGCGAGTTTTAAAGGGGTAGATTGGTACGAGTGTGTTAGAAGTGGCACGAGACTGTAACTATAATACACATAATCTGAATATCTATTGCCGTTGTACCGTGTCTGAACGGTTCCTTGTGCTCCGTATACCTTAGTCTCCGGATAGTGGGACTTCTCTCGTATACACTGTCATATTCTGTACCAAGATACAAACAACTGCGTTAACATTATAATCAAACATTACTAGTTGTACTCTCTTTCTGTCTATTCTATCTCTACTCATCTTTGGGACTTACCGAGCGATTGTTCGCTGACGACATTCATTTTCTTCTTCTTTTGGAATGTTGTTAGGTGATTCGGACTCACTGGAGATCGAGCCCAGTACGGAAGATTTGGAGCAGTTAGCCTTTGACCCGGAACTTTAGACACTTGTACATACTTTTCATTTCAGTTATGTCATTGTTTAGGCATTACTTTATATTCATATATTTACATTTCCAGTTGTACTTGTAAAGAATTGTTAATAAATAAAAGTTGTTGTTCAGTTTTATCTATTGTCATTTTTCTTGTGTACATTTATTTTATATTGTTTAGATACGTTTAGCGTGTTTACTTCAGAGTAAATATATCGCGTGACTCGTCGCGTCTCCTTACCGTACACCGGGAAGCGGGGCGTGACAGCGCGGCTAAACGGCCGTGAATATGCTGATTCTGCAGCTGATCCGCGACCCTTTGGTGGTTTCGCGGCACGAATTTTTTTTGCTTGATTCTCTTGATTTGTTGACCTCTTTTTAGTTGTCAGATCATGAAAATTATTCTCGTAGCTCTGCAGTTGTGTGGATCTCCGAACTGTTTCTAAATTTGGCATATAATTAGATAGATTTATTTTTTGCTTTTGATTTGATTTGGTCTCTCTGTCGGATTTGTTGTTATGATGATTGATTCACCTCTATTTGTTGCAATTTTTGCCGATTTATAATGATATTACCAAATTTGTTCCAAATTTGAAAATTGTCTTTTGATTTTCTGAATAATTCTCGTAAGTCTCCATTATACGCACGTAATCCTTGTTTTAGGACAATTTTCCGTTTTTTTGCATCCAGCCCTGTTATTTGTAATAATTCACAAAAGACACCCGGAACAGTATAATATATGACAATAACATGATAAATGGGTTAAAATGTGCAATAAAGTACACCTATCAAATACCCTCACACTTATCTTTTGCTAGTTCTCGAGCAAATATAGGTTTTCAAATTCTAAACTAAACTACTATCTAACTAAATCCTACTCCTACTCCTACTCCTATTCTTATAAAAGAAAATAAAGGAAACAAAAATAAGAAAATGAAAACTATATACAAAGATAGAAATAGATAAGAAAAATACGAAAAACAAAAGTTTAAACTTTACTGGATTTTCAGTCGTCGTGAACCATGCCTTAATAGATTTTGATATATACCGAAAATTACTTTCTCATCATTCTTCCAATATTTCCTACCTATTTTGCTTCCAAATATGCCAAGGGGTTTTGATTGCGAGAAAACCCGCTTAGGGTATGGAGCTAAGGAAAACTAGAGTGTACCGTTAAGGGGAGGTGGAAGGATACAAGCGATGATTTGTAAGCCCTGAACTCCATTTTAAAATAAACTAGGGAAAAACGGTTTAAGTCCTTAACTTTGAAAAGTAACAAGCTTAAGTCTCTGACCCAAAAAAAAGTTGTAAAAAAGTCTCAAAGCTTAAAAATTCTTGTGTTTTAGTCCATACGGTGCATTTACTATTTTTATGCTAACTCTAACTTTTCAAATAAACTACTACATTTACCTTTTAATTACTATAGTTATCTTTTAAAATACTATATTAATCTTCTAAAGTGCTACATTTATATTGAAATAGGTCAAATGTAATAGATATAGTAATTTTACTAAAAAACTGTAACAGTTTCATATCAAATGTAGTGTTTTAACATAAATGTAGTATTTTATAACATAAATGTAGTCATTTGAAAGATAACTATAATACTTTAAAAGATAAACATAGTAGTTTGCTTAAAAGAACGGTCTTGGCATAAAATAATAGTAAATGTACTATAGAGACTAAAACACAAGAATCCTTAAATTTAAGAAGTTTTTCACAACTTATTTTGGGTCAGAGACCTAAACCTATTACTTTTCAAACCTAGAAATTTAAAACCATTTTTCCCAATAAACGATGGTTATGTTTGTAAAGCGTGTTTGGAAAAATGGAGTTTAAACCATTTTTCCTAAGTACCCTTGACTTTCTAAAGCCCTGCCGCCTATTGGGAAATGGGGTTAAGTTATCCAAACCGCAGTTTCATAAAGTTAGCCAGAGGTAAGCCCAAAGCGTGTGCTTTTTCCTTGGTTTTCTGTCATTTTGGAGTCGAGATACTCACGGTTATCTCGGCTCTAAAGTGAAATTACCTCTACTCCAATCCGATTCAAGTTATCAAAACTTCATTTTTGGAGTCTGGGGCTTACATTCCTCAATTTGCATACCCCATCTCCTGTTAAAAATAAAAAAACTCTATTCCCAAATCTAAATGCACTATGCGTTTTTCTCCACTATAATTTATTTCTTAAATAAATGCCCTTTTTTAAAATTCTTAAAGAACTGTCTTTTAAGGGTATATTTTAGTAAGAGAAAAAACTTAGTGAGTAAAGATGGTGGGATTTCACATGCTATTACAAGAAGGAATAAATAAAAATCTCAACCATCAATTTATGTAAGATATAACAAAAAATAAGATGTTTACTTTTTTCTGCTACCTAACTATATTTAATCCAGATTCAGAAAAAAGACCATCTTACCCAATAAAATGATGACAAACAATATCTTATAAATAACAAAGGACTACAACACCAGAAACGTTTAAATTAATAAAAATTATGTTTAATATAGTTTACTGTAAGTTAGGATTATGTTTTTCATCTGCAACAACAAAAGTGAAAATATAAATAGGAACATAGTGGTACAGCACAAAAATGAAAATAGAGATACGGAAACGGCAAACTATGGATTCTTTTATCTCATTGAGCTAATTACTAATATCTTGAGGATTTTGACTCTCCTCTTTCTTAAATTTGACTATAAAGAAAAAGGCAGAGATGAAACCATGTAGTCTATATATTTCTATTTTTTCTGAAAAAACTAAAATGCCATAACAACTATTAATGACGATTATAAAAATCTAAAATATCATAAATGACAAATATTCCTGGTTTAACCCTATTTTTTTATGCATCCTAATTTAGACCTATGATAGCCTTCATTTATTAATCCAATTATCAATTAGCTAGGAACTTCATATGTAAAATGCATTGATTTTAAAATCATGGAGTAAATCTTGCTTTTCTTCATATTTTAACGTACTGATCATTTTAAGGGGGAAAAAGAGGTAAAGAAAGGGCAAAAAGGAGTAGTAAAAGGAAATGGAGGGAGAACTTGCCATGCATATTGTGTTAATAATACAAAAACACTCATTTCTACTTTTAACTACTTGATTGCAATTCTGACATTTTCATGGTTTGTAATTTTGAATCATTTTGATTTTTTGATTATCAATCATTTCTGCTTTTATCTACTTGAATGCAAAGATTTAAGACGTTTCCAAGTTTTTGGATGAAATAAAGCCACAGCAGCACATTCAAAATTATGAAGGTGTGACTTCTATGAACATGCTGCAAACCGCAGGTACAATCTCACTCAAAAAACCACAACTCGGTACCTTCAACTTATCAACAATTTTGCAAGGTTGCTACGGTCTGAGATTCTACTTTCTACTCACTTTCCTATATACTTGGCCAATAATACAGGTAAACTAAGCTTATCTGATTGCTACGATATCAAAAGCTGGAACAATAAAGATGTTTTGAAAGCATTGGAGGAAAGAATTAAATACACGATAAGATTTGGTGCAATGTTCAACAACTGAGTTCATTATATAGTCTCAGGATGATCCAATCAATATGTTTATTTCGGGATTGTTGGGGAAAAACATACAGATGTAAGAAGCTTTAAATGTAAAACATGATACTGCGGGGAGTACCATAAATGGACAAAGAGAGAACACTAAAACTGATCAACGAACCATCTTTATGATCTTGATATAACACGGCTACAGATCTTGGGTGGCATCCAACTGATCAAGCAGCAACCTGGGCAAAAAGCAGCTTTCTGATCTGCAACAAGAAAAGGGACAATAAAACGTTTGCGCAACACATGATTTTGGGAAACTAAATTCGCATGACAGCATAATTAGACACAAACTGCATGGCATGGGAATTTTCGGAAATATCACAGTATAAGTCTGGAATTCTGTTTATATGGGAAAAATTTATAAGCAATGTAGGAATTGCATCTCCACATCATCTTTTTCCCATTGCGTCGAGTATGGAGAACTCCTTAAAATATTTGACAATGTTTAACACACTTTCAAATTCCTGAGCTACAACAAAATTATTGCAATAAGCAAATAGAAGGGCTTGCCATAATCCTGAAGGTACCTAATTCACTTAACTATTGAGGAAAAAATCTAGGAGGGCAAACTGATAGATTTGCTATAGGAAAATCATGTATTACTTTAAGGTACACATAAAACCAAGAGTGGCACACAACATATTTCCAACAAGAATGATGTCTATTTAAAAATATTTGATAGACGAAGCAACTCAGTAAATCAGTTCCTACTTCAACCAATTATAGTGACCTTTTTGTTCCGTTAAATTATAGATTTGCAGTCAAACACATGCAGTTATATCTATTATAATTGGACAGATACATGTTAAAAATAGATACACAAGTGAAAAGTAGGCACCTCTGGTAGCTTCTTGCGAAAGACGACATCCAATCTCGAATCCAAAGTGTTTTCACATACAATCTTCCCATCTTGAGAAGCCAAGACAACACCTCCTGAGCTGAATTATCCACATTTACCGTCAGCAAGATTCATTCACTTCTTTCTTAACTAGTAATCAATGATGTCGGTACATAAAAATTCAAACAAACAGCGTAACAGTTGTATTAGGCATTTTTAATTTTCATAACATAACATGAATTTTGGGTCTTGAAGGATTTAGTAATACTGGGGACAGACATGCGGAAACTTAAAACCTTTTTCACTTGGAATGAAATCTTCCACAATATCATCAGTTCCAAACAAAGAACCTATATATGGATATTAAATCCTCGACTTTTGGACATGACCATAAATTGGATGAGTTTCAAATGAACTAAACCAAACTTAAGATAAACTTATGGCAGTCCCACTTCTCACTTTTCATCCCTATCCTCTCAAGGAGATATGATACCAAGATGAACTTTGCAAAGTGTTGGTGCTTACTGCTTAGAACCGGTATGCTAAAGGTACAGAGCAGCCTCGTGGCGACCCAGACACATGGCCATCTATCTGCCAAAGCCCCTCAATCTTAGGCCATGGAGAATCCGAAGTTCGAAACAGTTATTAGAGTTTTTAAAAGGTATCGAGGATGTAATTTAATATCATACCCAGTGTCTATGGCTTAGCTGACTGATGTACTAGGTTGTGGATGTGTTGGTCCACATATCCCCAAAGGTCTTCACGTTATATTCATGTGAGAATTGTAGGGATCAAATTTTCAGTCCCAGCTGTGTGTCTTTCAAATCTATCAGTATCAATGATAGTACAAGGATATCCATATTTCGCATTGTGGCTATATGCTAATGATTGAAATTTGGCTGCACTGCTATTTTGAACCTACTCTTGTCTCAAATTTTTGTTTGATTACTAACCAAATCAACATGCCGATTAAAATTACCTATATGATGCTTAGGGCAATAACAGCTAGTTTTTGTTTCCTAACTTGAGCAGTGAAAAGAGATGTTTGTTTGCAATTGCCAGAGCAGCCAGACCAACATTTCAGGAAGCAATCCAGGGATTGGTAAACATACTCAAGTGTTCGATCAGAGAGTTTGATGAAATATCATTTTAGGGGTTTCCTAAGCCAGTAGTTCTCTAGATCTGAAGTGCATCTATTCAATTATAGATTCCTTTTGATTATTGTAATATTTTACCAAAAAACATTTAAAGCAATGGCTTTCTTATATTGACATTTAGGAACAAGGGTTCGTGATTGTACAACAATATCCTCTAGTGTGTGCATGTGAACTAGTTGCCTGTGCCTCTTTATGAGTGTGCTAGGGGCTCACATGTCTTTCCGTAGAATGTATATAGTTTTTCCATGAATACATTAAATTTGAATAACCAAGCAGAAAAAATGGAAAAAATTCCACATTTTGACAAAAAAATACAAGTGCAAATCACATGTTGCAACCGTCATGGTGGCGGCATAGTGCTGGTAATTATAAAAGTAAGAGTCAACATTTGATACCCGAATCTAAGAGTTCACATTTGACACCTGAATCATGATAATCTCATGGGTGCTCTAAGTCATTCTCATTGAAAATTATTCATTCACTTTATTGAGTTGTTCTGTATCCACACTGTAGTTGATAATTAGGTTAGAAATCTCAATCTGAAGGCACCTGATCCATTTTGTTAACTTATTTACATTAACAGTACATGGTTCCTTCTATTGATGTTTATTTTTGGACATTTAGGGTTTACATATACCTACGTAACAGTACATGGTTCCTATTGATGTTTATTTTTGGGCATTTAGGGTTTACATATACCTACGTAACAGTACATGGTTCCTTCTTCTGATGTGTATTTTTGGGCATTTAGGGTTGGATGATATAACTGTTCACAAGGTTAAGCTTTTAAATATAGTCATTTTCAATAGGGTATCAGCACACTGGGACTAAATAAAATCTTTGGTTTAATCCCACAGCATATTAAGAAAATAATTTCCTTTATTGTGTTAGAAAACAGAGGGCATTGTCTTCCGAGTAAAGGGTGGTGTTGGATGGTATACAAAAAATTGATGGTCCACAGTTCACTAGCTTAAGTTGGGTGAAGTGGTTACAGTATTTGGTTCTCTGGTTTAATAAACACTGGTTAACATTGTTCACTCATCTCAGCACAGAACCACCAGAAAAACTCGGCTAAAGCAACAAAAATGTCTAAACTGATTGGGTTTTAAGATATAGCATCATAATAGGAAAAAAAATTGAGATAAATTGCACATAGATATGAAATACCTGACATGATTGAAGTTATATGTCAAGCATTCTTTATTTTGTTTTCTTAAAGGTTACTTGTATAAGAAGACATAGACATGAAGATGATAAAAAATCTCATGGTATAATTGAACAAGATATAAGTTATTGTACAAAATGAAGCAGGAGATTGATTTCTAGGAAAGTTCATTCAATATCAGAATTTGCCAATTGTGAAGAAATTAAAAGGCAGGTGCATAAAAGAAATAAAATGCAGCACCACTTCTCATATTATAACCATTGCGATGGTAGTCTGGCTAAATTTTATGGATCAAACAGAAAGCATTACCAGGAAGGCCCATGAACATGCTGATGATTAGGAGCAGGTGGAAGAAATACATAAGTGTCCACCACAATCTCAGGGGCATGTACATTTGCTTTTTCCGCATATTCATGCTTTGCAGAATGAAGCACCGAGTCAACAAGCTCCAGGTCACTTTCCCGACAACGCAACAACACAGCTGGCTCTTTCAATCTCAGCAAGCTCTAAAGATATAAGATCATTTTTAATACACGTATACAAAAAGTGTCTCATTAAGAAAAAGACTGGGAAAAAATCTATTCCTGAAGTAATAGTAACAAGCGTATAAGTACCAGAGAAAATACAAAGGTGAGACATCAATGGAACATGAATATGGATGCAAGTTCTTTTATCAATGTTAAAGTGACATAAGAACAAAACTTCTATACTACATGAAATAAGAACTTTCATACTCATTGGTAAATATTTCTATACGGAAATCAATGCAAAACCTATTCTAGCATGCATCTTTTTCATTGCTCTGCATTCATAGCCAATCATCAACTTTCTACAATTGCAAAAAGTTCCCATATTGTTCTTATAAGAGTAAAGCATCATTTTTATTAATGAGATGCTTAGACTAACACAACCTGAACAATCAGTTGTTTCAGAAGCTTTTTGTATGTATGGTGATGATGACTGATATTTAGGAGCTCCTTCCCAGCCGCCTCTTTCATCGAGTTAACTAGATCATCCTGAGCCTGAAGAACCTTGATACGAGAACCATTCAGCTGCATTGAGTACTCACTGCAGAAAGAACATAATTAACAAAGGAAGAAAAATTGTTGCAGCAGATATGTAGGAGCAAAAAAGAGCAACCTCAAGCTAATCAAAAACAGTTATACAGGAGTTAATGTTCCTCTGTGCCAAGAAAATCAAATAAACATTTAAGTAACACAACACATCATAGGTCATGTCATATACCACTTTAATTTCTTGGTAATATTCTGGATGTAGGGGCTTTGACTATGTCACTGTTCTTCCTCAAAGAGCCTTTCTTAATTAAATTTCTTTTTCCTACCCCACCAGGTGTCATTTGGCAGAGTAGAACGATGGGTTAAGGGAGTTCAACCCCTCCTTAACCTGTCAGGAGTGCGGGGTGGCGCATTGGTTATAGTGGGGTTGATCACTCCTTAACCGGCTTAGCAGAAGACATAGGCACAAGGGTTAAGATAACTTGTTTAGCAGGCTCTTTCTCATATAAAGGGTCAATTAATTTGTCCCTTGACGATTAATTTTTCCCTTGACAAGTTAAGAACTTAAGGTATAACAATTTTATTTGTATATTTGTTGATAAACTTTATTATGTAATGGACTAACTACATTAACCCTTTATCTTTTATCATTCTCTGAGGTATATGATCAGCTTAACCTTTCAGCCTACCTCTTTACTAGAAATGTAGTACCAATAACATTCGTATTAATGGTTCTTTTTAACTTAAATAGCAATTTGCAAATGAGGCTATGATTATTATTTTTGTCTGAATAGGTTTGGTGTCAAATAGTATTTCTGATGATTAAGAAAAACTATCACATAAGAGAAATTTCCATCTCAACAAACTTAAATTTCTGGTTAATGGTGCATGTTGGTTTGAGGACCAACATGTCCATTAAATTTAGTATTTAGAGGAGCTCATATGATGAACAGGTAGCAGAATAACCATATAGAAAGCCAACAATTAGATAATATCAAAAGTAGCAGTGCTCTCATGATAATAATTAATAACACAGCACATGCCAGCAGAGAGAGGTCACTACTTACTGCTGAAGAATATAATTGGAAACAGAAGAAAAAAGCGACAACTATTATCAAAACAATATTATAATAAAAGATTTAAGGATTAGTATATGGATGGCTAATTAGAAGAGATATAACAGTATACATAATAGCCAAACTCCAAAAAGGACCTGATGCTTACATTTTCTTCCGAATTTCCACCTGCTTCTCTTTTCGCTCGTATTCTTGTTTGATCTTCTTTTTTTCAGCTTCAACCAACTGCAATTTCTCGATGTTGAATTCCTACAAAATTATATAAGAATAAGAAGTTATTAAAAAGATAATATGTATATAAAATAAAACTAATAATTTTGTGCAACCCTGTTATATGGAGCATGTGCACAAGATTCCTTGGCTAATCTTAAGAGGTGCTTGTACTTGAGAGAGAGGAATAATGTTACCAATATTTGAATCAGAATGCATGATAACATGTCTCCAATATTATGTTAGTGACCACAATTTATAAGAAAATATCTCCAACGATCACAAAAGACGAACATAATTGCAATCAGCATTTCCTTCAGAAACAAAATTCCTAACAACTCAGATGTGATTGTCAATGTCTATTTAAATACAACAGAAAAATTGGGCGTATGTGTGGCCAGATCAAGGAAAAGATGATTTAACATGAGAAGAGAATGTTGCATTCTGGTTGAAGTTTAAACTAGCTATAATGTGTGAAAAAGCCAGCCAAATAACTATCTACAAAATTTTAGCAAGTGAGGCTAATTAAAACTTTAAGGAAATACAATGATTCCGTGGCTACTGGTATGCAATATGCTGTGTCCTTCCACACAAGATTGATACTAAGAATAATTTCTTTATGTTCTCCTTGAGATAGATATATGTATGCAAACCTCACGATCTTTGGTAGGGACGATCTGTGGCTTACCAGGATTTTAAGCAATCTGCGGTACGACCTAAACTCGATAAAATTGTGTATTCTCATGCTGCCTTCAAGTATATGGCTTTCCCATATGACATATAGATGGTTTCTCACAGTTTGTCTCATCCATCTTTCAATCAGAGCACCTCCAACGAAATTTGAGGTGTACATATTGACCCTTTTAGCATGTTGTAGCCTAATTGCCTAAATCATATTAGGTTTGGCGAAGTGATTTAGTATGAGCATTGTTGTCAAACCTAAGGGTTTGGGCCTCAAGGACTTCAAGAAAACTCAGCTGAAAATTCTTGCTCATGGATTTGGCCCTGGTCCTGTGATGATAATGCAGTGATCCTGTGATAACGTTTGGCAACAGTTTGATGGCTGGACAATTGGTCTTAGCTGAGATCAAATATCTGATGCTCATAACAAACTGGTTCTTGGTGTGTAGGTCTTCAATTAACTCTCACCGTTTGGCTCTCATGCACTTCTGCGATATCCTTGACATCATGGCTCACTTGTATCCATTAGATCAATAATAGCACATTGCTCCAATCAGGATAATGCAATTGAAACAGCTAGTTTTGGTCCATGGCCGTAGGAAAGGAATTTTTCTACTAATTAGCTTAACTGAAAGAGGAGATGGAATGTAAAATGTCATGACATGTATGGATTGCGGAATGGGCTGGATCCAGAGAATGTGATGTGCAGCTGACATGTATAGATTGCTAAATGGGCTGGATCCAGATAATGTGATGTGCAACTGACATGTATGCATATAGCAAAAAATCTTCTATATACCAAGAGGTATGTGAGATCATCATGTACATGATTCCAATTAACTAGATTAATTAAAGGTGCTATGATAGATGATGAATGACTTTATACCATATACCCACAACAAAGCAAGTTCAATAAAGAGCACGTAAAACTTGTAATAAACCTACGACAGCCGACACTTGTAACCGAAGTTGTTAAATCATGATTCGTGCCCTATATCGTTTATCTTATATATCGTATTGTAAATTGTACCATATCATGTATCATAAGATAAGTTGACAGATCTCATGGAGGAGTTCTCGTGGTGAGGTGAGGAAAGGAGTCGAAAAGGATCCCCACACGAGGGAGGCGAAGAAGATGAAATCTTGTGAGGGAGGGCGTAGAAGGGGGGAATCAGGGCTTTCAGAAAGAAATTGATGAGAAATCCAGGGAAGCTTTATATTTATAGGCTATTAGACTTTAAAACGGCCTGATGTAGTGCAAACCTGGCCCAATTCTGCATCACAAATCGTGTTCTTCATATTGTATCATATATTACGATTCATATAGTAAATCGAACGATGCACTCATAAATTGACACAACCCTCCGATATGTATCAAAAATTGAATCGAATGTACAATTCGATTCGTAGATCATACCCCAAAATTACTCCTTTAATGGTGGCTGCTAAAGTATGCCCGTTGAATTCAAATCTAGCATTACAGACTGCTCTCATGCTTACGAGCCAATCGATAAACTAAATAACAAACACATTACAATTATCAACAACAGTTTGCTGTTGATTAAATCCTAATTAGTCAAAATTAGAACGCAATGCTTGTTGTGGAACCATATGCCCATCAACACAACCAAGTTCAACCAAAGCTCGCAACTTTCAGATCGAATCTAAGATTTTATTTATCAAAAGAGCGATTTTGATAAGGGTTACCTCTTCAGCGGAGACGGAGATCTCGTTGGCTTTCTCCTCCGCCTCCTGGCGAATGAATCGCACCATCTGCTGGATCTGCTTCGAGACGTCGGTGTCGTTCATTTTCGCCGGAGGATTTTAGGGTTTCGATTTGGGGAAATTGGTGAGGGGGCGCGGTGGAAGCAGAGGAGAAAGAAGAAGATCCGATACTTTGGTGGTAATTTATGTCTGTGATGCAAAGGCTCATGCTCCGAGGATATTTTAGTCTTTTTAATTGTTCTGACAACTGTTACAATAATGGAGGGCTTGAATAGAAATAGTATTTTTGTTAAGGGCTGATTACGTATTACCCGTGTTTGCACGTGCGACCCAAGTTACACACACGCGCAAGGTTAATGGATGAAAGGTGTGCGTCGGAAACCCTCCCTGATTTTTTTCGAGGATCGGCCTTCATCACCTCCATTTTTATCATCTAGATGTAGATACATCAAATTTTATGTGATTATACCATTTTTTCACCGTTTATTTAGTTGGTGCAAAATTAATGGTTTACCGACAATGGAACTTTTTACATTGCTAATTCAACGGTGAAAAAGCAGTGGAATCACATGAAATTTGGTCTATGCACATCTTAAATGATAACGATGATGATGGATCCCGATCGTCGGAAAAAATGATGGGGTTGTATTTTTTCGACACCATAGAAGGAAATCTCCTCGTATGGCCTCTTTTCTCCATTATTCTCTCTATATATACTATTATTATCTGCTATTATTATAGAGCAAAAGTAAATAAACCAAATGTTGATTAAATTTTGAAATTGATTGATGATGAGATTTTTTTTTCCTTGAGAAATCAAATAGAAATACATTTTTGTTTTATTGAGCTGCTCTTAATTAATTGGCAAGCTATTATTATTTTAAAATTGATTGACCCATTTTTTATAATTTTTAATAATTTCTTCTGCAGATTGGAGAGCCAAATATCCAAATCAAATCGGAAACCCCTCAACTTTTGCACTGTAGTAATAGATTTTAGTCTTTTTAAATATTTTTTTAAATGCATGCCAAAATAGAACCAAAGCCCAGCTAGAGTAAATTAAGAGTGGATTTTTATGCTACAAACTGCCTTACATTTACCTTTATACACACTGACATGTGCTTTTGCTGGTATTCGCCCATCATGGTATAAAGTTTCTTCCTTCAGTTATATTGATTTTTACCCGTTTTTATTTGCATTCATAAAATCTTTTGTGCTGCTTAAGACAGCTCTTTATTTTCTCAGTAGAACAGACACATACAAAATAAAATTTGTGTATATGCTTAACTCTATCATGTTTATCTTCTAATGTATAATTAAATTATCTTTATTACTTAAGTATGCCCATTTACATTTGACCTTAGGCTTATATAAAAGTCTGGTATTTCGAAATCCAGCTGTTCAAGTTAAGCAGAAAGAACAAAGTTAATAGCTGGGGATAAAAAAAAATGAAGTTATAATGATAGAATGGATAGAATATAAAGGTATTCACGGAATGGAGCGATATTATGAGGTTGTAAAATGATCGTGCGCACAGTTTGCCTCACGGCTCAATGAACCAACAACCGTATTAAGCATTTATGATTAAATGCCTTTGCTTCTTTTCTTTCCTATCAAAAAATAAAATAACAAGGATTGGCTGTGGAAAGCAGAACTATGCGATCGTTGCTTTATACAAGTAAACGTTTTTCTTGTCTTATCGGTCAAAAAACCAACGATGAGAAAAAGTGGACTTTTCACATCGTTATAAAATAGATACCATGCGAAGCTTGTTCTTGCAGCATGTATGAAAATCTTAGTCAATATGGTTTGGCACCCATGCTTGGAACACATTAATCGCCTATTATAAAATTATGCATCTGCTTGACGGTAAGATAATATTGGCGTCTCTTGTCCATAACAGATATACGGAATAATTATGAATATCGTCGGGGATGGTTGCATTGGTGAAATGTCAGTGTTTCTCATGCCTGTGATCAATTTATGAATAACCAAAACTGACTCGTCTGCATTCATAACGAATAAAAAGTTATATCAAAGTATAGCAGCACAACCTTGGCACCTAATCAGGTTTGTCATTAGTTAAATGGTGCATGTTATACACACTCTACAAGCCAGTTTTTTTACCTCCTTGTCTTTTGGAACGGCCACACCCGTATCATTATAAGGTGGACGGGAAAAACTCCACTGTATTTATTGTAAATAATACGACTGCACGTCAAAATTAATAAATGTCCCCTAACAGCTTTCGGGGTTTCATTAGTTGATCTATTTGCACCTAAGATAAGGGCTGACCACATAAGTAAATGATTTTTGAGTTACATATGATGAAACCCTTTACCGGAGAGTGATTTTCTTTCTTGCTTTTTTTTTTTTGCTTGAAAGAATGAAATATAAGAAAAACAAAAAAACGAGAGCATGTTCATCCTTAGGGCCTGTTTGGTTGTAGGATTATGGAATTTGGATTCCAAAATAGTACGGTTGAAATTTTTGGATTTGGTTGGTTTTGGATTCCTAGTATTGGATTTATAGATCCTTGTAATCTTTGTTTGGTTGGTGAAAAA
Organism: Agapanthus africanus; assembly: GCA_030015575.1. Classification (NCBI taxonomy): domain Eukaryota; kingdom Viridiplantae; phylum Streptophyta; class Magnoliopsida; order Asparagales; family Amaryllidaceae; genus Agapanthus; species Agapanthus africanus. The sequence goes on along the minus strand of CM057348.1, from coordinate 104,534,112 downwards.
AAGTGGGATTTGGATTTGAGAATTTTAGAAAGAGATGGATGGAGAGAGGATTATTAAATAAATAAAGTACACGAGCCCATCTAAAATTACAATGAATAGTGCCAAATCCTCGAAAATCCTTGAAAATTTTTAGGATTCAAGAATCCTTGATTTGTGTTGGGCCCCCCATAAAAAACAAAGGAATCATATAAATCCAAATCTTACAACCAAATACAAAATTATGGAATCCTAGGATTCCACAATTCAAAATCCAAATTCATAATAGTGGTTGCAGGATTTGGGAAGAGATTCACTATTTGGACTCATGAATCCCAAAAAAGAAATGGGATTCACCGATCTTGTGTTTGGTTGAGATGATTTACTATTTGAACTGGACTATCTATTAGCGGTGGGGCCCACCGGTTTTGAGGATTTCTCATTTCCCAAAAAATTGCGGATTCGAGGGGCAATTATGTGGGCCCCACTCTCATTTTTAATGTTAGAAACTTCTCTTTCTCTCTCCTTAATTCCAAGATCCCAATTTTTTTCATCATACCCAAGTACTAGAGGAATTACTAATCCAAATCCAGGATTTGATACTAAACAAACAATAAAATCCACAATCCATAAAATTTTGATCTCAAATCTTGGAAACCAAATTTAGCAATACCGGGAACAAACAATTTTTAAAAATCAACTAAAAAAACCATTTTTGCGAAGAAACCATAGGAAGCTTCTCCTCCGATCTCGAGATCTCAAACCTCTCTCAGTTGAAACGTCGCCATCTCTTTCGAAACTCCTCATTTTAATCAATTCAATCTACAGCGGCGATCAAAAAGCGAGCGAGCAAAAGAGCGCGCGATCCCTCGTTCTCTTCTTCAGATCTGATCTCGATTCAACATGATGCAGAGCCGAGGATCCAGTCACCGCCTCCACGGCCTCGTGCTCCGCTCTCGTATCTCCCACGTGATGCTCGCCATGCTCGCCACCATGGCCTCCTTCTACGTCGCCGGCCGGTGAGCTTATCTCTCTCTACCATTCATTTTGGATTCAATGTTTTGATTTGGGGGATTCAGTCTGTGGCAGGATTCGCAGAATAGGGTTTATCTCATTAAGGAGCTCGATCGGAGAACTGGTCAGGTATTTGTGGTTCCTTAGGGTTTTGTGTGCAACTTTTTTTTTATTGCAAATCGTGTTTAAACCCTTAAAGTTTGCAAATTGGGAATGAAATTGCAGGGGAAATCTGCTATATCAGTTGATGAGACGCTAAAGGTAGTGGCTTGCAGGTAAATGTGTGATTTTGAATTGGTATGCTGTTGTTCTTTGATTTAGTTTATGATGTGAATGTCTTGTATTTTAGGCATCAGCATAAGAGATTAGCGGCGCTTGAGATGGAGTTGGCAGCTGCGAGGCAAGAAGGATTTGTTGGGAAGTATTCGTCGGAGAGTCATGGGAACCATAGTAGGAAACGGTCGTTGGTTGTGATTGGAGTTATCACGAGTTTTGGTAGGAAGAGTAGTAGAGATGCGATTCGGAAATCTTGGCTTCCTACTGGTTGAGTCCCTGCACCCTTTGAATTTTTTTTTAAATTTTTAATTGTTATAATACTATAAGGAAATGCCCCAATATATCCTAATTATAGTCTGAAACTTGATTTCTGTGAGGGAAAAGAAACCTTTGTGATCTATGACAGTCCAATATTTCAACTTTGGGGGACGAGTGTAATAAACCCTTACACGGGTGACATTTATTTAACTTTCTGGAGACCATTGATGCACAAAGACATATCACTATGCATTCTAAGTTAATTTAGAGCCCATCCCTTCCTTTTTTCCCCCTTAACTTGATGCATACATCGTTTTTGGATGGATACTCCTGACCCCTGAGCTATTAATCATTGTAAATTCCATGTTGTTGGTTGGTTCTTTGTATTTGTCTTTGATTGTTAACCCATAAATTTTCTTTTATATGCTTATCCCTCATTTTATCCTTCCTAGTTTTACCAACTATCCATCTTAGGCGTTTTATCTGCTTGAACTTGCTTTGTTAACCAACTTTCCAACTTTAAGACATTGCTAGTATAATTGTCATTTCCTTTTAAAGTTTCCAAGTATGAGAGTTATAACACATCAGGACCACTATCCAGTCCATTTACATTGACTCATAGTTCAAATGCTACTAAGAGACGTGCTAAATGAAGAAGCATCTGCCGATTCTTTTGGAAACTCAAACATACTAAGAAAACCGTGTTATTTTTATTGTGATAATCTGGAAAGATCCTCCATGCGTTTTCGTATTGCTCTTAGAAGCAGGTTCGGTCACAATTATATGATTTAGGATTTTCAATATTTATATTTAATGCAATGCAACCGTTTATACATATCTTTGTATAACTAATTCAATAGTAGGATCGGAATTTTTTGTCGATTAAATGAGATGACATATCATATATTACACCCTTCATTTATCAATAATTTAATATTACAGTGATAAAACAAAGCATGAAAACCTTGAGATGAATGTACACCATCATATAGTTTTCTATGAAAATGGTCATAGTACTATTTTCCGTAGGCAACTGGTAGAAAGGTTTATAGATGTGGAAGTAATACCAGTCATGGTTTTTATTGACTTGGAGAAAGCATATGATTGCATCCATGAACCTTATGGAAGAGACACATGCCTAATATCTACAATGGTACAGATTTAATGGAGGAGCAGTAGTAAGCAGTAAATGTATTTTAACAAATGTGTTGTCGATATGATTAATCTTTGAACGTGTTACTTGTTTTATTGTTAAATAATAATTGCTTTACCAAACTTGATATTTTTACCTGTCATTTGTCCTTATGAAGGTGCTGCATTGAAAAAACTGGAAGAGGAGAAAGGTGTTATCGTAAGATTTGTGATAGGAAGAAGGTCATTCTTGCAGCACATGAAAATTAGCAGAGTGTTTTGAAGCTTGGTGTCTAATTAGGTCTTTGTTTCTGAACTGCAGTGCTAATCATGGAGACAGTATGGATAGGGCTATTGATGATGAAAATAAGCACACCAACGACTTCATTGTGCTTGTAAGTCCTCAAAGCTTTTATAAACACAACATAACGCATTTTTAACTAGAAATTCATCTGATACGCTTAAAACTTTCTCATTAATTCATTTTCAAGGGAATTTAGTATTTAAGTTTTTTCTTCCTTAACTGAGATAAGGGAAGTACCTAATTATTCTTGGAAGTCATGAGCTGAAATTTAAAGAGAGACATGATTATAATTTATAAAATTTGATGCTAGAATATACTCTAATATCTAATCTTGGCAAGGAAAGGGCAAATTGATTCTCTATGCTGTTATACACTAGCAATTCCATAGAGAAACTAGAATAGTCTCCAATGTAGACTGCTATGTTAAGATTTGTTTACTTGATTGGAAATGTTCAATGAGAATGTGCCCTCCAGGATTTGGACTGAAATAACCTTCATTTCTCTACACGTACTGTTTGTAAGAACTACTTCTTTATCCGTTGGATTGCTGAAGATAGGTTCAAACCATTTAACTCTAGGTTGTCAAAGGCTCTTCACCCTTGAGACTGAGAACCAAGAAAGTTAAGGTTACAGCATAATCAGTATATAAGTCTTCTCATTATTCTGCTTGAAGTGAAATTTTGCTAGCATTTCCTATAACGTTTTGCAGAAGCAGTAGGCAAATTAAATTAGGGATGGAGACCAATGCCTCATGTTTACATTATTAATCCCTAATTCAACCCAAAAATCTTCTGCGGCTCCAACCAGTCACAAAAAAAAAATCCTTCTGATGCTTCTTCCTGAACCCAGTAACCTTCATATCACTATACTAATATTCTCTTCCTCAACAACCGTTTCACCAACATGCTGGCTACCCCATGTGCCACCCTCTTCACCCTTAAACACCTCAAGCCCCTTATCTGAGTTTCCATTAAGGAAATTCTTATATAGAATGACTTGAGATCCCTTTACAAGATCTTGAAGCAAACCTCTGGTTTGACGGGTACGTACACTGGGGCTAAATGATGATTCCATGATAATCTTGTCGGTGGTGATTAGTTTGTAGGTTGCAAAACCTTGAAGAGGTTGGGGGCGTTGCTGAAAATTCAGCAGAGTATTCAAAGGCAACATTATGGCAATTGGATGCGGGGTTTTTTTTAGGGAGGGAGGGAGGGTTATTTTGACTCACCCATGGCTATATCTGATAGAGGGCTAACTGAATTTGGATGAGACTTGACCTTCGTGTTCATATATTTTACATAGAAGAATAATAAGATTTTAGAGCTTGTGGTTAGAAATGTAAATGCTTTGGGATTCCTTTTATTGGTTTGACATGTTGACAAGCTCCCATCGTGCTGAAAATTCAGCAGAGTATCCAAAGGCAACATTATGGCAATTGGATGCTTGATTTTTTTTAGGGAGGGAGGGAGGGTTATTTTGACTCACCCATGGCTATATCTGATAGAGGGTTAACTGATTTTGGATGAGACTTGACCTTGGTGTTCATATATTTTACATAGAAGAATAATAAGACTTTAAGAGCTTGTGGTTAGAAATGTAAATGCTTTGGGATTCCTTTATTGGTTTGACATGTTGACAAGCTCCCATTGTTGACTTTGGTGGCTATGGATTAGTAAACTAGAACCGCCCTCTACTTCACAAGGTTTCATGGAGCATCATCCTCATCTAGCCAAAATATTTGTTACAATATATATATTGTCTATGTTAGAGTTATCTTTAAAGTAGAGTAGAGTTTTAAAGTTAGAGAAGAGTTGGAGGAGTGATGGGCTTTTACACATGTGATTTTAATGATAAGTGGGTTCCAACAATAAGACTCAAGCTTTGTTGAGGTGTGAACCATTTTATATTTTATACCCATGTGTTTGTTTTGTTGTTTCCAATGCGGGACTATCTTTAAAGTCTCATCATTTGTTTTTGTTTTTTTTACTTTCAACAATAAAATATGTGATGTGAAGTTTTGTGTTAGTTTTAGCTATACTGACCGATGTAGGGAAACATATCTTTCTATTTATCATGTCCCGCATAAGTAAAACTGTAAATGATACTATTCTTGTTCTATAACAGGACAATCACATAGAAGCTTCTGAAGAAACTCCAAAAAAGACGAAAATGTTTTTTGTTCATGCTGCAAACACATGGGATGCTGAGTTTTATGCTAAGGTCAATGATGATGTTTATGTTAACACTGGTAAGAATCACTCATTCTACATATGTTAAAGCCTATTGACAAAAAGATAAAACTACAAATATGTGTCATGTATACTAATCAGTGATGTTTACATTGAACTATAATTTGGATGATATATTTTCTTAGTTTTCGACCTACTTTTTTTTCCCTCAACAATGTTTGGGTTAAGTATAAAAAGCTTCATCAGTGTCTGGTTGTTAATAAAATTAAATGTGTATCTTTCCTTCTCAGTCTTAGAGACAGTCTTAACTGGTTAACTTCTCTGAACTTTGACTTGACAGCATAAAGACACTATTTGTCTCTCATCACATTGTTGTAATCCTATATGTACTATAGTTTCAAATTGGATCATACAAACGTGTTTCCTTATTCAACTCGATTGGAATAACTACATGAAATATAAAATGTCATAAAACCGCTTGCATTTTAACTTATTTGTTGCTGTAATAAATTAGCGCACAATTTAATCCCACCTTGTGTCCTGTGGCACATTACCTGTGTTGGGCTAGCATTTCGACGGAACAAAGGTTGATATACTTCTCCTCCAAGAAAATTACAAAAGAAAAAAACGGAAACAAAGAAAGATATCAAGCTATTTGCAATTACAAATGCAAGCAACCGAACTCTATCTGTAGGTTAACACTACACTGGAGCCCTATAAAAAGTCACACCTTACTCTTGGCTGAAGCAGTCTACAAGGAAACGCTAAGTCACTAACTCACGGATAAAAGTATAAAGGCAGAGCGTCAGCAACCTAAATATGGGAACTGGGTTTATTTCTGTTATCAATTTATCGTAATCATAATATTCCTCTCAAAACGAGGTTGATTATGGAATGGAACTAGGTAAACACTACCAAAAGTTTAGGAGTCCACGCATGCACACACAAGAGGAAAAAGAATGAACAAAGGGATTAAACTTTTACGACCTCCTGTTAACATGATGTTGATCCTCTATTGGTTGGGCCAGTTTCTAGCTGAGGACATTGTGATCAACAGAGAGAAAAGAAGGGGAGTGGGGGTGGGGGTGTCATTTAAGTTCCTCTACCAAGAGGAATATGAAGAGGTAGGACGATTAGCTCAAGCCTTGTTTCTGGTCTAGAGAGGTTATTAGTACCTTTGGTTGATATAGTCATCCAACATGACATGCCTTTCTTGAAGAACCCGACCATGTACAGTGGGAATATTATAGTTAAGCCAAAACTGAGATCATGTCCACTTAATTGGTGAAAATATTTTGGTTGATAAACAAATTATTATCCCATATTTCCATGTTGATGTATGTGCCGATAATATTTCATTTGTTTCGAATGTCTCAACTCTGTGTCCAATGTTTATTATAAGTTAGTAATTTATTTCACTTTGTGTGGGTGGGTGGGTGTCTTAGATTCTTTATATATTATTATGTAATACTTGCAAACTGCATCATGTATGTACTAGTTCTATCTATATTTGTGTGCGTGTGTGCGTGCGCGCCTGTCCGCGCGCGTGTGCCTGCACCGCAGAGGTAATGATTTTACTCTCTTTGCATTACATAAGTGAATTTTTGTAGACAGCGACTCCAATCAACAAAAGTACTACTGTTGAATCTTGATTATTAGTTTGAAAATCTTATGTTTGTATCGAGGGGCTTCTGTGTTCTTACTTTATTTCCTTCATAGGTTCATTGGCAAGCATGCTTGCAACTTATGAGGGCAAGCCTCGTGTCTACATGGGATGCATGAAATCTGGTGAAGTTTTCTCTGAAATGTGAGTGTACCTAGAACTGAACTCCCCCCCTCCCCCCTTCTCTCTCAAAATAAGAATTTTGAACAAGATGAGACCTCACTTGCTTTGATCTTGTACTAATTATTTTGTTTATTGTGTTTGGATAGGAGCCACAAATGGTACGAGCCAGACTGGTGGAAATTCGGTGATGGAAAATCGTACGTGGATTTTAATCGATCCATTATCCATACTTTCGTTATAGTATAATCATCTACCTTAGAAATTCTTGAAAAATCATTTTGATTTTAGTGCTCAATATATAGCTAAATGTTCTTCGCTCCAGTCGTCTTCCATCTTTAGGACTTCTATTGCATTGTGATGGGAATAGCAATCACTCTTTATAGAGGAAGAGGATTGGAAGATTCGGAATAGAAGGAGAGAGGAACTAAATCACACTTTATACCGAGTAGTTATTGCTTCAGACTTGAAATCGGAGTAGGCATTAAGTGGTCTTTCTAGACACTTTATCTTTATATTCTACTTACTCATAGAAGGTATTTTTCTTGACCTTTCTAGATAAACTTCTATAACATCATCACGACGTATATAGAACTTCTAGCTATGCTTTCTACATGGCTTCTCTGTACTATTCTGGATAGTATACTTATACGCTAATCTAAACATCTAATCCTGTAAAGATCTCTTAGAACAAATTACAAAACAAGGTCTGCTTTTCAGCACCGAATCAACAAAGAGAGAGAAAAAATTGAAGATTGTAGCCAATTAGAAGAGGCAAAGGAAATCCAAAAACAATCAAAGATTTTGAAGTGACCGGGAAGAGTTGAGAGATCAAAATGACTGAGAAAGAAATAGAGAAGATTCAAGAAATCAAAAGAGTTAAAATAACCTCTCTCTCTCTCCCTCTCTCTCTCTGCGCGCGTGCGCGTTTGTGTGAGATATTGCTATCTTGACTTAAGAAAAGATAAAGGAACAGAAACCAATTTACATTAAGATTGTATCATGAATAAATGTAAGGGAAGCCGTGCTGTTGTATTGAGGTCACATCAACAAATATGATCAAATTCCTCTACATGCAGTCCCTCTTTCTATTCTGAGCTAAAAGTTTGAAGGTTTTGGATGGAGGTTTGACTTATTTATTGTTAGTTACACTAGTATTATTATTCATAACAATAGCATTTATGCATGTATACATAATATACAGTGTATTTGGCCAAAACGTTCGCTCTCCAGATTCTTAGCCTCGACTTCTCTATGAAAAGATGCTATCATGCTACCTACTTGGTAATCTAAAATCTAAAGGGAAATTGTTTCGTTTTCTTATGAACTAACAGTCTTAGCAGAAAAGATATTTATTTTTGCATCTTGAAAAGATAATACATTTTCGATGTAATAATATAATTGGCATCTATTGCACCCTGATCTTTCCCCCCCCTTTTCCCGCTTTTTTTCCGAGTAGCTTGTTTTCAGTTAGCCTTGTCTTTTTTATTTGGTTTTATAATCACCACAACTTATTTCTCTTATATTTTAGGTATTTTCGGCATGCTTCTGGGGAGATATTTGTTATATCTAGAGCCTTGGCACAGTATATTTCCATAAATAGATCCATACTACGTGCATATGCCCATGATGATGTTAGTGTGGGATCGTGGTTTATTGGGCTTGATGTAGAACATGTTCATGAAGGGAGACTATGCTGCTCGTCATGGTCTTCAGGTCTTTCTTGCATTCCTTAGTTTTTTTTTCCTCGTCATTTTTTTGCTAATAACCACCGCTTCTACAGTAGTCCTTAAAATTTAAAGGGAAAAATGTTCATAGCCCTTGGGATCTTGCGACTGTCCAAGTCCTTGCCTCACTATTTATGATGATCAAGTCTCAAAAACTTCATCTTTATTCATGTGGGTCACTGGACTATTTTACATTCTATTACCAAAATTACAATTGACTAGACCTGCGGGTGTTTGCTCGGTTGTAGCTAGAATTGCAATGCATTTCCAACTACATGAAACTCAAAACCTCAGTATAGCTTGCATACCTTACACTGCTTTCTTGCCACTTCCAATGCGGTTACAGCATAAACCAAGGATCAAATAGGCTTTCTAACATCAAGCATGTTTCCAAACCTCGGAATTACTCGATCCTTTTTTCCCCATTTATTTTTGGCACAAATAATAGACTTGGTACCTTTTCAACTAGTTACCTGTACATAAACTCTTTTATTTTTGCCTTTCCAGGAGCCATTTGTGCATCCGTTTGATGATGAGCATACAAAAACGAGGATGATTTTTCCGTTTTCTTTTTTCGAGAATATCTTTGGACTTCGGATGGGTTAGTGGCTTGGCAATTGCGGGCAATGGTTTTTAAGTCGCTAACTGGAATTCTCATTAGAACGTTGAAGAAATAGAGCTGCAACAATGGTGGATTAATTAGCTGCTGTTTATACCTATACAAACTGGAGCGGTTAAATCTAGGATTCTTTATTCCCCAGATTGAAGGGAATGAGTGAGTCTGTATGACATTACATATACTTGCCTTGCATTAACACGAATTACCATTCTTTCCTTGAGAGGGAACTATAATACAAATTCATTCTTTATTATTGAAACGGTTTTGTATTTTTTTTTGAATTCTGGGTTGTATGATGGCTTCAATAAATCCAAGGGGAGGCACTCTATGCACCATCAATTAGCATGAGAAGCAGCATCCTTAGCATGGAACTACTTTGATGGTAATTCTAACAGCGATAAAGCTGAATCCTTTTACTTGCCTTTGGAGAGGAATTTGTGTCTGAGCCTCGATTGAATGCCATAGTATTTGGGAAAAGAAAGCAGAGAACTATATGCCGTTAAAACCTAAGAGCTGTAACTAAGAACAGCTTGCAATTAGCTCCCACCAACAATCCTAAGCAACAGAACGAGTGAGAAAAGAGTCGAATAAAAGATTGGCAACTTATCAACACGAGTAACTCAATAATAAACATGTACTTGATATATGAATGATCAAATCAACCATTTGCTCAAATGCAGGAGGTTTAGAAACGGATGCTTCTGTGTCGAGTCTGTAGATACGCCTAGACACTACAAATATAACACCAAACTCCACACTCTTGTTTACTTTACATTAATAATGGGAGATTTATCTAAGATACACACATGCGTATAGAATCATTATGTGCTGTTGAGAAAATATGCCAAAGCTTTGTCGGTGTCATTATCATACATAGCCAGTGCTTCGGCAACATTCTTTGACGAGAAGCCCATTTCACGGAGAAGATTATAACCTTTCACAAACTCCCTCACCTAAAAAGAAATGAATTGCCAAAAATGAGTATATAGAGATTTATTCAACAAAGGATCTAGCGCTTTTTGACATACCTTTATCGGATTGTCTCCGTAATTGAGAACTGCAAGCGATGCAGCTTCTCGTGCAAGCCCTGAGGCCACATATTTGTTCACTACTGGATCACCAACTGGTGCCTTTACGAAAGAAATAATTTGAGATTATTCCATCATTCAAACCATGCATGCTACTTCTATGATGCAGTATCTCTACTTGCAATCTTGCAAAGATTGGAAGCATACAGAGCATTATGCAGTTACATGACTAGTGCCTCTTTGGCTTGCTTCAATTGGCACATAAAATAATACACACAGATGTTTGCTACTATAGCTACTTGAATTTTTGTTTGTGACCCAGTACTCAAGCAAGGTTTAGAGATCATCCGATCCTAATTAAATTCTATGGTTATTGCAACAAAAGTAAAAATGATATAGACTTAGAGAGGATCAAATTTTTACAAATTGCACGGTTGCAACCAAAGAAGTTTTTTGCCCCCACATTCGATAGGTTGTCTTCATGAAACTATAACCATTGTTTGCTTGGTGATTTGTATCAAAAACATGTGAACGCAAAATTGAAGAATTTGGCTTAGATAAATAAAAGATGATGATACGCAGCTTACAAGAAGTACTAAAATAGTTCAAATCCCGGAAGATGATAGAAATCATGCGGTTATATGCATTAATGTGGAGATGCTATTTGGTCATTTAGGATTATGTCAAGGCCACCTCTTGTCAATAGTTCCTTGATTTGGACTAATTAAGAGAGGGTTGATGCAAGGTTGCTAATCATCATTCCTAAGACTGTCAAATCTTTCATGGCGGTTTGCTTCATAACCGTCCACTTTTACGCGAAAAGCCCAAGACAATTATACAGGTTATGCTTGAATACAATGATATAGGTCCTTAATCTAGCAATCAAGGGATGAAATACATAACAAAGTTTAAATATTAAGCAAAGACACTGGCCATGCGTACTTGCCAAACACTATTGGTAAGCCACGCACTAATTTAATCAGGTACCAAGATTTTGATTCTGAACAATCATGGAATACTGCTTGAGACCCATCACTCAAAGAAGAGATCGTTCTAGAGAAGAAAGAGATCAAGCATCCAGACGTTACTGCTAAAGTTTACTATTTGTGAACCTGCTCAAGTAGGTTTACAGATCTCCAGGTCCTTATGAAATCAATGGTTTCTAAGTGTGAAAAAATCTTCAGTTTGTGGAAGATTCAAAGAGTTCCAGAGGTTTGTCTTCAGAAAAATGTGGAGGGGGAAAAAAGGGACGGGCAAAAAAAAGAATTGAATATTTGGAGCAGGAATATTTGGAGCAGGAACAGTTACAATTAGAGACGACGAAAAGAATAAAAGCAAATTGTTGTTATTCAAAGCAATGAAGGAAATTGAATTAGATAACCCAGCATATTTTATCATTAAGAAACATCAGAAAAATATGCTAATGATTTTTACTCCATTACACTGGAGAACACAGAGTAAGTTGATCGTAGGCTAGGTGTCCACTGGTGCTGCTAGGTAGAATATGCAGCATATGCATGTATGTGGGTATGAGTTGCATGTATATGCATGTCAAAAGAAAATTGGTGTCAAATTATTGTAAGAGATGTTAGCTATCAAAACAGCCATAATGATATGACTTCTATATTTAATGAGCCTGATCTTGTATAATTTAAGCATGCATAACGAAAGGAAGATTCCTCTGAAATATCAAAGAATCAGCAATAACAAGGGGCACATGCATGAATAACTTGGAGAAATGCATGAATTCACTAAGAGAGCATACTGAGGTGGTGTGCCTGACAACTCAAACTATAGGGTTATGGTAACACGGTATTTCACAAGCCAAAGAGCATGTTCATGGGGAAGTGACATTTAAAAACTTAGGAATTCTTCAAGTGCACTCTATGAGGTCTGGTTTAATAGGGAAAAGGCAGAATTGTGAAAATGTACCGCAGAAGGAATTGAAGCTGCAGGTTTTGTTGGCTGGGTTTCTGCTGCGATCCTACTCCAGTTCTGGCTCCCTTTTTCTGCTTCAGCGAGTATCTTCCTCTCAAAGTCAAAATCAAACTGGAATGTGCTCCTAGGAACCTCTGCCATTTGTGGTGCCAATGGAGGCTGAGAAAGTGAATAAATATGAGAAATATGAAGGTAAAGGACCTATAAATCTAAGTTTGACGATTAAGAGAGAGAAACAGTTTTAAATGCTGCTGAATGCTTGTAGCACACAAAAGGATTAAGCACACATAGCACATGATGACATTAGTTAAGCACCAGCAGGTTCTGAAATACCTCAAGTACAATGAAAAACCAAAAAAATAAAAAATAAAATACAATTAAGGAGCCTGATTAAGTCAACTTTTAATTTAAAAATATTGCCGGTTATATTATGGTACAAACAGCAATTTTTCGCATGACCAGCATTTCACAATGTATAGTTGTCGTATCCGAATACAGTGGATTTTCCAAGAATCCCTCTACTCTAGAAAAGAGGCCTACAACTTCGTTCCAAATCTCAAAGCTATTAAACCAGAGCCATTCATCTCTAAGTCAATTTCCTTATTTTTGTTTACACAACAGCCATCACAAGGAGCTGCGAAATTGATACTTTGAAACCTATGAAAACTTTGCCTCAGACACATATACTAATTAGGCCCCATTTCGGTATGGAATTACAATAGCTGGAGTTTATTTTTAAGTGAAGGTCTGCAAAACTATGGTTTCCAAGCCCCAAACTCCACTTGAAAATAAACTCTAGTTATGATATGAGAGACGTGTTTGGGGAAATTGACTCTAGCAAACTTAGGTCAAACTAGATTTAAGATAACTGCTATCTCAACTCCAAAGGTGAGATAACTGTAGCTACCTCAACTCCAAAATGAATGCCTAACAAGGTAAAGTTGGCACATTGAAGGTAGTTTTGCTAACTTTATGAAACTCAAGTTAAAATACTTGACTCCGTTCCCAAATGGGGCTTAAAGTTCTTCATATACACCATTTACACATGATCAATACTCTCTATATAGCATCAGAGAGACGTAAGTAATTCCTAGACACGCTAGAAAAGGCAGGAAACAGACGAAATTAAATTTTAGGATATTTGACTTGCGAAAGACTTGGACACAAACACTTAAGGTAACATTTTTGGACACTCAGAGACATTACAAATCATGAAGTGATCTTAATATCGCAATTTGGTTGTGTTAATGATGCTATAGTATGAAAGATCTAACTGGAAGTCGTATCAGGCCTACATATATTTTAATTTACTATGACACATTGATAGAGTTAATCACTCTAATGTTATAGTGAAAGGGCCATTAAGTATCACCTTGCCACATTAAAAGCAGGACTAGATAAGGTCGTTTCAGCATTTACTTAGATACTTCAAATTTTAATTTTTTTTACTTCCCACACCACAGTGACATTTTTATCATCAAGATAAGATAATATAACCATTAATTGTTTTTTATGCTGCTTCTGTATGAAAAATGTTGCTGTAAGTTGTATAAGTAAAGGCCTAAATGTATTTTACTCAACTATGGCCCAACTAATTAAGTTGATTACTCTTTGTAGATTTAAAGTACTTGCACGCGATTTGCTAATCTATATGAATGTTATTATGTTTAATAAACACTTGGGATTTAGATTATATTTCAGCATATCGGATACTTGTTCACAGACACTTCAGACCACATTTTGGCCACCCTAGGGGTATTTAAAATCATGTAAGTAAAGAGAATATCAGTAAATCACCAATTCATGATGTTGCTTTTGTATAAAAGAGGTCACCATAAGTTGTATTGAGTAGTTGATCCTCATGTCTACCTCGTGTAGCACTTACCACCCCTAAACTAATTGATAAGCACATAACACATAGGGTTCAGTCTCAACTTGGCCTAGAAGAGAGCACTTTGACATGATCGTTGACCAGCTTAGGGGTGTAATCTACTAATAAACCAGTTGAGTTGAGAGGTAATAAGTGTTTTCAATATGGCTTGTAAAAAAAAGTATATTTGACCTATGGTCCCTATGTGCTAATAAACCAGTTGAGAGGTGACAAGTGCTTGATAATGTACACAATGAGGGGAGTTAAGATGCAATTATCGGATAAACCCAGCACAGTTTTTAATGTGATGGCACCAATGGACCAAAGTTAAACAGGAGAAGAATTGCCGGCGAAAAGCTAAGATCTTTCAGTAGCTGTGAGGACCTTGATAACAACAATAATGATCCATAATCATAATATTATCAAAATATATGGAAAACTAGTATGTAATAACTGGATCCTCTTTAAAAAAATGACAAGTTCATCTCCTTGGCATCTCATGAAAATTTAATGAATGAGATGGGAAAAAATAAAATCTTACAGGTGGACTTATCATGTATTCTGGCTTTATCGCGACTCGAATCCCCATTCCTGCTGCATTAACATAAAAAGAAGAAGAAGAAGCTTATGTTAAAATTCCTAACTAGCAATTGATTTTGTGGAGAGAAAAAAGAGAAGACAGCTTTAGGGTTTCTCATTGCGATTGAATTAGAAAACAAAACAACAAATTGATGAGATTAGGGTTACATGAAGGAGGAGGATGAGGAGCAGGACTAGGGTTAGGGTTAGGGTTAGGGCGAGGATAGGGGGCCTGGCGGGCCGGCGGTGGGCCCACCTGCCCGTGCTGCCCGACCCTCGGATACATGGAAGCGCCACCTCCGCTGCCCATCGCAGCCCCAGCAGGCCTGCTGCTGTACGTTGATGAAGAACGATTCCAGAAATCATAAGACTCCATTTTTCAAATTGAAATTCAATTTGAGATCAAAATTCCAATTAAAATTTCTCAGAGAGAGAGAGACGATTTGGTGATTTTTTCTTTTTCAATTGAAAAATTTGCAGAGAATAATTTGGGGGTGTTCGATTGAAAATTTGACTGAAGGAACAAATAGAGAAGATTCAAGGAAAAGGAACTTCACAAAATGACGTTCCCTTACAATCTAATACGTAAATATTATTTTTTTTTTGCTAAATTGAAGTCAACCCCCTCAATTTTGTCTTCTTGGCAAGGAGCCACGCTTGCCATGCACATGAATTAAAATATTAATTTCATCAAGTTAATGAAACACAAAAAAATTTTGAGTCGGCAATTTTGGCAATTTGGAAATCATCCTTCGGAGGTAGGGATGAAAATGGATACCAATAATCTGTGGTGGTTCCTTATCCGAAATTTATCAGATACATAAAGTAAATTTTTATGTCCGATAATTATCTGTATATCTGTCAACAACCGCCGAATATATATCCATATCCGATGTCAGAAACAATAATGCTTGATTTTATTTCATATATATCTTTGTCTATATATCTCATATTCATATCCGGTTTTAACCCGGATAGAAATTTTCCTTTTATCTCTTGTATTTGAATGCTCCTGTCACTGTGGGATACAGATATTGTAACACCTGCATGCGCATCCGATCCATTTATCCCACGTCTTAGCCCAAACACATGTATATCATGTGCTCCTCTTCTTCCCCAATCCTCATCCCATCGCTCTTAAACACCCAAGGTTACACTTGGCATATGGAATAGAAAATTACCGGGAATCTTTGCATTCCCTGGAATAGGATGACCGAGTATCTAATTCCAAGAAATTTTGCATTAACGTGCTTGGTATACATTAATCATTCTCGGTAATATATATATGTGCAACCGATGATGAGGCCGGAGGAGAGCTAGTGGATGGCCGACGACGAACGATCAGCGGCGGCCGACGAGTGGCCGGGACTCCGGCGGCGACCAACGTTTGATCGGCAGCAAACTGATCAGTGAGCGATGGCCGGTGTCCGACCGGTGAATGATTTGTGATAGCCGGCGGCCGAACGATGGCGAACAGACGGCGGACGACCGACGATGGGCGACGAGACTGGCCAGCCAGCGGGTAGTGAGGGAGGCCGTCGGCGGATGGTCATGGCCCATTCATGTTAGACGGGAATATTTCATGGTTATTTAGAATAGATACATGCCTTTGAGAGGAATAGAATT
Source organism: Agapanthus africanus (assembly GCA_030015575.1). Taxonomy (NCBI): domain Eukaryota; kingdom Viridiplantae; phylum Streptophyta; class Magnoliopsida; order Asparagales; family Amaryllidaceae; genus Agapanthus; species Agapanthus africanus. Next base: position 104,517,794 of record CM057348.1, on the reverse strand, counting down.
ATTATGAAATGATATCATTTTATTATTAGAGTAATTCTATGTTTCAGGGATCTAAACATGTAATATTCCTGCCAAGCGCGCCCCTGGGATTTTCATCTCGTTTTCATCAGAGAAAAAAGATGCCGGTGGGTCTAATTCTAGGGCTAGGACGCGGGATGAGGAGGAAGAGGACGTCGTCGTTGAGCATCCTCTCTTCGAAGCGAGCGCCTCGAGATTACTACAAGGGAAAGAACTGCAAGCCCGCTGGTTTCCACACTCGAAAAGGTGATTTCCTTTTTCCATTCACCCATTCATTTCTCTTCATTTGGCTGAAATGAAACGCTATGATTTTGATAGTCTATTTGACACTTCATTTTTTTTTTACTTAGTTTAATTGCTGATTGATTAGATGTCTTGAAACAGAAGGGTATGTGTTGCAGGATGAGAAATTCCTTCGCAACATCGTTCCCGATCTAACTGATTTTAAGGTAATTTTGTAGCTTGACGACACTAGCCGAATAAGAGATAATACATACAACTAAAGAGCAAATGGCTAACAGTTCGAATACGTAATCGAGGGGAAATCCTTGCTATTTTTTAAGTGCTTGTTATACATCCCAGCGGTATATTGCTTTTTTGAAGAGACAAAAAGTAGTTTTGTAGCTTGAAAGACTTTGGATTTGTTTCAAACCCATGCATGGACATAATGTCACAATGGATGTATTCCAGGCTTCACCGATATAATTATAGCACTTTTGATAATCCATTTCATCTTGAAAATAGCGTACTTTTAGGTCCATGCATAGTTTGTTTTGTATTTTTTGTCTCGTACGTCGCTTCAGAAAGATCGAGACCGTAGAAATACACGTCGTCTCGAGATACGATCTCCCTGATGATGTACGCGCGGCCCGTTATCAGGAAGAGACGAAACGGTTAAAAGGAAATCAATGTGGATGTCCGAAGGGGAGGCCATACCTTCAATATTTATAGCCTCAACAAAAGTCTTTCAACGGCCGAGATTTTCTCACGCCACAGCGCGAATCATAGAATATCGTATCTCCCCGATAAGGCACGGCTATGTGGCGTCCGATTACTGGCCTGCTCCCTGTTTCTCCCAATCAGAGAGCAAAACTCTATTCAAAATTTGAAATTTGAACTGAGGCAGCGCCTCATGAGAACGCCAGCGTCAAGAAAGCCAGCGCTAAGAGTCAAAGACTCTGAGGCAGCGCTTCACGTGCAAAACACGAAGCGCTAGCACTAAAAACTCTGAGGTAGCGCCTCACGTGCAAAGCACGAAAACGTTAGCGTCAAGAGCGCCAGCGCTAAAAGTCAAAAGACTCTGAGGAAGCGCCTCACGTGTGAAGCACGAGAGCGCCAACGCTGGATCAAAAATCCAACGAAGATGATAAATTATCAAATTACTAGAATAAAATTCTGTTGAGAAAATACTCCTCAAATCTTTCCAAATAAGAAAGATTGTATTCTGTGAATCAAAGCACCGTTGGATCAAAGATCTCATGGTGATTAAAAATCACGAAGATACAGAATAAGTTCTGTATGCGAAAATATTTTCCCAATCTTATTAAAAACAAGAAAAATGTCTTCTGTAAAACTGAGGCCCTTGGATCAAAGATCCAATGGTGGGAAACATCCCCAAATCAATCAGAGATCTCTCAATGAGAGATTTCCTTACATGATTCAATAAACCAACCTCTCCTATATAAAGGGCCCAAGACTTCAAGTCTTACAGAGGAGAAACCTCCCTATAAGTTTCAAGTTCTCAGAAAAGAAAAGGAGAAGAGTAAGCTCTAAGAAGAAGAACCTTTTTCAAGCTAAATAAAAAGAAGAAAGATCATAGCATCTCCTTCATATTTGAAAGTTTAATTCTTACGTCATAAGAACTTAGTTCTTTTTCTAGATCATAGATCCATGAGACAAACTCTCATAAAAAAACAAAAGAGATCATAATATCTCCTCATAAAAGAAGAACTTAATTCTTAAATCCATGAGACAAAATCTCTCATAAACGAGAATTTTAATTCTCGGAGCACCGAACAGATCAGAGCTGCCAAAGAAGCGCCTTAGCGCTCTAAGTCTGGCGCTCAGCGCCCAGCGCTCCTCACGTGGGCGCTATTTTATAAGAAGCGTCTTAACGCTTCAAGTCTGGCGCTCAGCGCCCAGCGCTCCACGCGCTGTTTTATAAGAAGCGCCTTAGCGCTCTAAGTCTGGCGTTCAACGCCCAGCACTCTACGCGCTATTTTATAAGAAGCGTCTTAGCGCTCCAAGTTTGGCGCTCAGCACCAAGCTCTCCATATGCTTCTCACGTGGACGCTAAGAAATTACAAAGCGCTCTGTAAATAAAGCCCCAGCGCTATAAAAAGTGTTCAACACTCAGTAAAAGACAAAAAAAGAAAAGGGGTGTCAGAACCAAAATCAATGCTCAGCATTGTTGAATAAAAAAGAGACCGAGCCAAACAAATGTTCAACATTTTATTCAAAACTGAATGGGCTGAGCCCAACTTGGCCACAAGTCCCTAATTCAGATTAACCGAGCCCATGTGCTCACAATCTCTTTAATTGGTCTTAGTCCCAAACCTGACTATAGATCTCCCAACCAACATTGGTTCAAGGGTACATCTCTTCATACCTCTGATATATGTCGTTGTAATTCTTCAACGTCTTCAGAGAGATGGAGGGTCCTAATAACCAATAACTTTTGGTGCATCCCCAAACGGGTAAACCAAAACCTTACAGATTATGATGTCTTTAAACCATACAAACTACGATGTCTTTAAACCTCATGGACTACGATATCCTTAAACCCTATGGACTGTAACATCCTTAAACTAAAACGATAGAGTCCAAATACTCTTTCGTTGAATCTAAATGATCCCAAAATATTGTTAAGTAGATTTTAGTCTAAAATTAGACTAACGTATCCTTAACAAGCATTTAAGTTGATCTTAATCTCAAATGAGATTAACGATCCTTAAAACAAACCCAAACCAAATCTAAGAAAATACGAATTTAGACTAATCCACGCCCTACGGGTGACAACATAAATTAGTCTCCGTATACAATCCACGGGCAACCAAAAATAAAACAAACACACATGACACAAAGTGACCATCTGGAGAAGGAGAAAGTGGTTACCGCTATGCGGTAATGTAATTAACTGCAGGGGCTTGCGCCTGCAGGGAAGAGCGTCCTCATAATCAAAACCCCTTCGTACACGAGGGGGAACCTGACGAAGTCTGCTACAACGGCCGCATCTGTCTAAACCTCCGATATATGGTGCCATAAATCAACTTGGTATCTTCGGAGAGGTGGACAGATAAAACCAAATAGCATTTGCCCCTAAATTCAGGCAAGACGTTTGTCTTCCCGGTTTTCGGCGGCGAACACTCCCCCATGCAGGTCAAGGAAGGTTGAACGACATTTCCAGAAAATTCCAAGAATCAAGGGGGCCAAGATATGAAAGCCCTCGTCACGAGGCGACCGAGTAGTTTCCTGCTCGGCTTATCCACTGAGGGCGGCTTCCTGCCCGGCCACCCTGCGGATCCAAAGCTCTCGTCACGAGGCGACCGAGTAGTTTCCTGCTCGGCTCATCCGCTGAGAGCAGCTTCCTGTCCGGCCACTCTGCGGATCCAAAGCCTTCGTCACGATTCGACTGGGTGGTTTCCTGCTCGTCTTATCCGCTGAGGGCTTCTTCCTGCCCGGCCACTCTGCGGATCCAAAGCCCTCATCACGAGGCGACCGGGTAGTTTCCTACTCGGCTCATTCAAGGCCGAGTCCTGGGACACCGATCTACCTATACTCGGCGTTCGCTCGTTCGTACGTCGCGCTTGGTCGTCACCTCGACTTTTGGGTGAGGAAGGACGCCGACCTACATATACTTGGCGTTCGCTCGTTCGCTCGACTCTATATATATACTTGGCGTCCGCGGGACACCGGCCTATCTACACTTGCAAAAGTAAAAATATTGCTTAGGCGAGCTAAAAATACTTTATTTATATTCCGAACTGTGTACAAGGTATTATGGGCTCCCCGGCCTTACAAGATGTCCTGAGGCTTACAAAAATTTGATAAAAAAATGGGGTAGCTCAAGCTGCCTTCTTAGTCGCCGCATCTCCTTGCTCAGTGCTTCCGTCAGGATCTTCGGTGGCGACCTCCGGCTCGGCGCTTCCCCCCGCCACCTCGCCTTCACCTGCTGGCTCGGCACTGCCTCCCTAAGGCACTTCCTCGGCAAGGGGATACCTTGCATGAAACTCTTGGTCGTCGAACCCAGGCGAAGCTTCCTTGACAACGTCAAGGGCGTTGTGCCACCATAATGCCGCAGAGTCGGCAAGGTCAATGTAGAACTGATCGAAAGTATTGCACTCCTCCACTGCCTTTTCCGCCCTGCCCTCCACAAGCTTCGCCGCCTCGTATGCCGCCCGGGCATCCCTTTTGAACTTGTCCCTCTTCCATTTTCATGGCGTCATAGAGCCCGTTGACCTCCTCCATCTGGGCTTGGATAGCCCGGTTAGAGTCGGTCAGGAGTAGATGGGACTCCTTCAACTTGGCGACCGTCAAGCCTTCTGCAACCAACCTCGAGTCTAGGAGGGCGGCCTTATCCTCTGCCTGTTTCAGCTGAGAGAGGAGCTCTTCCTCTCGCGAAGAAAACTCACCGGCTTTCTTCATCGTCAGAGCCACTTCCTCTGTTAGTGATATATGCCCTAGAGGCCATTATTGTATAGTCCTAGATTGTTACATTTTAGAGGTTTGGATTATACACAGATATAATAACAGTCTTGCTCAATATGATAGTATGCTATCTGATTTAATTCTATCTTAATATGTGTATATGTTTCTTTTAGCACATCGCTAATACATATTGATAGAGCTTTTAGGACCTTTGCTTGACTACCAGCGTTATGATGGCAGTCACACTAGTGGGGCTGGATAGTCTATAAGCACATCCTTATACTTGTCCCTAGTCATAGAATTATCGAGATAGGGAATCGATAATCCAGAGTAGACTAGTGTATACACTTCTCATCCCAGTCAGGGAGATGGCGTGTCCCGCAGCCATTGGTGTGCGATACTGGAGATAGTATACAGGTGCACATTGGGTTATGAGTTACACTGGACAAACTCGATGGGAACTACTGGTTGGTATTATACTTATCGTCAGTTAGCAGTTCCCGGGTGACATGAGTACAGGTTAGTCCGCTGACTTGACATCACTATTCGCCTCGAATGTGTTCCCACTGTACTTTGATCACTACCCTACCACGGCTCAAATGAGTCGTGCAAACATGTAGTGGTTGGGTGCAGTCCCGAAGCACTTGGAGGCAGTAGTGGTTAGAACGGATTCGTCTCTCCCAGTATTAGGAGTTGATATCGTGATGTGTTCGGATAGCCATTACATAAAATCCCTAGCCAGGGCAAGCAAGATTTACTCGTGGTACATCAGTAATTTCTCAGGGTGTATTGGGCTCTACACCGACACGATTTATTGCGCTATTAGGGGTTTGACGGTTACCACCCTCTAGGCCCGATATGCGATACTCTTAGAAGAACAGACTGGAATGTACGGAGATTGTCATAGATGGGCTCAGTAGGAGTTCGGATGAGTTTGCTCGTCGGTCTTCTTATCGATAGATACCTGGGTAGCCGTTACGTACAGCTAGTGCCACTGACGGACTTGTGGTTAAACTCGTTGCCAGCGTACTATCGAGTTTTTAGAGTCTCATACAGAGAGTTTCCTTGGTTCAGGCGAAACGATGTAGATGCCGTATGGTTTTGCGTGCAGGGTTCCGATCATATACGTGCACTACCTGCACGGATGTTGTTCGGATGGATAATACTAGCGGGCTTTGGTTTAAGCCGGATTCTAGTATTATATTATTGGATTATTATCTCATTTTATTCGTATTTTTTGGAGTACGAATACGGATATGTATATACAGTGAGGGTATTCTTGTAATTTTACAAGAGATGCTTCTAGAATGTGATACCTAAATATTTGGATTTGTCTATTTTTGCAAATAGATTAATGAGGTGGAAAATGGAGATATTTGTGGCATGGAGTGAAACATGGCTTGTTGTTTTGTTTATTGGCTTGGCCTCACTATTCAAGCATGGTTGATATTTTCAATTGGAAAATATTGCATGCTTGATGTGAGAAAGAGCATGAACCATTCTTCACTTGCCAAGACTAGCTCATTTGCTAATTTCCTTTCTCTTTTCATTTTTCCTCTCCTTCTCCACAAGACCTTTATCCCTCACATATGTTGTGAACTATAAGGTCACTTGAGATTAAATACTCCAATTAAGACTCTATATCTTCTAAGCTACCCAGTTTAGCGAACTAGATACTTTAGTTACCTCGGTTTAGAGGTTGGAGCTTGAACCATAGACTCTTGGATGGATCGTCTTTGACATGAGGAGATCGACATTCAAGCGCGATCTGGATCTTCGAGGAGCTCAAGAAGACGAAGAGCAGGAGACTCGAAGGACAAGTATCTAGGAGGTATAAAACTCTTACCGAGCAGTTAGAACCTCTAAGTAGAATAGCTAGTTAAGGTTTCCGTAAAGATCCTGGAGTTTAGATCGGTGTTGCAAGTCAAGAAAATCGTTTTTGATAAATTCCGCCTCCCCACAAGTGCGTGGGGTGTACGACATCGACTTACATCCTCGGCCTCCATGGCGGCAAGAAGGGCGCAATGTTGGAGGACCTACGGAAAATACGAACCGTTTTAGGATCTAAACAGAGAAAAAACACTTGGAGAAATTTTGGAAAAGTTACCGACCTGAACAGCCTCCTGAGCTATCGCCGCCAATTGGGTCTTTAAGGTTTCTCGAGGAATCTTGGCCCCCACCATCTTCTCCATGTCCGCCAGTAAACCATCAGCCACGGAAAGCCCCGAAGGCAGCTCGATAAAGAAGTCGCCCTCCTATACCTGTATCCCGGCAGGGGGTGGCCGGGAAACCACCCTCTTCTACTTCTTAAGCAGAGATTCGGTAGGGAGCGGAACCTCCGTCCTGGTCCGGGGCGCCGAATCCCGTGCATGCTTCTGCCCTCCGCCGCGGCGTTTCTCCGGAACTGGAGGGGCTGCGGGGACCCTAACAGAAGGGGCTAGCCAAGGATCCATGCTCGGTGTGGATCGGGACGAGCTCATGCCACCGCCCTTCCTCCCTTACGCCTTAGCGGCCATGACAGCCATGATCTTCGAGCGATCCATCGGCTCTGCGGAATACACATAAGAAAAAAAAGGAGGGGTCATCGACAAAAAAACAGCAAATTATGATAAAATTATGCTAAGTCTAGATAGATCGGCAAATCCCTAACTTAGCCCCAAAGCGTGCGGTATTGAGTCCCGCCCAGCTCAAAACCTGCTCGGAATGCAAGACATCGGCTCGCTGGATTGGTTCCCACTGCGACACCACCCTCGTCTCTGGGGCATTCGATTGTTTGACCTTAGGGCAACCGACCCAATGCCATTTGGTGGGCACGGGACAATCCTCACCTTCTGGAGGCCCGACGAAAACAAACTTCTCTTTCCATTCATAAATGGAAGAAGTTGCGACCGTTACCCCACACCCGGTCGCCCTATCCTTATGTTTTTAAAAAGAAATGTATACCCAGCTCGGTTCGTCCTTGCTGGTACCGGGATGATTCTTATAACAAAGAAAAGAGAGGAGAAGGCTCAAGTCAAAAGGGATCCGATCAATCTTCAACCAGACCAAAAATCCGCAAAGAATTCTCCACGAGTTTGGTGCTAACTGGCCCAGAGCGAGACGGAAGTAATGAAGTACGGCGCAAACTTCATATGAGAAGGGCAGACGCATCCCTGTCCGGAACGCTTCTAGGTGCAGGGCAATGATATTGCACTGCACTTGGTCTGCCCGCTCACCCTCCCTGGCCAGGCGCAGTGAATAGCCAAGGGGAATTTTGAAACGAGCCCAGATATCGGAAAGCTCATCCAAGCGATTCAAAAGCAAGAGCGCATCGCGAGTATTTTCGATGTGCACCTTAGGGGCCCTCTTCGCCCCCCGACGACGAAGGACAGGGGCATCACCCCCTTGGGGGAGAGCCAGACACAGAAGATAAAGAGGAAGAACTTCCTCGGCTATCGGAAGCCGAGGAGGAAGAAGACCCACTGGTCTCGGCTTCAGAAGCTGAAGTCTCATCGCCCGACTCGACCCCAACTACATTTACGGATACTTCGAAAGAAGAAATCTAACCTGATTCAAGAAAGGATTGGCCGAAGAAGGGTTTTTGGCTGAAGTTTCGACCTAAGCAAAGGTGCGCCAGGCAATTTTCAAACAACAGGAAATGACTAGGGCAAAATATCTGCCAAGGAATGGCATCCCCTATTTATACACTCGGCAAGAAAACATCCAACGGCTCAAATCCGTTCCCGCCGAAATGAAGCGTCACATCCAACGGCCGCAAGGACTCCACATGGCAATCGACCATTGGACACCTCCTCCTCACTCGGATTCGAATGGCAACCCTTCGCGTCCCGTCACCCTGCGGTGCACACACGGCACGAAGGCCAATAAACCGAGCGAGCGAAACGGCGTCCACTTTAAAGTGCAATCATTCAACCGATCCGCTGATGTCACCAAAGATACACGCGGGAATCAGGACGTCTCATGAGTCGTCACCTGGATCCAAGAATCCAAGAGGCGTAGCCGCCACCTGGACCCAAGAATCCCGAGGCGTGGCCGCCAAATGTCACGTCTTTCTAGGACAACCCATTACGAAGAATCCTCGGTGCCGAGACCGAATTTTTGAAAACTGAGTAGGCCATTCTTGATTCGACCTATAAATAGGTCAGAACAAGAGTGGGGGGCTAATGATGATACTCATAAGTGGGAATTCTCCAGATCACGACGCGTGGCAGGTGACGTGTTATCTACATAAGCTCGCTATATTCCTAGGGGCTGTGGAGCTGGAATAAATATAATGCATTGGAGACATTTCTCGTCGTCTCGTCCCCGAGGTTGCACCCGACTTTTTAGAAGACCTCCCTGGAATACGTTCCCCTTTGGCTGACCGCCAGCCAATAACTCGTCTCCGAGCTATCCGATAGCCGAGGCTCCTCAGCTTACTTACTTGTCTCCGAGCTATCCCATATCTGAGATTCCTCAGCGTCCCTGTTTGGCCGAGAGCACGAAGCCTGAGCGCCCTCGTAACGGCTCCATGTATCTCGCCATAACGAGATCTTCGCCGCTTCACGTCCCGCATCCCACGCTATCGTATCTCGTCATTAATGGACGCATCTCGCCATCAACGGGCGTATCCCGCCATCAACGCAAACGTAACGCGGGGGCGTAACGAACGGCGAGAATCTCGCATCGGTTCGCTCCATGCGACCGCTATATAAACCCCTCTGCTAGACGACTCAGGTAGGAAAAACTCAATCCAATACGCCGCTATTCTGTCTCAATATTTCTCGGTACTTACTTGAACGTCGGAGGGTCCTACGGTGGTTTTCCACCACGGGACTTTTCTTGCAGGTGGCTCGGCGTCAACAACATTCAACGACCCATTGAGATCCACACATTCAATTCTCATACCCAATCTCAATTGTTCCGTCCCGCTGGACGCACGATCGACGGAGGACAATATCTGAGGGAGATTCCAATCTCCATCAGTTTCAAACCCATGCATCGACCTAATGTCACAATGAACGTATTCCAGGCTTCACTGATATAATTATAGCACTTTTGATAATCCATTTCATCTTGAAAATAGCGTACTGCGAGGTCCATGCATAGTTTGTTTTGTATTTTTATTTGTCGTTGTGTTGTAGAAGCATTCCTGTTGTAGTTGATGGAGCTCATAAACGCTTATGCAAGTAACTGGCATTAGGCGTGGTCATAATGAATTAGATTGTGTTAGTGGCACAGTGGCATAGCCCGTTGTCCAAGATTTTGGAGCTGTGATGAACATTTAAAGGAATTTTCGAACATGGAATCTCATTATGCTATTTGTTTGTCAACACCAAAATTACCTAGGGGTCCTTGTTATTTACCTTAATTTGTATTTGAGAATCATGCCAATTCCAAAGAGAAAGAAGTATAGTTCTATACGCACATGAATGTTGTAACAAGAGGATCTTTGCTGATTAATATATAGAACAATTTAAGGCAAACTATAGTATATATCAAGATAGGAAGGACTGTACCTATGGAAAATTGAAACTCAACTACTTGGCATGTTTAATTGATATGCTTGTTTTTCTATTGGAAATGGTATCTTTTACTTCGGTATTCTTAATTTTATATCAGATGAATTGATATATACATGTAGAAAGCCGCATATGCCACGTCAAACTGGCCACTCAATGTTTAGGAAGACCATACTGAGGTTGACGCTTCATGTTTGTGAGGTCAATGTATGTGTCGTGAAGTTTTGATGTGAGAAAGTAAGGTGATACTTGGAATTAAGACAATAAATATGGAAGGGTCTTGAATTATGGATTTTACTAATCTCAGACTTGGTTTGTTGAAGCCTGTAGTAGACGGATGCCTAAAAAAGTTTAGGATCTTATTAAGGAAATGTCCAAATCAATGCGTGTATATCAGGGAAATTGTTGGTAGTGTTTAATTTTTTTTTTTAAAGACCAGCAACATGAAAGTTGCTAGGCTACAAGTCAATTTACCATAGGTTATTTTACAAAATTATTCCCCTCGAAAACATGGAATGGGGTTCTCTGCATTGGCCTTTTTATGAAAAGAAGGAAACCATGTTGGTGGATTTTTGTGAAGACAAGCTCTCTAAGAGAATAAGAAAACACCAAGGCATCATCGCACAAGAACCAAAGGCTAGACAAAGTCATTATACATCACAAGGAACTCTTGCTTCCCCTTTAATGCCAGTTACTTTTGAGAGCTTCAACCAGCCGATTTTGACCTGAAGAGCATGCATATTATTGGACATTTTCGGCGGTTTATGAATTAGAATTGAATAATGTTTCAAAAATTAAGCATATATAATGTAAATAATCAAAGGTGTAGGAAAGTCCAATCTATGTTTCAGTTGAGATGTCTCTTCCTTAGAAACTCTAATACCTGATTCTCATTAATGAGTTAGCATTCTAAGCTATTAAGAAACCCTGATTACCGACTTTTAGCAGGGTACAATTGGTTGGACTTAAGACCCAAACGGACACTTTCCTTGCCTGACTTAAAATAGATTGAATCCATATGTGAGTAAATAATATACAAGGAGAGATGATTGAAAGAAAAACATATTTTTACTCCTCTAAGAAACTTCTTACACCTTTTTGAATAAAGAAAAGCTAGAAAGTTATCATAAGCTGACCGATCATATGGCCCCTATGAATAGGGTATCAATATATGCTCTTAAATTAGCTGGTTTTCAAGAATCAAAACAATAAACAAAAAATGTCTATTTGGGTAAGCAGTCTTACACAATAGATTTATAGCAAAGACAGTTTCCAGTTGCAATAGGAGAAACATAACGGTCGTAAACCAGGCTCGATGAATCGGATTTTAATTTAACAATATATCGTAAACATTATGCATTCGTCTATTTGATTAAGCAGGTTATCAACCATTCCCATAATATCATTTTATGAAAGTTATATAGGATCAACTTTGGGTCTCGCGAGCACATCTTATATTGTTTCTCTCACATAATTGAGTTCTCAGGAGTTACCTTTGGTCATCTATGCCTAAAATTCATTTGCTTGACTATGAATAGCTACACTCAACCTTATCACACCATAGGATCACAATCACCATAAAGGTATGGGATACTTGCTAACATAAAGTCGACCCGTAAATGCATATAAAGTACTGCCACTAATAAAAGTATAACTCCGGAGGTTAGTGCTCCACAAAAAAATCCATCTATAATATTGACTTTCTTTGCAGGAACAACTTGCCAATTATATCCACTATTGATGACCTTCATTATTGGATTAGCCCTGCCGAGCTGTCAGATATTGTTGATTTGCCTATAGTACAAGTATAACATATTGGTTTATTGAATTATATTATCAAGATAATTAAAATAAAAATTTAACATATTAACTTAAGCTACATACTTGTGAGCCATAATCTAAACATAATTTACATATCAACTAAGTGTGGTAGGCTCTGTATGGACGGAAGTGTCGGTCCCCCCTTTGTTGGGATGACGTGGGTGAACGAAGGTTGTTGGGCCCTAAGCTTATAGTGCAGACAGTGAGCAAGGTTCAGACAATCAGGCAACTTATCAAATCGTTTCAAGACCGACTAAAGAGTTGGGCAGATGCCGGCAGAAGGTCGTTGGAGTTTGGTATTAGTGACCACACATTTCTGAAGATATCACCCACTCGGGGAGTGATCAGGTTTGGTAGTCGCGGGAAACTCAGTCCCCGATTCATCAGACCTTTTGAGGTGCTAGAGCGAGTAGGAGAGGTGGTTTATCGACTTCCCTTGCCTCCATCGCTAGCTGGTGTGCACAATACTTTCCATGTTTCTCAGTTGAGACGCTACGTTCGGGATGACAGCTATATCCTGAACCATTCAGAGTTAACGTTGGGCACCGATCTGTCTTACGAGGAGCAGCCTACCACCATTCTCGATCGTCAGGAAAAAGTGTTAAAGAACAAAGTCATTCCCCTGGTTCAAGTTTCTTAGGGTGGTCGTTCTCCAGGAGAGCCCATCTGGGAACGCGATGAGGATATCCGTCCACGTTTTCCGCACCTGTTTGAGTAGTGTTGTTGTTCCATTGTTTTCATTCTTTAATTTCGAGGACGAAATTTTTGTAAGGAGAGTATGATGTAAATCCCCAGTTCCATGTATATTTTTCCGTATTTTTCCCAGAATTTTCCTATTAATTTTTGCACATTTTTTTATATTTTTATTATTTTATTTATTATAATTTCCTAATCTAAACCCATTTCACTAACCCTACCCGACCCATTTCCCTAACCCTACCCGACCCGTTTCCCCCACTTATCTTCTTCTCCTCCCTCTCTTTCTTTTCCCGCCATCTCCAACGACCCTCTCCCCTTCTCGTGCTCGACCACGACCCGGCCCTCGTCGACGCCGCCCCCGCTCGCCAACGACCCCGAAATCCTCTACTGAAACCCCTCACTCCAACAACTCCTTCCCCTCTTCTCGTGCTGCTCCCACGAGACCCGCACTTTTCGTCAACGGCCGCGACCTCGCCCTCGATCCTAACTCCCCGCGATCCCCTCCTCCAAATCCTCCTTCCCTCAACGTCTCTCGCCCTCTCTTAGTCTCTCTCTCTCTCTTTCTTGCTCATACCATCACCTCCAACTCAGACCCCGACCCTTTTGCACAACACCACCGCCCCCGCTGCCCAATGCCGATGAACTCTCCTCCGTCGAGACCTAGCCCCTGACACTACCACCTTCCTCCTCAAGGCCTCCTCCACTTCCTCCCCTCTTAAAAACCGAACCCACCACCATGAACGAGCCCCACTCCTTCTCCTCTACCCAACTCCCTTCGCCTTCACCACCGCCGACCGCCTCCCCAACGTCGACAACACAACAGCGGAGTACCCACTCCCCTCTCACAGGCATCCTCCTCTCTCAAGCACCCATCCTTGACCCCACAGCACCACCACCGTGCTCACATCGAACTCGCCTCCACACCGCCACCGTGCCACGGCTGCACCATCGCGTACCAAGATATGTCGTGCACCGTACCCACTCCCCGTGCCATACCGTACCCCCACGTCGTACTAGCCCCCGTGCCACGCCGTGCCAACCCCGTGCCACACCATATCCCGATCCAGTGCACGCACCGTGCCTACTCCCGCACCAGCATCGCGTCCAGTACCGTGTCGCGCCGTGCCACTCCCGCACAACGCACCGAGCCAGGATCACGCCCACTACCGTGTCACGCCCGCGTCATCACAGTGTCCAGTACCGGATCTCCACGCATCGCGCCCGCGCCATGTACCGTGTCAATCATCGCATCGTCTCGTGTGTCGAGACGAAATCCGCAAGTGGTGTCGCTTCTATATCAGCGACCGAAGGCTAGTGAAAACCCGATCACTTGCTTTACATGCTATCACTACATTAAATGGATCGATAGCTTTTAAATCATAATAATATTATTGTATATATCTGCATCATCATAATCGCCGCGTTGTGAACCTATAACCTATCGATAACGCCTACAGTGGATGGAACGTGAACATGGAATAACTAGTCTTGTTTAATACCCGTACACTAGTTAAGTGCTCGACATAAAATCCTAGGCCAAAACATATATTAATATGGCGGAACTTACGATAGTTAGATCCCTTTACGGTTACGAATATCGTGTAGAAATTTGGATGCAAAATATTGTGTTTATAATCATGCAAAGTCTCACCCTAAAGGCGACACTAAATCTGGAATGCACAGCACATGTCATGTCGAAATATATATATTAAATTAAATATAGATTGGAACGTGATGTTCTATGGATCATATCAAAGCCAAATCAAAAAGCTAGAACCCTCTAAAGTTTACCCTTCAATGCTGATAAGCCACTATAACAAGAATTGACAGGGAGTGCGGCTCTGGACTGCAGTCCGGGGCAGCATTCCACGAGGATACCTGAACTTAAGCGCCTGCACGTCCCTTCATAAAACTGAAAATGCGTGGAGTCCTATATAGTCGAATAGATAATTTAGTTAGATAACACATGGATCTGGTATTGTTCAGTTCACAGTCTTGATATTTTGTTTGTATTTTAGACTGTCGACGTGTTCTGCAGTTTCTGCAGTGATATTTCTTTTACCTTCACACTAAACAGCACATATCTTCTAGTGCATAAAGGATATCGTGGATCCGCTTGATACGTTGGAAACCTAACAGATAGAACTAGGTTTTATTCCACTGGGGAATGACTTGAATCTAAACACAATCCCTAGTAAACAGCGTGTGAAGTAGGACTTCTAGTTCTGAACATGGAATTCCAGCAATCGATCGCTAATTTAAAATGTTGATAAGTCCCTAACCTGAATTCCTATTGACATGAAACCAATTTTACCGTTTAGATAATCAAGTATACTTCGTACGCTTTTTATATTGTTTTGGTCGATTCTATGCGTGTGATTTATGGTGAATTTTGAAAGTCATATGGCATTGGCTGTCATAATTTAGTGAATATATGTTCAGTGCATTTCTACATATTTTTGTATTTGCTTTATACCTTCTGCATAGTGATCGTTTACATTGAGACCTAGCGACTGTTTTGCATTGTCGAAATAAGTGTTAGTGATTGGGTTGTGGCAAGTACGAAAGTGGACCAGTGATTGAAAGTGATATTGATAAGTGGAAATGTGATTGAAAGTGAAAGTGATACGTATTTGTTCACAACCTATCTAATACCTGAATACATACTATAACCTAGGGAATGGGGAAATCAAGATGAAATTGAACTCGTATTTAGCGAGGTACAGTGACTTAGAGGATGATCATGCGATATTAAGTGATACACACACACACACACATTAGGTCGTGGGCCCAGCAGCACGGCTGCAGGGTTATGTCCCGGGCAACAGTGGACCGTAGTCTCGGGCATGCACGAGACCCTTGTTAAACATGAGCATTCTTTCCACCAATTGATTTCTTTGAATTAGTGACTGATAAGTAGTGACATACACATTGCCTGGTTTACTGACATGATACTTATATCGCACTATTCATATTCAAATGATATTCCTTATTTTCATGTTTCTGTATTCTGTCGCACCTTACATGTTTAATAACATTGTACACACATCATATATTTATTTCTATGTGTGTCGCTCTGACGACCTGAGTGTGCATGCTGAGAGGACGAAGTGGACCCAGCCCAAGAGCAGGATCTGCCATTCGAGATCGCGGAGGTTTAGACCGTCACATCAGCACCGCCCTTTTGCTATAAGCACATTGTTATTTCGTTGGTTAGTTATTTTTTTATGCAAAATAAATGTATCTCGAACTCTTTTATCGTAATGTAATAAAATTGTGAACTGTGATTTCCTTTACTCTAGTACTGTTTACTGACTACCATGTAATACTAGAAGCCGAAGTATTACTACGGAGGGACTATTCCCTGACCGTAGGAGCATGGCTGGCCTAGTCACCCCTCGCCTTTCGTATTTTGGGAAGCGGGGCGTGACACCGGTGTTCGGTGACATCGAGATGGGCGTGAGCGAGGTCGGGGGTCTGAATGCGCCCCTACGTCGTTCCACGCACGCCGTCGTTTCGGGGAGTGGGGACAGTAGTTTGGCGGGCTTGGCCGACCGTTTGAACACGAGCGAACGCGTCCACTATCGCCGTGAGCCTGTCGATCCGTGCAGATAAGACGTCGACGGCGTTGGGAGGTGGAGTAGGACCGCTCCCACCTCCGTTGTGGAGGACGGGGCGGCTCGTGCCGGGATCTCCATGGTGAGGATCGCTGGCCATTATATCAAGGGCGGAAGATCAACTTTCTAGGGTGGAAAAGGAAGGATTCATACAGACGGTGCCAAATGATGGAGGTCGGTTTCTCCCTCAGATGTTGTCTTCTGTCGATCTTGCGGCCAGTGGTGTCGAACGGTTAAGATTTGTTTATGGCGGTTGGGTATGGATTTCATTAGGTTGTTGGTGGTTGTGGATGCCAAGCTACCTGCAAGAAAAGTCCCGGGGCGGAAAACCACCGTAGGACCCTCCGTCGATCAAGTAAGTGCCGAGAAATATTAGGGCAGAATAGCAGCGTATTGGAATGAGTTCGAATTACCTGAGTCGTCTGGAAGAGGGGGTTTTGTTGGGGTTCCAAGCGCCGCGGCCGTCGACCGTGGCCGTTGTGGAACGAAAAATTTTGGTGTTTAAAAACTTGGCGCTAGAAACAACTGCCTAGAATTAAAACCAAACATGAAACTAGCAAGCTACAAAGATGTTATCTACTGAGATGGAAGTGTTATACCAAAAGATCCGTGTCTTTCGGTCTTCTACCATCTTCCTTAGCTCCTTTAGGTCTCCTTGATCGAGCTTGACCACCGGTCTTCCTCCGTCGAAGATGATCCACCCGAGAGATGTAGTTCATGGCTCTAGCTCCACACTAAGAATCTAGTGGAGCAACTAGGGAATCTAAGTTGTTAATATAGAATGTCTAGGGATGTAGTGAGTTGTTATAAGTGTGTATCTATCTCTCTTCTACCCTTGATTCTCAACACATGAGATGGTAGGGTAGAAAATGAAGAAGAAGGAGGAGGAGATCAAGAAAGGCCAGTGAAGAGAGGTGAGCAAAATGATGAGAATCTTTTTTCTCAAAAACCAACCATGCAAAAACTCAAGTAAAACTAGTGAGTGAAAAACATCAAGTATTGTTTTGTAAAACTCAATTTCCAAATATAATATAGCAACCATACTTGAATAGTTTGCACAAATGAATTAATAATTCATTTGTCAACACCATTCAAGCATGGTTCTCACCATTCTCTCTTCACTACCTTTACATCTCATTTCCATTTAAATTAATAAATGGATAATCCAAAATGAGGTGTCCACCTTCTAGAATATTTTCCGTTTAAATGCGGAATACACTCAACTGTATATAAATACCCGTATTCGTACCAAAATACGAATACCCAAAGAGATAGAATAACACAAAGAACATAATACTAGAATATACATATAGAAATACATATACGTAAATTATTAAATCAATACCTGATTTAATAATCCGGCTCAAACCCGAGCCGGCTAGCATTATCAACCGTCCGATCGAAAATCCGGGTAACTAGTACAATCATTCGATCGGAGCCCTGCATGTATCAAAATACGACTACTACATCATTTCACCTGAATCAGGAAAACCCTCTGTGTGGGACTCTAAAAACTCGTCAATACGCCGGCAGTGGATTTAACCATAAGTACGTCAGCGGCACTAGCTGTACGTAACGGCTACCGAGGTATTGAGCGAAAGAAAGGCCGACGAGCAAACTCATCTGAACCCCTACTGAGTCTGTCTGTGACAATCTCCATAAAGTCCGGTCTGTTCGTCTAAGAGTATTGCATATCGGGTCTAGGGGGTGGATAATGTCAGACCCTTAATAACGCGATATTTCGTGTCGGTGTGAAGCCCATCACCCACTAAGAAACTACTTGTCACGACCCGAAATTTGGCACGTGACGGCCCTTAAACCACGTAACGTCTACAGGCGTAACGTAATTTAAGTAAGCCAAAAATCCAGCAATCTAAACCATCAAAAGTAGTAAGTGATAAGAACATTATTAAAACTTTTGAAATCTCAAGTACAAATTCTTTAAAGTCAAAATTTACTTCCTTTAAAATTTGGCAGCACCTCCTTTGTAAAACAAGCCCCCAAAAAGGGTACAACATAAATATAAGTAAAAGCATCCCCAACGGGAGCAAATCCACACCCAAAGGCGGAAAACAACCACCACAACAGATATACGACGCCGTAGCGAAGAAAAAGACGATATAAAGTGAAACAGCATGAAAGACCTCCAAGTCACAAAATAATATACAATATCGTCCTCACAACCCGTCTCTAAGTCAATACATGAAATAGTAGATGGAGAGTACTGGATACAACGAATATACAATGAGCAATATCGGATAACCGCAAAACCCACCTGTAGCAAAACTGCACACTGTCAGCCGTAGCGATATCCGCTGCACAAGATGATGCGATAGGAAGAAGAAGCCCTGCCGCTACTGCCTTGAGGGACTACCTGCAAAACACTGTGGCACAACAGGGGTGAGTTTCCAACTCGTGAATAGTAAATAATATATGTAGGTAATCGCAAGTATGCACGTACTGCGATAATCTATCACATGCAAGCTGATAGCAATAAATAGCAATATGTAAATGCAACAGTCATGAAAGATACTCTATCAGGTACTACTAATACATGAAGCAATGTATATCAAATAAATTCGGAGTATGGGATAAAACATGTCATCCTCACGGAATTCTCATCGTGGCAGGACCAGTGTCCATCAAGACAATCTAAATCCCAAATTCCTCGGATCGGCCCTCGGATCGGCCCTCATATCTACGTATCATACGTTTCTCGGAAACCCAAGTGCCCAGCTTCGACACTCGAAATTCCACGTATCCATACGTGCACGACTCCGGTCGGTATCCCCACGATAACCGCCGGAACCAAGTAATGTCACCGGTAAGGTAGTATCCCCTGCCTCGAGCTCAATGCCATCATCTGCGATCTTCTTGCTCCGGGGTACCTCCGGGCCCCACCATGTACCCGCACACGGCCCACTCCACTCCTCGCGTGGGGTATACAAAACTCAGAACCGAGAAATCTCATGGTGGAAGCATCGAAATATCATACCAAGAGAAACCGGGTTTTTCAAACAATGCATAATTTCATGAACTACCACGGTCCTCAAATCCAGAAAACATCAAATAATGAATAAGAATACTTGCATAGATCATTATGATGATATATATATATATGTATATATACATATATAACATCGTCCCATACCACTGATATATATATATATATATATATATATATATATATATATATATATATATATATATATATATATATCACAGCGTCCCATACCAGCAAAACATCATATGAAATCCATATCTCAATGCGTAAATCCATGAAATATAATATATGCAAATGAAACAGTAATATGAGCATATAAAGGAAAAACCGCTATTTAACTGCAACAAGTTATTAAATATATCATGCGGTTCCTAATTTCTCCAAAATCCAACGCAATATCATATAAAGGTGAACATGTAACTATGGAAAGATATGAGTATATACCTATCAATAAAGATTTAATACCCTCCAGGTATATGTGTAGCTATATCAAGGTATATGGGTGTACATATAAGTATGTAGGTATGATGTACATGTTGCTATATCTCATATGTGTATATACCTATCACTAATGGTACAATACCATATAGGTATATGTGTAGCTAGCATGTAGTCATGGCAAGGCATATGTGTAAGCATGTAGGTATACAGGTATGCTATATGTTATATGCACAATGAAATATGAATCAATGTCTCAATGTTCCTAACCATACAATATCATGTATGTATAGGTGTCAACTATATCTCGTATGTATATGGGTTGTGCGTGTCATAGCAATTATCGACGGTGTGTGTGGCATACAATCAGTGCTCGTGCAACATGAGCCGTCAATAATAGCGCAGTGTCCAATGGGTACAAGTCCAAGCACAACAAGTAATAATATGCAGTGAAGTTTATGCGCAAACTCTATATGTGCAATATAAACATGTGACTAATATCATATCATATCTAGCCCAGACGCATAACGCCATGCAGGCGATTCCCCTGTAGATGTTAAATATACTCACAAATGATCTTGGGCTAAATAAAGTCAACCACCCGCTTTCCCTTCTTCGCAGCGTCTGAAGTTCCCGCCTGCGTCCCTAAGATCATAAAACAACACAACAAGTATATATTAGCAATCGACCAATAACACGTACAAACTACGTTTGACCGACGCACCAACTCCAAACATACTCTCAAGTGTTCGTCTAGTGGTTAACGTGCATAGCGACACTACGAAACCAACCCAAGAGCAAAAACTACACAGAGTACACGCACCGTGTCGGATAACATAACGCGCGTAGTCGTACTAGAAACTAGCAAAGTGATCCCAGATTTTGTATACAGTCAAAACTCAAAAATCAAACAGTACCAAACACACTAAAACCAAAGCAGACAGCTACCCTGAAAAACCCAAACCCTAACTCCCCTACATGGCCGAGGTCGTCGGAATTCACCCACATGTCGCCGGTCAAATCCGAGCTCCAGGGGTTCGTGCTTCAGGTAAAAGCTTAGGGTCTCTAGTAGAACACAACTACACTGCTAGATTTTCTAGTATACACTCGGGGTCACAACAGATCACAAATATCATAATATGACACTAAAAATACGATATGTGCATGAAACATTACTTTTAGTGTTCTAAATTGAAACGAATAAGCTACGCAACACTAAAAGGACCTACTTAACAGATAGAGATCACTACCTACTCCCACAATGGAACACCCTAGTTCATTTATACCAGTTCTATTTCGAGTATTTCTTTATTTATGGTATTTTTTCCTGATTTATTGTGTTTTGGGTGCGAATAGTGTATTTGACATCTGTATTTGCATCCGACCCAACCCGCTTGCTGGAAACCCGTCTTGATTCCTGTTTATCATTTATCCCGGCTTGTTATGTGGATCCGTGCACTTTCATTTTTTATGTACTGCATACTGGCATTATATCTGGCATCTGCATTTTTTAATATAACATATAAAGTCAAGTAAAATATTTTAAAAATATATATCATGGCCTGCATGATACCCCTAATCCTGTCGTAGCATCCGCGCATCTTGTTCTCGTCCCGTTCACTGAAACAGACTCGTTTGGATGGCTACGTGTACGTGCATGCATCCGTTCTTGGGGGTATACTTTTTCGTGACCCGGATATCCTGTTTTGGTTTTGGTTAACACGTGTATTATCCGTATTTTCAAACCGTAATTTTAGACCCTACCTGGGTATATTTTGGAGTAAGTTTGTATTAACCAAAATCTCAAAATTTAACTAATATAATATTCTTATTATATACTTTAGGATATAACTGTTAATATATTAGTTTATATTACTTTAACTAAGAATTTTTTTATATTAAAATCCTAATCTCTGATCTCTCTGTCTCTCTCCTCTATTTAAAATATATATAATTCTTTTAAAATTCTTTCTTAATACCCACTGTCCCCGCGTCTTCTCTCTCTCTCAATATCATCTTTTTCTTCTTCGTTTTCTTTTTCCCGCCCTCGCGAGAACCCGCGCCCATCACCGCGCCCATCGTCTGCCCTCGTCGCCGTCGCCACTTTCACCACCGACGATCCTCATCATCCTTCTCGACCACCTCCTCCTCACTTCTGTCACCTTCGCGACGACCCATGACCGCGAGGAAACCCATGCATGTCCCAGCCTCATCGTCGCGGCCCCTCGCCGTCGTCGGCCTCACCTTGCCTTCGTCACCATCTCCTTTCTCCTCCCTCGACCACCTCACCTCTCTCCTTTCACCTGCAACTCTTCTTTCCCCGACTGCAACCCACGTGAATCCATCGCTTCCCTCATCATCGTCGCCTCACCGCTGTTGTCGCCTCACCATCGCCTCCGTCCCCTTTAACCGCCGACTTCCCCTCCTCGACTTCTCTCTTCTCCCCTGCTCACCCACCGCAACACTCCCCAACGACAATCTTTTCCCTGCACAACAAGAACCCGACACCCATCGCCTCCACCGCCGGAACCCCGTCAACGACCGTACTCCGTCATCCTCATCACCCCTTCGACTCCTAACACCATCACCACCACTGTCACGCCCCGCTTCCCAATGTACGGCGAAGTGGTCGTGACGAGGCCCGCTACGTATGTACTCAGAAGTACATACGCTAAGCGTAACTAAGCAATATAAAATAATCACAAGAGACAAATGAGATTGAGATAACAGCAACTTTTATTAATAACATTCTTTATACAATGCATGAAATGAAAATACAACTGGAATGAAAAAAGAAAGCAATGCCTAAACAGTGGCATAATAATAAAAGGAAATACTGGAAAGAACAAGTACAAAGTCTAGAGCTCTGGATCTTCTTGGAACTGCTCCAAATCTTCAGTTGTTGGCTCGGTCTCAACTTGGTCCAACGCACCTGACGACATTCAAAGAAGAAAGAAATATAATGTCGTCAGCGAACAGGTCGCTCGGTAAGTCCCAAAGAAAAGTGGAGTGAGAATGGCAGAGTAACAGTATTTTCTAGAGTATTATGTTATAGAATATTATGGAATATTGTTTAACGCAGTTGTTTGTAGCTTGGTACAGAAGAATGCCAGTGTATACGAGGGGGATCTCTATATGCTAGAGATCAGTGCAAACGGAGAGTACAAGGAACCGTTATGCCACGGTACAACAGCAACAGTATTCATGTTAGGTGTCTTAATCTGACCACCTCATTCCACTTTTAACATCTTCCGTACCAATCTACCCCTTTAAACCCCGTAATGTTTTAACAGTGTTGTAGTAATGGAATATGTAAATTGAATGACTGACCAAAACCATGATATCAGTAAACATGTTGCAACTGTATAATCAGGTAAATGGAATATCAGGATAATGGAATGAATATCCATGGTTTGATTCAGTCAAAATGAATATATTGTTAACTGTATTCAGGGATTCATGATTTCAAGTTGTGTTGGAATATGATTGAAATATAGATTGACTTGAATTATATTCAAGTCAGAATTAGTCAGACTCTAACCCGAGTCAGACTAAAAGAAAGATAATTTGAAGTTCAATATTAGCTAGGGGCCTTATTGTAATTTGTGAAACTTGAGGGGGTTTTATGTAAAAAGTACTTTTGTATAGTTTTCAAAATATACCTCAAGTATTTAATAATCGTCTTTATTATTGTAATGGATGTGAATTTTATTTGTGTTATTCTAGTGAATATATCCTAATAAAAGTATTAATTGTTTATTTGAAATTCGTGGTATTTTAATGTAACTTTTAATCTATGATTTTTAGGAAAAAGTGGAAACTTGATATTATAATAAAATAAGTGTTTAAATGATAATTATATATAATAAAACACTTAAATGATTTTTAAATGAATATTTTATTTACAAAAAATATTACTTTCCTTAAATATTGTATTTAAACCTTTCGAGACCGAATGCTCCTTGCGGAGGTCTGAATCTCGCACTACTAGCCTGCGGGTGCACGATGAACCGTGCTATCCCTAACAGGTTCCCCACGAATGGGTTGTAATGGCACTTTGCTCAGGTTTTATAAATACTTTTAATTTAGGGAAAAGATTTTCTAAATATAGGGTATTTATTTGTAAAAGTATATAGTTCTCCATATTTTAGTTGTTAGGGTTTCCTAGACCATCTAACCTATATTCTATGGTCTAAACGATGAGTCATTAGAAGTCTCAAATCGCCTCTTCACCGTCGAATGCAGCCAGGTAAGTGCCAGGTAAGTGGGAAGGAACCACAGTCGTGGGCCTAATTAAAAACCACTAGCCTTAGACACACTTGCCTAGACCCACAAGACAGTTTAGATAAACGATCGATGTCCATGACCAATCGTGCTTTCATTTTATATAAGTTTTATTTAGAAAAGTTTACAATTTAAGGGTTAAACTAAAAGTTATAAAGGTTATGGTATTTTAGTGAAAAAGTCCTATAATATCGTATTCTGTATTTTTGTTATTTATCAATTAGGATTATAATGAGTGTGTGTAAGGGTAGATCATTACCCCGTGACTTATATTAAGTTTTGGTGAAGTTTCAAGATGAAATGAGTTATGTTAAAGTTAAGGGTATTAAAGTGCAAGAATACGGTTTCCATAAACGTTATCATTTCATGTGTGAAATTTCATCCAAATTGAATGAAACAAGTTTTGTTATCAAAATAAACATGATTAGGAGTGGGGTATCTAAATAGAACACTAAAATTTAACTTGATGGTATTTTTATGCAAGAAATACGGTTTTCTAAAGAACTTATCATTTCATGTGGAAAAGTACAATTAAATTTGATTTAAGGGTGATTAATAGTCAACATGCAAGAGGGTTGATAATATGTATTAGGTGACAAGTGGAATTTTTAAGAAAAACCGAATCGGAAATCGGTTTGTCCGATTTCCGTCGGGTTTCAAAAAGTCGTATTTTGCAAATATAGAAAAGAGAGGTAGAAGGTTGGGACTTACGGGTTTGGACAAGCTAAGCGTTCTAAAAGGTGTGGTGGTTGCCGATTCGTTGGAAACGTCACGTCGGTCTTGATCCGGTCGCCGGAATCCGTCGTCGGTTTCGGCAGCGCTTCGCTTCTCGCTCTTTGCACCAAGTTCTCAAGAGTTTTAGAGAGTATGCTTAGAGTTGTGAGGGGAAAAGGTAGAGGGTAGGGGCCTTTATATAGGGCTAGGCTAGGGTTAGGGTTAGGGTAGATGAAAAGTTAAAAAATAAAAATGTGATAAAATGTAATAAAAATGTATTAAAAGTGGAGTAATTGGGGGTTTTAAAGATCGCTGGAAGTGGGATTGGGCTGAAACTTTGCAGGTGAGTAGGGAATACCAAAAGACACAACTTTCATGTTGTGACCCTTGCCGGAATCGGCCTAAAAGGGGGTGACTCGGCCGTGACTCGGTCGGATCACTGAGTCGGCCGAGTCAAGGCCGAGTTGGCCGATTCCCGACCGAGTCCGGTGACCTGGATCTCCCCCGACGGTCCATCTACCCTCTGCAAGTGTTACATCTTTGGGTGTAGTGGGGTTTTTGTGAGATATGCACGTGTAAACTCTTGGTATTCTAAAGGTTTTTTTAAAAAAATCAATAATAAAAATAATGTGGGGTATGGGATTCGAACTCTGGTGGCTTAGTTCAGCAGTGCAAGGTATTACCAATGAGCTACAAGCTCTTTCTTGTAATTATTGTAAAGAGATATATACTTAAAGTGTTATCAGCAACATTAATACTCCAAATATACTTCAATTTTAAATCAAATTTTGGTATACAAAAATTGGAGTTGTTACAATCTACCCTCCTTACAAAAATTTCGTTCTCGAAATTTACAACTTTTATTTAAGGACTAATTTACAAAAAAAGGTGCGGATATCTTGCACGCATCTCATCTTCCCTTTCCCACGTGGATTCTCCTGGAGTGTCTTTTCTCCACATTATCCGGACCAAATTAACTTCCTTATTCCGAAGTGTCTTTACCTTTCTATCCAGGATCTCCACAGGTTGTTGCTCACAAGACAAATCGGGCTGTATCGTAAGTTCTGAATGATCAAGTACATGGCTGGGGTCACTCACATACCTTCTGAGTTGGGATATGTGGAACACGTTATGCACTCCTTCCAATGAGGGTGGAAGCGCTAATCGGTATGCCACTTCACCGACTCGTTCGAGTATATCGAACGGTCCAATGTATCTCGGACTCAACTTTCCCCGTCTTCCAAATCTGATCACTCCGCGGTTCGGAGATATCTTCAAGAATACATGGTCTCCTGGCTGGAACTCCAAGTGTCGTCTCTTTGCATCAGCCCAATGTTTCTGTCTATCTTGGGCTATGCGCATTCTTTCTCTGATAGTACGAACCACATCAACGGTCGCTACTATCATCTCTGGTCCAAGGAGTTCCCTATCTCCGATGTCGTCCCAACTTAATGGCGATCGACACTTCCTTCCGTATAATGCTGCAAAAGGTGCCATTCCTATGCTTGCTTGGTAGCTGTTGTTGTACGCGAACTTCACAAGATGCAAGTGATCTTCCCACGATCCTTTGAAGTCGAGCATACATGCTCTGAGCATATCCTCCAAGATCTGAATAGTTCGTTCCGACTGACCATCTGTTTGTGGATGATAAGCCGTGCTGAAGTTCAGACTTGTTCCCAAGCTAGCTTGCAGACTTTGCCAAAATTGTGATCGGAACCTGGTGTCACGATCGGAGACAATGCAGACTGGTACTCCATGCAGTCTCACAATTTCCTGTATGAGTTCATGGGTATCAGAGATAGTACATTGTGAAGAGTTTTTAAATCTAAATTAGATTATTACCTCCATGTACTTCTTTGCTAATGTCTCAGTTGATTGGCCAACTCGAAATGGGATGAAGTGAGCCGACTTTGTGAGTCGATCCACAATGACCCAAATCGCATCGTTACCTTTTGTGCTGCGAGGAAGAGCAGTTACAAAGTCCATCGTGATGTGCTGCCACTTCCATTCTGGGATTGGTAACGGTTGAAGTAGTCCAGCTGTCCTATGATGTTCAGCCTTTACCTGCTGACACACCAAACATTTTGCGACACTCCTGGCTACTTCACGCTTCATTCCATGCCACCAATAATTCTGACGTAGATCTTTGTACATTTTGGTACCTCCAGGATGTACTGAATAGGGAGAGCTGTGAGCTTCTTTCATTAACTCTTCCCGAACAGGACCCTTTGGTACACACAATCTGCTGCCGTATCTCAAAGATCCGTCTTCATGGATGATGAAATCTGTTCTGAGTCCATTCTCCACTTGTTCTCTGATCTTTTGCAACTTAGCATCGCTGGCTTGAGCTGCTTTGATCTGATTGACCATGGTTGATTGAACTTGTAGATTCATCAAATTTGAAACATCACCTGGCATGACTAGTTCGATCTCCATCTGATGTAGGTCTTGCTGAAGCTTCCACTGGGCGGTGAGATTCATTGCTAATGGTTGGCGACTAAGAGCATCAGGTACTACGTTCACCTTTCCTGGATGATATTGCAAATTGATGTCGAAGTCCGCCATAAGTTCTAACCATCTTCTCTGCCGCATATTCAACTCCTTCTGGGTAAACACATACTTCAGACTTTTATGATCTGTATAGATGTTCACTCGTTCACCAAGTAAGTAGTGGCGCCAAATTTTAAGAGCAAAAATAACGGCTGCCAACTCTAGATCATGCGTCGGGTAATTGCGCTCATGAGTCTTCAGTTGTCTGGAAGCATAAGCCACAACCTTACCGTGCTGATGTAGAACACATCCTAATCCCCTACCGGATGCATCGCAATGCACTTCAAATCCTCCAGATTGATCCGGTATTACAAGAATAGGTGCAGAAGTCAGTCTCGACTTAAGTTCTACGAAAGCTTGCTCGCATGCTTCTGACCACACAAATTCTTCATCTTTTCGTGTGAGCTTGGTCAGGAGTGTTGCTATCTTCGAAAAGCCTTCAATGAATCTTCTGTAATATCCAGCTAAACCCAAGAAACTCCGAATATCCTTCACAGACTTTGGTGTAGGCCATTCGCTGACTGCTGAGACTTTTGTTGGATCCACAGAAATTCCTTCTCCTGATACGATATGTCCAAGGAAACCAACTTGTTTTAACCAAAACTCGCACTTGCTGTATTTGGCATAAAGCTTATGTTGTCGAAGAGTTTCCAGGACAATTCGTAAGTGCTCCGCATGCTCTTTCCGGTTCTTAGAATATACCAGGATGTCGTCGATGAAGATGACAACGAACCTGTCTAAATACTCCCGTAAGACTTGGTTCATAAGATTCATGAAAATTGCTGGTGCATTGGTCACTCCAAATGGCATTACTAGAAATTCGTAATGTCCATAGCGAGTTCTGAAAGCTGTTTTGTGAATATCAGCTTCCTTGACCTTCACTTGATGATAACCTGAACGAAGATCTAGTTTAGAGAAGACACAAGATCCACTTAGCTGATCGAATAAGTCGTCGATGCGCGGAAGTGGATATTTGTTCTTAATAGTAACTTCGTTCAAGGCTCTATAGTCGATGCACATTCTATATGAACCTTCCTTCTTCTTCACCAACAGTACATGTGCTCCCCAACTTGAAGTGCTGGGACGAATCCATCCTTTCGCCAGTAATTCGTCCAACTGTGTTCGTACTTCCTTCAAACCTTCTGGACTTAGTCTATATGGTGCTTTGATTACTGGTTGTGCTCCTGGTACTAAGTCAATACTGAATTCAAGAGCTCGATCAGGAGGCAAACCTGATATATCGTCAGGGAATACGTCATCGAACTCTCGAACTACCTCCGGTCTTGCTTCTTCTTCTGCATGAGCTGCCGCAACTATTGCTTCCCTTGGCTTTGCTTTGTAAGTGCTTGGCTCCAATGTACGGTCTCCACTCTTAAAGTAAAAGATCGGATGATCTGGAATCTCAAATACTACCTTCCTTTGGCGACAGTCGATGGTAGCATAAAAGGTTCCAAGCCAGTCCATTCCTAGAACCACATCAAAGTTCGGTATGTCCAGTACTTTGAAGTCAGCGTAAAATTCTCGACTGCAGACGATGACCGGACACATGCTGTATCCCATAGTTGCCTTTAGAACACCATTTCCGGAACTGACGTTCCAGCAGGATACAAGCGGTGAGACTGGAATCGCATGGGTTCGGACAAACCGTTGCGACATAAAGCAGTGGGATGCTCCAGTATCAAACAGTGCAAGTGCAGGTAGTGAAGCTACTAGAATTGTACCTAAGGTATATGGGATAGGTTTTAGGTATAGGGAAAGTGTGTAGGTAACCAAAACTAGGAGATAAATTTAGGAAGGAAATTTACCAGTAATGACTTGGCCAGTGGCCTCAGCTTCTTCAACAGACATCATGAAAGCCTGGCGCTTCGGCACATTCCTCCTGGCCTGAGGAGCATTCCTCTGAACGTTCCTTTGGGCTTGATGGAACTGTCGAGGAGGTGGTGCAGCTTGTGGTCCTCTAGGTAGGGCAGGCAGTGCAAGTCTGGTAGCAGGTGCTGGAAGAGCTGGTCGCTGCTGATAGTTGTTAGCTGGCCGGGTTGCAGCAACTGAGTTCTGCCTTTGAGGACAGGATCCAATGTCATGAGTGGCTGAACCGCAGATCAAGCAAAGGCGGTTGGCTCGACGGCAATCCTTCATCATATGTCCCTTTCTCTTACAGTAGGTGCAAAAGGCTGGGCTAGGGTGATGAGTTGGTACTCCGGGACGCCTCGGCATGAAGGATGGTCTGGACGTGGCTCCACCTGCCATCTGGTTGGCAGGACGCTTGACTCCTACAGAGTGAGGTCTTCCCCTCTCTTTTATCACTGCCTCGTAACTGCGGGCAGCTTCCAGGGCTTCCTCGTGAGTCAAAAACTTCCCGGTGGCTAGAGCAGCCTTGATTTCGGTGTCCAAACCTTGCTGAAAACGACGGGCTCTGATCTCGTCCGTGGGTATCAGGTGTGCCGCGAATCTGTTTAAAGGTTGTGTTAGCTGTGTAGTAGGTGATATTAAAAAATTGAACTACTGTGACAGATCTTACCGGCTCAACATAGTAAACTCAGCATCATACTCATCTACAGATTTCTCCCACATAGATCCTTGTTGTAGGTGAATAAATTGCTGTTCCATAGCGAACCTGGCGGTCACAGGGAAATATTTCGCGTCGAACTTCTCGCGAAATGTTTTCCATTCAATCGGCTGGGCTAGACGGGTCTCTTCCGCCTTCCACCAATTTCGAGCGTTATCCGTGAGCTGTAGCTTCGCTACACGGACCCAGGCATTATCTGGCACTTGAGCTGCTGCCAGATCATCTTCAATACTTTGCGCCCATTCTTCTGCTTCGAGAGGGCTCCCTTTTCCCGAGAATTGCTTCGGGTGCAACGCTCTGAACTGTTTGATTCCCGGTGCATCTGTCTCAGGACGACTCAGAAGTTGTTGTTGTCCCTCTAGCAGACTGCGGATCGCATCGAAAAGCATGGTTTGCTCAGTGGATGGTGCGGGAACAACTGGAGTGAGAGGTAGTGCTGAAGGGGTGTTGTTGACATTGGTGCTGGTGTTGTTCGGGGAATTGTTTGGGGAATCCATAATCCTGAAGAAAAATTTGGATTAGGACAGATTCAAATACATGAAATGATAAGATTCAAGGAATAAAGACTTGTAAGATTCAAATAACATGAATTGTAAAGAATGTTTTAGTTGCTGTTTCTTGTGTTACATTGCTTAGGTTGTTCACGCAGACCAGAACTGCATGATAGGGATTCATACAGCTCTGACCTGCATGGGCCACCAACAAAACCTGTCACGCCCCGCTTCCCAATGTACGGCGAAGTGGTCGTGACGAGGCCCGCTACGTATGTACTCAGAAGTACATACGCTAAGCGTAACTAAGCAATATAAAATAATCACAAGAGACAAATGAGATTGAGATAACAGCAACTTTTATTAATAACATTCTTTATACAATGCATGAAATGAAAATACAACTGGAATGAAAAAAGAAAGCAATGCCTAAACAGTGGCATAATAATAAAAGGAAATACTGGAAAGAACAAGTACAAAGTCTAGAGCTCTGGATCTTCTTGGAACTGCTCCAAATCTTCAGTTGTTGGCTCGGTCTCAACTTGGTCCAACGCACCTGACGACATTCAAAGAAGAAAGAAATAGAATGTCGTCAGCGAACAGGTCGCTCGGTAAGTCCCAAAGAAAAGTGGAGTGAGAATGGCAGAGTAACAGTATTTTCTAGAGTATTATGTTATAGAATATTATGGAATATTGTTTAACGCAGTTGTTTGTAGCTTGGTACAGAAGAATGCCAGTGTATACGAGGGGGATCTCTATATGCTAGAGATCAGTGCAAACGGAGAGTACAAGGAACCGTTATGCCACGGTACAACAGCAACAGTATTCATGTTAGGTGTCTTAATCTGACCACCTCATTCCACTTTTAACATCTTCCGTACCAATCTACCCCTTTAAACCCCGTAATGTTTTAACAGTGTTGTAGTAATGGAATATGT
Source organism: Agapanthus africanus (assembly GCA_030015575.1). NCBI lineage: Eukaryota > Viridiplantae > Streptophyta > Magnoliopsida > Asparagales > Amaryllidaceae > Agapanthus > Agapanthus africanus. The sequence goes on along the minus strand of CM057348.1, from coordinate 104,486,506 downwards.
AAATTGAATGACTGACCAAAACCATGATATCAGTAAACATGTTGCAACTGTATAATCAGGTAAATGGAATATCAGGATAATGGAATGAATATCCATGGTTTGATTCAGTCAAAATGAATATATTGTTAACTGTATTCAGGGATTCATGATTTCAAGTTGTGTTGGAATATGATTGAAATATAGATTGACTTGAATTATATTCAAGTCAGAATTAGTCAGACTCTAACCCGAGTCAGACTAAAAGAAAGATAATTTGAAGTTCAATATTAGCTAGGGGCCTTATTGTAATTTGTGAAACTTGAGGGGGTTTTATGTAAAAAGTACTTTTGTATAGTTTTCAAAATATACCTCAAGTATTTAATAATCGTCTTTATTATTGTAATGGATGTGAATTTTATTTGTGTTATTCTAGTGAATATATCCTAATAAAAGTATTAATTGTTTATTTGAAATTCGTGGTATTTTAATGTAACTTTTAATCTATGATTTTTAGGAAAAAGTGGAAACTTGATATTATAATAAAATAAGTGTTTAAATGATAATTATATATAATAAAACACTTAAATGATTTTTAAATGAATATTTTATTTACAAAAAATATTACTTTCCTTAAATATTGTATTTAAACCTTTCGAGACCGAATGCTCCTTGCGGAGGTCTGAATCTCGCACTACTAGCCTGCGGGTGCACGATGAACCGTGCTATCCCTAACAGGTTCCCCACGAATGGGTTGTAATGGCACTTTGCTCAGGTTTTATAAATACTTTTAATTTAGGGAAAAGATTTTCTAAATATAGGGTATTTATTTGTAAAAGTATATAGTTCTCCATATTTTAGTTGTTAGGGTTTCCTAGACCATCTAACCTATATTCTATGGTCTAAACGATGAGTCATTAGAAGTCTCAAATCGCCTCTTCACCGTCGAATGCAGCCAGGTAAGTGCCAGGTAAGTGGGAAGGAACCACAGTCGTGGGCCTAATTAAAAACCACTAGCCTTAGACACACTTGCCTAGACCCACAAGACAGTTTAGATAAACGATCGATGTCCATGACCAATCGTGCTTTCATTTTATATAAGTTTTATTTAGAAAAGTTTACAATTTAAGGGTTAAACTAAAAGTTATAAAGGTTATGGTATTTTAGTGAAAAAGTCCTATAATATCGTATTCTGTATTTTTGTTATTTATCAATTAGGATTATAATGAGTGTGTGTAAGGGTAGATCATTACCCCGTGACTTATATTAAGTTTTGGTGAAGTTTCAAGATGAAATGAGTTATGTTAAAGTTAAGGGTATTAAAGTGCAAGAATACGGTTTCCATAAACGTTATCATTTCATGTGTGAAATTTCATCCAAATTGAATGAAACAAGTTTTGTTATCAAAATAAACATGATTAGGAGTGGGGTATCTAAATAGAACACTAAAATTTAACTTGATGGTATTTTTATGCAAGAAATACGGTTTTCTAAAGAACTTATCATTTCATGTGGAAAAGTACAATTAAATTTGATTTAAGGGTGATTAATAGTCAACATGCAAGAGGGTTGATAATATGTATTAGGTGACAAGTGGAATTTTTAAGAAAAACCGAATCGGAAATCGGTTTGTCCGATTTCCGTCGGGTTTCAAAAAGTCGTATTTTGCAAATATAGAAAAGAGAGGTAGAAGGTTGGGACTTACGGGTTTGGACAAGCTAAGCGTTCTAAAAGGTGTGGTGGTTGCCGATTCGTTGGAAACGTCACGTCGGTCTTGATCCGGTCGCCGGAATCCGTCGTCGGTTTCGGCAGCGCTTCGCTTCTCGCTCTTTGCACCAAGTTCTCAAGAGTTTTAGAGAGTATGCTTAGAGTTGTGAGGGAAAAAGGTAGAGGGTAGGGGCCTTTATATAGGGCTAGGCTAGGGTTAGGGTTAGGGTAGATGAAATGTTAAAAAATAAAAATGTGATAAAATGTAATAAAAATGTATTAAAAGTGGAGTAATTGGGGGTTTTAAAGATCTCTGGAAGTGGGATTGGGCTGAAACTTTGCAGGTGAGTAGGGAATACCAAAAGACACAACTTTCATGTTGTGACCCTTGCCGGAATCGGCCTAAAAGGGGGTGACTCGGCCGTGACTCGGTCGGATCACTGAGTCGGCCGAGTCAAGGCCGAGTTGGCCGATTCCCGACCGAGTCCGGTGACCTGGATCTCCCCCGACGGTCCATCTACCCTCTGCAAGTGTTACATCTTTGGGTGTAGTGGGGTTTTTGTGAGATATGCACGTGTAAACTCTTGGTATTCTAAAGGTTTTTTAAAAAAATCAATAATAAAAATAATGTGGGGTATGGGATTCGAACTCTGGTGGCTTAGTTCAGCAGTGCAAGGTATTACCAATGAGCTACAAGCTCTTTCTTGTAATTATTGTAAAGAGATATATACTTAAAGTGTTATCAGCAACATTAATACTCCAAATATACTTCAATTTTAAATCAAATTTTGGTATACAAAAATTGGAGTTGTTACAACCACCCTCACCCTACAGCCATCAAGAAACCCTCGCCCGACTTCAAGAAACTCGCAGTAGCCTCGCCTGAACCCTCGTCACCGGAGCTCCGACCTTCCTGTCGCCTCCTCGTCATCACAACAACCTCCTCGCCTTCTCCCAAACCCAGAACACCAAACCCCCCAGTCTCCTTCTTCTCTTCTTTCTTCTCCTTCTTATTTCCTTCTCTTTTCTTTTCTTAATCTGTTTTCCGGCCATCACCGGAGTTGTTCCGTCGCTGTCGATCAAGCCGACCCAATGGGCATCCCTAGCCAGCGTGGTCACCTTCTTGCTTTGCCTGGACCTGTCCCGTGTGCGCGTGTGTACGTTGCGACGTTTGCCCGATGTCGGACGCTGCGTTTACACCCCGTCGTGAGATCCGTTCAGGCAAGTTTATCTTGCTACATGCTATACTACTATATTTTGCATTCATGAGAATAATAATATTACATATTGTTTAGTTATGCATCCAATGTTACAGTTTTACAGTTTTACAATATCCGTTCGCATTCGTACGGCTTATTACATATCTAGTCGCATGCAAGTTTATCTTGCTACATGCTATAATACCTATTTTGCATCCATATGAATAAAAATATCCCATGTTGATTGCATTATACATCCATATTAAAGTTTTACTGTTTTCGGATACCCGTATGCATCCATATCATTTATTATATATGTAGCTGCATCTACAGATCACATTAATTCTTATTACTGTTACATTAGTACTCCATGTTTGATAATATGCATCCTACATAGTCATGGAGCTGTAGTTGTAACCCCTGATAGATAATTGTGCATCCATATTTTATTGTGTACCCATACCATTAATTCTATATATCTAGTTGCATGCCATGCCATATTAATTCATATTACTGTTACATTAGTACCCCATGCTTAATAATGTGCATCTTACATAGTCATGATGTAACCCCTGATAGATATTTGTGCATCCATGCTTTCACCATACATCCGTACCTTTACCGTGATTCGATACTTGCTACATTTTACTGTTGGGCACCCACTTGATGCATGTGCACTACTTGACATGACCTGATATACCACTGCTTGACATGTTAACCGATCCTGTTTCTAATGCCGACAATCCTGACATGTTATCCCTATGGACGTTATTGTTGTCCGCATAGACAAAACCTGTACCTGCTTAATCCTGTGTTGGCATTAGATATTGATTTGCAATAACCGACTTGAACACATAACTTTGGGGGTAAGGGAAAATCAAGAATGTAACCGAACTTAACTTAAAGGACTATTATATTGTTTGCCGTTTTTCCGGACGTTACGGAATATATTGTTTGCCGTTTTTCCGGACTTTATGGAATAATCCTGTTACCGTGGTCCCGTGGGGCATGAACGGGACATAGACCGATGGGTTACGATGAGGATTATATTAATTGATTTCGAAGACTTTAGAATAGATAACCCAGAAGTATAGTTTAGATTACCCACTGCACTTCACATGCACATATACACTTCACCGTTCTCTATCCATGTTTACTGGTTATATTCATGTTATTGTTTATACTCATGCATGCATATCTCGTGTGTCATGTTCATGTATTATTGTTTAATATTATGACGCACTGACGTCTGGGTTTTGCATGACCCAGATCCTCTATCTTTGTCGCAGGCCGATCAGGAGTACTTCAACCGACATGCCGAGCAGTGAGGATCCTGTTAGTATTTTAGTTTAGTTTTCTTTCAGCATTTTTCATTTCCTGATGTGAGCCCGTATTTGGGACGTACTTTCCAGATTGTTATTGTTACTTGGATTTATTGCTTCCGCATATTATTTCTTGACTCGTTTATTCTGGCATATGTACATGTACTAGATAGTTTATTTTATTTTTACTGTTCTTGATATCTTATAGACAGTCGTAATGTGACTGTGGAGGGATGTTTTCTAGCCACAGGTAGCATGGTTGGCTCTGTCACGTGCTGATCTTAGCGCACTCTGGGAAGCGGGGTGTGACACACAAGCTCAAAGATCCTAGCTTTCCAAGTTCCAAGGCATCTAAGAGGCAAATCAAGGATTAAGAAGTGATTTGGGTGAGATTTAGTGAAGTTTGTGTTGGATGTATATGCCCTAGTGGCCAGTATTGTATATGTATACATATGGATACTAGGGATATGTATGTACAGAACAATTTTACTCGGTTTTATAGTATATTATTCGACTTGTCTTTATCAGGATATATGTATTTATTTCTGTTGTTGTTATATCTAGCTTACACATATTGATGAAGACTCGATGTGGTAGTATACTTTTATGGTTTGTTTTTATCTTAACATGGCATATGTCATACTCGTTATTACATATTGCGGTTACATGTTGATAAAGCCCCATAGGATCTTGCTTGACTACCTGCGTTGTGATGGCGATCATACTTGTGGGAGCAGGGTAGTCCACAAGCACATCCTTAAATGGTCCCTGTTCCCGCCAAAAATTTCTGCGCAAAAGAGTCCAAGGTATCAAATGGCAGCGATACGCTTAAGAAAATGCGAACCAGTATCTTCCGGCCTGTATTTTGATAAACTCCCCAATGAGAAACTGTTAAATTATGATGGTGTTGAAAGCATCTCGAAAAAACCTTCGATTTGATATATTATGGGCCTCATGATTCATCCGGGATCAAAAGTTATGAGCAAATGTGTTATGCGCATGTGATCTAAGAAAGAAGATGCGAACCAGTATTTTCCGAGCTTTATTTTGACAAACTCCGGAATGAGAAACAGCTAAATTCTGATAGTATTGAAAGCATCTTGAAAAGACCTTCGATTTGATATATTATGGGCCTCATAATTCATCCGGGATCAAAAGTTATGAGCAAATGTCTATGCACATATGATCTAAGGAAGAAGATGCGAACCAGTATTTTCCGAGCTGTATTTTGACAAACTCCGGAACGAAAAACAGCTAAATTCTGATGATATTGAAAGCATCTCGAAAAGTCCTTCGATTTGATATATTATGGGCCTCATAATTCATCCGAGATCAAAAGTTATGAGCAAATGTGTTATACACGTGTAATCTAAAGTAATGCTCTACTACATGGGGAATGCATTTTTTAGTCCCACATCGGGAAAAGGAGAGATGGCTTCTCCACCACTCCATATAAATAAGAGGGGATACCTCTTAGAAAGGTAGAGTTAAATCCTCAAAGGATTCAATACTCAAAGGAGCTTAGTTCTCCAAGATAGGAGCATGCTCCTCCATAATGCGCAAGCGCCATGTGCGCTACGTGCAACGCACGTGCGCACCACATGCGGCACTACGTGCAACGCACGTGCGCGCCACATGAGAACATTTAATAATATTAAAAGGAGCTTGTTCTCCATATATAGAAGCTTTGCTTCTCCTCATAATACGCATGTGCGCCACGTGCAACGCACGTATGCCCGCTATGCGGCACCACGTGCAACGCACGCGCGCATTACATGAGAACATTTAATAATATTAAAAGGAGCTTGTTCTCCATATATAGAAGCTTCGCTTCTCCTCATAATGCGCATGTGCGCCACGTGCAACGCACGTGTGCCAGCCATGCGGCACCACGTGCAACGCACGTGCGCATTACATGAGAACATTTAATAATATTAAAATGAGCTTGTTCTCCATATATAGAAGCTTTGCTTCTCCTCATAATGCGCATGTGCGCCACGTGCAACGCACGTGTGCCCGCCATGCGGCACCACGTTCAACGCACGTGCGCATTACATGATAACATTTAATAATATTAAAAGGAGCTTGTTCTCCATATATAGAAGCTTCGCTTCTCCTCATAATGCGCTTGTACGCCACGTGCAACGCACGTGTGCCCGCCATGCGGCACCACGTGCAACGCACGTGCGCATTACATGAGAACATTTAATAATATTAAAATGAGCTTGTTCTCCATATATAGAAGCTTTGCTTCTCCTCATAATGCGCATGTGCGCCACGTGCAACGCACGTGTGCCCGCCATGCGGCACCACGTGCAACGCACGTGCGCACCACATGAGAACATTTAATAATATTAAAAAGAGCTTGTTCTCCATATATAGAAGCTCTGCTTCTCCTTATAATGCGCATGTGCTCCATGTACAACGCACGTGTGCCCGCCATGCGGCACCATGTGCAACGCACGTGCGCACCACATGAGAACATTTAATAATATTAAAAGGAGCATGTTCTCCATATATAGAAGCTCTGCTTCTCCTCATAATGCGCATGTGCGCCACGTGCAACGCACGTGTGCCCGCCATGTGCGCACCACGTGCAACGCACGTGCGCACCACATGAGAATATTCAAAGGAGACTCGTTCTCCATAGGAGCTTGCTACCCCCCATAATACGCATATGCGCAAGATCCATGTGCGCTACGTGCAAATATGAGCGCCCAACACGTGCGACACACGTGCGACGCACGTGCGCGAACGCTAAGAAGCCTTTTTCAGTAGCAAGAAGCTTAAGCTCCAGCCTGTTCTTCCCCCCTAATTTGTGAGACATGGTTCAAAGGGTACATCTCTCCATCAGTGTCGTCGAAGAGGTGGTGGGTCCCAACGACCAATGATCCTTCTTTCTAAAATAAAAAAAGGGGGATCAACATTTCTTGAAAAAAAAATCAAGAGCTTCAAACAGAGAGAACTCTGAGAAAAATTTCAAGAAAAAAGTAAAAACCTTCACAAGAGAAGAAATTTCTTCTAATAGATCATTGATCTAAAACCAAGATCAATGATCTTTACATAAATAAAAATAGTGCTTTGCACTTTTATGAACCTCTGGTTCTTTCAAACAAAAAGAAAAAACTTATTTTTCTTTGATCTAAACTAGATCAAGAAATCAAATAGTGCTTTGCACTTCTTATGAACCTCTGGTTCTTAAAAACAAGAAAACAACAAAATTAAAAATAGTGATTTGCACTTTTATGAACCTCTGGTTCTTCAAACAAAAGAAAAAAACTTATTTTTCTTTGATCTAAACTAGATCAAGAAATCAAATAGTGCTTTGCACTTCTGTTCTTGAATCTAAAAGATTCTTAGTGCTTTGCACTTCCAAACTGCGCCGTTGCGCTCTTAAGAGAGCACCACGTGTCAGCTACAGAACTTGCGCTACACGCTCTTGAAATAGAGCTTTGCTCTATGGAATTGGCGCAACTCACCAGAGCGCGCCACGTGTCAGCAGCGCACTAGCGCAGCGCACTCTGCCCTTTCAAACTTGCGCTCGCCAGAGCATGACATGTGTCCTCACCACAAGCGCTTGCGCTCAGTGATTGGCGCAAAGCGCCTGACAAATGCAATGCATTTCACTTCCTGAAGGGCCAAGCCCAATTAAAAGGCTTAACAGGCCTAATAAATAAAATGCTGTGCATTATTTGAAAGGGCAGAGCCCAATTGAAAGGTCTAATGGACCAAAATAAATGATCTGCATCATAATAAAAAGGGCAGAGCCCAGTCAAAATGGGCATAAATGGCCTGAAGTAATGCAATGCATTATTTAAGTGTGGGCAAAGCCCTAGCACAGGTCTAATAGACCAAAAATAAATAAGGGATGTTCAGAGGGGAACGGATTCTGGCACGCCCGGTGGGACCTTTTCCTCTTTCCACTCCACACTTCGTATGTCGTCCTCGCGAACCAATCGCGGTTTGTTAACGGTTGCCTTTGGATTCTAAATTACTAAGATTTGGTCTTTTGTCTGGCGCAGAACTCAAGCATCCATGGATTCTAACTGCACCAACTGCGCGAAGTGCCACTGCAACGGACGCTCCACCTCACCTAGAGGTGTAGCATATGGGCCCCAAGCGGCCTCTTACCTCGCTCTGCCGGTAGAGCAGGTGACCCAGGCCACCACCGGCCTGTTTTTTGGGACCATGGTCCCACCAAAAAGCTTCTCTATGCCGATACCTGCACCAGAAGTGAACAAGAAGTCGGTGTTCGACCGGCTCACTGCTATGACGGCCCCTGTCAACGGGTCGTCCACTGCCGAACCAACAGCCTCTGTCTTCGCGAGGCTGGATCAAAACTCTGAAGGGACCGCTAAGAAGCCCAGGAACTCTAAAATGGCTGTCCCAAGGAAGGCAATGACTGCTGTTTCAGAAGTCGTCAAGGCGGCTTCCCCTGTCAAAGAGTCAGTCTTTTCAAGACTGACGATTCCTGCTCCTATCCCTGCTCGAGGATCTATCTTCGATAGGTTGGATATCACACCTCAGAAGACAACCTCAGTCTTTAAGAGGTTAACACCGGCGGTGCCTCATTCAGACAGGGGGCAAAAAAAAGCTATCTCTATCTCTGAGCCAGTCCCAACGGCTCGTCGTGCTCGACGTCGCCATTGGCGACGAGTGAGGAAGGCAGGGGGCAACTCCCCCTCAGGGCTAACTCCACCGGCTCCAGTGGTGGAAGTCAACGCTGCTGTTCCAACCGGGAACAACTTTGAACTGCTGAGGAGGGTACAAAAGAACTCTCCAACCGCTACATTGAAAAGATCTCCTCCGCCTGCCGAGAGAGTTCTGGAAACAAAACAAGAACAGCCCCCTCAACGGCTGTCTTCAAAAATTTATAAAGTTTGGCGGAGGGTTCAAAACTCCGTGATTGACCCAGGTCACTCTCGTCGCCAGAAAAAGGCGAAGGTGGAAAAAGACAAGGACTGTCCCATTAAACAGCAGGGGACAGCAGCTGCTAGGGTACCCCCTTCAACGGTTCCTTCAACCTCAACGGCCCACAAAAGAAGGAGGCCAGAGAAAACCCCTGCGCCGGCGACAAATATCCAAGGTGGTGGACCCAAACGCCCTAAGTCAGGGGGCATTATAGTTCACACCGTCTACGTGGCATCTGGTAAAGAAGATAGCCGCATATCTACGGGTCATCGACCGCTTACCCGATCAGTGACCAAGGCGCAGGAGCAACAGCAAAAGCTCCAAGAGATGATGAACGCTATGGCCGCACTTACAGGGCCGAAAGAAACCCCGGAAACATCCTCAGAGGAACGTCAAGAACAAGAAACGGACGCCGAATTCCTTCGGCGCGTACTAGAGAAGAAAGATAAAGAAGCTGCGGAGCAGGCAACCAACATAAAGAAAATGGCCCTCCTGTTCCAGGATATGGTGGGTATGATGATTCAACAAGATCCACCTGCTGAAGATCCCCCGATCATTCTTGAAGACGATAGGGGAGAGACGTCGAATCCTCCACCAGCTCTGTCCACGGCTAAAGAGGATACAATCTCAAAAACTGAGTTGGATGAATACATCGCCCAGCAAATACGGGTGCATCATGCGACCGAAGCGGCCGGTCAGGTCGTAAAAACGGGGCGGCCATATCCAAGTTGGTACGATCAAATCAAGTACCCGCCAGGTTACACAATTCCCAAGTTCCATGTCTACAAGGGGACGGGAAATCCTCATCAGCATGTTGCCCAGTTCAGGGCACTCTGCGGCAATACCGGCGGTGATGACAAGCTTCTACTGCGCCAGTTTGTTGGAAGTTTATTGGATACGGCGTTTGAGTGGTACTCTGAACTCCCGAATGACTCTATCAAAACCTTCGCAGAGATGGAGCTACTGTTTACTCAGCGTTTTGCAAGTGCCAGTGAGCGTACCCCAATGACGGCCCTGATTAATGCCAGGGTAAAACCCGGCGAGACGTGGGTTCAGTACGCTATACGATGGCGGAATTTATGGTCAAAGTGTGAGCAGCGCATTGAAGAAGCTCCCGCAGTTGGAATGTTTGTAGGAACCCTCGATCCACAAGCAACCATCTCGCAGTTTATGATGTTTTTCAAGCCGACTACCTTCCAAGCCTTAATCGACAAACTAGCACAGATGGATCAGATGGGCCATAAACCTCCTCTTCCAAGGCCGGACTCCCGAAATGACAAAGGGAAGGGAAAAGCGATCGTCATCGCTAATGCTCAACAACAACCAAGCGACCCGAAGCCAGTGGCTCGTCAAAATAATGTGTGCCCGTACGTACCCCTTGAGGATAGGATGGGACGTCCTTATTCTTTTCCCCGCGATAAAACGAGGAGATTATTCGAGCTGGCGTTGCGCAACAGACTCATAAATCTGCCGGATCCAAAACGTCCGTTGCAACCAAATGACGTCAACGAGCCCAACTACTGTCCTTATCATCGAGTACTAGGCCATCCGATCGAAGATTGCTACGTTTTCAAGAATTGGCTTGAAAACCAGTACCGACAGGGCAAGTTCGCGTTATCTGACAAATGGAAGGTGAATCCCCCGCAGCCCCACACCTCTAAGGGGACGAATACGCCGGGGGCAACATGCTCCGTCATTGAAGAAGCTCCTTGGGAGGTTGTATTATCAGCCAAGACAAAGAGGATGCTAAACGACCTTCAGGCATGTCCAGCGATCAAGTGGAAGAACCCGTTGGAACCGCAGGTTATTGAAGGGATGTTGAAGCCACGTCCAACCCCAAAGACCGATGGGGGTAGCTCAAACACTCGCGACCAGCCGTCAAAATCTTCGAAAAAGAAGAAGAAGAAATCTAAGAAACCCGTGAAGCCTGGCGACAAGCGCACGGACTTACAAAAGCAAATTGACGCGCTAGATGAATTCAACCAAAAGGCGCGGACTCCCATTACGCTTCAAGAGTTCCTCAATCACGTCTTTCAAGAGGAAGATGAGGGAGAAAGTTCATCGGATGAATCCGAGGAATATGTAGCAAGCTGTTATATGATCTCCCATTCGATCACGAACAATGAGGAGACTTCTGGCACTAAAACGCTGGGGGCAGATACCGAATCAAAAATTCCGGAGCTGTCAGTCGGAATGATTGACGCATTCCTTAACGAAGCTCGACTGAAAAGTAAAGCTGATCGAGAACGCGAGACGGCTATATTTGAAAGGGTCAAGCGCCAGCGAATTGATGAAAGAGCTGAGGCGATCCCGCTGGAGCAAAACACCTTCACTACCGACAAAAGCCAATTCAAGATAAAGAAAAGGTTTGCTAAGGCCACATCAATGGGCATGAAACTACCATCCTCGGAAGAAAAAATTACTGGTGAAATAGAAATGCACCCCTCCTTTTGCTTATATCATCAGAAGGTTTCGCACCCCACTTAAGAATGCAAAGCTTTCGATAAATGGTGGCAAGGATATATTGCTCGTCAACAACGCTTCAAACGGGAAAAGCGTAAAACTCGTCGAGAGCAAAGAAATTCGACCGAAGGGCTTGAAAGAAATACCGGCGATTGTCGCATGGTTAACACTGGCGGGTCACAAGTGCCTACATTCGGGAGCGATTCTGATGAGGAGTTGGAACTCGCCCCTCTCTTTAAAGAGTCAACTTCGGGAAAAGAAGAAGAGCCAAAGGTTTGCGAAAATATACAGCTACGCAATCGGACGTTACCTGAAAAGAATCTCGGACCCTTAAACAAGAAAAATAAAGGGAAAGAAAAGGTCTCTGAGGATATTACTCTAGATGACCAAGTTGCGGAAGAGCTAACCGCCAAGAATCCGCCGAAAAGAAATAAGGTGGATTACAATGTCTTGGCGCATCTGAGGAAGCTGCCCTCACAACTCAGCATTCTTGATGCCCTGTTACTATCAAAAGAGGCGAGGGATTCTTTGATTAAAGCGCTACAAGATCCGGACCAGTTCCATGCCTTCCTGGCCAAAGAAAAGATGAAGAATGAGTTGGAAGAGGTGCACACGGCTGACGTTGCTTTTGGCGATGAAGACCTTCTCCTTGGGACGCGCGAACACAATCGCCCTCTCTATGTCTCAGGATACTGCCATGATATAAAGATAGGCAAAATCCTGATCGATAATGGATCGTCTGTTAATCTCCTCAACGTGCGAGTGTTGAAGGAAATCTGCATGAGCGTCCAGCACCTTGCTCGGGACAAGATCACCATCTCCGGGTTCGACTCCCAATCGTCAAAGACTCTTGGATCTGTGATACTGACGCTACGCTTCGGGCTACTCGTCACGGACATTAAGTTCCACGTCATAGACGCCAAGACATGCTACAACGCTTTGCTCGGCCGACCATGGTTACACGAGTACAACATCATCCCTTCTACACAACATCAGTGTATGAAGTATTTTAAGGATGGTTTTGAGTATACCGTGGCAGGAGAATTGAATCCGTTTTCCGTGAATGAAGTTCGTAAATATGAAGATGCCAAATACTTCTTGTCGAGTTTCGAAGACACGGAAAGGTGTCACAAGCCTGAGAACAAAATTAACGCCACCATCCCTGTCTTCGGCAGCGATACCGAGGAGGAAGAGGATATAGTTTATTCGGGTCCGCCCCAACACAATAAGCCAGGACCGTCCACTCCGACGTTGGTCTTTGGTAGTGACTCGGAGGATGAGATCCATGCTGTATTCTCTGCTCGACCTTCAATACGAACGTCCGCTGACGAAGAACAAAGTCTACAAGTCGCCATGGTGCCGCTTAAACACCGTAAAGAACTGGATGCGCTTGATATTTACAATGTAGAAGAGCTGCAAACGTTCTATATCCCTCCCAGGCGAGAAAGCGAAAAAGCAATTATGTTCTACCGCTCGGAAGAAACCAAGGTGGAAAAGGAAATCTGGCATGGCGCAGATCCTATGCTCGACATGCTTCAGCCTATCCGTCTTCCCAGATATTATACGGAAGGTTTGAAAAGCTGCTGAAACGCCAGGGGATATCCTTCAAGCAGACCGTTCGAAAAGCCAAGTTCTATGACAAAGTCTGGAACGTTCCCGGGACTCAACGCAAACTGCCTAATGGAAAAATGGAGACAATCGGGCTTGGATACATCCGGTCAAAGAAACGGGAGCTACTAAACAGCTGCTATGTCATGTATGACTTCGATGAAGAAGCGGATGCTCAATGGGAGGATGCTAATCCTGAGACAATGAAAGTGCCAGATGCAAAGGAACCCAGTCCATCGTTCGAAGAACAAATGGACAAGCTTATAAGGGAAGCAGGTCAAAAAATCCGAGACGACCATAACCGCGAAATGGTCATCTATGAGAAAGCCAGAACGCAACGCCTTCTCCAACAAGCCGTGAAGGATGAAAAGGCTGCTCCCTGTCAACCTGTTATAAAGAAGGCTCAGCGCAAAAGCAGAAATAAGTCGAAAGGCCAAAAAGGAGCTCAACAACAACAAAGCAAGGCTAAGAAGCCACGCAAACGGGAGTCGAGCGCTATTGAGCTATCCCTTATGAAGAAGATGGGTCGAGCGTACTCGTTTCCTTGGAACAAAACGAGGAAGATACTTGACCTCGCTCTGAAACATCAGATGCTTACACTGCCGGAGTCCAAACACCCCGAACAAGCAGGCGAAGTCTCACACCCAGACTATTGCTCTTATCATCGAGTAATAGGGCATCCTCTCGAAGATTGCTTCACCTTCAAGAATTGGGTCGAAGATCAGTACCAGCTTGGCAAATTCGCTCTGTCCGACAACTGGAGGGTAACGCCACCATAAAAGCACGAGCCTAAGGCCACGGAAGAAAAACCAGTTCCACATTGGGATTGGAAACGGATTCGCACCTGTCACATGATCACAATATTGAAAGAAGAGCCCGAGGACAGAGATGAGATCCCTTGGTGCTTCGAAAACAGCAGCGACGAGATAATCTCAGAATTCCCACCAGCGCCAAAAGAGCTGGAAGATGGAATCCATACCACTGCAGATAATCTCAAGAAAATTGAGTTGGGGACGGCAAATGACCCGCGACCAACATTCATCAGCGAGCTGCTATCTGAAGAAAGGGTGGCTGCGTTAAAGGATGTGCTTCTACAGCATAAAGATTGCTTCGCATGGAACTAATCCGAAATGCCGGGACTAGATCCAGAAATTGCTGTGCACAGATTGGCGATATCTCCGAACGTCAAACCAGTCAAACAGGCGCCGAGAAGAATGCGGCTCGAGCTTGAGATGAGTATCAATGCCGAGGTCAAGAAGCTGATCGACTCTGGTTTCATCCAGGAAGTTCAATACCCTGAATGGATCGCCAACATCGTCCCGGTGATGAAGAAAAATGGGACAGTGCGTATATGCGTAGACTTCCGGGATCTTAATAAAGATGACTTCCCAGTGCCAGTCACCGAACTGATGATAGACAACACGTCCACTCATGAGGTTTTCTCCTTTATGGACGGCTCGTCAGGGTATAACCAGATAAAGATGCATCCAGAAGACCAGAAGCACACAGCCTTCAGGACCCCTTTAGGAATATTCTGTTACAAGGTGATGCCCTTCGGTTTAAAGAACGCCGGTGCCACCTACCAAAGGGCCATGACGAAGATCTTCGACGACCTTATACACGAAATCGTCGAATGCTATATCGATGATCTCGTGGTTAAAAGCAAATCATACGAGGAACATCTCGAGCATCTGAAGACCGTATTTCAACGCCTTCGACAATACAACTTGAGAATGAACCCGCTCAAGTGTGCATTTGGAGTTTCCTCAGGCAAATTCCTGGGATTCATTGTTCGACACCGAGGTATTGAAATAGATCCGTCAAAGATTAAAGCGATCATGGAAATGCCTCCGCCGAGAACTCTCAAACAGCTGCGGTCTCTCCAAGGGAAGCTCGCGTACATACGGCGATTTATAGCCAACCTTTCAGGAAAGTGCCGTCCTTACAGTCACCTGATGAAGAAGGGAACCCCATTCGTCTGGGATCAAAAATGCCAAAGCGCGCTAGACGAGATCAAGCAATACCTGCAGAACCCGCCGGTGTTGGCTGCTCCGGTTAAGGGAAAGCCTCTCGTTCTTTATACAACCGCCCTCGAAGGTTCTTTAGGCGCATTATGGGCACAAGAAAACGATCAAGGGAAAGAAAGAGCACTCTACTACTTAAGTCGAGTTCTACTGGGGGCAGAAAGTAACTACTCCCCCATTGAAAAACATTGCCTGGCGTTGATCTTTGCGATAACAAAGCTTAGGCACTATGCGTTGGCGCATGAGGTCCGTCTCATTTCAAAGGTGGACCCCCTTAAATTCTTGATGTCAAAGGCCATATTGACGGGACGACTCGCTAAATGGGCCCTACTCTTGATGGAGTTTTCGATAACGTATCAACCTCTCAAGGCAGTGAAAGGCCAGGCCATCGCCGACTTCCTCGCTGAGCATCCCATACCGGCCGATTCTCCTATGAATTGCGATCTTCCAGACGAACATGCGTTTGATGCGATCGACGGTGGTGATACCCAATGGGAACTTTATTTCGATGGAGCATCTTCCATGAAAAAGCGCAAACAAAATACCCCTATAATCAAATCGGGGGTAGGACTCATCTTTATAACTCCACAAGGAGGGATAATGCGCTACGCGTTCTCCCTGACGGAGCCGAGGACAAACAACGAAGCCGAATATGAAGCTTTGATAGCAGGCCTCGAGATCGCCATTGACATGGGAATTGAAGACCTCCTCATATACGGGGATTCTCAACTGGTCGTTAGTCAAGTAAACGGCGACTACCAAACGTGCAAGCCAGAATTGGTAAAGTACGGTGAAAAGGTGCAACAACTGTTGACCCAAATTCCCTTTTATACTTTGGAGAACATACCGCGCGCGGAAAACAGCAAAGCGGACGCATTGGCTAAACTTGCTAAAGAACTGGCTGACGAGAACCTCGATAACGTTAGAATCGTGGTACAAAGCCGTCGGGTGCTTGTCCCAGCAGAAATATCTCCGGAATCATCCGAAGAAAAAGGAGCGAGCGAGCAGACGACCTTGCAAGTACATGATTGGGAAAATACCGAGGATTGGAGAGAAGTCTTCATAGATTACTTCAAGTCCCACCGATTGCCCAAAGAAGCGTCCACGAAACATCAGCTCATAAAACGAGCTCTGTCTTTCGCCTTCGTCAATGATACTCTGTACAAAAGGTCATTTGATTCTCTGTGGCTGAGATGCTTAGGACCTGACGAAGCGAAAAGAGTCGTCCAAGAAGTTCACGACGGACTCTGTGGTTCTCATCAAGCAGGCCCTAAGATGAAGTTGAAGGTCAAACAGATGGGCTACTATTGGCCCACAATGATTCAGGACTGCCTCGAATATGCGAAGCAATGCCACTCATTCCAAATTCATGGGGACTTCATCCACCAGCATCCAAATCCACTACATCCAACGGTGGCTAGCTGGCCATTCGAGATGTGGGGAACTGATATAGTCGGCCCTATCGAACCAGCATCGTCTAAGGGACATCGTTTCATCCTAGCGACGACTGACTACTTCTCTAAGTGGGCAGAAGCGGTACCGCTGAGGGAAGTAAAGACGGAGAATATCCTTCATTTCTTCAAGACGCACGTCATATATCGGTTTGGAACGCCAAGACGGATCATCTCCGATAACGGGCCAGCCTACAGAAGCCACAAGATCAGTCGCTTCGCGCAACAGCACAATATAGACTGGAGATATTCATCGGTTTATAATCCGCGAGCTAATGGTCTAGCCGAGGCCTTCAACAAGACCTTAACAAAGATCATAAAGAAAACGGTGTCCCGAAATAAGAAAGACTGGCACGAAAGACTGCAAGAAGCTCTTTGGGCATATCGAACTACGTTCAAGACGGCCACAAACACAACGCCGTACGCGTTGGTGTTCGATACAGAAGCAGTACTCCCCCTCGAGATAGAGTTACCCTCTCTACGAGTGGCAGTCCACTACGAGCTGACGGATGAAGAAAATGCTCACCTTCGGCTTGAGGAGCTTGACGCCCTTGATGAAACCCGGCTCATAGCACAGCAAAATCTGGAAGCTTATAAAGCAAAGATGACGCGCTCGTATGAAAGATTGACCCGACCGAGGACATTCCGCCAAGGCGAGCTTGTGCTAGTAGTCAAAAGGCCTATGATCCCAATCGCGCCAAACGGGGAAAATTTGAGCCGAACTATGAAGGCCCGTACATCATAGATAAAGTTTACCATGGTGGAGCCTATCTACTCATGGACATGCACGGTGAAAGGCCTTTCAGGACAATAAACGGTCACTTCCTAAAGAAATACTACGCTTAATGAGCCGCAGCCTAGGTCAATGATAGATGACGACGACTATGTCCGCTCGCTATCTTCCTAAGCTCAGGCTTTATAAAAAGTAGCCGGCCTTCTCCATGACGGACCGAAATGTCCTTAAACTAACAACGGACCGAAATGTCCTTAAACTAATAACAGACCGAAACGTCTTTAAACTACTACCACAGCATCCGTAGGCTGACGAGATAAAAAAAAAGGAAGAAGAAAAAAAAATATAATAAAAAAAAACGGTATGTCCATAAGCAAAAAGGGCATGGATGAAAACCCGAAAGGGCTCCGTGAGTAAAAACAGCAGGACTACCGGTGAGTGTTTGTGAAAACCCGAAAGGGCGCAACCTCGTTAAAGGACACGTACAAGGTCCCCTCGACCTTATAAGGAGAAACCACCCGCTTGAGATCCTTACGACTCACAAGGGAGCAGCACACTTAGGGATCCCCACGATTCCTAAGGAGAAAATACACTTACGAGATCCTCACGACTCGTAAGGAGAACTCTGTTATGGGACCCTCACGGCTCATAAGATTTGAAAGTCTTAAGTTACAGAGACCTAAACATGTGCTTGAGCAACCCCCATAACTTCCAATACTGCCCTACAAGTGGCTCAATACTGACCCTTGTATACAATCCACGGACGCGAATAAACATTTCCTTAACCAAGTCTCATCCGTGACTGAGGATATGTTCGTATGACCCTTGTAGGTCTTCTCGACTTATAAGGAGAAAACCCTACTGTAGGATCCTTACGACTTACAGAGGAACATACACTTAGGAATCCTCACGATTCTTAAGGAGAAAATACACCTACAAGATCCTCACGACTTGTAGGGAGAAATAACTTCGTGAGACCCTTACGGCTCATGAAGTCAAAAGCCTTAGCCGACAGGACCCTAACCCTGGTCGCTAAGCCACCTTTGTTCGACATCGACAGAGGCAGATGATGATTCGCTCCTGGTAATATCCCAGTTGTAGCGGTGCTGATGCCGAAATTGGTCTACAGCAAAAAGCCAATAGGCCGCATATGCATACGAAATAGCCGAAATGATAGGGCAACTTGCAATAAAAAGCAGCAAGTAAAAATGTATGCATGCAAAATAGCCGAAATGATTAGGCAACTCGCAATAAAAAGCAGCGAGTAAAAATAAAATAAATAGCCGAAATGATTGGGCAACTCGCAATAAAAAGCAGCGAGTAAAAATAAAATAAATAGCCGAAATGATTGGGCACCGCGAAAAATAGCCGAAATGATTGGGCAATCGCGACCTTCGCGATATAAAAAGTTGAAATGATAGAGCATCGCGGAAATAAATAAAGAAGAAGAAGAAATGATAAAAGTTGGCCCTACAGTTAAGATCACATCGATCCCTGTATACAATCCAAGTGCGTAAACAAAGAGGGAACCATACTTTCCCAACAGGCTCCGCCAGAAGACGAAGCCAAATCTCGACGGTTCAGTCCAACTCCGAAGAAACCAGTGTCTTCAGCAAATTCCTCGACTCACAGATACAAACACTCCTTGACGAGAGCCTCCTGATCCGCGTCGACTCGCAGAGCAACCAGTGTCTCCGTGGGAAACTCTCGACTCGTTTCAAACCCCAAGGAAACAAATAATCCTTGGCGCTAGGGAAACAAATAATCCTTAGCAAATTCCTCGACTCAAGGATACAAACACTCCTTGACGAGAGCCTTCTGATCCGCGTCGACTCACAGAGCAACCAGTGTCTCCGTGGGAAACTCTCGACTCGTTTCAAACCCCAAGGAAACGAATAATCCTTGGCGCTAGGGAAACAAATAATCCTTAGCAAATTCCTCGACTCACGGATACAAACACTCCTTGACGAGAGCCTCCTGATCCGCGTCGGCTCGCAGAGCAACCAATGCCTCCGTGGGAAATTCTCGACTCGTTTCAAACCCCAAGGAAACAAATAATCCTTGGCGCTAGGGAAACAAATAATCTTTAGCAAATTTCTCGACTCACGGATACAAACACTCCTTGACGAGAGCCTCCTGATCCGCGTCGACTCGCAGAGCCACCAGTGCCTCCGTGGGAAATTCTCGACTCGTTTCAAACCCCAAGGAAACAAATAATCCTTGGCGCTAGGGAAACAAATAATCCTTAGCAAATTGCTCGACTCACGGATACAAACACTCCTTGACGAGAGCCCCCTGATCCGCGTCGACTCGCAGAGCAACCAGTGCCTCCGTGGGAAATTCTCGACTCGTTTCAAACCCCAAGGAAACAAATAATCCTTGGCGCTAGGGAAACAAATAATCCTTAGCAAATTCCTTGACTCACGGATACAAACACTCCTTGACGAGAGCCTCCTGATCCGCGTTGACTTGCAGAGCAACCAGTGCCTCCGTGGGAAATTCTCGACTCGTTTCAACCCCAAGGAAACAAATAATCCTTGGCGCTAGGGAAACAAATAATCTCTAGCAAATTCCTCGACTCAAGGAAACAAACACTCCTTGACGAGAGCCTCCTGATTCGCGTCGGCTCGCAGAGAAACCAGTGTCTCCGCGGGAAAATTCCCGATTCGTCTCAACTTGCAAGGAAAGCCTTAGGCAGCAGGGACTAAAAAAGCTTGCTTCCCGAACAATGGGACCCTGCAAGTCGATCCAAAAAGATTTCTTGCATACTGTTCACGGGTCTCACTCTCCAAAGTCGAATCTCGACAAGGAGGGAAACAACCGCTTATGGGCCCTCTCGACTCGTAAGAGGGAAAAATTCTCTTATAGGATCCTTACGACTTGTAAGAGAAAACACACTTAGGAATCCTCACGATTCCTAAGGAGAAAATCCACCTATGAGATCCTCTCGATCCGTAGGGAGAAAGGGTCTCATAGAGTTGAAAAGTCTTAGGCAGCAGATCTGAACCTGCGGCCTAAGCCATCGCTATCTCTTGGAAAAAACTAAGTTATCTGCCAATTATGTTTATCAAAGACAACATGCTGATAATAAGAGAAGGCAGAAAGCAGAAGAGCATACAAGACATTGCAAAAGAAAATGTGTATCTTTATTCATTGACTTCAATCAAATACAAGATGAATCATACAAAAGAATAAAGAATGGATACATATTATTTAAAAGGAAAATTTTACAAATACATTGATACAAAGGCAGCTACTGGGAAGGAAGCGTCTTAAGTAGCTTTATCAGTTGTTCGCACACTTCCTTCCATGCCTTTTCCCGATCGGCTACCACCGCCAGTTCTGCCTCTACTTGAGCCCGCTGCTGCAAGACAGATGCAAGCTGCTCCTTAACGGCCTGATGAGTGGCTTCACGGCCTGGAGTATCATGCTCGGCAACATCAAGTTTTCGCTTCAAGTTTAGCCCATGTGAGATACGCTCCAGAAGGCCCTCGAAGACAACCTTCACCTCGGCAGCGCTCGCCTCAACTTCAGCACGTAAGCGAGCAGTTTCGCTTGAAGACTCCTGACGCTCCTTCAGCCTTAAAACTGCTTCTTGTTCCAAATGGTAGAAATGAGAAGTGCTTTGCTCGAGCCATGCTGCCCGTTGAGTACTCACGGCCAAGAACCTCCGTCTCGGAATCAAATCAGCCAATGACCTCCGTCGCGGAAACAAATCAGCCAACGACCTCCCCGTTGGAGCAATACTTCGACTCGGAAACAAGTCAACTCACCAACCACTTACGAGTCCTCTCGACTTGTAAGGGAGAAAATTCTCTTATAAGATCCTTACGACTTATAAGAGAAAACGCACTTAGGAATCCTCACGATTACTAAGGAGAAAATACACCTACGAGATCTTCTCGATCCGTAGGGAGAAAAGTCTTTATGAGACCCTCACGGCTCATAAAGTTGAAAAGTCTTAGGTGGCAGATCCTACCCCTGTCTTCTAAGCCATTACTGCCCTACAAAGAGATTAAGATGGACCATCTACGAGCCACACTTGCTAAAGCTACATGCCACTGAAATGGAGAAGTTACTCATGAGCGTATAAACTACTTCACACCAGAGTAAAACATAAAGAAATAGAAGGGTGCGGCTCATGGAATTGAGAGTTTGGAATTATATCTTTTAAGAGTCGAGATTTGAGTCAATGATAAATGACGACGCTTGTGTCCGCTCGTTATCTTCTCAGATCAAGATTCTGAAAGTTATATACCAACCCGAAACTGGTCATATGCTATGCATTACTCTGCACTACTTCACCCACATATATACTTACGTGGGCAAAGTAGTGGGGGGCATTTGTTCCCGCCAAAAATTTCTGCGCAAAAGAGTCCAAGGTATCAAATGGCAGCGATACGCTTAAAAAAATGCGAACCAGTATCTTCCGGCCTGTATTTTGATAAACTCCCCAATGAGAAACTGTTAAATTATGATGGTGTTGAAAGCATCTCGAAAAAACCTTCGATTTGATATATTATGGGCCTCATGATTCATCCGGGATCAAAAATTATGAGCAAATGTGTTATGCGCATGTGATCTAAGAAAGAAGATGCAAACCAGTATTTTCCGAGCTTTATTTTGACAAACTCCGGAATGAGAAACAGCTAAATTCTGATAGTATTGAAAGCATCTTGAAAAGACCTTCGATTTGATATATTATGGGCCTCATAATTCATCCGGGATCAAAAGTTATGAGCAAATGTCTATGCACATGTGATCTAAGGAAGAAGATGCGAACCAGTATTTTCCGAGCTGTATTTTGACAAACTCCGGAACGAAAAACAGCTAAATTCTGATGATATTGAAAGCATCTCGAAAAGACCTTCGATTTGATATATTATGGGCCTCATAATTCATCCGAGATCAAAAGTTATGAGCAAATGTGTTATACACGTGTAATCTAAAGTAATGCTCTACTACATGGGGAATACATTTTTTAGTCCCACATCGGGAAAAGGAGAGATGGCTTCTTTACCACTCCATATAAATAAGAGGGGATACCTCTTAGAAAGGTAGAGTTAAATTCTCAAAGGATTCAATACTCAAAGGAGCTTAGTTCTCCAAAGGAGCTTAGTTCTCCAAGATAGGAGCATGCTCCTCCATAATGCGCATATGCGCAAGCGCCATGTGCGCTACGTGCAACGCACGTGCGCACCACATGCGGCACTACGTGCAACGCACGCGCGCGCCACATGAGAACATTTAATAATATTAAAAGGATCTTGTTCTCCATATATAGAAGCTTTGCTTCTCCTCATAATGCGCATGTGCGCCACGTGCAACGCACGTGTGCTCGCCATGCGGCACCACGTGCAACGCATGTGCGCACCACATGAGAACGTTTAATAATATTAAAAGGAGCTTGTTCTCCATATATAGAAGCTCTGCTCCTCCTTATAATGCGCATGTGCTCCATGTACAACGCACGTGTGCCCGCCATGCGGCACCACGTGCAAAGCACGTGCGCACCACATGAGAACATTTAATAATATTAAAAGGAGCATGTTCTCCATATATAGAAGCTCTGCTTCTCCTCATAATGCACATGTGCGCCACGTGCAACGCAGTGTGCCCGCCATGTGCGCACCACGTGCAACGCACGTGCGCACCACATGAGAATATTCAAAGGAGACTCGTTCTCCATAGGAGCTTGCTCCCCCCCATAATGCGCATATGCGCAAGATCCATGTGCGCTACGTGCAAATATGAGTGCCCAACACGTGCGACGCACGTGCGCGAACACAAAGAAGCCTTTTTCAGTAGCAAGAAGCTTAAGCTCCAGCCTGTTCTTCCCCCCTAATTTGTGAGACATGGTTCAAAGGGTACATCCCTCCACACCTTCGATATATGGCACTGTAATCTCTCATTGTCGTCGAAGAGGTGGTGGGTCCCAACGACCAATGATCCTTCTTTCTAAAATAAAAAAAAGGGGATCAACATTTCTTGAAAAAAAAATCAAGAGCTTCAAACAGAGAGAACTCTGAGAAAAATTTCAAGAAAAAAATAAAAACCTTCACAAGAGAAGAAATTTCTTCTAATAGATCATTGATCTAAAAACCAGATCAATGATCTTCACATAATAAACAGTGCTTTGCACTTCTTATGAACCACTGGTTCTTTAAAACAAGAAAAAACAAAAAAAAAATAGTGCTTTGCACTTTTATGAACCTTTGGTTCCTGAAATAAAAAGAAAAACTTGTTTTTCTTTGATCTAAATTAGATCAAGGAAACGAACAGTGCTTTGCACTTCTTTTGTGAACCATTGGTTCTTGAATCTAAAAGATTCTTAAATTATAGTGCCTTGCACTAGCAAACTGCGCTGTTGCGCTCCTGGATTGGAGCAAGCCACCAGAGCGCGCCACGTGTCAGCAGTGCAGGCGCAGCGCATTAGCGCAGCGCACTGTGCTTGCGCAACACGTGTCAACACTACAAGCGCTTGCGCTCTTTGATTGGCGCAAAGCGCCTGACAAATGCAAGGCATTTCTTAAAGGACCATGCCCAAATCAAAAAGACCTAGCAGGCCAAAATAAATTGCAAAGCAATAAAAAGGGGGCAGAGCCCAAGTGAAATTGATGCTCTGCATCTTTTATGGGCAGAGCCCAAACAAAAAAAATAGAAGTAATGCAATGCATTATTTAAGTGTGGGCAAAGCCCTAGCACAGGTGTTCCCCTCCGAACGGCGGCGCGACGCGGGCGTCCGTGCCTGAGGTTCGGGGCAGATGCTAATTGGTGCTATCCGTCCACCTCTCCGAAGATGCCAAGTTGTTTATGGCACCGTGCATCGGAGGTTTAGACGGATGCGGCCGATGTAGCAGACTTCGTCAGATTCCCCCTCATTTGAGGGGTTTTTGATTGTGGGGACGCTCTTCCCTGCAGGCGCAAGCCCCTGCAGTTAATTACGCTACCGCGTCGCGGTAACAACTTTCTCCTTCTCCAGATTGTCACTTCGTGTCGTGTGTGTTTATTTTATGTTTTGTTGCCCGTGGATTGTTTACGGAGACTGAGTTATGTCGTCGCCCGTAGGGCGTTGACTAGTCCAAATCCGTGTTTATCTTAGATTTGGGTTTGGGGGTTTGGTTTGAGGATACGTCAGCCATGCTTGAGGCTAAGATCAACTCAAACGTTTGTTAAGGATACGTTAGTCTAATGTTGAGACTAAGATCAACTTAACGGGATCATTTAGATCCGACAAGGGAGTGTTTTAGGCTCCATTGTTCCAGTTTAGGGACATAGTGGTCCATCGTATATGTGGCCATCGGGACCCGTCACTTCTCTGACGACGTTGAAGGATTACAACGACGGATGTCAGAGGAGTTCAGAGATGTACCCTCGAGCCAGGGTTAATTTGAGGGATTCATAGTCCAGTCTGTTTGAAGGTTTAAGGATACGTTAGCCATCTTTGAGGCTAAGATCAACTTAAACGGGACCGTTTAGATCCGACAAAAGAGCATATGGGGGGCCCTATTGTTCTAGTTTAAGGACATTGCGGTCCGTGGGTAGTTTTAAGGACATTGCGGTCCATGGGTAGTTTAAGGACGTTGCGGTCCGTGGGTAGTTTAAGGACGTTGCGGTCCGTTGTTAGTTTTAAGACATCTCGGTCGAGGTTAAGGACGTCGTAGTCCATGGGTTTAAGGACTCCACAGTCCGGTATGTGCTCTGGATGCTTCACACGGGTTCACTGCCGTGCTTGGCGAGGACCAGGCTCCGCTGTGGGCGTTTTCCGTGGGGTCAAAGAGTGACGTTATCCACGTTCCACGTAACCAGGAATTTTGCACTAGATGCTTCACACGGGTTCACTGCCGTGCTCGGCGAGGACTAGGCTCCGCTCTGGGCGTTTTCCGCGGGGTCAAAGAGTGACGTTATCCGTGTTCCACGTGACCAGGAATTTTGCATTAGACATGGGTTTAAGGACCCCACAGTCCATATCATGGGTGGTCATCGGGACCCGTCACCTCTTTGAAGACATTGAGGGATTACAATGCCAAGTATCAAAGGAGTGAAGAGATGTACCCTAGAACCGGGATGGATTAAATAGTCCTTGGCCCAATTTGGGATCAAGACCCATTAATTATATTATGAGCCCATCGGCCCAGTTAATCACGAATTGAAGACTTATGGCCGGCTTGGGCTAAGTCCTATCATGTTTGGAATATTGACTTCTTGTTGGTCCATTGAGGGAGAGGCTTTGCCTCTATCCCTTTAGCCAATTGGGCCAAAGCCTAGTGTTAAACACTACAGAGCAATTAGTGTTGAACACTGGGAATGAGGTTGACAAGTTAGTGTTTAACACTAAAAGATAATTGGTGTTAAACACCAGCAACAAGGCTTTCAAATTAGTGTTAAACACTAAAACAGATCAGTATCAAGCATAGGCAACAGAGCTCTCAAATTAGTGTTAAACACTAAGGTAGTCAGTGTTGAACACTGCAAATAAAGTTCTTTGATTAATGTTGAACACTACGGCCCAACAGTGTTTTAACACTGGATTCAGGAATTCCAACTTAGTGTTAAACACTAAAGCAAGAGGGGTCACGTGGCGACACGTGAGAGCGCCCTCCCTTCATTTATTCTGCTGAGATTACTGCATCTTTCAGAGCATCACGTGCCATCACGTGACGGGCATTCATATGCCTATGTGTTAGAGCTTCTGTCAAGGGTCACGTGGGTCACGTGGGGGACTGCCTCAAAGGGCTTTCTGTAGATCTTTTGAGGGGGTCACGTGGTGGCACGTGACCCTGCCTCTATGTATATTGTTTAGAGAATCTGTTGATCCTTTTTCAGGAATTAAATTCCTCGAGCTTTAATTTTCAGAGGAATTAAATTCCTACTTCCTTTTGAAGACTTATATTCTGGAGTAGAATTGAACCCTGAATCTTCTGTAGGAATTAAATTCCTCGTATATGTGAAGAACTGAATAGGGTTAAACCTAATAAAAGCTTTTTAAGAAATTAAACTTCCAGTCCCTGTTAAATTATGATTAAGGGAGTTGAATTCCCGTTGTTTCAACAGAACTAAGTTCTTAATTAGGGTTAAACCCTGTTTTCCTCTGTTTTGAAGGAATTAAATTCCCATAACACAGGGTCAAGCCCTACTTTTATCTTGGAGGAATTAAATTTCCATAGTTCTGTGAGAATTAAATTCTCATGTTTCCATTCCCTCTCTATGTTTTGGATCTGCATGGCAGGATCTCGACCCATTGAGAATTAAATTCTCAACCTAAAGGGGAGATGTGCACTTTGCAGATCCTCTATCAAAGAGAGAAGAAATATGTTCTTCTGTTTTTATATTATCAGAGTTAAACTCTGTTGAGAATTAAATTCTCCTTCTTTCAAGAAGCCTTCCCTTTCTTACCTAGGGTTTTCTTTTTGCAGAAGCTCCAAATTCCTCAAAGTATCAAGGCCCTCTCCTTTTTTCTCCCTCTGCGTATATATCCTCCTTTTGTGTCTCTTGGCTCCTATTTATAGGAGAAGCAGCCGAATCAATTAGTTTTTGATGAATCTTCATTA
This sequence comes from Agapanthus africanus, assembly GCA_030015575.1. Taxonomy (NCBI): domain Eukaryota; kingdom Viridiplantae; phylum Streptophyta; class Magnoliopsida; order Asparagales; family Amaryllidaceae; genus Agapanthus; species Agapanthus africanus. The sequence goes on along the minus strand of CM057348.1, from coordinate 104,459,561 downwards.
AGAGATTTGATTTGCATCCATCATTTGTTTTTGACCTTTGGATTATTAGGTGAATTTTATTCACCATTGGATTTCAAATCCCCCGGGATTCTCCTTTGTTATTTCGGTTAGATTTAAAGGGGAAATCTTTCCAAACTCGAGATTTTCCATAGATAGATGATATTTAATCACCTCTGAATCTTTAATTCGATTGGTTCCCTATAGTCACTTTCCTTTGGAAATATTTGAATCTCCTTCAGAATTTAATTCTGTTAACAATACGGGCTTTGAAAGACGGTCACGTGTGACCACGTGACCCATGGTCACGTGTAGACACGTGACTCTCTTGGAATGAGCCTTTTTCTTCTTTTGCACTCTGCCTTCTTCTGCTGCTTAGCCGTCACGTGCTACCACGTGACCCCTGGTCACGTGTGAGCACGTGACCCTTGTCTGGCGCCTTTTTCCTTGGTTTAATCAGGGAACCAGTGTGCCTTTGACGCCTGCGTTTAAATGTCACATGTCTACACGTGACCCTTTCTGAAGTCCCCTTTTTTTAGCGTAGTCAGAAAACTGAACTTGCCTTGATGATGCGTTTAGGTGTCACGTGCCAACACGTGACTGCTGGTCACGTGTAAGCACGTGACCCTCTTCTGAAGCTTTTCCCAGAAGCTTTCCTGATTTTAAATCAGGAAACAACAGGTCTAATAGACCAAAAATAAATAAGGGTGTTGAACATTTTCAACTGGACTTAGCCCAATTTTGGCCGTAAGTCCTCAAATTAAATTGACTGAGCACAGCTGTTCTCTTAAATTAATTTATATCCGGTTCGATGGTACATCTCCGAACTCCTCTGACACCCATCGTTGTAATCCTTCAACGACGTCAGAGAGGTGACGGGTCCCGACGACCACACATCAATACGGACTGCGGGGTCCTTAAACTCATGGACCGAAACGTCCTTAAACTAATATTGGACCGAAACGTCCTTAAACTAATGTCGGACCGAAACGTCCTTAAACTAATGATGGACCATCACGTCCCTAAACTGGAACATGGACCACCACGTCCCTAAACTGGAGCATGGACCGCAACGTCCCTAAACTACCTATGGACCACTACGTCCCTAAACTGGAACAATAGAGCCTCCAAATGCTCTTTTGCCGGATCTAAACGATCCCGTTTAAGTTGATCTTAGCCCCCAAACACGGCTAACGTATCCTTAAACATTCAAACGGACTATAAAACTCCAAATCAACCTTGGTTCAAGGGTACATCTCTGAACTCCTCTGACATCTGCCGTTGTAATCCTTCAACGACGTTAGAGAGGTGACGAGTCCCGATGGCCAGATATTAAATGGATTATCACGTTAAGTTGATCTTAGTCTCAAACAGGACTATCGTATCCTTAACGAACGTTTAAGTTGATCTTAGCCTCAACGCGACTAATGCATCCTTAAACTAAAAACACCAAATCCAAATCTAAGTAAATACGGATTTGGACCAATCCACGTCCTACGGGCGACGACATTACTCAGTCTCCGTATATAATCCACAGGGAACCACAAACAAAACAAACACACACGACACGAAGTGAAATTCTGGAGAAGGAGAAAGTTGTTACCGCGATGCGGTAGCGTAATTAACTGCAGGGGCTTGCGCCTGCAGGGAAGAGCGTCCCCACAATCAAAACCCCCTCAAGCGAGGGGGAATCTGACGAAGTCTGCTACATCGGCCGCATCCGTCTAAACCTCCGATACACGGTGCCATAAATCAACTTGGCATCTTCGGAGAGGTGGACGGATAAAACCAAATAGCATTTGCCCCGAATCTCAGCGTCAGGACATCGCAGTCTTGTGCGCCGTCTTTCGGAGGGGAACAGTCCCTAGTCGCGTGAGTATCGTGACTGGGCATTGATACTCCAGAGTAGACTAGTGTATACGTTTCTACCCCCGTCGGGGGATGGTTGGTCCCGCAGCCATTGGTCTGATGTACCCAAGATCGTATACAGGTGCTCACTGGGGTGAGTACACTGGACGGACTCGCCGAGAACTTCCATGTGGTACTATACCTATTGTCAGATGGAAGTTCTCAGGTGACATGTGTACAGGTTAATCCTTGGACCCGAGATCGGCATTTGTCTCGTGTGAGTTTCCACTGAACTTTGATCACTATCCTACCACGGCTCTACTGAGTCGTGCAAACAGGTTTTGGTTGGGTTCAGTCCCGAGCCACATGGAGGCAGTGAGCGATTCTCGGGGATTCGTCTCTCCCAGTATAGGGAGTCGATATCGCACTGTGATTTGATTGGTCAGGACCATAAGACCTTGGCCAAGGCACTTGGGATTTACTGATAGGTTGATCAGTAGTTCCCCGGATTGGTCCTGAGCCACATCGGCATAACTTATCAGGTTATTAGGGTCTGACGTTCACCATCCCGTAGACCCGGTATGCGATACTCTTTGACGAAGAGGCCGGACTGAACGGATATTGTCACGGATAGGCTCAGTAGGAGATCCGGATGAGTTTGCTCATCGGCCTTCTTTTCGACAGGTACCTGGATAGCCGTTACGCACAGCTAATGCCGCTGACGTGCTTGTGGTTAAACCCACTGCCAGAGTACTGTCGAGTGTTTAGAGTCCCACACAGAGGGTTTCCCTGATTCAGGCGAAATGATGTAGTAGCCGTATTGGATACGTGCAGGGTTCGATCGATTGATGTACTTTGTACTCGGATTTTCGATCGGACAGTTGATAATACTAGCCGGCTCGGGTTTGAGCCTGATTATTAAATCAGGTATTGATTTAATAATTTACGTATATGTATTTCGATATATATATTCTAGTATTACGTTCTTCGTGTTATTCTATCTCTTTGGGCGTTCGGATTTTTATCTGATTGCCGGTATATATGTACAGTAGAATGAAATCCGTATTTATTACAGATTTCCTTCTTGAAGGTGGCCACCTCATTATGTATTTTCCTTTTATTTGATAATTGAAAATGAGGTGTAAAGTGAAGGGTATGGGAGGAAAAGAGGTGACCATGCTTCAATAGTGGTCAAATGAATTTATAATTCATTTTGGGTTTATTATTGAAGCATGGTTGCTATTGTTTAATGAAAGAAAATGGCATACAAAACCTATGTGTGTTATTTTCTTTCTCATGCTTGATTCATTTTCTCTTGAGCTCTCATCTCCTCCCTCCTCTAGCTTTCTCCTCCACCTTCATCTTCTTCCTCTTCACTACATTTCTCATGTGTTGAGATACAAGTGAAGAGGCTAGAAAGAGATAGAACACTTAGACATCCAAACTACATCCTAGACTACTTGGACTAGCATCCCAAGTTCTCTAGTTGCCTTTTTGGCACATAGCAAGGAGCTAGAGCCATGAATCATATTCCCCGGGAGGATCATCTGCGACAAAAGAAGGCCGGAGAACAAGCTCGATCCCAATAGACCGATGGAGCCGGTTTTGGAGTTCAAGCAAGTTCAAGATGGATACAAGGAGCTAAGGATGAAGAAAGAAGACCGAAAGACTTGGTTCGTTTGGTGAGGTTTCTATCATAGTAGATAGCACTTCTTCTTTTGCTAAGTAAGTTTTATGGTAAGATCCGGTTTTAGGGTTTAGTCTAGCGCCAAGTTTTGTTCGCAAGAAAATTTTTGTTCCGCATTTGGCGACGAAAGTTGGCCGGGGCGCTAGGGTAACCCTTCATGGTATCAGAGCCACCCATAAAACTTACACTAGCTAGTTCAAACGTGTTTAGAATAACGATCGACTGAAAATTTCTAAAACCGCATTTCAATTCATGTAGTTTCTGTCGATTTTTAAAAGTGCTCGAAAAATCAATTTTATAGTCTCAGAAAATCATACAGGCTTTTCTAAGACGACAGAAGAAAATTGGTCATGTGATCCTTTTAAACCACCGCGGAACCGCCGCGAAAACCTCCTATTGGCGGCGGTTCCGCGGCCGTTTTGGGGCCCACATGAACAAAATTTCTTCTGGGCCTCTTATTTTTGGAATTGTGGTTTCTGGAATAATTATTTTTTGGCCCAGATTTGTTACAGTGTTGGTTTAATACTTGGGGCCCACTTGGAAAGTTTAGTCGATCATAATTTTAAAATACGTATTTTGTTATCAGTACATTCACTTTTATCTGCGACCGGGAATGTCACTCGATCGGGTAAAACTCGTCCGATTGCTATATGTTCCTTTAGACGGGTTTTGCGAACGTGACATTCACGTTGATGTTGTGTGCTTGTTCTGTGGTTGTGGTTGGATTGTCGTGGTGGATAGCATGTGGTGCAATATTAGAAATACAGTTTATAATTCATTTGTACATTTGTTATTGCGGGGCGAGCGTCCGACATGTGGACTGCCGTCTTTGTCGGGTTGTATATTATTTTGGGGCACGACCGGGTTGAGGTCGATGTCATCATTTGTATATATTATTTTCATTTTCTGTATTAGGATTACCCCGCGGTGGGGTGCACGAATATCCGGGTTCTAGAAGGCAACAAGCCCGCATCTCATGGCACTAAGACAGAGGGGGCTTCATTCTAGAACCGGCGGGCTATTCGCCGCACTCGTAGGGGGTACAGGTTTTCATTGCACAGGCTATCCACACGACCGAGAACGTCGGGTTTTATTTGCGGCTCAAATGAAACCCGGGGCTCCAAGATTATCCACCATTCTGTATTGTTATCTGTGATGTTGTTTATTATCATGCCTGGGACGAATGTTATATATACTTATATATATACTAGTAGATGTTGTATATGTTTTGCACCCGCGCTAGTCCATCCCCCGCTCTGTCGTTAGTTAAGTAACCTAATGGGTGATGACGGGGCCCAGTGGCGAATGCGGATGGCATATACGTACATCATATTTTCGTTCTTTTCTGGTGTGATAGGTTACAAATTGATGAGACCGCATTAATCTTGATTAATGCAAGATCATAAACCTAAAAGATGTTGTTGGAACCAAGCTTTAAAAACTGACATTACAGACGTTCTCTTTTGCTTTGCATAGTGATATTCAGTTTGGAATACCCAGCACCTCATTCGACGAGGCAAGGGCCGAGATCCCTTCACCGGGAGTGACCCCTTGAATAAAAGTTTGCGTCAACGTAATAACTTCAATATAGTCGACTATTTTTTCTTTGCATCGTGGTATTCAGTTTGGAATATCCTGCACCTCATTCGACGAGGAAAGAGCCGAGATCCCTTCACAGGGAGTGACCTCTTTAGCAAAGGTTTTCGTCACTATATATTTACAAAACTACTCAGGTTCCTTCAATGAAATCAAGTTCATTACGTTAACGGGTTTTTCGCCAAGAACCCAGTCGTAGCCCTCTATCATTTCTTACAAGTGTTGCTTAGTATTCGTACTGCGTATTTTGACCTAGTCAAGGCGCAGTGTTCGGTAGCTAAGTAATGCTTGTTTGTTGCATGTATTGCGATTATTTAGGACAGCCGTATGACCATTTTGACTAAGTCAAGGGTATATATGGATGGGTCTAAGTTAATCCAGGATAATGACGGGTTGAACTTGACTAGCGGCTTATGATATATTGACCTAGTCAAGGTCACAAACCACTAGGGGTAAAAACTACATCGAGAGTTTCAAACATACAGGAAACTTGCAGATTTAGCATACCTTCTGGAGTGTGGTAACTAGAGTGGATTCCATCTAGTGCATCACACAATGATAGTTGGATCCCGATCCCACTGATGAGTAGGATTACTCTTGGGAGATTTTTTCACTTAATGATCAATGCTATAAACCAAGTAGGTGTCTAGAACGGTGTTAGCGGGGCTATGCCTCAAGGGAAAAGAGGTTATGTAATTAAGGAACTTCGCGAAAGCGTTGGAAAACCTCCCTCTAAGTACCAACACCAGCCTGGCTGAAAGGTCAAGCAAGTATTGTGACGTGCGATTAATCCTGACTAGTTCTTCTTTTAGGGTTTGAAGAAGAATTTGAGGAAACAGTGGGAGCCATCCTGGTTAGATAAATTAATAACCAATCTAATCTTGCAAGAGCGCACGCTGAGTGTTTTTCCCCCTCTCTCTCTCCAGGTAGCAAGCATTTCACGCCCTAATCAAGCTAATAAAATGTATCGCTTGACCGATCCGAATTCTTATTCGGGGCTGAGGAATGTCGGTTCGGCCCTAACTTACGACAACAGTCATAAGTATGGGCATGGGAAAGAGGAAAGTTTGAATTCCTTGATGACCCCATCGAAGAAGAAACATATTGTTGCATCTTCTTCAGGTGTTCTTGTAGTTGAGAACTGCTTTTCGGTCAGTCCTGCCTCCTGGGTACTAGATACCGGATCAGGATCTCATATCTGTAATTTATTGCAGGGACTGAGAAAAAGTAGGATAGTCGGACCCAGTGATATGTCCCTCAGAGTAGGGAACGGAGCACAAGTTAATGCTGCGGCCGTCGGTGAGTATCACCTAGTGTTGCCAAATAGCAATACTATGATTTTGAACAATTGCTACTATGTACCTTCCATGGTTTGCAACATCATATCAGTTTCTTTACTTGATAAAGATGGATATAACTTTATTCTTAATAGAAATATCATGAACATTTACCTTGATAAAGTATTGGTTGCAGAAGGTACACTGTATAATGGTATCTATATTCTAAATCAGAATACAGTTCTCAATGTACAAAACACACGCAAGAGGAAGAGTTCAGATACGAACGAATCCTACTTGTGGCATTGTAGACTTGGTCATATCGGAGAGAAAAGACTGAGTAAGTTACATAAAGATGGACTCTTGAATACGTTCGAATTTTCATCTTATGAAACTTGTCAGTCTTGTCTCAAAGATAAGATGATCAAATCTCTGTTCACCGGACATGGAGAAAGAGCAGCAGAGCTCTTGGGACCATACACGGTGATGTGTGTGGTCCGATGTCTATACATGCAAGTGGTGGGTTCTCATACTTCATCACATTCACAGACGATCTCTCTAGATTCGGATATGTGTATCTTATGAAACACAAATCCGAAGCTTTTGAGAAATTCAAAGAATTCAGGAACGAAGTAGAGAACCAGATTGGCAAAAGTATTAAGATCCTCCGATCTGATAGAGGAGGGGAGTACTTAAGCACGGAATTCCTAGAATACTTAAAAGAGAATAGAATTCTCTCTCAACTTACTCCTCCATACACACCACAGCACAATGGTGTATCGGAGCGGAGGAATCGTACCTTATTGGATATGGTTTGCTCCATGATGAGTAATGCCGAGTTGCCTCTTTCTTTTTGGGGACATACGCTTTTAACAGCGGCATATCAGTTGAATGATGTTCCATCCAAATCCGTGCCTAAGACGCCATTCGAGATGTGGAATGGAAAAAGGCCGTATCTTAAAAGATTTAAGATATGGGGCTGTCCGGCTTATGTTAAAAAGCATAATCCGGATAAACAGGAGGCACGGTCAGTTTTGTGTAAGTTTGTGGAATATCCTAAGAACAGTTATGGATATCAGTTCTACCACATCGAGGAACAGAAGGTGTTTGTTGCTCAGCACGCCACCTTTTTAGAGTGGCAATTTCTTGCAAAAGACATTAGTGGGAGCACGGTAGAACTGGAGGAAATTACAGAAGAACAAACTATAGCTGAAGGTTTGGAGGAACCAGAAGATTCAATAACCCCGGACGAACATTAGCCACTTCGCAGATCTAGTAGGATTTCTCATCCGCCTGAGAGATACTACGGTTTTCTCATTGATGGGGATCGAGAGGATTGCATCTTGGAAGAAGATGATCCTACTAGTTTCAGGCAGGCCATTATCAGTAGGGACTCTAACAAGTGGCTGGATGCTATGCAATCTGAAATGGAGTCCATGTACACCAATAAAGTATGGACCCTGGAAGTTGCTCCACCTGGGGTAAAACCCGTTGGATGCAAATGGATCTACAAGAAGAAACTTGGTGTAGATGGGCAGGTGGAAACCTATAAGGCTAGACTTGTTGCAAAAGGTTTTCGTCAAAGACCGGGAGTGGACTATGACGAAACCTTTTCTCCAGTGGCTATGCTCAAATCCATTAGGATCCTGCTTGCCATTGCTGCCTTCTATGACTATGAGATCTGGCAGATGGATGTAAAAACGGCTTTTCTAAACAGAAGTTTAGAAGAGTGCGTTTATATGGATCAACCAGAAGGTTTTGTAGACAGTGGGAGCAGCGGGAAGGTGTGCAAGCTGCTCAAATCCATTTATGGATTGAAGCAAGCATCGCGGAGCTGAAACATCTGTTTTGATGAGACAGTCAAGGACTTTGACTTCATCAAGAACGAAGATGAGCCATGTATATATAAGAAGATTGTAGGACGAAATGTCGTATTCTTAGTCTTGTACGTGGACGACATTCTTTTGATAGGAAATGACATTCCTATGCTACAATCGGTCAAGCTATTCTTAGCACAAAGGTTCTCTATGAAAGACCTAGGTGATGCCTCGTACATTCTGGGGATCAAGATCTACAGAGATAGATCCAAGAGACTACTGGGACTTTCGCAGTTCAGGTATATAGAGACCGTACTAAAGAGATTTAGTATGGAAGATTCCAAGCGCGGTAACATACCCGCATTGCACGGAATCACCCTCTCCAAGGAGATGTCTCCCAAGACTGACGAGGAGAGGGTTCGCATGAGCACTATACCCTACGCTTCGGCGGTAGGATCTATAATGTATGCGATGCTATGTACAAGACCATATGTAGCTTACGCGCTAAGCGTGGTGAGCCGGTATCAGTCGGACCCAGGTGAGAATCATTGGACAGCAGTAAAGAACATTCTCAAGTACCTGAGAAGGACAAAGGAGATGTTCCTGATTTACGGTAATGGAGACCTCAGGGTCGAGTCCTTTACCGACTCAAGCTTCCAGAGTGACAAGGATGACAGCAAGTCTGTCTCGGGTTTTTTGTTTACCCTCAACGGAGGGGCAGTATGTTGGAAAAGTTCCAAACAGGATACCGTCACAGACTCGACGATGGAGGCTGAATACATTGCTGCAAGCGATGCCGCAAAAGAGGCGGTCTGGATGAAGAAGTTCATAGCTGAACTTCAGGTAGTTCCGTCCATTGTCGATCTAATACCAGTGTATTGTGATAACAATAGGGCTATAGCTTTAGCGAAGGAACCACGGTCCCATCAGAAATCCAGGCACATCTTAAGGCGGTATCACCTGATCAGGGAGATCGTAGATCGCCAGGAGATCGAGGTCTGGAGAGTGGATACGAAAGAGAACACGGCGGATCCATTTACAAAGGCCCTCCCTCAAGCACGTTCGAGCGACTTTTTGGGATGTTGGGTATGCGGTACGCCAGTAGCTGGCCTTAGAGCAGACGTTGGATATTCGGTACGCCAATCACTGGCCTTTAGTGCAAGTGGGAGATTGTTGGATGTATATGCCCTAGAGGCCAGTATTGTATATGTATATATATGGATACTAGGGATATGTATGTACAGAACAATCTTGCTCAGTTTTATAGTATATTATTCGACTTGTCTTTATCAAGATGTGTATTTATTTCTGTTGTTGTTATATCTAGCTTGCACATATTGATGAAGACTCGATGTGGTAGTATACTTTTATGGTTTGTTTTTATCTTAACATGGCATATGTCATACTCGTTATTACATATTGCGGTTACATGTTGATAAAGCCCCATAGGATCTTGCTTGACTACCTGCGTTGTGATGGCGATCATACTTGTGGGAGCAGGGTAGTCCACAAGCACATCCTTAAATGGTCCCTAGTCGTGTGAGTATCGAGACTGGGCATTGATATTCCAGAGTTGACTAGTGTATACGTTTCTACCCCCGTCGGGGGATGGTTGGTCCCGCAGCCATTGGTTTGATGTATCCAAGATCGTATACAGGTGCTCACTGGGGTGAGTACACTGAACGGACTCGCCGAGAACTTCCATGTGGTACTATACCTATTGTCAGATGGAAGTTCTCAGGTGACATGTGTACAGGTTAGTCCTTGGACCCAAGATCGGCATTTGTCTCGTGTGAGTTCCCACTGAACTTTAATCACTACCCTACCACTGCTCTACTGAGTCGTGCAAACAGGTTTTGGTTGGGTTCAGTCCCGAGCCACATGGAGGCAGTGAACGATTATCGGGGATCTCTCCCGGTATAGGGAGTCGATATCGCACTGTGATTAGATTGGTTAGGATCATAAGATCTTGGCCAAGGCACTTGCGATTTACTGATAGGTTGATCAGTAGTTTCCCGGATTGGTCCTGAGCCACATTGGCACGACTTATCAGGTTATTAGGGTCTGACGTTCACCATCCCCTAGACCCGGTATGCGATACTCTTTGACGAAGAAACCGGACTGTACGGATATTGTCATGGATAGGCTTAGTAGGAGATCCGGATGAGTTTGCTCATCGGCCTTCTTTTCGACAGGTACCTGGGTAGCCGTTACGTACAGCTAATGCCGCTGACGTGCTTGTGGTTAAACCCACTGCCAGAGTACTTTCGAGTCTTTAGAGTCCCACACAGAGGGTTTCCCTGATTCAGGCGAAATGATGTAGTAGCCGTATTGGATACGTGCAGGGTTCGATCGATTGATGTACTTTGTACTCGGATTTTCGATCGGACAGTTGGTAATACTAGCCAGCTCGGATTTGAGCCGGATTATTAAATCAGGTATTGATTTAATAATTTACGTATATGTATTTCGATATATATATTCTAGTATTATGTTCTTCGTGTTATTCTATCTCTTTGGGCGTTCGGATTTTTATCTGATTGCCGGTATATATGTACAGTAGACTGAAATCCGTATTTATTACAGATTTCCTTCTAGAAGGTGGCCACCTCATTATGTATTTTCCTTTTATTTGATAATTGGAAATGAGGTGTAAAGTGAAGGGTTTGGGAGGAAAAGAGGTGACCATGCTTCAATAGTGGTCAAATGAATTTATAATTCATTTTGGGTTTACTATTGAAGCATGGTTGTTATTGTTTAATGAAATAAAATGGCATACAAAACCTATGTGTGTTATTTTCTCTCTCATACTTGATTCATTTTCTCTTGAGCTCTCATCTCCTCCCTCCTCTAGCTTTCTCTTCCACCTTCATCTTCTTCCTCTTCACTACATTTCTCATGTGTTGAGATACAAGTGAAGAGGCTAGAAAGAGATAGAACACTTAGACATCCAAACTACATCCTAGACTACTTGGACTAGCATCCCAAGTTCTCTAGTTGCTCCTTTTGGCACATAGTAAGGAGCTAGAGCCATGGATCATATTCCCCGGGTGGATCATCTGCAACAAAAGAAGGCCGGAGAACAAGCTCGATCCCGATGGACCGATGGAGCCGGTTTTGGAGTTCAAGCAAGTTCAAGATGGATACAAGGAGCTAAGGATGAAGAACGAAGACCGAAGGACTTGGTTCGTTTGGTGAGGTTTCTATCATAATAGATAGCACTTCTTCTTTTGCTAAGTAAGTTTTATGGTAAGAACCGGTTTTAGGGTTTAGTCTAGCGCCAAGTTTTGTTCGCAAGAAAAATTTTATTCCGCATTTGGCCACGGGAGTTGGCCGGGACGCTAGGGTAACCCTTCAGTTTGGTGTAGGTTTAGTGAAGGAAAGGTTAAGTGTTCAGTTTGAGGGTTGAGGAATGAAGAAAATTATTGAGAATGAGAGAGAGAGAGAAGGAGAGTGTGAGGTGTTTGGGTGATGAGAGGTAAGTGTAGGGTAAGTGCACCTTGCGGTTACTCTCTCTCTCTCTCTCTAAACAATAAATGCAAGTCATGACTCTCTCAATGAGTCACCTTGCCACCTCTCCACAATCCAAAACAACATAGGAAATATCTCCCTCACCATAAAATATCTAAGGGTTTAGGGTTAAGGTTTAAACAAAGGATTGGATTAGCTTAAGGTTGACATGGTTACTAAATAAGATAACACAAACACACCCTCACATTAACATGCACAAGTGTGTGCAAGCCATAACAAATAATAATAAATTATTAATTAAATGTTACAAAATGTGAGGAACCCGAATTGGTGAACTTTTTACAGAAAACCCGTATTATCGCTTAATTAACACTAATCACGAATCTAAGGTATTACAATCTCCCCCCTTAAAGAAAATTCATCCCCGAATTAAAATTCTTACTATGCATACCTTCAAAGAGATGAGTGCAAAACTCCCACATCTCGCTCCAGCCTCCTAAGTGATCTTCTTACTAGACGACTACGCCAAAGGAAACCTCCACAGATGGCAAGACCCTTGACCGAAGTTTCTCCATCTACCGATCCATTAACACTATCGGCTGCCGGTGAACGAAAAGATCGCGTCTCAAACGAATGGTCTGGTGCTAAATCATGTGAAAAAGGTCATGAAGGTATTTGCAAAGTATCGACACAAGGAATACGGGGCGAATACTCAAAAATCTGAGCGGAAGTGCCAAATTATAGGCAACGGTACCAACTCGCATCAAGGATCTCAAAAGGACCTACAATCTGGGACTAAGCTTCCCAAAACTCAACACGCCATTCATCGGAAAAATCCGTAGGAATACATGATCTCCCACTGCAAACTCAAGTCTGCGACAACTACGGTCGGCATAAAACTTCTGTCTGCACTGGGCTGTTCTCATCCTGAATTGAATCAACTGGATCTTCTCCGAAGCCTCTCGACTACCTGGGGTCCAAAAATCCTGCTCTCGCGGAGTCAGTAAAACAGATTGGCGATCGACACAACCTACCACACAAGGCCTAAAAGTTGCCATCTGAAATGTCTCCTGATAACCGTTATCGTAGGATAACTCCATCAATGGCAAGTGGCGATCCCAACTGCCAACAAACATTAAGCACGCACGCATAAGCATATCCTCCAGAGTATGTATAGTCCGCTCTGTCTGACCATCGGCCTACGGATGGAATAGCGGAGCTAAAGCTCAACCAGTACCCAAGGCTTCCTGAAGCTTCTGCCAACGACGGCTAGCGAACTAGGTGCCTCTATAGGATACAACGTATGAAGGAACTCCGTGCAAACACACAAACTTAACAAAGAACAACTGAGCAAACTGAGCATACTAAGTGTAACCGGACAACAATCACCCGAATGGAGTCATACCCTGTCTAATCCTGGATAGACCCTATGACGAAAATCATGGAGATCTGCTCCCATTCCCACTCTGGAACGGTAAAAAGGTTGCAACTCTCCAGCCGGCCTCAAATGCTCAACCTTAGCTCGCCGACAAGCCAAGCACCTCAAAATGAAATCCGAAACTTCACTCTTCACCCCTGCCCACCAGTAACCAACTCTCAAGTCACGTTACATCTCGGTGGAACTTGGATGAACACAGAAAGCTGACTGATGTGCCTGCTCTAGGACCTCGCGTCTCTACCCATCAGTATCGGTACACACAAACGTGTCCTTAAATGTAGCACACCCTGGTCATAAATCAAGAACTCCGAATTTTTACCCTGCCGAACATGCTCAGAATCTCAAACAAACGAGCATCGGCGGGCTGTGCCTCACGAAAACGATTAATTAGAAGTGGACGGATGCGGACATCAGCAAGTTGTCCCCTCAATAGAGGCGAACTTAAGCTGTACTCAACGGTCGCACAAGAACTATAAATCTGCAGAAGACTGTCTCTGAACTGCGCATAACTGGAACAAGCTACCCCCGGGCCTATGACTCAAGCATCAAATACCACAATCGCCTTGCCACGGGTAAATAAAGGATCTCACAATCACAATCCTTCACAAGCTCCATCCAACGGCGCTGTCTTAACAATCAAAATCCGCTGCAGGAAGATGTACACTAAACTCTGGTGGTCTGTGAAAATCTGACACAACTCTCCGCACAAGTAGTGTCTCCAAATCTCCAACGCACGACCACCGCGGCCATCTCCAGATCATGAATGGGATAAATCCTTTTCATACTTCCTCCAACTGTCGGGAAGCATAAGCGATAACTCTATCATGCTACATCAGTACACAATCGAGCCCCACTCGCGAAACATCATAATAAACAACAAAGTCGTCCGATCCAGAAAGCAAAGATAGAACTGGTGCAGTCGTCACCCGAGTCTTCAAATGTTGAAAACTCAGCGCACATGCCTCATTCTAAAGAAAAAGAACCCCCTTCCTTGTCAGTACGGTCAACGGTGCAGCGATACTCAAGAAATCCTGCATGAAACGGCGGTAAAAACCGGCTAAGCCCAAAAATCTGCGGACCTCTGTCGCTGAACAGGTCTGGACCAAAGTTGTACGGCCTCGATCTCCCTCGGGTGCATACAAATACCGTCTCCCGTAACCACATGACCTAGGAAGTCAACACTATCAAGCCTGAAGGAAACACTTCGACATACAAGTCCCCCTATCTAGCAACTCCGCAGCTGATCCTTAAGCTCCCTAAGCTCCGCCGGCTCATCTGGAACAACGTCGGAAAACTCTCGCACGATAGGAACCCGGTCCAACGAATCCACTGTAGCTTCGGTATCACGAATGGAAGCCAAGAATTCTCGACATCTTCTCCTCAAAAGCCGACTAGCGAAAAAGGCTGAAATCAAGCTGTGAGGGGCGGCACCACTGTCCCCCTGCACAACAAGAACTGACATGCCAGGAAAACAAAACCTGACTGTCTTCTAGCGGCAGTCCACAGACGCATAACACGTAGCTAACCAGTCCATGCCCAGGAGAACGTCAAAGTCCAACATCTCTAGAAGGATCAAATCGACGAACGAATCGCTATCTCCTACCCAATTGGCACATGACCGAAACACGTATCGCACAACCAAAAGATCGCTAACAGAAGTAAACAAAACAAACGGCTGATCTAGCATACACGACTCTCGGCCCAACCTCAGCACGAAGTGTGTAGAACAAACGAGTGCATAGATCCCGAATTAAACAAACATGCGCAACAAAAGAGCATACGAATAAGATTACCTGAAAACTCAGCATTGGACGCCTGCGCGTTCCAAGGAGTAGAAGCAAACGCTCGTGTCTGCTCTCTACCTGCAACTGGTTTTCTTCCTCCTCTACCATCCTGTACTCTCAGAACAAATCCTCCGCGACCCCGACCTCTCTAAACATAAGTCTGACGCGGATCAACAACAGGCGGCTCTCCCTGAGGTGAAGGTGATAAGGTATCATGTGGTACAACTGTCCCGTCCTCACGTGGCTCAGTACAATCTCGAACGCGATGACTCAAACTCCCGCACTGGTAACATCTAGAAGAAAACTGCTGACTCTCCTGGGGATAAGAGCTAAATAGTTGTCCTCGTCCAAAGCCTCTGCTACTCCCGCGACGTAAACGAAATCTGTCGCGGCGACTAAGCCTCTGTCTCTGGGCTGATACACCTGTACGAGCCCTCCTCGATCTCGGAACTCCCAAAGTCTCGAGAAGATACTCCTCGGCTAAACGGGCTGCATCCACTGCTGTTGTATACGTGACATAATGTTGTGTGCTGATAGTAAGGAATAACTGGGTAACAGGGGTGGCAACCTCCTGTCGCTGCGCTCGACTGGCCTCAACCAACGACCTCATCATCTGGCGCAAGTCCTGCACATCTGCCTCAAGCCTAGCGATACGATCTATCGAAGGCGAATCAATCTGCTCCTGTGCAACGAGCGTATCGTCCTGGTCAGTCCTCGTCCCAAACGAGTCAATACCTCAGCCCTCGCTGCCTCTCTCTAAGCCTTCATAGTCATCGGCGGCATAAGGCTATAAATGGTGTAACGACCGTGTTTTCTAACACCTAATAAAATATATTTGAATTTCTACTATCAAATAATTATTTACGTGTTTCGTTAATAGAAGAATAATTTTTAAAGTAATGTTAATAATTTTCAAAGCATTGAAAATGATTAAAGGAATTTTCTAAAAATCCATTTATTGTTTTTATAGGCTTAAAATGTTTTATAATGACTTAAAATAATCTGCATATTTTTAGTATCGATTAAAAAAATTAATTCGTAATTAAAAAATGTTTTAAAGGATAAACTAGATTTTAATAACTAGCTAAAACCATAGGAATGGATATATTATTTAGTTTTAGCCCAAAATTATTTTTATACTAAAGATAACAATAAAATATATTTTCTGAAATTTTTCCATAATTTTCCCGTATTTTTAACTATTTTTAACAATTTTTTTAAAACCAAATTCAAATTTTTAAATGATAAACATTTTATTATTTTTAATTTAAAAAAATAATAATAATATAAAACCCTTTTACCTGGACCGTTGGATGCAAGATCCAACGGCCCAGACCTTCTGTCGGCGCCCACTTGGTGGGGACCACGCGAAAACGCGTGATCCCCACACACGCGGGCACGTGGCGCAGAGGCGGCGGCTCATGAGCCGTTGGATGCAGATCCAACGGCCACGAAGCAGAGGTGGCGGTGGCTAATCACGAGGAATCATGGGCAATCATTGGGCAGCGCGGATTTTGGGATTTTTTTAACAGTTTTTGGATTTTATGGTTGGTAAAAAAACCCTATAAATAGACACCTTCAAACACTGATATCTTACACCTCAGAACTCCAAAAATTCTGGAAAAAAAATACCCACGCCTTCGAATCGACGACGCCGACGTTACGGCTCCACCCAACCACCAAGGAAAAATCTGAGCGCGGAGCTATTGAGGAGTTTGCACAAGCCTACGTTTTCAACACGTCTACATCCAACTCTAATCAAAGGTAGGATCCGCCTCTCTCCCTTCATCTGTCGCCTTCTTCTTTTTTTCAATAAACTTGGTTCCAACTCTTAATCCCTAATCTCATATTAAAATGACGTTAAAATTATTTTGCATGTCTATTTTTCGGTACCTCTCAATGATGATAATGTTAACCCATGTTTTAAAACGGTGTTTAATTACCTCTGTACGCAAAAATATATTGCACTCTCATACTACCTGGAATCTGATATGCTTAATGTCATAACCCATGAATTGTCAATTCACCCCTGATATACCCACACTTACCCATACTATCAAAATGATCTCGAAATAGGTTACTTCCATAAAATACCATCGTTTCATTAAAATGTTGTATTTGTTTAAAATATCCATAAGAGATAAGATATGTGGAATAAATGTTTTAGATACGACATACATATATTTTACTTACACTTTTTCTTCAACTACTATAATTTTGTTAAATCCCTTCACCTTTTGAGAGGGGATAATACTAAATTTAAATAACGGCATATGGTTTTTCCAATTTAGCCATTTTCACTCGAAAGGATATTTTTATATAAATTCTGCTTAGAATATTAACTAAAGTTTAATGAGTTACCCTAATAATAGGGTAATGTTTTACGCGAGTACCTCGTGATTGATAAGGCAATCGTCCCTGAAAAGGATACAAATCCTGCCGTCCATGTGCAGCGGTTGCCAACACGAATGTATTTTCTAAAACGTTACCTCAAACTTAAAACACTATAATTTCATAAAATTATTATTTACAATAAAATACCTCAACCCATCCTAAAAAGAGATAATTTCATTTAAATACCTTGACCTTTACTAAAATGCTATTTTCAACAAAGAACATAACCCTTATAAATGATATTTTCCAAAAGGATATCTAAAACTTTATTAAAAGATAATTTCCAAACAAATACCATAACCTTTTATTAAAAGGATATTTTCTCAGTAAAATATTTTGGGTTTCCAAAATGATAAATATTCCAAATATCATGGTTTTCTTAGAAACAATAAATATAATTTAACACTATTATCCTTTATTAACCAAGTGTTCTATAAGATGATACGATGTACCTTACAAACTTAAGAAGAAAATAAGATAAAACGAGTGGTTGTGGAAGACCATATTAAATGAGATCAACTTCTTGATTACATGTTTATGATATACGTGACACATGATACGGTTAGGGTTAGAATGCGCGGACTTAGGTATGGAATACTTATTGAAGATCCCGATATTCCGGGTGACCAGTCTGATGTACGGACGACTATACATATATGAAGATCTCTGCAGGAAGGGTGACTGGTCCAAAGTGTGGACGACTACTAACCCGATATTCGGGCGAATACTAACCCTATTTGAGGGCGAATGATCCAATATGTGGATGACATACAATGTGGAAATTCCAAGCCTAGAGGTATACGTACTAACTCTAATTCGTCAAAACCTTTATACTGAACCAGGGGATGGGTAGTTTGATTAGGCAAGGAGATTCGGAACTCGGATTCCCCTACTACTCGATCATGATCCCGGGAAGTAAAATGGTACATTTCACTTCCCCAGTTGTTGTTCCGTGGCCACAACGGAATAATCGCGAGTATCCGGACCCTTGTTTAACAAACTAAAACGTTTACAATACGTATTGAGACTCAACACTAAACTCACATCACGTGCTATACCCACCTGTTACCTTATCTACCTTTTTTCGTGAGACACGAGTTATTCGGTATCTTGGATGTTGATATTTTACCAGTTTAGACTTGTTGTTTATTATGGAACTGAAGGGTGGTAATACCTGTGCACTTGAGTGATATTCACGCTAGACAAAACTCCATCGTAGTCATGGGACACTTTTCGGGGATGTTCACGCTACCACATTGATTGCCATCTCAGGCACGAGCACCAGCTCATACTGCTTCCAGCTAGTCATGGGATACCTCAAGGATACGAGTATGTTCACCGGTCAATTCCATCCATACACACCTTGTTTAACCTGATCTAACTCTTAGACTGAATATTCATTTGACTTGACTTGAACCTTTACCAAATATATACCTTTGTCAACATATCTAATTTGCATACAACCTCATACCTTTATACCCATGTACATCATGTTCATTATATTTATATACACCTGTTTGTTTCTATACCTACTTCCTTATGAGGCAATCCTACCCGAGCATAACTCGCTGACGGACCTTCCTTTTCTTCCTCTATCTTTGGAATGTCCGTCAGATAAGAATGAGTATTATGGCGAGGGTCAAGGTGTGAAGCCAACTTATGAAGATTATGCAGACTGGACGATGGAAGATTAGCTAGATTTAATTTTTTTTGTTGCCCACATGTTTAGGGCTTTTGTTTCTCCTTTGATGTAATTAAACTACTTAGTTTATTTTACTCTTTCTTTTGGGATGTAATAAAGTTTGGTTAATGGAAATAAATGCCTTTCGCTTTTATTACTTTGATTTTGGTACACATCCTGCATGTTAGATATTCATACGCTTAACGTAACTGTATTGAATAGACCACCTTCAATACAGTTAGGTTGCGGACTTTGCCACGTCATCCTTCACCTTCTTTTGGGAAGCGGGGCGTGACAAATGGAAATAGGATTCGATAAGAATACGGAAATCGAATCATAAGGATATGTATCATCATGGAAGGAATTTCAAGCAATTAGTACTTAGGTCACTTAGGCAGAGTACCGTGTCGTAAGTATGCCGCGGACATACTCACGCTACATAACTCTGCTCAAGCTACCTACTCCATCATACCAAGATCATCCTACACTCCGAAAGGTAAAACCTAGCGCTCTGATACCAATTTTGTCACAACCCGAAATTTGGCATGTGACGGCCCTTAAACTACGTAATGTGTACAGACGTAACATAATTTAAGTAAGCCGAAAACTCAGCAATCAAAAGCAGTAAGTGATAAGAAGATTGTTAAAACTTTTGAAATCTCAAGTACAAATTCTTTAAAGTCCAAATTTACTTCCTTTAAAATTTGGCAGCATCTCCTTTGTAAAACAAGCCCCCAAAAAGGGTACAACATAAATATAAGTAAAAGCATCCCCATCGGGAGCAAATCCACGCCCAAAGGCGGAAAACAACCACCACAACAGATATACGACGCCGTAGCGAAGAAAAAGACGATATAAAGTGAAACAGCATGAAAGACCTCCAAGTCACAAAATAATATACAATATCGTCATCACAACTCGTCTCTAAGTCAATACATGAAGTAATAGATGGAGAGTACTGGATACAACGAATATACAATGAGCAACATCGGATAACCGCAAAACCCACCTGTAGAAAAATTGCACACAGTCAGCCGTTGCGGTATCCGCTGCACAAGATGATACGATAGGAAGAAGAAACCCTGCCGCGACTGCCCTGAGGGACTACCTGCAAAACACTGTGGCACAACGGGGATGATATGCCAACTCGTGAATAGTAAACAATATATGCAGGTAATCGCAAGTATGCACGTACTGCGATAATCTATCACATGCAAGCTGATAGCAATAAATGGCAATATGTAAATGCAACAGTCATGAAAGGTACTCTATCAGGTACTACTAATACATGAAGTAATGCATATCAAATAAATACGGAGTATGGGATAAAACATGTCATCCTCACGGAATCCTTATCGTGTGTAACACCCGAGTTCATTTATACCAATTCCAGTTCTCGTATTTCTTTATTGTGATATTTCTTGATTTAGCGTATCTTGGGTGCGAATGGTATTTTACACTTTATATTGCATTCGACCCGACCCGCTTGCTTGAACCTGTTTGACTCTTATTTATAGATTGCATTGACTTATTGCATGGACACGTGCATCTCATGTTTAGTACATGCTGGTATTTTATCTAGTATCGCATCTTTTTGCATATAACAATTTAAATCACGTAAAATAAATTAAAATTGCATTTCATGGCCTGCATGATACCCCTAACCCTGTGGTAGCGTCCGTGCATCTTGTTTTCGTCCCGTTCGGTGAAACGGACGTGTTTGGATGGCTACGCGTATGTACGTGCGTCCGTTCTTGGGGGTATACTTTTTCGTTACATAATCTTTCATTTTAAATTTTGGACCTTGCATAAAATTTTCGTATTTCAAATCCAAAATTTTGGACCCGACCCGGACGCATTTCTGAAATATTTTGTATCCCGCCAAATTCTAATTATTTTAAATTTCTTTAAATTTGTTTATATTTATATATAACAGCCTAAGATTTTTCTACTGCTAAGGAAAATATTTTAACCACTAAAAATCTTTTCACTTTATTTTTCAGAACCCTTTTTCATAACCCAGCTTCTCTTTTCCTTTCCCTGGCCCCACCGCGAGCCAATCGTATCCCTTTCCTTCTTTGCACCGGGCCCCACACGTATGCCTCTCTCTTCTTTCCCTTTCTCCTTCTCTCTCTTCCGCCGCAGATCTCTCACTTTCTCTCTCACCCCCACTAAAATACAATTTCATCTCTCCTCTTCTTTCTCTCTCCTCTCACCTTCTCTCTATCTCTCATCTCGCGCCCCCTCTCTCTCTCTTCTCGCGGTGAACGCGAGTCCCAGCACCGTCTCCCCTCCTTAATGTCACCGCTCATTCTTTTCTTCTCCTTCTCCTATATTTTTACCCAGCGCCACGAAAACCCACAGCAGTTGTAGCCCTAGCCCTAGCCTATCGCCTCGCCGTCGCTCTCCCCTCGCCGCCACCATCTCGACCTCTCCTCGTCCTCATCTTCCTTCTCTCTCTCTCTCCCCAACTCCTCGCCTGCACCCACTAACCCTGCACACACCCATCGCCTCCTCACCGTCGTCTCCTCACGCCGACGACCTCCCTCGCCATTTTCTCATCTCCTCCGCTCACCCTCTCCACCTTCTTCTTCTTCTTTCTCCTTCCCAAGCCTCTCTCCTCTTTCTCGAGCATCTACTGCAACGCCCACAAACCCACCAAACCTATCTCCTCGTCACCGGCGATCCTTCGACCTCACCGTCACCACCATTCTCCTCTCACCTCCACCTTCATCATCTTCTCCTCATCTCCTCTTCCCACTCACCAAAACCTGCACACTCGAGCCTAAACAGCTCAAACCCTAACCTAACCCTAAACCCACAGAAACCCCTGCACCCTTGCCGGCAACTCACCACCGGTGACCCCGACATCGCCATCATCTCGTCTCCCCATTACTAGCGAGCAACCCTCTTCTTCTCTTTCCTCTTCTTCCTCTTCCTTTCTTCTCTTTCTTTCTTTTATGGCTTTTCTTTCTTTTAAAAGGTTATTGTTCTTTTAGTTTGCCGGAATCCGGTCGTGCCGACGACGACCCCGACGACCTAGCGAGCATCTCTGACCCGTGTGATTCCCTTGTGCGTTGTTTGGACTCGTTCCGTGTACCGTGCGCGCGTCGCGACTTTTCCCGCCGACGCGTGAAGTTCCGTATACCCGCTTCGTGACCTGTCGGGGCAAGTAAAACTTGCTACATGCTATCTATATGGTTTTATAACTATTTAATTGCATGGTAAATCTGTAGATTACATATAGTGCCACATGTTCCATTTTACTTTTCGATATTCCATATATCATTTTAGATTTGGATCTTGAAATATACCCTGTTGCATGTTAGATTACAATATCGTGTACCCACGTCCATATTTAAATCACATAATAATTATCTGCATAGCCCACAGTACCTTTTAATAGTTTCTACCTTATCGGACACCCGTTTGCATCCATTAACTTTTTTATATAATTGCATCACTAGGTCTTTCATTACATATTAGTGTGATTTTAACATTCCATATTTGATAGAACGTATTTACTTAATGTTGGAACCATAACCCTAACTCTAATCATAACTGTGCAACCATATGTTTGAATCTGTACCTGATTACATATCACATTACAATGTTCCATTTTATTGTTCCATAAATACTTCATGCTTGTTTTGTATACCCATGCTTATGTTAGTTTGATTTTGAGCACCCACATGACATTGTGTGCACCCCTGACATGACTTGTCACACCCATTACTTGACACGACACGGTACCGTGCAACTCTTGACATGACATGACACCTATATACATTACTTGACTTGACCTGACGTACCATGGCTTTACCTGTTACCTAATCTTGTTACTGATACCAACAAACTTTACATGTTGTCCCTACGGACATTTCCTGTTGTCTATCCAGACAAACCTGTACCTGCCTGATCATGTGTTGGCATTAGCTCCAGATTACTTAATACCCGACTCGAATACATATAACCTGGGAATATGGGGAAATCAATGATGAAACCTGACTTGTAACTCGACAGTTCGCTACATTTACTGATCAGTTTTAGAGGCTAGGCCAGCCTTGGGATGATGCTGCTGACATCGTCCATCGTTACCCACTACCTTTCAAAGGCTAGGTCAGCCTTGGGATGATGTTGTTGACATCATTCATCGTTACCCCTTTTCCTTTTAGTGCCTAGCGGCATGTCTCGGTTTCAGCCTGAGAATCTTCACCGTGATCCCGGGCACGCACGGGATACTATTGAGTTACATCGATGATGCATCAACTTGATTTCAAAGACTTGAGAGTAGTTAACCCAATAGATCAGTTTAGATTACTCACTGCACACTACCTTTCACTGTCCTGATTTATATTGTTGTTACACCTGCTTTACCTTTTATAATCATACCTGCATGTCTTGCTACCCTGTTTATATATTATTGCTTGACG
Source organism: Agapanthus africanus (assembly GCA_030015575.1). Taxonomy (NCBI): domain Eukaryota; kingdom Viridiplantae; phylum Streptophyta; class Magnoliopsida; order Asparagales; family Amaryllidaceae; genus Agapanthus; species Agapanthus africanus. Next base: position 104,436,138 of record CM057348.1, on the reverse strand, counting down.
TTATGATGCGCTAACGTCTGGGTTTTGCATGACCCAGATCCTCTACCTTTGTTGCAGACTGATCAGGAGTATTGCCGCTGTTAGACCGAGCGGTGAGGATCCTGTTGGTATGCAGTTTTACTTTCCAGGTGTTTTATTTATTGGATCTTTTGCTTCCGCATATTATCATTTCTTGACTCATTTATTCTGGCTCATGGACATGTACTAGATAGTTTAGTTTACTTTCATGTTCTTGATATCTTTACAACCGTAATGTGACTGTAGATGGATTTTTCCTATCCACAGGTAGCATGGTTGGCTATATCACGTGCCTATCTTAGCGTACTCTGGGAAGCGGGGCATGACATCGTGGCAGGACCAGTGTTCATCAAGACAATCTAAATCCCAAATTTCTCGGATCGGCTCTCGGATCGGCCCTCAGATCGGCCCTCATATCTACGTATCATACGTTTCTCGGAAACCCGAGTGCCCAGCTTCGACACTCGAAATTCCACGTATCCATACGTACACGACTCCGGTCGGTATCCCCACGATAACCGCCGGAACCAAGTAATGTCACCGGTAAGGTAGTATCCCCTGCCTCGAGCTCAACGCCAACATCTGCGATCTTCTTGCTCCGGGGTACCTCCGGGCCCCACCATGTACCCGCACACGGCCCACTCCACTCCTCACGTGGGGTATACAAAACTCAGAACCGAGAAATCTCATGGTGGAAGTATCGAAATATCATACCAAGAGAAACCGGGTTTTTCAAACAATGCATAATTTCATGAACTACCACGGTCCTCAAATCCAGAAAACATCAAATAATGAATAAAAATACTTGCATGGATCATTATGATGATATATATATGTATATATACATATATAACAGCGTCTCATACCACTGATATATATATATATATATATATATATATATATATATCACAGCGTCACATACCACTGATATATATCATCAAGGGCAAAACATCATATGAAATCCATATTTCAATGCGTAAATCCATGAAATATAATATATGCAACATAAAACGGTAATATGAGCATATAAAGGAAAAACCGCTATTTAACTGCAACAAGTTATTAAATATATCATGTGGTTCCTAATTTCTCCAAAATCCAACGCAGCATCATATAAAGGTGAACATATAACTATGGCAAGATATGAGTATATACTTATCAATAAAGATGTAATACTCTCCAGGTATATGTGTAGTTATATCAAGGTATATAGGGTGTACATGTAAGTATGTAGGTATGATGTACAAGTAGCTATGTCTCATATGTGTATATACCTATCACTAATGGTACAATACCATATAGGTATATGTGTAGCTAGCATGTAGTCATGGCAAGACATATGTGTAAGCATGTAGGTATACAGGTATGCTATATGTCATATGCACAATGGAATATGAATCAATGTCTGAATGTTCCTTAACCATACAATATCACGTATGTATAGGTGTCAACTATATCTCGTATGTATATGGGTTGTGCGTGTCATAGCAATTATCGACGGTGTGTGTGGGATACAATCAGTGCTCGTGCAACATGAGCCGTCAATAATAGTGCAGTGTCCAATGGGTACAAGTCCATGCACAACAAGTAATAATATGCAGTGAAGTTTATGCGCAAACTCTATTTGTGCAATATAAACATGTGACTAATATCATATCATATCTAGCCCAGACGCATAACGCCATGCGGGCGATTCCCTTGTAGATGTAAAATTTACTCACAAATGATCTTTGGCTAAGTAAAGCCAACCACTCGCTTTCCCTTCTTCGCAGCGTCCGAAGTCCCCGCCTATGTCCCTAAGATCATAAAACAACACAACAAGTATATATTATCAATCGACCAATAACACATACAAACTACGTTTGACCGACGCACCAACTCCAAATATACTCTCAAGTGTTCGTCTAGTGGCTAATGTGAGTAGCGACACTACGAAACCAACCCAAGAGCAAAAGCTATACAGAGTACACGCACCATGTTGGATAACGTAACGCGCGTAGTCGTAACACTAGAAACTAGCAAAGTGATCGCAGATTTTGTATACAGTCAAAACTCAAAAATCAAACAGTACCAAACACACTAAAACCAAAGCAGACAGCTACCCTGAAAAACCCAAACCCTAACTCCCCTACATGGCCGAGGTCGCCGGAATTCTCCCACATGTCGCTGGCCAAATCCGAGCTCCAGGGGTTCGTGCTTCAGCTGAAAGCTTAGGGTCTCTGGTACAACACAACTACACTGCTAGATTTTCTAGTATACACTCGGGGTCACAGCAGATCACAGATATCACAATATGACACTAAAATACGATATGTGCACGAAACATTACTTTTAGTGTTCTAAACTGAAACAAATAAGCTACGCAACACTAAAAGGACCTACTTAACAGATAGAGATTATTACCTACTCCCACAAGGTCAAAGATCCTAGCTTTCCAAGCTCCAAGGCATCTAAGAGCCAAATCAATGATTAAGAAGTGATTTGGGTGAGATTTAGTGAAGTTTGGTGTAGGTTTAGTGAAGGAAAGGTTAAGTGTTCAGTTTGAGGGTTGAGAAATGATGAAAATGATTGAGAATGAGATATATAGAGAGAGAAGGAGAGTGTGAGGTGTTTGGGTGATGAGAGGTAGGTGTAGGGTAAGTGCACCTTGCACTTACTCTCTCCCTCTCAACAATAAATGCAAGCCATGACCCTCTCAATGAGTCACCTTGCCACCTCCCCACAATCCAAAACAACATAGGAAATATCTCCCTCACCACAAAATATCTAGGAGTTTAGGGTTAAGGTTTAACCAAAGGATTGGATTAGCTTAAGGTTGACATGGTTACTAAACAAGATAACATAAACACACCCTCACATTAACATGCACAAGTGTGTGCAAGCCATAAAAAATAATAATAAATTATTAATTAAATGTTATAAAATATGAGGAACCCGAATTGGTAAACTTTTTACAGAAAACCCGCATTATCGCTTAATTAACACTAATCGCTAATCTAAGGTGTTACACTATAGATCCAAATCAATAATTCTCATCTATCTTGGCCAAGGATTTCTGGTGATGGCCACCCGTGCACAGCACGACATCAACCCCCAATACCGGGAGAAACGAATCTCCGAAAATCCGCTCACTGCCTTCATGTGGCTCGGGACTGTACCCAACAAAAAGCTGTTTGCACGACTCCTTTGAGCCGTGGTAGGGTTGTAATCAAAACACAGTGGGAACTCATACGAGACAAATGACTATCTCAAGTCGACAGACTAACCTGTACTCATGTCACCTGAGAACTAACAATAGATATAATACCATCTAGCATGTTCCCGGCGAGTCCGTCCAGTGTAACTCATAACCCAATGAGCACCTATACACTATCTTAGGTGACTAACTGACACCAATCGCTTGTAAAACCGACCACCGCCCCTCGTCGGGGTCTCGAAAAGCATACACTAGTCTACTCCGGAGTATCGATGCCCGGTCTCGATACTCTCTCGATTAGGGACATTTAAAGATGTGCTTATAGACCACCCAGCTCCCACGTATATGATCGTCATCATAATACTGGTAGTCAAGCAAGAATCATGTCGTCTCTATCAACATGTAATAGTAATCTGTAATACCATATAATGCATGTACATGATGATAGAGACAAATCAGATAGCATACTATCATTTTGAGTAAGACTGTTCTACCCGTATAGGTTCTCCCTCAATCATCACAATCACGTACCTGCGATTATAATAATTGACTTGAGAGCACTATAACCAACAGGTTTATATAGCGGTCGCATGGAGCGAATCGGCATGAGATTCTCGCCGTCCGTTACGCTCTTGTCTTACGTTCGCGTTAATGGTGGGATACGCCCATTAATGGAGAGAGAGACCAGCGTGGGATGCAGGACATGGAGCGGCGGAGATCTCGTTTTGGCGAGATACACAGAGCCGTTACGGCGACGTTTGGGCTCCGTGCTCTCGGTGAACAGGAAAGCCGTGAAAGCTCAGCTCGGTGGATAGCTTGGAGACAAGCGGGGAAGCCGAGAAAGTTCAACTCTGTAACAGTTCGGAGACGAGGTGCCGAGAATTGTCCACAATGCATCATATTTATTCATGCTCCGTAGCCCCCAGGAATCTAGCGGGCTTACGTGGATAACACATCATCCACTACGTGTTGTGATCTATAGAATTCCCACTTACGAGCATCATCCCATCAGGCATCAACCGAATATATAGTGAATATATGCCTACTTGGAATTTCTATCTAATTAACATGAGTTAATAAAATTCTGAACAAAGATCAAACCTATCAAAACATTTTCCGTTCCTTAACGTGACAAAAAATTTAAAACCATGAAATCAACAACTTTATGTAGGATTGAAAAAATAATTACATGCTTGTATCGTCGGCCTAGAGGTTGGTCTCATCCTACCATAACCCCAAGGACCCATCCTCTTTGTTATACTTCTTTTGGCGGCGATCCCAACGTATTAGTCGTGGTCATCATTATACTGCTGAGAAAGCCGGAGCAGATCAAAACAATCTTATCTTTTATTTTTAAAAAATCAATAAATGAAGGTCATCTCTATTGCCACATCCAAAATGGTTGCGGCCACAACCCTCATAAATGTGGCCTGCTTTATTTTCTTATTTAACCCTCTTCTTCTTTTTTATTCTAGACATCAATAAACCCATTACAATTATTATATACATTATTCAAGTCTCACAGATTATCTTGATCGCTAAAATAATTTGTTCTCCAAGCACTTAATCACACATATGGCCATTGAAAAATTAATCTTGAAGCAAAACAATATTAGATTCAAGGGCAGAACCCCCTCATAGTTTCACGGTTAACCTGAAAAATTAAAATTGTGAGGATCGAGAATTGGATCAAAACTTACAAATCGTTTATCAACATCCTTCGGATCAAAACCCTAACAATTCAAATCATTCGACTTTCGATTCATAGCACCAATAAAATAGAACTGAAAAATATTACCTTCGCTTTGCGGGATTCGCCATGATCAAATCCCTTCAGTAAGAATTAGGGCCAAGAAAGAGGGAATAAGAGAAATTTATTGACGGGTTAAGTGAATAAATAGCCACTGAATTGTGGAAACGAGAACACAGAGACAAAAACAAACTACTAAAGTCAAGGATAAAATAAGTATGCTAAGATTAAAAAAGAAGAAGGGTAAATAAGGAAACAAAGTATTGGCCATTTATAAGGTTGTGGCCACGGTCATTTTGGCTGTGACAACAAATGTGCCCTAAATGAAAAGTGAAATACTTGCGGTGGAATCCATATAGGCTATATAGATTCCAATTAAATACAAAATGGATCGTAAGATTCAAGTATCTAGATAGTGGATAATATGACCCATTTTGTATCCAATGGAAATGCTTGTAGCCTACGTACTGGATTCCACGGCACCGGTCGTAAAGGTGTTATAGAAAATATAAGCTCCACGTCAGACCCGCATGGACACGTCTCCCTTATCGTATACGTCAACTCACCATAACGTGGATCTTACAAGGATGGTGTCTGGCCAGCTTGTCTTCCCTTCTGCTGGACTAATAAGGAGCCGACGCGTGTGAGGTGTACACGTGGACATCAAAGATCCACGTTTTTGTCGCTATGATAATTAAAGTCAGAAGAGGATGAGGGGTGAGCTGGCACCGAATCTTGTGGATTCATCATGGTGGGACCCACTAATTTCCAACAACCTTACCGGAGATTTATTTCATTGGAAAATAAATTTTTTTATTTATCTAAGGTTATGATAAGCCGCTTTTTCGATTAAAATCCACCTTTGGTAAAGAGAAGTCTAGATTACCAATGAGCAGTAGCTCAGTTGGTTAGAGCGCTTTCGTGGATCTACTGAGTGGGTGTGTGTGGTGGAGTGCATGGGTGTGGTGAGTTAGGACTTACTGGGCAGTATCCAAAAAAATAATAAAAATTAATTTAGGTCGCCGGTTGAGTGTTGGATGTGTTAAAATTTTCATGCATATTGGATAACAACATATGTAGATAGGTTTGCGAAACTACCAGTGTATATGTGAGATACGCATGTCAATACAAAATGATGTAAGTAGTTTTATACGGATTTGTAAGATCGATTCTACATGTTATCCTTACATGAGCACTATTAATTTTGAAAAATCTTAGATCTGAAATAAGAATGGCAATGGAAAATTTTGTAAGCATCACATGACATTCGAAATTCAAATACCAAAACTCCAGAACAAGTTTACAAAATGATGGTCGAATTGTTGGTCTCCTAGCAGGTCCCTAAGATAGAACAAAGTTTTTTATTTTTATTTTTAATTAATGTATGAGGTATTGCCATGATTAACGGAACAGACGGACCTCCGGCTTTTGACGTGGATTTATTAAGAATGCTTTGATGGTTTACGGAAAATCAACTTTTTTTTAACCTTCTCTTGAAAAAGAGAATAGTACATATAGAGCCTTAGGGTTACACCAATGAAAACAGAAATAATTATTATAAGCTATCTTCCTCTTGGCTGGCAATAATTCAGCGGGGTTGAAAATGAAACCTTATTAAATACTAAGCAAAACAACAAGTGTTACAGCCTGGGCATCGCACAACACATGACCTTTGTTTTATCTCCATAAAATCACATGCTTGTTGATAATCACCGTGTTAAACGGGAAGATCGGACTCTTTATGCATGTCCAAGACCCCGATTTATATGGCGTAGTTGTATATGGGTAGCAAAGCAATTTATTGTGGGTTACACCGTTTTCCTTCTAACCGGCTTATTTCTTAGATATCGTCACAACACTTTAATGCACAACGGTCCACCCACACTTCAATTTCCTTTACAGTTAAAACGTTTTGATGCTGAACTTTAAATTATGAGTGCTTCTTCTATCACAAAATACCAACATAAAAAAACGTTGGATTACGAGTTTTGGGAACTTTTCATCAAAGAAAGAATTGATTGAAGACATGAGCTACTCTTGTGAGTTTGCATTATAATACCAGAGATTTTTTTAAAATCGCTTGGCGACAAAGCAGTCGGATTGACAATGAAACAATAAGAGTAAAATTACAAAAAGTTTTTAAAATGTGATATGCGTATGGGAGGGGAGTAAAGTGAGGATTTTTAATCCAAACATTGGTTTCTGATAATAAGACAAAAGCAAAAGAGTTCCTAACAAAAGGTTAGCAAAAATTAACAACAAAGGGCAGCAATAAAATAAATAGTTACTATTTAATAAAACTGCTAATGCTTTTCTAACTTCCTAAATTCTCTTCGCTAAATATCCTAACCGTTGCAATTTGATCATTTTATCAAGGGTTGACTGATAAAAAAAACCCTAAAGTATACCCCAGATACAGCACATATACCCCCTCAAGCGATTTACTAGTGCAAACAGCCTCCCTTGGCAATAATTCAAAAAAGAAAAGAAATTTAAAGCTCTTAAGTTTGTCACCAAACAACTCTGATTAAAATATAATTTAACTTTAAAATTTCTTGTGCCGTTCAAAAAAAATCTAGGGTGCAACGACTTGAGTGGGTATAAGTTTTATAAGAGATGGAAAAATCAGGAATCGATCTTCATACTTCATGAGGTGATTTGTAAAAAGGATACGCAGAAATAAGGTGCACGTTACAAACAAGCTCGAGCTCTTCAGACATTCCGTTGGATTATTTAAGATATTTCTATGAAAGACCCAACACGCATAGCCGCTGATTAAAATGCAAGGAAAAAAGATCAAAGCTATTCTGCACATCGGCTGCAGGCGATATAGCCAACACCTGCTGTTGGAGTTTTTAAACTTGTGGGTTAATTTTTAGTCCCATGTTTTTCTTCAAACATTCTGTTAGAGTTGTGACTTTTGAAAGCCTATAAAGTTTTTAAACTTGTGGGCTGATTTTTAGTCCCATGTTTTTCTTCAAACATTCTGTTGGAGTTGTGACTTTTGAAAGCCTATGAAAAGAAAGCATCTACCATTAATTAATTAAACATGGCTTCTTCTTTATCGATTTTTCTCTGGTCCATATAAAAATTTCGAAGTTCCTTCGATTTTTGCTAACCACAAGGATTTCGGACCCTGCTGTAACCCGAAATATACTTGTTTGAAAACCAATTAGTAAATTTTTTGAGTGATAACAAGTAAATTCTTAAAGAAAGCCGGTTGTGTCTCATGGCTATAAATAATTTACTTGTTCCAATTAACTTTTTGATTCCTAGACCAAAATCTCTTGCACGGGAGGGTGCCTTGAAGTGTTCCCCATGAGAATTTTGGCCGAAAAGTTGAGCACGTGCTTGCACTGACAAATCGCCTGAGAGATATAAATGCTATACGAGGTTAACCGAGGGGGTTTTGTGCATTAATCCTTTGGACATGTTTTTTTAAAGGAAAGTGGTGAAGAAAGTGAGAAATTGGTTTTCCCTTTCTCAAGTTACTTGTTTGAATTATTGGATAAGAAAGGGAATTTTTTTTCTGCCGGCCCCGGGGATTCCATGTAGTCAATCAAGCATTTCATTTGATACAAAGTGGAGCATGCTATCCATCGCCTAGTGATGATACTCATAAGTGGGACTTCCGCAGATCATGACACGTGGTAGATGACGTGTCCCGGGGCTCACGAGACAGGGGCAAACACGATACATTGAAAGCATTCCCCGGGCCTTCGCCCCGAGGATTGGCCCGACCTTCGATGGCCTCCCAGAACACTCCCATGCTCACCTTGCAAAATACCATCGGCTCGCCTCCGAGCCTTCATACACGCTGAACTTCCTCAGCCATCCCTGCTCGCCTCCGAGCCCACATATACGCTGAGCTTCCTCAGCCCTCTCTGCTCGTCTCCGAGTTATCATAGAACCGAGCTTTCTCGGCCTCCCGCTCGCTTCTGAGCCTCCCGCCTAGCTAAGCCTTCCCGATTCTACCGAGCAAACGCAGAGCCCAAACGCCTCCGCCACGACTCCGCGTATCTATCCAGAAGCGAAATATCCGCCACCCAACATCCCGTGTCCCACGCCGTCATAACCCCCCATTAACGAGCGTATCTCGTCATTAATGGGGGGATCCCATCATTCACGCAGGCATAAGTCAGGGGCGTAACTGACGGCGAAGATCTCGCGCCGGCTCGCTCCAAGCGACCACTATAAAAACCCCTCTCTCAGACGACTCATGTAAGGCAATTTCAATCCAACAAACCGCTACTCTGCTCAAATTTCTTGGTTAACTTGATCGTCGGAGGGTCCATGGTGGTATAACCACCGCGGGACTTCTTTACAGGTAGCTCGGCTTCACCCCAAAATCAACCCATTGAGATCCGCACGCTCAAGAAGACGACCATCAACGTCAATCTCAACCCTTCATCAACGCTCGCAACAGATCGACGGAGTACAACATCTGAAAGAGATCCAGGCCTCCATCAGTTGGTGCCGTCTGTAGAAAACGAAATTTTTTCCGCCCATCAAAAGTTGATCTTCCGCTCTCGACTACAAGGTGAGCGAAAACCGTGACTGTTTCCACCAATCAGAGCAAAACTCTGTTCAAATTTTAAATTTGGAAATAAAGCAGTGCTTCATATCAGCGCCAGCGCTGAGAGAGTCAAAGACTCTGAGATGGCGCTCACGTGCAAACCACATGAGCGCTAGCGCTGCGCTCTAAACAGCGCACCACGTGCAAAACGCGTAAGTGCTAGCGCTAAGTGCGCTGCATTCTAAGCAGCACACCACGTGCAAAGCATGAGAGCGCTAGCGCTGGAACTAAATGTTCCCAAACGTTGGATCAAAGATCCAGCGAACATGATTAAAAATCATAAATTTATTAGAATAAAATTCTGTTAAGAAAACATTCTTCAGAATCTTTCCAAATAAAAAGATTTTGCTCTATAAATCAGAGCACCGTCAGATCAATGATCCAATGGTGATTAATAAAAATCACTAAAATACAGAATAAATTCTGTGAGGAGAAAGATTTTCCAATCTTGTTAAAAACAAGAAGATTGCCTTCTGTAAATCAGAAACCCTAGGATCAAAAATTCAACGGTGGGGAAATCCCCAAATCAATTAGAGAAAAGATCTTTTCAACTGATTCAACAAATCAGTTTGCCCTATATAAAGGCCCCAAGACTTCAAGTCTCATATAGAGGAAACCCCCCCTAAACTTGGAGAAATTTCAAAGACAAAGAGCAAGCTCTCAGAAGAAAAAGATTTTCTTCAAGATAAAAAAAGAACAGAGAGATGAAATCATCTCATATAAAAGAAGAATTTACTTTTTTTTCTAAGATCATAGATCTATAAGACCAAGGTCTTTTCACAACAGAGATCAAAGTATCTCATCATAAAAAAATAAGGGGAAAAAACTTAATTTTCTCCAGATCATAGATCTATAAGACAAATTGTTTTTCATAGATTATAATATCTCATTATAAAAGGGGGAGAATAATTCAATTCTCTGAGGATCACAGATCCAAAAAGGCAAAACCTTTCATCAAAAAATATAAGAGATTAAAACATCTCCTGTAAAATAAATAATAAGAACTTTGTTCTTAGATCCATGAAATAAAGTTTCTTATAAGAGAGAACTTAATTCTCAGAGCGCAAAGCTGCCTAAAAAGAGCCTTAGCGCTCTAATTAAATCTAGCGCTCAGTGCTCCAGATTTGGCGCACAGCGCTGCAGAGCCATAGCGCTCAAATCAAAAGAAGCGCTTCGGCGCTCCAAAATTAACGCATAGCGTTGCAGAGCCTTAGCGCTCCAAACTTCACCAGAAGCGCAATGCGCTCATTGTCTGGCGCTCAGCGCCACGTGCTTCTCACGTGTGCGCTACTTCACTAGAAGCGCAATGCGCTCATTGTCTGGCGCCCAGCGCCAAACGCGCCACGTGCTCCTTACTTATGCGCTACTTCACCAGAAGCGCAATGCGCTCATTGTCTGGCGCACAACGCAAAGCGCGCCACGTGCTCCTCACGTGTGCGCTAAGAAAACATAAATTGTTCTATAAATAAAGGCCCTAGAGCTATAATGAGTGCTCATCGCTCAATAAAGGATAAAAAAAATTGTCAGAACCAATGCTCAACATTTTAATTAAGTGGGCCGAGCCCAAAATGGCCACAGAACCCTACCTCAGATTAATTGAGCCCATATGCTCATAAATCTTTGATCTTAGTCCCTAACTGGACTACAGATCTCCCAACCAATATTGGTTAATGGGTACATCTCTTCACTCCTATGATATTTGTCGTTGTAATCTTTCAACGTCTTCAGAGAGGTGACGTGTCCGGACAACCAGACATTCCATGGACTGTGGGGTCCTTAAACTCATGGACTATGATGTCTTTAAACTTTACAGATTATGATGTTTCTAAACTACTATGGACTGTGGGGTCCTTAAACTCATGGACTATGATGTCCTTAAACTTTACAGACTATGGCGTCTTTAAACTGTACCGCAAAGTCCCTAAACTAAAACAATAGAGTCCAAATGCTCTTTTGTTGGATCTAAATGATCCTGTTATGTCGATCTTAGTCTAAAATTAGACTAACGTATTCTTAACAAACGTTTAAGTTGATCTTAGTCTCAAATGAGACTAACGTATCCTTAAATTCAAACCAAAAACCCAAATCTAAGAAAATACGAATTTGGACTAATCCACGCCCTACGGGCGACAACATAAATTAGTCTCCGTATACAATCCACGGACAACCAAAACCAAAACCAAAACAAACACATACGACACGGAGTGACCATCTGGAGAAGGAGAAAGTTGTTACCGCGATGCGGTAGCGTAATTAACTGCAGGGGCTTGCGCCTGCAGGGAAGAGCGTCCCCACAATCAAAAATCCCTCAAACGAGGGGGAATCTGACGAAGTCTGCTACAATGGCCACATCCGTCTAAACCTCTGAAACACGGTGCCATAAATCAACTTGGCATATTTGGAGAGGTGGACGGATAAATCCAAATAGCATCTTCCACCAAAATTCAGGCCAGACGTCCTATACGTCTCGGTCGCGTCTTTCGGCGGAGAACAGATTCTAGCATGCCCGGTGGGACCTTTTCCTCTTTCCACTCCACATTTCGTGTGTCGTGTTTCGTGAACGAATCGCGGTTTGACATGGTTGCCTTTGGATGTGAAGTACTAAGATTTGGTATCTTGCTCCATGTAGAAAATAGAAGATCAATGGTTTTGAACTGCACTAACTGCAACTGCAACTCCCGCTCTGTCCCGTCCGGAGGAGTGACTTACGGGCCCCAAGCGGCCTCCATCTTCGCGATGCCAGTAGAACAGTTGACTCAGGCCACCACTGGACTGTTCTTCGGGACCATGCTCCCACCAATGAGCTTTAACGCCCCAGTGCCATCGCAAGAAGCTCCGAAGAAGTCGGCCTTTGATCGGCTTACGACTGCCGCGGCCCCTCTCAACGGGTCACCCAAATCCAATACCTCGGTTTTCAACAGACTGGGCCAAAGCTCAAGTGGGCCCGTGAAGAATCCTGCGATACCTGAAGAGGCCATCCCGAAACGGATAGCCATCTCTGCTCCAGTGAAAGAAGTCGTCAAAAGAGGTTTCTCCTGCTAAAAGATCAGTCTTTGCAAGACTGGCTGCCCCAACTCCCATTCCAGGCGAAGTCATCAAAGCTGCTACCACCTGTTCGAAAGTCCGCCTTCGACAGGTTAGCCATCCCCTCTCAGCGGACGTCGGTTTTCGACAGGCTAACGACGACAACAATCCCTCATCAGAGAAAGGAGCATGAAGAAGCCACCCCCATAGCTGAGCCAGTCCCGTCTGCTCGACACGCTCGACGTCGCCACTGGCGCTGAGTGAGGAAGGCTGGGGGCAGTTCTTCTTCTGGACTGACTCCGCCAGCTCCAACGGTGGAAGTTGATGCTGCTGTTCCAACTGGGAACATCTTTGAACTACTTAACATGGTGCGCAGGAATTCGCCAACTGCCGTGCTAAAAAAGTCTTCTCCGCCTGTTGAAAAGATCACAAGGGCGAAGCCAGAGGAGCCCCCTCAGCGGCTGTCCTATAAAATTCATAAAGTTTGGCGACAGGTCTAAGACTCGGTGATCAATCAAGACTACTCCGTCGATCGAAGAAGATGAAAGTTCGGCAAGAGAGGGATCACCCTACTATACCACAGAAAGTGTCGTCTACTTGGGTGCCCGCTGCAACGGCTCCCTCAACTTCGACCGATCACAAAAGAAGAAGGTCAGAGAAAATTTCTGTGTCTGCGACGAATCTCAAAGGCACTGAATCCAAACGCCCCAAGTCTGGGGGCGTGGTGGTGCACTCTGTCTATATGGCATCCGGGAAAGAGGATAGCCATATCTCTACGGGCCATCGACCACTCACCAGATCCGTAACAAAGGCCCAGGAGCAACAACAGAAGTTCCAGGAAATGTTAACACAGATGGCCGTACTCACTGGGCCAAGAGAAAGCCCGGAAACGTCGTCAGAGCAGCGTCATGAACAAGAAACTAATGCTGAGTTCTTCCGCAAGATCCTCGAGAAGAAGGACAAAGAGGCAGCGGAATAAGCTACCAAAATAAAACGAATGACGCTTTTATTCCAAGATATGGTCGAGATGATGATACAGCCGGATCCTCCAGCTGAAGACCCACCGATTGTCCTTGAAGACGACAGAGGGGAGACATCGAACCTTCTTCCGGCTTTATCAACGGCCAAAGAGAAGACGATCTCCAAAGCCGCCCTGGATGACTATATAGCTCAATAGATACGAGCTCATCAGGCGAACGAAGCGGCCGGCCAAATTGTTAAGACTGGACGACCCTATCCGGGTTGGTACGATCAAATAAAGTATCCGCCAGGATATACGATCCCTAAATTTCACGTATATAAGGGGACGGGAAATCCACACCAACACGTGGCTCAATTCAGGGATCTGTGCGGCAACACCGGAGGTGACGATAATCTACTGCTTCGCCAATTCGTTGGTACCTTGTCGGAGACAGCGTTTGAATGGTACTCCGAGCTCCTGAACGACTCCGTTAAGACATTTGCAGAAATGGAGTTACTGTTCACACAAAGGTTCGCAAGCGCTAGCGAGCGCACCCCCATCACAGCATTAATTAATGCCAGGGTGAAGCCGGGCGAAACATGGGTGCAGTACGCAATACGGTGGTTGAATCTATGGTCGAAGTGCGAACAGCGCATAGAAGAGGCTCCTGCAGTAGGCATGTTTGTGGGAACCCTTGATCCACAGGCGACCATATCCCAATTCATGATGTTCTTCAAGCCGACCACCTTCCAGGCCTTGATCGACAAGCTGGCCCAAATGGACCAGATGGGTCATAGTCCGTCCTCCTCAAAGACGGATCCTCGGAACGAGAAGGGGAAAGGGAAAGCAACCTTTATCGCCAACGCTCAACAACAACCGAGTGGCCCAAGACCGGTTGTTCGCCAAAGCAATAAACGGCAATCCCTTGATGAGAAGTTGAGACGTCCGTACTCGTTTTCCCGAGATAAAATAAGGAGACTGTTCGAAATAGCAGTGCGCAACGGGCTCAACACTCTACCGGAGTCGAGACACCCACCGCAACCGAACGACGTCAACGATCCCAATTACTGCCCCTACCACCGAGTATTGGGCCATCCGATCGAAGACTGCTATGTCTTCAAAAATTGGGTTGAAGACCAGTATCAACAGGGCAAGTTCGCGCTGTCCGAAAACTGGAAGGTAAATCCGCCACAACAGCACACCTCTAAAAGGGTGGACACGCCGGGGGCATCATACTCATTTATAGAGGAAGCTCCATGGGAAGTCGCTCTTTCAGCCAAGACAAAAAGAATGTTGAAAGATCTTCACACATGCTCGGCAATCAGGTGGAAAAGCCCGCTAGAGCCTGAGATCATTGAGGGAATGCTAAAACCGCGCCCGACGCCGAGAATTGGCAGCGATGGTCAAAACACTCAGGCCCAGCTGTCAAAATCTTCAAAGAAGAAGAAGAAGCCCGTGAAGCCTGATGACAAGTGCACGGACTTGCAAAAGCATATTGACGCGCTGGAGAAATACAACCAAAAGGCGCGAACCCCGGTCACACTCCAAGAATTTCTCAATCATATCCTGGAGGGCGGAGATAGCGACGATGATGAGGGAGACAACTCGTCACAGGAACCGAAAGATTATGTGGCAAGTTGCCGCATGATCTCTCATTCGTCGCTAAATAACAAAGAAGCTCACTCGACATCAGAAGATAATGTAAAGGAGCTGGGGGCAGGATCAATGCCAAAAATCCTTGGAACCGTCATACGGGATGATCAACATGCTACTGCACGAAGCCCGTTAGAAGAGCAAAGCTGATCGAGAACGCCAAATGACCCTATTCGAAGGGGCCAGGCGTCGGCGTCAAGTTGGAGAAGCCGTGATAGGGATGGGTCACAAAACACTCCAACCATATCAAATCACACCTTAAATGGGTGTATTCCACATCAGCGTCATGGATCCTATCACGTGACAAATGCACATGCATACAGGATAAACAACGGACCGAAATGTCCCTAAACTAACAACTGACCGAAATGTCCCTAAACTAACAGCGGACCGAAATGTCCTAAACTAACGATGGACCGCAATGTCCTAAAACTTGCAACTGACCGAGACGTCTATAAACTACTACGGACCGCAGCATCCCAAGGCTGACATAAAAAAACGGTACGTCCATAAGCGAGATGGGCACGGATGAAAACCCGAAAGGGCTCCGTGAGTAAAAACAGCAGGGCTACCGGCGAGTTTGTGAAAACCCGAAAAGGCGCAATCTCGTTAAAAGACACTTGCAAGGTCCTGTCGACCCTGTAAGGAGAAAATACCTGCGTGAGATCCTTACGACTCACAAGGGAGAAACACACTTAAAAATCCCCACGATTCCTAAGGAGAAAACACACTTACGAGATCCTCACGACTCGTAAGGAGAATTACCCTTTGAGACCCTCACGGCTCATAGGATTCATAAGCCTTAAGCTACAGGGATCTGAACCTGTTCTTAAGCCATCACAACCTACAGACTGCCCTACAAGTATTTCAATATTAACCCTTGTATACAATCCACGGGCACGAATAAACATTTCCCTAACAGAGCCCCACCAGCGACTAGGGATATGCTAGCACGGTGAACAAACCCTTGTAAGTACTCTCGACTTATGAGGAGAAAACACTCTTGTAAGGTCCTTACGACTTATAAGAGATCATACACTTAAGAATCCTCACGATTTTTAAGGAGAAAACGCACCTACAGGATCCTCACGACTCATAGGGAGAAACACCATTATGAGACTTATACGGCTCATAAAGTCAAAAGCCTTAGTCGACAGGATCCTAACCCTGTTTGCTAAGCCACCTTTGCTCGAACCGAAGAAGGCAAATGATGATTCGCTCCTGACAATGTCCCAGTTGCAGCGATATTGATACCTAAATCGGTATCAAATCCCAAGTCCTTTCACGACAAATGATGATTCGCTCCTGGTAATGTCCCCGTGGTAGCGATGTTGATGCCTGAATCGAAATCAAATTCCAAGTCCTTTCACGGCAAATGATGATTTGCTCCTGGCAATATTCCAGTCGCAGCGATCCTGATGCTAAGACTGGCATCAGATTCCAAGTTCCATACTCGCGATAAAAAATCAGCGAGCCAAAAATGCATATGAAATAGCCGAAATGATGGGGCAACTTGCAACAAAATCAGCAAGTAAAACACATGTATACAAAATAGCCGAAATGGTTGGGCAACTCACAATAAAAAACAGCGAGTAAAAAGAAAAAAAATAGCCGAAATGATTGGGCACCGCGAAAAATATCCGAAATGATTGGGCAATCGCGACTTTTGCGATATAAAAAGCTGAAATGATAGAGCATCGCGGAAAGAAAAAAAATTGAAATTAAATAAAACTTTTTGCCCTACAAATGAGATCACATCGATCCCTGTATACAATCCATGGGCGTAAACGAAAAGGGAACCACATGTCCCCCACCAGATCCTGTCAAAAGGGAAAGTAAGATCTCAACAGTAACATCTGCATCCCAGAAGATCAACAACGGCGTTCCTTCTTATGCCAGCAGGGCACGGAAGCGACACAACGAAACAGAGCCATGGCAAAGCCCCTAGTTCCAAATCTTAACGGCAACATCTACATCCTAAAAATCAGCAATGGTGATCCTCGATATTCCAACAGGATTCGGACGCAACATCACCAAATAGAGCCACAGCAAAGTCCCTAGTTCCAAGACTCTACGGTCCACAGACAACCTGGAGTCAACCAATGACCTCCCCGCCGGATCAACGCTCCGTCTCGGAAACAAGTCAACCAATGAACTCCCCGCCGGATCAACGCTTTATCTTGGAAACAAGTCAATCAACTCCGAGGAAATCAGTGTCTTTGGCAAATACCTCGATACAGGGAAATCAGCGTTGACGATAGCATCTCGATTCGCGTCGACCCGCAAGGAAATCAGTGTCTTTGCAGGAATACCTCGATTCATCTCAACTCCGAGGAAATCAGTGTCCTTGGCAAATACCTCTATTCAGGGAAATCAACGTTCTTGACGAGAGCATCTCGATTCGCATCGACCCGCAAGGAAATCAATGTCTTTGCAGGAATATCTCGATTCGTCTCAACTCCGGGGAAATCAGTGTCCTTGGCAAATACCTCGATTCATGGAAATCAGCGTCCTTGACGATAGCATCTCGATTCGCGTCGACCCGCAAGGAAATCAGTGTCTTTGCAGGAATACCTCGATTCAGGGAAATCAGCGTCCTTGATGAGAGCATCTCGATTTGCGTCGACCCGCAAGGAAATCAGTGTCTTTGCAGGAATACCTCGATTCATCTCAACTCCGAGGAAATTAGTGTCCTTAGAAAATACCTCGATTAAGGAAAATCAGCGTCCTTGACGAGAGCATCTCGATTCGCGTCGACCCACAAGGAAATCAGTGTCTTTGCAGAAATACCTCGATTCGTCTCAACCCCGAGGAAATCGGTGTCCTTGGCAAATACCTCGATTCATGGAAATCAGCGTCCTTGACGAGAGCATCTCGATTCGCGTCGACCTGTAAGGAAATCAGTGTCTTTGCAGGAATACCTCGATTCGTCTCAACTCCGAGGAAATCGGTGTCCTTGGCAAATACCTCGATTCATGGAAATCAGCGTCCTTGACGAGAGCATCTCGATTCGCGTCGACCTGCAAGGAAATCAGTGTCTTTGCAGGAATACCTCGATTCGTCTCAACTCCGAGGAAATCAGTGTCCTTGGAAAATACATCGATTCAGTGAAATCAGCGTCCTTGACGAGAGTATCTCGATTCGCGTCGACCCGTAAGGAAATCAGTGTCTTTGCAGGAATACATCAATTCGTCTCAACCCCGAGGAAATCAGTGTCCTTGGAAAATACCTCGATTCAGGGAAATCAGTGTCCTTGACGAGAACATCTCGATTCGTGCCGACCCGCAGAGAAATCAGTGTCTCTGCAGGAATATACGACGTCAACGAAACGGAGCTACGGCAGAGTCCCTAGTTCCAAGTCTCAACGGCCACATCTACGGCCTGGAGACCCACAACAGCGTTCCTCCTCATTCCAGTAGGATGCAGACGTGACATCAACCAACGGAGCCATGGCAAAGTCCCATAGTTCCAGATCTCAACGGTTCACAGATAACCTAGAGACTACCTCGACATTCGTCTTGTTACAACAGGCGCAACGTCAGCAAAGAAGAGCCGCGACAAAGTTCCCAGTTCCAGGACTCGGCGGTGCACAGACAACCGAGAGTCAACCCCTGACCCCGTAAGACCAAAGTCAATCCTGACCCCGTATGGCTAAAGTCAACCCCTGACCCCGTACGGCCAAAGTCAATCTTGACCCCGTATGCCCCGTACGGCCAAAGTCAATCTTGACCCCGTATGACTAAAGTCAACCCCTGACCACTTACGAACAAAGTCAATCCTGACCCCGTATGGCTAAAGTCAACCCCCCTGACCCCGCGGAACACGGCTAAAGTCAATTCTGACCCCGTGGAAAATTGCCAAAGTCAACTCTCGACCTCCCCGTCAAAGCAACGCTTTGATTCGGGAGCAGGTCAACTCATCAATCACTTACGAGTCCTCTCGACTTGTAAGGAAGAAAATTCTCTTGTGAGATCCTTACGACTTTCAAGAGAAAAGCACAATTAGAAACCCTCACAATTCCTAAGGAGAAAATACACCTATGAGATCCTCTCGACTCGTAGGGAGAAAAATCTTTATGAGACCCTCACGGCTCATAAATTTGAAAAGTCTTAGGTGGCAGATCCTAACCCTGTCTCCTAAGCCATCATTGCCCTGCAGGAAGGTCAAGATAGACTATCTACGGGCCATATTCTCCGAAGTCGAACATCGGCAAGAAGGGAAACAATCACTTATGAGTTCTCTCGACTTGTAAGGAAGAAAATTCTCTTGTGAGATCCTTACGACTCTCAAGAAAAAACACACTTAGGAATCCTCACGATTTCTAAGGAGAAAATACACCTACGAGATCCTCACGACTTGTAGGGAGAAAAAATCTTTATGAGACCCTCATGGCTCATAAAATTGTAAAGTCTTAAACGACAGATCCTAACCCTGTTTCCTAAACCATCACCAACCTGTAAAGAGTCCAAGATGGATAGCTACATACTATCTACAGGCCATACTTGCTAAAATCACATGGCAACAACACATCAAAGAGAAGAAAGCAACAGTAGAACAAAAAAATGTGTATCTTTTATTCATGAATTCAATTGAGTACAAGACGAATCATATAAAAGAATAAAAATAGATACTTGTTATTCAAAGATTACAAGTGTTCAATCTATACAAAAACAGTTACTGAGAGGGAGGCGTCTTCAATAAATCAGCTAGCTGCTCGCGCACTCCTCACAACTTCTTCTCACGATCAGCCGCTGATCAATTTTCTGCTGAGCAGCCTCCTGACTCTGCGCAACCTGCTCACTAAGATCAAGCTTCTTCCTCAGCACCAGCCCGTTAGAGATACATCATTGAAGGTTTTCAAAGATGGAGTTCAGCTGGGCATCATTTGCTACGACCTCAGTGCGTAGTTGAACAAATTCAGCGGAAGTCGCCTCACGTTCCTTTCGCTTAAGGGTTGCCTCTCATTCGAAATGGCGAAGGAACGGAACGCTCTGCAAAACCCATGCAGCTCGCTGGGAGTTCAAAGCCAACACCTCCGGAACAGGATGCCTAAGCTCAAGCTCATACAGGCAGGCCTCAATCTTCCTGCAGTGATTAACCCAAGACTTAACGACGCCTTCGCTATGGAAGTTCACGAGCATCGCCAGCATGGGATTAACCTCGGCAGCAAAATCTGTAGCAAATGCAGGGGCCTCCGCGTCAAGCTCCTCGATGCACTCACTTAACATGCGCAGGCTGGTCACGGCGTCCTTGGAAGATGGACGTCTAGAAAAGGGCCCTGCCGGCATTAAGATGAGAGATTCGAAAGGAGCTGGAGTCGGCGCGACTGCTTCAAAACAAATCATAGTCAGATATTGGATTAAGAGATAAAAAAGATACAAGAGCAATGAAGGCTACTATACCGGTATGGCAGGTGGCAGAGATGGGAGTACTGGTGGCGCGACAATACTCTTGTCCCTTCCTTCAATTTGTAGTGTTGTAATCAACT
The DNA here is from genome assembly GCA_030015575.1 of Agapanthus africanus. NCBI lineage: Eukaryota > Viridiplantae > Streptophyta > Magnoliopsida > Asparagales > Amaryllidaceae > Agapanthus > Agapanthus africanus. The sequence continues at coordinate 104,415,472 of CM057348.1, read as the reverse complement.
TAAAGTTAACAACGGCAAGGTCACGCATTAAAAAAAAGAAAAGACGTCGGTTAGAGAAGATATCCACTGGCACCAGCAGGCAGACTAACTTCCGACTGGAAGGAGAAGTGCGGGTTCAACACTTCGAGGAGAACTCCTGCAAAGTTACGATGATACACAGTCAGTACACGAAAGATTATGTCCCTGATTTAAATTAATCGCAAACCCATACCTTCCAGCATTTGAGAGGATATAAGAGAAGACAAAGGGGCAGCGACCGTCAAAACATCAGCTGGTGGTGCTTCTTCAGGTGTCACAACCTCAGCGTTCACCACACCTACATTTGAAAGGAACAAAATGTCATCAGAAGGGATTGCAAAATGAAAAGAATGCAGCGACCCAAGACCTACCAGACAGATTATCAGCCAAAACGGTGACGGAAGCATCGCCAAGCATCATGACTTCTTCAGTCTCATTTGGGGAGACAGTTTCGGCACCAATGGCTTCATCCCCCGATTCTACGAGAGCCGTCGTGACACTTGCAATGCCGGGCGATGGCAGGGAACCGCAAGGGGAAAGAGTGGCAATTGGAGCAGTCCCAGACTCTTGGGAGTGAGTAGCCATTTCAGGCTCAGCGGCTGTCGTTATTCCGCCTGCTGCCTCATCGCCAAGATTTACCCGTGCAGGATATGATATATGAGAATCTGAAGATCAAACTCTAATAAAAGGACCCAGTGTTACGTTACTTAGAGACGGCTTTTCGACTGCCTCCTGAGCCACGCGCAAAACCTGTCTACGAACGGTAGACAAGGCGGCTGGAGAATCTTCGGAAGAAATAATGACGAATGGAATAGCGCTTGAGCCTGCACCTATAGCCAAAGCAGCATCATGTTCCTTAGTTGCGCGCTTTCTACGCTTCTCGCCGGCCTTGGCAGAGAGAAGTGACCTCCTCAGAGCCTCCGTCAAGGAGATATCATCATCCGAACCAAGTTTTGCCTCTGGAGCCTCTACGGCGTCCGTCATCGGCTGTTTGAGCGAGGCTTCTTTCGGCAGTACCGGGGGAGCTGGGACTTCGGCGGCCGGCCTTGGGAGAGTCACCGCGTCACCACTCGCAATCGGCACTGCACTTGGGATAACCTGAGTCGAAGTAGTACCTGCAATAAGATGGAAAAGAAGAGTTAGTTTACCCATAAAAACGGGAATGGAGGCACAATGAGCCGAAATATACCAATGCCCAAGGAAGCACGAAGCCTTTCCTCCTCTTCAAAAGTCTTGAGAGAAGCCGCGAGAGCTTGTTCAATAGAGATGCCTGTTGAAGAAGGAGTATCAGTCAAAGCATGATAATAAAAACGTAACAACGAAAAGATACAACTGAAGTCTACCTGATTGTACGAGGGTGACCGGTCCTGCTTTGTAGCCAGCTAATCGCTCGGAAGCTGCAATAGCAGCCTCAAGGTCGGTATCGTCCGGCGCCATGAATAAGCCTTCATTGGTCCCGTATTCGCTCAAGCCCTCGCTTTAAGGAGCATGGGGATCTTGGCAAAATACAACGTCTGCAGAAAGTATAGACTTTTTTTTTCTTCTGACGAGCGCCGGTAGCCGATAACACAAGCTTGCGCTTGGTGGGCAACTTTGGGCGACGAGTCCCAATTTCCGTACCCACGCCGGACTCAGGATACGCCACAACTGCCACTTCGACGGGAGCACGGGGTAGCGGCTGCTCGGGCATCTCACGTGGTACCACAACCACAGCAACCTCTCTCAAAGGAGGACGAACGATGGTCCGTTGCTTCAAAGGAATAGCTGGATTACCAGCAGGGGCTGCACCCTCACGATCAAGCAACAACTTCTTTTCCTCCCTGATGACGACACCCATCGCGTGCTGGTAGCACGCCACGTACACGTTCAACACCTTCGGGATGCAGCCTGGCTCACTGATAAATAAGTTAAACCCGGTGTTGAGCCTCGTGAAATGGTGTAGCGCGTTGCAGATGCCTTCTTCTATGGCAATCGGCTCAGCTAGAAAGGCCTCGAGCGGAACACCCTGATAATAGCCAGATTATTGGGCAAAACGATGTGGGTTATATCTCATAAACAACGCTCATCATTCTGCCTAAACACCAGAAAGCCCGGCCTGATTGAATATAGATGAAGAATCTCCCGAGCTTTCAAGGTAGAGGCGCCGTCTTTAAAGGCGTCCCGCAGCGGCTGCATCGTCTTTGCAGATTCTTTACCGATATTTAAGATCTTATCAACGAAGGTCATGCCATCCCCGACGGTGCGCGGGCGAAGGATTAAGCCCCGAGCCTCTCGCGGAGTCGGTTCCAAAATGGAAGCGTCAACTAGCCGCAGCAGGCGAGAAAGTTATATCTTTCATAAAAGGGGGGCCTTTTATGAACTCCAAAGGTGCCAAGCACATACAACACGAGCCACGAGGTGAAATAATGCATCGAGAAATTTACGGGCTGCACCCCCGGTTGGGTAGTATCTGCCGCTAGGCTGATGCCGTGATATAAATGGGCTAACCCAGCGACCCTGACGGCCAATTTCACCCCAATAACCATTCAATGAGCTGGGTAGAAAACGGACGGCCTCATACGGCGAGGTTGCATCGGAAGCGCAAACCAGCTTAGCCATAGCCCGAGAAACCCCAAAAAGAACGCTTCTTCGTCAATCCTAGAAGCTGCAAGCTCTGCAAAAGAGACGACCGGGGTGTCAGGGAGAAAGAAACTCTTCTGATCCGCCTCCGCCGTCAGCAGGTTGCCCAAACCTAAGCCAAAAGGATCGTCGAGTTTGGCGAATTTTGTGGCTTCCTTCGACAGGACTTCCGGGATGAGAAAACGAGTGATGAAGTCTGTGAAATTAACCCCACGGCTCCCAGATTCAAGAAATAAGCCCTCGTAGATATTCAACACTTTAATCAAACTTGGGGATTGATATTGAATGGAATTTTTCGGGGTAAGGCCCATCATCACCGACCTGGCAGCAAAGACGTACTCATCATGAGGAAGTAGTTCCTCATAATGCTCCCCTCTAACGGGAAAGATAAAGATCTTCACGAACTTCTCTAGAGAGATTGAGACCTCCCAATCCAACAAAAGGAAGGTGTGAGTTGGAACGTTCTATTGTTCCAAAAATGCTTTTACCCACCATGTAGGAGGCGTGGAGTACTGAAAAAGAGAAACGTAAATCGCGGGATACAACCCGAGCCTCAGCAACTGCAACCTCTTGGCGGACAAAATGTACCGGGCCCACTGCAAATATCCGGCTGGGTGACGGGGAGTTAATCCTATGTTATAAGGTTGTCCCCAAGGACGTGACTCACCTTGACATATACGTCGCTCCAAGATATCCAATGCCATTGGAGGCTGTACGGGTATCGCAGCCAAAGAAGGCTGAAGGAGACCATCTGAAGTCCAATTGACCTCCTCCACAGTGTAGTTCACTAGGGGTGGGTCGGCGTAAGAGATCGCTGAAATGGGCTCCGAGGGTGTCTCGCAAGAAAAGCTCCGTCGGCCCCTGATAATTTGATTGTACCATGTTCCCCATAGATGAAGATTCTTGTGCTCCGGGTCGTGATCTTTTATAAGTGCGAAAACTTCTCGGTCTACTGGCGCTGCAGGGAACCCGCTTTCTGAACGGACAAAGGGAAATGAAGTATCGAAAGACATATTACCTGCGCAGAAAAGAACAAAGTTAGCCGTCAATGCTACAAGTCAAGTTCGGTACTTGGTACTTTAAATCTGTACCACACTGCAATGCAGTAAAAAGGGGGCCAAAGGGGACCCACACAATCTAGATGATAACTCATCATTAATAAAACAGTCTCATCATTTGATGAGACTATCATTAAACGAGGAAATCCTCAAAAGATTCTCATTTAATGAGGACCCCTCAGGCCAAGGAGTAAATCTCCCATTGAGAGCAACACTCTATAACAGAGTGACATCTGTCAAATCTGATGATGAAAAGAATAAAATTCCTCAAAAATCTTGAGGAGCCATGCTCTGTAAAATGATGGAATAACCCATCAGAAAATTTAAAGCAAAGCTTTTTAATGAATCAAAATTCCGAGATCTTCAAGATCTATGAACAAACTCTAAGAGTTTTCATGAAAGATTAACAAATCTATATGATTTGAAAAGAGCAAAGTTCTGTTAATGGGTTAAGAAACCCTAAGAAAGATCTCTTTAGATATATGAAGAGCAAAGCTCTATTAAGAAACCCTAAAAAATCTATATGATTTGAAAAGAGCAAAACTCTGTTAATGGGTGAAACCCTAGAAAGATTTAATCTTTACCTAAATTTTTGACAGTGTTTTGTCCCTAAGAAAATTTTTAAGACGAAGAGCTATGCTCTGAAGGAGAAATAATTCTCAGAAAAAAGTAAGAAGATCAACAGAGATCATCTCAAAGGGCCAAGGGTCCTATTTATAGGCCTAGAGAGCCATTTAAACTTCTGAGTTGATCCAATGGCAGAGATGCTACCACCGCTGCACTCACGTGTGGGCCACGTGAGCGCAACGGTGGGGGATCATTTTTTTCCCCCAATCAGAGCAAACCTCTGTTCAAATTTCAATTTTGAAATAAAGCAGTGCTTCATAGCAGCGCCAGCGCCGAGAGAGTCGAAGACTCTGAAATGTCGCTCACGTGCAAACCACATGAGCGCTAGCGCTAATAGTGTTGCACTCTAAGCAGCGCACCACGTGCAAAGCGCCTAAGCGCTAGCGCTAAGTGTGTTGCACTCTAAGCAGCGCACCACGTGCAAAGCACGAGAGCGCTAGCGCTGTAACTAAATGTTCCCAAACGTTGGATCAAAGATCCAACGAACATGAGTAAAAATCATCAATTTATCAGAATAAAATTCTGTTAAGAAAACATTCTTCAGAATCTTTCCAAACAAAAAGATTTTGCTCTGTAAATCAGAGCACCGTCAGATTAATGATCCAATGGTGATTAAAAAATCACTAAAATACAGAATAAATTCTGTGTGGGGAAAGATTTCCTAATCTTGTTAAAAACAAGAAAATTACTTTCTGTAAATCAGAAGCCCTAGGATCAAAGATCCAACGCTGGGGAAATCCCTAAATCAATTAGAGAAAAGATTTCTTCAACTGATTCAACAAATCAGTTCGCCATATATAAAGGCCCCAAGACTTCAAGTCTCATATAGAGGAACCCCTCCATAAACTTGGAGAAATTTCAAAGACAAAGAGCAAGCTCTCAGAAGAAGAAGATTTTCTTCAAAGTAAAAAAAGAACTAAGATCATAGATCTATAAGACCAAGGTCTTTTCACAACAGAGATCAAAGTATCTCATCATAAAAAAATAAGGGGAAAAAACTTAATCTTCTTCAGATCATAAATCTATAAGACAAATTGTCTTTCAGTGATTATAATATCTCATTATAAAATGGGGGAGAATAATTCAATTCTCTTAGGATCACAGATCCAAAAAGGCAAAGCCTTTCATCAAAAAATATAAGTGATTGAAATATCTCCTATAAAATAAGTAATAAGAACTTTGTTCTTAAATCCATGAGACAAAGTCTCTTATAAGAGAGAACTTAATTCTCAGAGCGCAAAGCCGCCTAAAAAGAGCCTTAGTGCTCTAATTAAATCTAGCACTCAGCGCTTCAAATCTGACGCACAGCGCTGCAGAGCCATAGCGTTCCAATCAAAACAAGCGCTTAAGCGCTCCAAAATTAACGCATAACGTTGCAAAGCCTTAGCGCTCCAAACTTCACCAGAAGCACAATGCGCTCATTGTTTAGCGCTTAGCGCCAAGCGCGCCACGTGCTCCTCACGTATGCGCTACTTCACCAGAAGTGCAATGCGCTCATTGTCTGGCGCTCAGCGCCAAGCGTGCCACGTGCTCCTCACGTGTGCGCTACTTCACCAGAAGCGCAATGCGCTCATTGTCTGGCGCACAGCACCAAGCGCGCCACGTGCTCCTCACGTGTGCGCTAAGAGAACATAAATTGTTCTATAAATAAAGGCCCTAGAGCTATAATGAGTGCTCAACACTCAATAAAGGACAAAAACAATTGTCAGAATTAATGCTCAACATTTTAATTAAGTGGGCCGAGCCCAAAGTGGCCACAGAACCCTACCTCAGATTAATTGAGCCCATATGCTCATAAATCTTTGATCTTAGTCCCAAACTGGACTACAGATCTCCCAACCAATATTGGTTCAAGGGTACATCTCTTCACTCCTCTGATATTTGTCGTTGTAATCCTTCAACGTCTTCAGAGAGGTGACGGGTCCCGACAACCAGACATTCCATGGACTGTGGGGTCCTTAAACTCATGGACTATGATGTCCTTAAACTTTACAGACTATGATGTCTCTAAACTACTATGGACTGTGGGGTCCTTAAACTCATGGACTATGATGTCCTTCAACTTTACAGACTATGATGTCTTTAAACTGGACCGCAAAGTCCCTAAACTAAAACAATAGAGTCCAAATGCTCTTTTGTTGGATCTAAATGATCTTGTTAAGTCGATCTTAGTCTAAAATTAGACTAACGTATCCTTACAAACGTTTAAGTTGATCTTAGTCTCAAATGAGACTAACGTATCCTTAAACCCAAACCAAAAACCCAAATATAAGAAAATACGGATTTGGACTAATCCACGCCCTACGGGCGACAACATAAATTAGTCTCCATATATAATCCACGGGCAACTAAAACCAAAAACAAAACAAACACATACGACAAGGAGTGACCATCTGGAGAAGGAGAAAGTTGTTACCGCGATGCGGTAGCGTAATTAAATACAGGGGCTTGTGCTTGTAGGGAAGAGCGTCCCCACAATCAAAACCCCCTCAAACGAGGGGGAATCTGACGAAGTCTGCTACAGCGGCCGCATCCGTCTAAACCTTTGATACACGGTGCCATAAATCAACTTGGTATCTTCGGAGAGGTGGACGGATAAATCCAAAAAGCATCTACCCCCAAAATTTAGGCCAGACGTCCCAACGTCTCGGTCGCGTCTTTCGGCAGAGAACAGTGACGATCCCAGCACAAGCCACCGCCCTCCCCACAACAGAGGCGCGGATGGATCTACTCCCCCGCCGAACGCCATCTACGCCCTTTCGACACGAGTCGACAGGCTGGCGTACATAGTCGACGCCCTTGTCCGTATCCAAACAGCGGGCCCAGCCTCCCAGGTCGCCCTTCCCCCTCTTAGGGATCACGACCTCCGCAGAGGGGGGATGACACTGCCCATGCTGGCGCCACCGAACAACGCTGTGCTCACTCCGGCGACCGTAGCTCCCCCGTGGCAACCGATTCTATGGCCCGCTTGGCGCCACACGGCACTACGCCGTTGTCTCATGAAAGAGCCCATCGTCCCGAGGCCCGCCGTGTTCCCGTCCTTCCCAAGGAGGTATCGGTCAGCTCGCTTGCTCCCAGGCATGACCGGCACCCTCTCCCTCGATGGGATCGCACGAACGACACTCGCCGTGAAGACTTAAGAAGGACCTCGCCGGAGGACCTAAGGAATTTGATAGAATGGAATCAGAGTCGCAGCCTGGCGCAGACCATAAGCAGGAAGGGCCACCACTCTGACTACGCCGAATCCTCGAAGTATCACGACCGCCTCGACGCCCTCGAAATGAAAATCGAGGGTATACATCGGGAGGGTCATCCATCCGGTGAAGGGGCCAGATACACCGCCGACTCACTTACGAAACCCTTCACCGAAGAGTTGCTCGCCGTAGACGTCTCGTCCAGGAACAAACCCCCAAGATGGCCCTCTTCGACGGGAAATTCGATCCAAAGGACCATCTGGACGCATTTACGGCGGGCATGAGCTTCCAGGATAACTCCGACGCTGCTCAATGCCGAGCATTTCCCGCCACCCTAATCCGCGCCGAACGGGACAGGTTCCGAGGACTCACGTCATGCTCCATCTCTACCTTTGATGAGCTGGGCCCCCAGTTCCTCGGCCACTTCGTCGGAAACAGACGACAGAAGCGGACTGTCGATTACCTCTTCACCATAAAGAGCGGGGATAAGGAATCCTTTAAAGGATACGTCACTCGCTTCTACAACGCTCCTCTCGAGGTCCCCGAGCACCGGGACGAAACTATCATCACCGCTCTAAGGTCGGGTCTTAGGCACATACAGTGGCTCCGCTCTTTTGCATTAGCACAACCTAAGACCATGGCCGAGGTAAAAGCTTGGACCGGCGAGAGATCCAACTCGAGTCTGAGGTGAACGCCAACCTGTCCCGGGGCAACCAAGCCGACCAAAAGAAGAGGGGTGGAGAAGAGAAGAAGAAGGTCGACCGGCCAAAACCATACTCCCCAAAGTTTCAGGAGTATACTACTCTCAACATCTCCCAGACTGAACTGTTAGAGGAGGCGAAGGGCGAGCGATTCTTCGAGCTCCCGCCGGTCACCCATAGAGCGGCTAAACGTATCCGTGGCCCGTACTGCGCCTTCCATAGGTCGCAGAGCCACCCGACCGAGAACTGTAAACAACTCCGTGATTACATCGAGGAGCTGATCCGCTCTGGCCACTTGGCGAAGTACCTGCGAGACAAGCGACAGGCAGACAGGGAGCACGAGAACCAGCCCCCTCCCAGCGAATTAACGATCGGCCAAATCATGGTCGTTTTCTCGGGGTCTGCTCATGGAGCCGGCGAGACTCACTGCCTCCTACCCGTCGAGGGAACAAGAGACCCGCCCCAGAATAAGTGCAGGACCACCGAACCCATCACCTTCACTGATGAGGACCTCCACGGTATATCCGTGCCTCACAACGACTCTCTAGTGATTACGGCACGGGTCCACCGTTATGAGGTCCAGAGGATACTGGTAGATTCCGGGAGCTCGGTGGATATCCTCTTCTATGACCGCTTCCAGCGTATGGGGCTGGGGCCGTCCGACCTACGGCCAAGCTCCCACGTCCTATAGGGTTTACTAACCACTCCATTCCGGCCGAGAGAGTGGTCACCCTTGTAGGGTGTTTTTCTTCACACCATTGAAATGGGAATACGCGTGCGCTTGTCAGGCATACTACAGATTCCCCCTGCCTATGGTAGATGGGGGGTTTATTGATTGTGGGTATCCGAATCTCCAACCCCCGCGGACTAAGCTGTCGTTAATTACCCCTCACCTTTGGAGCGAGGGAACCTCCGATTGACGGGTCAAACTGGTCATACGAACTTGATGTGCAGTGTACGTATGTTTTGAAAGGGTTTTGGATATATCGGGGCCCCCGAAGAGTTTTACGAGGGTCCCTCTACCCGGATAGCGGGCTGGGGGTTAAGAGGGCTAGCAACCGCCTTGCGGGGCATGCGGCAGCGCCCCGTTAGAAAATTTATCCTGACGGGGGACGTGTTTCTGGTGTGAAGTGTACGAAAAATGAGGGGTGAGGAGCATCTTAAAGATGTGTGCCAGGCGTGTAGGCGCTGTGCGCCGGCGGGTCACGTGCGCAGCACGCGACCGCTGGGCCCCGGCGGGTCACGTGCGCAGCACGCGACCGCTGGGCGCCCGCGGGTCACGTTCCCTGCACGCGACTGCTGGGCGCCCGCGGGTCACGTTCCCTGCACGCGATCGCTGGGCGCCCGCGGGTCACGTGCACGGCACGCGATCGCTGGGCGCCCGCGGGTCACGTGCACGGCACGCGACCGCTGGAAACACCAGCGGTAAAAGGGGCTTAGCCTCTGGGTTAGGAGTTGAACTCCTAAGGGGTGTAATACCCAGTTTTCTTTGAACATATTTTCCGTATTTATAAATAAAAGTTTCCCCAAAATTTTTCTATTAGAGAATTCCTATAAATAATTTCCTACACTTTCTAATATTAATTTACTAACTTTTATTAAATTAAATCTTTCTATTTCTCCCAAATTATTTTCCTAATCTACCCAGACCCTTACTCTTTCTATTTCTCCTAAATTATTTTCCTAATCTATTCCAGCCCATGACCCACACCCTGACCCCTTTTATTTAATTTTTCCCTAAATCTTTCTACCATCGACCTAACTCCTAAAGCTAAGCCCAAATCCTTTCCCCCAAACCCGACCCGACCCGACCCGAACACTCACCCCCACACTCCTTTCTTCTTCTTCTCCCTTGCCTTCTGTTCCCGCCCTTCTAGCCACGATCTCCCCCACGACCCGCTCCACCCAAACGACCACTTCCTCGCCTCCCCCCTCAACCGCTCCCACGAGATCCTCGCAATTTCCCCTCTCCTCGCGCTCACCCACGACCCAGCTAATGCCTCCCCCTCTTCTCGCAACCGCTCGGCCACACCACTGCCCTTCGAGATCCCAACCTCGATCTTTTGAGCAACTCCTCTCTCTCTCACTACCCCACTTCTGCTTCCCATTACTGCACCCCTGCCTCACCCCATGTCTCCCTTCTCTGCTTCTTCTTCTTCGTTCTTTTCTCGCCTTCCTCCTCTCGAAACCCCAACTCACGCCTGCGTCACCGTCGCCACCACCGTCGACCCCTCGTCCTCACATCCATTACCTCATCTCGCCTTCCATCCCCGACGACGAACCCCTGCACCGAGAAACCCTACGACCACGACACCCATCCCTCGTCGTTGTCGCCTCGTCGTCATCATTACCGTCGGACTCGTCGGCCTCCCCTCGCCCATCTCCTCCTCGAATCACCTCTCTCCTCCTCCTCCCAACACCATGACCGCCATCACCAGACACCCCAGAACGCCGATCCTTGCACATTCAAACCCACAGCCTTGACACCGCCTCCATCGTTCACCGACCATCGCCAGCACTGCCTTCACGTCCTCCTCTTCTTCCTTCTCGTCACCGACACAACACCACTACTATCATCACCATTGCTGCCTCATGTCGCCATTGCGCCATCTTCAAAGCCAAAGCCCAAGCCCTCAATCTTCATGAACCGTGGCAACTATCACCACCGTTCACCACCTCACTGTCGAGCTCAGTCGCCATCGCTGAAGTACCCTGGACCACCCTTTTTGCTGCTGCATCGTGCCCACCATCATGCTCGGACCGCATCATCCCGTGCCCGTTACCACTCCAGGGTCCAGCATCGTGCCACACAGTGCCCGCCTCCATGCCACCGCGTACCCAGATGTGTCGCTCACCGTGCCCACTCCTCGTGCCACATCGTACCCAGTCCTCGTGCACGCGCCGTGCCTCTCCCGGACCATGTACCGAGTCAAGACGGTGCCCAGTACCGTATCGCGCCCGCGTCATCACCACGCCCACTACCGTGTCACGCCCGCGTCATCACCGTGCCCAGTACCGGGTCTTCATGCATCGCGCTCGTGCCATGCGCCGTGTCCCGCATCGCATCGTCTCGTGTGTCGAGACGAAGTCCGCAAGCGGTATCGCTTCTATATCAGCGACCGAGGCAAGTGAACTTTCTCACTTGCTAAATCATGCTATACCTATATATATAATTATGTTAATCGATTTGATAAATGTTAATCTTGATTTAAATAAGTTTGTGTTCTAGAAGATAGCCGCGATTATCATATTTAAAACCCAATTGAAAATGCTGGAATTTATAATCAATACATTCCTTTGCTGTTATTAAACGTCGCGTAGAAATTTGAATGGATATTATTGATGTTTCATACATAAAGGGATGTTCCAAGATACGTCGTAAAATTTGAAAACTTCAATACACCTTGCATTGTAAAATTCATAGTTAATTGAATATAACTCGTAATGAAACATTCGCAAGATTTGACTCTGGATTGCAGTCCAGAGCAGTACTATTTGTTGACACCTGAATTAAAATGTTGTTATAGCTCTGTATGAAAATGATATTATGCGGAACCCTATACCATTGCGAAGATAAATCTGTTATCTAAATATTCAAAGTGGTTTCATTCGTTTTTATTATCGTTTTCTAATTTAATCACATTTTAAACCATCAGTACGTATTGCTGTCCAAAGCAGGGACAGAACACATGTCCCGATATTAAACCTTGCATAAGTCCCAGCACACAGTGGATATTATTAATCCGTCTGATGCGTTAGAAATCTAACTGTTAAACCTAAATATTATCTAACTGTAGCATCGCCTTATTATGCCCCCAACTAGGAGCAAAACGTGTTATGAAACGGACCCCCAGTTCAGAAATTGGATTTCCAGCAGTGAACACTTAAAAGGAAATGACCATAACTAGCGAACCTGAAACCCACATGAAACCAATTTTTATGGATAGATAATTAAACATATTGCTTACCCCTTTTACATTGTTTTGCTAAATTCCGCGCGTGTGATTTATAGTAAATTATGCAAGTGGTATGACACTGGCTGCTATATTTTATTCGTATTATAATTACTTGCATTCTCATCATATCATGCAGCGGTTATACCCTCATTTGAATAGTGGTCATATACATTGATAACCTAGTGAAGGTCTTGCATTACCCAGTGATTGGATTATGGCAAGTACGTTAGTATAAAAGCGTGATTGAATAGTGAAAGTGATACGTACTTGTACACAATCAACGGAACCGGTTAATTATTGCATTGTTGACGCCTATGGGGCATATGTAAGTGTAACTATAATTGGCATGGGACGGTTATGGAAGCACTTATATTAGTGTCATAGGTAAGGCGTCAAACATTGTCCATTTATCTTGAATACTAGTCGAGATATGCTTGATGGAAATCCTGTCTCCAGTTCTCGCGTAGACTTGTCATGGACCGACTATTATTTGGGTTTATAGTCGGTATTTGATGTAGACCGTGGGTGTGGGCTAGTTTGAATGTGAGTTCGATCAACAGAATCTCGGGAGTCCCACTGCCGGCATATACAGCGATTTTGGGAGTCATATGGGTGATATTATTGATTATTAGCGATAGTGATTCGGGCCCGTGTTCCCTTGCCCCTGGGCCTACCCTTGGGTTGGGGATACTCCTGCGGTGGTTGACTCTCACATTTGGACTGACGATAGGTTTAGCGACCTAGACAGTGAGACTTAGAAACGGATAGATTTAGTGACATAGACATGCATTGATTACTAATTCGATATTCCTGCTTTACTGTTTACCTGTACCAATTATTTCATGCGCGTCATCGTTCTATATTTACTGCTTCATGTTCGTCATTATTGCACGTGTTTACATATGTTTATATATATATATATATATATATATATATATATATATATATATATATTGCTATTGTGTCGCTCTAACGACCTGAGTATGCATGCTCCAAGTGAGAAGTGGACTTAGCTCGGATCATGATTGGTCGTACCTTGAGGATATCGCGGACATCTAGATCAGCCACGCCAGCGTTGTCTTTCCTTTGATCTCCATCTGGTATATCTTTTATTTGTTCTGATAGAATTAGAGGCTGTATTTCTCTTTACATGTGCTATGATTACTGATTACCACGTAGTGCTAGAAACCGAAGTGTGACTACGGCAGGATATTTCCTTGACCGTAGGAGCATGGCTGGCCTTGTCACCCCTCGTATTCCATATTTTGGGATGCGGGGCGTGACAAGGGGGCTTTGGAGTTGAACTCCTAACATGGATTATGTATAGATTTGGAGTTAAACTCCTAAAAAGGGGTTGATTTATGGAGTTAAACTCCAACAGATCTTGAATGGAGTTAAACTCTTAGAAATCTTTGGATCTTCTTTTGAGTCTCGGATCCTCTTGGAATGGGATTTTTAGAGATGGGTATCTTTCTTCTTCTTCTCCGTTGGCTGGATCTTGGGGGGAAAACCGAAGGTGAGACTTAAAATCTCCCATTTTAGGGATTTGATGGCAGATCTAAGCTCCCCTTCAAGGGTTTTATGGTGAAAAACTATTTATTTTTGGAAAAAGGAAGAGTTAAACTCTTAATTTAATTCAAAAAAGAGGGAGAAGGTTTTAGAACCTTAAGGAAGGGGAAGGAGGCACAAACCCTAGAATTTTAGAGATTGAATTGTTCTTTTTTTCATTATCATGTTGCTTTATATATGCTTACAAATTTACATATAGCCCATTGGGCTTTACAAAATGGCACTTTGCAAATCCCATGCCTTATGTGCTCATTTCTTTTGCCTATGAGCCACGGGCCTTAAAAAAGTTTGGCTTTATGCCCATTTTTCTTACATTCATGCATAAAAAATTACATCAAAATTATTTATTACATGATTTCATTTTGGCATTGGAGAGGCCGGTCGCGGGGCTCGACTTGGGCATGAGCCCACTTGATCTGGGCTTAGGCCCGATTACTTGGGGTTGATTTTGACTTTGATTTGGTCAACCGGGGTGTAATTTTTGACCCCAACAAAGTGTCCCCCATCAATAAATGCACACCGCATATATGAGTTGTGTGCATGAAATTGATGGATCTTGGAGTTGGACTTCGAAGAGGAACATCATTCCAGGGGCGGAGCATAATTCCGAGGATCGGAGCATCATTCCGAAGACTGGAGCATGATTCCAGGGGTCGGAGCATAATTCCGAAGAGCAGCAGACATTCTGACCGAAGCATAATTTCGATGCAGAGGTTGATTCACAGGTGAAACATAATTCTGATAGGGAAGGCTGATACTCCGAGGCGAAGCATGATTTCGACATGGGGTACATTCTGAGACGAAGCATGATTTCGTCGCAGAGCGTGTTGGTTGACGTGATTCCAAGGCGGAGCTTAATTTCACGGGGAAGTCGTTGGTTGATTTCATTCCGAGACGAAGCATAATTTCGACAGGGAGGTCGCTGGTTGACTTGATTCCGAGTCGAAACATAATTCCGACAGGGAGGTCGCTTGTTGACTTGATTCCGAGTCGGAGCATAATTCCGACAGGGAGGTCGCTTATTGGCTTGATTCCGAGTCATAGCATAATTCCGACAGGAAGGTCACTGGTTGACCTGTCCCCGGCACGGAGTGTCTGTGGTCGACGTTTCCCCGGCACAAAGTGTCACTGGTTTTGATGTAGAGGATGATTCCCAGGCGAAGCATAATTCCTGAAGGGCTACACTAGCGCCCCAGCCAACTTCCGTGGCCAAATGAGGAACAAAAATTTTATGACGATCATAAACTTTGGCGCTAGGATAACACTAAACCGGATCTTTATCATACACCTGGTTAGCAAAAAGGGTTCTATCTACTATGATAGAAAATATACCTAACGAAAACAAGTCCTTCGGGTCTTCGATCCTCTCCTTAAGCTCCTCGATAGATGTATGGATCGTGCTTGAACTTCGGCCTCCTTGTGTCAACGATGATTCACCTCGAGAGATCCAACCTAGAGCTTAACCTCTAAGATGAGGCAACTAGAACACTTGGGTTGCTAGACTAAGTTATCAAGAGTGAGTAGAGAGTGATTTTGGTGGCTTGGTCTCAATGGCCCTTGATTTTCAACTCATGAAACACTAGGGCTTGAGAGAGAGGAAGAAGGAGAGAGAGCTATGAGAGAGAGTGTCTCCTTGATAAAATGAAGAGTGAGCTCTCATATGAGGGAAAAAGAATAATAATTTTAATTAGGATAATTGTGATGGTTCATTTGATTTGACCATTATCATGTCACAATTAATGCTAAGCAAAATATCTCATGCTCAACAAAAATATCTAAGTCAACTATGGTCAACAAGTCAAATGGTCAAACCAATTAACCATGACCCAATTAACACTAATAAAATTAGCAAACAATTTCCTCCATCTCATTATGGTTTTAATCAAGTCAATGGTCAAAACCCTAATGAGGTGTCTCCTTCTCTGCCTCTGTCAACTGTATATACATACCCGCATCCGTGTTCCGAGGAACACGAATACAATGAGACTGAACCAATCCAAAATCAAATACTAGGATCCAGCTTAAACCAAAACCCGCTAGTATCAACTGCCCGAACACCAAACACGCACAAGTACGCGTACGTGAACAAACCCTGTCGTAAAACCATAGGACCTCTACTCGTTTCGCCCGAAGTTGGGAAACCCTCTGTGTGGGACTCTAATGACTCGACAGTACTCTGGCAGTGGGTTTAACCACAAGCACGTCAGCGGCACTAGCTATACGTAACGACTACCCAGGTACCTGTCAAAAGGAAGGCCGACGAGCAAAACTCGTCCGAACTCCTACTGAGCCTATCTATGAAAATATCCATACAGTCTGATCTCTTCGTCAAAGACTATCACATACCGGGTCTAGGGGGTGGTGAACGTGAGACCCTAATAATCTGATAAGCCGGGCCGATGTGGCTCAGGACCAATCCGGGAAACTACTGATCAACCTATCAGTAAATCTCAACTGCCTTGGCCAAGGTCTTATGGTCCTGACCAATCGATCACTGCGCGATATCAACTCCCAATACCGGGAGAGAAAAATCCCCAACAATCGTTCACTGCCTCCATGTGGCTCGGGACTGTACCCAACCAAAACCTGTTTGCACGACTCAGTAGAGCCATGGTAGGGTAGTGATCAAAGCTCAGTGGGAACTCACATGAGACAAATGCCGATCTCGGGTCCAAAGACTAACCTGTACATATGTCACTTGAGAACTTCCATCTGACGACAGGTATAGTACCATCTGGAAGTTCTCGGCGAGTCCGTCCAGTGTACTCACCCCTAGTGAGCACCTGTATACGATCTTAGGTGCATCAGACCAATGGCTGCGGGACCAACCATCCCCCGACGGGGTTAGAAACGCATACACTAGTCTACTCTGGAGTATCAATGCCCAGTCTCGATACTCCCGCGACTAGGGACCATTTAAGGATGTGCTTATGGACTACCCTGCTCCTACAAGTATGATCACCATCACAACGCAGGTAGTCAAGCAAAATCCTACGGGCTTTATCAACATGTAACCGCAATATGTAATAACGAGTATGACATATGCCATGTTAAGATAAAGATAAACCATAATAGTATACTACCGTATCGATTCTTTATCAATATGTGCAAGCTAGATATAACAAAAATAGAAATAAATACACATATCCTAACAAAGACAAGTCAAATAATATATTATAAAACTGAGCAAGATTGTCCTGTACATACATATCCCTAGCATCCATATGTATACATATACAATACTGGCCTCTAGGGCATATATATCCAACAATTCCGACAGGGAAGGTAGATACTCCGAGGTGAAGCTTGATTTCGACACGGGGTACATTCTGAGATGAAGCATGATTCCGCCGCAGGGGTTGTTGGTTTGATTTGATTTGGGTTGACAACAGTATTGCTGCACTGGAATAATGCCAGGAGCAACTCATCATTTGCCGCGGAAGGACTCAGGATTTGGTTTTTGGGTCGGCGTCAGCATTGCTGCACTGGAATAATGCCAGGAGCAACTCATCGTTTGCCGTGAGGGGATTTCCCTCATTCCCAGTTTAACGACTTAGGGGTTATTGTTTCCCCCAATCAGAGAAAAGCTCTATTTTGAAATTCAAAATTCAAAAATCGAAGCAACGCTTCAGATCCAGCGCTAGGCGCGCTGCGCGCCACGTGTCAAATACGGATGCGTTAGCGCCAGGTGCGCTGCGCCCTAGGCAGTGCACCATGTGTGCGCTAGCGCTAGGCGCGCTGCGCGCCACGTGTCAGACACAGGTGTGCTAGCGCAGGCTGTGCTGCGCTCTGGGCAGCGCACCACGTGCCAAACGTAGGTGCGCTAACGCAAAGTGCGCTGCGCTCTGAGCAGCGCACCACGTGCAAAGCACGGGTGCGTCAGCGCTGGAATTATAAAATTCCCCACCCTTAGATCAAAAGATCTAATAAATAATGATAAATCATTAATCAGAATTAAAATTCTGTTATGGAAAGATTTTCTTTCAATCTTGTTAAAAACAAGAAGATTGCCTTCTGTAAAACAGAATCCCTAGGATCAAAGATCCAACGGTGGGAAATATCCCCAAATCAATCAGAGGAAGATCTCTTTAACTGATTTAACAAATCAACTTGCCCCATATAAAGGCCCCAAGACTTCAAGTCTGATATAGAGAAACCCCCCTATAAACTTTGAGAAATTCAAAAAAAGAAGAGTAAGCTCTCAGCAAAAGAAGATTATTTCTTCAAGGTAAAGATCATGAACGATGAACACAGAGATGAAATCATCTCATAAAAAGAAGAATCGTCTTCTTAAAAGATCATAGATCTACAAAGACCAAGGTCTTTTATAAAAAGATCAAAAGATCTCATCATAAAAAAAAAAGTACTTACTTCATTCACAGATCATTGATCTATAAAGGCTAAGCCTTTTAAAAAATAAGAACTGTTGTTCTTGAATTTTGAGACAAAGTCTCTTCTAAAAAGAACATAAATTTGTTCCCAGATCATAAAATTGATCAACATGCGCTTTGCGCTATTGAAATGTGCCTTGCACTCTTGAACTGCGCTTTTGCGCTCTCTGGACTGTCGCTCTGCGCCAAAATGCGCCACGTGTCAATCACGTATGCAACTTGCGCTTTGTGCTTCTGAAATAGCGCACTGCGCCAAGCGCGCCACGTGTCACTCACGTGTGCGCCACTAAATTGATAGCGCATTGCGCTCATGGACTAGCGCTTAGCGCT
Source organism: Agapanthus africanus (assembly GCA_030015575.1). NCBI lineage: Eukaryota > Viridiplantae > Streptophyta > Magnoliopsida > Asparagales > Amaryllidaceae > Agapanthus > Agapanthus africanus. Next base: position 104,397,009 of record CM057348.1, on the reverse strand, counting down.
CATAAACTGGCGCAATGCGCCCACCATCTGGCGCTTAGCGCCAAGCGCGACACGTGTCCTTCTCGTGTGCGCTACTTGACAGAAGCGCACTGCGCTCTTTAACTGGCGCAAAGCTCCTGGTGCGCCACGTGTTGCGCTGGCAGAACATAAATTGTTCTGTTGAATACTCTGCATTCAATACAAAGACAAAAAAGGTGTCAAGATCTAATGCTCGACATTATTAAAAAGGCCAAGCCCAAATAAAGGCTCAATAGCCAGAATAATAAAATGTTAAACATTCATTGAACTTAGCCCAATATTGGCCATAAGTCCTCAACTTATATTTAATTGAGCCCGTCTGCTCATAAATATTTAACAGATCCTAGTCCCAAATTGGACTACAGATCTTTCAACCAACTCACACCGGTTTGAGGGTACATCTCTTTACTCCTCTGATATCCGTCGTTGTAATCCTTCAACGTTTTCAGAGAGGGACTGTGGGGTCCTTAAACTCATAGACTACGATGTCCTTTAACTTTACAGACTATGACGTCTTTAAACTACGGACTGTGGGGTCCTTAAACTCATGGACTACGATGTCCTTAACCTTGACTGTGAGGTCGTTAAGCTCATGGACTACGATGTCCTTAACCTGGACTGTGAGGTCCTTAAACTCATGGACTATGATGTCCTTAACCTGGACCGAGATGTCCTTAAACTAACACTGGACCGAGATGTCCTTAAACTAACATTGGACCATAATGTCTTTAAACTAATCGACCGTAATGTCCCTAAACTAAACAATAAAGCTCGAATGCTCTTTTGTTGGATCTAAACGATCCCGTTAAGTTGATCTTAGTCTAAAAATTAGACTAGCGTATCCTTAACAAACGTTTAAGTTGATCTTAGTCTCAAATGAGACTAACGTATCCTTAAACCCAACCCCCAAACCCAAATCTAAGAAGATACGGATTTGGACTAATCCACGCCCTACGGGCGACAACATAAATTAGTCTCCGTATACAATCCACGGGCAACCACAAACAAAATAAACACACACGAAATGAAGTGACCATCTGGAGAAGGAGAAAGTTGTTGCCGCGATGCGGTAGCGTAATTAACTGTAGGGGCTTGCGCCTGCAGGGAAGAGCGTCCCCACAATCAAAACCCCCCCTCAAACGAGGGGGAATCTAACGAAGTCTGCTACATCGGCCGCATCCGTTTAAACCTTCGATACACGGTGCCATAAATCAACTTGGCATCTTCGGAGAAGTGGACGGATAACACCAATTAGCATCTGCCCTCGAATTTCAGGCTTGACGTCCCAACGTCCCGGTCGCGTTTTTCGGCGGGGAACAGATTCTGGCACGCCCGGTGGGACCTTTTCCTCTTTCCACTCCATACTTCGTGTGTCGTGTTCGCGAACGAATCGCGGTTTGATATGGTTGCCCTTGGGTTCGAGGTACTAAAATTTGGTTTTCTTCTTGGCGCAGAAAACGAAACATCAATGGCGTCTACTTGCGCGAAGTGTTCCAGCTGCAGCTGCAACTCGCGTTTCGCCTCATCTGGAGGCATAGCTTATGGACCTCAAGCGGCCTCCCTGTTCACGATACCGGTGGACCAAGTAAATCAGGCCACCAATAGGCTGTTCTTTAGGACTATGATCCCACCCATAAGCTTCAATGCCCCGATGTTGCTGCAAGAAGCCCCAAAAAAGCCGGTCTTCGATCGACTTACCACTACTGCGACCCCTCTCAACGGGTCGTCCAGCTCCGGCGCCTCAGTCTTCGCCAGATTAGGCCAAAGTTCATGTGGGCCCATGATGAAGCCTGCAATTCCAGAAAAGGTTATTCCGAAGAGGATAGCCATCCCTGCTCCCGAAGTCGTCAAGACAGCTTCTCCTGCCAAAGGGTCGGTCTTCACAAGACTGGCTGCTCCGGCTCCCGCTCCAGTTGAAGTCCTCAAAGCTACTTCCCCCGCCCAGAGGTCTGTCTTTGACAGGTTAGACACTGCTGCTCGACGGACGTCGGTCTTCAAGAGGCTGGTACCAGCAGCGTCTCACCAGAACAGGGGGCATGACGAAGTCACCCCTCAAGATGAAACAATCCCAGCGGATTGACACGCTCGACATCGCCACTGGCGCCGGGTAAGGAAAGCTGGGGGCAGCTCCCCCTCTGGGCTAACTCCACCAGCCCCAACGGTGGAAGTCAATGCTGCTGTTCCGACCGGAAAGAGCTTTGAATTGCTGAACAAGGTGCGCAGGAACTCTCCTACCGCCGTACTGAAAAGATCTCCTCCACCCGTGGAGAATGCACCGAAGGCGAAGCCGGAACAGCCTCCTCAGCGGCTATCCTCCAAAATCTACAAAGTCTGGCGATAGGTCCAGGAGTCGGTGATTGATCAAGATTACCCTCGCCGACAGAAAAAGGTGAAGGTTCAACAGGAAGAGAACCGTTCTGTCAAGCCACAAAGGACGACAACTACCTGGGCGCCCGCTGCAACGGCCCCCTCAACGTCAACTGCTCAAAAGAGAAGGAGGCCAGAGAAAGACCCTGTGACTACGGCAGACCACAAAGACGCTGAGCCCAAACGCCCCAAGTCTGGGGACATAATGGTGCATACTCATTACATGGCTTCCGGAAAAGAGGAAAGCCGCGCTTCGACGGGTCACCGACCGCTCACTCGATCCGTGACAAAAGCCCAGGAGCAGCAACAGAAGCTTCAGGAAACGCTAACGCAAATGGCCGCACTCACCGGGCCAAAAGAAAGCCCGGAGGCGTCATCAGAGCAGCGTCATGAACAAGAAACCGACGCTGACTTCCTCCGCAGAGTCCTCGAGAAGAAGGACAGAGAAGCAGCAGAACAAGTGGCTAATATAAAACGAATGGCACTTCTCTTCCAAGACATGGTCGGGATGATGTTATAGCCGAATCCTCCAGCTGAAGACCCTCCAATCATTATTGAAGACGACAGAAGGGAGACATCGAACCCACCTCCGGCTTTTTCAGCAGCCAAAGAGGAAACCATTTCCAAGGCCACTTTGGATGACTATATTGCTCAGCAAATACGAGCTCACCAGGCGAATGAAGCGGCCGGCCAAGTTGTTAAAACTGGACGACCGTATCCAGGCTGGTATGACCAAATAAAGTACCCGCCGGGATACACGATCCCCAAATTCCATGTGTACAAGGGGACAGGCAATCCCCACCAACATGTCGCTCAGTTTAGGGCTCTGTGCGGCAACACCGGGGGTGATGATAAACTTTTGCTCTGTTAGTTCGTTGGCAGCTTATCGGAGACATCGTTTGAATGGTACTCTGAACTTCCAAATGACTCCGTCAAGACTTTCGCAGAAATGGAGCTATTATTCACGCAAAGATTTGCAAGCGCTAGCGAGCGCAGCCCAATCACAACATTGATTAACGCCAGGGTAAAGCCAGGCGAGACATGGGTTCAATACGCAATACGATGGCGGAATCTATGGTCGAAATGCGAACAGCGCATCGAAGAAGCGCCGGTGGTGGGCATGTTCGTGGGCACTCTGGACCCTCATGCAACCATTTCCCAATTCATGATGTTCTTCAAGCCGACCACGTTCCAAGCCTTGATCAACAAACTGGCCCAAATAGACCAGATGGGTCATAGACCGTCTCCTCCAAAGCCGGAGCCGCGGAACGAGAAGGGAAAGGGGAAAGCGACCGTCGTCGCTAATGCTCAACAGCAGCCCAGTGGTCTAAGACCAGTTGATCGCCAAAATAATAGAACTCGATCTCTCGAAGATAAAATGAGACGCCCTTACTCGTTCCCTCGAGACAAGACAAAGAGGTTATTCGAGTTAGCACTGCGCAACATGCTCATCACTCTGCCGGAGCCAAGACGCCCAGCGCAACCAGGCGACATCAGCAATCCTAACTATTGCCCTTATCACCGAATGTTGGGCCATCCGATCGAAGATTGTTACATCTTCAAAAGCTGGATAGAAGATCAGTACCAGCAGGGCAAGTTCGTATTATCCGAGAATTGGAAGGTGAACCCGCCTCGGCCACACACTCCCAAGAAGACGGATACACCGGGGGCATCATGCTCTTTCGTAGAAGAAGCTCCATGGGAGGTCGCTCTTTCAGCCAAGACGAAAAGAATGCTGAAGGATCTCCAAACATGCCCGGCGATCAGGTGGAGAAATCCACTCGAACCCGAGGTCATCAAAGGAATGTTAAAACCGCGTCCAACTCCAAAGATCGGTGGTGATGGCCAAAGCACTCACACCCAGCCGTCGAAATCTTCGAAGAAGAAGAAAAAATCCAAGAAGCCCGTGAAGCCTGGTGACAAGCACACGGACCTGCAAAAGCAGATTGACGCGCTGGAAAAATATAACCAGAAGGCGCGGACTTCAGTCACACTCCAAGAGTTTCTCAGCCACGTCCTTGAGGACGGAGATGATGGGGAAGACTCGTCGGATGAATCTGAAGATTACGTAGTAAGTTGTCATGTGATCTCTCACTCGTCGATAGACGATGAAGAAGCTCCTTGCACCGAGAAACTGGGGGCAAATCCTAAACCAGAACTTCTAGAGCCATCTGACGAAATAATTGATGCATTCCTGAACGAAGCTCTTCTTAAAAGCAAAACTGTTCGAGAGCGTGAAATGGCCATATTTGAAAAATCCAAACGCCGGCGACTGGACGAAGTGGTTGAAACACTCCCGCCAGATCAAAGTACATCCATCGCAAATAAAGACAAATTCAAGACGAGGAAAAGGTTCGCTAAAGCCATATCGATGGGAATGAAGCTGCCACCCTCCGAATTGAACGCTCTTGGTGAAGCGGAAACACATCCTAACTACTGCTTATATCATCGAAAGATTGCGCACCCCACTGAAGAGTGCAACACTTTTAAAAGATAGTGGCAGGGATATGTTGCCCACCGACAACATTTCAAGCGGATGAAACGCAAAGCTCGCCGGGAGCAAAGAAATACGATCGAGGAGCATAAAAGAACTACCGGCAACTGTCACATGGTCGGCGCTTGGGGATCGCATGTTCTCACCTTCGGGAGCGATTCTGATGAAGAAATGACTCTTGGCCCTCTCTTTAAAGAGTCCACCTTGGGAAAAGAGGAAGAACCGAAAACCTGTGAAAATATTCAGCAGCGCAATCGTACGCTGCCCGAAAAGAATCTTGGGACCTCGAACAGTGGGTCGAATAGAAAAGATAAGGAAAAAGAAAAATTCCCTGAGGATATCATCCTTGATGACCGAGCCGTCGAAAAGCTGACAGCCAAGGACCCACCAAAGAAAAGTAAGGTGGACTACAACGTTCTGGCACGCTTGAGAAAGCTACCTTCGCTGTTAAGCATTCTTGACACCCTTCTGTTATCCAAAGAAGCAATAGATTCTTTGATCAAAGCATTATAAGAGCCCGAGCAATTTCAAGCTTTCCTCGCCAAAGAAAAGATGAAGAACGAGCTGGAAGAAGTACACACAGCCGATATCACCTTCGGCGATGAAGATCTCCTCTTTGGGACATGCGAGCACAACCGTCCCCTATATGTCTCCGGATACTGTCATGACATCAAGATAGGTAAAATCCAGGTTGACAATGGGTCCTCCGTCAACCTCCTCAACGTAAGGGTGTTAAAGGAAATCTGCATGAGCGTTCAACGCCTCGCTCGCGATAAAATCACCTTCTCCGGATTTGACCCCCAGTCATCATGGACGCTTGGGTCTGTGATATTGAGACTACGCTTTGGGCTGCTTGTCACGGACATTAAGTTTCACGTCATTGACGCCAAGACATGCTACAACGCTTTGCTCGGCCGGCCCTAGTTACACGAATACAATATCATCCCTTCTACACAACATCAGTGTATGAAGTATTTCAAAGATGGTCTTGAGTATACCATAACAGGAGAGCTGAACCCATTCTCCGTGAACGAAGTCCGAAAGTACGAAGATGCAAAATACTTCTTACTGGATTTTGAGGACACGGAAAGATGTCACAAACCGAAGAATAAAGCTATCACTACTATTCCGGTCTTCAGGAGTGATACTGAGGAGGATGAAGAGATAGTTTACTCAGGTCCGCCCCAATACAACAAGCCGGGACCGTCCACTCCTATGTTGATCTACGGCAGCGACTCGGAAGATGAGGTCAATACCGTATTCTCTGCTCGGCCATCAATACAAGCCTTCGCTGATGAAGATCAAAGTTTGCAAGTTGCCATGGTTCCGCCCAAGCATCATAAAGAGCTAGACGCGCTTGATACCTACAGTGTGGAAGAACTGCAGACATTCTACGTCCCTCCCACGCGAAAAGGTGAAAAGGCAATCCTATTCTACCGATCCGGAGAAACCAAAGTGGAGAAAGAAATCTGGCCTGGTGCTGATTCTACACTTGACAGGCTCCAACCCATCCGTTTGCCCAGATATTACACAGATGGACTAAAGAGACTCTTGAGACGCCAAGGTATACCCTTTAAGCAAACTGCGCGACAAGCACAGTTCTATAACAGGATCTGGAACGTTTCCGGAACCCAACGAAAGTTGCCGAACGGGAGAATGGAAACGACCGGGCTTGGGGTATGTTCAATCCAAGAAACGGGAGCTACTCCGCGACTGCTACGTCATACACGACTTTGATGAAGAGGGAGATGCTCTGTGGGAAGATGCTAACCCTGAACCAAAAAAAGTTCCCGCTATGAAAATGCCCAGTCCGTCGTTCGAAGAATAAATGGACAAGCTTATAAGGGAAGCGGGTCAAAAGGTTCGAGACGATCATAATCGCGAAATGGCCATCTACGAGAAAACCAGGACGCAGTGCCTCCTTCAACAGGCTGTGAAAAATGAAAATGCTCCTCCTTGTCAACTCGTTGTACAAAAGGCCCGACGCAGAGGCAGAAACAAACCAAAGAACGGGAAAGGCGTTCGACAGCGACAAAGCGGGTCCAAGAAGCCACACGATCAGGAATCGAGCAGTCCGGATTCGTCTCTTATAAAAAAGATGGGTCGAGCATATTCTTTTCCCCAAAACTGGACAAAGAAGATATTCGATCTTGTCATCAAATATCAGATGATGACGCTTCCGGAGTCCAAGCACCCCGAGCAAGCAGGCAAAGTCTCTCACCCGGACTATTGCTCCTATCACAGGGCAATAAGACATCCTCTCGAAAACTGCTTCACATAGAAGACCAGTATCAGCAAGGCAGGTTCGCTCTATCCTGCAGCTGGAGGGTAACCCCGCCGCAGAAGCATGAACCCAAAGCCGTGAGAGCACAACCATATCAACATCGGTCTTGAAAGCGATCTCGTACCTGCCACGTGATAATGCTGGCAGAAGAAGAGCCTGAGAATGTGGATGACCTTTCCTGGTGCTTCGAAAATGATGATGGCGAGGTCATCTTAGAGTTTCCACCGGCGCCAAAAGAGCTGGAAGATGGAATACATACCACTGCAGATAACCTCAAGAAAATTGATTTGGGGACGGCAAGTGACCCACGGCCGTCGTTCGTCAGTGAGCTGTTGTCTGAAGAAAGGGTGGCTACGCTAAAGGACGTGCTCATGCAGCATAAAGATTGCTTCGCATGGAACTATTCTGAGATACCAGGATTAAATCCAGAGATTGCTGTGCACAAATTGGCGATATCCCCGGACGTCAAGCCGATCAAACAAGCACCGAGAAGAATGCGGCTCGAGCTTGAGATGAGCATCAACGCCGAGGTCAAGAAGCTAATCGACTCTGGCTTCATCCAAGAGGTTCAGTACCCTGACTGGATCGCCAATATCGTCCCAGTGATGATGAAAAATGGGACGGTGCGTATATGTGTGGACTTTCGGGATCTCAATAAAGCCTGCCCGAAAGACGACTTCCCAGTACCAGTCACTGAGCTGATGATAGATAACACGTCCACTCACGAAGTTTTCTCCTTCATGGACGGCTCATCAGGATATAATCAGATAAAGATGCATCCCGAAGACCATAAACATACTGCTTTCCGGACCCCTTTGGGCATATTCTGCTACAAGGTGGTGCCCTTCGGTCTAAAGAACGCCGGTGCCACCTATCAGAGGGCCATGATGAAGATCTTCGATGACCTCATACATGAAATCGTCGAATGCTATATCGACGACCTTGTGGTGAAAAGCAAATCATACGAGGAACATTTAGAGCATCTGAAGATCGTATTTCAGCGCCTCCGGCAATACAACTTGAAGATGAACCCTCTCAAATGCACGTTCGGAGTCTCCTCGGGAAAATTCTTGGGATTCATCGTTCGACACCGAGGTATCGAGATAGATCTGTTGAAGATCAAGGCGATCATGGAAATGCCTCCGCCAAGAACTCTTAAGTAACTACGGTCTCTCCAAGGGAAGCTAGCGTATATCCGGCGATTTATAGCTAATATTTCCGGCAAGTGTCACCCTACAGTCACCTGATGAAGAAGGGAACCCCATTTGTTTGGGATCACAAATGCCAAAGCGCACTGGACGAAATCAAGCAATATCTGCAGAATCCGCCAGTGCTGGCCGCTCCCGTCAAAGGAAAGCCTCTTATTTTGTATACAACCGCCCTTGAAGGTTCCTTAGGCGCATTATGGGCACAAGAGAATGACCAAGGGAAGGAGAGAGCCCTCTACTATTTGAGTCGATTTCTCCTGGGGGCAGAAAGAAATTACTCTCCCATTGAAAAACACTGCCTGGCGTTGATCTTCGCAATAACGAAGCTCAGACACTACGCACTGGCGCATGAGGTCCATCTCATATCAAAGGTGGATCCCCTCAAATATTTGATGTCTAAGGCCATACTAACAGGACGACTCGCTAAATGGGCCCTGCTATTGATGGAGTTCTCAATAACTTATTGTCCTCTCAAGGCAGTGAAAGGCCAGGCCATCGCCGAATAATGCGCTTTGCCTTCTCCTTAACAGAGCCGAGGATGGATAATGAAGCCGACTACGAAGCTTTGATAGCATGTCTCGAGATCGCCATCGACATGGGAATTGAAAACCTTCTCATATACGGAGACTCCCAACTGGTCGTTTGTCAAGTAAACGGCGACTATCAAACGAGCAAACCGGAGCTGGTAAAGTACGGTGAGAGAGTACAATAGTTGCTGACTCAAATCCCATCCTACACCTTGGAAAGCATACCGCATGCGGAAAATAGCAAAGCAGATGCATTAGCTTAGCTCGCTAAAGAACTGGCTGACGAAAACCTCGATGACGTGAGGATCATTGTGCAAAGCCGTCGGGTTCTCGCACCGACAGAAACATCTCCGGAGTCGTCCGAAGAAAAGGGAGCAACCGAGCAAATGACTCTACAAATAAAAGACCAGGAAGAGGTTAAGGATTGGAGGGAAGTCTTTATAGAATACTTCAAATCCCGTCGAACACCTGAAGATGCATCCTCAAGACATCAGCTTATGAAACGAGCTCTGTCTTTTGCTTTCGTCAATGATACTCTGTATAAAAAGTCATTTGACTCTCTGTGGCTAAGATATCTTGGGCCTGAAGAGGTAAAGAGAGTCGTCCAAGAAACTCACGACGGACTCTGCAGTTCTCACCAAGCCGGGCCGAAGATGAAGCTGAAGATCAAACGGATGGGTTATTATTGGCCCACGATGATCCAAGACTGTCTTGAATACGCGAAGCAGTGCCATTCATGCCAGATTCATGGGGACTTTATCCATCAGCATCCAAATCCACTACATCCAACAATGGCTAGCTGGCCATTTGAAATGTGGGGGACTGACATAATCGGCCCCATCGAACCAGCATCGTCCAGAGGACATCGATTCATTTTGGCGACAACTGATTACTTCTCCAAATGGGCAGAAGCAATACTGCTGAGGGAAGTGAAAATGGAGAATATCCTCCATTTCTTCAAGACGCATGTCATTTATTGGTTTGGAACTCCACGACGGATTATCTCCGATAATGGGCCAGCCTACAGAAGCCACAAGATCAGCCGCTTCGCACAAAAGCATAACATAGACTGGAGATATTCCTCAGTCTATAATCCCCGAGCTAATGGTTTAGCTGAAGCTTTTAACAAGACCTTGACAAAGATCGTGAAAAAGACGGTGTCCCGAAATAAGAAGGACTGGCACGAGAGACTGCATGAAGCTCTCTGGGCGTATCGAACTACGTTCAAAACGGCCACGAACACAACGCCGTACGCATTGGTATACGGTACAGAAGCAGTACTCCCCCTCGAGATAGAGTTACCCTCTCTACGAGTGGCAGTTCATTACGAGCTAACGGACGAAGAGAATGCTCACCTTCGGCTTGAGGAGCTCGATGCCCTTGATGAAACCCGGCTCATAGCGCAACAAAATATGGAGGCTTACAAAGCAAAGATGTCGCGCTCATATGAAAGATTGACTAGGCCGAGAACATTCCGCCAAGGCGAACTCGTGCTAGTGGTCAAAAGACCTATGATCCCTAATCGCGCCAAGCGGGGGAAACTCGAGCCGAACTATGAAGGCCCGTATATCATAGACAAGGTCTACCAGGGTAGGGCCTATCTACTCATGGACATGCATGGCGAAAGGCCTTTCAGTCCAATAAACGGTCGCTTCCTGAAGAAATACTACGCCTGACGAGTCTCGGCCTAGGTTAACGATAGATGACGACTCCTATGTCCGCTCTCTATCTTCCTAAGCCCAAACTCTATGAGTAGTAGCCGGAACAGCGGACCGAAACGTTCTAAAACTAACAACGGACCGAAATGTCCTAAAACTAACAACGGATCGAAACGTTCTTAAACTAACGATGGACCACTATGTCCTAAAACTAGCCGTTGACCGAGACGTCGATAAACTACTGTGGATTGCAACATCCCAAAGCTGATACAAAAAAAAAGAAGAATAAAAGAATAAAAAATTAAAAAAAAGAGAAAAAAACGGTATGTCCATAAGCGAAAAGGGCACGGATGAAAACCCGAAAGGGCTCCGTGAGTAAAAACAACAGGGCTACCGGCGAGTTTTGAGAAATCCCGAAAGGGCGCAATCTCGTTAAAAGAGACTTGTAAGGTCCTATCGACCTTGTGAGGAGAAACCATCTGCGTGAGATCCTTACGACTCATAAGAGAGCGACACACTTAGGGATCCCCACGATTCCTAAGGAGAAATTACATTTACGAGATCCTCACGACTCGTAAGTAGAACCCTCTTATGAGACCCTTACGGCTCATAAGGCTCAAAAGTCTTAAGCTACAGGGATCTGAACCTGTTCTTAAGAAGCTATCACAACCTCCAATTTTGCCCTACAAGCGGCTTAATGCCGACCCTAATATACAATCCACGGGCGCGGATAAATATTTCCCTAACAAAGTCCCATCCGTGACTAGGGATATGTTTGCACAGTGAACAACACTTGTAAGTCCTCTCGACTTAAAAGGAGAAAATACTCTTGTAAGATCTTACGACTTATGAGAAGCAATACACTTAGGAGTCCTCATGATTCCTAAGGAGAAAACGCACCTACGAGATCCTCACGACTCGCAGGGAGAAATACCTTTATGAGACCCTTACGGCTCATGAAGTCAAAAGCCTTAGTCGACAGGATCCTAACCCTGTTCGCTAAGTCACCTTTGTTCGACAGAGGCAAATGATGATTCGTTCCTGGCAATATCCCAGTTGTAGCGGTGCTGATGCCGAAATCGGTGTCTAATTCCAAGCTTACAGCGAAAAGCCAGCAAGCACACATGCATACGAAATAGCCGAAATGATGGGGCAACTTGCAAATAAAGAACATCAAGTAAAAAAAATATATGCATGCAAAATAGCCGAAATGATTGGGCACCGCGAAAAATAGCCGAAATGATTGGGCAATCGCAACTTTCGCGATATAAAAGCTGAAATGATAGAGCATCGCGGAAAGAAAAATATATAAAATGAAATTTTCTGCCCTATAGGTGAAATCATGTCAATCACTGTATACAATCCAGAGGCGCAAACAAAGGGGGAATCACACTTTCCCTCCCCAGAAGAAGCCAAATCTCAATGGTTCACAGACAACCTAGAGACCGCTTCGATATTCGTCTCATTACAACAGACACTACGTCATCCACATGACCCCGTCGCGGAAATACGTCATCCACATGACCCCGTCTCGGAAATACGTCATCCACATGACCCCGTCGCGGAAATACGTCATCCACATGATCCTGTCTCGGAAATACGTCATCCAAATGACCCCGTCTCGGAAATGTAAGTGCACGGCGGCGCCCCGGCCTCCATCCCGAGGCCAAATGCGGAAGCGATGGCTAACTTTAATTTTCTTGAACCGGCACCACCGCGTACTAAAAACCCGGACGTGCCATTAACTAGTCCTAGCTAACTACAAGATGGGGAAGAGAGATATACCGAGCGATCTGTGTCCTCCGGTCTTCTCGCCGTCGTCCCGAGCTCCCACGGAATGTCCGGTCTTCACCTCCTCGCCGGAAGGGCACCACGTCGCCTGTTTCTTTTACGGGCTCCCACCTCTATACCGAGGCAACTCGGGCACGAAGCTGGCGAGTCGACGTGCCCAAGGTTTGCTGTAGAATGTGTAGTGCTCAAGTCTCATTTGGGGTAGAGGATGTTGCCTTTGTTGTGGAGGAAATGATATGGACTTTTGAAGATGGAGTTGTAGGGATTTTACAAAGCCAAAGATACCAAAATCCCCACCAAAATAAAATGGGCAGCCCCCATACATGCTTGGCCGGCCATGGGAGTAGTGAGTGGAGAGAATGAGAGAGCGGGGGTCAAAATGGGGGGAGAGTCTCATTCTATTATCCAAAGGAGAGAGAGAAAAGGCTATCATGCAAAGTAATGATCACTAGCCTAAACCAACACTCCAACACAACCATCATCTCAAGCATGATGACTCCAAATGGTCAAGCCATCATGAACAAATCAAGTCAAATGGTCAAGGGATGGTGCAACCATCATAACACAAGAAGATGCAAATACCCCCTCCACAAATGCTTATTTGCACAATTGCAAATAAGCCCTCCTCCACCAATCTTCGGCCAATGAAGGATATAAAGAAATATGGCCGAAACGGAAATCAAACTGGCAACTCCAGAAAACTGGTCCCGTAATAAATTACAGGAAAACCCCGATACTGTGTATACACACCCGCATCTGTATTCCGACCGAAATACAAATGCAATGAGACAAAATCTACACTGTACTATACTAGGATCCGGCTTAAACCAAAACCGGCTAGTAATATCCGTTCGATCCTGATCCGTGCAATACCGCACGTATCTGATCGAACCCTGCCATATATCCATACGGCCTCTAGTACATACCGTCCGATCCTGATCCGTGCAATACCGCATGTATCTGATCGAACCGTGCCATATCTCCATACGGCCTCTACAACATACTGTCCGATCCTGATCCGTGCAATACCGCACGCATCTGATCGAACCCTGTCATATCTCCATACGGCCTCTACAGCTTTTCGCCCGAAAGCTTGAGTAACTAAATGTGTGGTGGACTCTAAAGACTCGTCAATACTATGGCTGTGGATTTAACCACTAGCACGTCAGAGGTATTAGCCATACGTGACGGGCCACCAGCTATTGACCAAAAGGGACGTCGATGAGCGAACTCATCCTGACACCCTACTGAGCCTGTCAGTGACAATATCCGTACAGTCCGGTCCGTTCGTCTATGAGTATCGCATGGCGGGCCTAGGGGGTTGGTAAAAGTCAGACCCCCAAAAGCGGTACAAGTCGTGTCGGAGTGTAGCCCAGAACACCCTGAGATACTACTGGAATACCTACCAGTAAATCTCCTGCCTCGGCCGAGGGCTTCGTGTAATGGCTCTCCTAGACACAACGCGACCTCACCCCCAATACCGGGAGAGACGAACCCCTGAAGATCCGCTCAATGCCTCCATGTGGCTCGGGACTGTACCCAACTAAAACCTGTTTGCACGTCTCCTTTGAGCGTGGTAGGGTAGTAATCAAAGTACAGTGGGAACTCACACGAGACAAATGACGATCCCCAGGTCGATGAACTAACCTGTACACATGTCACCAGGGAACTGCTATCTGACGTCAGGTATAAGACCAACTAGCATGTTCCCGTTGAGTCCTGTCCGGTGTACTCATAACCCAATGAGCACCTGTATACATCTTAGGTGAACCAACTGACACCAGTGGCTTGTGAGACCGGCCACCGCCCCTCGTCGGGGTCTCAACTGTATACACTAGTCTACTCTGGAGTATCGATGCCCTGTCTCGAAACTCCCACGACTAGGGACCTTTTAAGGATGTGCTTATAGACTACCAGCTCCCACGTATATGATCGCCCTCATACTGCTGGCAGTCAAGCATGAATCCTAGGGGCTCTATCAACGTGCAATAGTGACCTGTCAGGTCACCTAAAGCAGTACACGATGATAAAGGTAAACCAGATAGCATACTATCATCTTAAGTAAGACTGTCCTCCAGGGATAGGTCCTCCCTCAATTATTGCAATCACGTGCCTGTGATCCAATAATTGACTCTGAGGGCACTATCTCCAACAGGAAATACGTCTTCGATATAACCCCGTCACGGAAATACGTCATCCACATGACCCCGTCGCGGAAATACGTCATCCACATGACCCCGTCACGGAAATACGTCATCCATATGACCCCGTCTCGGAAATTCGTCATCCAAATGACCCCGTCGCGGAAGCACGTCATTTATATGACCCCGTCTCGGAAACACATCATCTACATGACCCCGTCGCGGAAATACGTCATCCAAATGACCCGGTCTCGGAAATACATCATCCACATGACCCCGTCTCGGAAATACGTCATCCACATGACCCCGTCGCGGAAATACGTCATCCACATGACCCCGTCGAGGAAATATGTCATCCACATGACCCCGTCGCGGAAATACGTCATCCACATGACCCCGTCTCGGAAATACGTCATCCAAATGACCCCGTCTCGGAAATACGTCATCCATGAGACCCCATCGCGGAAATACGTCATCCACATGACCCCGTCACGGAAATACGTCATCCACATGACCCCGTCTCGGAAATACGTCATCCAAATGACCCCGTCGCGGAAACACATCATCCACATGACCCCGTATCGGAAACACGTCATCCACATGACCTCGTCTCGGAAATACATCATCCACATGACCCCGTCACGGAAATAAGTCATCTACATGACCCCGTCTGGGAAATACATCATCCACATGACCCCGTCTTGGAAATACGTCATCCACATGACCCCGTCTCGGAAATACGTCATCCAAATGACCCCTGTAGGGTGTTTTTCGTCACCCCATTGAGATGGGAATACGCGCGCGCTTGTCAGGCGCACTACAGATTCCCTCTGCCTAGGATAGGCGGGGGTTTATTGATTGTGGGGATCCGAATCTCCGGCAGCTGCGGACTAAGCTGCCGTTAATTACCCCTCGCCTTTGGAGCGAGGGAACCTCCGATTGACGGGTTAAACTGGTCATGCGAACTCAATGTGCAGTGTTGTGTTTTGCAGGGGTTTTGGATATATCGGGGACCTCGCAGAGTTTTTACGGGGGTCCCGCTACCCGGATAGCGGGTTGGGGGTCAAGGGGGCTAGCAGCCGCAAGTGCGGGGCAGCACCCCGTTAGAATTTTTTTTCTAACAGGGACACTGTCGTGGAGTATGTGTGTGTGTACATATGTATACATATGTATATATATATGTATATATATAAAAAGGGGGAAAAAGCATCCAAAGGATGCGTGGGGCCAGCGCCAGCGCTTTGAGCGCAAGAGCGCTAGCGCACCACGTGTCAGCACGTGGGCGCTCGGGCGCTAGCGCACCACTTGTCAGCACGTGGGCGCTCGGGCGCTAGCGCTCTGAGCGCTAGCGCGCCATGTGTCAGCACGTGGGCGCTCGGGCGCTAGCGCTCTGAGTGCAAGAGCGCTAGCGCGCCACGTGTCAACACGTCGGCGCTCGAGCACTAGTGTTTTGGACGCTAGCACTCTGAGCGCAAGCACGTTAGCGCTATGAGCGCTAGCACACCACGTGTCAGCACATGGGTGCTCGAGCGCTAGCGCTCTGGACGCTAGCGCTCTGAGTGAAAGAGCGCTAGCGCACCACGTGTCAGCACGTGGGCGCTTGAGCAGCAAAAGGGACTTGGTCCCTGCAATGGGAGTTGTACTCTCAGAAAGGAGCACTTATTATTCTGTATATATATATATATATATATATATATATGAGGAGTTAAACTCCTAAGATGTTTGGAAGCTGATGAAGGGCTTCTCCCCTTGAGCCCTAGTTCTTCCCCAAAGTGGGGTTTCTGAAGATGTGTCTCCTTCTTCTTCCTTTGTTGGCCGGATCTTGAAGATCAAGAAATATGATATTCTAAAAATCTCTCCTTTCTGAGATCTGATGGCAGATCTGAGTTCCCCTTTGTGGGTTTTGTGGTGAAAAACTATTTAGTTTTGGAAAAGGAAGAGTAAAACTCTTGATTTAATTATAAAAAAAGAGGAAGGTTTAGAACCTTGAGGAAGGAGAAGATCACAGATCTAGATTTTTCTTTGGAGAGAGAAAAAGTTGTTGAGATATTTCATTATCCTTGCCTTTATAGGCTATACACTTTATATATAGCCCCTTGGGCTTTACAAAAATGGCATTTTAGCCATCCCATGGCTCATGTGCCATTTCTTTTTGCACATAAGCCATGGGCTTACAAAAATTTGGCTTTATGCCTATTTCGCATACATTCATGCATAAAAAAATTACATAAAAAAATTATTTATTACATGATCTATATTTTGGTATGGAGGAGGCTGGCCGCGGGCTCGACTTGGGCATGGGCCCGCTTGACCTGGACTTGGGCCCACCTGGCTTTGGGGTTTACCTTGACTTTGACTCGGTCAACCGGTATGCAAATTTTTACCCCAACAACCCCGTCTCGGAAACACGTCATCCACATGACCCCGTCTCGGAAATATATCATCCAAATGACGCCGTCTCGGAAATACGTCATCCACATGACCCTGTTTCGGAAATACGTCATCTACATGACCCCGTCTCGGAAATACGTCATCCCCATGACCCCGTCTCGGAAACACGCCATCCACATGACCCCGTTTCGGAAATACGTCATCCACACAACCCCGTCGCGGAAACACGTCATCCACATGACCCCGTGCAGAAATACGTCACCCAACGACTCCGTGGAACACGGCCAAAGTTAACTGATCCCGTGGGAAATGCCCGAAGTAACTTCTGACGCCGTGAAATGCGGATAACGTCAATCTCATTAAACACTTAAGGGTCCTCTCGATTCGTAAGGAAGAAAACTCTCTTATAAGATCCTTACGACTTATAAGGGAGAATGCACTTTGGAATTCTTACGACTCCTAAGGAGAAAAGACACCTACGAGATCCTAACGACTCGTAGGGAGAAAAGTCTTTATGAGACCCTCACGGCACATAAAGTTGAAAAGTCTTAGGCAGCAGATCTGAACCTGCTTCCTAAGCCATCACTACCCCTCGAAGAAACCAAAACAAGATGCTCACTCTATCATCTGCCGGCTATGCTTGCAAAGGTGACATGCTGATAACAAAAGAAAGAAGAAAGCAGGAGATGACACAACACATTACGAAAGAAATGTATCTTTTATTCATGAATTCAATTGGGTACAAAACACATCATATGAAAGAATAAAAGAATGAATACATTTTATTCAAAATTACAAATGGTACAAAAAACAATTATTGAGAGGGAAGCGCTTTCAATAGTCCGATCAGCCGCTCGCGCACTTCCCTCAGCCCCTTTTCTTGATCAGCTGCCGCAGTCAACTCTGCTTCGACTAGGGCTCGTTGCTGCAAGTAAAACGAAAGTTGTTCCTCGACGGCCCGCTGAGCTGCCTCACGATTTTGTGCACCCCGCTCGACGACGTCGAGCTTTTGCCTCAGTGTTAACCCGTCAGAGATGCATCGCAGAAGGCCTTCAAAGATAACTTTCAACTGGGCAGCATTCGCATCAACCTGAGCATGCAGTCGAGCAAATTCACTTGAAGTCTCTCCGCACTCCTTACGTTTTAAGACCGCCTCTTGTTCAAGATGGCGGAAGTAGGGAGTGCTCTGCTCAACCCACGCAGCCTGCTGGGTGTTCACAGCCAGGACTTCTGGAGCAGGACGTCCGACCTCGAGCTCATGCAAGCAAGCCTCAATCTTCCTGCAGTGATTAACCCAAGACTCAATGACGCCCTCACTATGAAAGTGCACGAGCGTCGCTAGCATAGGGTTAACCTCCGCGGCAAAATCCGCAGTAGAGGTGGGAGTCTCCACGTCAAGCTCCTCAATATAGTTGCTCAACATGCACAGACTATTCGTGGCGCCTTTCGAGGATGCACGTCGAGAAAAAGGGCCGGCTGGCATTATGGTGCGAGACTCGAATGGAGCTGGAGTCGATGTGACCGCTATAAAACAAATCAATGTCAGCTCAAGAAACAAAGAAAATACACGAACAATAGAGTCTACTATACTGGCTGCAACAGGGGGCAGAGCTGGGAGTACTGGTGGCGCAACAATAGCCTCGTCCCCTCCTTCAATTTGTAAGGCTACAAGCAATGCAAAGAAGAATTAGCGATAATGTGACTACCCGTTAAAGAAATGACGTCGGTTAGAAAAGATACTCCCCGACACCAGCGGACGGACTAATCTCTGACTGGAAAGAGAAGTGTGGGTGCAACACCTGATACAGATGATCAAAAAGGACTCCTGCAAGGACGCGGTAATGCAATGTCAGTACATAAATTATACAGCAAAGAAATGAAACTGGTGGGTCACAAATCCGCACCTTCCAACATCTGACATGGTACGAGAGAAGGTAGAGGAGTGGTCATCGTCAAAGCGGTAGCTGATGGCGCTGCCTCGGGTAGCGCAACATCAACGCTCGCCACGCCTGCATTAGAAACGAGATAAATACTGTCAGGAAAGATTGAAAAGGATTGCAGAATAAAAGAAAAGCGATGACCCAAAATCTACCTAGTGAGTCGCCGGTCGGAACCGCGACGAGGGCGTCACTTGATACAGCAACTGCTTCACCCTCCTCCATCGGGATGGTTTCGTCACCCGTGGCTTCATCCCCCGACTCCAAGAGAATCGTCGTGATACTCGCAGCACCCGGCAGCGGCAGGGAGCCGCAAGGGGAAAGAGTGACGATCGGGGCAGTGCCCGACTCTTGCGAAAGAGTGACTACCTCGGGCTCGGTGGCTGTAGCCATCTCACCTGCCGCTACCTCGAGCTCGACGATGGTAGCCATCTCACCTACCGCCATCTCGGGCTTGGCGATCGTGATTGTCTCACCCACCGCTACCTCGAGCTCGGCAATTGTAGCCGTCTCGCCTACCGCTGCTTTAGGTTCGGCGCTCGTGGCTACCTCCTCTACCACTACCCCAGGCTCAGTGGTCGCCGCCCCTTCTTCGGTAAGAATCGGCCCTGAAAGATAGGATATATGAGAAATGAAAGTTAAAACTTTGACAACAGAACCCAATGTCACATTACATTGAGTTGGTCTTCCGATTGCTTCCCGAGCCGCTCGTGCTGCCCGTCTGTAGGCGGTAGACAAGGCAGACGGAGTATCTTCTGAAGGAGTAGGGGCAGGGGTAGCGATGCTAGAACCTGCACCTGCAGCCAAGGCAACACTACGTTCCCTTGCCGCGCGCATTCTGCGCTTCCTTTCCGCTCGGTCCGTTAGAGCGGATCTTCTAGAAGCCTCCATCAATAGGACGTCATCGTCCGTGCCAAGGGTTACCTCTGGAGCCGTCAAGGCATCCGTCATCGGTTGCTTAAGTGAAGCTTCTTTCGGCAGCCCTGAGGAGGCCGGGACTTCGATGGTTGGCCCGGGAAGAATCTCCGCATCACCTCGCGGGATTGACATTGTAGTCCCTGCGATAAGATAAAGAAAGGGTTAGATTGTCCATAAGAAAGGAGAATGAAGATGCAATGAGCCGAAACATACCAATGCCCAACAAAGCACGATTCCTCTCCTCCTCCTGAAAGGTCCTAAGGGAAGCCGCCAGAGCCTCTTCAGTGGTAAAGCTTGTTACAGAAGGAAAAATGTCAATAAAGACATAATAATAAAAATAAAAATATAATGCAATAACAGAATTTACGGCTTATACTCACTTGATTGCGCGAGGATGGCCATTTCCGTTTTGTGGCTTGCGGATTGCACAGAAGCTGCAATGGTAGCCTCGAGATCGATATCTTCCGGCGCTATGACTAGACCTTTGTTGGTCCCATATTCGCTCAGGCCCTCCTTATAAGGAGCATGAGGCTCCAGGACGAGTACAGCGTCTAGAGAGAGGACCGACTTCTTCTTCCTCTTCTGCGAGCGAGCTCCAGTCGCAGCCAGCACAAGCCTATGCTTGGTGGGCACTTTGGGGCGACAAGTCCCGATATCTGAGCCCACGCCAGATTCGGGGGAAGCCACATTTACCGTCTCCACGGGAGCATGGGGCACTGGTAGTACATCCGCCGTCTCCACGGGAGCACGGGGCACCGGTAGCTCAGGCATGTCGTCGGGGACTTCAATCACGGCAGCTTCTCTGAGTGGAGGGAGGACAATGGTCTGTCGCTTCAAGGGGACGTTTCGATCACCAGCAGGGGGTGCCCTTTGCGGTCGAGTAGCAGTCGCTTCTCCTCCCTGATAACAGCACCCATTGCATGTTGATACCAGGCTACGTGTACATTAAGAGCCCTCGGGACACAACTCGGTTCGCTGATAAAGAAGTGAGATCCCGTATTCAAGCGCATGAAATGATGCAGCGCGCCCCGCATTCCCTCTTCGATGGCAGCGGGTTCTACAAAGAAAGCCCCCAGCGGGACTCCCTGATTGTAACTCAGCTGCTGGGCAAAACATTGGGGGTTGTATCTCATGAATAGCGCCGTATCACTTTGCCTGAATACTAGAAAGCCCGGCCTGATGGAGTATAAATGAAGAATCTCCCGGGCTTTCAACACAGATGCCCCGTCCTTAAAAATGTCTTGCAGTGACAGCTCCGCCTTTGAAGTTTCCTGGCCGATGGTCAAGACTTTTTCTGTGAAAGACATACCATCTCCGACCGTTCGCGGATGAAGGAGAAAGCCCCTAGCTTCCCGCTATGACGGACTCACGATGGAGGCGTCAACCAGCCGCATAATCCGAGGGAACTTGCATCTCTCGTAAAACAAAGGTCTCTTATGAATGCCAAAGACCCCGAGCACGTGCAGCTCCATCCATGAAGTAAAGTAATGCATCGAGAAGTTGGCAGGATGCACCCCCGGTTCAGTGGTATCCACCGCTATGCTAAGACCGTGGTATAAGTGGGCTAACCCGGCGATCCTGATGGCCACTTGTATTCCGGCGACCATATGATGTGCGGGGTAGAAGACGGAAGGTCTCATGTAACGAGGATGCATAGGGAGCGCGAACCAGCTCAACCATAGCCCAAGAAATCCAAGAAAGAACGCCTCTTCATCAATACTCGGGGCGGCGATTTCTGACAGAGGGACAATCGCGACGTCGGGAAGAAAGAAACCCTTCTGATCAGCTTCCAGTACCGGCCGACGGTCCAAGCCAAAACCGAAGGGATCATCAAGTTTAGCAAACTTTTCACCTTGTCGCGACAAAATCTCCGGGCGAAGAAAACGGGCAATGAAGTCCGCAAAACTGACCCCCCGGCCTCCGCATTCAAGGAAGAGGCTCCCGTACATGTTCAACACCTTTATCAGACTGGGGAACTGGTGTTGAATGGCGTTCTCTGGCGTGAGGCCCATCACCACTGGCTTGGTGGCAAAAACATATTCGTCCGGAGGAAGCAGCTCCTCATAGTGTTCCCCTCTGACCGGTAGACCAGAAACCTCGGCGAATTCTTCCAAGGAAATGGAGACCTCTATATCCAATAGAAGGAAGGTATGGGTCGGGATGTTCCCCTGATCCAAAAACGCCTTAATCCACCATGTGGGAGGTGCAAAATACTGGAACAACGAAGCGTAGACCGCAGGGTATAGGCCGAGCTTTAACAGCTGCGATTTCTTCGTCGACAAGATATACCGGGCCCACTGCAAGTACCCGGCCGGATGACGGGGAGTTAGCCCGATGTTGTAGGGCTGTCCCCAAGGGCGCGACTCATCCTGGCATATGCGCCGCCCTAAGGTGTCCAAAGCCGCCGGCGGCTGCATGGGTACGGCGGTGATCGAAGGTTGAAGGAGACCCTCCGAAGTCCAATTAACCACCTCCATGGCATAGTTCACCGGGGGTGCATCTGTGTACGGGATCGCCGAGATAGGCTCCGAAGGCGTCGCACAAGAGAAGTTTCGACGACCTCTGATAATCTGGTCGTACCATCTATCCTACAAGTGAAGATTGTTGTGTTCCGGGTCATGGTCTTTGATGAGCGCGAGAACCTCCCGGTCCACAGGCGCCTCAGGAAACCCGCCTTCTGATCGGATGAACAGAAAGGAGGTGTCGAAAGACATGTCGCCTGCAAAAAGGGACGAAAGTCAACTGTCAGTGATATAATTCAATTTTAAATTTTGACACTCAGTACTTTAAAATTTGTACCACACTGCAATGCAGTGGAAAGGGGATCAAAGGGGGACCCGCAAAATATAGATGACAATGCATCAATTAATAAAACAGTCTCATCATTTGATGAGACTGTCATTTAAATGAGGAAATCCTCAGGAAAAATTTTCATTAAATGAGAGATCTCTTGGGAAAAGGAGAAAATCTCTCTTTGAGAGCAACGCTCTATGACAGAATGACACTTGTCAAACTCTTATAATGAAGGAATAAAATTCCTCGAGAGCCTGGCTCTGTAATGATGATGGAAAAATCCATCAGAAAAGAATTAATTAAAATTAATTTTTATAAATTAAAAAATTCTGGGATATTCAAGTTCTATGAACAAACTCTTAAGAGTTCTTCATCAAAGGTTAACAAATCAACATGATTCAAAAGAGCAAAGCTGTGTTCATGGGCTAAGAAACCCCAAGAAAAGATCTCTTTAGATCTATGGGTTCAGAAGAGCAAAGCTCTGTCAATGAAACCCTAAAAGGGTTTTCTTTAGATCTAAGATCTATGAAGAGCAAGGCTCTGTTAATGGGTAAATCCCTAGTTTATTAAAAGTTTTAAATTTTACCTAAAATTTTAACAGAGTTCTGACTCTTAAAAGGTTCTTAAATAAGAGAGCTATGCTCTGTGGGAGAATGAAATTCTCAGAAGAGATAATTCTCAAGAAGAAGATGAAAATCATCTAAGGGACAAAAGATCCTATTTATAGGCATTGAAACGCCTCTTCAACTTCTGAGTTGATCCAAGGGCGCAGATGCTGCCACCGCTGCACTCACGTGTGCGCCACGTGAGCGCAACGGTGGGGGGCATTTGTTTCCCCCAATCAGAACAAAGCTTTATTTTGAAATTCAAAATTCAAAAATTGAAGCAACGCTTCAGATCCAGCGCTAGGCACGCTGCGCGTCACGTGTCAAATACGGATGCGCTAGCGCCCTAAGCAGTGCACCATGTATGCGCTAGCACTAGGCGTGCTGCGCGCCATATGTCAAACACGGGTGCGCTAGCGCAGGCTGCGCTACGCTCTGGACAGCGCACCGTGTGTCAAACGTAGGTGCGCTAGCGCAAAGTGTGCTGCGCTCTGAGCAGTGCACCACGTGCAAAGTACGAGTGCGCCAGCGCTGGAATTATAAAATTCCCTACCCTTAGATCAAAAGATCTAATAAATAATGATAAATCATTAATCAGAATTAAAATTCTATTATGGAAAGATTTTCTTTCAATCTTGTTAAAAACAAGAAGATTGCTTTCTGTAAAACAGAAGCCCTAAGATCAAAGGTCCAACGGTAGGAAATATCCCCAAATTAATCAGAGAAAGATCTCTTTAACTGATTTAACAAATCAACTTACCCCATATAAAGTCCCCAAGACTTCAAGTCCGATATAGAGAAACCCCCTATAAATTTTGAGAAATTCAAAAAAAGAAGAGAAAGCTCTCAGCAAAAGAAGATTATATCTTCAAGGTAAAGATCATGAACGATGAACACAGAGATGAAATCATCTCATAAAAAGAAGAATCATCTTCTTAAAAGATCATAGATCTACAAAGACCAAGGTCTTTTATAAAAAGATCAAAAGATCTCAACATAAAAAAAAGAAGTACTTACTTCATTCACAGATTATTGATCTATAAAGGCAAAGCCTTTTCAAAAATAAGAACTGTTGTTCTTGAATTTTGAGACAAAGTCTCTTCTAAAAAGAACATAAATTTGTTCCCAGATCATAAAATTGATCAACATGCTCTTTGCGCTATTGAAATGTGACTTGCACTCTTGAACTGCGCTTTTGCGCTCTCTGGACCGGCGCTCTGTGCCAAAATGCGCCACGTGTCAATCACGTATGCAACTTGCGCTTTGCGCTTCTGAAATAGCGCACTGCGCCAAGCGCGCCATGTGTCACTCACGTGTGCGCCACTAAATTGATGGCGCAATGCGCTCATGGACTAGCGCTTAGCGCTCATAAACTGGCGCAATGCGCCCACCATCTGGCGCTTAGCGCCAAGCGCGGCACGTATCCTTCCCATGTGCGCTACTTGACAGAAGCGCACTGCGCTCTTTAACTGGCGCAAAGTGCCTGGTGCGCCACGTGTTGTGCTGGCAGAACATAAATTGTTCTGGTGAATGCTCTGCATTCAATACAAAGACAAAAAAAGGTGTCAAGATCTAATGCTCAGCATTATTAAAAGGGCCAAGCCCAAATAAAGGCTCAATAGCCAGAACAATAAAATGTTAAACATTCATTGGACTTAGCCCAATATTGGCCATAAGTCCTCAACTTATATTTAATTGAGCCCGTCTGCTCATAAATATTTAACAGATCCTAGTCCCAAATTGGACTACAGATCTTTCAACCAACTCACACCGGTTCGAGGGTACATCTCTTTACTCCTTTGATATCTGTCGTTGTAATCCTTCAACGTCTTCAGAGAGGTGACGGGTCCCGACAACCACACATTTCACGGACTGTAAACTCATGGACTACGATGTCCTTAAAATTTACAGACTATGACGTCTTTAAACTACGGACTGTGGGGTCCTTAAACTCATGGACTACGATGTCCTTAACCTTGACTGTGAGGTCGTTAAGCTCATGGACTATGATGTCCTTAACCTAGACTGTGATGTCCTTAACCTGGACCGAGATGTCCTTAACCTGGACCGAGATGTCCTTAAACTAACACTGGACCGAGATGTCCTTAAACTAACATTGGACCGTAATATCTTTAAACTAATCGACCACAATGTCCCTAAACTAAACAATAAAGCTCGAATGCTCTTTTGTTGGATCTAAACGATCCCGTTAAGTTGATCTTAGTCTAAAAATTAGACTAGCGTATCCATAACAAACGTTTAAGTTGATCTTAGTCTCAAATGAGACAAATGTATCCTTAAACCCAACCCCCAAACCCAAATCTAAGAAGATACGGATTTGGACTAATCCACGCCCTACGGGCGACAACCTAAATTAGTCTCCGTATATAATCCACGGGCAACCACAAACAAAACAAACACACACGACTCGAAGTGACCATCTGGAGAAGGAGAAAGTTGTTACCGCGATGCGGTGGCGTAATTAAATGCAGGGGCTTGCGCCTGCAGGGAAGAGCGTCCCCACAATCAAAAAAACCCTCAAACGAGGAGGAATCTGACGAAGTCTGCTACATCGGCCGCATCCGTTTAAACCTTCGATACACGGTGTCATAAATCAACTTGGCTTCTTCGGAGAGGTGGACGGATAGCACCAATTAGCACCTGCCCTCGAATTTCAGACCTGACGTCCCAACGTCCCGGTCGCGTCTTTCGGCTGGGAACAGTCATATGTTCCCAGTTTAACGACTTAGAGGTCATCTGTTCCCAGTTTAACGACTTAGAGGTCATCTGTTCCCAGTTTAAAGACTTAGGGGTTTATTGGATCGGAAGTTTGGAATTTTGGGGTAGGGGTCAGTATCAGCGTTGCTAACACTGAAGCACAAGTACCAGGAGAAATTCATCATTTGCCTTTTTCCTATTGGGGAGCGATAGCTTAGGAAATAGGTTATGGTCCCTATCACCTAAGGCTTTTCAATTTTATAAGCCGTAAGGGCCCCCATAAAAGCATTTTTTCCCTACGAGTCGAAAGGATCTCGTAGGTGTATTTTCTCCTTAGGAGTCGTGGGGACTCCTAAGTGTGTTGCTCCTTTGTGAGTCGTAACGATCTCACGCGGGAATTTTCTCCTTACAAAGTCGAGAGGACTTTACGAGTGTATTCTGTCACTTTTTCATGAGTTTGCGCCCTTTCGGGTTTTCACAAACTCGCCGGCAGTCCTGCTGTTTTTACTCACGGAGCCCTTTCGAGTTTTCATCCGTGCCCTTTTTGCTTGTTGACATACCTTTTTTTGTGAATCTTCTTCACTGGTGGGACTTTAAATGTAGTCTCACCGGTAGGACTTGGGAGAGACTGGGATCGTTTTACGCCTGTGGATTGCATACGGTTTTGCAGGATGTATGATCCAGACCGTAGGGCCGGGAGAATTTTTGGACTTTCTTGGTGTCTGCATCGCTGTGCTGGAATATGGTACGAGGAGCGACTCATCATTCACCGTTGGGATATGGGATTTGGAATTTGGTTGGCGTCTGCATCGCTGCACTGGAATATGGCACCAGGAGCGACTCATCATTCGCCGTCTGGGGATTTGGATTTTGATTAGCGTCTGCATCGCTGCAGTGGAATATGGCACCAGGAGCGACTCATCATTCGCCATCTAGGAATTTGGATTTTTGTTGGCGTCTACATCGCTGCACTGGAATATGGTACCAGGAGCGACTTATCATACACCTTTGGAGTTTTTCTTACCGCGATTGCTCTATCATTTCAGCTTTTTTTATCGCGAAGATCGCGATTGCCCTATCATTTCGGCTATTTATTTGCAGTTGCCGCATTATTTCGGCTGTTTATTTTTATTTTACTCGCTGATTTTTATTGCGAGTTTCACCATCATTTCGGCTCTTTTTTTTGTTTATTTACACTTTTTTTCCGTCCCCAGTTTAACGACTTAGAGGTTGATTGTTCCCAGTTTAACGACGTGGTAGTCAAATGTTGGAGTCTGGGCTCGATTTTGCAGGAACCACGGGCTCCTTTGGCTTAATTACATAAGCGTGCTCTTTGTATTCTAGACCAAGCCGGTGTTGGATAGCAACAACCGCATCATCGTCTTGGCTATAAGGCGTATGTAACAACCCTAAACTTTCTGTACAAATTTCTGTACAATATTTTCAAAAATACAGAAATGGGTACTTTTGCCTGAGCACAAGTTATAAATTTGTTTTGCTTTTTAATAGCAAGAAAGAGCTTGCAACTCATTGGTAAGACCTTGCACTGCTGAACCAAAGCACCAGAGTTCAAATCCCATCAGCCATATTATTTTTTTATATTGTTTTCTTTTAAATTCCAAGAGTCTACAAGTGCAAAACCCGTAAAACCAAAAGTCACATATAAAACAAACTGGCCCAGGATGGTAGAAAAATCGCCAAGAGACACGTGTACCTCTGACCCGGCCTGACTCGATCGGATCGGGCCGGCGGCGCGGCTGACTCGGCCGACGCCGCTGACCAAACTCGGCCAAATCCGAGTTGGTCCATCTTGGTTTCTGTGTCGTTTTGACTCCCCATTACTCCTGTATAGTTTAATTTCTCTGCACAGTAACAGAGACATTAAAAACCCCATTAACCTATTTTTAATACAAATTTTTAATACAATTTTCAATATATCTGTTCTTCTAGCCTAACCCTAATCTTTTCCTATAAATACCATCCCTAAACACACACCTCTCACTCACAAATTCTGTCCAAACTCTCAAGAAAACTCTCTAGAAATTTTGTGTACAAGTAGACTTAGCGAAGGGCGAAGCTCCGGCGAAATTCCGACGACGACCCTAGGAGCTCCCGGCGACGAAATAACGCACCGGAACCTACTTCCACTCTATCTTCCTCTCCTATAAACCAAAATCAAGTAAGTCCCTCCTCCCTCTTCTCTGTTCTATTCTTAAATCTTGTATTTCTAAAACCCGACGGATGCGGAGTTAAATCCGACTTCCGAATCGGTTTTCTTTAAAAAGTGAAATTTTCATTAAACACAACTATTCCAAACTCTCACATCTTGACTATTAAATATTAACAAAGTATCATGAATAAGTTTCATAGCAAAATATTTCATATCGTAATTTTTATCGTACTTTTTTCAGTAAAATACCATATAGCTCAGTTTTGACATTAAACATCATATTTCTTTCTATACCTTTAAGTAGAATACGAGATAATGACCTATCTCCTCACAACACTCATATGCAATATAGCACAATACCTTTTGGTAAATATAGATTCGGGAAAATACCGTTTTACACAAAACTAGCTTTAACTTATAAAAAAACCATTTTCACAAGATTATGTATTTTAAACAAGTCTTTGCAAAGCGCCGCTACAACCTATTTGGGGAACCCGTTCGGGATGGTGCGGGTTATCGCACATCCTCGGACTTAGTAGTGCGAGATGCAGACCTGCGCAAGGAGCATTCGGTCTCGAAAAATTTAAAAATACAAATATCTTAAGAAAATAAGATTTCTAGAAAAATAATAAATTAAAATTACTTTATATATATATATATATATATATATATATATATATATATATGCATGTATCATCAAAATATCTAATTTTTTTATATAATATAAATATTCCAACTTTTCTAAGTCAAAAGAATCACTTTACATGAAAATACCATGCAATTCCATACAGGTTCAGTATTACAGATAAATACCATATATTATGAAATTAGGTTTTATTCACTAGAAATGTCACATATATAAAATCTACATCTATGATAACTCTAAAGACGATAATTAAATATTTGGGATGTATTTTGAAAACTATACAAGAATTATTTTTATATAAAATCTTCTCAAGTTCTATAAATTACCCTAAGGACCCTAGTAAACATAGGATTAAGCAGGACCAATCTCTTGAGCCTCAGAGAGCCGGAGAAGTGGGTGCTTGTCTATTTAAGGTAGACAACTTAACAAACGGTGTTATCAACACGGTAATCGTCTTTGAAAAAGACACAAATCCTGTCGCCCATGTGCAGCGGTTACCGATAACATCAAAACTTAATTCAGGATTCAATTTCTTTTTTTAATTGTCTTACTCAGACCGAGTCTCATTATAAATAATCTGACTTGAATATAATTCAAGTACAAACTACAATTCAATATGAATCCATATATTCAATCTGTATTGACTAAACAGAACCATGGATATACTTCCATTTACATGATTCTCCAGTTACATCCTTTTACTGATATCATTCGGTAAGTCATCCATCTATACAATCTATACAAGGCAACGCATTATTTACAATACAATATAAACAATACAAACAAGATATCGCGGGGTTTAAGGGGTAAATTAGTACGGAAGGTGTTAGAAGTGGCAATAGACTGCAACCATAAAGACACTTAATCTAAATTCAATCGCCGCTGTTCCGGGCATTCTAACGGAGTCTTGTACTCTATATACCGCAGTCTCTGGTCTAGTGAGACTCCTCTCGTATACACTGGCATTCTTTTGTATCAAGTTACAAACAACAACATTAACACTAAATACAACTTTAAAAGCTACACACTCTCTCTCTTACTCTCTGTATATTCTACTTCTCCCTTATTTATGGGACTTATCGAACGATTGTTCGCTGACGACATTCCTTATCTTTCTTCTTTGGAATGTTGTCAGGTGATTCGGATCTTCAGGAGATCGATCCCACCAGCGAGGACTTGGATCAGCTAGCCTACGACCCAAAGCTCTAGACTCATTGTACATATTTCAATTCAGTACTTTCTATTTCTGTTATGCCACTGTTTAGGCATTGCTTTCATTCAGATGTATTTACTTTTCCATGCATTGTACAAAAGAATGTTAATAAATAAAGTTGTTGTTCTTTACATTTGTCTCTTGTATTTTTTTATTTATATTGCTTAGATACGCTTAGCGTATTTACTTCAGATTAAATACGTAGCATCCAGTCGCGTCACCTTTGCCGTACACCAGGAAGCGGGGCGTAACAGCGTAGGAGGACTTGTTTCTCTGAGCTCCATCATGTAGACCGTATAGGTTGTGTACCTGTCTATTGCTTCTTCATCGACAATGTTGCTCGTTGGGCTTCTGGCTTGTTGCCTTAGCTTCACTCTGGTATTGATCAACGTCGTGATTAGGGTACGTTCGCTGGCGCTTGAGAACCTTTGTGTAAACAGTAGCTCCATTTCCGCAAAAGTCTTGATAGAGTCATTCGGGAGCTCGGAGTACTATTCGAATGCTGTCTCCGATAAGCTGCCAACAAACTGGCGAAGCAGCAGTTTGTCGTCACCCCCTGTATTACCACACAGAGCCCTGAACTGAGTGACATGTTGATGGGGATTGCCTGTCCCCTTGTATACGTGGAACTTAGGAATCGTGTATCTTGGCAGGTACTTAATCTGATCGTACCAGCTTGGGTATGGTCGTCCAGTTTTGACGATTTGGCCGACTGCTTTGCTCGCTTGATGAGCTCGTATCTGTTGAGCTATATAGTCGTCAAGGGTGGCTTTGGAGATGGTCTTTTCCCTGGCTGCTGATAAAGCCGGAAGAGGGTTTGATGTCTCTCCTCTATCGTCTTCAATTATTACTGGAGGATCTTCGGCTGGGTGGTCTGGCTGGATCAACATGCCCTCCATATCTTGGAACAATAGCACAATTTGTTTTATGTTGGCCACTTGTTCCGCGGCCCCTTTGTCTTTCTTCTCGAGCATTCTTCGGAGGAACTCGGTATCGGTTTCCTGTTCCTGGCGCTGCTGTAACGACGTCTCCAGGCTTTCTTTTAGCCCAGTGAGCGCGGCCATATTCGTTAGCATTTCCTGGAGCTTTTGCTGCTCATGGGCTTTTGTCATAGATCGGGTGAGCGGTCGATGACCCATAGAGATACGGCTATCCTCCTTCCCGGAAGCGATGTAGATGGTGTGCACTACCATGTCCCCAGACTTGGGGCATTTGGATTCAGCACCCTTGAGATTTGTCGCAGACACAGGGATCTTCTCCGGCCTTCTCCTTTTATGGGCGGTAGAAGTTGAGGGAGCTGTTGCGACCGATGCTTTCCGTGGTACGATGGCAGTGAGATTCTCTTCTTGCCGGATCTTCATTCTCTTCTTTCGGCGGGAGTAGTCTTGGTCGATCATAGAGTCTTGGACTATTCGCCAGACCTTGTGGATTTTGGAGGACAGCCGCTGAAGGGGCTGCTCTGGCTTTGTTTCAGTAACATTCTCCACAGACGGAGGAGATCTTTTAAGCACGGAGGTCGGAGAGTTCTTGCGCAGCCTCCTGAGTGGTTCAAAGTTGTTCCCAGTTGGAACAGCAGCGTCAATTTCTACCATCGGAGCTGGTGGAGTCAATCCAGAAGGGGAACTGCCCCCAGATTTCCTAACTCGGTGCCAGTGGCGACGTCGAGCGCGTCTTGCATATGGGATCACCTCCGTTGTTGGGGTAGCTGCATCGTGCTTCATGCTTTGATGAGAAACCGCTGTTGGTGTTAGCCTGTCAAAGACCGACGTCCGTAGAGAGGGGATGGCCAACCTGTCGAAGGCAGACTTTCGAGCAAGGGTAGCAGCCTTGGTGACTTCGCCTGGAGCGGGAGTTGGAACGGCCAGTCTTGTGAAGACCGACCCCTTAGTAGGAGAAGTATCTCTGATGACTTCATTTACTGGAGCAGGGATGGCTATTCATTTCGGGATAGCCCCTTCAGGTAATGCGGGCTTCTTCATAGGCCCATTGGAGCTTTGGCCCAGTCTATTAAAGACCGAGGCGTTGGATTTGGGCGACCCATTGAGAGGGGCCGTGGTAGATGCAAGTCGATCAAAGACCGACTTCTTTGGAGCTTCTTACGATGGTACTGGGGCGTTGAAGCTTATCAGTGGGAGCATGGTCCTGAAGAACAGTCCAGTGGTGGCCTGAGTCACCTGTTCCACTGGAATGGCGAAGATGGAGGCCGCTTGTGGCCCATAAGACACTCCTCCGACGAGGGCGGAGTGGGAGTTGTTGTTACAGCTAGTGCAGTTGGAAACCATTTTCTCGGCATGGGTGCAAGACACCAAATCTTAGTACATCGAATCTAGAGGCAACCGCATTAAACCGCGATTCGTTCGCGAAGACGACACACGATGTGTGGAGTGGAAAGAGGAACAGGTCCCACCGGGCGTGCCAGAATCTGTTCGCCGCCGAAAGACGCGACCGGGACGTTGGGACGTCTGGCATGAATTTTGGCCGGCGGGTGCTATTTGGTTTTATCCGTCCACCTCTCCGAAGATGCTAAGTTGATTTATGGCACCATGTATCGGAGGTTTAGACGGATGCGGCCTTTGGAGCAGACTTCGTCAGACTCCCCTCGTTGTGAAGGGTTTTTGATTATGGGGACGCTTTTCCCTGCAGGTGCAAGCCTCTGCAGTTAATTACGTTACCGCGTAGAGATAACCACTTTCTCCTGCTCCAGAAGGTCACTTCGTGTTGTGTGTGTTTGTTTTGTTTTTGGTTGCCCGTGGATTCTATACGGAGACTAATTTGTGTTGTCGCCCGTAGGGCGTGGATTAGTCCAAATCCGTATTTTCTTAGATTTGGGTTTGGTTTGGTTTAAGGATCGTTAATCTTGTTTTAGATTAAGATCAACTTAAATGCTTGTTGAGGATACGTTAGTCTAATTTTAGACTAAGATCTACTCAACAGGATTTTGGGATCATTTAGATCCAACGAAAGAGTATTTGGACTCTATCGTTTTAGTTTAGGGACATTGTGGTCCATTGGGTTTAAGGACATCGTAGTCCATGGAGTTTAAAGACATCATAGTCTGTGTTTAAAGACATCATAGTCTAGTTTAAAGATATCATAGTCTGTGGGGTTTACAGACATCATAGTCTGTAAAGTTTCGGGTTGTCGGGACCCGCCACCTCTCTGAAGACGTTGAAGAATTACGACACATATCAAAGGTGTGAAGATATTGTTGGATATAGTGCCCTCAGAGTCAATTATTGGAGCGCAGGCACGTGATTGCAATGATTGAGGGAGGACCTATACCGGTAGGACAGTCTTACTCGAGAGGTTTGTATACTATCCGGTTTGTCTTTATCATCGTGTACATGCTTTAGGTGACATTGTAGTTCACTATTACACGTTGATAGAGAATAGTATGCTACCATGGTTTGTCTTTATCATCGTGTACTGCTTTAGGTGACATTACAGGTCGCTATTACACGTTGATAGAGCCCTTAGGATTCTTGCTTGACTGCCAGCAGTATGATGGCGATCATATACGTGGGAGTTGGGGTCTATAAGCAGTATGATGGCGATAATATACGTAGCGCTATCGTATGCTTAAAACCCGGATCGAACCATTAACTTACAAATAGCTATCTAGAGAGAGGGTTGGAAAGCTATACCGATCGATCCGTGTCCTTCGGTCTTTGGCCACCATCCCAAGCTCCTCGCGGCAACTCCAGTCTCGATCTCCTCATCGGAAAGGGCACCACATCTATGAGTCTTTTTACGGGCTCCCGCTTCATCCGAAGAAACTCGGCCACGAAGTGTGCTAGCCGGCGTGTCCAAGGTATTGTTGAGAATGTTTGTGATCACTTTGTCTCTTGCATCCATGGATTTGGATGGAGGTTAGAGGTGTTGCCTTTGATGGAGATAATGAGCTAGAGGAAGAAGAAGAAGAAGATGCTATTTTCATTTGTGTGTTTCTTATGATAAAATGAGAGAGAGAAGAGAATAATACAAGAGCCAACCTTGCCCTTGGCTTCCCCTCTCTCTCCTCTCATCAAATCAACTCACAAAACCATCATATAATGTGACTTATGCACAATAAAAGAGACCATGAGTCACTAACCTTGCACATGCCACATTAAATGCACAAAATGATGATTTCTAGCTCATTATTTCCATATGAAAACATTAATCCAAATGTTTGCAACAATAAAAAGATACGGCAACATCTAAAGTAAACTCGTGACGGATCACAAGGATACCCCTCACCTGTATATACATACCTGCACCCGCATTCCGACTGAATGCGAATGCGATGAGACTAAAGTAATCCAACAAATCTAATACTAGAATCCGGCTTAAACCAAAGCCCACTAGTATGATCCGTCCGATCAAGATCCGTGCACTACCGCACGTATAAGATCGAACCCTGCCATATATCATACAGCCTCTACAACATTTCGCCCGAAACTTGAGAAACTGTCTATGGGGGACTCTAAAGACTCGTCAATACTTTGGTTGTGGATTTAACCACTAGCACGTCAGAGGTACTAGCCGTATGTAACGGGCTATCAGGTATTGACCAAAAGGGAGGTCGATGAGCGAACTCATCCCGAAACCCTACTGAGCCTGTCAGTGACAATATCCGTACAGTCCGGTCCGTTCGTCTATGAGCATCGCATGGCGGGCCTAGGGGGTTGGTAAAAGTCAGACCCCCAAAAGCGGTACAAGTCGTGTCGGAGTGTAGCCCAGAACACCCTGAGATACTACTGGAATACCTACCAGTTTATCTCCTGCCTCGGCCGAGGGCTTTGTGTAATGGCTCTCCTAGACACAGCGCGACCTCACCCCCAATACCGGGAGAGACGAATCCCCTGCCGATCTGTTCACTTGCCTCCTTGTGGCTCGGGACTGTACCCAACTAAAACCTGTTTGCACGACTCCTTTGAGCCGTGGTAGGGTAGTAATCAAAGCACAATGGGAACTCACACGAGACAAATGACGATCTCAGGTCGATGAACTAACCTGTACACATGTCACCAGGGAACTGCTATCTGACGTCAGGTATAATACCAACTAGCATGTTCCCGGCGAGTCCTGTCCGGTGTACTCATAACCCAATGAGCACCTGTATACATCTTAAGTGATCCATCTGACACCAATGGCTTGTGAGACCGGCCACCGCCCCTCGTCGGGGTCTCGACTGTATACACTAGTCTACTCTGGAGTATCGATGCCCTGTCTCGAAAACTCCCACGACTAGGGACCACTTTAAGGATGTGCTTATAGACCCCAGCTCCCACGTATATGATTGCCATCATACTGCTGGCCGTCAAGCAAGAATCCTAAAGGCTCTATCAACGTGAAATAGTGACCTGTAAGGTCACTTAAAGCTGTACACGATGATAAAGACAAACCAGATAGCATACTATCATCTCGAGTAAGACTGTCCTACCGGCATAGGTCCTCCCTCAATCATTGCAATCACGTGTCTGTGATCTGATTCTGAAGGCACTATATCCAACAATCTCCCACTTGCACTCAAGGCTAATTATTGCGATGTCGCATACCCACAGCCCGTGTGATACCGATCACCCAACTCCTCTACTAATCAGTTTCACAAAACCCGTTTGCAAAACTATTGCGTTCGAGGAACAGCCTCAGTGAGTGGATCCGCCCTGATGTTTCTTTTTATGTCTCTCTTTATCTCAAGTTCGCGGAGAAAGCCATCTCCCGAAATGAGCAATACCTGTCTTAGAATATGTCTGGATATCTGATGGGACCTAGCTCATAAATGAACTCCAAATCCAAACTTCTTAGACTGTATCGTCAACTGAACTTAATCAGTATCCTGCGCTATGCCTCCCTCAGTATCCGCTTGGACCACCTGTCCAAAAATACCGCCCCTCGTCAGAGGGAAAACTATAACTCTGACAGCCACTCTGTCATCCATGTCACCTTGGAAGCCTGGAATGATAACTGTCTCCCGAAGGAGGCTGCTGTTATCATATCCCCAGAACATCAACTTATGTTCTAAAACTGCTTCCGAATGTCTCTCCAGGATAGGATTAATATCAACTTACTGCATCTACTGCAAAAACAACATCTGGTGTGGTACTTGACATCTCATGATTGACTCAATTGCCTAAGCAAGTGATCTGCCAATCATGCACATCCCTCTCCCCTTTAGTCTGTAAGACACCTTGTTTGCCCAGATTTGACACTACTGTTGTTCCAGGCTATGAGACCCGGCAGGAGGATGAGTATAGCGTCGTGATAGCAGTCGCAATTCTATTGGCCACTCCGCAGAGGTACTCCGGTAGCCTCAAGTACGGTGACAAGGAGGTTCTTGTTTGCCCAGATTTGACACTACCGTTGTTCCAGGCTATGAGACCTGGCAGGAGGATGAGTATAGCGTCGTTCTAAACTAGCTTTAGAAGTGCACGGGTATATGACTCTGCCGGAGGGTTTTCGTAGTCAGTGGGAGCAGCTGAAGCATAGTGGACAAGTAGCTTATGTCTATTTATGGACTAAAGCAGATATAGCGGAGATAGATCATCTATTTCTGATATGACAGTCATAGGTTTGATTTCATCAGAATAGAAGATGGATCTGTTAAGAAGGTAGTAGGGTGTGATGTCCTGGTATTTGGATGACATACACATAGTGGGAAGTGAAATTCCTATACTACGATCGGTTATGCTTTGGTTGTCATACAGTGGTTTCTCCACATAGGATATAGATATAATATCGGACATTTTGGTTACTAGATCTATGGTTTTAGATCTAGATTTGGGTAGTTTCCCAATCTGGGTACTTAGACAGCATTCTAAAGGTGTTTTAGAATGGACGACTCCTGGCACGGTAGTGTACCTGCAGGTGATGGAGTCACCCTCTCTAAAGGTGTCTTACAGACTAAAGGGGAGAGGGATGCGCATGATTGGCAGATCACTTGCTTAGGCAATTGAGTTGATCATGTGATGTCAAGTACCACACCAGACGTTGTTTTTTGCACTAGATGCAATAAGTTGATATTAATCCTATCCTGGAAAAACGTTCGGAAGCAGTTTTAGAACATAAGTGGATGTTTAAGGGAAATGATAACGACAGCCTCCTTCGGGAGACAGTTATCATTCCAGGCTTCTAAGGTGACCTGGATGACAGAGTGGCTGTCAGAGTTATAGTTTTTCCCTCTGACGAGGGGCAGTATTTTGGACAGGTGGTCCAAGCGGATACTGAGGGAGGCATGGCGCAGGATACTGATTGGTTTCAGTTGACGATACAGTCTAAGAAGTTTGGATTTGGAGTTCATTTATGAACTAGGTCCCATCAGATATCCAGACATATTCTAAGACAGGTATTGCTCATTTCGGGAGATGGCTTTCTCCGCGAACTTGAAATAAAGAGAGACATAGAAAGAAACATCAGAGCGGATCCACTAGCTGGGGCTATTTCTCGAACGCAATAGTTTCGCAAACGAGATTTGTGAGACTGGTTAGTAGAGGAGTTGGGTGTTCGGTATCTTACGGGCTGTGAGTATGCGACATCGCAATAATTAGCCTTGAGTGCAAGTGGGAGATTGTTGGATATAGTGCCCTCGGAGTCAATTATTGGATCGCAGGCACGTGATTGCCATGATTGAGGGAGGACCTATACCGGTAGGACAGTCTTACTCGAGAGGTTTGTATACTATCCGGTTTGTCTTTATCATCGTGTACATGCTTTAGGTGACATTGTAGTTCACTATTACACGTTGATAGAGAATAGTATGCTACCATGGTTTGTCTTTATCATCGTGTACTGCTTTAGGTGACCTTACAGGTCGCTATTACACGTTGATAGAGCCCTTAGGATTCTTGCTTGACTGCCAGCAGTATGATGGCGATCATATACGTGGGAGCTGGGGTCTATAAGCACGTCCTTAAAAGGTCCCTAGTCGTGGGAGTTTCAAGACTGGGCATCGATACTCCATTAGTAGACTAGTGTATACATTCGAGACCCTGACGAGGGGCGGTGGCCGGTCTCACAAGCTATTGGTGTCAGTTGGTTCACCTAAGATGTATACAGGTGCTCATTGGGTTTTGAGTACACCGGACATGACTCGCCTGGAACATGCTAGTTGGTATTATACCTGACGTCAGATAGCAGTTCCCTGGTGACATGTGTATAGGTTAGTTCATCGACCTGAGATCGTCATTTGTCTCGTGTGAGTTCCTACTGTGCTTTGATTACTACCCTACCACGGCTCAAATGAGTCGTGCAAATAGGTTTTAGTTGGGTACAGTTCCGAGCCACATGGAGGCAGTGAGAGGATCGGCAGGGGTTCGTCTCTCCCGGTATTGGGAGTGAGGCCTCGCTGTGTCTAGGAGAGCCATTACACGAAGTCCTTGGGCAAGACAGGAGATTTACTGGTAGGTATTCCAGTAGTATCTCAGGGTGTTCTAGGCTACACTCCGACACGACTTGTACCGCTTTTGGGGGTCTGACTTTTACCAACCCCCTAGGACCGACATGCGATGCTCATAGACGAACGAATCGGACTGTACGAATATTGTCACTGACAGGCTCAGTAGGGTATCAAGATGAGTTCTCTCATCGACCTCCCTTTTGGTCAATACCTGGTAGCCCGTTACGTATGGCTAGTACCTCTGACGTGCTAGTGGTTAAATCCATAGCCAAAGTATTGACGAGTCTTTAGAGTCCCCCACAGACAGTTTCTCAAGTTTCGGGCGAAACGTTGTAGAGGCCGTATGATATATGGCAGGGTTCGATCATATACGTGCGGTAGTGCACGAATCATGATCGGACGGATCATACTAGTGGGCTTTGGTTTAGGCCGGATCCTAGTATTAGATTTGTTGGATTACTTTAGTCTCATCGCATTCGCATTCAGTCAAAATGCGGATGCAGGTATGTATATACAGGTGAGGGGTATCCTTGTGATCCGTCACGAGTTTACTTTAGATGTTGCCGTATCTTTTTATTGTTGTAAACATTTGTGTTAATGTTTACTAATGGAAATTGTGAGCTTAAGCCATCATTTTGTGCATTAAATGATACATGTACTTCATACATGACTAATGGTATCATTTCTTGTGCAAATGTCACCTTTTGTGATGGATTTGTAAGTTGAAATGAGAGGAAGAGAGAGAAGGGAAGCCATGGTATAGAGTTGGGTCTTGTATTTTTCATGACACTCTCTCATTTTTTGATAGCATAACAAAAGGGAAAGAAAATGTCTCCTCTTCTTCTTCTTCCTCTAGCTCATTATCTCCATCAATGGCAACACCTCTAACCTCCATCCAAATCAATGGATGCAAGATACAAAGTGATCACAAACATTCTCTACATCACCTTGGACACGTCGGCTAGCATACTTCGTGCCCGAGTTGCTTCGGATGAAGCGGGAGCCCGTAAAAGGAATCGATGATGTGGTGCCCTTTCCGACGAGGAGATCGAGACCGGAGATGCCGCGAGGAGCTTGGGATGGTGGCTAAAGACCGAAGGACACGGATCGATCGGTATAGCTTTCTATCCCTTCTCTAGATAGCTAGTCGTAGGTTAATGGTTCGATACGGGTTTTAAGCATACGATAGCGCCGGTTTCTAGTTAAGAAAAAGTTTTCGTTTCCGCATTTTGGCCTCGGACAGACGGCCGGGGCGCTACCATAGACTTACAGATATGTACCCTTGAATCGATGTTGGTTGAGAGATTTGTAGTCAAGGTTTGGGACTAAGTCCAATTAAAGAGATTGTGAGCACATGGGCTCAGTTAATCTGAATTGAGGACTTATGGCCAACTTGGGCTCAGTCCACTCAGATTTGAATAAAATGTTGAACATTTGTTTGGGCTCAGTCCCTTTTGGTTCAATAATGCTGAGCATTAATTTAAGTTCTGACACCCCTCTTTCTTTTGTCTTTTACTGAGTGTTGAAAACTTTTTATGGCGCTAGGATTTATTTAAAGAACACTTTGTGTTCCCTCAGCGCACACGTGAGGAGCACGTGGTGCGCTTGGCGCTGAATGCCAGACCTAGAGCGCTAAGACACTTCTTGTGAAATAGCGCACACGTGGGGAGAACGTGGTGCGCTTGGCGCTGAGCGCCAGACCTGGAGCGCTAAGGCGCTTCTTATGAAATAGCGCACACCTGGTGAGCACGTGGTGCGCTTGGCGCTGAACGCCGGACTTGAAGCGTTTCTTATGAAATAGCGCACACTGAGGAGCACGTGGTGCGCTTGGCGCTGAGCGCTAGACTTGGAGCGCTAAAACGCTTTTTTGGCAGTTTTGGCCAGTTCTGTATCCTGAGAATTAAATTTTCGTTTATAAGAGACTTTGTTTCATGGATCTAAGAACTAAGTTCTTCTTTTTATAAAGAGATGCTATGATCTCTTCCGTTTTTGTGAAAGACTTTGTCTTATAGATCTGTGATCTAGAAAAAGAACTGAGTTCTTATGATGTGAGAGTTAAACTCTCAAAAGTCGAAGAGATGTTATGATCTCCCTTATATCATTTACCTTGAAGAAAATTTCTTCTTCTTAGAGCTTGCTCTTCTTTTTTCTTTTCTGAGAACTTGAAATTTATGGGGGGTTCCTCTTTTTAAGACTTGAAGTCTTGGGTCCTTTATATAGGGGAGGCTGATTTGGTGAATCAGTTAGGGAAATCTCTCATTGAGAGATTTCTGATTGATTTGGGGAATATTTCCCACCGTTGGATCTTTAATCCAAGAGCTACTGTTTTACAGAAGACGATCTTCTTATTTTTAACAAGATTGGGAAAATATTTTCCCATACATAACTTATTCTGTATCTTGGTGATTTTTAATCACCATTGGATCTTTGATCCAACGGTGCTCTGATTTACAGAGCACAATCTTTCTTGTTTGGAAAGATTTGAGGAGTATTTTCTCAACAGAATTTTATTCTGTAATTTGATGATTTATGCATCTCAGTTGGATCTTTGATCCA
This sequence comes from Agapanthus africanus, assembly GCA_030015575.1. Lineage (NCBI taxonomy): Eukaryota > Viridiplantae > Streptophyta > Magnoliopsida > Asparagales > Amaryllidaceae > Agapanthus > Agapanthus africanus. The sequence goes on along the minus strand of CM057348.1, from coordinate 104,356,197 downwards.
ATGGTGGAGAACATTTAGTTCTAGCGTTTGGCGCTCCCGTGCTTTGCACGTGAGGCGCTGCCTCAGAGTCTTTGACTCTTAGTGCTGGCACTCGTGGCGCTGGCGCTCTCGTGCTTTGCACGTGAGGCACTGTCTCACATATTTTGACTCTTAGCGCTGACGCTCTTGTGCTTTGCACGTGATGCGCTGCCTCAGAGTCTTTGACTCTCAGCGCGGGCGCTCTCGTGCTTTGCACGTGAGGCGCTGCCTCAGAGTCTTTGACTCTTAGCGCGGGCGCTCCTAGAGCTAGCGCTTTCGTGCTTTGCACGTGAGGCGCTGCCTCAGAGTCTTTGACACTTAGCGCTGGCGCTCCTGGCGTGAGCACTCTCGTGCTTTGCACGTGAGGCGCTGCCTCAGAGTCTTTGACTCTTAGCGCTGCGCTATCGTGCTTTGCACTTGAGGCGCTGCCTCAGTTTAAATTTCAAATTCTGAACAGAGCTTTGCTCTGATTGGGGGAAACAGTCCTCAATGGCATGACTTATCACTCTGTGATAGGGGCAATATTTGAGGTCGTCGGTCATATTCGCTTCTTGCGATCTCTTTGATTCTGGCAATTGTAGATCGTTTCTCAGGGCGTCTTTGAATATTTTATAGACTTTATCCCTTCTAAAGGAATAGACCTTATCCAGGTTCTCTTTCAGTGGAGATTCTCCTCGCTCACCGAACACTGGCTTCCGAGGCTGGTTGGCATTAGGCTCGCTCATCCCTCGCTTATTTCGGTTAGCCGAAGTGTTAAAAGATCCAGCATCGTCGGAATTTTCGCCTTTGCGATTATCGTCCTTTCGGTTTCTCCAGGACCTATTGTTATTTGGGGAATCAGAGGGGGACTCTTGCTTTGAGCATTCCAACATCTGGACTTTCCTGGTCAGCTCTTGGAATGTTTTGAGACCCGCGGTGCATAGAAATGGGGCCATCCAATTATTGAGATTTCCGACGAGGAGACTGACAGATTGGTCCTGCTCTATCGGCGGTTCGCATTTGACGGAGAGATTGCGCCAGCGGGTAATAAAATCCGTGTTGTTTTCGTTGTTCTTTGGCTTCGTCCTTACGAGGTCGGCAATAGTGGTAACGGAGCCATCCGGTATGCTCGCGTACCAGTCGAAAGCGACATCGGTTAAGCTATTAACAAACTGGCGGAGGAGAAGCGCATCATTGCCCCCAGTATTCCGGCATGAGGCTTTAAAATGGGCGATGTGCGGATTCGCATTTCTCATCCCATCAAATCTTCCGAATTTGGGGATGATATATCCGATAGGAAATTCTACCAGATCATACTGAGCAGGATATGGTCTTCCACTACTGCTAACATCTTTTTGCGCTTCAGTTTCAGCTACCAATGTTTTGACTTTGTTGGCAACCAAATCCATAATTTGATCTTGAGTTAGCGGGCTACTATGATCGGTAGGTAAGATATTTCCCGAGATAGGATGCGACTAACTTTCATGCGGTCTTCCCACCTTTGGATTTGAGGTAATAGGCGTCGGCTGTCTTGGGACACCGTTTCCCATTTCATGAGCAGAACCCTGCGCTTGATTGGGCGGCTTGGAGGCAACTTGGGCCATGAGCTGTATCACGACATTCGTCAAGTCGTCAATTTTGGAGCAAAGTTTGGCCATCTCCTTGTCTTTACTTCTGAGCTGTTTTTGGAGCTCTTGGATAAGTTGCTGCTCTGCGTTCTTGGGATGGAAGATTGGTTCATCTTCGCTTTCCAAGCCCGACTCCTCATGAACCGAAGGATCTTTCTGCTCATCAGCCTCACTGGAAGGGTTTTCATTACCTTCCAGAGGAAGCTGGTCTTGTAAAGTGTCAGCCACATTCATGCCAGATTGGATTTGAGATGTAGTGGCCTCGTCCTTGCTCTTGCTGTGCGTGCCCACCATGTAGACAGTGTGGACCACACATCCAACCATCTCTTTATCTTTGGCGGGGTAACCCTGTTCTTGGAACCTCATAAAGTTCAGCCTAGCATGAGCCCTAGCCCTTTTGTTGGCTCTATATCTGAGCCTTTTCTGTCTTAGCTTCTCGATTTTGAGGGCTTGGCAGGCATCTGTTATCCAGGAAGCCATTGTGGGTCGATTGGCGGGGAGCTTAGAGAAGGCACCCGATCGAGCGGTTATCAGGGGCACCGTCGGAGCTTTCTCGAGACGCCTTGTTGCTTTGTTAGTGTTGATGGCCTTGCCCCCAGCCGGGGCCAAGGAAAGTCGTTCAAACAACGACTTGCGTTTGGGTAGTGGTGCCTTCAAGATCACTACATTTGGCCTCCATCCTTTCGAAAGCTGGATCTTGGGGGGAAAAGGGGAGGTGAGACTTAAAATCTCCCCTTTTAGGGATTTGATGGCAGATCCGAGCTCCCCTTTAAGGGTTTTATGGTGAAAAACTATTTATTTTTGGAAAAAGGAAGAGTTAAACTCTTGATTTAATTCAAAAAAGAGGGAGAAGGTTTTAGAACCTTGAGGAAGGGGAAGGAGGCATAAACCCTGGAATTTTAGAGAATGAATTGTTCTTTTTTCATTATCATGTTGCCTTATATAGGCTTACAAATTTACATATAGGCTTTACAAAACGACACTTTGCCCATCCCATGCCTCATGTGCTCATTTCTTTTGCACATGAGCCATGGGATTTACAAAAATTTGGCTTTATGCCCATTTTTCTTACATTCATGCATAAAAAAATTACACCAAAATTATTTATTATATGATTTCATTTTGGCATGGGAGAGGCCGTCCGTGGGGCTCGATTTAGGCATGGGCCCACTTGATCTGGGCTTAGGCCCGTTTACTTGGGATTGACTTTGACTTTGACTTGGTCAACCGGGGTGTAATTTTTGACCCCAACAACTCTCCTCCTCAACGTTGGGGAAGCGGGCCATAAGAGGATTGTAGGGTTCCTAGGCACTCTTACAAGGGTTCATAAGGCATCAACCATGCCCGAATAAAAATTTAGACGTGCCGAACAACCCAAAGCCGGGATCTTTGCTAGATTGTTAGGGTTTAACATGCAAGTAAACATCTTTACAACTAAGTGTGAGGGATTATAACCTTTGTAGTCCACTCCTTCGCTTCATAAGCTCCGAGTAGAAGTCCCTTCGCCGCGATCCACGATCTCCCGGACTCAAGAGAGGCTCCACAAATCGAACGATCCATGCTAGCTTGTAGTCTTCCTTTTCTCCGATGATCTACCTCGAAATTTCTATAACTCAAGCTCTCTCACTCTAATGAGGTGAACACCCTAATCTAATTGGCTAGATTAGATGAGGATGATGGAGTAGTATTTATGCTTTCCTTTTATATCAAATTCTCACTCTTAAACATCACAAAATGAAAACCTAGTAAGCTTTCTCAAAGCTCAAGGCAGAAGAAGAAAAATAATGCATAATCCTTTTATGATGAATAATGAAATGATATATCATTAATAATGCAACCATGGTCAAGGATGACAAGGATAACTCATGTAGAGAATTAACTAGGGTTAGGATTTGGGTTGAGTTAAACAATGAGTCATAAGAAAATATCAACCATAATATCTTTCTCATGACAAAAGAAAAGCTTCTAGAATGTTCATGAATGAACTAACCCAAATCAAACCCTAACCTTGTTTAATCTCCACTAAACATGTTGCATTAGTAATCATATCACGTTACAATAATATATATCATATATATATTATATATTTGTAACAAAAGAAAATAATACAATTAACATATATCGTATATATATCAATATATTACCCGGTGAGAAAATGAAATAATAAAGCGAGCAATTATTAGATAATGTAATGCAATATATCATATATATTATTATACATTAAATTATCGAATCAACACTTGATCCGACAATCCGGCCATATCGAATATAACCGACTAATATATCATATACCGATTCATCGAATCAACACTTGATCCGATGACCCGGCTCATATCTAAATATCGCGAGAATATAATACGGTATCTCATATCGCATATATGCCCCTACTCCATTTTGCCTGAGTCAAGAAACCTCTGTGTAGGACTCTAAAGAATCATCAATAAGCCGGTAGCAGGTGATGATCATATCAAACACCCACAAGCTGCAAGCGGTCAGCTAAACGTAACAGCCACCCAGGTGTTGAGCGATCAGAAGATCAAAAAGCTAGCATGTACATTCTCCTGTGAATCCAATCAGTAACACTCCCGTACAGTCCGGTCTCTTCGTCTGATATGTTGCATATCTAGTCTAGGGGTGGTATACGTCAGACCCCAGTAACCGATAAGTCGTGTCGATATGAGGCTCATAACGGGTCGAGAAACTACTGGTAACACTTACCAGTAAATCTCTATATTAGCCCTGGCCAGGGACTTCCAGTTATAGCCAATCGAACACAGCACAATATCAACTCCCTATACCGGGAGAGACGAATCCCCTCCTATCGCTCATTGCCTCCATGTGATTCGGGACTGCACCCAAAAGCCACCGTTTTGCACGCCCTCTTGGACATGGTAAGGTGGAAATCAAAGCACGGTGGGAATCACACAAGACTCTATGACGATCTCGGGTCTACAGACTACCATGTACCAGTGTCACCGGAGAACTGCCATCTGACGTGTGGTATATCACCATCTGGGAGTTCTCGGCGAGTCCGTCCAGTGTACCCAGTCTCCACTGAGCACCCGTACACCATCCTTGATGTCAAAACACCGATGGATATGGGATCATCCATTGCCCATCATATGGGTCAAGATCCGTATACGCTAGTCTACTCTGGTGTATCGATGCCCTGTCTCGATATACCCTCGACTAGGAACAGTTATAGGATGTACTCATCGACTACCGTGGCCCCACTAGTATGATCTCATCATAGTCCCAGTAGTCGAGTACAGATCCTAAGGGCTTTATCAACATGTAAGAGTAAGACAGTAAACTAATATAAGTCAACATGTTAAGATAAAGGAAAACCAAATAGCATACTATCATGACGAGTAAGAAAGTCCTCTCTATATATATCCAAGCATCCATTATAATATACATCATATGTACAACAATGGCCTCTAGGGCATATACATAACTAACAAGGACCGTACCGGTGGAATTCATCGTCACTAGAATCCCCTCGTCTACAATATCCTCCTGAGACGTCCGAAATTAAACGCCCTTCGAGCTCAGATCTTGACCTACCACCTTGCGATCAAATTTCCATTAGATCAAGAAGGGATAGGCTGGGCCTACGGGAACCAGTGAATTGCCATGATTTGCTTCACCGCGACATCAACCACCGGGGAATAAAGCGACGACCTTGAAGACGCAAATGTTTTCCAGGGGTCCTTAGACACCCGCAACGAATAGAAAGAAATCCGAGGAGCCTGGGTGGAGGCGCTAACAGAAATTCCCCTCGTCGAGGGGAATGAGTGATGAACCGTCCAGATCGGATCCCATTTGACAGGAACATGGCACGAAAACATGATCCACTTTCTCCGAGGAAACTCGGACGTGTTCGCCTGGACGCCAGCTGACATGCCCGGGATCGACCCCAAAGTAATCTCGCACAAGCCCGGATTCGACTCTAAGTCCCAACCCGTCAGACAAAAGAAGCATAGTTTCGCGCCGATCAAGCAAAAAGCTATCAAGAACGAGGTCGATAAATTGCTCGCAGCCAACTTCATTCGAAACCTCGACTACTCAGACTGGCTGGCGAATGTAGTCATGGTTAAAAAGGCGAGCGGGAAGTGGAGCATGTGCGTCAACTTCACAGACCTGAAAAAGGCCTGCCCGAAAGACAACTATCCCCTGCCTCGGATAGACCGGCTGGTGGATAGTGTAGGAATGTTCGGCACGACAGTAAAGTTTCGGGAGGTATCGTCCATACCATTTTCAAAATTTTGCCGTACAAAACAATCCTAACTCTAGAATCTTAACTAAAGATTTAGACGATACAATGTGTAAACTACTTTGCATCTAAGTGAGTAGGGATTACAACCTTTGTAGTTTGGTTCTTCACTTCAATAGCTCCTTGTAGTGGACCCATCGCTGCGATCATTGAAATCCCGGACTCTTGAACGGTTCCACAAGGAGAAAGCAACGAGCTTGCACGAAGTCTTCGAGGCCGAAGATGATCTACATCGAGGAGTCACTAACCCAAGCTACCTCTTTACTAATGTGGGATTAGTGAAGCAAACTCCCTATACTAAAGTGCTAATCTAGCAGAGGATGATGAAGTAGGAATTTTGCTTACTTTAGAATTCTTTTTCTCACTATTATTTCTCACTTGCACAAAAACTAAAGAGCTCTTGAGCTTGATGAAAAAGATGAAGAAAGATAATGTTTTGAGAGTAAATGGCAACCATGGGTGAGTTTGTATCATATACTAACTCATGTAGAGACATAACCATGGCTAATTGATAATGGTTAGGTTAATAAATATCTTAAGTAAAACAAAATTAGTGCACTAAGTCAATGCATCCACAAACTTCTACAAGCTTCATGCATGTGACTAATTTCCAACAAATTTAGATTTACTTCAAATATTTAAACCTCACAATTATCACCGGTATGGTGTAAGTCTTATACACCCATGTAGTATGTATCATCAAGCATGACACTAAAAAATATATATTAATATATATCACATATATACTTATGCACCAAGTGAGAAAAGAAACATCTAAGTGAGCTAATATTAGTTAATGTAAATTAATATATCAAATATATAATTATACATTAAATCATTAAATTAACACTTGATTTAACCATCCGGTTATATCTCATATGACCGACTAATATTGTTTGTATCAACTTATCGAAACAACACTTGATTCGACAAACCGGCTATATCTCATATAACCGACTGATACTGTATCAACTTATTGAATCAACACTTGATTCGATAATCGGTAAAATAAACCGTATTTTCCGTAAAACTAAACTATAATTATTTTTCATCATAGATGTAAAAAGACATATTTTAACTATGTAATTGCTAGTATTTGGTATTTATTTAGTGACTTATAAATTGTTAGTTTAATTAAATATTTTTCCTAAATTAGTTAAATTCAAATATTAATATAAGCTTTAAATATACATTAAATTAGTGTAAATTACAAATGAGAGTGGGTTAATCTTACAAAAGTGAACCATGACATATTGGAATCAAGTGTGTAACATGCAAAATTCTTTCTCTAAATTTTCCATGGTTCTAGACTTTTCTAGGATTGTTTAGAAAAGAAAATTTATTAAATAAAGAAATTATTGAAAAGACTTAAAAGAGATAATTTGGGAAGTTTCTACACAAAATCACACACACCCACACCTCTCTCTCTCCCTCTTCTAAACTGGCCGAGCCCTCCTCCTTGATGCCCAAAATTTTTCCCATTTCAATTCTTCTCAAAAACTCTTCAAAAAATTCATGAAAAATCCAAAATAAAACACCACAAATTCCTAATTTAAATCCTACCCATTATTCTTTGGCCTATCTAGCTTGGATCTTGGAGCAAAGTTAGTATTTTGGAGATCAAGTTACATGTTTTATCTCATGGTCTGGAGGTATGATCTTAAACCAATTGTTACTTGATGTTTAATTACTTCAATTTAATGAATTTCGGTGTTTAATTATAGTTTTAATTGCTAAATTAAAATTTCAAGAAAGGGTTTTGTATTGCAAATTAGGGTTTTTATCATGTAATCGTAGTTACAAAGTGTAGTATAACATCTTAGAGTATGCAAAATAAAATCTAGTTGTCAAATTACTAATTTGTTACATTTAAATTGTTCTAGTTAAGCTATTTGCAAACTAGGTTTTAGAAATAATATAAATAAGTGAGATTAAAATTTAGATAAGGTTTTCATCACATTATTAACACTATAATTTGTAGTTTAACACCTTAGATCATGCAAAACCTAGTTTAGTTGTTGTTTTGTGCATTATTACTTTGAAATTGTTAAAGTTGATAATTTTGCAAACTAGAATTTTGGGTTTAATGAAAATTGATGAGATTAAATTATAGAAATGGTTTATATGACCTAGTTATGATATTTAGTGAATATTGTGGCCACTAGATTTGTTTAAATATCAAGTTTCGAACTAAAATGGTTATTTGATGCTTTCTAGGTTTTCAGAAATAAATCAATTTGAATTATTCTAAATTTAGATATAGTTCTTTTGCATGAGCGGGTCATAGGTTTTAACCTATGCGCGTTTCGTACGCCGTTTTGGTTTTGTCCGTGATTTCGGTTTACGATATTATATATGTTTACGTGTAGGTACCCCTCACGTGGACTTTGGACGATGAAGAGGAGGATGGCGATATCGATTTCGACAAGCGAGGACTAGGTGAGTAGATGTATATCTACGGGGGAAGTCGGGTGGATGGTTGTTTCCCCCAATCAGAGCAAAGCTCTGTTTGAATTTTAAAAATTCAAAAATTAAAGCAACGCTTCAAATTCCTTGCGCTGCGCGCAACGCGCCACGTGTCAAAAACTGATACGTCAGCGCAGCGCGCCCAATCAGAGCAAGGCTCTATTTAAAAACAAAATTAAAAGAAGCAACGCTTCAGATGCGCTGCGCGACACGTGTCAGCGCAGTTGCGCTGCGCTCTGCGCTACGCGACACGTGTCAAGCGCAGATGCGTTTGCGCCAAACAGAATTAAAATTCCAGTAAAATCTTTCTGTTTTTGTTAAAACAAGAAGATTGTCTTCTGTAAAACAGAAGCTCTTGGATCAAAGATCCAACGATGGGGAAAAATCCCCAAATCACTCAGAGAATGATCTCTTTAACAAATTTAACAAATTAATGGGCACTATATAAAGGCCCCTAGACCCCAATTTCAAGACACAACACAGAGAGAAAAAAAAAGAGACAGAAACAGAGAGATAACTCAAAAGAATTTTGAGAAGAACTCAAGAAGAAAAAAAAAGAAGGTAAAACTTTTGAATAAAAAAGAAGAATTTCTTCTGAATAGATCATTGATCTAAGAACAAGATCAAGGATCTTCAATAAAAAATAATAATAAATAATATCAAAGGCATTGCCTTTTTTTTTATGAACCATTGGTTCTGGAATCTTAAAGATTCTTTTCTTGAATCCAAAATTGGATCAAGATATTAAAACAGTGCCTTGCACTTGAAAATCTGCACTGTTGCGCTCTTGGGTTGGCGCAAGCCACCAGAGAGCGCCATGTGTCAGCTCAAAAAACCACTTGCGCTATGCGCTTTTAAGATAGAGCATTGCTCTCTGAAATTGGCGCAACTCACCAGAGCGCGCCACGTGTCAGCAGCGCAACAGCGCAGCGCACTGGCGCACCGCACTGCGCTTGCGCTCACCCGAGCGTGACACGTGTCACCTCCACATGCGCTTGTGCTCAATAATTGGCGCAAAGCGCCTGACAAGCCACATGGCTACTGTCAATTTGATTAATGCACTGCATTATTTACAGAAGGGCCAAGCCCAATTAAAAAAAGGCCTAACAGGCCGAATAAAATGCAATGTATTACTTTAAAAAGGGCAGAGCCCAAACAAAAACAGATGTTGTGCATCATTTAAAAGGGATAGAGCCCAAATCAAAAGGCTTAGCAGGCCAAAAGAAAATGCAGTGCATTATTAAACAGGGGCAAAGCCCTAGCACAGGCCTAATAAGCCAAAGATAAAAACGTTGAATATTCTCAACTGGACTTAGCCCAATCATGGCCGTAAGTCCTCAAATTAAATTGACTGAGCACGGCTGCTCCCTTAAATCAATTTACATCCGGTTCAAGGGTACATCTTCGAACTCCTCTGACACCTATCGTTGTAACCCTTCAATGACGTCAGAGAGGTGACGGGTCCCGATAACCACACATTAATACGGAATGTGGGGTCCTTAAACCCATGGACTTATACGTCCTTAAACTAATGGACTAATGCGTCCTTAAACACACCCATACGGACTGTGGGGTCCTTAAACCCATGGACTTATGCGTCCTTAAACTAATATCCATCCCCAAAACTGGAACATGGACCACCATATCCCTAAACTGGCAATGGACCACCATGTCCCTAAACTGGTAATACGGACTGTAGGGTCCTTAAACTCATGGACTAATGCGTCCTTAAACCAACATTCGTCCCCAAAATGGTAATATTGGACCACCATGTCCCTAAACTGGTAATACGGACTGTGGGGTCCTTAAACTCATGGACTTATGCGTCCTTAAACCAATATTCGTCCCCAAAATGGGAATATTGGACCACCATGTCCCTAAACTGGTAATACGGACTGTGGGGTCCTTAAACTCATGGACTTATGCGTCCTTAAACCAATATTCGTCCCCAAAATGGGAATGGTGGACCACCATGTCCCTAAACTGGAAATGGACCACTATGTCCCTAAACTAAAACAATAGAGCCCCCAAATGCTCTTTTGTCAGATCTAAACGATCCCGTTAAATTGATCTTAGTCTCAAATTGGACAAACGTATCCTTAACAAACGTTTAAGTTGATCTTAGCCTCAAATATGGCTAACGTATCCTTAAACCAAAACCCCAAACCCAAATCTAAGAAAATACGGATTTGGACTAATCCACGTCCTACGGGCGACGACATAAATTAGTCTCCGTATACAATCCACGGGCAACCACAAACAAAACAAACACCCACGACACGAAGTGAACATCTGGAGAAGGAGAAAGTTGTTACCGCGATGCGGTAGCGTAATTAACTGCAGGGGCTTGCGTCTGCAGGGAAGAGCGTCCCCACAATCAAAAACCCCTCGAACGAGGGGGAATCTGACGAAGTCTACTACATCGGCAGCATCCGTCTAAACCTTCGATACACGGTGCCATAAATCAACTTGGCATCTTCGGAGAGGTGGACAGATAAAACCAAATAGCATCTGCCCCGAATCTCAGGAAAGACGTTTATCGCGTCTCCGCCGCGTCATTCGGAGGGGAACAGATTCTAGCACGCCCGGTGGGACCTTTTCCTCTTTCCACTCCACACTTGGTGTAGGGACTTTCTCTGGCCTTCTCCTCTTATGGGCCGTAGAAGTTGAGGGGGCCGCTGCTTTGGGCACCCAAGTGGTCGTCGCCTTTCGTTGTTTGACCGGGGGATTTTCTTCTTGCCGACCCTTCAACTTCTTGTGTTGGCTACAGAAATTAAGATCAATCACAGATTCTCGGACTCGTCGCCATGTCTTGTCGATCTTGGAGGACAGCGATCGAGGAGACTGCTCTGGCTTTTCTGCTTCCATGGTAGTCTCTAATGGTGGAGGAGATCTTTTGAGCACCGCAGTTGGCGAGTTTCTGCGTACCCTGTTCAGTAGCTCAAAGCTGTTCCCAGTTGGAACAGCAGCGTTAACTTCCACCGTTGGAGCTGGCGGAGTTACCCCAGAGGGGGAGTTGCCCCCGGTCTTCCTTACCCGGCGCCAATGGCGTCGTCGGGCGCGACGAGTTGTCGGTATTGGCTCAGAGACAGAAACATCATCTTCTTGCCCCCGGTTCAGGTGTGGGGCTGTTGCCGGTGTCAGCCTATTGAAGACTGATGTCTTTTGAGCAGCAGGAGCAGGAGTGGGAGTTGGGACGGTCAGTCTTGTAAAGACCGATCTCTTAGCAGGAGAAGCTGCCTTGACGACTTCAGGAGCAGGTTTGGTTACTCTTTTTGGAATAACCTTTTCTGGGACTGCAAGCTTCATTGTGGGCCCGCAGGAGTTTTGGCCCAGTCTGGAGAAGACCGAGGCACTGGTGTTGGGCGACCCGTTGAGAGGGGCCGCAGTAACTGTAAGTCGATCGAAGACCGACTTCTTAGGAGCTTCTTGTACGGGCACGGGGGTGCTGAAGCTTGTTGGCGGAAGCATAGTTCCGAAAAACAACCCCGTGGTGGCTTGAGTAATCTGCTCCACGGGCATGGTGAACAAAGAGGCCGCTTGGGGCCCATAGGTTATGCCCCCAGTTGAGGCAGGATGCGAGTTGCAGCTGCAGTTGGAGCACTTCGAACAGGTGGATGCCATTGCTGTTTTGCTTTCTGCGCCAAACAAGAGACCAAATCTTAGTAAACTTAAAACCTAAGGGCAACCATTAACAAACCGCGATTCATTCGCGAATACGACACACGAAGTGTGGAGTGGAAAGAGGAAAAGGTCCCACCGGGCGTACCAGAATCTGTACCCCTCCGAACGGCGGCCGAGACGTGAGGACGTCTTTCCTGAGGTTCGGGGCAGATGCTATTTGGTTTTATCCGTCCACCTCTCCGAAGGTGCCAAGTTTATTTATGGCACCGTGTATCAGAGGTGTAGACGGATGCGGCCGATATAGCAGACTTCGTCAGATTCCCCCTCGCTCGAGGGGGTTTTGATTGTGGGGACGCTCTTCCCTGCAGACGGAAGCCCCTGCAGTTAATTACGCTACCGCATCGCGGTAACAACTTTCTCCTTCTCCAAAATTTCACTTCGTGTCGTTGGTGTTTGTTTTGTTTGTGGTTGCCCGTGGATTGTATACGGAGACTAAGTGATGCCGTCGCCCGTGGACGTAGATTAGTCCAAATCCATATTTACTTAGATTTGGGTTTTGTGTTTTAGTTTAAGGATACGTTAGACATATTTAGGCTAAGATCGACTTAAACGTTTGTTAAGGATACGTTAGTCTGATTTGAGAATAAGATCGACTTATCGGGATCGTTTAGATCCGACAAAAAAGCATTAGGGAGCTCTATTGTTTAGTTTAATGACATTGCGGTCAATAAGTAGTTTAAGGACGTTGCGGTCCATATTCCAGTTTAGTGACATGGTGGTCCATATTCAGTTTAAGAACGCTTAAGTCCGTGAGTTTAAGGACCCCATAGTCCGTGTTTTAGTTTAAGGACGCATAAGTCCGCGGGTTTAAGGATCCCATAATCCGTGTTTTAGTTTAAGGACGCTTAAGTCCGTGGGTTTAAGGACCCCACAGTACGTGTTAATGTGTGGTTGTCAGGACCCGTCACCTCTCTGACGTCGTTGAAGGATTACAACGATAGAAGTCAAAGGAGTTCGGAGATGTACCCTCGAACCGGTTGTAAATTGATTTAAGAGAGCAGTTGTGCTCAATCAATTTAATTTGAGGACTTACGGCCATGATTGGGCTAAGTCCAGTTGAAAAAAAAGTCCAACGCTTTTATTTGTTTTTGGCCTATTAGGCCTGTGCTAGGGCTTGGCCCTTTTTTAATAATGCATTGCATTATTTATTATTTTGTTTGGGCTCTGCCCATTTATAAATGATGCAGAGCATCAATTTTGTTTGGGCTCTGCCCTTTTTATTGCATTGCAATTTAATTTGGCCTACTAGGCCTTTTTGATTTGGGCCTGGCCCTTTAGTAAATAATGCATTGCATTTATCAGGCGCTTTGCACCAATCAATCAGCGCAAGAGTTTGCGGTGATGACACGTGTCACGCAAGCGCAGTGCGCTGCGCTTGCGCTGCTGACACGTGGCGAGCTCTGGTGAGTTGCGCCAGTTTCAGAGAGCAAGGCTCTATCTCAAAAGCGCATAGCGCAAGTGGTTCAGATGCTGACACGTGGCGCTCTCTGGTGGCTTGCGCCAACCCAAGAGCGCAACAGTGCAGTTTTGCAAGTGCAAGGCACTATTTCAATAATTTGAGAATCTTTCAGATTCCAGAACCAATGGTTCATAAACAAGTGCTAAACACTGTTTGATTTTTTGATCCAATTTAGATCAAAGAAAACAAGTTTTTCTTGTTTTCAAAGAACCAATGGTTCATAAGAAAGTGCAAGGCACTATTATTATTTATTTTTCTTTTTATTGAAGATCATTGATCTTGTTCTCGGATCAATGATCTGTTCGTAAGAGAATTTTCTCTTTTTTCTAAAGGTTTTTACCTTTTTTGTTCTTGAGGAATTCTCTCCAATTCTTCAGAGTTCTCCATGATGATGTTCATCCTTTTGAATTGAGGTCTAGGGTCCTTTATATAGTGCCCATAAATTTTGTTAGATTTGTTAAAGAGATCTTTCTCTGAGTGATTTGGGGAATTTTCCCCACCGTTAGATCTTTGATCCAAGGGCTTCTGTTTTACAGAAGAAAATCTTCTTATTTTAACAAGAACAGAAAGATTTCTTTAAAATTTTAATTCTGTTTGGCGCAAATGCCCCAGCGCGTGGCACGTGTCGCGCAGCGCAGCTGCGCTTGCGCATCTGCGCTGACACGTGCCGCGCAGCTCACAGCGCTGTCTAGCTGCGCTTGCGCACTTGCGCTGACACGTGCCGCGCAGCGCACGGCGCTGCGCAGCTGCGCTTTCGCAACTGCGCTGACACGTGCCGCGCAGCGCAGCGCTTGCGCAAAAGCGACTGCGCTGACACGTGTCGCGCAGCGCTTGCGCAACTGAAGCTTTGCTTCTTTTAATTTTGTTTTTTAATAGAGCCTTGCTCTGATTGGGCGCACTGCCTTGGGCGCTGCACTGACGTGTCAGCTTTTAACACGTGGCGCGTTGCGCGCAGCGCACAGAATCCGAAGCGTTGCTTCATTTATTAGAATTTAAATTTTCAAAGTAGAGCTTTGCTCTGATTGGGGAATCAAAAGCGTTGCTTCATTTCCCGCCTTGGAATTTGAACAGAGCCTTGCTCTGATCGGGGTAAACAAATGCCCCCCACTGTTGCGCTTACATGGCCCCAAAACGTGAGTGCAACGGTGACAGAATTCCAACCGTCGCGGTAAGTTTCGGAAGTTGAAAGGGCACTTGGGGCCTATAAATAGAACCTTTGGTCCTCAACCGATGATTATCATCTCTCCATAAGCATTTTGCCCAGAACCCTGCTCTTGCTTAAGAACTTTTAAGAGCTAAAACTCTATAAAATTTTAGGTAAAAATTAATTCGGCTTAAATTAAATTAATTTTTAGAGCCTTACTCTCCATAGATCCCTGATCTAAAAGAGACTCATTTAGGGTTTCACTTGGCAGAGCTTTGCTCTATAGGTCTAAAAGGATCTAAAGGGAACCTATTAAGGTTCTATTAATGGAGCTTTGCTCTCTAGAAGATTTTCCTTGTATTTTCTTAATTTCTTTTAATGGAGCTTTGTTTCTTCCAAATCGTATAGAAGAACTCTTAGGAATACTTCATGGATATTGGAAACCAAAGATGGCATTTTTACATTATTATTATTATTATTATTATTATCTTCTCAGAGAAAAGCTCTTAATGTTCTTAGGGGATTTTCTTCAAATTCTCATCATTACTGAATTTGATAGGCGTCACCCCTATTCAAAGAGCATTGCTCTCGAGGAGTTTAACTCTCTGTGCTCGTTTTTAACAAGAATTCGCTTAATCAGTCTGTCCGCTAATTCTGTTAATCTTCTTTTACAGGAGCAATGGACGCCCATATGTATGATCTCGACGAGATCATCTCTTACGGTGACATCCGCCGACTCGGCCGCTCTCAAAATCGAGAATTCACGAATGCGGAGTGTGCCGAGATCATGAGCCGTTTCGACGCATATAACGGTCAACTGCTTCCTCGACGTTCTTCTCTCCTGAAGCTTATCGTGTGAGCCAATTGGGAAGCACTTCCCCTATTCTGTTCCGGCGTGCCGCTTGGGGCGTTGGATGCTGCAGAGGATATGGTGCATTCGATGTATCTGATGCACTTCATCTCAAAGAGACGGCGAGACAATCTTATCGATCTCCTGCACCAGGCTTTCCAACAGTCCGCCATACTCGTTGCTTATTGGAAGGTGGAAGACATCAGGGGCGACCCTGACGCTTGTACTCGCGAAAGAAAGCACACCAGGATGGTCCGCGAGGCTTGGAAAGTCATAGATAGGGTCACTTTCGAGTTCCTCAATCCATGTCCTGGGTTCGAGGTTATACCTTTGTAAACATTTTAATAATGTTATTATTTATTTCTCTATGATTGTAAGAACTCCTTTTTATGATATGAATAGAAAATTTCTATTTCAGCTTGTCTTATTCCTCGTTCTGAATCTTTTGCACATGCATGGATGAGTGTGTCCCGAATGCTTGATCCAACGCCAATCAGATGTTCTTTCTGTCGCTCTCTTCTTTGCTTTTATTATCAGCATGTTGTCTTGATGAACATAATTGACAGATAACTCAGTTTTTTTTTGTTTTTTTTTTATTTTTTAAGAGATAGCGATGGCTTAGGCCGCAGGTTCAGATCTGCCGTCTAAGACTTTTCAACTCTATGAGCCGTGAGGGTCTCATAGAGACTTTTCTCCCTACGGATCGAAAGGATCTCGTAGGTGTATTTTCTCCTTAGGAATCGTGAGGATTCCTAAGCGTGTTTTCTCTTATAAGTCGTAAGGATCTTTTAAGAGAATTTTTCCCTCTTACGAGTCGAGAAGACCCGTAAACGGTCGTTTCCCTCCTTGTCGAAATTTGATTTTGGAGAGTGAGACCCGTGAATAGTATGCAAGAGACCGTTTTAGACCGTCTTGCAGGGTCTCATTGCTCAGGAAAAAAGTTTTTTTCTTTTTAATCCTTGCTGCCTGAGGCTTCATCTTGCAATTTGAGACGAATCAGGAATTTCCCGCGGAGACACTGATTTCTCTGCGAGCCGACGCGAGTCAGGAGGCTCTCATCAAGGATGCTAGTTTTCCTGAATTGAGGTATTTGCCAAGGACACTTGTTTCCCTGGTGTTGAAACAAATCGAGAATTTCCCGCAGAGACACCGGTTTCTCTGCGAGTCGACGCGAATCAGGATTTTCTTCGTCAAGGACACTTGTTTCCCTGAGTCGAAGGATTTTGCCGAAGACACTGATTTCTTCGATGTTGAGACAGATCGGGAAATTCCCGCGGAGACACTGGTTTCTCTACGAGCCGACGCGAATCAGGGGGCTCTCATCAAGGACGCTAGTTTCCCTGAGTTGAGCTATTTGCCAAGGACACTTGTTTCCCTAGTGTTGAAACGAATCGAGAATTTCCCGCGGAGACACTGGTTTCTCTGTGAGTCGACGCGAATCAGGATTTTCTTCATCAAGGACACTTGTTTCCTCGAGTCGAAGGATTTGCCGAAGACACTGGTTTTTTCGGGGTTGAGACGGATCGGCAATTTCCCGCGGAGACACTGGTTTCTCTGCGAGCCGACGCGAATCAGGAGGCTCTCATCAAGGACGCTAGTTTCCCCGAGTTGAGGTATTTGCATTGGACACTTGTTTCCCTGGTGTTGAAACGAATCGAGAATTTCCCGCGGAGACACTGGTTTCTCTGCGAGTCGACGCGAATCAGGATTTTCTTCGTCAAGGACACTTATTTCCTCGAGTCGAAGGATTTGCCGAAGACACTGGTTTCTTCGGGGTTGAGACGGATCGGGAATTTCCCGCGGAGACACTGGTTTCTCTGCGAGCCGACACGAATCAGGAGGCTCTCATCAAGGACGCTAGTTTCCCTGAGTTGAAGTATTTGCCAAGGACACTTGTTTCCCTGGTGTTGAAACGAATCGAGAATTTCCCGCGGAGACACTGGTTTCTCTGCGAGTCGACGCGAATCAGGATTTTCTTCATCAAGGACACTTGTTTCCTCGAGTCAAAGGATTTGCCGAAGACACTGGTTTCTTCGGGGTTGAGACGGATCGGGAATTTCCCGCGGAGACACTGGTTTCTCTGCGAGCCGACGCGAATCAGGAGGCTCTCATCAAGGACGCTAGTTTCCCTGAGTTGAGGTATTTGCTAAGGACACTTGTTTCCCTGGTGTTGAAACGAATCGAGAATTTCCCGCGGAGACACTGGTTTCTCTGCGAGTCAACGCGAATCAGGATTTTCTTCATCAAGGACACTTGTTTCCTCGAGTCGAAGGATTTGCCGAAGACACTGGTTTCTTCGGGGTTGGGATGAACCGTCGAGATTTGGCTTCGTTTTTCTGGCGGAGCCTGTTGGGAAAGTATAGTTCCCTCTTTGTTTGCGCCCTTGGATTGTATACAGGGATTGATGTGATCTCAACTGTAGGGCCAAAGTTTTATCATTTTTTTTTAATTTCCGCGATGCTCTATCATTTCAGCTTTTATATCGCGAAGGTCGCGATTGCCCAATCATTTCGGCTATTTTTCGCGGTGTCCAATCATTTCGGCTATTTATTTTATTTTCACTCGCTGTTTTTTATTGCGAGTTGCCCAATCATTTCGGCTATTTTGTATGCATACGTTTTTACTTGCTGCTTTTTATTGCAAGTTGCCCTATCATTTCGGCTATTTCGTATGCATGTGCGGCCTACCGGCTTTTCACCATAAACCTGAAATTAGACACCGATTTCGGCATCAGCACCGCTACAACTGGGATATTGCCAGGAGCGAATCATCATTTGCTTCCGTCGATGTTGAACAAAGGTGGCTTAGCGAATAGGGTTAAGGTCTTGTCGACTAAGGCTTTTAACTTCATGAGCCGTAAGGGTCTCACAAAGGTATTTCTCCCTACAAGTTGTGAGGATCTTGTAGGTGTATTTTCTCTTTAGGAATCGTGAGGATTCCTAAGTGTATGTTCCTCTGCAAGTCGTAAGGATCCTACAAGAGGGTTTTCTCCTTGTAAGTCAAGAGGACTTATAAGGGTTGTTCATCATGCGCACATATCCCCAATCACGGATGAAATTTGGTTAGGGAAATGTTTATTCGCGCCCGTGGATTGTATACAAGGGTCAGTATTGAAACACTTGTAGGGCAATATCGAAGGTTGTGGGGGGGTTGCTTAAGCACAGGTTTAGGTCTCTGTAACTTAAGACTTTCAAATCTTATGAGCCGTGAGGGTCCCATAAGAGAGTTCTCCTTACGAGTCGTGAGGATCTCGCAAGTGTATTTTCTCCTTAGGAATCGTGGGGATCCCTAAGTGTGTTGCTCCCTTATGAGTCGTAAGGATCTCACACGGGTGGTTTCTCCTTACAAGGTTGAGAGGACCCTGTAGGTGTCCTTTAACGAGGTTGCGCCCTCTCAGGTTTTCACAAACACTCGCCGGTAGTCCTGCTGTTTTTACTCACGGAGCCCTTTCGGGTTTTCATCCGTGCCCATTTTGCTTATGGACATACCGTTTTTTTATTATTCTTTTTATTTTCTCTCTCTCTTTTTACGAGGTCGTGCCCTTTCGGGTTTTCACGAACACTCGCCGGTAGCCCTGCTGTTTTTACTCACGGAGCCCTTTCGGGTTTTCATCCGTGCCCATTTTGCTTATGGACATACCGTTTATTATATATATATATATATATATATATATATATATATATATTTTTTTTTTTCTTTTTTTTTATTTTTTGTCAGCCTAAGGATGCTGCGGTAGTAGTGTAAAGACATTTCGGTCCGTCATTAGTTTAAGGACGTTTCGGTCCGCCATTAGTTTAAGGACGTTTCGGTCCGTCCAGGAGAAGGCTGGCTACTGCTTATAAAGTTTGAGCTTAGGAAGATAGCGAGCGGACATAGTCATCGTTATCTATCATTGACCTAGAAAGTAACTCACTAAGCGTAGTATTTCTTTAGGAATCGACCATTTATTGGCCTGTAAGTCCTTTCACCGTGCATATCCATGAGTAGATAGGCTCCACCCTGGTAGACCTTGTCTATGATGTACGGGCCTTCATAGTTTGGCTCAAATTTTCCCCGTTTGGCGCGATTGGGGATCATAGGCCTTTTGACCACTAGCACGAGTTCGCCTTGGCGAAATGTCCTTGGCCGGGTCAATCTCTCATATGAGCGCGTCATCTTTGCTTTATAGGCCTCCAGATTTTGTTGCGCTATGAGCCGGGTCTCATCAAGGGCATCAAGCTCCTCAAGCCGAAGGTGAGCATTTTTCTCGTCTGTCAGCTCGTAGTGGACTGCCACTCGTAGAGAGGGTAACTCTATCTCGAGAGGGAGTACCGCTTCTGTACCGAATACCAACGCATATGGCGTTGTGTTTGTGGCTGTCTTGAACGTGGTTCGATAAGCCCAAAGAGCTTCTTGTAGCCTCTCATGCCAGTCCTTATTTCGGGACATCGTTTTCTTCATGATCTTTGTCAAGGTTTTGTTAAAGGCTTCAGCTAGACCATTAGCTCGCGGATTATAAACCGAGGAATATCTCCAGTCTATATTGTGTTGTTGCGCGAAGCGACTAATCTTGTGGCTTCTGTAAGCTGGCCCGTTATCGGAGATAATCCGGCGTGGAGTTCCAAACCGATATAGGACGTGCGTCTTGAAGAAATGGAGGATATTCTCCGTCTTAACTTCCCTCAGCGGTACTGCCTCTGCCCATTTGGAGAAATAATCAGTCGTCACCAAGATGAATCGATGTCCCCTGGACGATGCTGGTTCGATGGGGCCGACTATGTCAGTTCCCCACATTTCGAATGGCCAGCTAGCCACTGTCGGGTGTAGCGGATTTGGATGCTGGTGGATGAAGTCCCCTTGGATTTGGCATGAGTGGCATTGCTTCGCGTATTCGAGGCAGTCCTGAATCATCGTGGGCCAGTAGTAGCCCATCCGTTTGATCTTCAGCTTCATCTTCGGGCCCGCTTGGTGAGAACCGCAGAGTCCGTCATGAACTTCCTGAACGACTCTTTTCGCTTCGTCAGGTCCCAGACATCTCAACCACAGAGAATCAAACGACCTCTTGTACAAAGTATCGTTGACGAAGGTGAAAGACAGAGCTCGTTTCATGAGCTGATGTCTTGAGGACGCATCTTCGGGCATTCGGCGGTATTTGAAGTAGTCTGTAAAGACTTCTCTACAATCCTCGGTATTTTCCCGATCTTTTATTTGCAGGGTCGTCTGCTCGGTCGCTCTCTTCTCTTCGGGTGATTCTGGAGATATTTCTGCTGGGGCAAGCACCCGACGGCTTTGTATCACGATTCTGACGTCTTCGAGGTTCTCATCGGCCAGTTCCTTGGAGAGCTTGGCCAACGCGTCCACTTTGCTGTTTTCCGCGCGCGGTATGTTTTCCAAAGTATAGGAAGGGATTTGGGTCAACAGTTGCTGCACCTTTTCGCCGTACTTCACCAACTCTGGTTTGCACGTTTAGTAGTCGCCGTTTACTTGACTAACGACCAGCTGGGAGTCTCCGTATATGAGGAGGTTTTCAATTCCCATCTCGATGGCGATCTCGAGGCCTGCTATTAAAGCTTCGTATTCGGCTTCGTTGTTTGTCCTCGGCTCTGTTAGGGAGAAAGCAAAGCGCGTTATCCCTCCTTGTGGAGTTACAAAGATGAGTCCCACCCCCGATTTGATTATAGGGGTACTCTGTTTGCGCTTCTTCATGGAAGATGCTCCATCGAAATAAAGCTCCCATCGGGTATCACCACCGTCGATCGCATCAAACGCATGTTCATCTGGAAGATCGCAATTCAGAGGAGAATCGGCGGGTATCGGATGCTCAGCGAGGAAGTCGGCGATGGCCTGGCCTTTCACTGCTTTGAGAGGTTGATACGTTATCGAGAACCCCATCAAGAGCAGGGCCCATTTAGCGAGTTGTCCTGTCAATATGGCCTTTGACATTAAATATTTAAGGGGGTCCACCTTCGAAATGAGACGGACTTCATGTGCCAACGCATAGTGTCTGAGCTTTGTTATCGCAAAGATCAACGCCAGGCAGTGTTTTTCAATGGGGGAGTAGTTGCTTTCTGCCCCCAGTAAAACTCGACTTAAGTAGTAGAGTGATCTTTCTTTCCCTTGATCGTTTTCTTGTGCCCATAACGGACCTAAGGAACCTTCGAGGGCGGTTGTATAAAGAACGAGGGGCTTTCCCTTGACTGGAGCAGCCAGCACTGGCGGGTTCTGCAGGTATTGCTTGATCTCGTCTAGTGCGCTTTGGCATTTTTGGTCCCAGACGAACGGGGTTCCCTTTTTCATCAGGTGGTTGTAAGGACGACACTTGCCTGAAAGGTTAGCTATAAATCGCCGTATATACGCGAGCTTCCCTTGGAGAGACCGCAGCTGTTTGAGAGTCCTTGGCGGAGGCATTTCCATGGTCGCCTTGATCTTCGACGGATCTATTTCGATACCTTGGTGTCGGACGATGAATCCTAGGAATTTGCCTGAGGAAACTCCGAATGCACACTTGAGAGGGTTCATCTTCAAGTTATATTTTCGAAGGCGTTGAAATACGGTCTTTAGATGCTCGAGATGTTCCTCGTATGATTTTCTTTTAACCACGAGATCGTCGATATAGCATTCGACGATTTCATGTATAAGGTTATCGAAGATCTTCGTCATGGCCCTCTGATAAGTAGCACGGGCGTTCTTTAATCCGAAGGGCATCACCTTGTAGCAGAATATACCCAAAGGAGTCCTGAAGGCGGTGTGCTTCTGGTCTTCGGGATGCATCTTTATCTGATTATACCCTGATGAGCCGTCCATGAAGGAGAAAACCTCATGAGCGGACGTATTGTCTATCATCAGTTCGGTGACTGGCACTGGGAAATCGTCCTTCGGGCAAGCTTTATTGAGATCCCGGAAATCCACGCATATACGCACTGTCCCATTTTTCTTCATCACGGGGACGATGTTGGCGATCCACTCGGGATACTGGACTTCCTGAATGAAGCCAGAGTCGATCAGCTTCTTGACCTCAGGGTTGATGCTCATCTCAAGCTTGAGCCGCATTCTTCTCGGTGCCTGTTTGACTGGCTTGACGTCTGGGGATATTGCTAATTTGTGCACAACAATCTCTGGTTCTAGCCCCGGCATTTCGGAATAGTTCCATGCGAAGCAATCTTTATGCTGCATAAGCAGGTCTTTTAATGAAGCCACCTTCTCTTCAGACAGCAGCTCACTTATGAATGTCGGTCGCGGGTCGTTCGCCGTTCCCAATTCAATTTTCTTGAGGTTATCTGCAGTGGTATGGATTCCATCTTCCAGCTCTTTTGGCGCTGGTGGGAATTCTGAGATCACCTCGACTTTGCTGTTTTCAAGGCACCAGGGAAGGTCATCCATGTTCTCAGGCTCTTCCTCTGCTATTGTTATCATGTGACAAGTACGAATTCGCTTCCAATCCCAATAAAGAACTGGTTCTTCTTTTGTGGGCTTGGGTTCGTGCTTCTGCGGCGGTGCTACCCTCCACTTGTTAGACAGAGCGAACTTGCCAAGCTGATACTGATCTTCAGCCCAATTCTTGAAGGTGAAGCAGTCCTCGAGAGGGTGCCCTATCACTCGGTGATAAGGGCAATAGTCCGGGTGAGAGACTTCGCCTTCTTGTTCGGGGTGTTTAGACTCTGGCAGTGTAAGCATCTGATGTTTTAAAGCGAGATCAAGTATTTTCTTGGTCTTGTCCCGAGGAAAAGAGTATACTCGACCCATTTTTCTTATGAGGGATAGATCGGAACCGTTCGATTCCCGCTTGCGTGATCTCTTAGTCCCGCTTCGTTGTTGTTGAGCGCATTTTTCGCGTTTCGATTTGTTTCTGCCTTTGCGTCGAGCCTTCTTTATAACAGGTTGACAAGGAGCGGCATTTTCATCTTTCACGGCCTGTTGGAGGAGGCGTTGCGTTTTGGCTTTCTCGTAGATGATCATTTCACGGTTATGGTCGTCTTGGACTTTTTGACCAGCTTCCCTTATAAGCTTGTCCATTTGTTCTTCGAACGACGGACTGGGCACTTTTGCATCTGTAACTTTTACTGGTTCAGGATTAGTGTCCTCCCATTGAGCATCCGCTTCTTCATCGAAGTCATACACGACGTAGCAGCCGTGTAGTAACTCTCGTTTCTTTGACCGGATGTATCTAAGCCCTTTTTTTCCATTCTCCCATTAGGCAGTCTGCGTTGAGTCCCGGGAACGTTCCAGACTTTGTCATAGAACTTGGTTTTTCGAACGGTCTGCTTGAAGGATATCCCCTGGCGCTTCAGTAGCCTCTTCAAGTCTTCTGTATAATATCTGGGGAGACGAATGGGCTGAAGCCTGTCAAGCGTAGGATCCGCGCCATGCCAGATTTCTTTCTCCACTCTGGTTTCTTCAGAGCGGTAGAATAGAATTGATTTTTGGCCTTCTCGCCTGGGAGGGATATAGCACATCTGCAGATCTTCGACATCGTAAATATCAAGTGCATCCAGTTCCTTACGGTGTTTAAGCGGCACCATGGCGACTTGTAGACTTTGTTCTTCGTCAGCGGACGTTCGTATTGAAGGCCGAGCAGAGAATATAGCATGGACCTCGTCTTCCGAGTCGCTACCAAAGATCAACGTAGGAGCAGATGGTCCCGGCTTGTTGTATTGGGGCGGCCCCGAATAAACTATCTCCTCTTCCTCCTCGGTATCACTGCCGAAGACAGGGATGGTGGCATTAGCTTTATTCTCTGGCTTGTGACACCTCTCTGTGTCTTCGAAATCCGGTAAGAAGTATTTGGCATCTTCATATTTGCGGACCTCGTTCATGGAGAACGGGTTCAGTTCTCCCGCCACGGTATACTCGAGACCATCCTTAGAATACTTCATACACTGATGTTGTGTAGAATGGATGATGTTGTACTCGTATAACCACGGTCGGCCGAGCAAAGCGTTGTAGCATGTCTTGGCGTCTATGACGTGGAACTTAATGTCCATGACGAGTAGCCCAAAGCGTAGTGTCAGTATCACAGACCCAAGAGTTCTTGATGATTGGGAGTCAAACCCGGAGATGGTAATCTTATCTCGAGCAAGGTGCTGGACGCTCATGCAGATTTCTTTTAACACCCGCACATTGAGGAGGTTAACGGAGGATCCATTGTCGATCAGGATTTTG
Organism: Agapanthus africanus; assembly: GCA_030015575.1. Lineage (NCBI taxonomy): Eukaryota > Viridiplantae > Streptophyta > Magnoliopsida > Asparagales > Amaryllidaceae > Agapanthus > Agapanthus africanus. Next base: position 104,331,555 of record CM057348.1, on the reverse strand, counting down.
CCTATCTTTATATCGTGACAGTATCCTGAGACATAAAGGGGGCGATTGTGTTCGCACGTCCCAAGGAGAAGGTCTTCATCACCAAAAGCGACATCGGCCGTGTGCACTTCCTCCAATTCATCCTTCATCTTTTCCTCGGCCAGGAAAGCTTGGAATTGCTCCGGATCCTGTAGTGCCTTGATTAACGAATCTCTCGCCTCCTTTGATAGCAAAAGGGCGTCAAGAATGCTGAGCTGTGAGGGTAGCTTCCTCAGATGCGCTAAGACGTTGTAATCCACCTTATTTCTCTTCGGCGGGTCCTTGGCACTTATCTCCTCCACAACTTTGTCATCTAAGACGATATCTTCAGGGACCTTTTCTTTTCCCTTATCTTTTTTATTTGAGGGTCTGAGATTTTTTTCGGGAAGCGTGCGATTACGTAGCCGGATATTTTCGCAGACCTTCGGCTCTTCTTCTTTTCCCGAGGTGGACTCTTTAAAGAGAGGGCCAAGCTCCAGCTCCTCAGCAGAATCGCTCCCGAATGTAGGCACCTGTGATCCCCCGGCGTTAACCATGCGACAATCACCGGTAGTTCTCTTAAACCCTTCGGTCATATCTTTCCGCTCCCGACGAGTTTTACGTTTCTCCCGCTTAAAATGTTGTCGATGAGCAACATATCCTTGCCACCATCTATCGAAAGCTTTGCACTCTTGAGTGGGGTGCGAAACTTTCTGATGATATAAGCAATAGGAGGGGTGCATTTCCATTTCACCAGTAATGTTTCCTTCGGAGGATGGTAGCTTCATGCCCATTGATATGGCCTTAGCAAACCTTTTCCTCATCTTGAATTTGCTTTTGTCGGTAGTGGATGTATTTTGCTCCAGCGGGAACGTCTCAGCTCTTTCATCAAGTCGCTGGCGCTTGGCCTTTTCAAATATGACCGGCTCGCGTTCCCGATCAGCTTTACTTTTTAAGAGAGCTTCATTGAGGAATGTGTCAATTACTTCATCCGATGGCCCCAGAATTTTTGGTTCAGGATCTGCCCCCAGCGTTTCAGTACAAGGAGTCTCCTCATCGTCCATGAACGAATGGGAAATCACATGACAGCTTGCCACGCATTCTTCAGATTCATCAGATGAACTTTCTCCCTCATCTTCCTCTTGAAAGACGTGATTGAGGAACTCTTGGAATGTAATGGGAGTCCGTGCCTTCTGGTTGTATTCCTCCAGCGCATCAATTTATTTTTGCAAGTCCATGCGCTTGTCTCCAGGCTTCACGGGCTTCTTTGATTTCTTTTTCTTCTTCTTTGAAGATTTCGACGGCTGGTTGTGAATGCTTGGGCCACCTCCATCGATCATTTGGGTTGGACGCGGCTTCAACATTCCTTCAATGATTTGAGGTTCCAACGGGTTCTTCCACCTAATCGCTGGGCATGTTTGAAGATCGTTCAGCATCATCTTGGTCTTAACTGATAGCACAACCTCCCATGGGACCTCTTCAATGAGAGAGCACGTTGCCCCCGGCATATTCGTCCTCTTAGAGGTGCGAGGTTGCGGCGGATTCACCTTCCATCTATCGGATAATGCGAATTTGCCCTGTTGGTACTGGTCTTCAAGCCAATTTTTGAAGACATAGCAATCTTCGATCGGATGACCCAGTACCCGGTGATAGGGACAGTAGTTGGGCTCATTGACATCATTTGGTTGTGACGGACGTTTTGGCTCCGGCAGATTTATGAGTCAGTTGTGCAATGCCAGCTCGAATAACCTTCTCGTTTTATCTCGGGAAAATGAGTAAGGGCGTCCTAGCCTCTCCTCAAGGGCTACGTACGAGCGCATATTATTTTGACGAACAACCGGCTTCGAGTTGCTCGGTTGTTGTTGAGCATTAGCGACAACGATCGCTTTTCCCTTCCCCTTGTCATTTCGGGAGTCCGGCTTTGGAAGAGGGGGTCTATGGCCCATCTGATCCATTTGCGCTAGCTTGTCAATCAAGGCCTGAAAGGTAGTCGGCTTGAAAAATATCATAAATTGCGAGATGGTTGCTTGCGGATCAAGGGTTCCCACAAACATACCCACTGCAGGAGCTTCTTCAATGCGCTGCTCGCACTTTGACCATAAGTTCCTCCACCGTATAGCATATTGAACCCATGTCTCGCCTGGCTTTACCCTGGCGTTAATCAGTGCCGTCATCGGGGTGCGTTCACTGGCGCCTGCAAAACGCTGAATAAACAACAGCTCCATCTCCGCGAAGGTCTTGATAGAGTCGTTCGGGATCTCAGAGTACCACTCGAACGCTGTATTTGATAAGCTTCCAACAAACTGGCGAAGCAACAGCTTGTCATCACCGCCGGTGTTGCCGCAGAGTGCCCTGAACTGGGCAACATGCTAGTGAGGATTGCATGTCCCCTTGTAGACATGGAACTTGGGAATTGTGTAGCCCGGCGGGTACTTGATCTGGTCGTACCAACTCGGATACGGCCGTCCTGTTTTTACGACCTGGCCGGCTTCTTCAGTCGCATGATGAACCCGTATTTGCTGGGCTATGTACTCGTCTAAGTCAGCTTTGGAGATTGTCTCCTCCTTAGCTGTTGACAGAGCTGGCGGAGGATTTGACGTCTCTCCCCTATCGTCTTCAAGGACGATGGGGGGATCTTTGGCCGGAGGATCTTGTTGGATCATCATCCCCACCATGTCTTGGAACAGGAGGCCCATACGCTTTATGTTGGCTGCTTGTTCAGCAGCCTCTTTATCCTTCTTCTCCAATATTCGACGAAGGAATTCGGCGTCAGTTTCTTGCTCCTGGCGTTCATCCGAAGACGTTTCAGGGTTTTCTTTGGGCCCAGTAAGTGCGGCCATCGCGTTCATCATCTCTTGGAGCTTCTGTTGCTGCTCCTGCGCTTTGGTCACCGATCGCGTGAGCGGTCTATGACCTATTGATATGCGGCTGTCCTCTTTACCAGACGCCATATAGACGGTATGAACTACCATGACCCCACCTTTGATATTCGCCGTAGGTGTAGGGACTTTCTCTGGCCTTCTCCTCTTATGGGCCATAGAAGTTGAGGGGGCCGCTGCTTTGGGCACCCAAGTGGTCGTCGCCTTTCGTTGTTTGACCGGGGGATTTTCTTCTTGCCGACCCTTCAACTTCTTATGTTGGCGAGAGAAATTAAGATCAATCACAGATTCTCGGACTCGTCGCCATGTCTTGTAGATCTTGGAGGACAGCGATCGAGGAGACTGCTCTGGCTTTTCTGCTTCCATGGTAGTCTCTAATGGTGGAGGAGATCTTTTGAGCACCGCAGTTGGCAAGTTTCTGCATACCCTGTTCAGTAGCTCAAAGCCGTTCCCAGTTGGAACAACAGCGTTAACTTCCACCGTTGGAGCTGGCGGCGTTACCCCAGAGGGGGAGTTGGCCCCGGTCTTCCTTACCCGGCGCCAATGGCGTCGTCGGGCGCGACGAGTTGTCGGTATTGGCTCAGAGACAGAAACATCATCTTCTTGCCCCCGGTTCAGGTGTGGGGCTGTTGCCGGCATCAGCCTATTGAAGACTGATGTCTTTTAAGCAGCAGGAGCAGGAGTGGGAGTTGGGACGGTCAGTCTTGTAAAGACCGATCTCTTAGCAGGAGAAGCCGCCTTGACGACTTCAGGAGCAAGTTTGGTTACTCTTTTTGGAATAACCTTTTCTGAGATTGCAAGCTTCATTGTGGGCCCGCAGGAGTTTTGGCCCAGTCTGGAGAAGACCGAGACACTGGTGTTGGGCGACCCGTTGAGAGGGGCCGCAGTAACTGTAAGTCGATCGAAGACCGACTTCTTAGGAGCTTCTTGTACGGGCACGGGGGTGCTGAAGCTTGTTAGCGGAAGCATAGTTCCGAAAAACAACCCCGTGGTGGCTTGAGTAATCTGCTCCACGGGTATGGTGAACAAAGAGGCCGCTTGGGGCCCATAGGTTATGCCCCCAGTTGAGGCAGGACGCGAGTTGCAGCTGCAGTTGGAGCACTTCGAACAGGTGGATGCCATTGCTGTTTTGCTTTCTGCGCCAAACAAGAGACCAAATCTTAGTAAACTTGAAACCTAAGGGCAACCATTAACAAACCGCGATTCGTTCGCGAATACGACACACGAAGTGTGGAGTGGAAAGAGGAAAAGGTCCCACCGGGCGTACCAGAATCTGTTCTCCTCCGAACGGCGGCCGAGACGTGAGGACGTCTTGCCTGAGGTTCGGGGCAGATGCTATTTGGTTTTATCCGTCCACCTCTCCGAAGGTGCCAAGTTGATTTATGGCACCGTGTATCGGAGGTTTAGACGGATGCGGCCGATATAGCAGACTTCGTCAGATTCCCCCTCGCTCGAGGGGTTTTTGATTGTGGGGACGCTCTTCCCTGCAGGCGCAAGCCCCTGCAGTTAATTACGCTACCGCATCGCGGTAACAACTTTCTCCTTCTCCAGAATTTCACTTCGTGTCGTGGGTGTTTGTTTTGTTTGTGGTTGCCCGTGGATTATATACGGAGACTAAGTGATGCCGTCGCCCGTAGGACGTGGATTAGTCCAAATCCTTATTTACTTAGATTTGGGTTTGGTGTTTTAGTTTAAGGACACGTTAGCCATATTTAGGCTAAGATCGACTTAAACGTTTGTTAAGGATACGTTAGTCTGATTTGAGACTAGGATCGATTTAACGGGATCGTTTAGATCCGACAAAAGAGCATTAGGGAGCTCTATTGTTTAGTTTAATGACGTTGCGGTCAATAAGTAGTTTAAGGACGTTGCGGTCCATATTCCAGTTTTGGGACATGGTGGTCCATATTCGGTTTAAGGACGCTTAAGTCCGTGAGTTTAAGGACCCCACAGTCCATGTTTTAGTTTTCGAAGCGCCTCGCTATGAGAATGACGCTTCGCTAACGCTCGGCTAAGTCGTCGAACCCTCGCGCTGACCGTTCGCTTTCTCAGTAGCGAAAGTGCTTCTCTTTGCCCCTTAACTTAAGTAGAAGGACAAGAAAGAGATTATTGGTTTTCTTGCTCCCGCTTCCTCATCTGCGCTCGTCATCAAGCCAACGACGCTTTTTTGGAGGTGAATCAGCGGTTGAAGCGGACATTTCGAAATGACAGCATCGAAGATATTTAAATATACACGGTCACGGTTATCCCGGACTGCGTTCCGGAAAAATTCGCCTACTTGAGCCTCGTCTCAAAAGGGCTACAAGTGTTAATGAGTCAAGTCCTTGTCTTTATACCTCTTTTGAACGAACCCGAGCCTATCAATGGAATGCGCTGAGTAAAATCATATCGACTACTCTGAGGTTGCAAAAGAAGAGGAATAAACCATACCGAGCGAAGAACCATACTGGAAAGCTGTATTGAATCATACCAAGCCAACCTATGTGATATAACATACTTGTAAGACAGGGTTTCCTACAATTCGTTGACTTTTTTATGTCATTTTGATCCGGCGAAAATGCCATTTTTAGTGATTTCATTTCACCCCTAGGCTGGCTAAAACTTGATTGAATGATCTCACATGGTCTCACTTTCTTTGTTCGGGAGGAATGCTTATCCTTCCCATAGTCTTATTGTAGTTAAACCGGAAGGCTTTCTCATATTCAGTCGGAAGAGTTTAGGTAAGACTTTCAAAGTCACTCTCGACGGGAGAATCGAGTCTATTCAGGAAGAATCGCAGCAATTCTCCAATCCTAACGAAGTCATTCCTCCGGAATCCAATGAACAACAACGATTACTTAGGACCAGCTTGCGGTGTTTCGGCTCGCAATAAAGCAAGGGTCCTGATCGAGCCCGTCCTATCTATCTACCTCTCCAGACACAATATCTTGAGGCGAGCCTTCGGCGATTGAGAATACCAACCCTTTGATCGGTACATGGGAGTGCCTGATAGCACCTGAGACCGCTAGGTCCTCGATCTTGTGCTGTACAGCAAGCACTGGAGATACCGCTCTCTTCATGCGGAAAAGAGACAAACAAGGGGCAGACATTCCATCTTTATATATGTAGATGACATGATCATTACAGGTGATGACACGAAGGTGGATCTCAAACAATTCTTAAGTCACCAGTTTGAGATGAAGGACCTTGCCTCTCTCAAAATGACTTCCTCGGGCCCTACGGGCGGGCATCCCCGCTACGCAAGCAGCATTGTTCGCCACCACCCGAGAAGCAAAAGAAAAGAGAGTCCACGCATAAGTCCGCGGGTTTAAGGATCCCACAATCCATGTTTTAGTTTAAGGACGCTTAAGTCCGTGGGTTTAAGGACCCCACAGTCCGTGTTGATGTGTAGTTGTCAGGACCCGTCACCTCTCTGACGTCGTTGAAGGATTACAACGATAGGAGTCAAAGGAGTTCGGAGATGTACCCTCGAACCGGTTGTAAATTGATTTAAGAGAGCAGTTGTGCTCAGTCAATTTAATTTGAGGACTTACGGCCATGATTGGGCTAAGTCCAGTTGAAAAAAAAAAGTCCAACGCTTTTATTTGTTTTTGGCCTATTAGGCCTGTGCTAGGGCTTGGCCCCATTTTAATAATGCATTGCATTATTTATTATTTTGTTTGGGCTCTGCCCATTTATAAATGATGCAGAGCATCAATTTTGTTTGGGCTCTGCCCTTTTTATTGCATTGCAATTTAATTTGGCCTACTAGGCCTTTCTGATTTGGGCCTGGCCCTTTAGTAAATAATGCATTGCATTTGTCAGGCGCTTTGCGCCAATCAATGAGCGCAAGCGTTTGCGGTGATGACACGTGTCACGCAAGCGCAGTGCGCTGTGCCAGTGCGCTGCACTTGCGCTGCTGACACGTGGCGGGCTCTGGTGAGTTGCGCCAGTTTCAGAAAGCAAGGCTCTATCTCAAAAGCGCATATCGCAAGTGGTTCAGATGCTGACACGTGGCGCTCTCTGGTGGCTTGCGCCAACCCAAGAGCGCAACAGTGCAGTTTTGCAAGTGCAAGGCACTATTTCAATAATTTGAGAATCTTTCAGATTCCGGAACCAATGGTTTATAAAAAAGTGCAAAGCACTGTTTGATTTTTTGATCCAATTTAGATCAAAGAAAACAAGTTTTTCTTGTTTTCAAAGAACCAATGGTTCATAAGAAAGTGCAAGGCACTATTATTATTTATTTTTCTTTTTATTGAAGATCATTGATCTTGTTCTCAGATCAATGATCTGTTCATAAGAGAATTTTCTCTTTTTTCTAAAGGTTTTTACCTTTTTTGTTCTTGAGGAATTCTCTCCAATTCTTCAGAGTTCTCCATGATGATGTTCATCCTTTTGAATTGAGGTCTAGGGTCCTTTATATAGTGCCCAAAAATTTTGTTAGATTTGTTAAAGAGATCTTTCTCTGAGTGATTTGGGGAATTTTCCCCACCGTTAGATCTTTGATCCAAGGGCTTCTGTTTTACAGAAGAAAATCTTCTTGTTTTAACAAGAACAGAAAGATTTCTTTAAATTTTTAATTCTGTTTGGCGCAAATGCCCCAGCGCGTGACACGTGTCACGCAGCGCACAGCACAGCGCAACTGCGCTGACACGTGTCGCGCAGCGCAACTGCGCTGACACGTGTCGCGCAGCGCACCGCTTGCGCAACTGAAGCTTTGCTTCTTTTAATTTTGTTTTTTAATAGAGCCTTGCTCTGATTGGGCGCACTGCCTTGGGTGCTGCGCTGACGTGTCAGCTTTTGACACGTAGCGCGTTGCGCGCAGCGCACAGAATCCGAAGCGTTGCTTCATTTATTAGAATTTAAATTTTCAAAGTAGAGCTTTGCTCTGATTGGGGAATCAGAAGCGTTGCTTCATTTCCCGCCTTGGAATTTGAACAGAGCCTTGCTCTGATTGGGGTAAACAATGGGTTCAGTATACGATACGGTGGCGGAACTTATGGTTCAAATGCGAGCAACGCATTGAAGAAGCGCCGGCAGTAGGGATGTTTGTGGGAACCCTCGATCCGCAGGCAACCATATCCCAATTCATGATGTTCTTCAAGCCGACTACCTTCCAGGCCCTGATCGACAAGCTAGCTCAAATGGACCAGATGGGCCATAAACCGCTCCCTCCAAAGCCGGACTCTCGAAACGAGAAGTGGAAGGGAAAAGCGATCGTTGTCGCCAATGCTCAACAACAACCGAGCAACTTGAAGCCGGTGGTCCGTCAAAATAATATGCGTCTGCGCGTACCCCTTGAGGAAAGGCTAGGACGTCCTTACTCGTTTCCTCAAGATAAAACGAGAAGACTGTTTGAGCTGGCATTGCGCAACCGACTCATAAATCTGCCGGATCCAAGACGTCCGTCGCAGCCAAACGACGTTAATGATCCCAATTATTGTCCCTATCATCGAGTACTGGGTCATCCGAACGAGGATTGCTACGTCTTCAAAAATTAGATCGAAGACCGGTACCAACAGGGCAAGTTCGCGTTGTCCGACAGATGGAAGGTGAATTCGCCGCAGCCTCACACCCCTAAAAGGGTGAATACACCATGGGCAACGTGTTCTCTCATTGAAGAAGCTCCATGGGAGGTTGTGCTATCAGCCAAAACAAAGAGGATGCTGAACGATCTTCAAACATGCCCAGCAATCAGGTGGAAGAACCCGTTGGAACCTCAGATCATTGAAGGGATGTTGAAACCGCGCCCAACTCCAAAGATCGATGGTGGTGGCCCAAGCACTCATAACCGGCCGTCAAAATCTTCAAAGAAGAAGAAGAAGAAATCCAAGAAGCCAGTGAATCCTGGCGACAAGCGCACGGACTTACAAAAGAAGATTGACGCACTGGAGGAGTACAACCAGAAAGCACGGACTCCCATCACACTCCAAGAGTTCCTCAACCACGTCTTTCAAGAGGAAGATGAGGGAGAGAGCTCGTCGGATGAATCCGAGAAATACGTGGCGAGCTGCCATGTGATCTCTCACTCGTTTACGGACGATGAGAAAACTCCTTACACTGAGAAGCTGGGGGAAGATCTTGAACCGAAACTTCTGGGGCCATCGGATGAAACCATTGATGCATTCCTCAATGAAGCTCTGTTGAAAAGTAAGGTTGATCGTGAACGCGAGACGCTCTTATTTGAAAAGGCCAAGCGCCGGCGATTAGACGAAAAGGTCGAGACACTCCCGTCAAATCAAAGTACATCCATTGTGGACAAAATCAAATTCAAGACGAGGAAGAGGTTTGCTAAAGCCATGTCGATGGGGATGAAGTTGCCACCCTCTGAAGGAAACATTGCCGGCAAAGCGGAAATGCACCCCTCCTACTGCTTGTATCATCGGAAGATTTCGCACCCCACAGAAGAGTGCAAAGCTTTCAATAAATGGAGGCAGGGATATGTTGCTCACCGGCAACATTTCAAACGGGAGAAGCGCAAAACTCATCGGGAGCGGAAAAATACGACCGAGGGGCTTAACAGAACTACCGGCAATTGTCGCATGGTTAACGCCGGGGGATCGCAAGTGCTCACATTCGGGAGCGATTCTGACGAGGAGCTGGCTCTTATCCCCCTCTTTAAAGAGTCCACCTCGGGAAAAGAAGAAGGGCCGAAGGTCTGCGAAAATATCCTGCTGCGTAATCGGACGCTACCCGAAAAGAATCTCGGACCCTCAAACAAGAAAGATAAAGGGAAAGAAAAGGTCTCTGGGGATATCGCCCTAGATGTCCAAGTCATGGAAGAGCTAGCCGCCAAGGACCCGCCGAAGAAAAATAAGGTGGATTATAACGTTCTAGCGCATCTGAGGAAGCTACCCTCGCAGCTCAGCATTCTTAACATTTACTATCAAAAGAGGCAAGGGAGTCATTAATCAAGGCACTACAGGAGCCGGAGCAATTCCAAGCTTTTCTCGCCGAAGAAAAGATGAAGGATGAATTGGAAGAAGTGCACACGGCCGATGTCACTTTCGGTGATGAAGACCTTCTCCTAGGGACGTGCGAACACAATCGCCCCCTCTATGTCTCAGGGTATTGCCATGATATAAAGATAGGAAAATCTTGGTTGACAATGGATCCTCCGTTAATCTCCTTAACGTGCGGGTGTTAAAGGAAATCTGCATGAGCGTCCAGCACCTTGCTCGGGATAAGATCACCATCTCCGGGTTCGATTCTCAATCATTACGAACTCTTGGATCTGTGATATTGACGCTACGCTTTGGGCTGCTCGTCACAGATATTAAATTTCACATCATAGACGCCAAGACATGCTACAATGCTCTGCTCGGCCAACCATGGTTACACGAGTATAATATCATCCCTTCTACACAGCATCAGTGTATGAAATATTTTAAGGATGGTCTCGAGTATACCGTGACGGGAGAACTGAACCCGTTCTCTGTGAACGAAGTCCGCAAATATGAAGATTCCAAATACTTCTTACCGGATTTCTAAGACACGGAGAGGTGTCACAAGCCGGAGAACAAAGCTAACGCCACCATCCCTGTCTTCGGGAGTGATACCGAGGAGGAAGAGGAGATAGTTTATTCGGGTCCACCCCAATACAATAAGCCGGGACCATCCGCTCCTACGTTGATCTTTGGTAGTGACTCAGAAGATGAGGTCCATGTTGTATTTTCTGCTCGGCCTTCAATACAAACGTCCGCTGACGAAGAGCAAAGTCTACAAGTCGCCATGGTTCCACTTAAACATCATAAAGAACTGGATGCGCTCGATACCTACAGTGTAGAGGAGCTGCGGACGTTCTATGTCCCTCCCAGGCGAGAAGGCAAAAAGGCAATTCTATTTTACCGCTCTGAAGAAACCAAAGTGGAGAAAAAAATCTGGCACGGTATGGATCCTACGCTTGACAGGCTTCAGCCCATCCGTCTGCCCAGATATTATACAGAAGGCTTGAAGAGGTTGCTGAAGCGCCAGGGGATATCCTTCAAACAGACCGCTCGAAAAGCCAAATTCTATGACAGGGTCTGGAACGTTCCCGGGACTCAACACAAGTTGCCTAATGGGAGAATGGAAACAAACGGGCTTGGTTACATTCGGTCCAAGAAACGAGAGCTACTCCATGATTGCTACGTCGTGCATGACTTCAATGAAGAAGCGGATGCTCAATGGGAGGACGCTAATCCTGAACCAGTAAAAGTTCCTGATGCAAAAGTGCCCAGTCTGTCGTTCGAAGAACAAATGAACAGGCTTATAAGGGAAGCTGGTCAAAAAGTCTGAGACGACCACAACCGCGAAATGGCCATCTATGAGAAAGCCAAAACGCAACGCCTCCTCCAACAGGCCGCGAAAGATGAAAGTGCCTCTCCCTGTCAATCTGTTATAAAAAAGACTCGACGCAGAGGCAGAAACAGGTCGAAAAGCGAAAAAGGCGCCCGACAGCAACAAAGCGGGACTAAGAAGCCACGCAAGCGGGGATCAAGCGGTCTAGATCTGTCCCTTGTAAAGAATATGAGTCGAGCATACTCTTTTCCTCGGGATAAGACGAAGAAGATACTTGACCGAGCTATAAAATACCAGATGCTTACACTGCCGGAGTCTAAACACCCCGAACAAGCAGGCGAAGTCTCACACCCAAACTATTGCTCTTATCACCGAGTAATAGGGCACCCTCTCGAAGACTGCTTCACCTTCAAGAACTGGGTTGAAGATCAGTATCAGCTCGGCAAGTTCGCTCTATCTGACGGTTGGAGGGTAACGCCGCCACAGAAGCACGAACCCAAAGCCACGAAAGCAGAACCAGACCCACATCGGTCTTCGAAGCGAGCTCGTACCTGTCACATGATAACAATATCAAAAGAAGAGCCCGAGAATATGGATGACCTTCCCTGGTGCTTCGAAAACGGCAACGATGAGGTGATCTCAGAATTTCCACCAGCACCGAAAGAGCTGGAGGATGAAATACATAGTACTGCAGATAACCTCAAGAAAATTGAGTTGGGGATGGCGAACGACCCGCGACCGACATTCGTCAGCGAGCTGCTATCTGAAGAAAGGGTGGTTGCGTTAAAAGACGTGCTTGTACAGCATAGAGATTGCTTCGCATGGAACTATTCCGAAATGCCGGGACTAGATCCAGAAATTGCTGTGCACAGATTGGCGATATCTCCAGATGTCAAGCCAGTCAAACAGGCGCCAAGAAGAATGCGGCTCGAGCTTGAGATGAGTATCAATGCCGAGGTCAAGAAGCTAATCGACTCTGGCTTTATCCAAGAGGTTCAATATCCTGAATGGATCGCCAACATCGTCCCGGTGATGAAGAAAAATGGGACAGTGCGCATATGAGTGGACTTCCGGGATCTCAATAAAGCCTGCCTGAAGGACGATTTCCCAGTACCGGTCACCGAGCTGATGATAGATAACACATCCACTCACGAGGTTTTCTCTTTCATGGACGGCCCATCAGGATATAATCAGATAAAGATGCACCCTGAAGACTAGAAGCACACCGCTTTCCGGACCCCGCTGGGTATATTCTGCTACAAAGTGATGCCCTTCGGTCTAAAGAACGCCGGTGCCACCTATCAGAGGGTCATGACGAAGATCTTCGATGACCTTATACATGAAATCGTCGAATGCTATATCGACAACCTCGTGGTTAAAAGAAAATCATACGAGGAGCATTTAGAGCATCTGAAGACCGTATTTCAACGTCTTTGACAATACAACTTGAAGATGAACCCTCTCAAGTGCGCATTCAGAGTTTCCTCAGGAAAATTCCTGGGATTCATCGTCCGACACCGAGGTATCGAGATAGATCCGTCAAAGATCAAGGCGATCATGGAAATGCCTCCGCCAAGGACTCTCAAGCAATTGCGGTCTCTCCAAGGGAAGCTCGAGTACATCCGGCGATTTATAGTCAACCTTTCAGGAAAGTGCCGTCCTTATAGTCACCTGATGAAGAAGGGAACCCCGTTCGTCTGGGATCACAAATGCCAAAGCGCGCTAGACGAAATCAAGCAGTATCTGCAGAACCCGCCAGTGTTGGTCGCTCCGGTCAAGGGAAAGCCTCTTATTCATTATACAACCGCCCTCGAAGGTTCCTTAGGCGCATTATGAGCACAAGAGAACGACCAAGGGAAAGAAAGAGCTCTTTATTACTTAAGTCGAGTTCTCCTAGGGGCAGAAAGCAACTACTCCCCCATCAAAAAACACTGCCTAGCGTTGATCTTCGCGATAACAAAGCTCAGGCACTACGCGTTGGCGCATGAAGTCCGTCTCATTTCGAAGGTAGACCCCCTTAAATATTTAATATCGAAGGCCATATTGACAGGGAGACTCGCTAAATGGGCCTTGCTCTTAATGGAGTTTTCAATAACCTACCAGCCTCTCAAGACAGTAAAAGGCCAGGCCATCGCCGACTTCCTCGCTGAGCACTCGATACCTGCCGATTCTTCTTTGAATTGTGAGCTGCCAGACGAACATGCGTTTGATGCGATCGACGGTAGTGATACCCGATGGGAACTCTATTTCGACGGAGCATCTTCCATGAAGAAGCGCAAACAAAGTATCCCTATAATCAAATCGGGGGTGGGCCTCATCTTCGTAACTCCACAAGGAGGGATAATGCGCTTTGCTTTCTCCTTAACAGAGCCGAGGACAAACAATGAAGCAGAATACGAAGCTTTAATAGCAGGCCTCGAGATTGCCATCGACATGGGAATTGAAAACCTCCCCATATATGGAGATTCTTAACTGGTCGTTAGTCAAGTAAACGGCGACTACCAGACGTGCAAGCCAGAACTGGTGAAGTACGGCGAAAAGGTGCAACAACTGTTGACCCAAATTCCATCCTACACCTTGGAAAACATACCGCGTGCAGAGAATAGCAAGGCGAACGCGTTAGCCAAGCTCGCTAAGGAACTGGCTGATGAGAACCTCGATGACGTCAGAATCGTGGTACAAAGCCGTCGGGTGCTCGCCCCAGCGGAAATATCTCCGGAATCACCCGAAGAGAAGGGAGCGACTGAGCAAATGGCTATGCAAATAAAAGACCAGGAAAAGGCTGGGGATTGGAGAGAAGTCTTTGTGGACTACTTCAAATCCAGTCGAACGCCTGAAGATGCATCCTCAAGACACCAGCTTATGAAACGAGCTCTGTCTTTCACCTTCGTCAATGATACTCTGTACAAGAGGTCGTTTGATTCTCTGTGGTTGAGATGCCTGGGACCTGAAGAAGCAAAAAGAGTCGTCCAAGAAGTTCACGATGGACTCTGCGGTTCTCACCAAACCGGGCCGACGATGAAGCTGAAAATCAAGCGGATGGGTTATTATTGGCCCACGATGATCCAAGACTGCCTCAAGTATGTGAAGCAATGCCACTCGTGCCAGATCCATGGGGACTTTATCCATCAGCATCCAAATCCACTCCATCCAACGGTGGCTAGCTGGCCGTTCGAAATGTGGGGGACTAATGTAATCGGCCTCATCGAACCAGTATCGTCCAGGGGACATCGATTCATCTTGGCGAAGACCGACCACTTCTCCAAATAGGCAGAAGCAGTACCGCTGAGGGAAGTGAAGATGGAGAATATCCTCCATTTCTTCAAGACGCACGCCATTTATCGGTTTGGAACTCCGCGACGGATCATCTCCGATAACGGGCCAGCCTACAGAAGCCACAAGATCAGCCGCTTCGCGCAACAACACAACATAGACTGGAGATATTCCTCGGTTTATAATCCCCGAGCTAATGGTCTAGCTGAGGCTTTCAACAAGACCTTAACGAATATCGTAAAGAAGACGGTGTCCCGAAATAAGAAGGACTGGCACGAGAGACTGCAAGAAGCTCTCTGGGCGTATCGAACTACGTTCAAGACGGCCACGAACACAACGCCGTACGCGTTAGTCTTCGGAACAGAAGCAGTACTCCTCCTCGAAATAGAATTACCTTCTCTACGAGTGGCAATCCACTACGAGCTGACGGACGAAGAAAATGCTCACCTTCGGCTTGAGGAGCTTGATGCCCTTGATGAAACCCGGCTCATAGCGCAACAAAATCTGGAGGCTTATAAATCAATGATGACGCGCTCATATGAAAGATTGACCAGGCCGAGGACATTCCGCCAAGGCGAACTCGTGCTAGTGGTCAAAAGACCTATGATCCCCAATCCCGCCAAGCGGGGAAAATTCAAGCCGAACTATGAAGGCCCGTACATCATAGACAATGTCTACCAGGGTGGAGCCTATCTACTCATGGATATGCACGGTGAAAGACCTTTCAGGCCCATAAACGGTCGCTTCCTGAAGAAATACTACGCCTAATGAGTTATGGCCTAGGTCAATGATAGATGACGACGACTATGTCTGCTCTCTATCTTCCTAATCCCAAAACTCTATAAGTAGTAGCTGTCCAATGGACCGAAACGTCCTTAAACTAATGACGGACCACTACGTCCTAAAACTAGCTGACGACCGAAATGTCTTAAACTACTACCGCAGCATCCTCAGGCTGACGAGATAAAAAAAATAAATAAAATAATAAAATAATAATAAAGACGGTATGTCCATAAGCGAAATAGGCACGGATGAAAACCCGAAAGGGCTCCGTGAGTAAAAACAGCAGGGCTACCGGCGAGTGTTCGTAAAAACCTGAAAGGGCGCGACCTCGTTAGAAAAAAGAATAAAAAGAATAAAAAAAATGGTATGTCCATAAGCAAAATGGGCACGGATGAAAACCCAAAAGGGCTCTGTGAGTAAAAACAGCAGGGCTACCGGCGAGTGTTTATGAAAACCCGAAAGGGCGCAACCTCGTTAAAGGACACTTACAGGGTTCTCTCGACCTTGTAAGGAGAAACCACCTGCGTGAGATCCTTACGACTCACAAGGGAGCAAAACACTTAGGGATCCCCACGATTCCTAAGGAGAAAATACACTTGCGAGATCCTCACGACTCGTAAGGAGAACTCTCTTATGGGACCCTCACGGCTCATAAGATTTGAAAGTCTTAAGTTACAGAAACCTTAACATGTTCTTAAGAAACTCCCACAACCTTCGATATTGCCCTACAAGTGGTTCAATACTGACCCTTGTATACAATCCATGGGCATGAATAAACATTTCCCTAACCAAGTCCCATCCGTGACTGGGGATATGTTCGCATGGTGAAAAACCCTTGTAAGTCCTCTCGACTTACAAGGAGAAAACCCTCTTGTAGGATCCTTACGACTTGCAGAGGAACATACACTTAGGAATCCTCACGATTCCTAGGGAGAAAACACACCTACAAGATCCTCACGACTTGTAGGGAGAAATACCTTTGTAAGACCCTTACGGCTAATGAAGTCAAAAGCCTTAGTCGACAGGACCTTAACCCTATTCGCTGAGCCACCTTTGTTCGACATCGACAGAGGCAAATGATGATTCGCTCCTGGCAATATCCCAGTTGTAGTGGTGCTGATGCCGAAATCGGTGTCTAATTTCAGGTTTACGGCGAAAAGCCAGTAAGCCGCACATGCATACGAAATAGCCGAAATGATGGGGCAACTTGCAATAAAAAGCAGCAAGTAAAAACGTATGCACACAAAATAGCCGAAATGATTGGGCAACTCGCAATAAAAAGCAGCGAGTAAAAATAAAATAAACAACCGAAATGATTGGGCACTACGAAAAATAGCCGAAATGATTGGGCAGTCGCGACCTTCGCGATATAAAAGCTGAAATGATAGAGCATCGCGGAAATAAAACAATAATAAAAAAATATGATGAAACTTTTGCCCTACAGGTGAGATCACATCGATCCCTGTATACAATCCAAGGGCACAAATAAAGAGGGCACCATACCTTCCCAACAGGCTCCGCCAGAAAGCGAAGCCAAATCTCGACAGTTCACCAACAACCTAGAGACAACCGTGACATTCGTCTCGATACAGCAGACGCAGTGCCAGTAAACGAAGCGAAGATCAAATTCCTAGCTTCACGGTTTTGACGGTGACTCATATAAAACCTGAAAGACCACCAGAGATCATTTCAAACCCCAGGGAAATCAGCGTCCTTGGCATCATCCTCGACTCAGGGAAACCAGTGTCCTTGACGAGAACATCTTGATTCGCGTCGACCCGCAGAGAAACTAGCATCTTTGCAGGAATACATCGATTCGTTTCAATCCCAGGGAAACCAGTGTCCTTGGCAAATACCTCAATTCAGGAAAACTAGCGTCCTTGATGAGAGCCTCCTGATTCGCGTCGGCCCGCAGAGAAACCAGTGTCTCCGCAGGAATACTCCGATTCGTTTCAACTTCGAGGATACCAGTGTCCTCGGCAAAACACTTCGACTCAGGGAAACCAGTGTCCTTGACGAGAACATCTTGATTCGCGTCGACCCGCAGAGAAACTAGCGTCTTTGCAAGAATACATCGATTCGTTTTAACCCCAGGGAAACCAGTGTCCTTGGCAAATACCTCAATTCAGGGAAACTAGCGTCCTTGATGAGAGCCTCCTGATCCGCGTCGGACCGCAGAGAAACCATTGTCTCCGCAGGAATACTCCGATTCGTTTCAACCTCGAGGAAACCAGTGTCCTCGGTAAAACACTTCGACTCAGGGAACCCAGTGTCCTTGACGAGAACATCTTGATTCGCGTCGACCCGTAGAGAAACTAGCGTCTTCGCAGGAATACATCGATTCGTTTCAACCCCAGGGAAACCAGTGTCCTTGGCAAATACCTCAATACAGGGAAACTAGCGTCCTTGATGAGAGCTTCCTGATCCGCGTCGGCCCGCGGAGAAACTAGCGTCTTTGCAGGAATACTCCGATTCGTTTCAACCCCGAGGAAACCAGTGTCCACGGCAAAATACTTCGACTCAGGGAAACCAGTGTCCTTGATGAGAATATCTTGATTCGCGTCGACCCGCGAGGAAACTAGCGTCCTTGATGAGAGCCTCCTGATTCGCGTCGGCCCACAGAGAAACCAGTGTCTCCGCAGGAATACTCCGATTCGTTTCAATCTTGAGGAAACCAGCGTCCTCGGCAAAATACTTCAACTCAGGAAAATTAGTGTCCTTGACGGGAGCTGCTCGATTCGTCTCGACTCATGAGGAAATTAGTGTCTTCGCGAGGACTTCCCGATCGTCTCGACTTGCAAGATAAAGCCTTAGGCAGCAGGGATTAAAAAACTTGTTTCCTAAGCACTGGGACCCTGCAAGTCGGTCTAAAACGGTATCTTGCATACTATCCACGGGTCGCACTCTCCAAAGTCAGATCTTGAAAAGGAGGGAACAACCGCTTTCGGGTCCTCTCGACTCGTAAGAGGAAAAATTCTCTTATAAGATCCTTACGACTTATAAGAGAAAACACACTTAGGAATCCTCACGATTCCTAAGGAGAAAATCCACCTATGAGATCCTCTCGACCCGTAGGGAGAAAAGCCTCTATGATACCCTCACGGCTCATAGAGTTGAAAAGTCTTAGGCAGCAGATCTGAACCTGCGGCCTAAGCCATCGCTATCTCTCAAAGAAACCAAGATGCTTACTCTATTATCTGTCAACCATGTTTATCAAGACAGCATGCTGATAATAAGAGAATGGAGAAAGCAAAGAAATGATACAAGACATTGCAAAGAAAAAATATGTATCTTTATTTATTAATTCAATCAAGTACATGGCGAATCGTACAAAAGAATAAAGAATGTATACATCTTATTTGAAAAAGAAAATTTTAACAAGTATATTGATACAAGGGCAGCTACTGGGAAGGAAGCGTCTTAAATAGCCCTATCAGTTGTTCGCGCACTTCCTTCCATGCCTTCTCCAGATCGGTCGCCACCGCCAGTTCTGCTTCCACTTGAGCCTGCTGCTGCAAGAAGGATGAAAGCTGCTCCCTAACTGCCTGCTGAGCTGCTTCGCGACCTTGGGCATCACGCTCGGTGGCATTAAGCTTTTGCTTCAGGTTTAGCCCATTTGAGATACGTTCCAGAAGGCCCTCGAAGATAGCCTTCACCTGGGCAGCGTTCGCCCCAACCTCAGCACGCAGACGAGCCGTCTCGTTTGTGGTCTCTTGGCATTCCCGCAGCCTTAAAGCCTCTTCTTGTTCCAAGTGACGGAAGTAAGAAGCGCTTTGCTCGATCCATGCTGCTCTTTGATTGCTTGCGGCTAAGGTCTCGGGAGCAGGACGCATAAACTCCGATTGATGCAGGCGGACCTCGATTTCCCTGCATTGATTAACCCAAAGCTCAACGACGCCTCCATCGTGAAAATTCACAAGCGCCGCCAACATCGGGTTAACCTCCGCAGCGAAATCCGCAGCAGATGGGGGAGCGTCTGCGTCAAGCTCTTCGACATATCCGCTCAGCATGCCCAAGCTCATTACGGCACCCTTTGAAGACGGACGTCTCAGGAAAGGGCCTGCCGGCATTATAACGCGAGACTCAAAGGGCGCCGGGATCGGAACGACAGCTAAAAAAAACAAGATACGATTAGATGACGGTTCAAGAAATACGAAAAAGTCATCGATGCGATAGTTTACTATACCAGCTACGGCAGGCGGCAAGGCCGGGAGGACCGGTGGCGCGACCGATCTCTCATCTCCTCCTTCGATTTGTAGCACTGCAATCAGGACAAGGAAGAGTCAGAAATAATTCCATTATTGAAAAAAGAAAGGCATCAATTGGAAACGATACTCACCAGCGCCACTGGAGGAAGAAGCGAGTTCAGATGGGAAGGAGAAGTGCGGGTGCAACACCTGGTAGAGATGATCAAAAAGCACTCCTGAAAAGACGCAATAGTACGACATTAGTACATAAATTATGCGGCTGAAAGATAAAACTAATGGGTTGCAAATCCATACCTTCCAACATCTGTGATGGTACAAGGGAAGGCTGAGAGGTGACCATCGCCAAAGCAGTAGCTGATGGCGCTCCCTCGAGCAATGGAGCATCGGCACTGGCCGCACCTGCGTTAAAAAACAAAGATAAACTTGTCAGAAAGGATTGCAGGATAAAAAAGGGGGGACGGTAACCCGAAATTTACCTGATGAGCCGCCAGCCGAAACGGAGGCGTCTCCCTCCTCCATCGATACGAGTCCACCTCTCATGGCCTCATCACCAGACTCTACAGGGGCTGTCGTCGTGCTCGCGTGGCCAGGAGACGGCGGAGGACCGTAGACGGGGAGAGCAATAATTGGAGCATTGCCAGACTCTTGAGAAAGAGCGGCTGGCTTTTCCCCGGGAGTCATGCCCATCTCACCCGCTACTCCTTCGGGCTCGGCGGTCGCCGTTGTCTCGTCCGCCGTTACCATGGGGTCAGCAGTTTCAGGTGCTCCGTCCGCCGCTGCTCCAGGCTCAGTTATAGCAATCGTCTCATTTGCCGCTACCTCAGGCTCGGCATCGACGACCTTCTCTGGCGCAGTTTCTTCAGCCCCCAGCTCAGGTCCAGCAACCCCGGCGACGTCGCCCACCGTCGGCTCGGGTTCAGCCGGTGCCTCCTCCTCTGTCCCCTTAGGTTCGACGGTTTCCGCCTCCCCTTCAGTTGGACTTGGCCCTGCAGGACAAGATATATAAGAACCGACAGGTTTACAATTATTATAACGAAATCTCGAAAGACACGTTACCTGAGGTGGACTGATCATTATCCCCACGAGCTACACGCACCACTCGTCTGTGAGCGGTAGACAAAGCGATCGTGGGCTCTTCCGAGGGAGTATCAGCACGAGGGACGGTGCTCGGGCCCGCTCCCACAGCCAAAGCAGCCCTGCGTGCCTTCGCCTCACGCCTTAACCGCTTTCTATCCTCCCGAGCCATCAGGACGGACCTCTTCGAAGCTTCCTTCATCGAGGCGTCATCGTCCAGAGATGCCTACAAATCCTTCAAGACATCCCTCATCAACTTGTCGAGTTGAGGCTCTCGCGGCAGCCCCGAAGAGACCAGGACTTCAGTAGCGGGCCCGGGGAGAGTCCCTGCATCAGCTGGCGCAGCCCCTGCAAAGAGACAAAGAAAGAAGGTTAGGTTGGCCATCAGAAAAGAGGACAAAAACTTAATAAGGCGAGACGTACCAACGCCCATTAAAGCGCGCTTCTTTTCCTCCTCCTGGAAGGTTTTTAAAAAGGCAGCGATGGCTTCTTCAGTAGTGACACCTGTTAAAAAAGGGGGGGAAAGCATTAGTCGAAGATAATGATAAGAATGCGATAAAATGACAAAGAGTGCAGCTAAAGATTACCTACTCGAGCGAGTTTATCCAACCACGCTTCGAGTCTGGCTGATCGCTCAGAAGACGCAATGGCGGCCGCCAGATCGGTGTCTGCTGGATCTACCGAGAAGCCCTTATTGCTGCCGTACTCGCTTATACCTTCGGTAAGAGAGGCCTCAGGCTCTAAACCGAGGATAGCATCGAGAGAGAGGAGCGACTTCTTCTTCTTCTTCTGCCCACCAGCCCTGGGTGCACCCGAGATCGACTTGCGCTTTGCAGGCACCTTAGGGCGGCGGGTCCCGATATCCGCGCCCACGCCGGACTCCGGCGAAACCACATTTACCGTCTCCACTGGAGCACGGAGCGCTGGTGGCGCATCCACAGTATCACGGAGCGACAATCCGCGTGGAGGGCTCAGCACGCGCGGTGGCCCAACTCCGGCATCTTTCAGCAGAGGAATGACCGGAGTCCTTGGCTTCAAGGGAGCCTTGCGATCGCCGCCGGGAGGCACCCTTGCGGTCAACCAGCATGCGCTTCTCCATATGGATAACCGGACCCATTGCGTGCGCGAACCAGGCCACGTACGCGTTGAGGACCTTGGGAACGCAGCTTGGCTCGCTGATGAAGAAGTAGGAGCCCGTGTTAAGCCGCATAAAATGGTGCATCGCACTCCTTATCCCCTCCCGGCTGGCCACAAGCTCTTCCAAAAAGGCTTCCAGCGGGATCCCCTGGTGATAGCTGGATTGTTGGGCGAACCGGTGAGGGTTATACCTCATGAAAATTACCGTCTCATTCTGCCTGAACACCAGGTAGCCCGGCCGAATAGAGTAGAGGTGAAGGATCTCCCGGGCTTTCAATATGGAGACCCCGTCCTTAAAATCATCGTGCAGCGGCACCACCGACTTGGTGGTTTCTGAGCCTATGGTTATGACTTTATCCAAAAACGAAACCTTCGCTCCGACCAGGTGTGGACGACGGAGCAACCCCCTAGCCCCCCGCGGAGGCGCAACCACGATCGAGACGCCGACCAGCCGTATGACTCTTGGGAGTCTGCACTTCTCAAAAAACGGAGGGATCTTATGGACGCCGAACACCCCATGCACATGCATTTCCATCCATGAGGTGAAGTAGTGCATCGGGAAATTAGCCGGCTGCACCCCAGGTTCATTAGCGTCCGCCGCCACTCTAAGTCCATTATATAGGTGAGCCAACCCGGCGATTCCTATTGTCAACTGCAGGCCAGCCACCATCCGATGCGCTGGGCAGAAAACGGACGGCCGCATGTGGCGCGGGTGCATGGGGAGCGCAAAGCTGCACAACCACAATCCCAGGAACCCTACAAAAAAGGTCTCCTCATCCATGCCCGGGACGGCAATTTCTGACAAGGGCATGACGGCGGCGCCGGGGAGATAAAAGTCCTTTTGATCATCCTCCGATGTGGGTCGACGGTCCAAGCCGAAGCCAAAAGGATCATCAAACTGGGCGAACTTCTCGCTCCGCTCCGATAGAAACTCCGGTCGAATGAAGCGGGCGATAAAATCTGCGAAACTGACTCCCCGTACGCCTGATTCCAGATAGAGCCCTTCATATATGTCCAGCACCTTCACCAAGCCCGGAAAACTGGTGCTGAATAGCGTTCTCTGGCGTCAGATCAAACACCAGCGGCTTGGTAGCAAAGACGTATTCGTCAGGAGGAAGCAGCTCCTCGTAATGCTCCCCCTTCATCGGCAGACCCGAGATTTCAGCGAACTCTTCCAAGGAGATAGAGACTTCCCTGTCCATCATCAGGAAGGTGTGGGTGGGGATATTCTATTATTCGATAAAGGCCTTAATCCACCACGTTGGAGGAGAGGGATACTCAAAGAGCGAGACGTAGATTGCCGAATACAAAGCAATCTTCATCAGATGAGTTCTCTTCGCCGATAAGATGTACCGGGCCCACTGCAAATATCTGGCGGGTGGTCGCGGGATCAATCCAATGTTATAGACCCGTCCCCAAAGGCGTGCTTCACCCTGACAGATTCGCCTCCCCAAAATGTCTATTGCCGGCGGCGGCTGCACGGGAATAGCACCAATTGCAGGCTGGAGGAGGTCATCCGAATTCCAATTTTTGACCTCCACGGCATACTTCACCGGAGGTTCATCCGCATAGGGGATCGAAAATATGGGCTCAGACGGCATAGCGGAACCGAAGCTTCGGCGACCCTGGATGATCTCGTTATACCACCTACCCCACAGGTGAAGGTTCTTATGCTCGGGGTCATGATCCTTGATGAGAGTGAGCACCTCTCGGTCCACTGGTGCCTGGGGAAATCCTCCCTCCGAGCGAACAAACGGGAATGATAGGTCAACAGGCATGTTTCCTGTGGAGGGACAAAAATTAGCCGTTAGTGTTGTAATTCCAACGCTTGGCGTTTTAAAATTTATACCACATTGTAATGCAGTGGGTAGGGGACCAAAGGGGGACCCACAAAATCTGGATGACGGTGCCTCAGTTAATAAGACAGCCCCATCATTGAATGAGACTGTCAATTAATGAAGAGATCCCCAAGAGAATATTCTCATTAATGGGAAATCCCTAGAGACAAGGAGAAAATCTCCTCTTTCAGAACAAAGCTCTGTCACAGAGTGACATTTGTCAAACTCTGGTCTTAAGGGAATAAAATTTCCTAAAAAGAGCCTAGCTCTGTAATAATGATGGAAAGATCCATCAAAAGGAACATTTAACTCTTGAAAGAATTAAAAATTTTGGGATCTTAAAGATCCATGAAAACTCTTAGGAGTTCTTCATTTTCAGATCAAAAAGATCTACATTTGATCCATGAGCAAAGCTTTGTTCATGGGTTAAAACCCATGAAACAAGATCTCTGTAGATCTATGGATTCTTGAGAGCAAGGCTCTGTTGATGAAACCCCAAAGGGGTTTTCTTTAGATCAAAGATCTATGAGAGCAAGGCTCTGTTAATTAAAATTAATTTAATTTAATTTAAGTTAAGTTAAATTTTACTTAAGATGATTTAAAATTTGAACTCTGAAGTTCTTGGAAAGAAACGAGAGCAAGGCTCTAAAGTTCTTAAAAACAAGAGCAAGGCTCTGAAAACTCAAGTTCTTGAAAATAGGTAACTATTTACTGAGGACCAAGGGTCCTATTTATAGGCGCTTGTCCCCTTCAACTTATCAGTTGATCCAATGGCTAGGATCTTGCCACCGCTGCACTCACGTGTGCGCCACGTGAGCGCAATGGTGGGGGGGAATTTGTTTCCCCCAGTCAGAGCAAAGCTCTGTTTGAATTTCAAAAATTCAAAAATTCAAGCAACGCTTCAAATTCCTTACGCTGCGCGCAACGCGCCACGTGTCAAAAACTGATACGTCAGCGCAGCGCCCAAGGCAGCACGCCCAATCAGAGCACGGCTCTATTTAAAAACAAAATTAAAAGAAGCAACGCTTCAGATGCGCTGCGCTCTGCGCTGCGCGACATGTGTCAGCGCAGTTGCGCTGCGCGACACGTGTCAAGCGCAGATGCGTTTGCGCCAAACATAATTAAAATTCCAGTAAGATCTTTTATGGTTCCTAGGCACTCTAACAAGGTTCTACAAGGCATCTACCATGCCCGATTCAAAAAAATTAGCCATGCCGAACAACCCTAACCAAGATCGTATACTAGAGATTATACGAAAACTAGCAAGTTAAACACTTTAACACTAAGTGAAAGGGATTACAACCTTTGTAGATCCGGTCCTTCACTTCTAAAGCTCCGTGTTGACGTCCCTTCGCTGTGATCATCGAGATCCCAGACTCTTGTGATGGTTTCCTCGGAGAAATGAGCGGGTTAGGTCGTTGACTTCGAGGCCGAAGATGATCTACGTCGAGGAGACTCAAACTCAAGCTCCATCTTCACTTGGTCATGAACTTTGTGAAGAAAACACCCTAAACTAAATGGCAAGTAGTAGAGGATGATAAAATAGGAAGTGGGTTCACTTTGGATTTGGATTTCTCACTCTATTTCTTCACTTGAAAATTTCTAGTAAGCTTTTCTTCTTCTTGAAGAAGAAGAAGAAGAAAGAAAAGAAAAAGAATAAAATGAATTATCTAAAAAGAATAATCAAGTGAAGTCTATCATAATGCAACCATGGGTGAGTTTACCTTTGTAGAGACTAAACCATAGTTTGAGCTAATGGTTAGGTTAATGAAAATCTTATGCAAAACAAAATGAGTGGACTTTGTCAAAGATGCTTAAAAGCTTCATGAAGCTTCAAGCCAAGACAAAGAAAACCACCATTTTTTTTTTACCAAAATAAATAAAAACCCAAACCATTATCTTAAATATGGTGTAAGTCATACACATACCCAAGTTTGCATGTATCATCAATCATGATACAAACTAGTGCACAAACATATATCACATATACAACTTGTGCACATCAAGTGAGAAAATCAATCTTAAGTGAACCAATACTAGTTAATGTAAAGTGATATATCAAATATATAATTATATATTAAATCATTAAATCAACACTTGATTTAATGATCCGGTCATATCGCATATAACCGACTAATATCTAGTGTATCAATATATCGAATCAACACTTGATTCGGTAACCCGGCTATATCTCATATAACCGACTGATGATACAAATCGCGAGAATAGAATACAGTATCACATGCTGGTATTATTCTCGGTCCCGTACATATCTCATATGCGCTCCTATTTCGTTTCGCTTGAGCCAGGAAACCTCTGTGTAGGACTCTAAAGACTCGTCAATACGCCGGCAGTAGGTGGTGATCATATCAATCACCCACAAGCCGCAAGCGGTCTGCTAAACGTAACGGCCACCCGGGTATTGAGCGATCAGAAGATCAACGAGCAAGCATGCTCACACTCCTGCGAATCCAATCAGTAACACTTACCGCACAGTCCGGTCTGTTCGTCTGATATGTTGCATATCTCGCCTAGGGGTGGTAAACGTCAGACCCCAGTAACTTGATAAGTCATGCCGATGTAAGGTCCATAACAAGCATGAAACCACTGATAACACTTAGCAGTAAATCAGTGCAACCCTGGCCAGGGATTTCCAGTTATGGCCAGTCGAGCATAGCGCAACATTAACCCCCAATACCGGGAGAGACGAATCCCCTCCTATCGCTCATTGCCTCCATGTGAATCGGGATTGTACCCAAAAACCACCTGTTTGCACGACTCAATAGAGCCGTGGTAGGGTGGAAATCAAAGCACTGTGGGAGACACACAAGACTCTATGACGATCTCGGGTCAACAGACTAAGTTGTACCAGTGTCACCAGAGAACTGCCATCTGACGTGAGGTATAATACCATCTGGGAGTTCTCGGCGAGTCCGTTCAGTGTACCCAGTCTCCACTGAGCACCCGCATACCGTCTCTGATGTCAAACACCAATGGATATGGGATCATCCATCGCCCATCACATGGGTCGAGAAAATATACGCTAGTCTACTCTGGAATATCGATGCCCCGTTTCGATATTCCCACGACTAGGAACATTGAAAGATGTACTCATGGACTACCCAGGCCCCACTAGTATGATCTGCATCATAGTCCTGCAAGTCGAGTACACATCCTAATGGCTTTATCAACATGTAATAGAGAGACGGCAAGTATACATGTTAAGATAAAGAGCAACCAGATAGCGTACTATCATGACGAGCAAGAAAGTCCTACCTATATATGTCCCAGCATCCACTACAATATGCATCTCATGTACAGTAATGGCCTCTAGGGCATACATATAACTAACAGATCTTTCTGTTCTTGTTAAAACAAGAAGATTGTCTTCTGTAAAACAGAAGCACTTGGATCAAAGATCCAACGATGGGGAAAAATCCCCAAATCACTCAAAGAATGATCTCTTTAAAAAATTTAACAAATTAATGAGCACTATATAAAGGCCCCTAAACCCCAATTTCAAGACACAATACAGAGAGAAAAAAAAGAGACAGAAACAGAGAGATAACTCAAAAGAATTTTAAGAAGAACTCAAGAAGAAGAAAAAGAAGGTAAAACCTTTGAATAAAAAAGAAGAATTTCTTCTGAATAAAAAAGAAGAATTTCTTCTGAATAGATCATTGATCTAAGAACAAGATCAAGGATCTTCAATAAAAAAAATAATAAATAATATCAAAGGCATTGCCTCTTTTTTTATGAACCATTGGTTCTGGAATCTTAAAGATTCTTTTCTTGAATCCAAAATTGGATCAAGATATTAAAACAGTGCCTTGCACTTGAAAATCTGCACTGTTGCGCTCTTAGGTTGGCGCAAGCCACCAGAGAGCGTCACGTGTCAGCTCCGAAAACCACTTGCGCTATGCGCTTTTAAGATAGAGCATTGCTCTCTGAAATTGGCGCAACTCACCAGAGCGCACCACGTGTCAGCAGCGCAACAACGCAGCGCACTGGCGCACCGCACTGCGCTTGCGCTCACCCGAGCGTGACACGTGTCACCTCCACATGCGCTTGCGCTCAATAATTGGCGCAAAGCGCCTGACAGGCCACATGGCCACTGTCAGTTTGATTAATGCATTGCATTATTTACAGAAGGGCCAAGCCCAATTAAAAAAAGGCCTAACAGGCCTAATAAAATGCAATGCATTACTTTAAAAAGGGCAGAGCCCATACAAAAACATATGTTGTGCATCATTTTAAAGGGATAGAGCCCAAATCAAAAGGCTTAGCAGGCAAAAAGAAAATGCAGTGCATTATTAAACAAGGGCAAAGCCCTAGCACAGGCCTAATAAGCCAAAGATAAAAACGTTGAATATTCTCAACTGGACTTAGCCCAATCATGGCCGTAAGTCCTCAAATTAAATTGACTGAGCACGGCTGCTCCCTTAAATCAATTTACATCCGGTTCAAGGGTACATCTCCGAACTCCTCTGACACCTATCGTTGTAATCCTTCAACGACGTCAGAGAGGTGACGGATCCCGACAACCACACATTAATACGGACTGTGGGGTCCTTAAACCTATGGACTTATGCGTCCTTAAACTAATGGACTAATGCGTCCTTAAACACACCCATACGGACTGTGGGGTCCTTAAACCCATGGACTTATGCGTCCTTAAACTAATATCCATCCCCAAAACTGGAACATGGACCACCATGTCCCTAAACTGGCAATGGACCACCATGTCCCTAAACTGGTAATACGGACTTGTGGGGTCTTTAAACTCATGGACTAATACGTCCTTAAACCAGCAATCGTCCCCAAAATGGGAATGTTGGACCACCATGTCCCTAAACCGGTAATACGGACTGTGGGGTCCTTAAACTCATGAACTTATGCGTCCTTAAACCAACATTCGTCCCCAAAATGGGAATGTTGGACCACCATGTCCCTAAACTGGTAATACGGACTGTGGGGTCCTTAAACTCATGGACTTATGCGTCCTTAAACCAATATTCGTCCCTAAAATGGGAATGGTGGACCACCATGTCCCTAAACTGGCAATGGACCACTAAGTCCCTAAACTAGAACAATAGAGCCCCCAAATGCTCTTTTGTCGGATCTAAACGATCCCGTTAAGTTGATCTTAGTCTCAAATTGGACTAACGTATCCTTAACAAACGTTTAAGTTGATCTTAGCCTCAAATATGGCTAACGTATCCTTAAACCAAAACCCCAAACCCAAATCTAAGAAAATACGGATTTGGACTAATCCACGTCCTACGGGCGACGACATAAATTAGTCTCCGTATACAATCCACGGGCAACCACAAACAAAACAAACACCCACGACACGAAGTGAACATCTGGAGAAGGAGAAAGTTGTTACCGCGATGCGGTAGCGTAATTAACTGCAGGGGCTTGCGCCTGCAGGGAAGAGCGTCCCCACAATCAAAAACCCCTCGAATGAGGGGGAATCTGACGAAGTCTGCTACATCGGCCGCATCCGTCTAAACCTTCGATATACGGTGCTATAAATCAACTTGGTATCTTCGGAGAGGTGGACGGATAAAACCAAATAGCATCTGCCCCGAATCTCAGGCAAGACGTTTATCGTGTCTCCGCCGCGTCATTCGGAGGGGAACAATGGCGTATAGCACCCCCGCAACTTCATAGGATATGACGTGGTCATGATATAGTTATAGATATATATATTATTGCGAGATGCGAATATTTAGCAAGAAAGGTTCTAGGATGACCACGGATCGGAATTTGTGTATTTTGGATGGCAGTGCTTCTATTCTAGTCCTTAATCGTGAGACCCTAGAGTATAGGGTGGCGCACACACACGCACACACTTGTTTTTCTAGGTCTACAACATATACACGTGATATGAGGATGTTATATGATACTTGGAGATGAGCCGTTATGATAGGGCATGATGCCGTGAGATATTTGATATGTGATCGAGTTATGATATTATAGCGGATCGTTGTGCGATAAGAAAATATATACATATACGATAAATGTGTGATGACATTGGATGTTTTGACACTTAGATCGGTAACCAGATCATGATGTTGTTTGACGATGATGCATTGTGAATGATGATATATATATATGATGGTTGACATATGATCGAGATATGATATGAGATATGGTATGATATTTATAATGGATCGTTTGGACGATATGTATTCATATATGATGATAGGTGTTGATGACATCGGAATATACGAGACTTTAGAACAGTCCCTAGATTTTGATATTGATTGATGACAATACCCAAATGAATGATGATGTATATATGATAGTTGACCCGTACCCCGATTTTGGGATGCCGTACAATAGATTTTACCGTACGAGATATAGATGGGATGATTGATCCGCACTCTTGACTTGAGAAAGTCATACTTTGTACGTGACGCTATTGAGGCTAGATCGCCGACTACTAGAGATATCGACTCAGACTGTAGGTGGATTCTTATTACCTATCAACTAGTTTCTTTAGTTTAGTTCCTTAGTGGGTTAGATAGATACTAGGTTAGGCTCGAGTCATATTTATTTTCAAAACTAACGAATCGTGCGCATTTTTAAAGACAGCCTGAAGGATACTACAGATTTTTCAAAGGACATATCTTTTCTATAAAACCCCGTAGCCCCTACTTTTCTAAAAACCATGATTTGTGATATTTCAAACAACAAACTATATGACTCGTAGTTAGATATGTATATTCTAAATGTGCGGTTACTAAACATTCACCGTTATATTCATGTTGTATTCATCCCATTGCATGTTCATACATATGTTTCTTTAGCTAATATGAAACCCTGTCTGTTAGGACACCAGCACCATTACCGATGATGCGCATGTTCCACGTACACTTATTTGTCGGCTCACACACATCATCATTGGTAATTGCCATGTCACGTACACTTTAGAACATATTATCTCATTGATATAATCAGCTAAATGTTAGTTACCACATAATATTTGTGTGATTTCTCTCATGTGTTAACTTAGAGATTGCATTCATTACTTAGATGCATTCATATATTCATTCATATACTATTCTGAGGTTTTATGCCGATATTCACTGTATACTTACTCTTGATTCTTGGATTTCGGATTTTCATGAGATTTCTGGATTTGGGGGAAACCGCAAGAATTTTATAA
The DNA here is from genome assembly GCA_030015575.1 of Agapanthus africanus. Taxonomy (NCBI): domain Eukaryota; kingdom Viridiplantae; phylum Streptophyta; class Magnoliopsida; order Asparagales; family Amaryllidaceae; genus Agapanthus; species Agapanthus africanus. The sequence continues at coordinate 104,300,927 of CM057348.1, read as the reverse complement.
TAACTTCTCTCTTTCTTTCTCTCTCATTTTAAAATGCAAGTTGCGGTTTTCTCGTGTTGTATGTGTCGTCCACCATGAGTTTTCATGTTTTATGTTGGATTTCGAGACCCGATTCGAGGAGTGGAGGAACCGTCTCGGGTACATAGTGGGCCCGGTAGGTATCCCGGGGCAAGAAGATCACAGATGAAGGCGTTGAGCTTGGCAGGGGCACGGACTATCTACCGGTGATGTCTGGCGCGGCGGATATCCGGAGGATACCGACCGTTGTCGTGAGATTTGATGATTTGGGCCGAATCCGGACTGACGGAGCCCGAGATATTGAGATACTGAGACATTGAGTTATTGAGACATTAAGATATTGAGATATTGAGACTTGAGATATTGAGATATTGTGTCGATACTTAACACGGACTTTCTGTCGTTTTCACTGATGATGTTTCAGTTTTATTATACAAGATTCAATGATGTTTTTCTTATATCAGATTATGCAGATTTCGCGGTTGATTTTCTCATTCATGATGCATTCATACATCAGATATGTGACTCATTACTGTTTAGTGACACTGACACGATGCGCTGAGTACTGCACTTTTGCACAGATGATTATCCTGTCGCTACTAGATGACTAGTGTTATTTATGTATATTATTATGACCTAGGAGATCGTCGTGCATGCGATTTCTACTCGCAGATATCTTCTACTCACGAGTTGCAACTCACCCCCATTGTGCCAAACTTTTCTTATAGGTTTAGATGTACAGGTTTCCTTGGCGGCTTGCTAGCACACTATTTCATTCAGGGTGATTGCTTGGTAGGTTAGTTCACTTGAATCGTGACCGCCGTTGTACTTTTATATTATTTCAGTTGTATCTAGTAAGCTCCGTCAACCAGACCTGTATTATTGATAGATTTAGTAGACCAGTTGTTTATTCTTTCAACCTTAGAGATGCATTTGTATTATTATGGTTTTCTGGTGGATTTTTGGTTTTCCTCTGAGTTTTGTTCCTCGTCCTTCGGCGTTGTATATTATTGCTTGCGTGGTTGTAACCGCCAATTGGCGAAGAGCTAGCTCCCGCTTGGAGATGCCTTTATTATTGCTTGTGTATATATTTCTTGTTTGTACCCGTTTGGGGCCAGTTTTTACAAAGGAGACTCTGCCGAAATTTTTGAGAAAATTTGATGTTGTTTTTAAACTTGTTTTTCTACACTTCTTCTTTTAACTGGTTTAGATTTCTGGGCTTCGGCTTACTTAGATTACGTTACGCCTTTAGACGTTTCATAATTTAAGTGTCGGTCACGTTCCGTACTTTCGGGTCGTGACAACTCTAAAGACTCGTCAATACGCCGGCAGTAGGTGATGATCACATTAAGCACCCACAAGCCGTCAGTGGTACTAGCTGGACGTAACGGCTACCCGGATATTGAACGATCAGAAGATCAGCAAGCAAGCCCGCTCTAACTCCTGCAAAAAGCTGTCAGTAACACTACCGTACAGTCCGGTCTCTTCGTTTGATATGTCGCATATCCAGTATAGGGGTGGTAAACGTCAGACAATAACCGATAAGTCTGCCGATGTGAGGCTCATAACGGGTCGAGAAACTACTGATAGCACTTACCAGTGGATCTCCATATCAGCCCTGGCCAGGGACTTCCTGTTATGGCCAATCGAACACAGCGCAACATTAACCCCCAATACCGAGAGATATGAATCCCCTCCTATCTCTCATTACCTCCATGTGATTCGGGACTGTACCCAAAAGCCACCATTTTGCACATTCTTTTGAACGTGGTAAGGTGGAAATCAAAGCACAGTGGGAATCAACCATGACTCTATGACGATCTCGGGTCTACGGACTAATCTGTACCAGTGTCACCAGAGAACTGCTATCTGACGATAGGTATAATACCAACTAGGAGTTCTCGGCGAGTCCGTTCAGTATATCCAGTCTCCACTGAGCACCCATACAGCATCTTTGATGTCAAACACCAATGGATGTGGAATCATCCATCGCCCATCATATGGGTCAAGATGCGTATACGCTAGTCTACTCTGGAATATCGATGCCCTGTCTCGATACGGAACAATTTTAAGGTGTACTTGCGGACTACCGTTGGTCCCACTATTATGATCTCCATCATAGTCCTGGTAGTCAAGTACACAACCTAAGGGCTTTATCGACATGTGAGAGAAAGACAACATCATATATACAAGTCAACATGTTAAGATAAAGAGCAACCAGATAGCGTACTATCATGTCGAGCAAGAAAGTCCTCTCTATATATATCCAAGCATCCACTATAATATACATCACATGTTCAATAATGGCCTCTAGGGCATACATATAACTAACAATTTCCCACTTGCACTAAGGCCAGTAGTTGTAGTATCTCATACCCAACATCCTAAAGAGTCTCTCAAATTGTTTCTGGGGAATGGTCTTGGTGAGTGGATCCGCAGTGTTGTCCTTCGTGTCAACTCTCCTGACCTCGATCTCCCGGCGATCAACCATCTCCCGGATCAGGTGACACCGCCTCAGAATATGCCTGGATCGCTGATGGGATCTGGGTTCCTTGGCCAAGGCCACCGCCCCATTGTTTTTACAATACAAAGGTATTGGACGCTCAATGGATGGAACCACATCAAGTTCAGTTATGAACTTCTTCATCCAGACAGGCTCTTTGGCAGTATCGTTGGCAGCGATGTATTCAGCCTTCATCGTCGAGTCTGCCACGGTTTCCTTTTTGGAACTCTTCCAACAAACCGCCCCTCCTTTGAGGGTAAAGACAAATCCCACTTAGAGTCGTCCTTATCACTCTGGAAGCTCGAATCGGTAAAGGACTCCACCTGGAGTTCTCCGTTATCATACACCAAGAACATCTCTTCAGTCCTTCTCAAGTACTTGAGAATGTTCTTCACAGCTGTCCAGTGACTCTCTCCTGGATCTGCTTGATACCTACTCACTACACTTAGTGAGTATGCTACATCGTGTCTGGTACATAATATCGCATACATGATAGAGCCTACTGCCGAAGCATAGGGTATCCTTTGCATGCGAGCTCTCTCCAAATCAGTCTTGGGAGACATCTCGCTGGAGAGAGTGAGTCCAGAGATCATGGGTAAATTCCCACGTTTGGATTCTTCCATACTAAACCTCTTTAGTATGGTGTCTATGTACCTGGATTGGGACAATCCCAGTATCCATTTAGATCTATCTCTATAGATCTTAATCCCCAAGATGTAGGAGGCATCCCCTAGATCTTTCATTGAGAATCTTTGTGATAAGAAGAGCTTGACCGATTGCAGCATAGGAACATCATTTCCTATCAAGAGTATGTCATCCACGTATAATACGAGTAAGACAACCTTACTCTCTGCCACCTTCTTGTATATGCAAGGTTCATATACATTTTTGATGAAGTCAAATTCTTTGACTACAACATCAAAACAGATGTTCCAACTTCGCGATGCTTGCTTTAACCCGTAAATGGATTTAAGCAGCTTGCACACCTTCCCGCTGCTCCCACTGTCTACGAGGCCCTCTGGCTGAGTCATGTACACGCACTCTTCTAAATCACCATTTAGAAAGACGGTCTTAACATCCATTTGCCAGATTTCATAGTCATGGTATGCAGCGATGGCAAGCAGGATCCGGATGGACTTAATCATAGCCACTGGAGAAAAGGTTTCATCATAGTCCATACCTGGTCGTTGACGAAAACCTTTCGCAACAAGTCTAGTTTTGAAAGTCTCAACTTTTCCGTCTACACCAAGTTTTTTCTTAAAGATCCATTTGCTCCCGATGGGTTTTACTCCTTCAGGAGCAACTTCTAAAGTCCATACTTTGTTGGTGTACATGGATTCCATCTCAGATCGCATTGCATACAGCCATTTCACAGAGTCCCTACTCGTGATGGCCTGCTCGAAACTAGTTGGGTCATCATCTACCATGCTGCAATCCCCGCTCCTACCATCAATGAGAAACCCGTAGTATCTCTCTGGTGGATGAAGAACCCTACTAGATCGGCGGAGAGGCTAAGGTTCGTTGGGAACTACTGAATCCTCTGGTTCCACCAAATCTTCTGTTGTAGTTTGTATAGCTGGAATCTCTTCCAGTTCTACCTCCTTGCCACTAATTTCTTTCATAAGAAAACCCTTTTCTAAAAAGGTGGCATGTCGAGAAACAAACACCTTTTGTTCCTCGGAGTGGTAGAAGATATACCCTCGCGAATGTTTGGGATATCCTATAAACTTGCACAGAACTGACCTTGCCTCGAGCTTGTCCGGATTTTGTGTCTTTACATAGGCCGAACAACCTCATATCTGAATAAAATTAAGATATGGCCTCTTCCCATTCCACATCTCATATGAAGTGGTAGGCACTGATTTGGATGGAACTTTATTCAATAGCTATGCGGCTGTCTCAAGCGCATAACCCCAAAAAGAAATAGGCAATTCAGCGGTGCTCATCATAGAGCGCGCCATATCTAATAGGGTGCGATTCCTCCGCTCCGATACACCGTTGTGCTGTGGTGTATACGGAGGAGTAAGCTGAGAGAGAATCCCATTCTCTTTTAGATAGTCCAGGAACTCATTGCTCAAGTATTCTCCTCCCCGATCAGATCGTAGGATTTTAATACTTTTACCCGTTTGGTTCTCAACTTCATACTTATATTCTTTAAATTTCTCAAAAGCTTCAGACTTGTATTTCATCAGGAACACATGTCTGAATCTTGAGAGATCGTCAGTGAATGTAATAAAGTATGAAGAACCATTCCTGTCATGTGTAGACATGGGACCGCATACATCACTATATATTAGTCCCAAGAGTTCCGTAACTCTTTCTTCGTATCCAGTAAACGGAGTTTTGGTCATTTTGCCTTTAAGACATGACTGGCAAGTGTCATAAGTTGAAAATTCGAACGGTTTCACATATCCATTTTTATGTAACTTAGCTAGTCGTGTCGCATTGATATGACCTAGTCTACAATGCCACAAGAAGGATTCGTTCATTTCTGAACTCTTTCTCATGTATGTGTTTTGTACATTAAGAATTGTGGTTTGATTTAGAATGTATATGCCATTATTTAACGAGCCTGATCCAATCAACTTTTGATTCAGGAAGATGTACACAACATTATCTTGTACTACAAAATTATATCTTTCTTTACTTAATAAAGAGACTGATATAAGATTTCATATCAGGGTCGGTATGTAATAGCATTCGTTCAGAATCAATGTATTACCATTTGGCAATATAAGGTGATATTCGCCAACTGTTTTGGCTGCAACATTTGCACCATTCCCTACTAGTATGGAATGATCACCTATTCCCAGTTCTCTACCTTTTCTTAGCCCATATAACATATTACATATGTGGGATCCCGATCCAGTATCTAATACCCAGGACGTAGAGTGTACTGAGAAACAGTTCTAGGTGACTAACACACCAGAAGAAGATGCATCAACAAGCTTATTTTTCGTTTGGGTGGCAAGGAAATTCGGATATTTTTCTATTTCCTGCTCGGACTTATAACAATTATAAGTTGGAGCGGAACCAACGTTCCCCTGCTCAGCATAAAAAGCGGGTTCGGTCAATACATCCATATTATTATCTTGATTAAGGCCTGACATGGTCGCTACCTGGAGAGAGAGAGAGAAAAAAACACTTAGTGTATGCTCTTGCAAAGATCAGATTGGTTATTTATCTTATCTAATCGATGTCTCCTACTGCTATTCTCAAATTTTCCTTCAAACCATAAAAAGAAAATTCAGTCAGGATTAATTGCATTCTACAATTTCGATAACCGTTCAGCCAGGCCAGTGCCGGTACTTCTGAGGGAGGTTCCCCGTGCTTTCGCACGGACCTAATTAAAATAAACCTCATTTTTTCAGAGGTGTAGCCCCGTTGACACCTTTCTAGACACCTAATGAGTTAGCTAATTGTAAAGTGCAAAACTCTCCCGGGAGCAACTTTTGCTCACAGTAGGTATCGGGATCCAACTATCTCATAGAAGGTATGCAATCTCATTGCAAATTTCAACACTTGAAATTCCCGATAATAGTTTTTACCCCTAGCGTCCTATGACCTTGACGGAGGCCAAACTACCCATAGGGCGCTAGTCAAGTTCAACCTGTTCATTTCTTGATTGAATTAGACCCACACGCACGACCCTTGACGGAGGCCAAACTACGCCGTACGAATACCCTAATCCAATCGCATCTCAAGCTACAGATAAGTACTAATCAGTTACCGTACACTATGCCTTGACGAAGGCCAAACTACCGCAGCACGAATACTAAAATAGCATTTATCTGTAATGACGGAGGGCTACATAGGTTTTTAAGAAAACCATGAGCGTAATGAACTTGATATAGTTGTAGAAATAAGTGATTTTTGAAAAGGAGTGTTTTTGTGGCTTTTTACTAGTCTTGCTAAAGTGTTCACTTCCGGTGAAGGGATCTTGGCTCTTTCCTTATCGAAAAAGGTGCAGGATATTTCACAAATACCGCTATGCAAAGAAAGAACTAAAAGAAGCAACCAAAAGACAAAACCGAGTTGGTTGTAGTATCTGCTAGCTTTTGCTAAAGAGGTCACTCCCGGTGAAGGGATCTCGGCTCTTTCCTCATCGAATGAGGTGCTGGATATTCTACAAGGAATACCACTATGCGAAGTAAAAACTAGAGCTACCCTTTTTGAAAATATGATTCTACAACATCTTTTAGGTTTCTTTTCTTTTCATTAATCTCATTAATGAAATCTCATCATTTATGCTTCCTTAGCATCACAGAAGAAACGAAAATACAACGTACGCTTATGCCTTCCGCATTCGCCACAGTGTCCCGTTATGCACCGTTAGGTTACTTAACTAACGGCATAGCGGGGCGGGACTAACGCGGGTGTAAAACATAAGCAACGTTTATAATATATCATATATACAATAATAAAGTATTCGTCTCAGATATATAAAGTGATCACATTACAGAATATCAGCAGTAAAAGATAACATATGAAATATTGGATAAACTAGGAATTCCGTGTTTTATTTTAAGCCAGTATAAAATACGGATTCCACGGTCGCGATGAATATCCAAACCCACATTCCTAGACCCCTACGAGAGCGGCAAGCAACCCTACCAATTCTAGAATTAGGAGACCCGGACTCGACTCCTCGAGATGGTCTCCCACTGGACTCTAGAACCTGGTTACTTGTGCTCTCCACCTTGGGACTATCCAAATGTGGAAAAGTAAATAATATACAGCAATGGTGACATCATCCTCAACCCGGAAGTGCCCCAATAAAATAATATTACATACAATGAATTTTACATGAATGAAACTAAAAACTCTCATCTCACATAAAAACCCCGGCTATTCAGAACACGACGATCCAATATAACATATCACAGCAACACATAACATCACATGTCATCAACGTAAGTAAATATGCGTATCACAATTGTCGTTGACATATAGCAACGAAAACGGTGATACACCACATATTACACTTACGGTCGCAAAAAAGAAAAAGTCAAACTACAACATTTGGAATCCATAATCACCTTAGACATCATAAACCCAAAATATCGCATACTTTAGATTTCATGCCTAACTATATAAATTCCACATATTGTATCACATTCCAGAAAAAGTTAGACGAAGTTAAATTCCGATCGAATCAACAAATACTCAAAATTTCCCAAAAAGATCAACGCTTGAGCGCAGTTTAAAAATACTCATCACATGCCACAGTACCAATGGACCAACCGTAAAAGGGTCAACCCTTGCCTCACCTATGGCGCCGCGGAACTACCGCAAACGCTAGGGTTTAGCGGCGGTTCTTACGGTCATAGAATCGAGTTAGGGTTTTGTTCTTCTAAAGGGTCCACCGCATTACTTGCATGATATTTGAACGTTCTTTAACTCGGAAAATATCCAACTCTTGGAAAATTTTCCGTCAAGGGTTAAAGTGGGTGTTTGATATCCGTTCGAACGTTTTAACACAGTCTAAACAACCCGAAAACAAGTTAGAATTACGACTACGAAACACTCCGAGTTGCCTTTGCAGAAAGTTAACATCACATGAAAATTTAGCAAAAACAAACAACGCCTGAAATTCCAAAACCCAAAGACCTGAACACTAAAAAAATACGAACTTCAGAAGCCTGCACAGGGCCGGCCACACCGGTTTTAATGGGTATGTGCTCGGGTCAAATCCACCCAAATGAGTTCGTATTTCTTCAGTGTTCATGTTATATCTCATATAACATTCCGCAGTTGTTTAAAAAAAATTCGACGGCTTTAAAAATTAATAGAAACTGGGTTTTTAGTTTGCAGTGTTTCGGAGCTGTTTCGGTTTCGTAATTCTACAAATATCGTCTAAATCTCTAGCTTGACTCTGATACCACTGTAGGAATGTTCGACACGACAGCAAGGTTTCGGTAGGCATCGTCCATGCCATTTTCAAAATTTTGCCGTACAAAACAATCCTATCTCTAGAATCTTAACTAAAGATTTAGACGATACAATGTGTAAATTACTTTTCATCTAAGTAAGTAGGGATTACAACCTTTGTAGTCCGGTCCTTCACTTCAATAGCTCCTTATAGTGGTCCCTTCGCTGCGATCATTAAACTCCCGGACTCTTGAACGGCTCCACAAGGAGAAAGGAACGAGCTTGCACGAAGTCTTCGAGGCTGAAGATGATCTACGTCGAGGAGTCACTAACCCAAGCTACCTCTTCAGTAATGTAGGATTAGTGAAGCAAACACCCTATACTAAAGTGCTAATCTAACAGAGGATGATGAAGTAGGAATTTTGCTCACTTTAGAATTCTTTTTCTCACTATTATTTCTCGCTTGCACAAAAACTAGAGAGCTCTTGAGCTTGAAGAAGAAGATGAAGAGAGATAATGTTGTGAGAGTGAATGGCAACCATGGGTGAGTTTGTATCAGATACTAAATCATGTAGAGACATAACCATGGCTAAGTAATAATGGTTAGGTTAATAAATATCTTAAGTAAAACAAAATTAGTGAACTAAGTCAATGCATCCACAAGCTTCTACAAGCTTCATGCATGTGACTAATTTCCAACTAATTTAGATTTACTTTAAATATTTAAACCTCACAATTATCACAAGCATGGTGTAAGTCTCATATACCCATGTAGTGTGTATCATCAAGCATGACAATAAAAAATGTACATTAATATATATCACATATATACTTATGCACACAAGTGAGAAAAGAAATATTTAAGTGAGATAATATTAGTTAATGTAAATTAATATATCAAATATAAAATTATACATTAAATTATTAAATCAACACTTGATTTAACAATCCGGTTATATCTCATATGACCGACTAATATTGTTTGTATCAATTTATCGAAACAACACTTGATTCGATAAACCGGCTATATCTTATATAACCGACTGATACTGTATCGACTAATCGAATCAACACCTGATTCGATAACCCGGCTATATCACATATAACCGATCGATACCTTATATCGCGAGAATAGAATACGGTATCACATACTCATATTAATCTCGGTTCCGCACATATCACATATGTTAGTGTATATGCCCTAGAGGCCATTACTGTATCATACTAGTTTGTATATTACTTAATGGAAACTTGGGATATTCACAGTTGTATATACAATCTTGCTCGAAATGGTAGTATACTACTTGGTTTGTCTTTGCTTTAATATGTGCATGTGTTTCTTTTAGCATATTGCTGGTATACATATTAGTAGAGCCCTTAGGATCCTTGCTTGATTACCAGTGTTGTGATGGCGCTCGCACTCGTGGGATCTGGGTAATCTATAAGCACATCCTTATACAGGTCCATGGTCGTTGGACTATCGAGACAGGGCATCGATACTCCGGAGTAGACTAGCGTATGCGCTTCTCATCCCAGTGTGGGAGACGGTCTGTCCCACAGCCGTTAGTACGTCGTACTTGAGATAGTATGCGGGTGCTCGTTAGGTTACGAGTACACTGGACAGGACTCGTCGGGAACTGTTGGTTGGTAATATACCTATCGTCAGTTATCAGTTCCCAGGTGACATGAGTACAGCTTAGTCCGCTGACTTGACACTGTCACTTCGCCTCGAGTGTGTTCCCACCGCACTTTGATTACTACCCTACCACGGCTCAGAGGAGTCGTGCAAACAGGTAGTTTTTGGGTGCAGTCCCGAAGCACTTGGAGGCAGTGACGGTTAGACAGGATTCGTCTCTCCCGGTATTGGGGGTTGACATCGCGCTGTGTCCAGGAGAGCCATTACACGAGTAGTCCCTGGCCAGGGCAAGCGAGATATACTGGTAGGCTTCCAGTGTTATCTCAGGGTGTTCTGGGCTACACTCCGACACGACTTGTACCGCTATTAGGGGACTGACGTTCACCGCCCCCCTAGGCCCGCCATGCGATGTATCAGACGAACAGACCGGACTGTACGGAGACTGTCACATACAGGCTCAGTAGGAGTGCAGATGGGGTTCACCTCGTCAGTCTTCTTATCGACATCTACCTGGGGACCGTTACGTACAGCTAGTGCCGCTTGCGGTCTGTGGTTAAACCCACTGCCAGCGTAGTGTCGAGTCTTTAGAGTCCCACACAGAGCCTATTCGCCTTTAGGCAAAATGAGTAGAGGTCGCATGGTTTTGCGACAGGGTTCGTTCGCATCCGCGCACTTGTGCACGTTTGCTGTCCGGACAGTTTATACTAGCGGGCTTTGGTTTAAGCCGGATCCTAGTATATGATTTGAGATTGGTTTTTCTCAGAGTATTCGTGTTCCTCGGATCACGAATGCGGGTGCGTATGCACAGTTGCTTGAGATTGAGGGAGAGGACCTTGTTTAGGGTTAATGACTATTGTCATTTTATTAACCCTATTGCTTTTGTGTGTATTATTGTTAATTGATAATTAGCTTAATTATTGTGCATGGTTGTTGTTGTTGACCTTTTGACTTCATTGACTTGTTGACCAAGTTGACAATTTGACCATGATCATTTCATTTGGAAGATGCTCTTTGATCCTTGCAATTTGCATTAATATTGAAATGATAATGGTCACCTCTTGATTAAACCATGACAATTTTCTAGCTAATTAATTAATTAAAATATCACACACATATTAGTGAGAATGGCTCACTAATAATTCATTCTCTCATATCTTTTCTCTCTCTTGCTCATCCTCTCCCTCAAGCTCTCTCCCTCTCATGTGTTGAGAAACAAAAAGCTTGAGAAAAACCTTCACTTGATCTTCTCTACTCTCTTCTAGGGTTCAAGTCTTAGCATTTCTTGCACTCTAGTTACTCCTAGCTTGGAGTTGAAGCTAAAGGTCGAGGCTTTCGGGTGGATCCTTCTTTGACGGAAGAAGACAAGCAAGGTGAGGCCTTTCTACCATTCCGACGAGTAAGGAGAGAAGGACTTCGAGCTCAAGGTATAACCTTTCTACAACTTAGTTAGTTGTTTGTTTACTTTAGCTAGTTTTCGTTTAGCAAAGATCCTCACAAGCAAGGTCCATGTTGCCTAAGTCATTAAAAATCCGTTTTTTTATTATGTTTTCCGCCTCCCCGTAAGCACCGGGGTGGGCAACGTGGACTTACAATATGTGCTCCTATTTCGTTTTGCCTGAGCCAGTGAAACCTCTGTGTAGGACTCTAAAGACTCGTCAATACGCCGGCAGTAGGTGATGATCACATCAAGCACCCACAAGCTGTCAGCGGTAATAGCTGGACGTAACGGCTACCCGGATATTGAACGATCAGAAGATCAGCAAGGAAGCCCGCTCTAACTCCTGCAAAAGCCTGTCGGTAACACTACCGTACAGTCCGGTCTCTTCGTCTGATATGTCGCATATCCAGTATAGGGGTGGTAAACGTCAGACCCCAATAACCGATAAGTCGTGCCGATGAGAGGCTCATAACGGGTCGAGAAATTACTGATAACACTTACCAGTAGATCTCCATATCAGCCCTGGCCAGGGACTTTCTGTTATGGCAAATCGAACACAGCGCAACATCAACCCCCAATACCGGGAGAGACGAATCCCCTCCTATCGCTCATTGCCTCCATGTGATTCGGAACTGTACCCAAAAGCCACCGTTTTGCACGTTCTTTTGAACGTGGTAAGGTGGAAATCAAAGCACAATGGGAATCACACAAGACTCTATGACTATCTCGGGTCTACAGACTAATCTGTACCAGTGTCACCAGAGAACTACTATCAGACGTTAGGTATAATACCAACTAGGAGTTCTCGGCGAGTCCATTCAGTGTACCCAGTCTCCACTGAGCACCCGTACACCATCTTTGATGTCAAACACCAATGGATGTGGGATCATCCATCGCCCATCATATGGGTCAAGATGCTTATACGCTAGTCTACACTGGAATATCGATGCCCTGTCTCGATACACCCTCGACTAGGAACAATTTTAGAATGTACTGGCGGACTACCGTTGGCCCCACCAATATGATCTCCATCATAATCCTGGTAGTCATGTACACAACCTAAAGGCTTTATCAACATATGAGAGCAAGACAACATCACATATACAAGTCAACATGTTAAGATAAAGAGCAACCAGATAGCATACTATCATGTCGAGCAAGAAATTCCTCTCTATATATATCCAAGTATCCACTATAATATACATCACATGTACAATAATGGCCTCTAGGGCATACATATAACTAACAGAAAGCTCGGCAGGCCCCGAATTGTTCAGCTTCATTGATGCTTTCTCTGGCTACAACCAGATCCGTATGAGCCCAGCAGATGAAGAACTTACCGCGTTCACTACGGACCGGGGGTATACTGTTACAAAGTGATGCTCTTCGGCCTCAAAAATGCTGGGGCTACATACCAACGCCTAATTAACAGAATGTTCAAACCGCAGATCGGAAAGAACATACAGGTTTATGTCGACGACATGCTCACGAAATTAACCTAATCGGACGAGAACACCAAAGATCTTGGAAAGACATTCGACATCCTCCGCAAATACAAAATGAAGCTGAATCCGGTCAAGTGCGCGTTCGGAGTTCCTAGCGGGAAATTCCTCGGGTTCATAGTTAGCCACCAAGGAATCGAAGCCAACCCGGAAAAGATCAGCGCCATTCTCAACATGGCCACACCCAAGAGCAACGTTGAGATCATACGACTCACGGGGAGAGTGGCCGCTCTGAGTAGCTTCATGTCGAGATCCGAAGAAAAGTGCCTCCCATTCTTCAAAGCCCTGAGAAAGATCCCAAAGTGGTCGGAAGAATGTCAACACGCCTTCAAGCAGCTTAAAGAGCACCTGGTAACCCCCTCGCCGCTCACCCGACCAATTGAAGGAGACGAGCTATCATTGTACCTTGCAGTCTCCGGTCATGCTGCTGGCTCGGTGCTCGTCTAAGAAGTCGAAGGAGTACAGAAGCCGGTTTACTACGTGAGCCATGTCTTCAAAGACGCGGAAACAAGATACCTGGCCATAGAAAAGATAGTCTTGGCTCTTGTCGTCACCTCAAGGAAACTCCGGCACTACTTCCAGGCGCACACCATCTTCGTACTCACCGAGCGTCCTATAGGGACAATTCTCGCCTCCCCCGAGTCATCGGGTCGTCTATAAAAATGGAGGTGTGAATTATCCCAATTCGACATCAAATACCGCCTCGGTAAGCTATCAAAGCTCAGTTCCTAGCTGACTTCGTGGTCGAATGTACTATTCCCGCTAAAGAAGAAGCGGCAATCCGAGACGGCGGACCCCGATCCTCGGTCGAGAAAGTACCCGACTCTGTCCCCGATTGGGTTCTCTACGTCGATGGGTCCTCTACCGAGGAAGGGGGTGAGGCTGGTCTTATTATTCGAGGCCCGAATGAGGAAGAGATAGAGTACTCTTTGAAGCTCAGGTTCAGAGCGTCGAACAACGCCGCGGAATACGAGGCCTTGCTGGCCGGGTTATGAATCGCTTCCGAGGTGGAGCTGAAGACGATCCGGATTCACAGGGACTCTGCCCTAGTCGTCGGCCAAGTGACCGGGCGCTTCGAGGCCCAAGAGCCACTCATGGTGAAGTACTTGGCCGAGGTGAAAAGACTACGAAAATGTTTTGACGAAGTCCAAGTGGAACAGATACCCCGGCACCTGAATGCCCAAGGTGACGCCCTGAGCAAACTTGCCTCTTCTTATACTGCCAATAACAAGAGGAATATCTTCTTCGAAGTCTTGCCACGGCCTAGCATGGAAGACTGAGAGGTGACGTTCCATATATACACTGCTCAAGAAGAAGGCCAGGATTGGAGGAAGCCCCTCGTGGAGTTCCTGAAGGATGGCATACTTCCGGAAGACCGAGGGGAAGCGCGCCGCCTTCGAGCAAAACCTCGCCACTTCATCTGGAGCAATGAGAACCTTTACAAAAAGTCATACACACAGCCTCTGCTCCGGTGCGTCGACCCTCATGAAGCCGACTACGTCCTACGTGAGATACACGAAGGGGTCGGTGGAGTGCATCAAGGGGGCCCGTACCTTGGTCCAGAAAACGCTGCTCTAAGGATATTATTGGCCGACGATACACCTAGACGCTCAGAAGCTCATCAGAATAAGCTGCTAACTCCACGGTAGCATACCCCGTCTTTCGGCCATCGAGCTAACAGCCCTCACCTCCCCTTGGCCGTTTGCCCAGTGGGGAATGGACATGGTGGACCAACTCCCCACTGGTATGGGCGGGCACAAGTACATCCTCGTTGCGGTAGACTATTTCATGAAGTGGATTGAGTGCATCCCCATCAGAAAACCAGATGCCGCCACTACCATAAAGTTCCTGCAGAATAACGTAATCTCTCGATTCGATATCCCAAGGTGCGTCGTTACCGACCATGGGACGAATTTCGAAAACGACAAAGTCAAAGAGTTCTGCAATGAATACCACATACTAATGAAGTTTGCCGCGGTCGGGCATCCTCAATGCAACGGACATGCCGAGGTTGCTAACTGACACGTCATCCGAGGTCTTCGAGCTCGTTTGGAAGGAAGGCGGGGCAGCTGGGTCGAGGAACTACCGCGGGTACTGTGGGCCTTACGCACATCAAAGAAAACACCCACGGGAGAGACCCCCTTCAGCCTCTGTTATGGTACCGAAGTAATGGTTCTAGCGAAGATTGGACTGCCCAGTTATAGAGTCAAACACTTCGATGACGAAACCAACACCTCGGCGCTCCGGGCCAATTTAGACATCTTGCTAGAGAAGCGGGACCGAGAACAGATCAAAGCGGTTTTTACCAACAACAAACTATTCGCTACTACAACGCACGAGTTAAGCATTGCGCTTTCAAGGCGGGAGATTTGCTCTTAAGGCGGAACGAATTCATAGACCAGGGCAAACTGCACAAGTTCTCCCCGAAGTGGGACGGCCTTTTCCTCATCTCCGAAGTATTGTCCGGTGGAGCCTATCGCTTACAATACGCGGGAGGAAGCAAGTTTCTTCAGCCCTACGACGCTGAAAAACTCAAACTATACAAATGAATGTATTTTCTTCTTTTTGAAGCGGTGTACTTTTTTTATTATTATTAAGTCTCCTATGTTATAAGAGACTTCTTCCATAAATTTTGTTCTCTTTCACGGTTCCGAGATCCCTAGATTCATTTTAAAGAAAATATGCAAAAGTACTAAGGAGACAAAAGCACATCGGAAAAGAAGAATTTTATTCATTGAGGGGTATTATGGGCTCCTCAGCCTTACACAAATTTTTTTATTATTATTACAATAAAGGGTTTCACGCCCCGCTTCCCGGTATACGGCGAAGGGGACGCGACTGGTCCGCTACGTATTTACTGTGAAGTAAATACGCTAAGCGTATCTAAGCAATATAAAAGTAAAATCACAAGAGACAAGATATAATAAAACATCAACTTTATTTATTCACCTTCTTTCTGTACAATACATGGAAGGTAAATACAATTGATAAAAAGTAATGCTTAAACAATGGAATAACAGAAATGAAAAGTACTGAATGGAAAGTGTACAATGAACTAGAGCTCGGGGTCTTCACTGAATTGGTCTAAGTCTTCAGCAGTGGGCTCGATCTCTGACGTGTCCAGATCACCTGACGACATTCAAAGAAGAAAGAAAGAGAATGTCGTCAGCGAACAGATCGCTCGGTAAGTCCCAAAGATAAGAGGGGAAATAGAATAGACAGAGAGTAAGAGAGAGAGAGTAGCTTTTACAGTTGTATTATATTTTTATATTGTTGTATTTAGTGTTAACACTGTTGTTTGTAGCTTGGTACAGAAGGATGCCAGTGTATACGAGAGGAGTCTCACTTGCCCCGGAGACTAAGATATCAGGAACTCAAGGAACCGTTATGCCACGGTACAATAGCAACGGAATATAGATTAGGTGTCTAAATCTTACCGTCTCGTGCCACTTTTAACACCTTCCGTACCAATCTACCCCTTAAACCCCGCGATGTCTTGTTTGTATTGTTGTATTGTGTTGGATAGAATGTATAATTGAATGACTGACCAAAACCATGATATCAGTAAACGGATGTAACCATATAATCATGTAAATAGAATATCTGGAGAATCATGTAAATGGATGTATATCCATGGTTCGGTTCGGTCAATGTAGATTGAATGTATTGAATAGATTGAATATAGGGATTCATGTTGAGTCAGAATATTGTAGATTGTAAATTGTAGATTGTAGATTGTACTTGAATCATGTTCAAATCAGATTATAATGAAACTCAAAGTAAATTGAAGTCCTGATTGTTTTGATGTTATCGGTAACCGCTGCACATGGGCGGCAGGATTTGTGTCTTTTTCAAAAACGATTACCTTTTTGATAACACCATTGTTAAGTTGTCTAGCTTAGATAGGCAAAAACCCACTTCTCCGGCTCCCCGAGGCTCAAGAGATTGGTCCCGCTTAAACCTATATTTACTAGGGTCCTTATTGTAATTTATAGAACTTGAGGGTTTTTTTATGTAAAATACTTTTGTATAGTTTTCAAAATCACCCAAGTATTTATTAATCGTCTTTAAAGTTATAATAATTGTAGATTTTATACTTGTGAAAATTTTAATGAGAATAACCTAATTTTCATATTATATGGTATTAAAGTGTAATATTAAACTTGTATGGAATTCATGGTATTTTAAGGTAAATTGATTCTTGTGATATTTTAGAAAAATGGAATATTTATAACGTAACAAAAATAGGTATTTTAATGATAAATATACATATATTTATACAAAAATAATTTTAATATATATTTCATATTCTAAAAATCTCATTTCCTCAAGATGTCGTATCTTAAATCTTTCGAGACCGAATGCTCCTTGCGAAGGTCTGAATCTCGCACTACTAAGCCCGAGGATGTGCGATAATCCGCCCCATCCCGAACGAGTTCCCCAAAATGGGTGCTAGCGGCGCTTTGCAAAGATTGTATAAATACTAAATCCTTTAGAAAACGGTTTTATTAAGTAAATGGTATTTATTTGTAAAGATGTCAATTTCCCGTATACTATGTTCTAGGGTCTCCTAAATCAACTAGACTGCTCCTAACTGATCCAAAGCGACAAGTTGTGAGATATCCCTCAAATCGCCTCTTCACCGCCAATTGTGGCCAGGTAAGTACAAGTGAAGAAAGGAGAGATCCGCTCACGAATCACCGTGAGACGGGCCTTTTAAAATTACCTTTCTCACTTGTCTAGCTTACACATCACAAAGTCAGGTTTAGATAAACGACAGAATATCCACAACCTTCCTCTGTCCTAATGAGTGCGACAGTCCGTAATTGGCTGAGTCTAGATATTTTTATTATTAGCTCAAAGGTTATTTATTTGTAAAGATGTATTAATACTAAGTCTTTTAGAAATGGTTTTATTAAGTAAAGGATATTTAAATGAAAATGTCTGTTTTCCCGTATTCTAAGTTCTCGTGGGTATCGTGTTATGTTGTATATGAGTGTGTGAGGAGGTAGGTCATTACCTCGTGGTCTACTTAAAGGTATAGCAAGTTAAATGTAGAATTGAAACAATGTGGTATTTAAGTGAAAAATACGATAAATTGAAATAGCCATCATTTTATGAAATGAAACTTGATCAATTTGGTTGATTAGTGTTTAATAGTCAACATGAGAGAGTTTAAGCATAATTGTATTAACGAGATGTGAAGTTTTATAAGAAAACCGAATCGGAAATCGGATTTGTTCCGATTCCGTCGGATTTGTAAATCCATATTTTTAGAATAGAAAAGAGAGATAGAAAATGGGACTTACGGGTTTTGGACAATAACTAGAGTGAGATGGAAAGAGAGGAATCGCCGGTGCGTCGCTTCGTCGCCGAGAGCTCCTAGAACGATCGCCGGAAGTTCGCCGGGAATTTCGCCGTAGCTTCGCTTCGTGCTCGTTTTCAAAGTACACAAGTTTCTTGGAAATTTTTAGAGAGTTGACTCAGAGTTTGGGGTGAGAGCGTAGAGAGTAGGGATGGTTAGGCTAGGGTTAGGGTTTTAATTACAAAAATTGTAAAATGTATTAAAATCATTAAAAATTGGAATAAATAGGGTATAATGAGCTCTCTGGAAACAATCTCAAAAATTAAAGTATGCAGGGAAGTTGGGAAGGGGAAAAGACAGGATTTTCATGTTGATGACTCGGCCGACCGGCCAAGTCCGGCCGGCGGTGTCGGCCCGAGTCGGCCGGTCCGTCGGCCGACTCGGCCGAGTCAGGCCGAGTCGGGGTCTTGGGAGGTGGGGGTCACCGGAGGTAGCCACTGGTACTTTCAGTTTTTCAAGTGTAGTGGGAAAACCTGGAGTTATCTTGTGTGGACTGTTGGACTTCTAAAAAATTTAAAACAAAATAAATATTTAAAATAATGTGGGACATGGGATTTGAACTCTGGTGGCTTGGTTCAGCAGTGCAAGGTATTACCAATGAGCCACAAGCCCCTTCTTGTAATTATGGAGTTATTTAATTACATAAAGTAGTTACAGAAAATGTAAATACCCCAAGCATACATTAATTTTCAAGCAAATTTTTGTACACTAAAAATGGAGTTGTTACATTCTTTTAATTTGTAATTAAAAAGAAAAATAATTACTTATAACTTGTGCTCAGGCTAAAATACCCCTTTATGGATTTTGAAAAAAATATTTGAAAAAAAATTGTATAGGAAAATTAGGGTTGTTACAAAGGAGCCGGGGATTAAGAAAGCACTGCTGATGGTACTCCAAGGAGATTTACGCCAGCCGGGCCCTAGCTTCTTCAGCCCGCTCCTTATCATGGTGCCCGCAGACCCGAGATGCCATGGAAGGGCCGAAGACTACACCCGCCGGACAGGAGTTGACGATCAGCCTTTTCTGAAAACACTGCAGAAGAAGGGCTACCGAGTGATCCCGCCTGCTCTTCGAGATCAGGCCGAAGTGATGGAGCGTGTGCAACTTATTGTAGGGTTTCTTTAGTGCCTCGTATAGGGTTTGGAAGCATCACGCATGCCACAACTTTAATTTTAAGAGGTGCTAAGCAAACTTAACTAGGAATCGAACTAGAATAATTGAGTAACAATTAATATTATCACATATAAAAGATTATCTAACACTAAGTGGAGAGACTACAACCTTTGTAGACCTCCTAGGGCAACTCCTTGGATCTCCTAAGGTTTGGAACGGCTCGCTTGAACGCTTTCAAGTCCACGACGATCCACCCGAAGTCCTTTGCTCAAAGCTTGTTGCTTCACTTGATCTATGAAATCCTTGAAGCAAACACCCCACACAAAGTAGCTAGAGATGTGTAGGATGATGAAGTGGTTTAGGTTCTCACTTAAAACCCTTTCTTTCTTTTAAGCTCACTCAATTTTAGAACTCAAAAGAGAGCTAGAGAGAGGAAGATGAAAATGGCAATATTTTCTTTTGGATGAATAATGATCTCATAATAATAATGAGAGAGAGAGAGAGATAAATATCATAAAACAAACCATGGTTAATAATAATATCTAGATATTTTGTGATGAGTTAAAGAGTAAACGAAATTAACCAAGGTTGAGTCAAAGGTCAACCATGGAAGTGTGTAGAAACAATGAGTCATTTGTGAAGAAATGAGTCATTAATTTAATTTCCTTTATCTTTAACTTAAAACAAAAATATCCATATATATAAATATGAACCATGTGAGTCTTATATTGCCATCTATATTGTATCATCAACCATGATACAAATGCATGTATGTATGTATGTATGCACATCAACATGTACATATACATGCATGCATCGATCTAAAGAAAAGGGTTTAAATAAATGAGATAAAAGTCAATATTAAATCAACACTTGATTTAATAAACCGGTCATATCTCATACGACCCGACTAATATAAAACGCCCGATTAAAATACGGTATCATATACACGTATTTAATCAAGCTCCCGCACATATCTCATATGCACACCACATCGTTTCGCCTGAGCCAGGAAACTTCTGTGTGGGACTCTAAGACTCGTCAATACGCCAGCAGTAGGTGATGATCATATCAAACACCTACAAGCCGCAAGCGGTCAGCTAAACGTAACGACAACCCGGGTATTGAGCAATCAGAAGAAGAACAAGCGAACCTGTCTAAACTCCCGTTAATCCAACTGGCAACACTTACCGTACAGTCCGGTCTCTTCGTCAGATATGCTGCATATTGAGCCTAGGGATGGAATCGTCGACCCCAATAACTCAATAAGTCATGCCGGTATATGGTCTATAACAGATCGAGAAACTTACTGATAACATTTATCAGTAATATCTCGGCAGCCCTGGCCAGGGAGTTCCTGTTATAGCCAATCGTGCCGGGAGAGACGAAACCCCCTATCGCTCATTGCCTCCATATGCCTCGGGACTGTATCCAAAATCCACCTGTTTGTACGACTTAATAGAGCCGTAGTATGGTGGAGATCAAAGTACAGTGGGAGGATACACAAGAATCTATGGCGATCTCGGGTCTACAGACTAACCTGTACCAGTGTCACCTGAGAACTGCTATCCGACGTATGATATAATACCACATAGAAGTTCTCGGTGAGTCCGTTCAGTGTACCCAGTCTCACTGAGCACCCGTATACAATCTTCGGTGTCAACACACCAGATGGATATGGGATCATCCATCGCCTATCATATGGAACAAGAATAGTATACGCTAGTCTACACTGGAATATCGATGCCGTGTTTCGATATACCTACGACTAGGAACATTTCAAGGATATGCTTATAAACTACAGGTGTCCCACTAGTATGATCCACATCATAATCCCAGTAGTCAAGCCAATATCCTTAGGGCTTTATCAAAATGTACCAAAATGAATATAAACATGATCAAGTGAACATATGATAAAGTGAAACCAGATAGCATACTATCATGTCGAGCAAGACTGTCCTCTGAATACACACACACACACACATCAGTACATACATTATCACATAATGGCCTCTAGGGTATATATATATCCAACAATCTCCCACTTGCACTAAGGCCAATTATTGGCGTATCTCATACCCAACATCTCAAAAAGTCGCTCATGCTGCAGCTGGGGGAGGGCCTTGGTGAATGGATCCGCAGTGTTATCCTTTGTATCTACTCTCTTGATCTCGATCTCGTGGCGATCAACTATCTCCCGGATCAGATGATATCGCCTCAGGATGTGTCTAGACTTCTGATGGGACCTGGGCTCTTTGGCCAATGCCATAGCCCCATTATTGTCACAATATAAAGGTATTGGATCAGTAATGGTTGGAACTACTACTAGCTCCGTGATGAACTGCCTCATTAAGACGGCTTCCTTGGCAGCATCATTTGCAGCAATGTACTCAGTTTTCATCGTTGAGTCTGCAACGGTATCCTGTTTGGAACTCTTCCAACTCACCGTCCCTCCATTGAGGGTAAATGCAAACCCTGAGATAGACTTGATGTCATCCTTGTCACTTTGGAAGCTCGAATCGGTAAAGGCCTCCATTTGGAGATCCCCGTTACCATACACCAAGAACAATTCTTTAGTCCTTCGCAAGTACTTAAGAATGTTCTTCACAGCAGTCCAGTGATTCTCTCTTGGGTTTGACTGATACCTGCTTACTACACTAAGTGCATAAGCTACATCAGGACGTGTACACAATATCGTATACATTATCGATCCTACTGCCGAAGCATAGGGAATAATGCTCATGCGAGCTCTCTCTACATCAGACTTTGGGCAATCGTCCTTGGAGAGAGTGACTTCGTGGCAAGCGGGTAAGGCACCCCGCTTGGAGTCTTCCATACTAAACTTCTTTAAGATGGTGTTGATGTACTTGGTTTGGGACAATCCCAATAACCGTTTGGATCTATCCCTATAGATCCATATGCCCAATATGTATGTGGCATCACCCAGGTCCTTCATGGAGAACCTTTGTGATAAGAATGATTTGACCGACTGTAGCATAGGAATGTCATTTCCTATCAGAAGTATGTCATCCACGTACAATACGAGGAATGCAACATTTCTCCCTACAGTCTTCTTATAAACACAAGGTTCATCTGGATTTTTGATGAAATCAAACTCTTTGATAACATCATCAAAACAGATGTTCCAACTCCGTGATGCCTGCTTCAATCCATAAATGGATTTAAGCAACTTACATGCTTTTCCGCTGCTCCCACTGTCAATGAAGCCCTCTAGCCGATCCATATAAACGCATTCGTCTAAATCACCATTTAGAAATGCAGTTTTAACGTCCATCTGCCAGATTTCATAGTCGTAGTGAGCAGCAATAGCAAGTAGGATCCGAATGATTTTAAGCATGACTACCGGAGAGAAAGTCTCGTCATAGTCCAAACCTGGTCTATGACGAAAACCTTTCGCTACCAACCTTGCCTTATAGGTCTCCACCTGTCCATCTACTCCGATCTTTCTTTTAAAGATCCATTTGCAGCCTACAGGTTTTATCCCGGAGGGTACATCCTCCAAAGTCCATACTTTGTTGATGTACATGGACTCCATTTCAGATCTCATGGCATCCATCCATTTCACAAAGTCACCACTCGTGATAGCTTGATGAAAACTGGCAGGATCATCATCATCCATGATGCAATCTTCTCTATCACCATCAACGAGAAAACCGTAGTATCTCTCCGGTGGGCGAGAAGTCCTACCAGATCTACGGAGTGGCTGAGGTTTATTAGATTCTGTTATAACATCAGTTTCAGCCAAGTCGTCATTTGTAACTTGTGTTTCTAGAACCTCTTCCAGATCTACCACATTGCCATCATTATCATTTGGAAAAATCTCATTTTCTAAAAATGTGGCATACTGAGAAACAAACACCTTTTGTTCCACCTTGTGGTAGAAAAGATACCCAAACGAATGTTTTGGATATACCACAAATATACATTTGACCGATCGTGTCTCTAGTTTGTTTGGATTCTGCTTTTTGACAAAAGCCGGACAACCCCAAATCTTAACTCGTTTAAGAGATGGTCTCTTCCCATGCCATATCTTATATGGAGTGGTAAACACGGTCTTGGTTGGAACTTTGTTTAACAGAAAAGCTGCAGTTTCCAATGCATGTCCCCAAAAGGAGAGGGGTAACTCAGAATCACTCATCATGGATCGTACCATATCTAATAGGGTACGATTCCGTCGCTCTGACACACCGTTGTGCTGTGATGTGTAAGGGGGAGTGAACTGAGAGAGAATCCCATTCTCTTTTAGGAAGTCCAAGAATTCAGTACTTAAGTACTCTCTCGATCTGATTGAAGTATCTTGATTCTCATTCCTGTTTGGTTTTCTACTTCAAGTTTGTATTCCTTGAATTTCTCGAAAGCTTCAGATTTATGTTTTATCAAAAACACATGACCAAATCTTGAGAAATCATCAGTAAAAGTTATGAAGTAGGAAAAACCGCCTCTTGCATGCGTAGACATTGGCCCACATACATCACTATGTATGAGGCCTAGGAGCTCAGTAGCTCTTTCTCCGTGTCCAGTAAACGGAGTTTTGGTCATTTTACCTTTGATACAAGACTGGCATGTTGCATAAGATTTATACTCAAAAGAATTTAAATATCCATCTTTATGAAGCTTGTTTAGTCTTGTTTCATTAATATGACCAAGTCTACAATGCCAAAGAAAAGCTTCATTTATATCTGAAAATTTTCTTTTATTTGTGTGTTGAATGTTGAAATTTGTGTGTTGATTAAGGACGTATATCCCGTTATTTAGTGTATCACAACCAATCAACTCTTGATTAAGTCTAATGTTCATAACATTGTGTTGCACAGCAAAATGATAACCTTCATTGTCTAACAAAGAAACGGATATAATATTACATAGCATACTTGGCACAAAATAACATGCGTTCAAAACCAATATACAACCCGATGGTAACCCTAGGTGATACTCTCCCACTGAAACTGCATTTACATTGGAACCATTTCCAACTTGGAGAGTATGATCACCTGTCTTCAAAACTCTGCTATTTCTCAACGCCTGCACAGAATTGCAAATATGAGAACCCGAACCGGTATCCAATACCCAGGAAGCAGAGTTAATAGAAAAACGGTTTTCAATCACGAACACACCTGAAGCATCACCATGCTTCTTCTTGAGTTCAAAGTACTCAGTACAGTTCCGCTTCCAGTGTCCCGTCTTTTTGCAGTGGAAATATTCTCCTTTCCCCGATTCCCCAACCTTGTACTTGTCTTTCCCCTTAACCTTTTTGACTCCACCCTTAGGTTTGGTGGGTTTCTTCTTCATCTTTCCCTTGGCCTTAGCCTTCGAGCGAGAGGAGGATGATGGCCCAACATACGAAACGGGAGTCTTTACTGACTTCAGCGTGCTCTCTGTACTCCTTAACATATTAAGGAGTTTAGGTAGTTCCTTCTCCATGTTGTGCATGTTGAAGTTAACTATGAACTGAGCAAAGGTAGAAGGGAGAGACTGCAGAATAATATCCGTATATTGTTCATTGTCCATCGTCCACCCAAGGTCCTCAAGCTCTTCTATGAGAGCTATCATTTTCAGAACACGGTCTCCTACTGCTGTACCAGGGGCCATTCGCATCTGAAACAGCTTTCTGGATGCTTCGTATCGTAATACGTGAGATTGCTCTCCATACAACTGTTTTGTATGGAGGAATATGGATTGTACGTCCATATTCTCGTGTTGCTTCTGATGTGTGTTATCCATCGATACAAGCGTGAGGCATTTGGCCGTGGAACAGTCAGCGTCCCATATCTTGCGAATTTCCTTATCCGCAACTGAAAATTTAGGACCTGGGCTGGACGGGGTTGGAGCAGTGAGGACATATGATACCTTATCATAAGTTAAGGCAATGTTTAGATTCCTCAGCCAATCTTTATAATTGGTCCCATTCAGTTTATTTTTATCTAATAGAAGCTTGAGTCCTGACATTTGAATCTGCTGTTAAAAGAGAGAAAAGAATACACTCAGCGAAAAGCTCTTGCAAAGATTAGATTGGTTATAATCTTGTCTAATCGATGTCTCCCACTGTTTTTATCAAATTTTCTTTAAAACCTTTTAAAAAGAAAACTAGTCGGGATTAATTACATTATACAACTTCGCTAACCGTTCAGCCAGGCCGGTGCCGGTACTTGAGGAAGGTTCCCCGTGCTTTCACACGGACCTAATTAAAATAAACCTCATCTTCCCATAGACGTAGCCCCGTTTTACATCTTTCTTGACACCTACTGAGTTAGCTAATTGTAAAGTGCAAAATTCTCCCGGGAGCAACTTTTGCTCGCAGTGGGATCGGGATCCTACTATCATATAGAAGGTATACAATCTCATTGTAAATTTCAACTCTTGAAATTCCCGATATTATTTTTACCCCTAGTACTTATGACCTTAACTATAGTCAACATATCATAAGTACTAGTCAAGTTCTTCCCGTCATTTCGTGATTAACTAGACCCACCCATATGACCCTTAACTAAAGTCAACATAATCATATGAATGTCCTAACTAATCTGCATCATATGCAGTGTAGGAAGACATCACTCAGCTACCGTACACTGCGCCTTAACTAAAGTCAAAATATGCAGCACGAATACTAAGTACTCTACTTCCTAAAATGACGGAGGGCTGCGGATAGTTTTTAAGAAAACTTTTAACGCTTTGAACTTGATATCGTTGTAGAATCCAATGGGTTTAAAAGGAGTGGCTTAAGCTCCGCATTTTGAAACTTGCTTTTTCATAAAAAGGCCGAGTGTGTTTCAAATCCGATTCTACAACATCTTTTTAGGTTCATTTATCTTTACATTAATCTTATTAATGTAGTCCCATCATTTAAATCCTAAGCCATCACAGAAAGAAACGAAAATATAACGTACGCTTATGCCACTCGCATTCGCCTCAGTGTCCTGATATGCACCGTTAGGTTACTTAACTAACGGCATACCAGGACGGGGCTAGCGCGGGTGCAAAACATAAGCAACGTCTATTATATATCATATATATAATATTGCATTCGTCTCAGATATAAATTAAATGATCACATCAAATAAGCAGCAGAAGCACATTTAATAAGGATATCTAGGAGGTCCGTATTTTGTATTTAGCCAGCAATAGAAAATACGGATTCCACGGTCGCGATGAATAGCCAAGCCCACACCCTTAGACCCTTACGAGAGCGGCAAGTGACCCTACCAATTCTGGAGTTTAGGAGACCCGGTCTCGACTCCTCGAGATGGCCTCCACTGAACCCTAGAACCCGGTCACTTGTGCCCTCCTCCTTGGGTCTATCCTAATGCGGAAAAAAAAATAATATACAACACTGGTGACATCAACCTCAACCCGGAAGTGCCCCAAATAAAAGAATATTACATACAATTTAATTTTACATGAATGAAAAGAAAACTCTCATCTCACATAAAACCCCCGGCTATTCAATCACGGCAATCCTGCATATCAAATCTCAGCAACACATAATATCATATATCATCAACGTAAGTAAGTATGCGTACCCCGATTGTCGTTGATGTATAGCAACGAAACCGGCGATACACCACATACTACACTTACGGTCACAAAGAAATAAAATGAAAAACTACAACAATTGGAATCGTAACTGCCTTTAGACAACACAAACCCGGAATATCACATATACAAGATTTCATGCCTAACAATGTAAAGCTCGCATTTAGGTCTCACCCATGAAAACACATTTTCAAAATAAACCGGATAATTCAACAATATTTCCGATTATTCCCGAGACCGAACTGCTAGATTTACATGCAACAAACAAATTTGTAGATTCCAATTATTGTATCACATACTAATAAACAAGGCGCAGTTAAAACATTCGATCGAACGATAAAACACCCAAAGACTTCTCAGAAAGCTCAACACTTGAGCGGTTTTAAAAATTACCAGAAACTGCACAAAGTACATATGGGCCTGCGCAAGAAAGTACAGCCCCACATGCACCAAAGGCACCGCGGAACCGCCGCGGAATGACCATTCCTACCGCGGTTCCGCGGTCCTTTAGTGGAGTTAGGGGTTCGTATTTCTTGTGGGCCCATAAAATACCCTGCTGAATTTTTAAAGTATTTTTAATGTGAAAAAATCCACGTTTTTGAAAAATTTCTAGAGAGCACCCCCCGGGCGTCGTATTTCGTTCGTTCGAGGTTTTTAACGTCGTCTAGGTTACTCAAAAGCTCTAGCTTGGCTCTGATACCACTGTAGGGTTTCCTTAGTGTCTCGTATAGGGTTTGGAAGCACCACACATGCCACAACTTTAATTTTAAGAGGTGCTAAGCAAACTTAACTAGGAATCGAACTAGAATAATTGAGTAACAATTAATATTATCACATATAAAAGATTATTTAACACTAAGTGGAGAGACTACAACCTTTGTAGACCTCCTAGGGCAACTCCTTGGATCTCCTAAGGTTTGGAACGGCTCCCTTGAACGCTTCCAAGTCCACGACGATCCACCCGAAGTCCTTTGCTCAAAGCTTGTTGCTTCACTTGATCTATGAAATCCTTGAAGCAAACACCCCACACAAAGTAGCTAGAGATGTGTAGGATGATGAAGTGGTTTAGGTTCTCACTTAAAACCCTTTCTTTCTTTTAAGCTCACTCAATTTTAGAACTCAAGAGAGAGCTAGAGAGAGGAAGATGAAAATGGCAATATTTTCTTTTGGATGAATAATGATCTCATAATAATAATGAGAGAGAGAGAGATAAATATCATAAAACAAACCATGGTTAATAATAATATCTAGATATTTTGTGATGAGTTAAAGAGCAAAGGAAATTAACCAAGGTTGAGTCAAAGGTCAACCATGGAAGTGTGTAGAAACAATGAGTCATTTGTGAAGAAATGAGTCATTAATTTTATTTTCTTTATCTTTAACTTAAAACAAAAATATCCATATATATAAATATGAACCATGTGAGTCTTATATTGCCATCTATGTTGTATCATCAACCATGATACAAATGCATGTATGTATGTGTGTATGCACATTAACATGTATATATACATGCATGCATCCATCTGAAGAAAAGGGTTTAAATAAATGAGATAAAAGTCAATATTAAATCAACACTTGATTTAATAAACCGGTCATATCTCATACGACCCGACTAATATAAAATGCCCGATTAAAATACGGTATCATATATACGTATTTAATCAAGCTCCCGCACATATCTCATATGCACACCACATCGTTTCGCCTGAGCCAGGAAACTTCTGTGTGGGACTCTAAGACTCGTCAATATGCCAGCAGTAGGTGATGATCATATCAAACACCTACAAGCCGCAAGCGGTCAGCTAAACGTAACGACAACCCGGGTATTGAGCAATCAGAAGAAGAACAAGCGAACCTGTCTAAACTCCCGTCAATCCAACCGGCAACACTTACCGTACAGTCCGGTCTCTTCGTCAGATATGATGCATATTGAGCCTAGGGATGGAATCGTCGACCCCAATAACTCAATAAGTCATGCCGGTATATGGTCTATAACAGATCGAGAAACTTACTGATAACATTTATCAGTAATATCTCAGCAGCCCTGGCCAGGGACTTCATGTTATAGCCAATCGTGCATAGCACAACATTAACCCCCAATACCAGGAGAGACGAAACCCCTCCTATCGCTCATTGCCTCCATATGTCTCGGGACTGTACCCAAAATCCACTTGTTTGTACGACTTAATAGAGCCGTAGTAGGGTGGAGATCAAAGTACAGTGGGAGGACACACAAGACTCTATGGCGATCTCGGGTCTACAGACTAACCTGTACCAGTGTCACTTGAGAACTGCTATCCGGCATATGATATAATACCACATAGGAGTTCTCGGTTAGTCCGTTCAGTGTACCCAGTTTCACTGAGCACCCGTATACAATCTTCGGTGTCAACACACCAGATGGATATGGGATCATCCATCGCCCATCATATGGAACAAAAATAGTATACGCTAGTCTACACTGGAATATCGATGCCCTGTTTCGATATACCTACGGCTAGGAACATTTCAAGGATATGCTTATAAACTACAGTGTCCCACTAGTATGATCCATATCATAATCCCAGTAGTCAAGCCAATATCCTTAGGGCTTTATCAACATGTACTAAAATGAATATAAACATGATCAAGTGAACATATGATAAAGTGAAACCAGATAGCATACTATCATGTCGAGCAAGACTGTCCTCTGAATACACACACACACACACACACGCATCATTACATACACTATCACATAATGGCCTCTAGGGCATACATATATCCAACACTTATCAACCGTCTCGTCCTTCGGCTACTCGGACAAGGTATTGTTCAGACCCGGGGACAGCCTCCATATCGCATACATAAGCAATTGGAGGAGAGGCGATCGCCGGGGGAGTAGGCGACCAAAGTGGCCCTCCACGCACTCTATCGCCCCTTGGTACGTCTCCTCGGAGCACTCCGGATCATAAAGATACACGACGTCGAAGGAAATGATCTCCTTGATGTTGTAAATAAACCAGGCCATTTTCAGAAACACAAGGCTAAAAGAAACCTACATGCTTTCGCTATTTATAGCCCCAACAGAATTCCTAAAGGTCGAAGTTTGCGCGCGCAGCAGCGCGAATCACGGGATCTTTTCAAAATTCCCAATACAGAGCAGCCACGTGGCGACCATGCCCCCAAGCGGTCAATGGAAGTTGGAACGACGCGCACTACGGAGCGTCACGCCTTGCCCATATGATTTTGCCACGTGTTGTCTTCGACGGACTCTCTCCCAGATTTTACGGGTCAAAGGAGATTGAACGACGCCCCATGAAGGCGAAGCGAAGTCTAAAAAGAACCTCATCTCGAGGCCACCGAGCAGCTTCCCTGCTCGATCAATCTCTGGCGGGTAGTTCCCTACCCACCGACGCCAAGGACCAAAGCCCTCACCAAGAGGCCACCGAGCAGCTTCCCTGCTCGGTCCATCCTTACCGGGTAACTTCTTACCCACCTACGCTAAGGATCTAAGCCCTCACCAAAAGGCCACCGAGCAGCTTCCCTGCTCGGTCCATCCTTAGCAGGTAACTTCTTACCCACCTACGCTAAGAATCGAAGCCCTAACCAAGAGGCCACCGAGCATCTTCCCTACTCGGTCCATCCTTAGCGGGTAACTTCTTACCCATCTACGCCAAGGCTCTAAAGCCCTCACCAAGAGGCCACTGAGTAGCTTCCCTACTCAGTCCATCCTTAGCGGGTAACTTCCTACCCGCCTACGCGAAGGATCGAAGCCCTTATCAAGAGGCCACCGAACAGCTCCCCTGCCCGATCAATCCTTAGCGGGTAACTTCTTATTCACCTATGCCAAGGCTCTAAAGCCCTCATCAAGAGTCCACCGAGCAGCTTCCCTGCTCGGTCAATCCGAGTGATAAATTCCTACCATCTCAATACAAAGGTCTAGGAACTACATCATGGAGGAACCAGTATACGTCGACCAATTCTAACATGGCTATTTTCCAACTCGTGATAAGAGACGCGGTCGTCGGTTTGACGCTAAAGAATGGGCAGATACCAACCTTCTTACACTGAGGGACCTGCCGACATATTCTGAGTGAACGATCGCCGCCTCAACTCCGCGGGAGGGAGGGCACCGACCTTCCTGCACTTGGCGATTTACTGGCTTACACTCGACGCACGATCGTCGTCTAAAAGGTCGGTCATTGACCTACGACCTAATATTTGCATCGATAAAAAGACCGACAAGCTCAAGTACTCACGCAAGAAACACATTTCCATGCAGAAGAAAATAAACCCAGTTTTATTTATATTCTGAAAGTCTTTATAAGGTATTCTAGGTTCCTCAGCCTTACAAAAGGTACCCGAAGGCTTACAAAATTTGATTAAAAAGTAAAGGGAAAAAGGCAGGAAAGCTCAGGCCTCGGGACCAGGGAGGATCTCGCCCTGCTCGACACTGGCGTCAGGGACCGAAGTAGCGACCTCTGGGTCGGTGCTTCCACCAGCAGCCTCTCCCCCGGCGACACTCCCGGCAATCTCCCCCTGCGGCTTATCCTCGGAGAGAGGGTACTGGAGCCGAAGCTCGCCGTCAGCATACCCCGGCATCAACCCCTTGACAGTGTCGAGCGCCTGGTGCCAAACAATAGCCGAGGCGTCGGTGTAAAACTGGTCTGACGCCTTATACCTCTCCACGAACTTCGAAGCCCGGAGATCGGCAAGTTTCGCCGCTTCAAACGCCGCCTGGGTGCCTCTCTTACAGGCATCCCGCGACCTCTTCATCATGACGTTAAGCACCTTAGCCTCCTCCAACTTAGCCTGGATGGCCTTGTTGGATTCACTCAGAAGTCGGACGAACTCCTTACACTTGGAGTTCGTCAACTCCATAGCGGCCACCCAGGTTTCGAGGATGGCTATCCTCTCCTTTGCCTACTGCAGCTCCATGCGCAAGTCCTCCTCGCGCGAGGAAGATTCGCCCGCCTTCCTCATGGTCGGGGCAATCTTCTCGGACTCCATGTTGATGATGAGCGCGCGGTGTTGGAGGACCTGAGGAAAGTAGCAAAAGGGGGTTAAAAATGTTCGATCCGAGGAAAAATACTTTAAAAAACCCTTAAAGGAAAATAAATACCAACCTGGACCGCTTCCTGAGCGATGGCGGACACTTGGGCCTTTAGGATTCCCTGAGGAATTTTGCTCCCGGCCGATCGTTCCATGTCCGAAAGCAGGCTATCGGCAACGGAAAGCCCCGAAGGCACCTCAAAATAGACGTCCCCCTCTTGCACGGGGATCCCGGAGGATAGAGAGCGAAGGACCGTCCTTTTGTGCCTCTTGAGAGGGACCTCGGTGAGGCTGGCTTCATCCTCCACCCCCTCGCCTTGGGCTCCGGTCCCCGTGCGTGCTTCTGGCTCTCCCCGCGGCTGACTTCCGGGGCTCGGGGCGCAGCGGAAGGCTTCGCCGGTGTAACATTTCAGAAAATATAAAATATTATTTTTGGAAATTTAATATTAAAATAATATATTTCGCGAAAACTATTCGATTTGCGAATAGAGATTTTTCGTAAAATGGTATAAATGTATACCAATATTTGGAAATTTGTCGGAGAATAAAATGATTTATTTATTTTAATGATATTTATCGAATTTTGGATAAAATCCGTGTTTTTACATTTTTCATGATTTTGCACCATGTCATGTGCATGTGTGCATGTGTGCATATGTGTGTTTGCGAGTTTTGTGAGACAGAGAGTGAGAAAAGGAAATGAAAAGGAAAAGAAAAGAAAATGAATTGAGTGTGAATAGAATATGAAGTTGATGCTATGAGATATTTTGTGAGTAAAACAAAATAGATATTTGTTTTGTGAGAGAGTGAGTGTAGGAGAGAGTGGGGTTAAGAGAGAGAGAGCCTTGGCTATCCCATTCCCTTCACTTCTCCATTATTTCCTTCATCTTCATCATCTCCATCACTCCCTCCATGCCTCATCTCCAAATATTTCTCAAAACCTGATACCTCCTTCACTTAAAACATGCATACACTCATTTTAAACCCTCTGAACCAATCAAGTTTGGATTTTGGAGACTTGGGCAACTCAAGAAAGTTCTTTGGTTGCTATTATGGTAATCCTTTCACCTTAGTTTAGAGTTTGTGTTATATATCCTAGTTTAGTTAGAAATCGGTATAAATAGGTTATGTGATCTTGGAAAATTATAAGTTGCTGTTAAATGATAAGTTGAGGTGTAGTGAGTGTTTATAAGACTTTAGAAATGATTCCCTGGCCATGACCTGAGACATAAACCCAAAATACGAACTTTGAAATTTGCCGATATCGTATTTTGTGTGATTTGTGTTAGGATTTTGAGATCTGCTTTGACCCGGATGACCTGAAAAATATTTAGCGATTACAGAGAGACGTGCAGGCAACCAGAAACCTACCCTAGAAACCCGAGCCCATATCATCTTGTTCAGGTTCTGGTGGAAATGTGTGATTTTTGGTCTGCGGCATTGTTATCCTATATCTAGAGCAACCCCATGTGCAGAATTGACTAATTTTACCTGAGTCAAAATCTGGAGGTGTTTTCCCCTATTGCTGATTTAGCGTTATGCGGTTTCTAAAACTTGGTTTTGTATTTGAGTTGGGATTCCGTCGTTGGACGTTTATACGGCAACGGACGAGGGTTGTTTGGTTGGTTTTGCATGCGTAGGTTATAGGTTCTAACCTATGAGCGCACCGCGTGCCGTATTGGATTTCGAAACTTGATGTTAATAGTTTTGCGATTTCGTATTGATTGTAGGTACCTTCGCGTGGATTCCGAGACGACGAAGCGCATCGACTACAGCTAAGCAAGGAGTTTAGCATGTGAGTAGATTTATATCTACGGGAAAGTCGGGTGGATGACGTATAACACCCCCGCAAACATTGATATGGAAGATCGTTTGATTATTATATCCTGATAAATGATATGCGACGGACATGATTATAGGATTTACAAACGATAATATTATAGAAGTTGACACTAATGAACATATTGATATATGAGAATATGAAATGAGAAGTGAATCATGATAGGTACGAATTGAAAGAGAACAAGTATGCCGTTTATATAATGTGATGCGAGATATTAATGTGATGAACGAGTATACGATGTGATATGATGACTTAGTGTGATATGTCGTTATATGGATGCGAGTCGATATGAGATTGTTGATACCTTTGTCGGTCCCACGATATAAGATTGATACAAATATGACCTGGGATATAGGTATATATATATATATATTGTTGTGAATCTTGAGTGATATGCCGTACGATGGATTGTACCATACGTGATGTTGTGAGGCTGGATACCGATTGATAGATTCACCGACTTGGATATATTGTAGACACGTATACCCTATAGCATTTAGCTGACGATGTACTTTATGCTACGTTCATGGCATTCTCATTGCATTACATATACCTGTGCTAGTACACCTACACCATTATCGATGATGCGTATGTTACACTTACACAGATTGGTCGGCTCACATACCTTCATCATCGATAATTGCTATGTCACTTACACAGTAGGATTGCTACATCATGCTATGATATACTTGCTATACTCACATCACTATGTTATGTTGCATGATATACTTGCTATGTTCACATCATTATGATATGTTGCATGATATACGGATATGCTCATATTTCAGTTATATGTTGGTATACATCATGCTTTACGATTATACGCATTGAGATGTTGTTTTCATGAGATTCTGGATTTGAGAACCGTGGTTATGTTTCAAAACGAAGTATGTGTTGTTTTAGAAACCCGGATTCTCTTGATATGATATTTCAGTGCGTCCACCATTTGTTTTCTCGGTTCTGAGATTAATATGTGAGACCCGATTCGAGGAGCTGGATGAGGCCGTTTGCGGGTACATGGTGGACCCGGTATGGTACCCGGGGCAAGAAAGGTATGTCGATGAATTAGTCGATGAGCCCGGCAGGAGGACTACCACCTACCGGTGATAGTATTTGGACTCGGCGGATATCTGGAGGATACCGACCGGAGTTATGAGATGAGATATGCCGATTCGTACTGCCGGAGCCCGCGGGACGATCCCGTAGACGGAGCCTATGATTTCATGATGTTGCGAGTGTCGATATTGGACACTCAGGTTCTATGAGACATACAGATTTGAGGGTCGATCTGAGGATGCGGTGCCTGAGGTATGAGGATTTACGTATCGATGATGGACACGGGTTTCATGATGTTTTCGAGTGTCAGTGTTGGGCACTCAGGTTCCATAATTTTGATGTGTCGTTGATGGGCACACGTTTGTTGATATCCTCATACATACATGCATATTCCTTCATGATGTTGCGAGTGTCGATGTTGGACACTCAGGTTCCATGAAGTTGATTGTGTCATTGATGGACACGTGGATGATATCCACCTGCATATAGACATATGGTTCAGATGTTATTGGTATATGACATAGGTATTGATTATGTTATTGGCACATATGTAGATAAGGTCACCCTAGATATCATAGTATTACCTTTATGATATAGTTGACCTAGGAATCATTGTTTATTTCAATTTCTACTTGATGATGTTTTCTACTCACGAGTTGGCAACCCACTCTCGTTATGCCACAGTTCTTGCAGGTTTGGCCGCTTGGGATCAGTAGCGGTATCGCTGGCACACAGCTGCATTTGGGTGATTTGCTTGGGTAGGTGGTACATGTTGGATCATGCCACTCTTGTATTATTATTTATATTGCATCTAGTCAACTCCGTCAATCAGAAACTAGTATTTGTATAAGTAGTAAAACTTAGCAAGACTTGTAGTTGCGAGACTTGAGCGATGAGTTATATGTTCGCTTGGTGGGTTTGGTGTCTTTCTGTACATTATTCCTGGTATTGATCTTCGCCGTTGGGTGTCGTATACTTATATTCTGTCTTGCGTGGTTATGACCCCGCCGATTGGCGAAGAGCTAGCTCCCGCTTGGGGATACCTTTTATATTATCATGGATATGTGGTTTTGGATCAAAATACGAGGGAGGTGCTGTCCAAATTTTCAAAACTTCACATCTTCTACTTTCTTAAAAAGGTTTAGATTTCTGGGTTTCGGCTTACGTAATCTACGTTGCGCCTTTAGACGTTGCGTGATTTAAGTGCCGGTCACGAACTAAATTCGAGTCGTGACAGCCGGTGCAGTTGGCTTCGGGGCCGAGCTCGAACCAGGTCGGGACGAGCTAGCACCACCGGTCTTCCTTTTCTGTATTCGCGGCTATGGCGGTTAAGAATTTGGATCGGTCCATTTGCCCTGCAGAAAGGGGATTACACAAAGAGAGTTAGTGGCGTTGAAAAGGGTAAACAAAATTCATCAAAGTCTAAATAGATCGTCTACAACGGCTCTAACTTACCCATAAAGCACGCAGGGCTGAGCCCAGCCCAGCTCAGGGCCTGCTCAGAAAGCAAACCGTCGGCCCACTGGATCGGCTCCCACATGGATACCGCCCTCTCCTCGGGTGAGGACGACTGCCTCGCCCTCAGGCAGTCGGCCCTGCGCCACTGTGTAGGCACAAGCTAATCCTCACCCTCGGGTGGCCCGGCGAATATATACTTCTCCTTCCAGTCGTGAATGGAGGAAAGGACGACTACTACCCCCGACCCAGCCACCCTACCCTTGTGTTTTTTGAAGGAAAAATACACCCAGCTCGGCTCATCCTTGCTGGTTCCGGGATAATTATTATAACAAAGGAAGGAGACTAGTAGGTCAAACTGAAAGGAATATTCTCGAGTTTCACCGGACCAGGGACCCGAGGAGGAGTTTCCATGAGTTCGGCGCTAGCTGGACCAGGGCAAGTTGGAAACAATAGAGCACCCCGCATACTTCGGTTGGGAAGGGCAGACGCATTCCTGCCCGGAAAGCTTCCAAATACAGAGCAATCTCCTTGCCCTGCACCTGATCCGCTCGTTCTTCCTCCTTAGCTAAACGGAGCGAATAGTTAGACGGGATATGGAAACAAGCCTGAATCTCGGCAAGCTCACCCACATCCCTCAAGACGGAGGGCGCATCGCGGGCGTTCCTGATGCGCACCTTAGGGGCCCTTGCCGTCGCCTGGCGACGAGCGACGCGGGTAACCCTGACTCTCGGATGCGACCCCGACACAGAGGACGAAGAAGAAGACGAACCCTCTTGACTATCTGAAGCCAAAGAGGAGGAAGATCCTCCGGATTCAGCTCCAACAACTGGAACCTCACCGCCCGACTCTACCCTAACTATCTCTACAGAGTCTTCAGATGGAGACATCTAACCTGATTCAAAAGAAGGGGCTGGCCGAGGAAAAAGCATGGGCGATCCGATCTAAAAGGTAGGAGCGCCGGGCAATCTTCGGCAACGAAGGGAAATTATGAAGGAAGTGCTAGCCCTATTGGGGGTCCCCTCCTATTTATACCCTCCAAGAAAGGCATCCAACGGTCCATATTAATTCTCGTCAAAACGAAGCTTCGCGCCCGCCGGCTGTCAAGTCTCCACGTGTCGAACGACTATTGGGAACGACCCTTCAATCGCAGGCGACAGTGACAGCCTGTTGCGTCCGCCAACCTGCTGCCGACGCGTGGCCTGCACCTCAACAGACGTACGAGCGAATCGGCGCCCCCTCTTTAATGCACGATCCTTTCCCCTGATCCGCTGACGTCATCATAGATGCGCACAGAGATCCAAGCGCCCGAGATACGCCACACGGGCTTGTAAATCCGAACAACGCAACTGCCCTTCACCAAGTCGCCCCGGAAATCCGCGCCGATGTATTTTTGGCAATAGTCTGCGCCCAGAAAACCGATCAGACCACTCTCGACCTGACCCATAAATAGGTCGGGACGAGAGTGGGGGGCTAATGATGATACTCATAAGTGGGAATTTCCTAGATCATGACACGTGGTAGATGACGTGTCCCGGGGCTCACAGGACAAGGGCAAACACGATACATTGAAGGCATTCCCCGGGCCTTCGCCCCGAGGATTGGCCCGACCTTCGATGGCCTCCCAGAACACTCCCATGCTCGCCTCCGAGCCTTCATACATGCTGAGCTTCCTCAGCCATCCCTGCTCGCCTCCGAGCCCTCATACACGCTGAGCTTCTTTATCCCTCCATGCTTGTCTTCGAGCTATCACAGAACAGAGCTTCCTCGGCCTCCCGCCCGCCTCCGAGCCTCCCGCCGAGCTAAGCCTCCCCGGTTCTACCGAGCAACCAAAAACGTAGAGCCCAAACGTCTCCGCCACGGCTCCGCATATCTTGCCAGAAGCGAGATATCCGCCACCCAACATCCGCGTCCCACGCCGTCGTATCCCTCCATTAACGAGGGTATCTCGTCATTAATGGGGAGGATCCCGTCATTCACGCAGGCGTAACGTCAGAGGCGTAACTGACGGCGAAGATCTCGCGCCAACTCGCTCCAAGCGACCACTATAAAAACCCCTCTCTCAGACGACTCGGGTAAGGCAATTTCAATCCAACAAGCCGCTACTCTGCTCAAATTGCTCGGCTAACTTGATCGTCGAAGGGTCCTTGGTGGTACAACCATCCTGAGACTTCTTTGCAGGTAGCTCGGCTTCACCCCAAAATTAACCCATTAAGATCCACACGCTCAAAAAGACAACCATTAATGTCAATCTCAACTCTTCATCAACGTTTGCAACAGATCGATGGAGGAAAACATCTGAAGGAGATCCATGCCTCGATCACCAAGACTCTTGTACCTTATACCCCATCTTATATCCAATGAAATGTCTTGTAGACTATGTGGATTCTACCACATGGACAGAAAAAGTATTACTTACAAGAAAGCGAGAAAGTGAGACAATGTGTTGCCACATAAGCGATTTGTGGCGTTTTCACTTTCTAGCATAAACCATAGAAAGCTGAAAGAAACCTAAGAAAGTGAATATTTTATTATTTTATGCTACTTTTCGGTTTATTTCCATTTCACTTTGGTTCGGGTTATTTATTTTTCGCTCTTTCGTTTAATTTTCCAGTTGCCAAACGTCACCTTCACGAAATAGAAATAAAAACAGAAGATTCGAGTGAATATATATAAAGAGAATAATGGAGCAAAGATCGGTATCCAACATCATCATCGTTATCATCTAAGATGTGCATACACCAAATTTCTTGTGATTCCACCACTTTTTCACCCTTGAATTAACAATGTAAAAAGTTCTATTGTCGGTAAACCATTAATTTTACACCAACTAAATCAACGGTGAAAAGATGGTATAATCACATTAAATTTGGTGTATCCACATCTTAGATGATAAAGATGGACGTGATGTATGCCTATCGTCGAAAAAAATGATGGACGGTGCATTTTTCCGACGCCATAAGTGGAAATTCCGTCCTATGGCAACTTTCCTCCATTAAGCTATTATATAAAATACAAAACAGGACAATTTATTTAAAAATTGCCATAAATTAATTTGGACAGCCATTAGATGACATGTGTATATGACGTGGCAGGGTGGTCCTCCTTGGCTTTCATCTTCCTCTTCTCTCTCTCCTTCCATTCTCCCTCACCCCGCGCCTTTCTTTTTGAGAGAGAGAGAAACAAAACTCAAAATGTCATCTTTTTTCGTTGATATAATTCTTTTAAATAAGGAAATTTAAAATCTAAGTTTTAAATTCTCCTCTAAATATCCCTCGTTTTCTCGATTTTTACAATTCGTGACGAATTAGCGGCGGTTCGGTGCGATTTTGCTCCGTTTAATTGCAGGTATGTGGAATTTTTCCCTTTTGATTCCTCGATTTTAATTCAAAAAACGCCGACTTTGAGTGGGATTTGGGTGGTTTGAGCGGAAATTGGTCGTTGTTCTTTAGGATTCTTATGATTTCTGTTCATTTACACAGATCCCATCATTTTTTGTTT
This sequence comes from Agapanthus africanus, assembly GCA_030015575.1. Classification (NCBI taxonomy): domain Eukaryota; kingdom Viridiplantae; phylum Streptophyta; class Magnoliopsida; order Asparagales; family Amaryllidaceae; genus Agapanthus; species Agapanthus africanus. The sequence continues at coordinate 104,261,038 of CM057348.1, read as the reverse complement.
GATTTTAAACCCTTGGGTGATTGAAATTTGCGAAATTTGTGGAAAATGTGTATGGAATTGTAAGTGGGAGAGGGAGGCGATTTCCTCTTTGAACTGGGGTATGTTTGTCATTTGAGAGTAGGTCACTAGTTCCTTGATGATGGTCTGAGAAGTAAAGATCTGCACTTTTGGTTGCCTGATTGCGTATTTTATCGCTAAAAGACAACTATACCCCTGTTAGGAGCAGATTTAACATTATTTCTTGTTCTTTGCAAGTAATTTATTATTAATTTAAGCACACAGCTTTCCCCTCTGTACAGTTAAGAAGTTGCTTGAGCTATTTAATTATACTAATTTTCCCTTTAAACATAATTTCTTAGGTTATTAACATAAATTTGGAAATTGGGTATCTCAGAGATGCATTACATCTAGCAATTGGCCTAAAATATGTTGCCTATATAACATGGAAAACGAAGTGAAGCCTGGAAGTGTTCTACTATTTGAAATTCGCAAATATATTACAATTGAAAGAGATTTTCTCCAAAAAAAAAGAACAGAGAAAAAAGAAAAGAAGTCAAAGTTTTAATACAAAATGGTTTACAAGCCAATGGAGACCTGAAAATTTATTTAAATGAGAAAACCTGCTGAATATAGCCTCAGAAATTACAAGTCATCATATATCGGCATGAGAATTTCTTACTTCTTCGTTGCCTCTGACTACATGAATTCTGTTTTCAATCTCGTCGAAGCACCTTCTAGTAATTGCTGTTAAATTTGATTTAAATTCGGATTAGTTAGGATTTAAATCTAATCTCGAGATTAAATCCATATTTATCTCTAGTTTAAATATGAATTTATCTCCTAGTATTTATTTATCCTATAAATAGAAGGCTTTCTCTAAGGTTATTTTGATGTATCCATAACTCTCTAATAACCTAGGATTTGATTAGAGTGGGAGTGGATAGAGACATGTTTTGTAAGAGGGTAGTTCTTTATAACGGAGGGTGAGCAGTCAGCGTAATCTCTTGTAATCCTTTCTCATAATGGAAGTTCTCGTCGCGGTTTTAGGGATGGGTCTCTTTCTTCCTCCTTCCTATTGGCTGGATCTTAGAGAAAGGAGGGTGGGATTTAAAAATCTCCCCTAAGGATTTTGCGGTGAAAAACTATTTTTTTTTGGAAAATGGGGAGTGAAACTCTTGATTTAATTCAAAAAATGAAGAAGGATTAGGACCTTGAGGAAGGAGAAGGAGGCACAAAAAACCCTAGCTTTTTGAGGGAATGAATTAATTCTTTTCATTTCATCATCATGTTGCCTTATATAGGCTTACAAATTTATATATAGCCCTTTGGGCTTTACAAAATGGCATTTTGCCCATCCCATGCCTCATGTGCTCATTTCTTTTGCACATGAGCCATGGGAGCCGAGACATAAAGTGGGCCCCACATCAGATATCATATCGGAATGGCAAGCTAAGCAAGAAAGAAAGACGACACGGGCTTTACAAAAATTTGGTTTTATGCCCATTTATTTTACATTCATGCATGAAAATTATATTAAACTTATTTATTACATAATTTTCTTCTTGGTATTGGGGAGGCTGGCCGCTTCATATTCGGGCTTGACTTGGGCATGGGCCCACTTGGCCTGAGCTTAGGCCCAATTGGCTTGGGGTTGACTTTGATTTTGATTTGGTCAACCGGGTGTAATTTTTGACCCCAACAAAGCGCCCTATCAATAAATGCACACCGTGTATATGAGTTGTGTGCATGAAATTGATGGATCTTGTTCTGCAGAAGTTTGACTGTGGTAGAGTATCATTCCGGAGGCGGAGCATCCTTCTGGGAGCATGATTCCCGGGGTTAGAGCATCATTCCGATTTGCGGAGTATAATTCTAGGGTCAGAGCATAATTCCAGTGGAAAGATATATTCTGAGACGAAACATAATTTCGATGCAGGGTTCCGGGACGAAGCATAATTTCGACACGAGGCAGGTGTATCTTGGGACGAAGCTTAATTCTAGCGCAGGTTAGACATTCTGAATGAGGCAGACATTCTGAACGAAGCATGACTTCGATGTAGGGATTGATTCCCAGACGAAGCATAATTCCGACAGGGAAGGTAGATACTCCGAGGCGAAGCATAATTTCGACATGGGGTACATTCTGAGACGAAGTATGATTCCGACGCAGAGATTATTGGTTGACTTGATTCCGATAGGGAGGTCGCCGGTCGACCTGGTTAAAAGACGGAGCATAATTCTGACAGGGAGGTCGCTGGTCGACCTGATTCCGAGGCGGAGCTTGATTCCGACAGGAAGGTCGGTGGCTGACTTGATTCCGAGACGGAGCTTGATTCCAACGGGGAGGTCGTTATCCATCCAACGAGGCTTTTGAGTCTTGGACTTGGAATTTAAGTTTTTGCTCGGCGTCAGCATCGTTACACTGGAATATAAACCATGAGCGAATCATCATTTGCCGTGGAGAACATCAGATTTGGGTTAGCATCAGTATCGCTACACTGGAATATGATACCATGAGCGAATCATCATTTGCCATGAGAGGATTTGAAGATTTTGGTTTTGGTTTGACATCAGCATCGCTACACTGGAATATGGTACCAGGAGCGAATCATCATTTGCCATGAGGGGATTTCCCTCGTTCCCAATTTAACGACTTAGGGGTCATCTGTTCCCAGTTTAACGACTTAGGGGTATATTGGATCGAAGGTTTTGAATTTTGGGGTTAGGGTCGGCATCAGCATTGCTAACACTGGAACACAAGTGCCAGGTACAATTCATCATTTGCCTTTGCTTATTAGATTGCCATGGCTTAGGAGACAGATTTAGGTCCTTATCACCTAAAACTTTACAATTTTATGAGCCGTAAGGGTCCCATAAAAGCATTTTCTTCCTACGGGTCGAAAGGATCTCGTAGGTGTACTTTCTCCTTAGGAGTCGTGGGGACTCCCAAGTGTGTTTTGTCTTTGTGAGTCGTAAGGATCCTACGAAGGCGTTTTCTTACGAGTCGTGAAGATCCCGTAAGTTTTGTTCTCCTCATGTATCGTGAGTACACATGAGTGGGTCTTCCCAAATGGAGCATAATTTCAATGGTGGAGACTGGCCGCTGAGCTGGTGATTGTAGTAGGGTATGGGTATGATGAGAATTATTTAAGCCCGCGGATTGTATACGGTAGTCAGTTTGGGAACCAACCGTAGGGCTGGGAGAATTTTGGTTGGCGTCTGCATCGCTACACTGGAATATGGTACCAGGAGCGACTCATCATTCGCCGTTGGGACATCCAGGGATTTGAAATTTTGGTTGGCGTCTGCATCGCTGCATTGGAATATGGTACTAGGAGCGACTCATCATTCGCCGTTTTTATACCGCGATTGCTCTATAATTTCAGCTTTTCTTATCGCGAAGATCGCGATTGCCCTATCATTTCGGCTTTTTTTATATTTTCATTTCATTTTTTATTTACACATTTTTACACCCCCAGTTTAACGACTTAGAGGTCGATTGTTCCCAATTTAACGACGTGGTGGTCAAATGTTCCCAGTTTAATGACGTAGTGGTCATTTGTTGGAGCCTGGGCTCGATTCTGCAGGAACCATGGACTTCTTTGGCTTAATTGCATAATTGGGCTTTCCGTCATCTAGACCGAGCCGGTGTCGGATGGCAACAACCACGTCATCGTCATGGCTATAAGGCGTATGAGGACTTGTTCCTCTGGGCTCCATCATGTAGACCGTATGGGTTGTGTATCCATCTATCGCATCTTCATTGGTAATGTTACTCATTGGGCTTTTAGCTTGTTGTCTTGGTCCGTTCCTTTTAGAGAAGGGCAGACGACTGAGAGAAGCAGCTTCCCGAAGGGCTTCGGTCTCTATTTATATGAAATTGGCAGACACAGCTTGATTGTTTGCTAACACGCCTTTACACAGTTCTATCTCTCCTGCCTTGTATTGCTTTTCGACCCAATCTTTGAAGACGAAGCAGTCCTCAATGGCATAACCTATCACTCTGTGATAGGGGCAATATTGGTCGTCGGGCATATTCGCTTCTTACGGTCTTTTTGATTCTGGTAATTGTAGACCGTTTCTTAGGGCGTTTTTGAATATTTTATGGACTTTGTCCCTTCTGAAGAAATAGATCTTATCCAGCTTCTCTTTCAGTGGAGATTCTCCTCCCTCTCCGAACACTGGCTTCCGAGGCTGGTTGGCATTAAGCCCGCTCATTCCTCACTTATTTCGGTTAGCCGAAATGTTAAAAGATTCAGTATCGTCGGAATTTCCGTCTTTGCGATTATCGTCCTTTCGGTTTCTTCAGGATCTATTGTTATGTTAGGAATTAGAGGACTCCTGCTTTGAGCGCTCCAACATCTGGACTTTCCCGGTCAGCTCTGGGAATGTTTTGAGACCCGCGGTGCATAGAAACGGGGCCATCCAATTGTTGATATTTTCGATGAGGAGGCCGACAGATTGGTTTTGTTCTATCGGCGGTCCACATTTTACGGAGAGATTGCGCCATTGGGTTATAAAATTCGTGTTGCTTTCGTTGTTCTTTGGCTTGGTCCTTACGAGGTCGGCGATGGTGATCTTATTGCTGACACTCATGAACTTTTATCGAAATAAAAATTCCATTTGGACGAAAGTAGTAACGGAGTCATCCGGATGCTAGCGTATCAGTCGAAAGCGACATCGGTTAAACTATTAACGAACTGGCGGAGGAGAAGCGCATCGTTGCCCCCAGTATTCCCGCATGAGTCTTTAAAGTGGGCGATGTGCTGATTCGCATTTCCCGTCCCATCAAATCTTCCGAATTTGGGGATGACATAGCCGCCAGGAAACTCTACCAGATCATACTGAGCAGGATACGGTCTCCCACTACTGCTGATATCTTTTTGTACTTCGGCTACCAATGTTTTGACTTTGTTGGCAACCAAATCCATAATTTGATCTTGAGTTAGCGGGTTGTTGTCATCGGTAGCCAAGACATTTCCCGAGATGAGATGCGTCCAACTTTCATGCAGCTCTCCCACCTTTGAATTTGAGGGAATAGGCGTCGTCTGCCTCGGGACACCGTTTCGCGGTTCATGAGCGGAGCCCTGCGCTTGATTGGGCGGCTGAAGGCAAGTCGGGCCGTGAGATGTAAGACGACGTTCGTCAGGTCGTCAATTTTTGAGTAGAGCTTGGCCATCTCTTTGTCTTTGTTTCTGAGCTGCTTCTGGAGCTCTTGGAGAAGTTGCTGCTCTACGGTCTTGGGATGGAAGATTGGCTCATTTTCGTTTTCCGAGCCCGACTCCTCATGAACTGAGAGACCTCTCTGCTTATCAGCCTCACTGGAAGAGTTTTCATTACCTTCCAGAGGAGCCTGGTCTTGAAAAGTGGCATGGCATTCACACCAAATTGGATTTGAGATGTGGTGGCCCTATCCTTGCACTTGCTGCAAAGGTTGCCGCTGGGACGCGTGCCCGCAATGTAGACAGTGTGGACCCCAGCCATCTCTTTGTCTTTAGCGGCTGATCTTTCGGACCGTCGTCATGACCCTTCCTCTTCATGAGAGAACGGGCGACTGAAGACGGTTGGTCTGGCTGGGCCCTTAGGTGGCACGGTCTGGATCGCAGATTTTTTTACTCTTGCGGTCATGGCGTTCTTCTGAACTAATTTCAGCGGTTCGAAAGAGTTAAGAGAGCCCTACAGCCGATTCAGTTATTGTTGCGGGGTAACCGTGATCTTAGAACCCCACGAAGTTCAGCCTAGCAGGAGCCCTAGCCCTTTTGTTGGCTTTGTATCTGAGCCTTTTCTGTCTTAGCTTCTCGATTTTGAGGGCTTAGCGGGCATCCGTTTTCCGGGAAGCCATTGTGAGTCGATTGACGGGGAGCTTAGAGAAGATACCCGATCGAGCAGTTGTCAGGGGCATCGCTGGAACTTGCTCGAGACGCGTTATTGCTTTGTTGGTATCGATGGCCTTGCCTCCGGCTGGAGCAACGAAGAGTAGTTCGGAGATAGATTTATGCTTGGGCTGAGGTGCCTTTGATATCACCATATTTGGCCTCATGCCTTTCGAGGCCCGTTTGTTTGTTACTGGAGCTTGAGGAGCAGAGATGGCGTTAGCTGGCACGAACAGAATAGAGCTGAATGGTAGCAGCGGCTCCTCCCATTGTCGCCCGAGACTGGCCGGGAGCACTTCCTAGCGTCCGTCTTCATCGTGTAGGAGTTGGGAGTTGTGTTGAGAGCTGCGATTGTTCTTGGAGACATTTTATTGCGTCCGATGATTGCAGCCAAAAGTTATTAACCTGCAAATAGAAGCATGATTTCAGTACAGGCAATCAATGTATATGTTGATTGAGTTCGCATGGATGTTTAACCCGAAATACGGGAGGAGAGAAAAGGTCCCACCGGGCGTGTCAGAATCTGTAGGGTGTTTTTCAGCACTCCATTGAGATGGGAATACGCGTCGCTTGTCAAGCGTACTACAGATTCCCTCTGTCTAGGGTAGGCCGGGGTCTATTGATTGTGGGGATCCGAATCTCTGGCAGCCGCGGATTAAGCTGCCGTTAATTACCCCTCGCCTTTGGAGCGAGAGAACCTCCGATTGACGGGTCAAACTGGTCATGCGAACTCAATGTGCAGTGTGCGTATGTGTGTCTTGAGCGGTTTTGAATATATCAGGAGCCACGCAGAGTTTACGGGGGTCCCGCTACCCGGATAGCGGGCTGGGGGTCAAGGGGGCTAGCAGCCCCCTTACGGGATGTGGGGCAGCGCCCCATTAGAAATTTTTTCTAACAGGAAACAGTGTTGTGGAGTGTATATATAAAAAAAGGAAAAATAGCGTCCAAAGGACGTATGGGTGCCAACGCCCCACGTGTCCAGCACTCGGGCGCTGGACGCCAGCGCCTCACGTGTTTGGCATGTGGGCGCTAGGCGTCTGTGCCTCAGTGCTCGGCACGCGGGCGCTGAGCGCCAGCAGGAAAAAGGGGCTTAAGCCCCTATACTGAGAGTTGCTCCCAATTGAATTTTGGGGTTAAACTCCTAAAATAGGACAAAGGGACTTAGCCCCTACACTGGGAGTTGTACTCCCGATTGATTTTTGGAGTTGAACTCTTAAAAAGAAAGATTTATTATTTTATAATATATATTATATTATTTTTTTGTGGAGTTAAAACTCCCGAGATATTTTTGAAGATGATGAAAGGGGACCCCTTTCTTCTCCTTTAAGCCCTGAGTTTTCTCTTGAGTCTTGGATCTTCCCAAAGTGGGATTTTTGGGGATAGCTCTCCTTCTTCCTCCTCTTTATTAGCTGGATCTTGGAGAAAGGAGGGTGGGATTTAAAAATCTCTCATTTTGGAGATTTGATGGAAGATCCGCGTTCCCCTTCAAGGGTTGTGTGGTGAAAACCTAATTCTTTTTGGAAAAGGAAAAGTGAAATTCTTGATTTAATTCAAAAAGGGAGAAGGTTTAAGACCTTGAGGAAGGAGAAGGGACACAAAAAACCCTAGCTTTTTGAGGGAATGAATTAATTCTTTTCATTTCATCATCATGTTGCCTTATATAGGCTTACAAATTTATATATAGCCCCTTGGGCTTTACAAAATGTCATTTTTGCCCATCTCATGCCTCATGTGCTCATTTCTTTTGCACATGAGCCACGCGCTTTACAAAAATTTGGCTTTATGCCCATTTATTTTACATTCATGCATGAAAATTACATCAAACTTATTTATTATATAATTTTCTTCTTGGTATGGGGGAGGCCGGCCGCTTCATGTTCCGGCTTGACTTGGGCATGGGCCCACTTGGCCTGGGCTTGGGCTCAATAGGTTTGGGGTTGACTTTGATTTTGATTTGGTCAACCGGGATACAATTTTTGACCCCAACAATGACGTCTACAAATTATGACATCGAAAAGTTTGATGGGAGCAATAGTTTCAGTCTAATGGATATTAAAGATGATGGCGCTGGAACAAGGTGTGCATAAGATTGTTTTTGCGAAAGACAGAGTTCCGGTGACGACCACGGTAATGAAAAGTCTAGAGATGGAGGGCAAAGCTCACAGTTTGATCCAGTTTTCAATAGCCGACAAGGTTCTTTGTGAAGTGGCGCAAGAGACGACAGCGGCGGTATTGTGGAACAAGTTGGAGTTCATCTACATGAAGAAATCTCTTATCGACCGGTTCTATCTAAAGCGGTTTGGGAAGCGCGTAGAGGCTCTTTGGTTCGGATTATACGGAGGGTTCGCTTCGCAAGGGTTCGCAGGATTGTGCAAACCGTAGAGGATTGTGCATCAGTACACCACCTTAGAAGATTCTCGGTTAAATGGCATTGCAAGACGGATGGTTCGAACAGTTAGGAAGAACAGAACTTTACGGCTTATACCTGGTTTTCCGAGAGTTTCGGGCTGGAGCACTATCTGCTGCCGAGTACCTCATCGATAGGTCACCATCGACGGCGGTCGATATGAGAAATCCTTTTGGGTTATGGACTGGGTGGGCATGGAATTACTCAGGGCTTCGTGGAATTCGATGCATCGAGGAACCGAGGGTTGAGAGATGTTCTTTTGTCGGCTTTAGAGGTGAAGTAAAAGGGTATGGGTCATGGTGTTCTGGGCCCAGAGTGGAGTAATCGGCCGAACGACATTCGTTGATTCTGCGATACTTCGAAGACATACTCGGTTAGATGGTGAACAAAAAACTGGTATGCCTCTAAGAGAGGTGGAGTTCGAAGTTCTAGTCCAGGTTATGACAGATGAGGTGGTCGGTACAACGATTTAGGTGGAGAGTCCAGTAGAGCTAGTTGTGCAGAGGCTGAGGACAGTTCGGCGTACAGGAGTGGCTAGGGATAAGTCTTCAAGGCAAGAGGATCGGTGTCACGCCCCACTTCCCAAAATACGGAATACTGGAGGCAATTAGGCCAGCCATGCTCCTACGGTCAAGGAATAATCCTACCGTAGTCGCACTTCGGCTTCTAGCATCACATGGTAATCAGTAAACACAGCACAGAAGTAAAGGAAACATATCACTAGTTTATTACACCAACTTTCATTGTTCACAATTTACAACAGAACGAAAGAAAAGAAACTACTAACCAAGTGCGAATACAAGGTTGATTTATGGAAAGCGGTAAAGTACTGAACGCACGACCGTCTAGATCTCTGCGAGCTCGAAGGGTAGGTCTGACTCATGAATCTGGTCCTCTTCAAACTCTGAGCATGCATACTCAGGTCGTCAGGGCGACACAATAGCAATATTATAATAATAACGATGCAAGGAAATAAAGTAAAAATGGTGGGGACAATAAATGCAGGTAATTGGTATGCCATTAAACAATGCAATGTATGATCTGTGTCCCTATCGGTCCCTAAATCATTTTTTGAAATCGAGCTGTGGAAAGGAATGAACATGTTTAACGAGGGTCTCGTACGTATCCGAGACTACGACCCACTGTTTCCCGGGACATAACCCTGTCAGCCGGACCGCTAGGCCCAAACCTAATATATATAAGAGTCGATGTTCGAATGATCATCCTCTAAAACACTGATCTCACTAAATACAAGTTCCTTTCCTCTTCGATTTCCCCCTTTTTTTTTCCAGGTTTCAATATCTATGAGTATGGGCTAGTTGTGAACAAGTACGCATCAATAACACTGGTTTATTCGCTATTCACTGTATTGTTCACTGTCACGAATCGTTCACTTTCACTGGCGTACTCGACACATCTAACTGATACTCTTCACTTTCGAAAATGCACTATTCACCGAAAATTCACAAGGACGTTCACTATCACTAGAGGTATTGCAGTCGGGTAAAAATGTGAATCATGCCGCTAAACAATTTGTTTGCAAACTAGTCATTATGCGTCTTATGAACTTATATATATCGTATTAAATCATACGTTCAGAATTAAGTAAAATGATACAAAAGCGGTAATAAGTAAACTTAGTCAGCAGTTCAACGAAATTAGTTTCAAGTCAATCGGGTTTCGGGTTTGCAAATTACAGTCGTTCATTTTAAGGGTCTCCGGCTGGAGGTTCGGTTCCTGAACTGAAAGTCCATTTCGTGACACGGTTTTCACCTTGTTGGGATCAAAATTAGGCGACGCTACAGTTGGATAATATTTAGGTTTATCAGTTAGGTTTCCAACGTTCCAGACGGATCGATAATATCCGCTGTGTGCTGGGAGTTATGTATTGTTTAATATCGGGATATACGTTCTGTCCCTGCTTGGGACCGCAATACATACCGGCGGTTTAAAATGTGATTAAAATAGTAAACGAAGGCAAAACGAACGAAACCATTTCCAATAGTTAACAGATTTATCTTCGCTGCGGTATAGGGTTTCACATAATACCATCTTCACACAAAGACATAAAAGCATTTCTAATCAAGTGTTGTCATGCAGTGCTGCTCTGGACTGCAGTCCAGTGCAGCACTCCCGACCAGTCTCCGTAATCGTTATAAAATAGGAACAGATTATAACCTATATAGGGTTCTAGTTCATCGAGTCGGCTTCGATATGAGCCATCGAACACTACATTCCGTTGTGTAACCAATTTATTATGATTTTCCCAATATTCAGGTACGGAAGTTTTCAGATTCGACGGATCTAAATGGGGATGACATTTCACGGCGTTAAAGTCCGTATTTTCAAGCCAACTCTTAACACAGTATTCGTTATCACTGGGGTAATCTGTCATGCTTAATTTCCGTCATTTTAAGAGGGTTTTCAGATTATGGTTGACATCGAACACTTATAATAACGTTTGATTCGCAACCGAAATGAATACACTATAGCATGTAGCAAGTGTTTGAACTTACCCGACGACGATCGTTGGTCACCAAGGCGATGATGGCGGTCCGGTACTGGACGTGGTGGTGATACGAGCGTGGCACGGGATCGAGCTCGGCTAGGGAACACGATGATGACACCGCGGCTCGGCTTGGGCGTGGAGCTCGGGTGTAGCGATGGATCTGACGAGGTGGGGAGCTCGGCGAGGGGGTGTGCAGGCGGGGGTGCTCGGGGAAAGTCGAGGTTGGGGATCTTCTCGTCGGGAAGAAGGGGAGAGGTGGAAGATGAGGTGGCGGCGAGGGCGTGGTGACGATGGAGGTCGGAGCTCCGGTGACGAGGGCAGCGAGGGTCGCATGAGGTCGGGGTGATGGGTTCTCTGCAGTTGCAGTAGGTCTCGTCGGAGGTAAAGGGGAGAGGGAGACGAGGAGGTCGGTGAGATGAGAGAGTCGATAGCCGATGACAACGAGGGCGTCGGCGACGATGGGTGCAGCGATGGGTGCAGTCGTGCAGGGTTTTCTTGGGTTGGGGTCACGACGTCGGTTTGCGCGAAAGGAGAGGTGAGAAGGTCGACGCCGTGGGTTAGGCGGTCGTGGCGACGGCGATGACGCGAGCGCGTGGGTGCGTGGGTTCTTGGGTCGTGAGGTTTGCAGTTGGGAAGAGAGGGAGAGTGGGAGTTTTCTTTTCGAGAAGAGAGAGATGAGTGATCGTTGGGGGTCTTGTAGGGGCAGAAGAGAGAGACGAGGTTGAGGGTGGAGGTGAGGTGAGGTGAGAGCAGGTGACATGGGGGTTCGGGTGTGGGTTCTTCGTAAGGGAGAGGGAGAATGTGATGAGAGTGGGAAAGAGAATGAGGGTGGAGGTGAGGTGAGGGCAGGCGACGTGGGGGCTCGGGCGTGGGCGCGATCGTCGTGGCATGCGCGGGGTAGCCTCAGAGGGAAAATGGCGGGAAAGAAACGAGCGAGGGAGGAAGAAGTGGGGGGGTGAGCGGGGCGGGTCTCGTAGGTTAGGTTTGGGTTTAGAAATTAGGATTTGTTTAGGGTTAAGTAATAATAAAAATATTTTAAAAATGTGTAAAAATTCTAGGAAAAAATCTGAAAAATACAGAAATAAATATACGGACGCCGGGGATTTACATCATGCCCTCCTTACAAAAATTTCGTCCTCGAAATAAAAAACGAAAATAACGGAACAACACTACACAAACAGATGTGGAAAACATGCACGGATGTCCTTGAGTTCCCCGGTAGACTCTCCTGAAGAACGACCGCCCTAAGACACTCGAACTAAAGGAATAATTTTGTTCTTCAGCACCTTCTCTCTACGGTCGAGTATAGTAGTAGGCCGCTCCACAAAGGTTAAATCGGCACCCAAAGTCAACTCAGAATGATCGAGAATATGACTGTCGTCTCGAACGTAGCGCCGTAACCGTGACACATGAAATGTGTTGTGTACGTCCGCTAACGATGGGGGTAAGGCAAGACGGTAAGCCACTTCCCCTGCTCGCTCCAATACCTCGAATGGTCCGATGAATCGGGGACTGAGTTTCCCGCGACTTCCTAACCTGATAACACCGTGGGTAGGCGAAATCTTCATAAACACATGATCTTCGGCCTTGAATTTTAGCGCTCTCCTGCTGGCATCCGTCCAACTCTTCTGTCGGTCTTGAGCCGTCTTAATCCGCTGTCTGATCATCTGGACCTTGTCAATCGTCTGAACAATAAGTTCAGGGCCCCGTAATCTTCGCTCGCCTAGGTCATCCCAACAAACAGGGGATTGACATTTCCGTCCGTAAAGTGCTTCGAATGGAGCCATCTGGATGCTAGCTTGGAAACTGTTGTTATAAGAAAACTCCACCAGATGAAGGTGATCCTCCCAAGAACCCTGGAAGTCTAGCATGCAAGCCTTCAACATGTCCTCGAGCGTCTGAATAGTACGCTCGGACTGTCCGTCCATCTGTGGATGGTAAGCCGTGCTGAACTTGAGACGTGTACCAGACTCTCCTGTAAGATCTTCTAAAAGTGTGAAACAAATCTGGTGTCTCGATCTGACACTATACTGACCGGAACTCCGTGAAGTCGCACTACCTCTCGCATGTATTTCTCCGCAAGCGACTCTGTCGACTGTCCCACCCGGAAGGGTATAAAGTGTGCAGCTTTCGTATGACGGTCGACGATAACCCAAACGACGTTGTTTCCCCTTGGTCTCCGTAGTAAGGCAGTCACAAAATCCATAGTAATGTGCTCCCACTTCCACTCGGGTATCGGAAGCGGTTGCAACAATCCCACTGTTCTATGGTGTTCTGCCTTTACTTGCTGGCATACCAAGCACTTGGATACAAACCGTGCAATCTCTCGCTTCATCCCGTTCCACCAATAGTGTTGCTTCAGATCTCGATACATTTTCGTGTCTCCCAGATGCACAGAATAAGCCGAACTATGAGCCTCAGCTAGTACTTCTTCTCGAACATCCCCTTGGGAACGCAGAGTCTGCTACCGAATCTCAGAGAACCGTCTCGATGTATGAGTAAGTCTGCCCTCGGTCCGGCTTCCACCTGCTTTCTGAACTTCTGCAATCGAGGATCATCAGCTTGCGCAGCCTTAATGCGATCTACAAGAGAAGACTGCACATGTAACTGCCAAAACTGCCTGATTGCGCTCGGTGTAACAACCTCTAGTTCGAGCTTATGAAAATCCTCAATGATGCTCCTCTGACTGGTCAACATCATGACCGCTGGCTTGCGACTGAGAGCGTCGGATACGACATTTACCTTTCCCGGATGATACTGTAAGTCTAAGTCGTAGTCCGCAATTAATTCTAGCCATCGGCGTTGCCTCATATTCAGTTCTCTCTGAGTGAACACATATTTCAGACTCTTGTGATCCGTGTACACTTCCACCTTTTCGCCTAACAAGTAATGTCTCTAGATTTTCAATGCGAAAACCACTGCGGCTAACTCTAAGTCGTGTGTTGGGTAGTTCCTCTCGTGATTCTTCAGCTGTCGTGAGGCATAAGCAACTACCCGACCGTGCTGCATCAGGACGCGGCCCAAACCTTTCCCCGAAGTATCGCTGTGTATCTCCAAACCACCTGAATTATCTGGCACTGTAAGGATAGGTGCCGTGGTCAATTTCTGCTTCAGTATCTCAAAAGCCCGACTACATTCCTCCGTCTATACGTACGGTACTTCTTTCCGTGTCAGCTTTGTCAAAAGTTCAGCGACTCGTGCAAAGTCTTGAACGAATCGCCGATAATATCCTGCCAATCCCAGGAAGCTTCTGATCTCGGCCACTGACTTCGGTGTCGGCCAATCCCTAACAGATTCTATCTTCGCTGGGTCCACTGAGATGCTTTCGCTCGAAACGTGTCCCAAGAACTGCACTTTGTTGAGCCAGAACTCACACTTGCTCAATTTTGCGTATAGCTTCTCTTCCCGAAGAATTTGTAGTACCGTTCGCTATTGTTCGGCATGCTTATCTCGGGTCTTAGAGTGATAGCTCGAACGAAGATCCAGCTTCGAAAGACTAGTATGTCGTCGATGAATACAACGACAAACGTGTCCAAGTATTTCGCAAATACCCTATTCATCAGATCCATAAATATAGCTAGAGCATTGGTAACACCGAACGACATCACAAGAAACTCATAATGCCCGTATCGGGTCCTGAAAGCCGTCTTGCATATATCTTCGGCCGTTACTCTGATCTGGTGATAGCCCGAACGAAGATCCAGCTTCGAAAGACTAGTATGTCGTCGATGAATACAACGACAAACGTGTCCAAGTATTTCGCAAATACCCTATTCATCAGATCCATAAATATAGCTAGAGCATTGGTAAATGGTTCATGTGGTATGGAGTGTGTATCAACGAAATGTGCAGATATGAAACAGTGTGATGCTCCAGAATCAAACAGTACTCTAGCTGACATAGAATGAACGAGTAGAATACCTGTAACAACATCACCTGAAGCCTCTACCTGCTTGGCGGTCAAGATGAAATCCCGTCCTTGACCGCGGCCTGTGTTGGTTTGCCTCTGTTCTAGTGACTTCTGCTGCTGCGGTCCAGATCCTCCCTGTAGCTCTGTTCGCTGAGGGCAACCATTAACCCGGTGCTGGTTGAATCCGCAAATCAAACACTGCCCCTTGGCACGGCGACAGTCCTTCTAGGTGTACACGTCCCTGTGACAATGGTCGCAGACTAAGGCTTTACTCTATGGATGCTGCTGGGGCACCTAGGGACGCTTCATCTGCTTCGTCCTTGGCCTGTGAATTGGTATGACCCCTTAGGACGATGTGCGAGTACGCGATGGAACTACTGGGGGCTTCCTATCACTCGAGCTGGGCCTCTGAACTACTGAGTACTCTGTGAATTTATTGATTAGCTTCTCCCGAATTCGTGCAGCGTTGAGCACCTACGCGAAAGTCTGCAACTCGAGTGACGTAATCAATTGTTGCAGCTCAAAGTCAAATCCCTGTAAGAAACGCCTGGCCCTGGTGGCCTCTGAAGCGACCATATACGAAGCGAATTGGTTCAGACGGTTGAATTCTGCCGCATACATGTCAACGGGGCGGCCATTCTGCTTCAGTAAGATAAATCTTTCTTCCATCTCTACCTTGGCGGTGGGAGGAAAATAGTGGTCCAAGAAACACTATTTGAACTTGCTCCACTCGATCGGCCCATCAAGTTTGCTCTCTTTGACGGACCACCAGGTATGGGCTTCGTCCTCCAGCTGGATCTTTATCACATTCACCTTCTCTTCATCGGGTACCCGTGCGGCCGTCTGTAGGTTCTCCACATTGACCAGCCATTGTTCGGCCTTGAGTGGTTCGGCTAGTCCCGTAAACACAGCTGGGTGTAACCTCCGGAAATCCGACGCGGTGCCAGTCCTGGCAGAAATAGCTGGTGTAGTGGTGCCCTCTGGGGCGGTAATGAGAGCGGAGGATCCGCCAATGCGGTAATTGCCCTGAGTCCTTCGGTAAGTAGGTCCGTCTTTCTCTCTTGGGCTTCCGCGAGGGTTGCCAGTGCAGTCAGGATCCTTTCCGTGCGGTCCTGAGAACTAGAGACCGAGGAGAGGTCGTTCGGGAAAGTCATGTCACTGGAAAATTAGATGGACGGATCAGATTAGATACCCAGATGAAAGTGAAAGACATTGAAGTGAAAAATAATATAATAAAGCGTAGTTAATGTTATCCCTTAATACTTCAACCTGGCTCTGATACCAGCAAAACCATGTCACGCCCTGCTTCCCAAAATACGGAATACGGGAGGCGACTAGGCCAACCATACTCCTACGGTCAAAGAATAATCCTGTCGTAGTCATACTTCGGCTTCTAGCATCACATGGTAATCAGTAAACACAATACAGAAGTAAAGGAAACACATCACTAGGTTATTACATCAACTTTCATTGTTCACAATTTCCAACAGAACGAAAAAAAGAAACTACTAACGAAGTGCGAATACAAGGTTGATTTATGGAAAGAGGAAAAGTACTGAACGCACGACCGTCTTGATCTCTGCGAGCTCGAAGGTTAGGTCTGACTCCTGAATCCGGTCATCTTCAAACTCTGAGCATGCATACTCAGGTCGTCAGGACGACACAATAGCAATATTATAATAACAACAACGAGGCAAGGAAATAAATTAAAAATGGTGGAGACAATAAATGCAGGTAATTGGTATGCCATTAAACAATGCAATGTATGATATGTGTCCCTATCGGTCTCTAAGTCATTTTTTGAAATCGAGTTGTGGAAATGAATGATCATGTTTAACGAGGGTCTCGTACGTATCCGAGACTACGGCCCACTGTTGCCTGGGACTTAACCCTGTCAGCCGGACCGCTAAGCCCAAACCTAATATATATAAGAGTCGTTGTTCAAATGATCATCCTCTAAAACACCGACCTCGCTAAATACAATTTCCTTTCCTCTTCGATTTCCCTCCTTTTTTCCCAGGTTTCACAATCTATGAGTATGTGCTAGTTGTGAACAAGTACGCATCAATAACATTGGTTTATTCGCTATTCACTGTATTGTTCACTGGCACGAATCGTTCACTTTCACTGGCGTACTCGACGCATCTAAACCGATACTCTTTACGTTCGACAATGCATTATTCACCGAAAATTCATAAGGACGCTCACTATCACTAGAGGTATTGTAGTCGGGTAAAAATGTGAATCATGCCGCTAAACAATTTGTATGCAAACTAGTCATTATGCGTCTCATGAACTTATATAAATCGTATTAAATCATACGTTCAGAATTAAGTAAAATGATACAAAAGCAGTAATAAGTAAACTCAGTCATCAGTTCAACGAAATTGGTTTCAAGTCAATCGGGTTTCGGGTTCGCAAATTACAGTCGTTTCATTTTAAGTGTCCCCTGCTGGAAGTTCGGTTCCTGAACTGAAAGTCCATTTCGTGATACGGTTTTCACCTTGTTAGGATCAAAATTAGTCGACGCTACATTTGGATATTATTTAGCTTTATCAGTTAAGTTTCCAACGCTCCAGACGGATCGATAATATCCGCTGTGTACTGAGAGTTATGTATTGTTTAATATCGGGATATACGTTCTGTCCCTGCTTGGGACCGCAATACATACTGACGGTTTAAAATGTGATTAAAATAGTAAACGAAGGCAAAAACGAACGAAACCACTTTCAATAGTTAGTTAACAGATTTATCTTCGCTGCGGTATAGGGTTCCGCATAATATCATCTTCACACAGAGACATAAAAGCATTTCTAATCAAGTGTTGTCATGCAGTGCTGCTCTGGACTGCAGTCTAGTACCGCACTCCCGACCAGTCTCCGTAATCGTTATAAAATAGGAACAGATTATAACCTATATGGGGTTCTAGTTCGTCGAGTCGGCTTCGATATGAGCCCTCGAACACCACATTCCGGTGTGTAACCAATTTATTATGATTTCCCCAAAATTCAGGTACAGAAATTTTCAGATTCGACGGATCTAAATGGGGATGACATTTCACGGCGTTAAAGTCCGTATTTTCAAGCCAACTCTTAACACAGTATTCGTTATCACTAGGGTAATCTGTCATGCTTAATTTCCGTCATTTTAAGAGGGTTTTTAGGTTATGGTTCACATCGAACACTTATAATAACGTTTGATTCGCAACCGAAACATTTTCAAGATGATTCTTTCTTTGTCGAGACGTGAATACAGTATAGCATATAGCAACTGTTTGAACTTGCCTGACGACGATCGCTGGTCATGAAGGCGATGATGGCGGTCGGGTACTGGACGTGGTGGTGACACGAGCGTGGCGCGACGCGGGAGTGGGCCCGATGGTGGTGTGGTGCCGGGGAGTGGGTGCTGTCGTGGCATGAAGGTGGGTACGGCGCGATGCGGGAGTGGGTCCGATGGTGGTGTGGTGTCAGGTACAGAGTAGGTGCTGTCGTGGCACGAAGGTGGGCACGACGCGATGCGGGAGTGGGTCCGATGGTGGTGTGGTGCAGGGGTTGAGCTCGGCTAGGGGACACGATGATGGCACGGCGGCTCGTCTTGGGCGTGGAGCTCGGGTGAAGCGACGGATCCGACGAGGTGAGGAGCTCGGCGAGGGGGTGTGCAGGCGGGGGTGCTCGGGGAAAGTCGAGGTCGGGGATCTTCTCGTCGGGAAGAAGGGGAGAGGAGGAAGATGAGGTGGCGGTGAGGGCGTGGAGACGATGGAGAGGTCGGAGCTCCGGCAGCGAGGGTCGCAGGAGGTCGGGGTGATAGGTTCTCTGCAGTTGTAGTAGGTCTCGTCGGAGGTGAAGGGGAGAGGGAGACGAGGAGGTCGGTGAGATCAGAGGAGTCGATGGTCGATGACGACTAGGGCGTCGGCGACGAGGACTGAGGCGACGATGGGTGCAGGCGTGCAGGGTTTTCTTGGGTTGGCGTCGCGACATGGGTTTGCGCGAGAGGAGAGGTGAGAAGGTCGACGCCGTGGGTTAGGCGGTGGTGGCGACGACGATGATGCGAGCGCGTGGGTGCGTGGGTTCTTGGGTCGTGAGGTTTGCAGTTGGGGAGAGAGGGAGAGTGGGAGTTTTCTTTTCGAGAGGAGAGAGATGAGTGATCGTCGGGGGTCTTGTAGGGGGAGAAGGGAGAGACGAGGTCGAGGGTGGAGGTGAGGTGAGAGCAGGCGACGTGGGGGTTCGTGTGTGGGTTCTTCGTAGGGGAGAGGGAGAACGTGATGAGAGTGGGAGAGAGAGAACGAGGTCGAGGGTGGAAGTGAGGTGAGGGCAGGCGACGGGTTCGGGCGTGGACACGATCGTCGCGGCGTGCACGAGGGAGCCGTGGAGGGAAAATGGCAGGAAAGAAACGAGCGAGGGAGGAAAAAGTGGGGGGAGGGGGTGAGCGGGTCGAATCGGGTAGGTTAGGTTTGGGTTTTAGAAATTAGGATTTGTTTAGGGTTAGGTAATAATAAAAATATAATAAAAATGTGTAAAAATTCTAGGAAAAAATCTGAAAAATACGAAAATAATATACGGACGCTGGGGATTTACAATCGAGTCCGGCTGAAAGTCTGCATGTTTGATTCGTGGTATGGAGAGTGTCATTGATGGGGAGTTGCGTTGGTTGCAGCAAAGTATCGAGCAGGTTCTAGCTCGGTATGGGATGAAGAAGACTTAGCTGTGTCTTCTCACTTTAAGGCGTACTTCATGCTTTCAGCGATGTTATCACCAGGGTCAGATCCAGACAGAGATCACGTGTCTTTAGTGTCATATGAGAGTGTAGAGGTTGGTGTGTGATGCACGCGACCAGGTATTGCACAGACAGTTGGATCTGTCAGCAGATGGACTATTATGAGCGGAGAGCATTGGTAGGCTGTGAAGTGGATCCTGAGATACTTGAGAGATAGTGAAAGGTTCGGCTCGTCATTCAGCAGAAGCAGTGTTGATGAGTGCATCGTGACCGGGTATGGTGATATGGGCAGATGGAGGCCGACGACGGGTTACATATTAGGCACGGATGCAGCGCCAAAGAGATGGACGTTTCAGTCCGGTATCGCATATCAATGATGGAGGCAAATTTGACAACCGTCTTGAAGGCGGTTAGGAATGCCATCTATTTGCAGAGATTGTTGGGTTTGGGAGAGCCAGAGGAGGTGTGAGTGTTCTTCTTGGATGCTGAGGAGAAGGTGATCTTTTACGGATTGATACCCTAGAGGATCCAGCAGACGCGTTTCAGATGGTTCCGGTGCAAATTTAAGTTTTGCCTAGTAGATTGTTAAGGTGCCTTCGAGCACAAGGCGACGGGAACAGAGTTTCAAGATGTTGAGAAGGTGTAGAGATTATGGTGAATTTGAATTAATGTGGAGATTGTTAAATTTGATTTGAATTTGGATTAGTTATGGATTGGTTAGGATTTAAATCTAATCTCTAGATTAAATTCATATTTATCTTTAGCTTAAATATGAATTTATGTGCTATTATTTATTTATCCTATAAATAGAAGGCTTTCTCTAAGTTTTTTTGATGTATCCATAATTCTCTAATAAGCTAGGATTATATTTAGAGTGGAAGAGGCGGCCAAGCGCGGTCGTAGATAGAGAGGTTTTGTAAGAGTGTGTTTCTTTCTAACGGAGGGTGAGCAGTCGGTGTAATCTCTTGTAATTCTTTCTCATGGTGGAGGTTCTCGTCGCGGTTTGCAGGATTAGATGCTAGTTGCACCGAACCGGGGTAAATCTTGTGTGTTTTTGTTGGTGTGTTCTTTTCGTGTGATTTGATATTCGTCAGATAATCCTTTTTAATCTACCTTAAAACAACGGTCTGGGATTTCCGCTGCATACAAATACGTAATCCTTACAACATTTGCTAGTGCAAGACTGTCGCTGCTAATCAACCCTTTTTACCTTACCTGGATAGTTCCATTTTGTGTGTTAGGCTTATTGAGTATCGCAATTCTTGCAGAGCCCTTTTGGTTTTCATATCCTGAGAATGTTTTAAGCCGTCTCTAGCTTGCTTGAGGTGAAATTATTACGACTACTTAGTTATTTCATGTCTAATTCTGATTGTGGGAGGGATGATCTTTCAGTACAACCACTGAGATGAAAAGATCCCGTTAATGGCACTTACTGATTACTTGTGCTTGCCTGTTCTATGCATTATTATTTCTTTAAAGTAGGAATTCTGTTCTGCTCACAAAAAGAAAAAGAAAAAAAGTGTTTACTGTATTTTTTGGGTAATGTTCTTTGCTCACATAAGAGTAGGAAGGTTAGTTGAACACTGTTATAATTTGATCGAAGTTCTTAGGATCATGAGTTGCTGTGTTGCCGGATGGTGGATTCCTGTTCAGGCAGGAGATTGATTCCTGATACCTTGCATTATGGAGAAACTATACTCGGATTTCTCCTGTATAACTTTTTTTGACAACGGAATGCCAACTGCATCTTATTGAAATACCAACTGGATAGCGCCACAAGACACAGCCACACAAAACTGCTTTTGCTATAACCATCACAAGGTTTTTTTTGGTTTTTTTTCCCATTTGGATAGCAGTGTGGTGTAGGACCTTCGATCTTGATAACAGCATGTTAATGCCTCCCAAAAGGGCATATCAACAAAAAATACCAAGCCACAACCATTTACTTTCTTATTTCTTTCGTTTGATTCCCTGTAATGGTATAGGACTAAACTGCTTTCTTGTATTTTATTTGATAAGATTTGTTGCAAGCTACCTGCTTGTTATATAGTTAAGCCAAATGCTTTGGTTTATCATATAAAAATATCAAATGACAAGCTACAGGTAGCTTATTCACTTCAACGCCGTAACTGAAATATCAATTTGTTATTTGTGTTTAGAATCCGCAGAAGCTACCTTCCATGGGAAATGATGAAACAGTGACTTCTTCCAAACCTGACAAAGCATCATCACCTGCGCAGGTGAAAATTCCAACTCTTTTTTCATTATTTTAGATATTAAAATTCTTATTCGTAAATAAACTCAAATATCGGTTTAATGGTTGCTATGCTACGTTTGCATTGTGGTATTTTTGGAACCTTTGTTATCAGTTTGTATTGAAGTTCACTTGAAGAACCATGGAAGCAAATTGTTTCAATTAAATTCTGAAAGAAGGCATTACTGTTATCTGTACACATAACCATACTTGTTTTATTCATTTGTTTTATTGTTGTTTGTCTATTCATGACCTTGATTCTCACTTTCCTGTTAACAAGAGCAACCTGTTCATCCATATCCTGATGGGACAGCTATGCAGGTCGGTTGCTGGATGTTGCGAATAAGGCAATCACAAAGCACAAATCAAACGATAAAGAGAAGAAGAAACAATTCACAGGCAAGATGAAAATATGATAATTTACTACAAAACAAATAGACGAAGGCGAAGCTTTATTAATAATCCAAATACGAAGGAGTACAAATCGATGGAGAAAACATAAATCCCCCTCAAACCCTAGATCTTTCACAAAAACAATGAGTTCTCACCAATAATCAAATTGACATCCTGTCTAGGTCTAAAATAAACTATCATATATATAGCATACAAAAAATATTCCCTAAAAACTAATTTCCTAACTAAAGAAATTTCGCATCGGGCCCGAGGGCCCGACGACAGACGTCTGTCTTTTGTGAGCAGACGTATGTCAGAGTATATCCAGAAATATGAACTCTCTGTCTAGGCCTACAGACGTCTGTAAGGTATTTACCGAAACTCCAGAATTAACAGAGCGAGGCAAACGTCTGGCACAGACGTCTGCACAGACGTCGGCACAGACGTCGGTCCTGGAGGAAACTTCAAATCTGCTTCGTGACAACGCCGGATCAAATAGGGAAATCAATAAGGATGAATGTGAGCCACACATAACAAATCTCTACCGTCTCTCGCAT
This sequence comes from Agapanthus africanus, assembly GCA_030015575.1. Lineage (NCBI taxonomy): Eukaryota > Viridiplantae > Streptophyta > Magnoliopsida > Asparagales > Amaryllidaceae > Agapanthus > Agapanthus africanus. The sequence goes on along the minus strand of CM057348.1, from coordinate 104,238,422 downwards.
TCCACAAACTCCATCAAAATAATAATAGCTCTACCTTCACCTTAAAACCCCTTAAGGGCTGAATGAGTGTTACGCACTCCAATTAAGTTTAAGCAACAATTGAAAAAGATTTCGTCAACAAGTCGGCCGGATTATCCATTGTGCCAATCTTCTTCACTACAATCTCTTCTTTCTCAACGATCTCCTGCACAAACGAGTACCTTACGTCGATGTGCTTCGTTCTATCATGATGCATCTGATCTTTCGTCAAGTGATTAGAGCTTTGGTTATCACGGTAGACTATTATGGTATCTTTTGGAATACCAAGTTCCTAAAATAGGCTCTTCAACCATATCGCCTCCTCAATGGCCGCAATAACGGCCATATACCCCGTCTCCGTCGTAGACAACGCTACCATAAGCTGCAAAAAAGCACGCCGACTAATGGAACATCCTCCCAAGGAGAACACATAACCAGTGATCGATCTGCGTCTGTCAAGATCACCAGCATAGTCGGAGTCGCTGAATCCAACCAAATTGTCTTCGTTCCTTCCAAACGCTAAACTCACATCAGACATACCTCGCATGTATTGTAATATCCATTTCACCGCCTGCCAACGGTTTTTGCCAGGAGATGCTATATAGCGACTAACAACATTAACGGTGTGTGAAATGTCGGGTTGTGTACAAATCATGGCACATATAATGCTACGCACCGCATTCGTACATGTAACATTCGACATATATCTAATCTCATCCTTTGTCTGCGGCGATGAACGAGCTGAAAGCTTAAAATGACCTGCCAACGGAGTACTTACAGATTTAGCGTCTGCCATACCAAAACGCTCCAAAACTTTATAAACATATCGTTGTTGACACAATTATAGTTTTCCTCCTTTGCGATCTCGCCTGATTTCCATACCAAAAATTTTCTTGGCTGCTCCAAAATCCTTGGTCTTAAATTTTCCTTTCAACCGTTCCTTCAAAATCTTAATATCAACCGTATATCTTGCTGCTATGAACATATCATCAATATAAAATAGCAAATATATGAAAGAGCTATCGGCGAGCTTCTTCATATAGACACAACTGTCGTCCATACTTCTCATAAACCCAACTCCATGAAGGAGTCGACTTCTTATACCATTGTCTAAGTGACCGCTTCAAACCATAGAGAGATTTCTCTAGCAAGCAAACGTGGTCTTCTTTTTCTTCAACTTCAAAACCTTCAGGCTATTGCATGTAGATTTCTTCACCAAATCACCGTGCAAGAAAGCGGTCTTTCACATCGAGCTGCTCAAACTCCAAATCTTGTATAGCTTCCAAACCGAGTAAGACACGAATAGATGTGTGCTTAACAACCGGAGAAAATACTTCAGTGAAGTCAACTCCCCGCATCTGCGAGTAGCCTTTAGCTACCAACCGTGTCTTGTACCTTGTATCAAGCACCCTTGGTCACTTTTCTTCTTGAAAACCCACTTGCAGCCAACAATGTTCTTTCCTCGTTCGGGCTTCATGTTTGGTTCTTGTGAAGATACTCAATCTTTTCATTCATAGCGACTAGCTAACGAACTGCTTCATCGGATGAGATGGCTTCTTTATAGTTTGTCGGCTTGCTACTATCAACTGTCTCTGTAACAAACAGCGCATACGCCACTAGGTCATCATAGCCATACCCCAATGGCGGTCTAGTGTCTCTCCTCTGTTGGTCACGAGCGAGTAAATACGCCTCGTGCGATTGCTCATCTTAAGCTTTTTTAGACGATGGTAAAGGAGAGATCTCCTGCTAACCCGAAATATCACCGTCAATATGAACTCTTGGTCCATCCTTCTTCGAATCGTCTTCAACTGGAGATTCCTTGTTCGGATTCAACATAGCAGATTCATCAAAAGTCGCAGCTCTACTAATCATAAATTTAGGCGATGATCCGAACACCACGACCTATAACTCTCAACGTTGGCAGCATAACCGAGAAATATACATTTCTTTGCTCGAGGATCCAATTTTCCTTCACGGCAATGTACATAAGCAGGACAACCAAACATCTTAAGTGTTGAATAATCAGCGTGTTTTCCCGACCATACCTGCTCCGGTGTCTTACAACCTAGTAATGTATGAGATGACCGATTCACATTATAACACGCCGTATCTACCGCTTCTGTCCAAAACTCCTTTCTGAGCCCTCCATTGGACATGCACCGCTCTGTCCAAAAGAGTCCGTTTCATTCGCTTTGCAACTCCATTTTACTGTGGTGTGTAGACAACGGTATGATGCCGAACTTTCCCTTCGTTTTTGCAGAAATTGTTGAAATCTCCAAAGCAAAATTCTAACCCGTTGTCCGTCCTCAGTCTTTTGATCTGCTTCTCTGTCTGCTTCTCAAGTAACGTCTTCTATTGCTTGAATATAGTAAACACGTCACTTTAGTGTTTCAAGAAGCAGATCCAAATTTTTCTTAAAAAATCATCAATGAAGGTAAGCAGATGGTTGGCATCGCTTCCTTTAGAAGCAACTGGAGAGAGTCCCCAAAGATCCGAATGGATTTAATCTAGAGTTCCTTTCGTATTGTGCACCGCCGAACTGAAACTAACCCGCTTTTGCTTTTCAAAGACGCAATGTTCACAAAATTTCAGTTTCGTCGTACCTCACCAAGTAGACCCTGATTCAACAACTCGGACAATCCTTTCTCACTCGTATGACCGAGTCTCATGTGCAATAATCTGATAGTTTCCGAATCAGTCATAGTTTTGGATGATGAAATCACCACCAATCCGGAAGTCAAACCCTGTAATGAATACAAGGACCCCCCTCAAGCATTTCATCACAACGAGTGCACCTTTGGTTACCTTCAAAACTTCACATTTAGCCGAAAATCTGCAACCCTTGTTGTCGAGTGCACCTAAAGAGATGTTGTTCCTCAAGTCAGGTACGTGCCTGACTTCTTCCAATATCCTCACAACACCATCGAACATCTTGATTTGGATTGTCTTTGTCAATAGCTCGGCACGAGCTATTGTTGTCCATCAAAACCACTTCATCATCAACGTACTCGTACGTGGTGAACAAATCCCTATTAGGAGACATGCGGTAAGAACAATCTGAATCCATGATCCACTCGTTCTTGGATCGCTGTGTGTTGTCGAGGACCACAAGATCTTCCGCTATACACGCCTCAGCCGAAGACTCCTTTTTGGATTTCTCTTCCTGCTTCTGCTTGTTCTATAAGTTAAAGCAATCGACCTTAAAGTGCCACTTCTTACAATAATTGCAGGTCACATTCTTAGTCTTGGACTTTGGCCACGATTTCTTTCTATTTGCTTCCGAATCTCTCTTCTCTGCGTGCCTTTTAATAAATAAGCCAGACGATGAACCATCCACTTCGGTGGAAGTCAACTCATTCATCAAATTCATCTTGACATCATTGATTGAGATCGTATCTCGTACATAAACCACGGTGTCACGGAAGTACTTATATGAGAGCGGTAATGAACACAACAAAAGAAGAGCCCGATCATCATCAATCTTAATGTCGATCTTACCCATATCCGTAATGATTGTATTAAACTCACCAGCATGAGATTTTATTGAAGAGCCTTCTGACATGCGAAGTGTGTAGAGACGCTGCTTCAACATGAGTCGATTCGTGAGGGATTTTCTTAAATATAACTCCTCCAATTTATTCCATAAATCAGCCGCCGTTTTCTCCACCAAAACATCTTGTAGTCCTTCGTTCGTCTGACATAAGTGGATAGCCGTGAGGGAATTTTTATCCATCTCTTTCCAAGCTTCCTCCGTCATGGTGGAAGACTTCTATTTCTCATGGATTGCCTTTTTCAAATTGTTTTGAGTCAAAACGGCAACCACACGGACTTGCCACAAACAGAAACTCATATTCCCCTCGAACTTCTCGATCGTCGGAGATATGATGTGGGATCAAAATATCTTGAGTACTAACGAACCCTAAAGTTCAAAATCACTATCTAAGAAAGTGGGGAAGAGGACGTAGTTGTCGTTATCCACCGTTGACCTAGATCGCAAAATCAAAAGACCTAATGGTTCCACCAAAAAATCCCACAACAACGCAGCAATAGCTCTGATATCAGTTTGTTGCGAATAAGGCAATCTCAAAGCACCAACCAAACGATAAAGAGAAGAAGAAACAAATCACATGCAAGATGAAAATATGAGAACTTGCTACAAAACAAATAGGCGAAGGCGAAGTTTTATTGATAATCCAAATACGGAGGAGTACAAATCGATGGAGAAAACACAAATCCCTCTTAAATCCTAGATCTCTCACAATAATAATGGGTTCTCACCAATAATTAAATTGCTATCCTGTCTAGATCTAAAATAAGCTATCATATATATAGCATACAAAAGATATTTCCTAAAAACTAATTTCCTAACTAAGGAAATTTCGCATCAGGCTCGAAGGCTCGACGGCAGACGTCTGTCACCCGTGGGCAGACGTCTGTTAGAGTATATCCAGAAACATCAACTCTCTGTTTAGCCTACAGCCGTCCGCTACAGTGGGACAGATGTCTGTAAGGTATTTACCGAAACTCCAGAATTGACAGAGACAGACGTCTGTCCTGGAGGTAACTTTAAATCTGCTTCGTGATAACGCCGGATCAAATAGGGAGATGAATGTGAGGTACACATAACATTGGATATGCTTAGTGTGATGGACTATTATTGCTTGTTATTGACATATGTAATCTGAATGCTTAAGGTGATAGGGACCATCATAGATCTAGAGAATTAACGATTCTATTGGTTTTAAATTTTTTTTTGTCTTAGGACTTGTTTATAAGAGGAAACGGCTTCTGCAGAGTGTCCAGACTGCAGGCCCCATGGGGCCTAAAGGCTTTTTTTTACACGTAGCCCCCGGGCCCCACAAGGCCTGCAGCCCCTTATAGCCCTTTTATAAAGTCCAGGGTTAATTTGCCAGCGTTATATGTCGAGTGACTGTTTAATTTACTAGCAATGGTCAAGCGATATAGCATGTCGCCATCCTATAATGGTATAAAACCCCCAACTTGTCTCTTGATCAGGCTTATTATGGCCCAGGAGTTCCCATGCCACCTCCATATTTCAACACTGCAGTTGCACCTGGTCATCCACCTCATCCATACATGTGGGGTCCACAGGTACGGCTATCTCTGTTTCCAGTCGCATTTCCTAATTATTTAAAATTTCACTTTAAATTGAGCCTCTACAAATGTTTCATATTTTATCCTTGCTATTTTTTTTTTACCTAAATATTATTCTCTGTTGAAGTGAATTGTATCTATCTTTTTCCTCTATCCAAGCAATGGCCTTTAATGTACAAATGGGTGCTGAGTCTGCTGGCTACATCACTTGCATCCGCTGTGCAGAATTGGCTTCGATCTTCTCCTAAACTATCTAATCATCAGCTACGCATGCAGGGCGTTTCGTTGACATATTTTGAATGATCCAATAGAATATCTAAAGCGTTTGTTTGGAGTGTAAACTCTACTTTTTTGCATCATTTCCACATATTTCCTTATGAAGTATGAAGTTTATTTTCTGATTTCTTCATGATATATGAAGTTTTTTATGAAGCATAACAACATGGAAAATATCTTTAGTGTTTTCTTTGTTTGATACGATTAGCTCTGGCATATATCTGTTTCTCGTATATGCATAATATCAGTATATCAGTTTCTTGCATTCTCTGCATGATGCCATGCCCACATTAGCATAAAACCCTCTGCAATTGAAGCCTTTCGGCACCGCACCCCCACCGTCCGGCAATGCTATCTAAAGAATCGTGTAACTATAAATGTAGAACGTACAAAATTAAGTGTACAGTCAGTAGAAGTGCTTCAGGAAGTGAAAACAAGCTTTATGATTCTACAATAATCAGAGGGCATTGAACTACTTGCTGTGCTGCTTGCCAGCTTAAATATATAAAAGGTTTAATAATGGGTTACTGAATTATTTGACATCACTAGCTATTAAAATAAACGTCAAACAATTTCTAATTGTAACGATATTTATAAATCCATTCTAGATATTATCCATTATTGAAGTGTTTGTTAAATTGTTTATAGTTATTATTTGAAAATTTTACTAATTTTTAGAGGATCTTATAATCAAATGATAATATCCGATATCTGATCTGAAACGTCTGGTTTCGATCCCAAATATGACCGTCCTATACCGGTACCGATACTAAGATTTTAAACCTTGCCATGGATCTATTTGCCGATAGATCAAGTCCCTGGTTTTGTTCAACCTGAATGCAATAGTCATCGTTTAATTAGGTTCTGTAATATTTGTAATCTGTGATGGTGTTTAGGTCGGTATTATGTGATAATCCTAGACTTTGGATGGTATCTTAAATCTATGTTACCTTTGATTCAACATTGGGAATTGGCCTCTTGCAAAATACTATTAAAAGAGAAGGGAATCCCTTCTTCATCAGCACTTCAAGTGCTTGTGTTATATAATATTTGTTGGTAAATCTATGCAGTCACTCTAATAATGGGCAATATCTGATCTTTAGCTCTCACTGGGAATGTACTATACTCACATATTATGGACGATTAACTATGTACATTTAGCCATTTAGACAGATGAACATGGCAAAGGAGAAATGCCTTCTGTTAGATCCCATTTTCCAGGTTCTTGCATTTACATGGTTTGTGCTGAAGACTTTGTTTTTCTTTGCACAGCTTAGCATCCACTTCTGCCATGGGACACTTCACAGAATAATATTTCTTTATATTCATTCTGTCCTTTTAGTGTTTAACCTAGTGCTATGTAAGTTAATTTTTTCTCTGATGTCAGCTTTTGGTACCACCTTTCGCGACACCGTATCCTGCAATCTACCCACATGGAGTTTACTCTCATCCTCCGGTAAGCCTTACATGTTGGATATGAGATTATCTATGAATCTTTACTTTATTATAGCTTTAGTCTAGTTAGGAAGTTTGTAATTAGTACCGACTTCTTATGCCAAAAAATTCTACCATCGGTGCTAAATTTTCTCTGGGATGAGCTTTTGTTCTTATTTGCTGCTTTTGTTATGCAGATGGTATCTCCTTCAACCACAGATGCACCACTTAAGGCATCGAACAGCAAAGATAGGGGATTAATGAAAAAGCTTAAAGGGTTTGATGGTCTTGCTGTGTCAATTGGCAATGTTAATACTGAGATTACAGTTGGTGCTGGCAATGGGCAGTCAAGGTTCGTTCACCTCGAGCTTCTTGCTTAATGTTTTCACTTCTTGCAGGCGATGAAGTCTTATTAGAAAATTGCTGCTGCAGTGGGGAAAATGGTGCTGGAGGTTTAAGTGATGCTAGCAATGAAAATAATGGATCAGGAGTATGCCCTCTGACTCTCTATCCTTTCACCAGCGAACTTGAAAATGATCATGTCGTTTTTATGAAAATAATAATCAATCCTGCCTTTTGTTAGGGGAAGGAAAATCAACGGAAGAGGAGCTCTGAAGATACACCGACCTCAGGTATGACCATCTGCTGTAAAGACCCTTGTAAAACTGAACCATAAATTTCAGTTTTTGTGTAGTTCTTTTGATGAAGCCCCATTTTTATGGGGTTACGAGTTTTAAGAGTTGCTAGTTGACCCTGACATGGCCCTCTATGTTTGTAGGCAATAGCAAAGCTGGTGTGCTGGCAAATGCTGTTCATGGTGGGGTGACAAACACAACTCCTGATATGTCTAAAGGAGTTGTGTCTCCTTCAACTCTCACTTGCAAGCCTATGAACTCTCTGGCTGCATCTACCCAAACTCCTTGGACCCAGGCATGTTGGGCTCATATTATTGTGATTAACCCCAAGTTTCTGGTTTACTATGTAACTTGTTTCATGGGCATGCAATTCTTGTATCTTCAGGATGAGAGGGAATTGAAGCGGGAGAAGAGGAAACAATCCAACAGAGATTCGGCTAGAAGGTCAAGGTTGAGGAAACAGGTGCATTAGAAGCTCAATTGCCTTTTCTTCTTCTTAATCTTAATTTATTATTGTTTTTCTTGGTCTTTAAACTAGTCAGTCCATTTATGTTGCTAAGCTTCATTTTTTTATGCCTAGGCTGAAACAGAGGAACTAGCGATGAAAGTCGATAACTTGGGTACAGAAAATACAACCCTGAGATCCGAAATTAGCCGGCTTAAGGAAAATTCAGAGAAACTGAGGGCCGAGAATTCTTCATTACTGGTACCTTCATAGTCCACCTAGTTCGTTTTTCTTCTTTGTAAGCCTGTTATTATTTGATTTAAGTCATGTTCTTATTAAATTGTATGCATGAAGCGCAGCGCAGGCACACACAGTGGTCTTACTTCTTTTGTCGGAGTGTTATCACATTCATTCACCGATTTTAAATTATATTGACATTCAAGTTATTATGGCAAAGTACAAGAACAAGCAGTGAAATAAATTGAATGCTCAAACTTGAACAACCTAAACCAGACCCTGAGTTCAGACTTGACTTTTATCTTTGAAATTCATCAATTGCTCCATGATGAGGATCCCTTTAGTTATTTAAATTTTACTCTTGGTGTTCCAATAGATTATTTATGGAAATTCTATTATATGTTATTCTGGGGATTGAAATATCACATTACTACTTATATAAGATAATTAAAAAAAGTAGGTTTGTTTGAGTGCTATTTCTGAAAACATAATATGCGGGCCACAGAAAAAACGTGTAAACCTTTTTTATTACCACACTTAAAGTAAATCTTTAATTTTTAAGTTCAATTGCTAATGTTTGGCTTGAAATATAATGTTGATTATAAATTTGCAAATGCCAACTATAATACCTGTGTATGCTGCACTTTTTTTTATTTTATGTAATTCCACTGACTTACATTTGAACAAGGATCATTTATTACTTATTTTTGCAGGAGAAACTGAACGGGCAAGACAATTCACTCGACAAACTAGAAAGTCAAACTGCTCCTTCGATTGTCGTAGAGAACTTCTTGTCTAGAATCGATGACAACAACCGCGTCAACTCAAATGGTGGCAAGCTACGTCAACTCTTTGACTCTAGCCCTAGAACCGATGCTGTGGCTGCAGGATAACACTCGGGCAAGCATTTTCACTAATCCGTAGTTTTGGGAGGTCTTTTTATCTTCTCCAAACCTACTGCTGATATATATACATCAGACGTGAGGTGACATATAAGACCGATTAGTGATTACTAAAGGATCCCATGTATCTTGATGCTAGAAAAGCAGTTGATTTTTACCATAACTGTGTGATCCATCCATGGCGTTTTAAGATTTTATTACAACCCATGTTGTTTGAGATTGGGGACGCAGAGAGAGTGATGTATATTTATGGTGTTAATTGCCGTAATTCTCGGCTTGGTGTGTTCGATATTACAGGAGTTTGGAAAACTTATATGTTTGAGTTGAGTTTGGAATATGGCCATCTTGCATTAATTTTCCCTTGTCATTTAGATATTTATAATCTTAAAGTGAGTTGCGTAAACTGTAAATATCCTGTGCTAGCAGAATGAAGCTTGATGTAGCAGAATGAATTTTCAAATTTACATAATGTATGAGGCTCAGAGGCAGAGTCAATTTTTTTCTAATTTACTTTTGATGTATAAGGGATTATCTGTGTATGTATGAGTGAATTTGTGGATGATTTAGTTTAATGAAAAATATAAGGATACAGCCAAGGCCTCTGTTGGCAATATGGTCTCCGGTTTCCGAAGCCATGACCTCGCAGGGTTTCGAGACTAAGCTCCAAAAAAAATACAACTATAGGCCTATTCGGCAACCGAACTAGAGAGTTTCAATCCGTGTTTTCAAAAAGTTTGGGTCAGCGGTCCTTTTGCCTGCTAAAATTCATAAGTACTCGAGTTTTGCAAAGTTTCAATATATTTTTGTTGAACACTTAAAATTTTGTGAACCTCCATTTAAATGAAACAGGGTTGTGGTGTGTGTATGCAAACCATAGTTTCATTGTGGTGCGTGTTTGCAACCATAGTTTCGATTTAATTTAAATGAAACAGGGTTTTCGGAAACTTTGTTGCCAAACTAGGCCTACCGGATAGACTTTCCAAGGAAGGGATGGAAGAGTTGTTAAGGCATGCAAAGAGCAAGAGGAAGACATGGCGATTGTGGTATGTACAAAAAAATGTTGTTTATTTATTGAGAAATGTGGGTGTTTTTGTAATGAGCGAGACCTTATCTTCTGGTAGATCAAGTTAAGAATTTATTAATTTTTTTAATGATCGATGCTATTGTTATAGATCTTGATATGACATATTCTGAGGCATCCGCGTCCAAAAATTCAATTTAATTTTTCGCACTGATAGATACCATCTATTGTCTTTAGCTTCACATAAAAAGCACAATCAAGTTGATTAATTTGATGTAATCTCAAAAAATTTCAATCAGAAGATGAGGAGCAGCTGCAGCGGCAACTCACGTGCTTACCTAATTAGGGTTGGTTAATTGTCGGTGACAGTTGCGTCTCGTCCTCGGAAATTAGGGAAAAGAGCTGCGCACGCGTCGAGTTTTAGTTGTTTGTGATGGTGTTTGCTGTTCGGAGCTCCGTAGGCGACCACCGCCACCAAATTTGGGATCGTATCGTGTCCGTAGCTTAGACAAGCGCCCCCATCACCCGCCCACGTGATCTCACGTGCTCCCCTCCTCGATCTCCTCGCTCCTTTTTTCTATAAGTTTTTTCTCCAACTTGCCTTCAAAATTACTTTATGCATAAACTATTTGAAAAGAAATAATATATGTGGTTGATTCGATAAAAAGGTTAATGGGGTTGGGTTCACGTGTGCCAACAACAACTGTCCAGGATATTTGGCTACTGTTGCACATGAGATTTCACTAAACTCCAATTTCGTAACATATAGTAGTATTAAATCAATTTGTTCATCAATGGAAAAAAATATTGTTTACGATGATATTTTTTTGCAAGGTTTCATATCTTAAATGATTAAGCTAGTTTTATAGCACATCTCGTGCATGTATATACCTATTAAAAGTCGTGAGTGGATAGATATATTTAATTAGTTGGGTTGGTTATGATAGTAGTGTTGGTTTATGAAACAAAATTAGAAATCAGAAAAACTACATAATAGAATTTATACTTGTTTTAATTGAAACAAAAACAACAATGACAATGGTGGTAATTGAATTCAGAGACTCTCGCTAGAAAATATATAATAGGCCACCACTTGAGTAGTAATAACTTTATATATTATGTTGCGTTTATGAATAAGATATATATATAATATATATTCTCACACATTTGTCTTAAAAAAAAATAGCAACTTGATTACCTTGCTTTGGATGTATTCTATTTTCCTTTCATATTGTGATTTGGATCTATATAATTTTGAAGCAAGGAGCTGTGCTCCTCGTAATTGTAATATCTTTGGTGTATCAATAAAATAATCATGCACTGACTGAAGTCCAAATAAAAGTTCCAGCTTAAAAAAAAGTTTGAATCCTGTATAAGTTAAAAAATTAAAGAAAAAGTTCAATATACGCATTCAGTAATCAGCATGGTTTACAACTTATACACGCGCAACGCACGTGCAAAAAAAATCCAGTATAATATATTTTCACACATATGTTATTGCATTAATAGATCGAACTAAGAATTTCTTTTTTCGTAAAATTTGAGCAGAGACACATGCTCTCATTTAAATCTATGTGGGTCGGCCATCAAAAATCCCTTCAATAAACGTATAAATGGTCACTTTCCCTTCTTTAAATTTAAGTCTTCTAAATTTGTCATATTTTATGTATTAACCTAGTAATCTGCATAAGTTCTAGCATGAGGTTCTCATACCTTCATGATACTTCCAATTAGGTCATGTTGCTAGATTTACCTTTTTGACCATAGTTTACCCTAGGCGCAAAATTTTCATGTCGTAATTGCTCAAAATTGTCAGTTTCTTTCCTTTATTTTTTGATGTAAATTTTAGATTCACCAACTCCATTCAATCGAATTCATAATAGAGGACGCAGAGTATACAGTGACACTGTAGGAATTTTTTACAGTGGCTGGACACATGGATTACTTTCACTTCACCTTTGTAAATTCAAGTGCAATTAATACCAGTAGTTACAAGATAATCATATGTGTGTGAATCAAGGGATGGTGTTGTCTCATGTTATCCGCCAATGCAGGAATTTTCTATAACACCGCTTTATACTCCCTTTTCTCTTCATAACAGGGGTTGAGACGCTATTTGATGCCGTAGTCTTTTGATATATATAGCCAATATATATATTAGAGTGTTCATAATTGTAAGCACATACCCTGTGTCCGATAGGATCGGATCCGAACCGTCCCAATAGCTAATAAATACAATACTGTGGATTGTTTGTTGAGAACTGGATAACGCTTTAAACAACTTTTGAATTGTTGAAAGAGTTTCTTACAAGACACATTATGAAATGAAGTCGAGAAATATGAGAGAGACACACCAGGTCAACAAAAACTATTATTGTGGTGGGAAGGAATTAATATGCTCAAAATATCTTAATTTGAATCAAATTAAAGAATCTAGGGGCCTTAATAGTACTGAATATGAAAGATCCCTAGCCCAAAAATGTCGCTGCGCTCACCTTAGGTCACCGGACCTCAAAAAGAAAAGTTAAAATTTGACCGTTGGAATGGGACTTAAGTGGGCTCCACACATCTCTTCAGGTTCTGGCCATGAGTCACTGATGACACACGGCAATAGAACTTTATGGTGGGCCCACCAGCTTGCTCCTTTGTTTTCATTGACGCCGCCTAAGCTCTGCCCTATGCAATAACATTAAATTTCATATCTTTTTTGACGTAAAGCAATGAATTTACTTTAATTTAGCAAAAAAAGTTTTTTCTTCTCTCGTCCATTGATTATTAGGAAAAATAAAAAATATTAACTATTCATGAAAATTTCTGGATACTTTGAATTAATTGTAATTTCATCTTTATGTTTCTGTATACTCTTCCAATCAGCAATTGGGAAAATAACGATAAATTAAAAAAATTTAAAATGCTAATAATCTATTTCTTACAATTTACACAACTAAATTTATCCTTAATTGCTTTTATTTTGCTCATTTGAGTGACCACCCCTCACCTATCCATATACGTCTATGAAATCAAATCAATATGACTTCAATTTAACCGCTTACTTAAACAAGTCCATAGCAATATATTTCCTTCCGGCCACACAAAAATTCCCAGGTTAATTGGTAAAAGTTCACTGTGAATCCAAATTATCTTTAACTTGATGGCAAGAAGATGATTCTCTGTAAAATAACACAAGACAAAATGACATGCAAATTAATATTGAAGGCAGGCTATGCAGGGGCAGTCATATAAATATAACTTATACGAGCGCCTGAATATAATTTTACCAGGAAGAAGATAGAGTAGAAGACTGGCTAATACAAGTTTTAGGCTCGGAAGGAAAACTTTGAAAGGAGCCCCCTTTCTTAGAAAATCATCATCCCATTCCTTTCAAAAAAGATTTCTTTGGTCCTTTTCTCTTTTATCCTTTGTTGGTTTTGGCCGAAATAGCTGAAGCTGGTACAGCAAAGATTTCAACTTGATGGTCCAAATTGGGATTTTAGCGTTATCTTGTTTTGATGGCAATGTGCTTTAGAAAATGGGAGTTTTCTTGTGATAGTCTTTGCTTTATTTGAGACCCAGGTTAGCTTAGTCACAAGTTACTGCATTGAGATGCAAAGAATTTGGAGATGAGTAGACTTTAATAACATCCATTTTGCATTCTTTAGATTCCATTATCATTCCGACGTCAAAAAGAAAACTGGGTAGTTTTTGTTCCCTCAGTTTTGAGCCAAAATTTGATCTTCGGTGTTTTTTTAATAGAAATCTCAAGTTGGGCATTCTTGTTTCATGCTAATTGGTGTTGGGTATCAATTTTTTAAATGCAACTGTCAGAGTTTTGCTGGAAAATGTCTACATTTTAGGGTGCCAAGGTTTGTTTTAGAGCCCTTTCTTCTTGGGATACTAGAAATCCTATAGATTATTGTTGTTTACCTTCTTTTTCTGCATCTGGGTATTTGCCTCTTCAATCCAAATCTTAAGATTTTGGTAGAGAAATGACAAGTTTAAGGCAATTTTAGAGCCCTTTCTTCTGTGAGAGGGTGCGTTCATTTGGAGCTAGCGCTTCATCAACAAAGGTTGAGATCTAAATGCATTTAGGTTGTTTCACTCCTTTTCTAGCTTTGTGATTTTTGACTATTTTTTTTCTTTTTTCTTTTTTGGGAGCACTAGTCTAGTGAAACTGCATTAATGCTAGAGTTGAATGGGTGAGATTTGATTTTGGTTTGAAGAGAGTTTGGAAGTTAGAAGGTAGATGTGGCTTTTGGTAGTGATTCACATGATATAGGTTTGGAGTCACAAGAAGATTGCTGGGTGCTGTTCAAATCCCCAACTGTTCAACAATGACTAGTTGAGAATTGGCTTTATTTGTGTGTTCAAAAAAGCAAGGAAGAAGAAGAAGAAGAAGAAGAAGAATAGTATATAAGGTTTGAGAGATGGGTCATTCGTCAGCTATTTGGGATCCAAGGATGGATTTTGAAGTTACAAAAGATTGGAATGGCATTGATCAAGTTGTTCTAAGAGTGCCACGAGGCGCTTCTGTTAGGGTGAGAAGCTTTAGGTTTCTTTGTTACTTTGTTTTTACATTTACAATCCTTTAAGCTTTACCTATGTTTCGATTGATAATTTTGTGAAAGCGATTCAGGTTAGCTTGCATGGGGGCCAAGTAATTTCATGGAGGAACGATAGGGGCGAAGAACTTCTCTTCACTAGTAGCAAGGTATTGCTATCTGAATTTTCATGGCTTACGTTATAATTCCGTAAGATTTCTTTAGTTTGTGGTTTTTAGCCTCGTGTATGCGAACTTTGTTGTTGGATTCATGATGGAACAATTAAGTGAAATCGTAGTTTAATAACAATTTCGTACAAAAAGAACGCCCTTCGAAGTTTATGCTACTGGATATTATAAACTGATATGTTTATTTCCTCGGTATAGTTTTCGAACAACTTAAGTTTATTATTGATTATGATACCTGACCATATGGTGACAACCCATTGATCTTATTTGTTTTGAATTGTTCTGTTTAAAGAAAATATCCGATATCTTGATATAAATTAAATACAGTTTTATCGGATGCAGGCAATATCTCTTTTTTTGATTAAAACGAAGGTAAAATGCCCCCGCATTTAATTAAACGACGATTTAACGAAATTACATCAAAATTTTTTCAAAAACAAGAAAAATAGAAAAACAAAGGATAGCACATCCCATATAAAAAACTAAATACAAGTTTTATTCTCGTAAAAAGAAAAAAGCAACCTCCTCCCACATAAACTATCTTTCAGAATCGTTACTGCTTACGGTTGACCTCCTCTGTTTCGTGCTGCCTTGTCTTCCAAAACAAAGGGAGCCGAATTTCCCATGCCCGCAACTGAGCCCTCGTCCTCTGCCACAATTCTTGTCTTTTTCATGATCCTTTTTGCAGCACCACCTGACCAGAATTCAATGATGACTTCAGCCACATTTAGAATATTCAAAACAAATTCTTTAGAATTATTAAAAAATTCTATCATTCCTCCTTAGCCAAATATTCCAATATACAGCAGAAACAATTATTTCCCAACTTCCCAAATGTCTCCTATCCAACCCAATTCCCCAATAACTCCAGAGATTACCAAAGGTATTCGACGGATATGAAAACCCAAAAAACCTCCAAAATTTATTCCAAACACTCCTAGCTATCGGGCACAAGAAAAATAAATGGTTCACTGATTCTGGTTGTGCCTCACATATATACCGCAATGCATCGGACCTATCCACTTCCTCTTGTCTAAGTTGTCTTTCGTCAAGATTGCGTCATTGGAAGTCAACCACAAAAAGACTCGAACTTTTAAAGGCACAGAAAATTTCCAGATCTTCCTCTCGTTTCTCGACACAATCCCTCTATAATTCAGGATATTATAAAAGGATTTAATCGAGAAACTTCTACTCGACGACCGTTTCCATTCCGCGGTATCTATGTTCTCTCTCTCCAATGATTTCCAGACCTCGAGATAATCAATCAGCATGCGTCGTTGCCTCCTCTCACCCACCGTCAGTACCCTTTGAAACCTTGGCCACCACTTAATGCACCTCTATTGGCTTAAAATCGATGCCTCCTTATATTTTGCCAGCTCAAAAAGCAAAGGAAATCTCTCCTGCAAAGTAATATCAACACACCAATAGTCTTGCCAGAAATTAATCGAGCTTCCATCCCCTATCGTATAAGAGATACCTTTAAAGAATCCTTTACGGACATAACTCCTTTCCAGAAACCAGATGCCATCGCCACGTTCTTATTTAGTGCATTTACCGCACTAAGCTTATTACCATAGGCTTCTTTAATACTTGCCACCCATCCTTTTCCGTTACCCGCCATCCACCTTGTCACGACCCGCTTCCCAGAGTACGCAAGATTTGGGCACGTGACATAGCCAACCATGCTACCTGTGGGTAGGAAGTATCCATCCACAGTCACATTACGGTTGTAAAGATATCAAGAACAGTAAAAAAAAAATAAACTAAACTAATACATGTCCAAATCCATAATAACAAGAATCAATAAACAATAAGTGCGGAAGCTAAAGATCCAATACAATGAATAAACAGTATGTCCCATAATGCGGGCTCACATCTGGAAATGAAATGACATAAATAAACTAAACTCTCAAGAACTCACAGTTCAGCCTGCTGGCTGAAGTACTCCTGCTCGGTCGACGTCAAGGGCACGGAATCTGGGCCATGCAAAACCCAGACGTCAGCGCGTCATGATATCAAGTATATAGCATAAACATGGTAATAAACAATGCAAGCATGAACATGAATAAAGCAGTAATAAGAAGTCATAAACAGGGTAATGTGCAGTAGTGACTAAACTGTCCTATCAGGTTTTCTACTCTATAGTCTTTGAAACCAATTGATGAATCGTCGATGTAACTCAATAGTATCCCGTGCGTGCCCGGGACCACGGTCATAATTCTCGGGGCTGAATCCGAGACGTGCCGCTAAGCAGTAAAAGGTAGTAGGATAGATGAGTGATGTCAGCATCAACACTCCGGAGCTGGCCAAGCCCGTAAGACTGATCAGAACAATGTGTCGAACTGTTGAGTTACAAGTCGGTTTCACCTTTGATTTCCCCATACCCCCAAGCTATGTATGTCAGGTCAGGTATTCAGTAGTCAAGGACTAATGCCAACACAAGTCAAGTAAAGGTAGGTCTGTCTGGATCGACAGCAGAAATGGTTAGGTTTGTCGGCATTAGGCATGAGATCAGGTAACGGATCAGGTTACTTTCAACAGGTAGAGTCGATATGTACAGGGTGTTGTGTCCGTTGTATCAGTACATGAGTCAGGTGTATCAAGATCGGTCAATATGTAATGCAATCAGGTATATGATGATGACAGGTATAGTAACAAATAATGAACAGTAGCAGGAAACAGTGAATAGCAAATATTATTCTATGAGAACACAGTGATGTTTGTATTTTCATAATAATCCGGTTCACGCACCTTTGAGGTGCAAAGCCACAAGATGAAGCAATATTGATAATATACGCAATGGAGTTACATGAATTTGAACTAAGCATAATAATTGTCTCAAGAGTGATTTTAACCAATGAAGTGGGGATGATCTACTTGGTTTGATTGGTCAAGTATGAATTAATAACAGACCGGTTAAAGCGAGCAATGTTTTCATTGATTTAAAGTTACGGATAATCGTGACTAGAAATTCTAAGTTATAAGGTATCGATGTTATATTAGTTGTGTGGTTATACTATGATGATTAAGTTGTAGCATGTTAAGCAAGTATTCAGATACTTGCCTCGGCGGTTCCGCAACCGAAACATGGATGCGATGTCGGCAGAAACTGCGGTATGGAAGCACGGGCCACGGATCAAGTCCCGACAGAGGTCAACGGGATCACACGGACCAGGGGACTTCGCTGGAGCGTCGGGTTCGTCAGATGGCACGGTCGGATTCCGGCAACGACAAAAGAGCGAAGTTAGCAATACGATAAACATGCAAGATCAGCGGGGGTGTTGCACCAAAAATGAAGGAGAAGGAAACTTATAGGGAAGAAACAAGGTGCAAACACGATGGCTCGACGGCACTGGATCGCCGGCGAGGCAGCGACGGCGAAGACGGTGGCTGGAACAATCTTGAGTTCGCTGGAAAGGGTGCTGCAGCGAGTGCGAGGGTGGTGGTCGCCTCTGGTGGTCGAGAGGGAAGGGAGGTGGTCGGAGGTGGCGTCGACGAGGTCGCCGGCGCGTTTTTCCGGCGAACAGGGAAGGTGCAGGCGTTGGGTGAAGGGTCGGGTTTGCTTTTCCGGCGAGGGGAGGAGGGAATGACGACGAGGTCGGGTCGAGTAGGGTGAGAGGGAGTCGTGGGGTCGTCGACGACGATGGGCGACGTCGACGGTGTGGTTGCGAGGGGATGGAGGCGTCGGGGAGATGGGTGCAGGCGCGGGAAGGAGCGGGAGACGGGAGGAGGAAGGTAGGTGGGTGCGGTGGAGGTCGTGGTGGTGAGGGCGGCGACGGCGAGGTCGCGAGGAGGCCGGCGGTGAGACTGCGTGAGCTAGGGTTAGGGTTTCGCGTGGGTTCGCTCGCGAGGAAGACGGGTTAGAGGGGAGGCAGCTGCATGTGAATATATATATATATAGAGGAGAGAGAGAGAGATAGGAGAGAGAAACAGTTAATGAGGGATAGAGAGAGAGATTCGATGGAGATTGAGGGAGAGAGAGAAAGAGATAGGGAATGGAGAGGCGGGGCCCACGAGCAAAATCAGCCCTCGTGATTGGCTGATCACGAGGTGGGGAAAAATATTTGAGAAGGATTGAGGAATGAATTGTTAGGAAAAAAATATACGTATATATATATTTTAGTTATATAAATTAAATTGAAACGGCCCTTTTTGGCGCGAAATGAAACATTTCCAAATCGCGCCCGGGTTGCGCCCAAATGTTCCAAATTCAAATTATAAGATTTTAAGCGGGTTCCAAATCTTGAAAAGAGGTGTTTAATGATTAAAATGCATGCCCCCAAGTCGGACACTGGCACGCGCGCGTAGTCGCCCAAACTTGCCCGTTTAGCCAAACGGAACGGAATCTCGACACGCGGACGCTACCACGCGACTAGTGGCGACGAGTAGGCCAACATGGATATCTTAAATTTCATTTTCGGAGTTAAAATTTGTTATGTGCCAAAATGACTTAACCGGGTAAAATTTAGCAATAAACACCAGAAAATCAGGAAAATTGGAAAGAGCACTAAATAACCATTAACTAGTAATATACATAGTATTAGTGGGCTCGGGTGTTACATCATACCCAACTACAAAAGAATTTCGTCCTCGAAATTCCAAGAATACGAGATAACTAACTACTGGAAAAGATGAGGGAATTTCTGCCGGATCTCGTCTTCTCGCTCCCAAGTAGATTCTCCATGTGATCGGTTACCCCAAGAAACTAGCACAAGAGGGATAACCTTGTTCCTAAGAACCTTTTCTCTTCGATCCTTGATCTCGACTGGTCGTTCCTCAAAAGTCAGGTCCTCTCGTACAGTCAATTCCGAATGATCCAAAACATGAGTCTCATCGCGAACATACCTCCGTAGTTGAGACACATGAAACACATCGTGAACTCCTGCTAAGGACAATGGTAACGCCAACCGGTACGATACCTCTCCGACACGCTCCAAAATCTCGAAGGGTCCAACGAATCGGGGACTAAGCTTTCCCCGACTTCCAAAGCGAATCACCCCTCTAGTCGGTGATATCTTCAGGAATACCAAATCGCCCACGGCGAACTCTAGAGGTCTTCTTGACGTGTCGGCCCAACTCTTCTGTCTGTCTTGAGCTGTTTTCATATGCTTTCTGATTGTATTCACCTTCTCAACTGTCTGTACCACCAAATCTGGCCCTAATAACCTTCGTTCACCAACATCATCCCAATAAACAGGTGAACGGCACTTACGACCATACAATGCTTCGAACGGGGCCATCTGAATTGTCGCTTGGAAGCTATTGTTGTACGAAAACTCCACCAGGTGTAGGTGATCCTCCCAAGAACCTTTGAAGTCTAACATGCAAGCCCTCAACATATCTTCAAGGGTCTGGATCATTCTCTCTGATTGTCCATCAGTCTGGGGATGATAAGCTGTGCTGAACTTCAATCGAGTCCCCAAACTTTCTTGTAAACTCCTCCAAAAGTGTGACAGGAACCGAGTGTCCCGGTCGGACACGATGCTTACCGGCACTCCATGCAATCTGACAATCTCCTGCATATACCGCTCTGCCAAAGTCTCCGTCGATTGACCAACCCGAAAAGGAATAAAGTGAGCTGCCTTGGTCAACCGATCGACAATCACCCATACAGCATTGTTGCCCTTTGGACTCCGCGGTAAAGCCGTCACGAAATCCATGGTTATATGTTCCCACTTCCATTGAGGAATCGGAAGTGGTTGCAACAAACCAGCAACCCTTTGGTGTTCAGCCTTGACTTGCTGACACACCAAGCATCTAGCCACGAAGCGAGCAATTTCCCGTTTCATACCTTCCCACCAGAAATGCTGTCGAATATCTCGGTACATCTTTGTCCCTCCTGGATGTACAGAGTAAGCTGAACTGTGTGCCTCCTTCATAAGCTCATCACGCACATCTCCTTTTGGCACACACACACGGCTACCATACCTCAACGAACCATCTTCATGGATCAGTAGATCGGTTCGTAGTCCGGCTCCAACCTGCTCTCGAAACTTTTGCAATCTAGGATCCTGCGATTGCGCCACTTTAATCTTCTCAACTAAGGACGATTGTACTTGCAACTGCATCAACTGTCCTGTAGCACGTGGTAACACAACCTCCAAGTCAAATCTCCGAAACTCTTCAATGATCTCTCTCTGTGCAGTCAATAACTGAATTGCTGGTAACCGACTTAGCGCATCTGGCACGACGTTAACTTTTCCCGGATGGTACTTAAGATCAAGGTCGTAGTCGGCCATCAGCTCCAACCATCTGCGTTGCCTCATGTTCAACTCCTTCTGAGTGAACACATATTTCAAACCCTTGTGATCCGTAAAGACTTCAACTCCCTCGCCCAGAAGGTAGTGTCTCCAAATCTTCAGGGCGAAGATCACGGCTGCAAGCTCCAAGTCGTGAGTCGGATAGTTCTGCTCACGAGTCTTCAGCTGTCTCGATGCGTAAGCGACGACTTTCCCATTCTGCATCAAAACACATCCCAATCCCTTTCCAGATGCGTCGCTGTGAATCACCAGTCCTCCTGAATCATCCGGTACGGTTAGGATAGGGGCGGTTATCAACTTTTGCTTCAACGTCTCGAAGGCCAATGCACATCCATCTGTCCAAACAAACGGTACCTCCTTACGCGTAAGCTTGGTTAACGGCTCAGCTACACGAGCGAAGT
The DNA here is from genome assembly GCA_030015575.1 of Agapanthus africanus. Lineage (NCBI taxonomy): Eukaryota > Viridiplantae > Streptophyta > Magnoliopsida > Asparagales > Amaryllidaceae > Agapanthus > Agapanthus africanus. Next base: position 104,216,952 of record CM057348.1, on the reverse strand, counting down.
TCTCCACAAATCTTCTGTAGTAACCGGCGAGTCCAAGGAAACTTCTTATCTCTGCAACATTCTTTGGAACAGGCCAATCTCGAACTGCTGCAATCTTCTCGGGATCGACGGCGATTCCATCGCCTGATACGACATGCCCCAGGGACTTCACTTCTTCCAACCAGAATTCGCACTTACTCATCCTCGCGAATAATTTCTCTTGTCTCAGCGTCGGCAGTGCGATCCTTCTTCTTCACTAAGAGAACTGGAGTTTCCCACGGTGAGTTGCTGCTTCGAATCCATCCCTTCTCGAGTAATTCACTCACTTGTTTCTTAACTCCCTCCAACATTACTGGTGCCATTGGACAGTCAGTTTTGATACTGGCGTTGCACCAGGAGCAAGGTCGAACGCAAACTCCACATCTCGCTTCGGGGGTAAGCCCGAAATGTCTTCAAACCCATCCATAACGTCGCGGACGACTGCCGGCTCTTCATCACTCTCCACTACCATAGCCGCAAGAACACTGTTCGTCGGCCTAGCCCTAAACTCGACTGGCCCGACAGAGTCTCTTTCTCCAATGAAAGTAAACTTAGGATGTCCGGGAATCTGGAATTACCTTCCTTGCCTTCCAGCCAATGTGGGCGTGGAAAGTGCCAGGAAAATCCATCCCCAAGACAACCTCGTAACTGCTCGTATCTATCACCAAGAAGTCTGCAAAAAGCTCCCGTCCGCAAACAACAACTGTACGATCTCTACTATCCTTACTAGCTATAATTTTCCCATTCCCAGTGTGTATGTCCCATAAACTAGACAGGGTCGTGCAGTTGATCGAGTGTGTAGTTATAAATTGGATGACATAATCAATGGGATGCTCCGAAATTAAGTAATGCCAAAGCGGGAAAACCATGAACGAGTAAATTACCTGAAACCACTTCTCCCGATGCCTTAGCTTCTTCAGCTGTCAACGTGAACGCTCGAGCCTGCTGTGGTCCTTGAGTAAGCGGTTCCTGTCCTTGGAACGGTCCTTGCGGAGGCTTCTGTGTACCATCCTTCGTGCGAGGCTTCGACGGACAAGCATCAACGGTGTGATCTGCCGCTCCACATCTAAAACAAAGTCCCAGCCTCAAACGACACTCCCTTCGCACGTGTCCGGGTTTGTGGCAGTAACTGCAGATCACGCTCCCCTTCCGATCACCCATACTGGTTTTCTTCATTGGTGCTACGTTGCGCCTGTTCACTGGAATACGTCTACGTACGGACGTGGGGCCCATTGTAAATGCTGGTTCCAGCTCGAGTTGTTCCTTTAGTTTCTCCATCAAATCCCCCTATCACTCTTCGCCTGGCGGCTAAGACCGCATGCCCTGGGTCCATCTCCAAATTCTGATCGGCCATATCCCTGAAATCAAAGTACCCACATTAGCATGATGATAGTTTTCGAGTATAGATCAAGGCTAGAACTCCAAGATACTTAAATAGAGTGCTGCATTGTAGCTATGCCGCGGTATCATAGCCGCAATTACTTAACTCCACCCAAGTCGCCTAAGTCCTAGAGATAACAAGAAGTTAGGTTTTCAAGTTTGACAATGCAAAGTAAGTTTGCATGTCGACATGATCTGGAAGAATGATTCAAGGACGGTAAAACGGTCAAGGTGGCAGGACATGTTCCCTAATCACGGGTATTCTGATTCGTGTATCGGGTGCAATACCCAACTACGAGAATCAACCCAATTAACCTATGGCTCTGATACCATAAAACCATGTCACGACCCGCTTCCCAGAGTACGCAAGATTTGGGCACGTGACATAGCCAACCATGCTACCTGTAGGTAGGAAGTATCCATCCACAGTCACATTACGGTTGTAAAGATATCAAGAACAGTAAAAAAAAATAAACTAAACTAATACATGTCCAAATCCATAATAACAAGAATCAATAAACAATAAGTGCGGAAGCTAAAGATCCAATACAATGAATAAACAGTATGTCTCATAATGCGGGCTCACATCTGGAAATGAAATGACATAAATAAACTAAACTCTCAAGAACTCACAGTTCAGCCTGCTGGCTGAAGTACTCCTGCTCGGTCGACGTCAAGGGCACGGAATCTGGGTCATGCAAAACCCAGACGTCAGCGCGTCATGATATCAAGTATATAGCATAAACATGGTAATAAACAATGCAAGCATGAACATGAATAAAGCAGTAATAAGAAGTCATAAACAGGGTAATGTGCAGTAGTGACTAAACTGTCCTATCAGGTTTTCTACTCTATAGTCTTTGAAACCAATTGATGAATCGTCGATGTAACTCAATAGTATCCCGTGCGTGCCCGGGACCACGGTCATAATTCTCGGGGCTGAATCCGAGACGTGCCGCTAAGCAGTAAAAGGTAGTAGGATAGATGAGTGATGTCAGCATCAACACTCCGGAGCTGGCCAAGCCCGTAAGACTGATCAGAACAATGTGTCGAACTGTTGAGTTACAAGTCGGTTTCACCTTTGATTTCCCCATACCCCCAAGCTATGTATGTCAGGTCAGGTATTCAGTAGTCAAGGACTAATGCCAACACAAGTCAAGTAAAGGTAGGTCTGTCTGGATCGACAGCAGAAATGGTTAGGTTTGTCGGCATTAGGCATGAGATCAGGTAACGGATCAGGTTACTTTCAACAGGTAGAGTCGATATGTACAGGGTGTTGTGTCCGTTGTATCAGTACATGAGTCAGGTGTATCAAGATCGGTCAATATGTAATGCAATCAGGTATATGATGATGACAGGTATAGTAACAAATAATGAACAGTAGCAGGAAACAGTGAATAGCAAATATTATTCTATGAGAACACAGTGATGTTTGTATTTTCATAATAATCCGGTTCACGCACCTTTGAGGTGCAAAGCCACAAGATGAAGCAATATTGATAATATACGCAATGGAGTTACATGAATTTGAACTAAGCATAATAATTGTCTCAAGAGTGATTTTAACCAATGAAGTGGGGATGATCTACTTGGTTTGATTGGTCAAGTATGAATTAATAACAGACCGGTTAAAGCGAGCAATGTTTTCATTGATTTAAAGTTACGGATAATCGTGACTAGAAATTCTAAGTTATAAGGTATCGATGTTATATTAGTTGTGTGGTTATACTATGATGATTAAGTTGTAGCATGTTAAGCAAGTATTCAGATACTTGCCTCGGCGGTTCCGCAACCGAAACACGGATGCGATGTCGGCAGAAACTGCGGTATGGAAGCACGGGCCACGGATCAAGTCCCGACAGAGGTCAACGGGATCACACGGACCAGAGGACTTCGCTGGAGCGTCGGGTTCGTCAGATGGCACGGTCGGATTCCGGCAACGACAAAAGAGCGAAGTTAGCAATACGATAAACATGCAAGATCAGCGGGGGTGTTGCACCAAAAATGAAGGAGAAGGAAACTTACAGGGAAGAAACAAGGTGCAAACACGATGGCTCGACGGCACTGGATCGCCGGCGAGGCAGCGACGGCGAAGACGGTGGCTGGAACAATCTTGAGTTCGCTGGAAAGGGTGCTGCAGCGAGTGCGAGGGTGGTGGTCGCCTCTGGTGGTCGAGCGGGAAGGGAGGTGGTCGGAGGTGGCGTCGACGAGGTCGCCGGCGCGTTTTTCCGGCGAACAGGGAAGGTGCAGGCGTTGGGTGAAGGGTCGGGTTTGCTTTTCCGGCGAGGGGAGGAGGGAATGACGACGAGGTCGGGTCGAGTAGGGTGAGAGGGAGTCGTGGGGTCGTCGACGACGATGGGCGACGTCGACGGTGTGGTTGCGAGGGGATGGAGGCGTCGGGGAGATGGGTGCAGGCGCGGGAAGGAGCGGGAGACGGGAGGAGGAAGGTAGGTGGGTGCGGTGGAGGTCGTGGTGGTGAGGGCGGCGACGGCGAGGTCGCGAGGAGGCCGGCGGTGAGACTGCGTGAGCTAGGGTTAGGGTTTCGCGTGGGTTCGCTCGCGAGGAAGACGGGTTAGAGGGGAGGCAGCTGCATGTGAATATATATATATAGAGGAGAGAGAGAGAGATAGGAGAGAGAAACAGTTAATGAGGGATAGAGAGAGAGATTCGATGGAGATTGAGGGAGAGAGAGAAAGAGATAGGGAATGGAGAGGCGGGGCCCACGAGCAAAATCAGCCCTCGTGATTGGCTGATCACGAGGTGGGGAAAAATATTTGAGAAGGATTGAGGAATGAATTGTTAGGAAAAAAATATACGTATATATATATTTTAGTTATATAAATTAAATTGAAACGGCCCTTTTTGGCGCGAAATGAAACATTTCCAAATCGCGCCCGGGTTGTGCCCAAATGTTCCAAATTCAAATTATAAGATTTTAAGCGGGTTCCAAATCTTGAAAAGAGGTGTTTAATGATTAAAATGCATGCCCCCAAGTCGGACACTGGCACGCGCGCGTAGTCGCCCAAACTTGCCCGTTTAGCCAAACGGAACGGAATCTCGACACGCGGACGCTACCACGCGACTAGTGGCGACGAGTAGGCCAACATGGACATCTTAAATTTCATTTTCGGAGTTAAAATTTGTTATGTGCCAAAATGACTTAACCGGGTAAAATTTAGCAATAAACACCAGAAAATCAGGAAAATTGGAAAGAGCACTAAATAACCATTAACTAGTAATATACATAGTATTAGTGGGCTCGGGTGTTACACACCTCCACCATTTCCGCAGTAAGGCTCTATTCATATCCTTAAGGTTTTTCATGCTCAAGCCTTCTTTTTTCGATTTACGTACCTTTTCCAATCTAACCAAAAGGTATTTCTGTTTCTCCAACGATGCTCCTTTTTTCGATTTACATACCTTTTCCCATCTAACCAAAAGGTATTTCTGTTTCTCCAACGATGCTCCTCGCCACAAAAATTACATTGAATCCGGTCGATCCTTTTAACTACCCATTTCGAAAGCAAATAAAAGAACATAATATTGTGGTATAGCTAACAGTACCTAGTTAAATAGGATCACCCTCGCACCTATGATAAGACACCGACCCTTTCAACCCTCTAATCTATTTTGTACTCTGTCTATCAATGGCAACCGGTCCGCCTTCTTCAACTTTCTTAGCCTCAGAGGCAGGCCTAAATAATTGACCGGAAAATCTTTTGCTTTGTAATTAAAAATTGAGACTAAATGCTTTTCCCAAACGAATCTCTCTCTTAAACATACCACCGAGCTCTTGTAGAAGTTGATGTTCAATCCTGACCAAAGCTCAAAAGAATATAAGATCCATTTAAGTATCACAACCTGTTTTTCACACAACTTTCCAAATAACAGAGTATCATCAGCATAATGCAGGTTGATAATCTCTGTACTTGTGTCTCCCGGGCCCAACCCATCCAATAACCTCTTGTTCCTACATCTTTGAATCATGTGTCCGAGACCATCAGCCACTAATGTAGCGGTGATAGGGGATCCCCTTACCGTAGCCCACGTCTGCATCGAGACTCGTTTGTATTTTTGCCATTTATACAAATATTAACAGATGCCAAGGATAGCCATATCTTGATCCAATACCTCCACTTGGACGAAAAACCTTTAAGCTCTAAGGACTCTAATATGCACCTTCAATCTACCATATCGTAAGCTTTCTCGAAATCTAATTTAAGGAGGTATCCATTTTTTCCTCGCCTTCGAGAGTCTTGAATGACCTCATTGGCTATAGCTATACCATTCATCCAGCCACAAAACCGGATTGCATCTCTTTGGTAATATCCCCCAATACCTTCCGCAGTCGATTCACTAATACCTTTGAAATTATATTACACGAACAATTCACTAAACTTATGGGCTTGTACTTGGCTTAACTTTTCTTTGGGATAAGAACCAAAGTAGAGCAATTAAAACGTTCCAAATTAAGTGTATTTTCTTTCATTGCCTCAAACAGCCTTATTAGGTCACCTTTCACAATCTCCCAAAATACGCGACAGAATAAAATGGGAAATCCATCTGGTCATGATGCCTTTTCCGCTCCTAAATCCCAAACCACCGCTTTAATTTCCTCTTCTAAAAACTCGTGCTCAACTCTTCGCTTTGTTCCTCTATTAACTTCTCACCATCATTCCAAAAGCCTGCAGCTTCTACCTGACCTCCTTAGTTGTGCCCATTGAGTTCTTATAATAACCCAAAGCCACCTTTCATATGTTATCCCGTCAGTGATGACTTCTCAATCTTCTTCAATCAAATGAATGTAATCTGACCTTCTTTTCATATTAGCCATCCTGTGAAAATAGTTTGTATTTACATCCCCTTCTTTCAACCAATTTTTCTTGGCCCTTTGACTCCAATCCAACTTTTCTTTCATATATATATCTTTTAACTCCACCCTCTACGAGCGAAGGTACTCGTGCTCTCCCAGAGAAAGGTCTCGATCTTCCTCCCGCTTTTCCATATCTTCAATGTAGTAGATAAGTTCTTCCTTTCTTTGCTTCTCCAATAACCTTTGCTTCTTATTCCATCTTTACAACACTCGTTTTTGCCTTCGCAATTTAACCACCAGATTACTTGCAGCGTCTGAAGAAGTCGTAGGACACTCCCAGCTCTTCTTGATCATCTTGCACATATTCTCTTCTTCCAACCACCTTTTTTCAAACCTAAACTTTTTCTTGTCCGTTTATCATTCTTCTTATCAAAGAGCAGTATAGGCACATGATCTGAAGTTGATTTGGCTTCCGTCCTTGCAAAAGCAAAAAGATGTCGGCTCTCTCAATCCAAAGAAACTAGAATCCTGTCAAGCATCTTCAATCGGGCCCTGTGGCTATGATTCGACTACATGGACTTCTTGTCCTTGATCGGAATTTCCAGGAGACTTAACTTGTCTACCGTTTGGTTAAACAAAGTTCTATCATTGGAATCATTCAAGGTCCCAACCCTTTCCTCCGCAAATCGAACCATAATAAAGTTCTACTAGTTTTTTTTATCGGGAATACTGCCAAATATTGTAAAAGGATTTACCTGTGTACCTGATGACGTTGCTTTGTTTTTCACCTTCTCAATTGTTTTTGAACAACTCACTGCCTTGGACACAACCGCAAAGCCTTTTTGCTCTCAAGCCTTCTGCTCGTCCCACTCTCCCCCGCGATGCTATCCTCTTGAATTGATTCCTCCTCTATTGCACCCACAACAATATGAGCCTTTTCTCTATCAGCATGAGGCGCCGCCGAGGTGTCTCTCGGTTGCCCAGCAGCCAAATTAGTATCGTGCTCCTGTAGCGCACTTCCATTTCTTACTGCTTTGGCAACGACCTCTATCCCGCGCATAATAAAAGCACCCAAGTCTGTTGAAAAGGCATCTTTTAGCTTCCTGATCACTATATCCTTAATTCTTTCGTCCGTGTCTTTAACCCCGCCCCTTTCATTCTCTCGATAAGATCTAGATATGACTCTAAGAGGATCCACCATGAATTCCACTCCCTTGTCATCCCCTGTCGACAATTCTTCACTTCCCCTTTACTAACAGACTTTTGTCGATCATCATTCGAACTATAACCGCACCGTTCGACCGAATTCAAACCCTCCTCATAGACTTCTTTTTGAGATTGTTCCGCCTGAATCCAGTTTGAGTTCCGCTTTTGCTTTAACTCTCCATGAGGACCATCAAACCCCGTAACATCGCTCCCAAATTATGATTACTGATGATAACTGAAGCAGGCTTTACCTTGCTTACACCCTGTTCTTCTTGGGACTTCAACCGTTTGCCATCGTCATCCTGCAAATGCAAGTTGCCACCCTGCCATACGCTGTTCCCCTCCTTGATCCCACACAAATCCCCTTGCAGTGCGGCATTTGACCTCAAGTTTGCCACCTCAAAAGCTCATTTTTAGAAATATCATCATCGTCTCTTATCACCCTATTCTTCTTGAAGTTCACCACCGCCATCCTTGTGATTGACTTTCTTCCCTCCACCGACAAAAGGACCTTTAAAACCCTTCCCGCAATACGCAACCTAACCTTTTTCGGGATGTACCTGCGCCCCTCGCAACCCGCACGGATTCTCGCAATATTATTGAGACAGAGTGACTCCGTCCCCTTGTCCAGCTCCAAAAGCACCCTAAAAGTCTTCACCAACCCTTCAAACGTACTCCACAACCATACATGGCAAGGAAGGTTCTCCACTCTCAGTCAGACTTTAGAATGATGACGGTAAGGATGCGATCCCTCATACCCTGTCCATCTAATGATTTTAAAAGCGATCAGTATCATCATAAACACTTAGGCATTTAGTCACTAAAGAAAGCCTAACCTCATAGGGGGAATGATCATATACCCTAGAGAATATGATGCCGGTTTCCAGTCATGAGTGTTGAAGGGACTTGATAACCCTCGAAGTTCTCACAATCACACGAGCAGGTGGCATTCCATCTAACGCTTTAATCATCCTGATGATTCCCAGAGTCTGCTATTTTCTTTTTCCTTGCCTCCATATAGCCAACTTCTCTTCTTTTCTTACACGCCTATCCTCTACCTTCTTCAGTTTTGAGCACTGCCTAGCAATATGACCGGTCTCTTCACAGTTATAACAAAAAGGCCCAAGTTTGCATTGCTTAGCAGTATTACCATCACATGTATAACACCTATCCGGATACGGTGATCCATGGCCAGCCTTTTAGAGAAGTTTTTAATCAGGCTAGCCTCGTTCTTCATCGTTGCAGGTGATCTCTCCCATTCTTCATCATCTACCAACTTTACGACTTCAGGGAAAATAAGTTTCTTAAAGGCTTCGGGGTCCCGTTCTCCAACACGACGTTGAGTTTCTGCCTCCTCCACCGCACACAAGATCTCTTCCTTAGAAAACCTTTGTCCTCCGAACATCACCCATCCGTCATCGCGGCTTAATGTACCATCGCGATAAGTGTTCCTATCCGATAATAAAGATGAGTTCCCCTTCGATGTAGCCCCTGTCCATGAAAACCCCTTTCGCGTGGCCTATCAACAGCAGCAGCATGAGTCGCACCGTCCCCGCGACCGTGGCGATCCACAAGACCTCCAGGACCCACGCCCAAGACCTCGTCGTCACAACTGCCACCACCTCCATGACCGTAATCGATCCCTCGAGACCCATTGCCACGATGTCTGACAACATGAGGCTCATCGCCACGGCCTCCACGGCTGCCTCCATGGCTGTGGCGAACCCCATCACCTCCATGTTGGACACCCCCATGACCTTGACCCCCACATTCACCACCCTTATCACCGGCTCCATCCCCAGGAGATCCTCCATGAGACCCAACTCGCGATCCTCCATGAGACCCTGTCGACCCTGTTCGAAGTCCTGCCCCTGACCACCATCCACGAGCCTGCACCTCAACGATGACCTGCTTCTCTCTGCTATTTGCCGCGTCCCATGTGATGTCGCCGCCGCTCGCACTGTGGGCCTACCCCTCGGAGGCACCTCCCTCCACACTGGAGCGCCGCGATCGCTGGCGACCGCCATCTCCTCACGTCCAAAACGAGGAGATTGGCCGTCCACAATGATACGTTTCATTGGCGAACGACCATGACGAGGAGATCGGGTCCTATTACGAGGATTCCTACCTTCCTTGCTCGATCCGCTATCTCGATCGCCTTCCCTTTCGCCCGACCATCCCTTGACCGCTGCATCTTCGAGAGAAATACTGTGAGACCCCTTCGAGAAACCCTGATCCGAGATTCCCCAATGCCTACCTTCGCCTACGTGGGAACATCTGCCTCGCCGGAGCGCCGTCAAATGACGAAAACGAAGCCCTGGCGCTCGTTTGAAAATCGCCGCCTTCGCCTTTGAGAAGCCCTAGTAACACCTTTAACTTTTTGGATGCAGGCAATCTTTAAACCACCAAAGGCAATACGTGGAGGAATTCCAATCTGCTTTCCACAGGTATCATCAAATACTACACGCTTCAAGTAATTATGCTTGTTAAAATTTAACTGCTTCATAAAAAGTTACTTAAGTCATTTACATGCATTTGTGAAGTTTGGAAACTCTGGGTCACTTGAGCAACATGGCTTTGCCAGAAACAAGTTGTGGATCATCGATAGAGACCCTCCGCCTCTTCACCAAAACGATAGCGATGATAAAGTCTCTGCAAATCTGCTTCTTAAACCATCGGAAGATGATATGAAGTCTTGGCCGCACTAGTATGCGACCCTTGTTTGCATATTTCATTTTGCAACATTCTTTTTGCACGTATTTACATATATCAATTTTCTTATATATCAGTTTCGAGTTTCGCCTTAGAGTGTCTCTTTCGTTGGACGGAGATCTCACACTAATATCACGGATAAGGAATGTTAACGGGAAACCATTTAGTTTCTCATTTGGTTATCACACATACTTCTCTGTTTCTGATATCAGGTAATTACTGATCTCAATATTTCATAGCAAGTTTGCATTTTGACAATTATAATTATTATTGGATTTGTACTCAAGTGAATATTTATGTAGAATTTTAATAAAATGGGTTTTTATGTGATATGCATATGATTTCTGCAACTACAGTGAAGTGAGGATCGAGGGGTTGGAGACACTTGATTATCTCGATAACCTTTGCCAACGAGAGCGTTTCACTGAACAAGGAGATGCCATTACATTCGAGAATGAGGTACAGAATTTCTTTGCAGGAAATTCAAATACGAGAGTAAGGAAAAAGAAATTTCAAGATGACGATTATTTTTCCTTGCGTCCTTCCCCTTTTCTTGAATTGAGATACGGTGATCCGATTATTAGTGCACTCAATGTCATCACCTCTATGGAAATAATACAAGGAATGCAGATGTAATACCAAGAAATGGAAATATCCTCAGGAATCGATTCGGATAGTGCAGATGCTCTTTTTCTAGCCAATAGTTTTTCTAGAATTTGGCTGAAAACATAGCAACTTTGGGTGATTAATCTAGATAATTATCCTCAAATCATAGTACGACTCAATTGTTTCAAATAGTGTTTCTATACAATACCGCAACATTGTGTGTGTGTGAAACATCAAGTAGCGGAAACATATTGGCAAAAAAGTGATAGAGGCTAACTATTGAAAAAGAGACAACTTTGCATTTTCACACTAGCTTTCTTTTTGTCTAATATAAGTAGTTATTTGCAATGCAACGGAAATACAACGGACAAGGTTATTTTGACACATTCCGTTAGCATGATTGTTCTTAATGAAAGTGGTAACGCAAATTTAATGAGCTGCTATTATTTGGATACAAGGAAATTGTTAACACTTGTTTAATTTGCCTAGTTATCTCTCTCTCAAATTAGGTTTATTTTGAGTTCCTTCATAATATATGTTATGTATTTTCCCTTGCAAGTTAGACGAAATAATTACCAAAGATCCAGGAATTATGTTTGGTTATTTTCTAATAATAAACTTTCGCCGCTAATACTTACAGGTTTTGCATTTTACAGGTAGATCGTGTATATCTTAGTTCTCCAAATGTGATTGCGGTTCTTGACCACGAAAAGAAACGCACCTTTGTTATTAGAAAGGAAGGTCTCCCTGATGTCGGTAAGACATTGCTTATCGGTTATATTTTGGTTTATATCGACTCAAGAATAAGTGATGCAGTAATTAGTACCTGATATGTAATTATTTTAGGCATGCACGATAAAGTATTTCTTCTTTTTACAGTGGTTTGGAATCCATGGGATAAGAAGTCGAAGTCGATGGTTGATTTGGGAGACGAAGAGCACAAGCAAATGCTATGCGTAGATGCTGGTGTTGTCGAGAGACCGATCACTCTAAAACCGGGAGAGCAATGGACAGGCAAATTGGAGCTCTCTGCCGTGCCTTCCACTTACTGCAGTGATCACATCGGCTAAATACTTTTATATCCGGTTGATCGAGCCCGCATGCTTATTTTTATATCGTAGCATGAACCGGGATTAATTATCATCACCTAGTTTAAAGGTTGTATAATTTGATTGTAATGTTGTTTTAAACCATCAAGGCAAAAACCTATATATATGCTGATGAATATGTTTCATATCAGGGTGTTTTTTTTATCTCATCCTCAAAATTTCAATATTTGTAAATTTCTTCCTTAAAAAACTATATTTCTAAATTTCATCCCTAAAATGTTTAAGTTCAAAATTTTTCCTCTGGTTGGTTTAAATAAGTATTTGAAGAGAATGTTTTTCATCTTGAGTTAAAAACAGTTATTAGCTTAGTAAAAGAAGAAAATACCTTCTTCTCCAATGATCATCTTCTTCTCCACTAATGTCGTAAATTAGGGGATAGGTGATAGGTGCAATTTATTGTATATTTTTCTAATACATTTATTATTTTATTATCATATATTATGTTGTTCCGGGTATTTTTTTTTTATGAATTATCATAAATAATGTCACGTCTCGCTTCCTAAAATACGTAAACACGACACGTGACAGAGCCAACCATGCTATCTATGGTGAGGAAAGATCCTTCCATAGTTACATTATGGCTGTCAATCAGATATCAAGAATAGTAAACTATTAAATCTATCTATTACATGTCCAATAGCCTCAAGAACAATAACTGAAAAAGATAGCGAAAGCAATAAAGATCTAAGAAATAACTAACCCGCATAAGAGTTATATCAATGAGGTGGTCCTCACTGATCGGCGATCTTGTCAAATAATCACATGCTATGTCAAGTAACTGGACCAAGCAAAACCCAGACGTTAGTGTGTTATAAATATCAAAATAATAGTAATAATCATGATAGAATGTTATGATTAAATATGAGTGTAAATAAATAACACAGGTATAAAACAGTAAGATATAAACATGTGATGTGTATCCTAAAATATATGCCTCTAGGTTATCTATTCTAGAAGTCTTTGAAATCAATTTAATGGAATCGTCGATGTAACTCAATAGTATTCTGTGCGTGTCCGGAACCACGGTCAAGACTCTCGGGCTGAATCCGAGACGTGCCGCTAAGCAGTAAATAGGTAACATGTACAGACGGATGATGTCAACAGCATCATTCTGTGGCTGGCCGAGCCTGTAAAGACTGATCAATATAAGTATCGAACTGTTGAGTTACAATTCAGGTTTCATTATTGATTTCCCCTTACCCCCAATGTTATGTGTTTAAGTCAGGTATTGATAATGTAAGTCTAATGCCAACACAGGATCAAGCATGTACATGTTTTGTCTATGCAGACAATAAGTCACGTCCGTCAGGACAACAATCATGATTGTTCATTAGTAATAAGATCCAAGTAACAAGTCTAGTAATGGACCGTGAACATGTCATGTAATATATATTAACCCAAAATAGATACCAATGTAAAACTGTAATCAATATCGAAATACGACTAATGCCAAGATGCATATGTATCTATCTGTAATAATCATTATACGTCAATTACCATGTATGATGCAATTTAGATAACATATTGAACTAATATAGTAGTATGATAACGTTGTGACATTCCGGCATGCAATTAGATAAGCTATTATCAGTACGGATACATACGGATACTATAAAACTGTAAATCGGTAATATTTGCTGAATATTAAAACACATGCACTATTATTTATTAAATAGATTTTGATATAATAATATCAACAGGAAAAATATAATCAATCCAATTAATAACTATAAAAGTGGTATTGATTAACCATGCACAAGAAAGTTCCGTTCAGAAATTCAGCGTCGCCATTATTTGTAAAATAACTTAAAAATAACAAACGTCCTCCAAAAGGGACGTGTCATATACCAAAACAAAACTAATTCAATAAGATTTTCATTTTTATAAATTAAACTATCTCAGGTTGTTCTTACAAAAATTTATGAATGTTCGAAATTAAAAGTTTGCTGCTGGAATTTCCCTGGACAGCAGTTCAGAGGTACTTTCATTTGCAGTTTACATTATTTAAACAATTTATTTTGCAAGTAAATATTTCACAGGGTTGTTATATTCTGAGTTACCCTCGTAACAAACTAAAGAACGTATACTAATAATTTTTCTATGATTTATAATGAATTTTATAAGATAAGGTGAACAGTAAATTTCAGATTTGTCGTATCCGCTTTGCGACGACGTTTCATGTGTAAACTATTATATTTTCAAACTATATTTTGTATAACATTATAAAATGCAGATTATAAAATAATTAATGATAATAATAAAAAATATTACGACGATATATATATTTATAGATATACTTATACTATGTTGCAAGTTGTAAACTTGTATACATTGTATATTATAAAACTGATTAACGTTAAATAATTACGGTGTATAAATTATATAGATATAGTTGTAAGATGATAATAATAATAATAGTATGACAACATATAAGTAAATTACATAAAGCATAGTATGTAGCAAGTTGTAAACTTGCCTCGAAACAAAAGTAATGAACGGAAACAATATGACGCTATACAAATCAACACAAAGTTTTGATGGCTCGGTTAAGGTTCTGGGATGCGGCTGGAGTTGCGTTGGCGAGAATGGGTATAAACTTGAAGAACGAAAAAGAAGAATATATAAATTGATGATGGAGAGATATGTTTTGTGGAGAGAGAGAGAGGTTTTGTGTTTAATATAAATATATATATAGTATAGTTTAAATTGGGTTATAAATATATATTAGGTTTAATGTATATATATAATATCAAACTACAACCAATTTCCATCAAAATCTCATCAAAAATATATTTTGGGCAATAATTCACACATGTAAACTTTTCAACCATAATACAAGAATATATTTTAAATAACTCATACCCCTAATTTAAGATTTAAAAGAATTCTAAAAATATATCTAGATTTAGTAAATATTTGATATTAGATATCTTGAGATTTAAACGTAAAATATAAAAGCAAAATAAAATATGGGATGTCAAACATATGATGACAGTTAACAAAATATAATTTATTCTTAACTTGTGGCTATTAAAAGATACATGATGATATAGATATATGATATATAAAGATTTAAAAATATAATGTAGGTATTATACTAGATTCACATAGATACATTTTACCGGTAAATCTCAAATACAATCTTACACCATATTGGGTTCTAAACTTGCGGGTCGGGTCGGATAACGACTACTACTATTCGAATTATTCGCGACCCAATAGATAGAATAGAAGAAATATAAAGTAAGTGTTAAAATACTAATTAATGTCGTATAACCGTACTAGCGTGTTACAGATAACAGGGCTTGTATGCAAAAATAAGGAAAATTGTGCTAAGATGAGAATTACGTGTGTAAAATGGAGACTTAAGGGAGTTATTCAGAAAATCAAAAGGCAATTTACAAATTTGGAACAAATTTGGGAATATCATTGCAAATCAGCAAAGTTGCATTAAATAGAGGTGAATCAATTATCATAATAACAAATCAGTTGGAGAAATCAAATCAAAACAAAAGCAATAAATCAACTTGCCTAATTATATACTAAATTTGGGAACAATTCTGAATCTACGCAACTACAAAAAGACAGCTAGAATTCAAGATTTTATAGGCTCAAAAATCATCTAAATTGACGATAAAACCACAGAAAAAATATGGAGCCGCAAATCCAAAATTCGGTGGCGTATCAGCGGTGCATCTAGTCAAACGGCTGCGGATCAGCGGTCTATGTTGGGCCGTTCGATGAGATTTTTTATGGGCACGATCGTTTTTCCACATAGATTAATATAAAATGTAGGGTTTCGTTTTTCGAAGATTCTGAAGGCACACAACAATATCCAACAGAGCAATTAGATTATTATTTATTAGATTTTCATAACCGTTAGCAAGTTTGTTTCTCTTGTATCTTTTATTACTTGTTCTCCAAACTTTCTTAGCCTTGTATAAGCATCTGTATAGCCCTACGGTTTTATATCTCTTCCATAGATTTCAAAAATCAGGGTTTGCAAAAGTAGGAGAGATCAAAAGTAATTATAAGTTTTTTTCATAATGAATAATGTTTATAATTTCCTAGCTATGAGTAACTAATTATTTTTCTAGGGTTTTGTATTGTCTTTCATTCTATGGTTGGATGTTGTTTTATGATCTTCTTTTCTTTTCCTCCATCATGAATTGCTTTTGATATAATTCCTTTCTTATAGTTTTTATCATATAAAGTAGAACTTATAGGGATAATTGACGCTTTGAATTAGACCCAAGGATTGATGATAAGGCTAAAAACTAATCAGGATAATAAAGATTTGACAAACTAGAATCCTAATTAGGAACGGTAAAAAATATGGTTTTTATTAAAATAAATTCAAGCCAGATAGTTAAAGAGTTCTAGCTTAATCAACATGATAATTTAAATCAGCTACCTATTACTATTAATCAAAGACTCAACATAGTTCATTCTTAATTATCTAAAATTAAGTTTTTAATTTAGTTTCTAAATGATCTTTTATAACTGATAGGATATTTTTAATTAATTTAATATAACCTATGCTTTTATATTAAGTAATAGAAAACATATTAGAAATAGATAAAAAAAAACATGTAGTATCTTTTAAGCCAACCATAAAAAGATAAGCAATACAAAAACCTTAGAATTTTCTCTCTCATAAAAAACCCACTTTTATTTGCACTTTCTAAAAAAATCTAACTCTTTAACTTAGTTTAAAAGCAGTTAACACACCTTTCCATAGGAACGATCTTCAAGTACGACTGCGATAAGCTGTATACTTGCGGATAAATTTGGAGATAATAAAATCCACATCAAGTTTTAGCCGCCGTTGCCAGAGAAGTGTAGTTTGATTACATTTAAATTTAAGTTTTAGATTTTAGTTGTAAATTAAATTAGATTTAATTTAGTTTATTTGATTTTGCGAATTCTCTGTTTTTTATTTCAGAAATCGAGACAAACTTACTGAAAGAAAAAATCGAGACGGACATGAGGCAAATCTAGGTAAGATCTTATTCTTCCCAAAATCTCGATTTGATTCCAACTAACAGATTTTTTAAGGATTTTTTGCGCCATATAAAAAAATTAGTTTAGATTTAGATTTTAGATTGCATTGCATATTTACAAAGATTCTAAGAGGCAACAACCCAAATCCAGATTAGGTAGGGATTTCATCATTTTTCCTAGGCCCCACAAATCACACCTGAATATCCGCATTAACCTACATTAAATTAAAAAAATATTTAAACTTCAGCTCCCTAAGGACAAGCCACGCTCAATAGGATAAGAGGAGATTGTATGTAATCTATCAGTTATCTGATTCAATCTTGAGGTATTGTTCACGTCAGAATATTGCATTTAATACCGCTCATTCTTATGCATATTTGTATATAGATAGGTTCTTTTGATCCGTATTTGCTACATGATTACAGGTTGCAGGTTCTCAGTCCAGAACAATGAAAATCACGCACATTCTCTACAGTTATAACGAATTCAGGACAACTGCCGAAAACAAATAAAATCCGGATTCCGGTTATCCATATTCGTCAGGTGCCGCTTACCAGTACAAGGGACAAGATCAAGCGATGGTCATTCGTGTCTGGAACAAGCACAAAGCACGAGAGAGGCGGCACAAGGATCAAGGTGACAACGCGGAGCTCGAGGGAGATCAAGACACAAAATTCAATTGAGTTGCCATTTTGGATTGTTACCGGCTAGCTACCAAGCGAAACCGGCTTGATTGCTGTAAGTAGAACAAGTAGAACGCATATCATATCACAAAACTTCTACCAATCATGTGTCTAGTAACGTATGACTAGTTGTGGTTATTTAATTAAGACCTACTATTTCGGTGATTTGTATAGCGGAACCCTCCCACTTAACTGGAACTGAGATATTTTCAAGGTTATTAAAGAGCCATTAGAGGATCTATCCACAATTTGTCTCTTAGCAGTTAGGAGCGGGTCTCTTAACTTGACCTAGGTAATTCTTGATCTAGATTGTTTGTGCATTTTTTATTGTGATTTTTAGAATCTCTAGTCATCCTAGTTTTTACATTTAAAAAAACTTTTGTGTACGGTGTATGTACATGTAGGGTCGAGATGAAACAAACCGTTTAACTCTTCTTGATATTATAGATACAATGACTGAGCTTGTTCCCGCTACACCTACCTTACATGATAGATGCTATCATGTTCGCACATCACTGCCATCTTGTATAGTCTTACCGTTAGCAGCCGGTGACTATAAAATAAAACCTGCTTTTATAACTCACTTCCTAAATTTCATGGTTTAGAATCCGAAGATGCCTATTTATTCATAAGGGAGTTTGAGAACTTATGTCAAATGTTTAAACTTAAGCAGTTAAACCAAGATACAGTTAAGCTTAGACTTATCCCTTTTACCCTCACTAATAAAGCTAAGCATTGGTTTTACAGTGTGCCAGCCAATACAATTAGGACATGAGATGAGTTTACTAAAATATTTCTTAAAAAGTTCTACCTACATTTTAAAACCGTCAAATTTCGAAATGAAATTAGGACTTTTTCGCAAAAATCGGAAGAATCTTTTTGGGAGTATTTCGAACGTTTTAAAGACCTTCTCATAAAATGTGTTGGCTATAGTGCCCTCAAGGAAATTATTGCAATCGCATGCATGCGATTATGATAATTGGGGGAGGACCTATACGGGTAGAACAGTTTTACTCGAGATGATAATATGCTATCTGGTTTATCTCTAACATTATATACATGTATAATGTGGTATTACAGATCACTATTACATGTTGATAGAGCCTATATGATTTTTTCTTGACTACCAGGGTTATTGTGGTGATCACACTTATGAGAACTGGGTAGTCTATAAGAAAATTCTTAAATGTCCATAGTCGTGGGAATATCGAAACTGCGCATCGATATTCCAGAATAGACTAGTGTATATGTTTTCTGACCCCGACGAGAGGCGATGACCGGTCTCACAGCCATTGGTGTCAGTTAGTCACTAAAAATAGTATATATGTGCTCAATGGGTTATGAGTTACACTGTACGGACTCGCTGGGAACGTGCTAGATGGTATTATACCTATTGTTTCATAGCATTTTTCAGGTGACATGAATAGAGGTTAGTCTATCGACCTGAGATTGTCATTTGTCTTGTGTGAGTTCCTACTGTGCTTTGATTACTATCCTACCACAACTCAAAAGAGTCGTGCAAATAGGTTTTAGTTGGGTACAGTCCTGAGCCACATGGAGGCAGTGAGTGGATCGTCGGGGATTCATCTCTCCCGGTATTGGGGATAGATGTCGCGCTGTGTACGGATGGCCATCATCAGAACTCCTTGGCCAAGGTGGAGGAGATTTACTGATTTGGATCAGTAGTTTCTCAGTGGGTGATGAGCTTCACACTGACGCGACTTATCGCGTTATTAGGGGTCTGATTTTATCCATCTCCTAGACCCGATATGCGATACTCTTAGACGAATAGACCAGACTGTACGGAGATTGTCACATACAGGCCAGTAGGGAAACAAATGAGTTTGCTCGTCGGCCATCTTCTCGTTCAATATCTGGGTAGTCGTTACGTACAGCTAGTGCCACTGACGTGCTTGTGGTTAAACCCACTGCCAGCGTATTGACGAGTTTTTAGAGTACCATACAGAGGGTTTTCCCGGTTCAGAAGATATGATGTAGATGACGTATGTTGGTACATACAGGTATCCTATTAAATATGTGTACATGCTACACGGATTTTAATCGGACGGTTGATAATGTTCGCGGCTTAGGATTAAGCTGAATTATTAAATCAAGTTTTGATTTAATAATTTATATATATTTTTTTAATATATGTATTCTAGTATTATTGTTCACTATTCATTTTCTCTCTTGGCTATTCGTATTTTTATACGAATACACGCATATGTTTTTCGATAGGTATACCGAGTTGTATTCCGTATTTATACGAAATTTGTTCTAGAAAATGAACACCTTATTTGTGGATATTCATTTATGAATATCCATAAAATGAGGTGGAGGGTAAGGTGGCATTGAGCATGGTTGAAGATATATAGAGAGGAACGGGCTTCATTAGTTTATTACAAAATGTTGTGAGAATTTTTATATGCATGGTTGTGAAAAATATGAATCCATTCTATTATTATTCATTCACTCTCTCATGCTTTCTATACTTACTCATGGCTAAGTTTCTTCACCTCATCCTCCTTCTTCTTTACTTGCTCTCTTGAGTTTTAAATTTGAGAGAAAATTGTAGTGGAATACTTTTACATCCACACTCTCTATTCCTAACGAGTTTGGAGCGTCGGTTGCTTCACTAGGTGAAGCTGGAGCTTAGATCGGTTCTCTTGGGTGGATCGTATTCGGCAAAGGAGGACTGGCTTGCAAGCCAATCTGGAGCTCTGGAAGAAAACTTGAGGATGTGAGTATTGCTTACACAGTAGATTAGTACAGCTCACTAGTTTTGTTAGCAAGTTCCAGCTCTTTAGTTTGATTCATGGTTTTGGAATTTTAGCAAACTAGAATTTTTTTAAAATCCATGTTACCTGTTTACTGCAGAAAACAGAGACGAACTGGAATTGATCGTCTTGCCTGAATTTGGGGGCAAATACTATTTGGAACATATTCGTCCACCTCTACGAAAATACCAAGTTGATTTATGGCACCATATATCGGAGGTTTGGACAGATGCGACTGATGTAGTGTGATTTTATCAGATTTCCCCTCTTTGAGGGGTTTTTGATTGTGGGGTCGCTCTTCCCTGCAAGTGCAAGCTACTGCAGTTAATTACGTTATTGCGTTGCGATAACCACTTTCTCCCGCTCCAAGCAGATCACTTCGTGTCGCGTTATATTTGGTTTATTTTGGGGTTGCTCATGGATTGTATACAGAGACTAATTAATGTCGTCGTCCGTAGGGCGCGGATTAGTCCAAATCCGTACATATTTGGGTTTAAACCTAGGTTATATATTCCATCAGTTCAGGGGATATTTTATTTTATTTAAGGGCCGTTAATCTGATTTTAGATTAAGATAAACTTAAATATATATGAGCATTGAGCTCAATTTATTTTAACTAAGTATACGTTAGTTTTATATGAGACTAAAATCAACTTAGAAATATGGTTAAGAATCATTAAATTTTGTTAAGATCTATCAACAGAGCATATGGGCTCGGCTGCAATGAAACAATATGGGTTCAAGGAAATTTCAGAGACTTAGCCAATTTTGGGCTCAGACCGAAATGAAGTCAGGCCCAATCAAACGGTCCCAAGCCCAGACCAAGTAGGCTTATGCCCAAATCGAGCCCAAACATGAAGAGCCCGCCCCCTATGCCAAGAAGAAAATTATTTAATACATTGTTCTCCGCCGAAAGACCGGGAAGACTGACGTCTTGCCTGAATTTGGGGGCAAATGCTATTTGGTGCTATCCGTCCACCTCTCCGAAGATGCTAAGTTGATTTATGATACCGTGTATCGAAGGTTTGGACGGATGCGGCCGATATAGCAGACTTCGTCAGATTCTCCCTCGTTGAGGGGATTTTGATTGTGGGGACGCTCTTCCCTGCAGGCGCAAACCCCTGCAGTTAATTACGCTACCGCATCGCGGTAACCACTTTCTCCTTCTCCAGATGGTCACTTTGTGTCGTGGGTGTTTGTTTTGTTTTTGGTTGCTCGTGGATTGTATACGGAGACTAATTTATGTTGTCGCCCGTAGGGCGTGGATTAGTCCAAATCCGTATTTTCTTAGCTTTGGGTTTTTGGTTTGGGTTTAAGGATACGTTAGTCTCATTTGAGACTAAGATCAACTTAAACGTTTGTTAAGGATACGTTAGTCTAATTTTAGACTAAGATCAACTTAACGATTTATTAAGGATACGTTAATCTAATTTTAGACTAAGATCAACTTAACATGATCATTTAGATCCAATAAAAGAGCATTTGTACTCTATTGTTTTAATTTAGGGACTTTGCGGTCCATAGTTAGTTTAAGGACATTACGGTTCAAGATTAAGGACATCATAGTCCATGGGATTAAAGGACCCCACAGTCCGAGGTTAAGGACATCACAGTCCATGGGCTTAAAGGACCCCACAGTCCGAGGTTAAGGACATCACGGTCTATGGGTTTAAGGACCCCACAGTCCGTAAAGTGTTTAGTTGTCGGGACCCGTCACTTCTCTGAAGAAGTTGAAGGATTACAACGACAAATATCAGAGGAGTGAAGAGATGTACCCTTGAACCAATTTTGGTTGGGAGATCTGTAATTGGATTGATTTAAGGATCGTTAATCTCGTTTGAAATTATAATCAACTTAAATGTTTGTTAATGATGCATTAGTCTAATTTTAGACTAAGATCTACTTAACAGGATCATTTAGATCCAACAAAAGAGCATTTGGGCTCTATTGTTTAGTTTAGGGACATTGCGGTCCAAGTTCAGATGCCAACATGGGTTTGGAAATGCACCAGATAGTTATTGGTCATTGGGACCCACCACCTCTCTGAAGACGTTGAAGAATTACAACGACATGTATCAGAGGTGTGAAGAGATGTACCCTTGAACCAAAGTTGATTGAAAAGCTCTGGGTTTTGCTTTGAATGTCATATGAGGTGACCAATTTTGGAAGACAAGAGTGTATTTGAGTTTCAGTCAAAAGGGAGGGTCCTGCCTCTGGAAGACTTAGCTAATTTGGGCTAAGATTGGCTCGAATATAGTGTTAAACACTAAAGTAGACTCGTCTATCACGTGCTCCCACGTGATGCGCTTAAAATAGTGTTTAACACTAAGGATGCAGCACACAAAATAGTGTTAAACACTAAAAAATGAAGCGCTCACGTGGGATCACGTGAGGCGCTTGAGTGTTGGGCCCAAACTTCCTTTATTTTATTCTCAGAATATGCAAGTAAGTGTTAAACACTTTGCCTTTATGACCATCACGTGTGGGCATGTGATGGGTATCCATGATTTGAATATTAAATTGTTTGTTAGGGGTCACGTGGGGACACGTGAGGGCGCCTAAAATCTGTTCTGACTTGGCTTTATTCTCTTTATTTTGAGGGATATCCAAGGGTCATGTGGGAGCACGTGATCCCATCTCATTCATTCTTTTTTGACCATGGGAGAGTCACGTGTTGCCACGTGATCATGTTGGGTACTTGATCTTTATACGTGCATGAAAAGTCTAAGTCCCTTGTTTAAGAATTAAATTCTTTTATAGGGTTAAACTCTAATTTTATTTAGAGGAATTAAATTCCTATGTATTTGGAAGAATTAAATTCTTTTATAGGGTTAAACCCTAATTTTGTTGGAGGAATTAAATTCCTATGTGCTTTGTGGGAGAATATAATTCTCTGAACTTAGATCTTCTCTTAGGTTTTAGATATGCATGGCAGAATCTCACCGATGAGAATTAAATTCTCAACTTGTGGGGAGATCTGCTTCTACAGACTTTCAACCAAAGGAAGAACTAAGTTCTTATTCAAAAAAGTTAAACTTTTAATTTGAGAATTAAATTCTCTATTTATTTTGTGGGAGCTTATAGGATGATCTCTTTCCCTCTCTTACCTAGGATTTCTTTCTTTTCTGAAGAGACCTTCTTTTCTCTTTGGAGAATTAAATTCTTTTTTCTTTTTGTATTCTCTCCATGTTGTTGTATATCTCTTTTTTCCTTTTTCTTCTTGGCTCCTATTTATAGGAGAAAGAAAAGAATCAGTTTGTTTAGTCAATCTTTCATTGAAAGATTTTGATTGATTTTGTAACGAACATGATCTTTTAGATCACTCGGTGAGTTTCATTCACTATTGGATTTTTAATCCAAAAGATATTTTATTTGTTGTTCCTGGCATGTTTTAGGAAAATATTTCTTTATGTAGAATCTTTCTATAAACTGGTGATTTTTTAATCACCGTTGGATTTTTAATCCAATGATGCTCCACTTTACAGAGCGCAATCTTTTTTGTTTGAAAAGATCTAGGGAAATATTTTTCCATTAGGGTTTTTGATTCTTTTTAATTAGAATTTAATTCTATTGTTTCAGAGGGTCTAGGAACCCATCACGTGTTGACACGTGACCCATCTAATTAGAATTTAATTCTATTATTTCAGAGGGCTCAGGAACCCATCACGTGTTGGCACGTGACCCCATCGATTAAGCAATTAATTAGAATTTAATTCTATTCACTCAGAGGACTTAAGAGTCCATCACGTGTTAGCACGTGACTGTAACACCCGGTCCTCTTGAATACCAATATTTGTATGTCTATTTCACTTATAAAATTTATTTAGTTTACTTGTAATTATTTATATATTTACTAAACCCCGAGCCGGCCATTCCCTCTTTCTCCTCAAATTCCTTCATTTTTCCCTCAGCCATTTTTATATAAGGAATTTATTTCTAAGCCAAATTAAACTAAAAACCCCAGCTTTCTACCCTCAGCCCAATGATATTCCTCTCCAGCCCAAGGTTTGTATTAGAGGAAATGTAATATTTAAACCCAGCCAGCCGGCCCAACAACTTTCCCTCGGCCCATTCCCTTTAAATAAACCAAATTTTATTTTATCCTAAACCCGAGCCCACTCTCTATTTTTTCCCCATCATTTTCTTTATTTTTCCAAACCCGTGGCCCAACTTTCCGCAGCCCGTTTCCACTTTTTCCCATTTAAATCTCTTTTCTTTACTTGTACTGGCCCAGCCCACTCCCAACAGCCCACTCCCAGCCTCCAACCCGCGCCCGCGCCTCGAACCCTACCCATCCCTCCTTCTTCTCCAACGGCTACACTCCCTTTTTCCCGCTCCACTGTTCCCCGATCCACCATCGTCGCCGCCCCTCGCGCCAACGCTTGCGAGCGTTACCCGCGACGCGCGCCTCTTTCTCTCCTCTCATAATTCTTTCCCTCTCTCCCCCACGTCTTCTCTCTCTCTTTCCTTCCCTTCCCGTTTCACCCTCGCACCCACACTCACACCAGCGCGCCACCGTTCGCCCCTCTCGCCCCCGTCCTCCTCTCTGCCTCATCCTCTTTATCCTATCCTTATTTCTCCCCGACGATCCAAAGCCCCTAACCTAGAACCCCCCGACGCCAAGAAACCATCACCCTAACACCGGCAGCCCTCTAGTCGTCGTCGCCCCTACTCCTTGCCTTCACATCTGCATCGCCGTTAGCACCTCCGTCACCTCCTCTTGACTTCCAGCAACCTCAGACCACCACAGCACCCCCGAGCTCCTCCTCCTCCTCACACAACCTCTATCATCATCCCCTCTCTCTCAATCTCTCTGTTCTCCGTCTAATTCTCTCTTTCTCTCTGTTTCCTCTCTCTCTCTGATCTCTCTCTCTCCTGCTCAGTCTCTCTCTATATCCCCATCTCTCTCTCTCTAATTCTCTTTCTCTCTTACTCTCTCTCTGTCTCCCTCTACTCCCTCTCACTGATTCCTCACTCTCTCTCTCTCACTGCTTCTCTCTCTCTCACTGCTTCTCTTTCTCTCTCTCACTGCTTTTCTCTGTCTCTCTCTCTCTGTCCTCTCTCTCACTCTATGAAATCTCTCTCTACTCATCTCTCTCTCCCAACATTCCTCTCTCTATATCTCTTCCTCACTCCCCTATCAACCGGCCAACACCACAAACAACCACTGTACCGAGCCGTCAAGCGAAGCTCGAGCCGAGGTCAATCTTTGTCGTGATCGCGTCGGACCATTTCAATAGACCGCGTCGCTGCCGTGTATCCCCGAGACGTGCCCAGGCAAGTTCTCTACTTGCTTCATGCTATTCTATTTATGTACAAATCCAAATCGTATAAATTGCTATGTTACTATTCATGATAATGTACACTAATTACCTGTTCGATGTTTGTTCCCAAAGAAAATACTTTTCTAAATTGATGTAACTGGATTGTTTATATTGTCCCTTGTAGTGATGGATATCTTGTGCAAGTTTCATTGGAAAATATAACCGTTAACGACTAAAACGACTCCCCCCAAGTTTACCTATAAAATTGAAATTTTCTTGTACCTGAAAACCGTTAAAATCGCCATAAATTGTATACACACTGGAACGATGCGCTCGAGGGCTTAAATCGAAGCCGACTCGACAAACTATAATCCTATATAAGTTTCTATTAGTTTCTGTACTTAAAAGGTGACAAGATTTGGATCGGAGTACGACTCTGGACTACAGTCCAGAGCGACTCCAGTTGTGGCTTACTATTCCGTAATGGGTACCACCTTGTTTTCTTAACTAGTAGATTGCGGAACTCCACTGGTTATTATAGGTGAACCTGTTATCTAAACAACACAAGTGGTTTCTTTCTGTTTCGTTATCGTTTGTTATTTAATCTGTAATTTAATAGATCGGGACGTATAACAGCCCCAACAGAATCAGAATTGACATATTAATGTTAAACAGTGTATAACTCCTGACGTACAGATGCGATTGAAGATCCGTCTATTGCGTTGAAAACCTTACTGAGAACCCTAGATTTCATTAAACTGTAGCGTCGCAGAAATCTGATCCCAACTGGGATTAAAATGCGTTGCGAAACGGATTTATGATTCTGAAACCGGATTTCCAGTCGTGAACGCTTAAAATGAAATGGCCATAACTAATGATCCTGAATCCCGATTAGCGTGAAACTAAATTCGTTGGATAGATAACTGAACATACTCTATATTCTCCGTTCATCGTTTCACTAAACTGTAACTGGATGATTTATGATATATTATTCAAGTGGTAGATTACTATTTCATGACATCCTAAACATGCTTTATATACTGTTTACACATCATATCATACACATGTCATTGCATTGATAACCTAGTGATAACGTGCATTACCCAGTGTTAGGTATTAGTGATGATTGTGGCAAGTACGTTAGTGTTCGTGTATCAGTGAATAAGTGAAAGTGATACGTACTTGTACACAATCAGTGACCCTTATTATTCTATTGCATTGTCGACGTCTGTGAGACGCGTGTACGTGTGATTATAAGTGGTATGTGACACTTATGGAAGCTCTTGCACGGGCGTCACAGATAAGGCATCAGACACTACCATTTATCTTAGGTATTAGTCGGGACGTGCTTGATGGAGGTCATGCCTCCAGTTCTCGCGCAGACTTGTCACCGACCGATTGGTATTTAGGGTTATGGTTAGCGTTTGATGTAGACCACGGGGTGTGGGGTAGTTTACGTATGAGTTCAACAGAATCTCGGGAGTCCCATGCCGGCTTATATATTTAGAGAGATATATGGAGATTTACAGGGTATGTGATTATTACCGTGATATACATGTTGGGCCCGTGGTCCCTTGCTCTTGGGTTCTACCCTTGGGTGGAGGACACTCACGAGTGGTTGACTCTCACACTTAGACTGACGATAGGCTTAGTGACCTGTACAGTGACACTTAGAGACTGATAGGGATACTGGCATTGATATATCTTACTTACTGTGTTGACATACGTGGCATATCGTTCTACTGCTTTTATTGTTCCGCTGCATTAATTACTGCATGTTAATACCCATACTGCCTTTGATCTACTGTTATATATATCTATTATCACTGTTAGAATTGTCACATGATTTTATATATATTATATTGCTATTGTGTCTCTCTGACGACCTGAGTATGCATGCTCAGTGTGAGGAGAAGATTTAGCCTGGACCAGAACTAGACGGGTATCACAGACACCTTGACTTGCTATCCAGAGTTATATCTCTTGTTTCCCCTCAGGTCAGTTTTTTACATTGTTTCATTCAGTTACTGCATTTCTCATTACCTGCGCATCATTTACTGTTTACCATGAAAAACTAGAAGCCGAAGTGTGACTACGGCAGGACATTTCCTTGACCGTAGGAGCATGGCTGGCCTTGTCTACCCCTCGTATTCCGTATTTTGGGAAGCGGGGCGTGACATGGTTTAGTTGGTATCAAAGCCCAGGTTTTGCTTCGATTGGGATTGCAGTTTTCCGTGTAGAGTTTGACAATTTATGACATCCCTAAGTCTCGATTGTAAACTTGATATCCTTGATCCATATTCACATTGAGTGTTCTGATATCTATTCAATAGGGTTTCGGGTGACTTGGCAAGGTTACGTGGTTGCAATTGCACTACCGTACTCTATTTAAGTGACTTAAAGTCATACAGTTGATTCTCCACTTGTAATAAATTCATCACCGCTGATATTCTTGAATCTTTGTCCTATCCATATTATATTTTGATTCGTATAGCTTGTGACTTATATCATCCTCAAAATTGTTGTTTCAGGATCATGTCTTCCAACGACTCTTCCTCTATCTCCACTTCCCAGAATCAGACCGTTGAGATCCTGAGTGTACTGCAAGGTTTAAAGGAAGCCCAAGAGCGGACGAACGACTTACTAACTGAAGGACTGAGAAGGCAGGTGAATCAGGCACCAGCGGCTGTCTCCAATCATAAAGGGATCACCGTTAGACGAGGAAAAGAGAAGAAGATGAAACGCCAATTTGTTTCCCCGCGACAGAAGCAGCAGAAGACCCCATGTTGTGGGTATTGTAAGAGGCCATGACATCTTCAGAGGGATTGTCACCGCGCCCAAGGGAAATGTCTGATTTGTGGATCCAGCGAACATCTCATTAACGGTTGCCCAGAAAGGAAGGAGCTACAAGGAGGAGACTCATCCACACTCTCCACTTCTGTTAAGTGATGATTATTGCGTAGTTCAAACATCGAGGATAAGGCGGACCCAACGCAGAATTTAACTCACGCGACGAGAATGCAACATTCTAGTAGTCAAAGAAGAATTTTCATGTTTTCTACTTTCAGTAATAATGTTGTCATCCTCTTATGAATATTTCTTTCCGTTTGAAATCTTGTATCCGTTGAATTTCTAGTTGAATGCAATAAAACTTTGAATCGTAACATATGTATCATTCTCTTGCTTTCTCCTTATTTATACTATTCATTATCACAGCATTTTAATCCTGATCTTTCAGTTCCTGCCACCGTATATCTTTCTATACTTCGTATACTTAGATATTCTCTTGAGGTATTCTACTGTATAATCATGACTCTATCTTTCAGGCCATAGCCCACACCGGAGCAGCGCCGCATCTAGATGAGGATGGACAGTCATGCGTTTCCTTAGACCGCACGCTGATGAGTTTAGAGGATGAGATCAACAATCCCCAGGCCAATTTGGGAAACAGCGATTCAGAGGACGAAGGAGCAGCCGCCCCAGAGTTTGACATGTTAGGCGATTCCGACGAAGAGGAAGAAGACCCTGAAGAGAACCCGATAGAGGGAGATCCCGAGGAAGAGCCGATAGAAGGAAATCCAGTGGAGGAAAATCCCATAGAAGAGAATCCCATGGAATCAGACCTCGATGAAGAAGCTCCGTCCGAGGAAGAAGGACCAGAAGATCAAGACCCTGCTGTGGAAGATCTCCCAATGGCGATCCCTGCGAGGCGATATGGAAACGGACGTCCCTACCTGAGTGCGCGAGCCTACCGCAACCTGCTGAATCTCCACAACCGCGACTGACCGGATTTCTTTTAGATGTTGTCTTTTCTGACCAAATAAAACTGTGTATAGTTTAGGGCCACCTTTCATCTTTGGGAATATTTGTTTAAAATCTTTTGGAATAAAATAAATTGCTGAGTTCGCAAATCTTTCGATCTTCTTAGTTCACTTGCTACTTGATTATTCCTTATGTACAATTATTTCCTCTATTGAGATCTGTCCACCTCTACTCCTTACTTTGCCTTAACCCTCACTCAGATTAACCAGTACCACCCGATCTTTAGAGGTCCACCTTCATCCTTCGTCTGTGCCCCGTTTGAGATCCTTCTGGGAGGAGGACATGTCTTGTGAAACTTCCGAGTTCGCTAACCCTTCAAATTCTTGATTCATAGGATGTACCGACCGTTATCCTCCCCATACTTCTTCCCTTGTAGTCCTTGCTGCTCACCCTTACTTCCTGTGCTGACCCGATCCCAATCTCCTTAACATTCAGCCCAAAGACATCATACTCCAACCTTGTAATCCTTACCCTAGCTAGCCCTATACATTTTTGTGTTTTCCTATTACCCTATATATATTTAGAGACTTTATTATTCGAAATTTGGTTTTCATTATCTTGTATTTGTCGAATAGTGCGTATTATTGACTACTTAGCTTTATGTATTTCAAAGCACACTACTTTTATCTTTATTTTCAGTAGCGCAACCTTACACCGCGCATATTTTTGGTCCCTATTTCCTAATTTCACTATACAAGCTTTCTAAATTATTTTAACCCTATTTTATCGATACGTTATCCTAAAATGTTTTAACCTACCGACTAATTCCCACTACTTTATTGTCGTTACTTTATTTTCGAGTTTTGTGCCTATGATTACTATTATAAATGGTTGAGCCTTATACTTATTATTTCTGCTTGCTTTTGATAGGCTTAGATGTGCACATATTTGGGTTTCGACTTTTATCGAACACGCCTTGATTATTATTGTTCGCTATTGTTACCTAAATTCTCGTATACATATAGCTATCCTTATAGTTGTTCCTGCTCTATACCTATTTAGATCTATATTTTTGTATGTTATTCTTACGTATTTATACCTTCAGATATCTTCGTCCATGTATTTTTAGTATATCTTCATGTGTTAGTGTGCAATATAATAGCTTTCGCTTATGTTTGTATAACTTATCGTTATTTTAAATTTCAAGGACGAAATTTTTGTAAGAGTGGTATGATGTAACACCCGGTCCTCTTGAATACCAATATTTGTATGTCTATTTCACTTATAAAATTTATTTAGTTTACTTGTAATTATTTATATACTTAATAAACCCCGAGCCGGCCATTCCCTCTTTCTCCTCAAATTCCTTCATTTTTCCCTCAGCCATTTTTATATAAGGAATTTATTTCTAAGCCAAATTAAACTAAAACCCCCAGCTTTCTACCCTCAGCCCAATGATATTCCTCTTCAGCCTAAGGTTTGTATTAGAGGAAATGTAATATTTAAACCCAGCCAGCCGGCCCAACAACTTTCCCTCGGCCCATTCCCTTTAAATAAACCAAATTTTATTTTATCCTAAACCCGAGCTCACTCTCTATTTTCCCCCCATCATTTTCTTTATTTTTCCAAACCCCTGGCCCAACTTTCCGCAGCCCGTTTCCTCTTTTTCCCATTAAAATCTCTTTTCTTTACTTGTACTGGCCCAGCCCACTCCCAACAGTCCGCTCCCAGCCTCCAACCCGCGCCCGCGCCTCGAACCTTACCCATCCCTCCTTCTTCTCCAACGGCTACACTCCCTTTTTCCCGCTCCACTGTTCCCCGATCCACCATCGTCGCCGCCCCTCGCTCCAACGCTCGCGAGCGTTACCCGTGACGCGTGTTGGAGATAGTGCCCTCAGAGTCAATTATTGGATCGCAGGTACGTGATTGCAATGATTGCGGAGGATCTATACCGGTAGGACAGTCTTACTCGAGATGATAGTATGCTATCTGGTTTGCCTTTATCAGTCGTGTACATGTTCAGGTGACTGATTACATGTTACACTTTGATAGAGCCCTTAGGATCTTGCTTTACTACCAACAGTATGATGGCGATCATATACGTGAGAGTTGGGTAGTTTATATGCATATCCTTAATTGTGGTCCCTAGTCGTGGGAGTTTCGAGACAGGGCATCGATACTCCGGAGTAGACTAGTGTATACAGTCGAGACCCCGATGAGGGGCGGTGGCCGGTCTCACAAGCCACTGGTGTCAGTTGGATCACCTAAAATGTATACAGGTGCTCATTGGGTTATGAGTACACCGGACAGGACTCGCCGGGAACCTGCTAGTTGGTATTATACATATCGTCAGATAGCAGTTCCCTGGTGACATGTGTACAGGTTAGTTCATCGACCTGAGGTCGTCATTTGTCTCGTGTGAGTTCCCACTGTGCTTTGATTTCTACCCTACCACGGCTCAAAGGAGTCGTGCAAACAGGTAGTTTTTGGATACAGTCCCGAGCCATATGGAGGCACGTGAGCGGATCGGCAGGGGATTCGTCTCTCCCAGTATTGGGGGCGAGGTCGTGCTGTGTCTAGGAGAGCCATTACACAAAGTCCATGGCCATGGCAGGAGATTTACTGGTAGGTACTCCAGTAGTATCTCAGGGTGTTATTGGGCTATACTCCGACACGACTTATACTGCTATTGGGGGTCTGACGTTACTAGCCCCCTAGGCAGATATGCGATACTCATAGACGAACGGACCGGACTGTATATACATTGTCACTGTTAGGCTCAGTAGGGTTTCCGGATGAGTTCGCTCATCGGCCTCCCTTGAGGTCAGTCCATGGGCAGCCGTTACGCATTGCTAGTGCCGCTGACGGTTTGTGGTTAAACCCACTTCCAGGGTACTGACGAGTCATTAGAGTCCCCCACAGACAGTTTCCCAAGTTCGGGCGAAACGTTGTAGAGGCCGTATAGTTTTATGGCAGGGTTTGGAAAATGCACGTGCGTTTACGCACGTGTTATTTTTCGGGCAGATGATACTGGTCGGCTTTGGTTTAAGCCGGATTCGAGTATTATATTGAGTAGATATAATATCTTTGTCTCGGTTGCATTTGTATTCGGTCGTAATACAAATGCGGGTATATTTATGCAGTTACGGGGTTATCCTAAAATTCGTTTCAGGATCACTTTTGGAAGTTGCCAGTTTTCAGTTTTCTATCAGCCGTCTTTTAACATTCGGTTAAAGACGGATTTATCTTTTCTTGGATGAGAGTGAGTCATGCTTCTAGAAGGTTCTAGAAGGTGATGACTAGGTTAAATGGTGTTGTGTTTTCATTGGTTGCATTAATGAATGGATGACTAGGTTTAGTGAGTCATTCATTTCATTAATGAGTTTTGTTTTGCTTAAGGATATTTGTTGTTGATATTTATCCTTATGCTCACCCCCTTTGCTCCTACACTCACCCTCCTTCTCACTATATATGGCCGGCCCCCTCTCCCCCTCCTCTCTCTCACTCACTTGATGTTTTCATTTGCAAAAGATTATGATAGTTTTCGGTGTATGGAATTCACAGCTCATTTCATTCCATCACCCGATTCCCTCGGCAGCTTCATTAACCGATCGTCCACGGATTTGGACGAAGTGAGACAAACTCATCTACTCATTCTCTACATCATTCTTGGTCGTCTCTTTTAGCAAACTTGACGACCGAGTTGCCTCAAGTCAGAGGCGGGAGCCCGTTTAAAGAATCGTTGATGTGGTGTCACATGGACGAGCAGATCGGAGATCGACGAGATCAGAGCAGCCACAACGGAGCGTGGGATGATGGTTAAAGAACGAAGGACTCGGATCGTTCGGTATAACCTTTCTACACTCTTTACAGTTTGTTAGTTTAGCAATAATGGAAGATCCGGGTTAAAGTATACGATAGCGCCAGTTAAAAAGTTTTTGTTCCGCATTTGGCGTCTGTAGACGGCCGGGACGCTACCGTAGACTTACAGTGGTATCAGAGCCTAACCATTTTGCTATACTAACTTGTACTAACGCGTTTAAAATATCGATCGAACCGGAAATCAAAAACCGCAAAATTTCAATTTCTGAGTTTCTGTCGATTTTAAAAGGGTTCCAAAATTAATTTTACACATCACAGAAAATTCAGCAGGCTTTTATAAGAACACCGACAAAATTTGGGCTCGTGATTCCACCAAATCGCCGTGGAAACGCGGCCAAACCCATGGTTTGGCCGCGCATCCGCGGCCACTTGGTGAGATCATGCTCCCAAATTTGTACAGTGTGTTCTCCTCTGGAAATTGGGGTTTTTGGTATATATCTTTTAGGCCCAGGTTTTGTTACTGTTCACCAGATTTGCGTGGGGCCCACTTTGTGATATTTTGTCGATCGAAATTTAAACATGTTAGTTTACAGTGCTTACATTATATCTCCGACCGGGAATGTCATTTGATCGGTAAACCGCGTCTGATTGCTATAGTTCTTTTAGACGGGTTTGCGAACGTGACATTCGCGTTGATGTTCTGTGTTGTGCTGTAATGTTGCGGCTTTGTCGTGGTGGATAACAGTGTGCAATGATAGTGATGTTTGGATTTATTTGTACTTTTGATATTGCGGGGCGAGCGTCCAACATATGGACTGCCATCACTGCCTGTTGTATAATATTCTTTTGGGGCACGACCAGGTTGCGGTCGATGTACCTGTTGTACTATTTTTCATTACTGTACTAGGTTTTACCCCGCGACGGAGTGCACGGATAGCCGGGTTCTGGAGGGCAACGGGTCCGCATCTCATGGCTTTGAGAGGCAGAGGGGCCTCACTCTAGAATTGGCAGACTATTCGCCGCACTCGTAGGGGGTACAGGTTGACCCAAGGAAGGGTGCTCAAGATTACCGGATTCCGTGAAGTGCTGGGTGGTCCATTCACTATGCTGTAGGGGGCTGCCTCGCTTAAGGTTTTGGCGGGTTACTTGCCGCACCCGTAGGGGTCTAGGTTTCATTGCACAGGCTATCCACACGACAGGAGAACGTCGGGTTTCAGCAGCGGCTATGTGAAACCCGGGGATCCCAGATTATCTGTATTGTTCTGTGATGCTTATTACTTTTCTGTAATGTTGCATATTATCACGCCTGGAGCGATTATTGTATATTGGTTTATATACTATTAGATGTTGTATATGTTTTACACCCACGCTAGTCCAGTCCCCGCTCTGTCGTTAGTTAAGTAACCTAACGGGTGATGACGGGACCCAGTGACGAATGCGGATGGCATATACGTACATTTTATTTTCGTTCTTTTCTGGTGTGATTGATTGATGGGACTACGTTGATTCTGATCAATGAAAAGTAAAATAAACCTGTTTACAGTTGTTGGAACAAATTTAAAAAGTGTTATTGCAAAGACGTTTCCTTTTGTTTTGCATAGCGGTATTCAGTGGAATATCCTGCACCTCATTCGACGGGGCAAGGGCCGATATCCCTTCACCGGGACTGACCCCTTGGGCAGAAGTTTGCGTCAGGGTAATAACTTCACTATAGTCGATTACAAGTTGCTTTGCATCGTGGTATTCAGTGGAATATCCTGCACCTCATTCCACGAGGAAAGAGCCGAGATCCCTTCATCGGGAATGACCTCTTTAGCAAAAGGTTTTCGCCACTATATTTTAAAAAGCTATCAGGTTCCTTCAGCGATAGCAAGTTCACTACGTTAAATGTTTTTCGCCAAAAACCAGCCGTAGTCCTCCGTCACTTCTTTTGGGTATTCAGTAGTATTCAAGCTATGTATTTTGACCTAACGCCAAGGCATAGTGTTTGGTAGCTGCTGGGTATTCAATTGTTGCATAGATAGATGAGTTGGTTTGGGACAGCCGTTCTGCCATTTTGACCTAACGCCAAGGGCATGTGCGGGTGGGTTCAAATTAACAAGATAGTGACGGGTAGAACTTGGCATGTGACTTATGACATTTTGACCTAACGCCAAGGTTATAAGAGCATGGGGCAAAAATCACATCGGGAGTTTCTAAAAAAACTGAAACTTGCCAAGTATGCGCATACCTTCTGGAGTATGAGTAACGTGGATGCATTCCATCACGTTATCATGCGATGAGAGTTGGATCCCGATTCCCACTGATGAGTTGGTTTACTCTTCGGGTGATCCCGATTGATTCTTCTTTCAGTTTTGGAGGAGAATTTGACAGGACAGTGGGAGGTTTCCGGATTAGATAAAGTGATAACCATTCTGATCTAGGTTAGAGTGCACGCAGAGTGTTTCTTTTCTCTCTCTCTTTGGCAGCGACCTTTGACCGACCCTAGACTATGACTCAGTGACCAGGTTGACCGAACCTTCTTAAAATACTGGATTTTGGATTGTCTGAGTTGCATATGTCATTGCCACTCCTTCTTTTACCCTTTGAATTTCTCAGAACACCCGTATTACTACGGATATCCACTTCCATTGGATAGATCCATCGTATGGTTATATACGAACTCGAAGGGACTTCTTCGAGGATGGATCCAGGTTCAGGAGAAATAGAATTGGTTTATTCAGTTATCTTTTATTATCACCTTCTCTCAGGTTGCGAGGGCTCCTTGGTTTAGGAGAGTACACCTATTACGCTTATTGGATAGTCTTATTCCAAACCATAGGCTGGTGCCGAAAGGTAGGGAATGAAGAAAACCAATTAGCCTAAGTAGGGTGTGCAGAAGGTAATATGTAAAGACAAAATAAAGAGATTAGAAAGAGGGCAAAGTAAATTGCGACTGATATCATTCACGACCAAAACCGCGTACTTCATCGCCTCTCCTATTTCACCTTTAAAGGAATAAGGTATTATTCAATTGTCTTTTATCATCACCTTCTCTCGAGATGCGAGTACTCCTTGGTTTAGGAGGGTACACCTATTATGCTTACTGGATAGTCTTCTTCCAAACCATAGGCTGGTGCCGAACGGTAGGGAAGGAAGAAAACCATTTAGCCTAACGATGGTGTACAGAAGGTAACGACTAAAGACAAATAAAGGGATTTTGAGAGATGGCAAAGAAATATACGGTTATAGTCATGAATTGATTTATGGAAGAGGCATTGCTATGAATACCAGGATACCCCTACGAAACATATTTATGTTTCAGTGCATTGTTAAAGGAAAACTGTTTTCCCGATTGGATACTTACTCAAGGGTATGTATTTACCAGGTTTCATTCTCATATCTGTATGGTTTTACAGATGATGAGTGGGAGTAAGTTATTGGGAATTAGGTGATCATCCTCATTATATCGGAATTCGTTATAATTGGTGATATTTGAGGAAATCGCCAGGGTACAGTTTTTAACCTACGACGCACAGGTTTTGAGTTGCTTAAACTCAGCGGACTTATACAGAGTATTGTATGTTGTCCAAGTGTCCTTCAGGACAAAGGGGTAGGTCCTCGTACTATGTTCTGTTTACTTATAACTTCTCTATTTTTTAGACAAGTGTTTCGTAGAAATACAAGGTCTAAGTTTTGAGAAGTTGTGGGTATAAGAATAAAGTAGAGAACCAGGTGTCACAAGTGTCGGGATTCTTCAAAGAGATCGAAGATGTAGATTCTTGTGATTGGTATTCAGATGATAGTGATGGTTTTGAGAAACGTGTTTCTCTTTCAGGTTACTCATAATTGGATGGATTCCTAAGTTGAGTAATGCTGATTAGCCTCTTTCCATTAAGTTGATATGCACTGGAGACAGCTGCATGATTTGAATCTGGTTCCAATTAAATAAGTGCCAAAGTTTCTATATTGGATATAGAATGGTTCATACCTTAAAAGATGTTAAGGTACGGGGAGTTGTTCGGTTTATGCTTAAAACCAGACTCTGGATAACTCAGGGCACGTTTCTGTAATGGCTGTTTGTGGGTTGACCCTGGCTATGACGAGGGTTGATATTCTACCATTTGGAAGATCAATAGTGATATTGTTCTTGACTCGCCACAGTTTTAGTAAAATGGATCTTTTTCAGAAAAACAGAAGTGGGAGTATGGTAGAACTGGAAGTGATTCCAGAACCGCGAATGATTACGGAAAATTTAATAGGACCTATATATTCAATCAGGTTTGACATTCCAATAGCCACTCCGCAGATATGGTGGGTAACCTCAGACACCCGAGAGGTACTCCGGTAGCCTCAAGGACGGTGACAGGGAGGTTCTTATCTACCCAGACTTGACACTACTGTTGTTCCAGGCTATGAGACCCGGTAGGAGGGTTGTCGTAGTCAGTGGGAGCAGCGGAAGTTTAGTGGGCAAGTAGCTTATGTCTATTTATAGACTTGAGCAGTTATAGCGGAGATAGATCATCTAATTTTGATGTGACAGTCATGGGTTTGACTTCAATCAGAATAAGGGATGGATCTGTTAAGAAGGTAGTAGGATGTGATGTCATCAAATTTGGATGACATACAGTAGGAAGTAAAATTCCTATACTACGATCGGTTGTACTGTGGTCGTCACACAGTTGTTTCTCCAGACAGGATATGGATATAATATTTGACATTTTGGTTTCTGGATCTATGGTTTTAGATCTGGATTTGGGTAGTTTCCCAATGTAGGTACTTTGACAGTATTCTAATGGTTTTTAGAATAGATGACTCCTAGCATGGTGGTGTACCTGCAGGTGATGGAGTCACCTTCTCTAAAGGTGTCTTACAGACTAAAGGGGAGAGGGATGTGCATGATTGACAGATCACTTGCTTAGGCAATTGAGTCAATCATGAGATGTCAAGTACCACACCAGATATAGTTTTTGCACTAGATGCAATAAGTTTGTATTAATCCAATCCTGGAGAAACATAAGGAAGCAGTTTTAGAACATAAGTGCATGTTCTACGGATTTGATGACGGCAGCCTCCTTCGGGAGACGATTATCATTCCAGGCTTCAAAGGTGACATAGTTGACAGAGTGATTGTCAGAGTTATAGTTTTCCCTCTGACGAAGGGGGCAGTATTATGGACAGGTGGTCCAAGAGGATACTGTGGGTGGCATGGTGCCCGATACTGATTAGGTTCAGTGATCGATACAGTCTAAGAAGTTTGGATTTGGAGTTCATTTATGAACTAGGTCCCATCAGATATCCAGACATATTCTAAGACAGGTATTACTCAATTCGGGAGATGGCTTTCTCCGCGAACTTGAGATTAAGAGAGATATAGAAAGAAACATCCTGGCGGATCCACTCACTGAGGCTATTTCTCGAACACAATAGTTTTACAAACGGGCTTTGTAAAACTGATTAGTAGAGGAGTTGGATGTTCGGTTTCACACGGGCTGTGAGTAGTCGACATCGGAATAATTAGCCTTGAGTGCAAGTGGGAGATTGTTGGAGATAGTGCCCTCAGAGTCAATTATTGGATCGCAGGTACGTGATTGCAATGATTGCGGAGGATCTATACCGGTAGGACAGTCTTACTCGAGATGATAGTATGCTATCTGATTTGCCTTTATCAGTCGTGTACATGTTCAGGTGACTGATTACATGTTACACTTTGATAGAGCCCTCAGGATCTTGCTTTACTACCAACAGTATGATGGCGATCATATACGTGAGAGTTGGGTAGTTTATATGCATATCCTTAATTGTGGTCCCTAGTCGTGGGAGTTTCGAGACAGGGCATCGATACTCCGGAGTAGACTAGTGTATACAGTCGAGACCCCGACGAGGGGCGGTGGCCGGTCTCACAAGCCACTGGTGTCAGTTGGATCACCTAAGATGTATACAGGTGCTCATTGGGTTATGAGTACACCGGACAGGACTCGCCGGGAACCTGCTAGTTGGTATTATACATATCGTCAGATAGCAGTTCCCTGGTGACATGTGTACAGGTTAGTTCATCAACCTGAGGTCGTCATTTGTCTCGTGTGAGTTCCCACTGTGCTTTGATTTCTACCCTACCACGGCTCAAAGGAGTCGTGCAAACAGGTAGTTTTTGGGTACAGTCCCGAGCCATATGGAGGCACGTGAGCGGATCGGCAGGGGATTCGTCTCTTCCGGTATTGGGGGCGAGGTCGTGCTATGTCTAGGAGAGCCATTACACAAAGTCCATGGCCATGGCAGGAGATTTACTTGTAGGTACTCCAGTAGTATCTCAGGGTGTTATTGGGCTATACTCCGACACGACTTATACTGCTATTGGGGGTCTGACGTTACTAGCCCCCTAGGCAGATATGCGATACTCATAGACGAACGGACCGGACTGTATATACATTGTCACTGTTAGGCTCAGTAGGGTTTCCGGATGAGTTCGCTCATCGGCCTCCCTTGAGGTCAGTCCATGGGCAGCCGTTACGCATTGCTAGTGCCGCTGACGGTTTGTGGTTAAACCCACTGCCAGGGTACTGACGAGTCATTAGAGTCCCCCACAGACAGTTTCCCAAGTTCGGGCGAAACGTTGTAGAGGCCGTATGGTTTTATGGCAGGGTTCGGAAAATGCACGTGCGTTTACGCACGTGTTATTTTTCGGGCAGATGATACTGGTCGGCTTTGGTTTAAGCCGGATCCGAGTATTATATTGAGTAGATATAATATCTTTGTCTCGGTTGCATTTGTATTCGGTCGTAATACAAATGCGGGTATATTTATACAGTTACGGGGTTATCCTGAAATTCGTTTCAGGATCACTTTTGGAAGTTGCCAGTTTTCAGTTTTCTATCAGCCGTCTTTTAACATTCGGTTAAAGACGGATTTATCTTTTCTTGGATGAGAGTGAGTCATGCTTCTAGAAGGTTCTAGAAGGTGATGACTAGGTTAAATGGTGTTGTGTTTTCATTGGTTGCATTAATGAATGGATGACTAGGTTTAGTGAGTCATTCATTTCATTAATGAGTTTTGTTTTGCTTAAGGATATTTGTTGTTGATATTTATCCTTATGCTCACCCCCTTTGCTCCTACACTCACCCTCCTTCTCACTATATATGGCCGGCCCCCTCTCCCCCTCCTCTCTCTCACTCACTTGATGTTTTCATTTGCAAAAGATTATGATAGTTTTCGGTGTATGGAATTCACAGCTCATTTCATTCCATCACCCGATTCCCTCGGCAGCTTCATTAACCGATCGTCCACGGATTTGGACGAAGTGAGACAAACTCATCTACTCATTCTCTACATCATTCTTGGTCGTCTCTTTTAGCAAACTTGACGACCGAGTTGCCTCAAGTCAGAGGCGGGAGCCCGTTTAAAGAATCGTTGATGTGGTGCCACATGGACGAGCAGATCGGAGATCGACGAGATCAGAGCAGCCGCAACGGAGCGTGGGATGATGGTTAAAGAACGAAGGACTCGGATCGTTCGGTATAACCTTTCTACACTCTTTACAGTTTGTTAGTTTAGCAATAATGGAAGATCCGGGTTAAAGTATACGATAGAGCCAGTTAAAAAGTTTTTGTTCCGCATTTGGCGTCCGTAAACGGCCGGGGCGCTACCGTAGACTTACCACGCGCGCCTCTCTCTCTCCTCTCATAATTCTCTCCCTCTTTCCCCCATGTCTTCTCTCTCTCTCTCTCCTTCCCTTCCCCTCTCACCCTCGCACCCACACTCACGCCAGCGCGCCACCGTTCGCCCCTCTCGCCCCCGTCCTCTTCTCTGCCTCATCCTCTTTATCCTATCCTTATTTCTCCCCGACGATCCAAGCCCCTAACCTAGAACCCCCCGACGCCAAGAAACCATCACCCTAACACCGGCAGCCCTCTAGTCGTCGTCGCCCCTGCTCCTTGCTTTCACCTCTGCATCGCCGTTAGCACCTCCGTCACCTCCTCTCGACTTCCAGCAACCTCAGACCACCACAGCACCCCCGAGCTCCTCCTCCTCCTCACACAACCTCTCTCATCATCCCCTCTCTCTCAATCTCTCTATTCTCCCTCTAATTCTCTCTTTCTCTCTGTTTCCTCTCTCTCTCTGATCTCTCTCTCTCCTGCTCACTCTCTCTATATCCCCATCTCTCTCTCTCTAATTCTCTTTCTCTCTTACTCTCTCTCTGTCTCCCTCTACTCCCTCTCACTGATTCCTCACCCTCTCTCTCTCTCACTGCTTCTCTTTCTCTCTCTCACTGCTTTTCTCTGTCTCTCTCTCTCCGTCCTCTCTCTCACTCTCTGAAATCTCTCTCTACTCATCTCTCTCTCCCAACATTCCTCTCTCTCTATATCTCTTCCTCACTCCCCTATCAACCGGCCAACACCACAAACAACCACTGTACCGAGCCGTCAAGCGAAACTCGAGCCGAGGTCAATCTTTGTCGTGATCGCGTCGGACCATTTCAATAGACCGCGTCGCTGCCGTGCATCCCCGAGACGTGCCCAGGCAAGTTCTCTACTTGCTTCATGCTATTCTATTTATGTACAAATCGAAATCGTATAAATTGCTATGTTACTATTCATGATAATGTACACTAATTACCTGTTCGATGTTTGTTCCCAAAGAAAATACTTTTCTAAATTGACAGAACTGGATTGTTTATATTGGCCCTTGTAGTGATGGATATCTTGTGCAAGTTTCATTGGAAAATATAACCGTTAACGACTAAAACGACTCCCCCCAAGTTTACCTGTAAAACTGAAATTTTCTTGTACCTGAAAACCGTTAAAATCGCCATAAATTACATACACACTGGAACGATGCGCTTGAGAGCTTAAATCAAAGCCGACTCGACGAAATATAATCCTATATAAGTTTCTATTAGTTTCTGTACTTAAAAGGTGACAAGATTTGGATCGGAGTGCGACTCTGGACTGCAGTCCAGAACGACTCCAGTTGTGGTTTACTATTCCGTAATGGGTACCACCTTGTTTTCTTAACTAGTAGATTGCGGAACTCCACTGGTTATTATAGGTGAACCTGTTATCTAAACAACACAAGTGGTTTCATTCTGTTTCGTTATCGTTTGTTATTTAATCTGTAATTTAATAGATCGGGACGTATAACAGCCCCAAAAGAATCAGAATTGACATATTAATGTTAAACAGTGTATAACTCCTGACGTACAGATGCGAT
This sequence comes from Agapanthus africanus, assembly GCA_030015575.1. Taxonomy (NCBI): domain Eukaryota; kingdom Viridiplantae; phylum Streptophyta; class Magnoliopsida; order Asparagales; family Amaryllidaceae; genus Agapanthus; species Agapanthus africanus. The sequence continues at coordinate 104,174,610 of CM057348.1, read as the reverse complement.
TGAAGATCCGTCTATTGCGTTGAAAACCTTACTGAGAACCCTAGATTTCATTAAACTGTAGCGTCGCAGAAATCTGATCCCAACTGGGATTAAAATGCGTTGCGAAACGGATTTATGATTCTGAAACCGGATTTCCAGTCGTGAACGCTTAAAATGAAATGGCCATAACTAATGATCCTGAATCCCGATTGGCGTGAAACTAAATTCGTTGGATAGATAACTGAACATACTCTATATTCTCCGTTCATCGTTTCACTAAACTGTAACTGGATGATTTATGATATATTATTCAAGTGGTAGATTACTATTTCATGACATCCTAAACATGCTTTATATACTGTTTACGCATCATATCATACACATGTCATTGCATTGATAACCTAGTGATAACGTGCATTACCCAGTGTTAGGTATTAGTGATGATTGTGGTAAGTACGTTAGTGTTCGTGTATCAGTGAATAAGTGAAAGTAATACGTACTTGTACACAATCAGTGACCCTTATTATTCTATTGCATTGTCGACGTCTGTGAGACGCGTGTACGTGTGACTATAAGTGGTATGGGACACTTATGGAAGCTCTTGCACGGGCGTCACAGATAAGGCATCATACACTGCCATTTATCTTAGGTATTAGTCGGGACGTGCTTGATGGAGGTCATGCCTCCAGTTCTCGCGCAGACTTGTCACCGACCGATTGGTATTTAGGGTTATGGTTAGCGTTTGATGTAGACCACGGGGTGTGGGGTAGTTTACGTGTGAGTTCAACAGAATCTCGGGAGTCCCATGCCGGCTTATATATTTAGGGAGATATATGGAGCTTTACAGGGTATGTGATTATTACCGTGATATACATGTTGGGCCCGTGGTCCCTTGCCCTTGGGTTCTACCCTTGGGTGGAGGACACTCACGAGTGGTTGACTCTCACACTTAGACTGACGATAGGCTTAGTGACCTGTACAGTGAGACTTAGAGACTGATAGGGATACTGGCATTGATATATCTTACTTATTGTGTTGACATACGTAGCATATCGTTCTACTGCTTTTATTATTCCGTTGCATTGATTACTGCATGTTAATACCCATACTGCCTTTGATCTACTGTTATATATATCTATTATCACTGTTAGAATTGTCACATGATTTTATATATATTATATTTCTATTGTGTCGCTCTGACGACCTGAGTATACATGCTCAGTGTGAGGAGAAGATTTAGCCTGGACCAGAACTAAACGCGTATCACAGACACCTTGACTTGCTATCCAGAGTTATATCTCTTGTTTCCCCTCAGGTCAGTTCTTTACATTGTTTCATTCAGTTACTGCATTTCTCATTACCTGCGCATCATTTACTGTTTACCATGAAAAACTAGAAGCCGAAGTGTGACTACGGCAGGACATTTCCTTGACCGTAGGAGCATGGCTGGCCTTATCTACCCCTCGTATTCCGTATTTTGGGAAGCGGGGCGTGATAGTGACCCCACCAGTTAAGCATTTCATTAGAATTTAATTCTATTATTTCAAAGGGCTCAAGGGTCCATCACGTGTTGGCACGTGACCCCATCTCCAATTGTGTATTTCAGCGTCCATAACTTTGCTCATAGAAGGTCACGTATCCCCACGTGATGTCCGATCACGTGTGGACACGTGATGCTCCTTTTGGGTATTTCCTTGCTGCTTTATTCAGTTCCCAAGAGGGAACAAATGCCCCCACAGCGTTGTTCTCACGTGTTTACACGTGAGTGCAACGCTGTAACCTTCGTGGCCGTTGGATTCGCCTAGGGAACGGGGAAGATGAACTGTTTCCCATCACGTCCTATAAATGCAGCAGTCTCATCAGAATTCCTCCATTCTTTCATCTTCTTCCTTGTTCACTTTCTTTGAGTATTTAATTATCTTCCTCAGAGCTCAGTTCTCTGTTTATTAAAACAAAATCCAGAGTTTAACTCTGTCAACACAAAGGAATCCTTTTTCAGGTAAGGATCTTGAACGGCCGAGGAAGTTTTTGTAGAAATTTTCTTTGGATTTTAAATCCACACCAAGGGTTTTTCCCTTTAATAAAAACCCATGCTTTCTGAACTTTAAGAACGCACAATCCTTAGGTAGTAAGCCCCCGATGTTGGGCATTTTCTCTGATCCAAGGGAGTTGATGATGGTATTTGTTTTCTTTCGGAATTTAATTCCGTTTCAAAGAGCCAAGCTCTGAAAATTTTCTTGGAATTTAATTCCTCTGTTAAAAAGGAATTTAATTCTTTCAGAGAACTTAGTTCTAATAAGAATACTTCTTGGGATTTAGATCTCCAGTTGTTCAAAAAGTTTTTATGAGAGATTTTGTGTGATTTGCGCAGAGTTCATGATGGGTTTTTCCTTAGGGAATGTGTAGAGATGTTTGAGATCCACTTATCATTTATTGAGAATCTTCCTTTTGTTCTCATGATGATTGCTCAGCCTCATCATTAGTGAGCCGCCATATTGATTTTGTGGGGTCCATGTGTTTTGCAACCTGTGGTCCCATGAAATAAGTGGCTTGTCATTTTCTTCCACTATCTTTTATATATATATACACGTGTGGGTTTCATTAACAGTTTCCCCTTCCTTTGTTTCAGGAACAACGGCTTCTCTTCCATACTTCCCTTTTACCTGCTCGGAGGCTGCTTTTCCTCAGTCACCGTCTGATGAAGAGGTGATGGCAATGATTAAGGCTTATGACCCGGACTGTGCTAATCTACTTTTGTGGGGAACCTGTTACGGTCATATCATCCGCGGTCGCCGAAGCTTTCTTTGCGAGGTGCCGACAGAACCTCTCCGCCCGTTCTCGCTGATGGACCGTCCGCAGACTGCTTTTGCTGTAGAGGTGGTGGATTGGACTCCTACAGGCCGGCTCGAGCCGTCGACAGTTAGGATACCACACCAGCCTGTACCATCCATAGACATCTTGGGGCGTCGTATTTGCCAAGGTGAAGCCCAGCCCTGGGGACAAGTCTACAAGATAGGGCTTACCCCTCGCCATCCCACGGGCTATCTTCTCTGGGCTCGTTATATCCTGTTCGCCCATCGCTCGCGACTGCAGAAGGTCGGGCTTTACCAGGCGGTGTACGCGTCTCTCTTCCATTATCAGTCTCCTCATGTATGGTGGGTTAAAGCTTTCCTTAATCAATGGAATCTTCCCACCAACACTTTCTTGTTAGGGGATCGCGAAGTTTCGATTTCTTTGGAAGAGTTTCGCGAGATCTCGGGTTTGCCGATCAGGGGAGCGCCTTACGAAGAATTGTTGCCTTCTGATGAGTATGCCTTCGAGACTGTGCCCACTATGCTTGACGTCTTGTCGACTGAAAATGCCGTCTGTCATAAGTACCCGAGTCTAATCAAGACTCTGGGTATTTTTGACAAGCTGTTCGCAGAGTCAGAGGGACAGGGCGTCACTTTTAAAAGCTTTATCGCCTGCTTCTTTCGTGGAGACGTCCTATCAAAGACGTCTCCGAAGTTCGCGAATATCAACGACCCTTTCGGGTTTGACTTAAACAAGCTACCGGCTAGAGAAGAAGATCTTCCACAGTTCGATATTCCAATCTTGTTTGCTGTACCTTTTGAGTCGATTGCAGCTCCTGGTATGGATGAAGAAACTTTCTTTGTCGGCTTTATCAGCGTTTGGATCAGTTGGTTTTTCGTTCCAACGCATCGTCGATTTATGAGAACCTCGGTCATTTACCCTGCTCATCGCATTGCCGAAGGAACGCGACTAGCCGTGGGCATTGCAGGGTTATCGCATCTGTACCATGGGCTAAGCACTGCAGCTAATACCTCAACCCCAAGCGTGGATGTGGTGAGTTTCTCTTTTCATTATTTTACGTCATGGATTGAGATGCACATGCTAGGGGCATTTGCTGCGTACCAGAGACCCGGCTTTTATGATGCTTATACTTTCCCGCGGCTCATGAGGTTGGTGGATGCTTCTGCTCCTGATCCGACTCAGTTAGGGGCTCTTCGTGTACTGCTTAACCCTTATGCCCACGAAGGCGGGATGGTTTTTAATGATCGAGTCCTTTCTGCTCCTTCGGGACCTGGTCAGCAGTTGTTTGATTTATTGAAAGAGGGAGCACCATCCTTGAAGCCCAAGGAAGCCATGCACTTGTACTCGATCAGGCCGGGTTATTTGGTGTTCCGCCGAAATGATGCGGTTCTTTTTATGCGGTATAATCCACACCGCTTTGCCCGGCAATTATGTTATGACCAGGATGTTCCCTTTGAGGCATTCATGGTAGAGCCTAACTCTTCTCTTGAAGCTGTTCGCTACGCCACCCATCATTTCATGCGGCTGAACACCGGTTCTCATTTCATGATCCCCGAGGCCGACTATATTCCGAGGTGTGTGGGGGCTTTCACGGGTTGGTACTGCCACCGAGTTAGTCCCATCATTGTAGAGGAGAGGAGGATATTTTTTGGGCTTAGAACTCCCGCCCCGCTCCAGGCTACGGGAGTCCCGCCGCGACCGCGGGCAATGGCTCACCCTCCCTTGAGGGGTGTTGGCGCCTTACTTATTCCTGAGGCGGTGGATGCGGATCTGACTTCTCCCATAGTTGGTATGCCGATGCGCATTAGAGCTCAAGCGAGGGCTTCTGATAAGGCGCCAGTAGAAGTTTCATCGGCTGCGGCATCAGCAATGGCAGTGTCATCATCGGTAGCACCGCCAAGAGAGGATATCGAAGGCGAAGTGGGTCAACGTCGCACCAAAGCGCCGAAGGGAAGGAAGCGATCATCTTCCAGCGCCAGCTCTGGGTCGAAGCGGAGGAAGAAGACCTTCACTGGTCTACTTGACCTTTTAATGGAATCCGATCCCATCATTCAAGACGAACCAATCTCTACACAAGAGCCGGATGATGGTCTTCTTTTTCCAGACTCGTTTACCGAGGAAGCCGCACAACCGACTGAGGCTATAAGGCGTTCCCAAGATGAGACCGAGAACGTGCGCGTCTCGAAGAGTTCCTACCCTACCGTAATATTATATGAAGATCCTCCATTAGTACGGCGGGCGTTTATAGGCCCTTTGGAGCGGGGAGGCGAGATAGCCCTCAAACAACCTATCTCTGCCGCTTCTGAAGATGCATTGTGTTGCCTCTCTTGTGCTCTGTGCTTGTCCCAGACACGAATGACCATCGCTTGATCTTGTCCCTTGTACTGGTAAGCGGCATCTGACGGGTATAGATAACCGAAACCCGGATTTTATCTGTTTTCGGCAGTTGTTCTGAATTTTGTCATAACTGTAGAGATTGTGCGTGATTTGCGTTGTTCTGGACTGAGAACCTGTAATCTGTAATCATGTAGCAAACACGGATCAAAAGCACCTATTTATATACAAATGTGCATAAGAATGAGCGGTATTAAATGCAATATTCCGGTGTGAACAATTATCGAGCAAGCTTGTTCCGGGCTTCATGGAGACTAGCCAAGGAGAGGTGGCTAACACGCTACAAAAGTTGTGTCCCGCTAAACTCTTGTTTTTACCTTACTAGTTTAGTCATAAGTTTAGTAGTTTGGTTTGATTCTTTGTTTGGGAATTCTAATGCTCTCTAAACTTTTAAAATTACCACTTCCACCACGCTTTAAACCCTACTAGAGGAGCCTAACAACCCAACAGATAAGCAATACAAAAACCCTAAAATTTTCTCTCTCATAAAAAACCAACTTTTATTTGCACTTCAAAAAAAATCTAACTCTTTAACTTAATTTAAAAGTAGTTAACACACTTCTCCGTGGAAACAATCCTCAAATACGACCGCGATAGGCCGTATACTTACGGTTAAATTTGGAGATAATAAAATCTCCATCACTAGGGTTCTTCTTAATTATCAAAAAGATATATACTCATTTCGTATTCCATTATCAAAAAATATAAGATTTATTCTTAAATGTTATCCTTAACCTAATCATGGGGGTTTCAGCTCTTCTATTACTCATTTTTTTCATTGGAATTGTTATAATTGAAATAATAAAGATTACAATCTCTCTCTGCATCAACATACTAGAAATGTTAAAGTCACGCCCCACTTCCCGAAAATATGGAATACGGAGGGTGATTAGGCCAGCCATGCTCCTACGGCCAGGGAATAATCCCGCCGTAATCACATTTCGGCTTCTAGCATTATATGGTAGTTTGTAAACAGTACTAGAGTAAAGGAAAATCACAGTCCATAATTTTATTACATTGCAAATAAAAGAGTTCGAGATACATTTATTTTGCATAATAAAATAACTAATCAACAAAACAAGTATTGAAAGCAAAAGAAATAGTGCTGGTGATGCAGTCTAGACATCCGCGATCTCGAATGGCAGGTCCTTCTCCTGGGCTGGATCCACTTCGTCCTCTTAGCATGCACACTCAGGTCGTCAGGGCAACAAACGAAGCAATAAATATATATATATATATATATATATATGACGGGTATGCAATATTATTAAACATGAGAAGTGCAACAAGATGCAGGACATGAGTATAATAAATATCAACTGAATATGAATAGTGCAATATAGGCAGTATGTCACTAAACTAGGCAATGTGTATGCCACTACTTATCGGACACTAAGTCAATGAAATCAAATGGTGGAAAGGATGCTCGTGTTTAACAAGAGTCTCGTGAATGGCCGAAACTACGGTCCATTGTGCCCGGGACATAACCCTGTCAGCCATGCCACTAGGCCCACGACCTAAAGTGTGTGTGTGTGTGTGTAAAATAGTGAATGATCATCCTCTAAATCATTGTACTTCGCTAAATACGAGTTCAATTCCATCTTGATTTCCCCATTCCCCGGGTTATAGTATGCCTTTAGGTATTAGTTAGGTTGTGAACAAATACGTATCGCTGTCGCTTTCAATTACTTTTCCACTTATCAATATCACTGTCATTTGCCACAACCCAATTACTAAGACTAATATCTCGACAATGCAAAACAGTCTCTAGGTCTCAATGTGAATGATCACTATGCAGCAAGTATAAAGCAAACACAAAATATGCAGAATTGCACTAAACAAATATTCACTACCCTATGACGACCAATGCCATATAACTTGCAAAATTTATGATAAATCACACGCATAGAATTGACCGAAATAATATAAAATACGCGCGAAGTACACTGGATTATCTAAGCAGTAAAATTTATTTCATGTCAAACGGAATTCCGGTAAGGGAAATATCTTCATTTTAAGGTAGCGATTGATTGCTGGAATTCCAGTTTCAGAACTGGAAACCCAACTTCACGCGCGTTTTACCAGTGATTATGTTCGGATTCAGGTGTTTCCTTAGTCGAATAAAATCTATTTCTGTCTATTAAGTTTCCAACGCATCAAACGTATTATCAATAGCATTTCTTTATTAGAAGTTATGTCATGTTTAATGTGACGGTGTAGGAAATGTTTACTGCAGAAACTGCAGAACACAGCGACACTCTAAAATACAAATTTAATATCAAATGACGGTGAAACAACACGGGACCAGATTAATGTGTTAGCTAACTAAATTATCTACGCGGCCACATGGGGCTCCACGCGTTTTCAGTTTAAAGCAGGGGTGTACATGTGTTCAAAGTCAGGTATCCAAGCGAAATGCCGCCCTGGACTGCAATCCAGTGCCGCAGTCGCAGCCAATTATTGTTATAGAAATCTATAAACGTAGAGAATTAAACTATAGATTGTTTTAGGTTATCGAGTCATATTCGATATGATCACAGAACGTTACGTTCCAACCTATATTGAATTTACAATGATTTTATTGAGGTAACCTGCGCGGTAAAATTCAGATTTTGTGTCGTCTTTAGGGGGCAACGTTACATGATCATAAAGACGATACTTTTAACGCAAAACCTTACACGACATTCAATAATCAGTAAGGGATTCGACGATCACAAAACATGGGCACTTTAACGAGTGTTTTCATTCATGTATCGCTTCGAACTTAGAATTAAGTACGAGTATCGATCGTCGTCAGTTTTATCGAAATGATTATAACAATTAATTCATGTAAATTATAAATGATATCATTAAGGTTGACAAACCCAAATTGGGTTCAATTCAATACGATCAACTCAATGGTTTGCTAACAATTCCATTATAATTTATGATCTAAATATATATATGCCTACACGTACGATTAAATCTTTAACTTGATTATTTAATCTAACCGGTAAATTAGCATGATTAGCAAGTGAAGAATTTTTACTTGCCTTTGGCAAAAGTGGCGCGGCAGCGACAACAATGGCGAAAACAGCACGGGTAGCGAGAAGGACCGCAAAGAGCACGAGCTGCACGGCTAGGTTTGAGCTCGGCTAAGGCTTGGGTTAGGCTCGGGCTCTATACTGCTGTGGTGGCGATGTCAGAGCTGATGTTGCTGGTTGGAGCTTGTTGGTAGCAGGGATGGCGATGGTATCGGCGATAACGACGTCAACAATGGATGTCGGTGACTGCAACCAGGTGTTCGATGAAATGACGGGCTGTTTGGAGAAGAAGGGGGTGAGGCTCGGCTGCTGGAGGGGTGAGGGGAGTTGTGTTCTGGAGATGGTGGTGGTGACGTTGGGGAGCCCGGACGATGGAGGAGCTGCTAGTGGTCTTCGGCGATGGAGATGCTCGGAGCTTGGAGCTCGGAGATGGTGAGTTGGGGAGCTCCGACGATGGTGGAAGCAGAGGTGATCAAGCTCGCGTGAGAGGAAGCTCGGCACGCAGAGGGTGGTGCCGGAGTTTTTTTTGGGTCTTACGGGTGTTGGTTGACGAGGGTGAGGCGCTCGTCGGTGGGTTCGTGGTGGTGGTGCGCTCGCGTTGAAGGAGGAGGAGCTGGGGTCGGCTGGGGAGCTTGAAGGCATCGGTAGGTCGATGAAGGAAATGTGAGTTGTTGGCGACGATGAGTGAGGGAAAGGGAGAACGAGAAGGAGAGAGGAAAACGAGAGAGATCGGGAGAGAGCGAAGTAGGGGAGATACTTGGTCGAGGCATGGGGGAGCGGGTCTCGCTGAGACGAGCACGAGGAGAAGGGAGCCGTTGGAGGAGCGTGGGTCGTGGGGCGAGCGCGGGTCATAAGGAAATGGGCGCGATCGTCGCGGCACGAGAAGAGGGCGTGGACGCAAGGAGCGGGGAGAGACGTTGGGAAAAGGACGGGAATGGAAGAGAACGAGGAAGAAGAAGAGGAGGGGGAGCGGGTCGGGTCGGGTAGGGTGTGGGTCGGGTCGGGTACGGGGTAGGTTTAGGATTGGGTTAGGTAATACTTAAAAGAAAATAATAAAATATATAAAAATAGGGAAAAAATCTGGAAAGATACAAAAAAATATATATACCAACTGGGGATTTACAGTTAAAGAAGAATTGCTCTAATTTTTTGTCTATAGAAAATCCATAATTTTGAAATCAAGAAGAACTTTAGCCATAACTCTCAATTTATGACATTAGTGAAGAAAATGATCGGGATGGCTTTTTCGTCTTTTACTAAGTTAATAACTGTTATCAACTCAAGATGAAAAATATTCTCTTCAAATGCTTGGTTAAATTAAGTAGGAGATGTACTTATCAATTTAATATTTTGATAAGTGGGCAATTGGGTCACTATGATATTAAATTAATTTTTGTTGGGGTTAGGCCCATCATAGTAGCTTTTTCTGGGCCCTGAAGCGTGTATCAAAATTTTATTACATATTTGGTCCCATCTCTCACTTCTTCAATTTAGACTTTTTTGTTAAAGACCTTTGTTTGATCATCCAGATCTTTTATATATGGCCCCTTGAAATATTTCCCCCATTTCGACAACTAATTTTCATTATTGTTGGACAGAGCATAGCACTAACGGTAAAATTTTCTTTTTCTTTTCCAATCTTAAATTAGAGATCGCTAGTTTGAATCCTAAAAAGGTCAGGTAAGGAGAAGGAGGGGGGGCACGTACAACAGCGTGTTAGAAACAATAAAGAGATGCATAGAATGTAAATTCCATCAGGGGGGGGGGCAGCGTACAACAGCGTGTTAGAAACTATAGAGAGATGCATAGAATGTAAATTCCATCGATCTATATTAAATCAACTTATGAAATCGAAGCTTCCACTACTAAAATAGGGGGTTGCCCCTACGGATAACAACATCCGTAGGGGCAGATTTCGGTTGCCCCTACGGTCCTTACATATTTATTTAAAAATTATTAAATCTTAAATTGTTGTTTGCCTCTACGGATCCGCAAACCAAGAACCTACGGGCTTATCCGTAGGGGCATCTAAATAGAGATTTAAGTGATCGATCCCTACGCTGATTATCTCTTATTCTCTCACATCACTTGCGCGCGAACCCAAATCCCCAAACCCTCGTTCCCGCCGATCGCCGTTCTCGTCGTCGCCAGCGCCGGCCGATTCGTCGTCGCCACCGCCTTCTTCTTCCTCATCTCCAGCGCCGGCCGATTCGTCGTCGCCACCGCCTGCTTCTTTCTCATCTCCGTTCGTCGTCGCCATCGATTCGTCGTCGCCACCGCCTACACAGATTAGGAAATCTTCAATTAAACAAATTTTTGATTGTTTTAGGTCTATGGTTCATGGTTTGGGTAGGCATCGGTTGGGGTTAGCGTTAGGGTTAGGGATGGGGCTAGGGGGCTGCTGTTGCGGTTGGGGTTGGGGTTCGGCAGGGGGTAGCGGTTGGGGTTGGGGTTGGGGTTGTGTGTCCCTGAGCACTTCTTGATTGGGGCTGGGGCTGTGGGCTGGGGCTGGGGCTCGGGCTGCAGCTAGGGCTGTGGTTGGGGTTGGGGCTCGGGCTGCGGTTAGCGTTAGGGCTGGGGCTGGGGCTGCGGTTGGGGTTGGGGTTGGGGTTGGGGTTCGGCAGGGGGTTGCTGTTGGGGTTGGGGTTTTGGATTTCAGGATCTAAGTTAATTTCCATTCTAATTAGCATTAAACTCGTTAATTGAAATGTTGATGGTGATCATAAGAGGAAAATGTGTCTAGTTTGAGAAGGTGTTGGAAACTGGACTAATAATGTGGGTAAAGCCCAGTTTAATTAATAATTTTATTTGTTATTCTCAAATTTTCTTGGAAACGGAGACTGTTTTGTGGAACTTTTAGCCATTGGGCATGTTGGGTTGAATATGTTTGCTAATTGCATAAGATACTCATAAGATTCTGGATTTTGAGGATGAGCCGTTGTAATTGGAAATGCTTAGAATTGTAGGATCTTCTTTGTTTTAGCTATATATAATTGCAAAAAAAGAGACACATTTCTGATTTGAAGAAAAGGAAGGGCAGGATAGGGATTTAGTTATGGATTTTACTTGGGTGTCTCCTCTTTTAATACATGTCTATCTTTACAAGAATATCGTGTCACATATTCGGTTTTAGCATTTGTACGCAACTGCTTTGATTATCATCATGTTATTAACATCTTTAACTTCTATCCTTTTTCTAATATGTTTCATAGTTAATATAATAATCCTTTGTCTATATTTGTTGACAGTGGCCTTTCTTTTGGATGAACATATTTTTTGATGCATATTTCAGTAATGTGAATTCATATGTTGCGTATAACGCTTTATGATATCAGTATCCTACATTTGTAGTTTTAATTATTGATAGTTATAGATGAATGTCATTACAATAATAGTTTTTGGTAGATGAATGCCATTGCAATGTAGGATGATCAGTTCTATCAATCTTGATCTCAATGGTTTAAAATCATGTTACACATACAACACGAATGCACAACAAACGCATCATTGGAGAGTGGTTCGAGATGTTCAAGTTAAAAAAAATATATGATACTCGATGATAATATGAAACCTTCATATTCTCATCGATACTCATATATGAAACTAAAAGCGCCACTTAGCCCCCGTCTATCGGTTAACATACGTGCGATGTTCGTCGTGATATAGAACTATACGAAGGTTGTTAAATATCGGACGATATAGCTCGATACTAACAACCGTCGTATAGTCTATGCAACGAGAAAATTCAATCGTATGGTAACCGATAGATTTGTCCCGTGTGGACAAGTTAAGAATGTATAAAACAAACACCTTCATTCACTTGTGTTTTCATCCGTTTCGAGATATTTCGTCGGTACCTTTTCGCTGGTTCTCCGTGTACAAAGATAGATTAGATGTTCATTTCAACGTTGTTTCACAGCTTTGAAATGATTATCTATTCTATTACAGTGTACTCGGAGAACAGCGGGGAGGTGCTGCCGAAATTTACTCGAAACGGTTGAAAGCATAAGTGATGGGTGTTCGCTCTATACATTCTTAATGGGATAGAAACCTTACCCCCGACAGCCGGAACACACACATACAACAAGATTACACAACAAACGCATCATTAGAGAGTGATTCGAGATGTTCAAGTTAAAACCAATATATGATACTCGATGATAATATGAAACCTTCATATTCTCATCGGTACTCATATATGAAACTAAAAGCGCCACTTAGTCCCCGTCTATCGGTTAACATACGTGCGATGTTCGTCGTGACATAGAACTATACGAAGGTTGTTAAATATCGGACGATATAGCTCGATACTAACAACCGTCGTATAGTCTATGCGATGAGAAAATTCAATCGTATGGTAACCGATAGATTTGTCCCATGTGGACAAGTTAAGAATGTATAAAGCAAACACCTTCATTCACTTGTGTTTTCATCCGTTTCGAGATATTTCGTCGGTACCTTTCCGCTGGTTCTCCGTGTACAAAGATAGATTAGATGTTCATTTCAACGTTGTTTCACAGCTTTGAAATGATTATCTATTCAATTACAGTGTACTCAGAGAACAGAGGGGAGGTGCTGCCGAAATTTACTCGAAACGGTTGAAAGCACAAGTGATGGGTGTTCGCTCTATACATTCTCAATGGGATAGAAGCCTTACCCCCGACAGCCGGAACACACACATACAACAAGAATACACAACAAACGCATAATTAGAGAGTGATTCGAGATGTTCAAGTTAAAACCAATATATGATACTCGATGATAATATGAAACCTTCATATTCTCATCGATACTCATATATGAAACTAAAAGCGCCACTTAGTCCCCGTCTATCGGTTAACATACGTGCGATGGTCGTCGTGACATAGAACTATACGAAAGTTGTTAAATATCGGACGATATAGCTCGATACTAACAACAGTCGTATAGTCTATGAGACGAGAAAATTCAATCGTATGGTAACCGATAGATTTGTCCCGTGTGGACAAGTTAAGAATGTATAAAGCAAACACCTTCATTCACTTGTGTTTTCATCCGTTTCGAGATATTTCGTCGGTACCTTTCCGCTGGTTCTCCGTGTACAAAGATAGATTAGATGTTCATTTCAACGTTGTTTCACAGCTTTGAAATGATTATCTATTCTATTACAGTGTACTCAGAGAACAGCGGGGAGGTGCTGCCGAAATTTACTCGAAACGGTTGAAAGCACAAGTGATGGGTGTTCGCTCTATACATTCTTAATGGGATAGAAGCCTTACCCCCGACAGCCGGAACACACACATACAACAAGAATACACAACAAACGCATAATTAGAGAGTGATTCGAGATGTTCAAGTTAAAACCAATATATGATACTCGATGATAATATGAAACCTTCATATTCTCATCGATACTCATATATGAAACTAAAAGCGCCACTTAGTCCCCGTCTATCGGTTAACATACGTGCGATATTCGTCGTGACATAGAACTATACGAAAGTTGTTAAATATCGGACGATATAGCTCGATACTAACAACAGTCGTATAGTCTATGCGACGAGAAAATTCAATCATATGGTAACCGATAGATTTGTCCCGTATGGACAAGTTAAGAATGTATAAAGCAAACACCTTCATTCACTTGTGTTTTCATCCGTTTCGAGATATTTCGTCGGTACCTTTCCGCTGGTTCTCCGTGTACAAAGATAGATTAGATGTTCATTTCAACGTTGAAATGCTTATCTATTCTATTAAAGTGTACTCGGAGAACAGCGGGGAGGTGCTGCCGAAATTTACGTGAGGGGCATCCTGATTGGAACGAAGAACGATTGGAAAAATATCATCAGGATAATTTTTGTGATTGGGTCACAGATCATGTAAGTTATTCGAATAACATTTTATTGCTATCAGTTTTAATCTAAACTTGTATCGTTATGTATTTTTCGTAAAATTTGTTTTGTTAGATCCACGATCCGAACTTGTTTGCATTATTTGAGAGTGATTCAAGATGTTTAGCTCAATTTCCTAGTATGGAGGTTGCATATTATAAAGGATTTGGTGTCCTTGGATACAAATTCGAAGTTAAGGACATATAAACATCTAGAACCACTCAGAATAGTGGGATTGCGACGGTAGGATCGGACGGTGTGATTTATTATGGGTACTTAAATTGTATACTCGGCATCCACTATCCCGGACGATCAGAACCCTTTTATATATTCCAGTGTATTTGGTACGATACGCGAACCGATACAGACAAGTGGAGAAGCAATCTAGTTGGAGGGGATGCATCCGCATCCGGGACCCCGGCTGTTCCTCACCAGAGGAACTATCGTCCCGCTCGTGCTGCTGCCCGGGCCCAGGCTCGTGCGTTAGTCACCGGAGGTATATATCACATTTCAATTTTCGTTTAAGCTTGATTTCTTAATACAACTTTGTCTTAATATTGATTGTCTTGATATTTCGTGCAGACGCAGGGCCTCCCCATCCCCAGAGGGGGACTCGAGGCCCGAATCAGTCCCATAGGCTGAGGCCTGATAGAGCTAGGGGGAGGCAGCATTCCCCCTCTTTTTTACCCTTGACTATCGCTATACTGGTCTTCATGCCGAGAGGTTCGGCCGGTATATGAGGGACGAGAGCCGGCTCGTGAAGAACTATCCACTTCACGTTGAGTGGGGCGAGCAGCACCGGCGCTTATTCACCCTCTTCTTTGATCAGGCTCGGGTACGTATTAATATATATTTTTATTTTATTTATCCAATATATTTATTATTAACACTTGCAATCTAATAACAATGTTTTTTTTGTGTTTTCAGTCGGATTACGATTTTCAGCCTGTACCCGACCCTAATTACCCTGGGAGGGTTCTCGACCTTCATGCTCTGTACAATGGCCTGATGAAGAACATGCAGACCAAGGTCCGATACAACAGGAATGAGCTGAAGGCCGGCTGCTACTCCCTGTGGATGGCGACTCCCGAGGCAGAGAGAGCGGCCCTCCTATCTACTCCGGCGTTTGCGAGAGTCGACGTAGAGACACGGCCTCTATTGTGCGAATATTTCGACTCCCAACGCAAACATGTATGTATTTTAAATGTAATTCATTGTTTAGGATATAAATTTTTTTTTGTTCCTTAATTAGAAAATTAAATGTTAATGCGTTGTGCAGAAACAGGCCGCTCAGAATACAGAGAACAGGAAGTCGGCGAAGAGGGGTCGCCTCACTTACACAGGTGGCTCGGGGAATATTAATCGAGCCATGGAGTAATCGGTAAATTACAATAGACCGACCTTTGTGATATTCTGCAACATTAAGAGTTATTTTCTAATATTTCTAATATAAAGAGTTATTTTCTAATATTGCAGACAGTTCAGACCGTGGCGCAAGGTGGTACACCGAGCTTGCTGTCCGCATATCTTGCCGTCCACGGCACCTCGACAGATCCCACCACGGGCGAGCTTCGATGTCCCGACGTCGCTACCCAGGAGTATTGCGTAAGTATTAATATTTATTCTACCCATATTTGAAATTTTAGTTTTGGAAGGTTCAAATTTAAATTTTATACTTATACTTTACTGCTTAATGTGGGTGTAGGAGCGGGTGGTTGAGCAGGCCGAGGCCTCAGGGATCGATTTTACCGGACAAAGCGATCCGAGGCTGCTGACCCCAGTCCTGGACGCCGCACACGGAGGGCACCACGGAGGTTGGGAGAGAGGCCGGGGACTGGGCCCTAGCAGGGCCCATATGAGGTTGGACTCCACCCCGGCGGTTACTTCCTCCGTCTCCAGTGAGCGACGTGTCCAGCATGAACTGGAGAGCTTGAGGGCCACCGTTCAGGAGTTGAAGGAGATGCTGGTATGTATACAACTTTATAGTAAAATATTATGTCATATTATAGATATCAACATATCCATAATTAGTACGTAGTCTGAGCTTATTTGGTTGTAGACTTAGGTTTGATTAATCATACATACATATTTAATTAAAATAAACAACGGTTTTCCAAACTAGATATCCAAATGGGGTTTCAAAATATCTTGATAATGATAAAAATTCGAATAATACACAGTTCTTACACGCTTATTACACACGTTAGGTCCAGACGCGACAGGGTACATCGGCCAAGCCTCCACATGCATCTCTTTCGGCTGCGGCTCCGCAAGCCACTAGATCGGCTGCGGTTCCGCAGACAGCTCCTATAGCTCCACCGCCCGCTCAGACTCCCGCATCCGCGGCTCCGCAAGGTACTACCTCGACGGCGGCTGCGCAAACCACATCGCCAGCTCCACATGCCGCTCAGACTCCCGCACGCACTAGTAAAATAGGGGGTTGCCCCTACGGATGGAATTATCCGTTGGGGCAGATTTTACTTGGCCCTACGGATTACTCCGTAGGGCTAAAAGGTTGCCCCTACGGGCACTGACGTTCAAGAATAAAAAAATTAATTCTTAATTTGGTGTTTGCCCCTACGGTGGCGCAAACAAAGGACCTACGGATATATCCGTAGGGGCAAGTAAATATCGTTTTAAAACAAAGCCAGATCGAAAAGCCTACGCTCATTTTCTCTCTCTCCCTCAAACGCGCGCGAAAAACCCCAAATCGCCACCGTCGCGTCGCCACCGTCGTTGGGCAGAGTCGCCACCGTCGTCGCCACCGCCGATTTCGTCGCCACCGTCGTCGCCACCGCCGGTTTCGTCGCCACCGTCGTCGCCACCGCCGGTTTCTTCGCCAATTCGCCACCGTCGTCGCTCCAGCCCACCAGCGCACCCGTTCAGGTATAAATCTCGAGGTAAATTAAAGCATTTTTGGATTATTCATGGCTGGGTCTGGGTTACGCGCGCGAGAGTTGGGTTTGGGCAGGGGCGCGGTGGCGGTCGGGGTCGGGGTCGGGGTCGGGGTAGGGTTAGGGTTGGGGTTCGGCTGCTGCTGGGGTGGGGCTGGGGTTAGGGTTACGGTAGGGCTGGGGTTAGGGTTACTGTGGGGCTGGGGTAGGGTTACGGTGGGCTGGGGTTAGGGTTGGGGCTAGGGTTAGGGTTACTGTGGGGCTGGGGTTAGGGTTATGAGAGGCATGTCAGCATATTTATGTGTAATAATTGAGAGGATCAAGCTAAGTTCTATGCAAGCAGTCCCTCAGAATACATAGAAAGCTAGCCTTACATTTTAAATTAACATATTCCATAGTTGTCTTAATGGTAAGGCAGATACCCATATTGTGTAAGAGCTGACATTAATACAACCATAGGGAGCTGACTGATTACATCTCATGTGGCATTAAAATCTATAAATGGACATACGAGATAATGCAAAGAAAGAGCAATAGATCAAGACTCAATCAACTTTCCTATGCTTTATGATTTCAGCGGATAGCTCAAGTTTAGTTTCAACTTTATATTCTTATTTTTCTCTCTTTTTTCTTTAGTGCTTCTTCCTCCATTTCTTTGAAGAGTCTCTCACAGCGAAATACACTCCATTTTTTCTTAATGGGATAGAATCCTACCCCCGACAGCCGGAACACATACATACAAACGCATAATTAGAGAGCGACTCGAGATGTTCGGGTTAAAACCAATATATGATACTCGATGATGATATGAAACCTTCATATTCCCATCGATACCCGTATATGAAACTAAAGCGCCACTTAGTCTCCGTCTATCGGTTAACATACGTGCGATACTCGTCGTGACCTAGAACTATACGAAGGTTGTTAAATATCGGACAGTATAGCTCGATACTAACAACCGTCGTATAGTCTACGCGACGAGAAAATTCAATCGTATGGTAACCCATAGATTTGTCCCGTGTGGACAAGTTAAGAATGTATAAAGCAAACGCCTTCATTCACTTGTGTTTTCATCCGTTTCGAGATATTTCGTCGGTACCTTTCCGCTGGTTCTCCGTGTACAAAGATAGATTAGATGTTCATTTCAACGTTGTTTCACAGCTTTGAAATGATTATCTATTCTATTACAGTGTACTCGGAGAACAGCGGGGAGGTGCTGCCGAAATTTACTCGAAACGGTTGAAAGCACAAGTGATGGGCGTTCGCTCTATACATTCTTAATGGGATAGAAGCCTACCCCCGACAGCCGGAACACATACATACAAACGCATAATCAGAGAGCGACTCGAGATGTTCGGGTTAAAACCAATATATGATACTCGATGATGATATGAAACCTTCATATTCCCATCGATACCCGTATATGAAACTAAAAGCGCCACTTAGTCCCCGTCTATCGGTTAACATACGTGCGATGCTCGTCGTGACCTAGAACTATACGAAGGTTGTTAAATATCGGACAGTATAGCTCGATACTAACAACCGTCGTATAGTCTACGCGACGAGAAAATTCAATCGTATGGTAACCCATAGATTTGTCCCGTGTGGACAAGTTAAGAATGTATAAAGCAAACGCCTTCATTCACTTGTGTTTTCATCCGTTTCGAGATATTTCGTCGGTACCTTTCCGCTGGTTCTCCGTGTACAAAGATAGATTAGATGTTCATTTCAACGTTGTTTCACAGCTTTGAAATGATTATCTATTCTATTACAGTGTACTCGGAGAACAACGGGGAGGTGCTGCCGAAATTTACTCGAAACGGTTGAAAGCACAAGTGATGGGCGTTCGCTCTATACATTCTTAATGGGATAGAAGCCTACCCCCGACAGCCGGAACACATACATACAAACGCATAATCAGAGAGCGATTCGAGATGTTCGGGTTAAAACCAATATATGATAATATGAAACCTTCATATTCCCATCGATACCCATATATGAAACTAATTAAAAGCGCCACTTAGTCCCCGTCTATCGGTCAACATAACGTGCGATAATTTATTCTTTTCAATGACAAACGCACACACAAAGCATATACATGGATTTTCTCCTTTGTTAGTAACTATCCCGTTCTTATATTTCTCAATATAGTCAGCATAACCTACAATTTATATGTTATTCAGTCTAACATGGCCCATGAGTACGTCAGAGTTAAGGACTGGATGTATGTGGATTGGAAACAACGTATGCAACCTAAGTTTGTCGCAGGAGTTGCTGCTTTCCTTGAATTTGCACGAGCACATAATAAGATCATAATAGAGAAGATTCTCTGTCCGTGCGATAGATGTGGCAATAAGTACTGGCAGAAGGTAGAATTGGCAGAGCTTCATATTGTAAAACATGGGTTTACTAGACTTTATTCAATTTGGAAATATCACGGGGAAGGAGAAGAATGCAGTACTGCGGTAGAAGAAGGAGAACACGATAATCCGGTAGGAGAAGAAGAAGAATTCGGTAATACGGCAGGATACGGAAATTTATTTCCATCAGAAGAAATGGAGGATATGGTAGAGGCTGCCCTAGGTGAATCTATTCGTACCGAAGATGACATTCCTTCCGGTCAAGGACCGCGTGCGGATAAATATGAAAATTTCATGAATGATGCTAGGAAACCAATTTATGAGAATGCGAAGTATTCCACCCTCTCATGGTTCGTCCAACTTTTCCAAATTAAGTGCCTAAATGGATGGAGCAACAAGTCATTCACAATGCTTCTTTCGTTCTTGAAAGATTCTATGCCTCCGGGAAATAATGTGCCCGAAAGCTGGTACGAAGCCCAGAAAATGATGTCTGATTTGGGTCTAAAGTGCGAGAAGATTCAAGCATGTCCTAAAAATTGCGTGTTGTACCGGAAAGAGAATTCAGATTTGAAAGAGTGTCCAACATGCGGAGAGGCCAGGTATAAGCCGAAAGATTCTGATAAGAAGCCTGATATACCTGTGAAGATAGCACGATATTTTCCCATAACACAGAGGCTACAGAGGCTATTCAGGTGCAAGAAAATAGCCGAGGCAATGATTTGGCATCACCGTGCTCCTCCAAGCGAAAATGGAAAAATGAGCCATCCAAGAGATTCACCGGTATGGAAGGATTTCGATAGGAGGCACGCAATATTCAGTAGCGATCCCCGCAATGTCCGGCTCGGACTGGCTGCCGATGGCTTCTGCCCATTCAACTTTATGGCTGGAAGTCACAGTACATGGCCCGTTGTAATGATAATTTATAATCTGTCGCCTTGGTTGGCTATGGACCAATCATACTTTATGATGCCTCTTCTTATCGACGGACCAAACTCACCGGGGAACAATATCGACGTCTATCTCCGACCTCTGATTGAGGAGCTGAAAACTTTGTTCATTGATGGTGTAGAGACATATGATTCAAACACAAATACAACCTTCATACTGCGTGCGGCTTTAATGTGGACAATTAATGACTTTCCTGCATATGGAATGTTTTCAGGTTGGTCCGTACATGGTCACAAAGCATGTCCTCATTGCCATGAACACACAACATCAAAATTTTTGAATTTTAGCAGGAAGGTTTGTTATTGCGGCCATCGACGTTTTCTGCCTCCAGACCACCCCTACAGGTTAGACACGGTTCACTTTGATGGTCATCAGGAGCTTCTTGGGCCTCCATCCCCATTGTCCGGAGAGGACGTGACTGCTAAATGGGATGGTTACAATAACGTGACCTTCGGGATGGATCCGACGAGACAGGTCAAACCACAATATTGGAACAAGTTAAGCATTTTCTTCGAGCTTCCGTACTGGTCTACAAATTCAGTGCGTCATTGTCTGGACGTCATGCATATAGAGAAGGGAGTATCAGAGCACATACTTAACTTGCTTCTGTGTAAAGACGGGAAATCGAAAGACAACATGAATGCCCGGATGGATCTACAAGAGTGGGGAATAAGAAGTGAACTGCACCCTAAACCGGTAGCGGGTAAACCGGGCAAGTTTGTACTTCCCAATGCCGCTTATCATATGTCACAACCGGAGAAGAAAAGATTCCTGCAGGTGTTGCATGATTTGAAAGTCCCCACAGGTTTCTCAGGATCATTCAGCAAGAAAATAAAAATTGTGAAGGGCAAGATCGATGGGCTGAAAAGTCATGACCACCATGTTATCGTGGAGCACCTTCTTCCATTAGCCCTCAGGACTTATCTCCTCGACTCGGTTGGTCTAGTAATCAACGACCTATGTTGTTTTTTCAGGGAGTTGTGTGCTAAAACGCTGGAGGTTGCGACGCTGGATAAACTAGAAAATTCTATTGCGTTGATACTTTGCAAGTTTGAGCGTATTTTCCCACCGTCATTCTTCGATATCATAATACACTTGACGGTTCATCTTGCAACTGAGGCGAAGTTAGCCGGACCGGTACAATATCGATGGATGTATCCCGTCGAGAGGTACGTGTAATTTTTCGTTTCGCGCAATTTATAAATTTATTTTTGTCATGTATGCCCGTGTTTATTTATTCAACATATTCTCATTAGGTACCTTTACACTCTTAAGAAGTATATACGCAATAAAAATCGACCAGAGGGTTCTATCATGCAAGGTTATCTTCTTGATGAAGCAACCACATTTTGTTCCCGCTATCTGGACGAGAACATTGAGACAAGGCTTAACCGACCACGAAGAATTCAAGACGGGCCATATGGTAAAGCCGAGTATAAGAGGGTAGACACTATGTTTATCAACAAGATATACCGGTTTATCTTGCTTAATTGCGTATGTCTTGAACAAATTAGAGAGTAAGTTCTTTTGAATTAATTGTTATATCTGTGTTTGTGTGTGTATGAAATGACATAATATTAATGTCATAATTATTTGTCGAAAACAGAACTCATTTTAACGAGGTACGTGAGGGGCATCCTGATTGGAACGAAGAGCGTTTGGAAAAATACCATCAGGATAATTTTTGTGATTAGGTCACAGAGCATGTAAGTTATTCGAATTACATTTTATTGCTA
Source organism: Agapanthus africanus (assembly GCA_030015575.1). Classification (NCBI taxonomy): domain Eukaryota; kingdom Viridiplantae; phylum Streptophyta; class Magnoliopsida; order Asparagales; family Amaryllidaceae; genus Agapanthus; species Agapanthus africanus. The sequence goes on along the minus strand of CM057348.1, from coordinate 104,152,592 downwards.
TCAGTTTTAATCTAAACTTGTATCGTTATGTATTTATCGTAAAATTTGTTTTGTTAGATCCACGATCCGAACTTGTCTGCATCATTTGAGAGTGATTCAAGATGTTTAGCTCAATTTCCTAGTATGGAGGTTGCACATTACAAAGGATTTGGTGTCCTTGGATACAAATTCGAAGTTAAGGACATAGAAACATCTAGAATCACTCAGAATAGTGGTATTGCGACGGTAGGATCGGACGGTGTGATTTACTATGGGTACTTAAATTGTATACTCGGCATCCACTATCCCGGACGATCAGAACCCTTTTATATATTCCACTGTACTTGGTACAATCCGCGAACCGATACAGACAGGTGGAGAAGCAGTCTTGGGACTTGGAAAGATGAATATGGATTGACCAGTGTGAACACACTTCGATTTTACGGTCAAGACGATCCGTTTATCTTTCCGAACCAAGCGTTCCAAGTATACTACTCACAGTGTTTGAAGCATCCGGGGTGGAGTGTTGTATGCCGATGGAAACCTAGAGATGTCTACGATGTCCCAGAATACGAGGACAGCGATGAGGACGAAGAAGAGAGAAGGCTTAAAGTGCTCCGACCGTCTGTTTCGAAGGACGGGTTGTCTTCGACCGATCATGAAGTTACGTGGGTTAGAAATGACATCGACGATGAAATCCAAGTAGATATGTATGATGCGCCCACGAAACGAAAAAGGTTATCAGTAATGTTATATTATTACTTCACATTTTACGCTCTAGATCATATATAGTCAATACTTTTAATGATTGTCTAATGCGTCCACGAACCGTTTATCTAGATTTAATAACGATGTCGGGAGCAGCGAGGGGCGGCAGGAGCTCCAGCCGCTGCAGAGGCAGAGGCAGAGGCAGAGCGGTTCTGCCGCCCGGAGAGCTCCGTAGGGAGCTTCAGAGGGCCGGTCTTGCACCCAGATCGGAGACCCCTTCGGATGCCTCCTTCCGTGTGGATTTTGCCACACATCCAGGTATACTGCACGCATATCCATTTTCAATTTAATATTACAGATATTCATGCCTGTTTATGTCAAAATTACTTATATTGTCAATGTTTGATTGTCTAGTTGTTGGTGATGCGTCCACATCTGGGACAGAGGCCACCCCCGCTCCTCCAGGTATGTTTATATATCATATAGTGTATGTATATTGATTTAGAATGCTATATCATAAATATACACATTCCTTTTGCTCTTACTTAGCAATTTTTATTATTGTCTAGCTGTAGGTGGTGACACCACCGCACCTGCGGGTATGTTTATATGTCCTATAGTTCATGCATATTGATTTAGAACGTTATATTATTGATCTACACATTCTTTTTGCAATTACTTATAAAATCTATTTTTAATTGTCTAATTATAGGTGGTGCGTCCACACCTTCCACAGGGGCCACTCCTGCCGCTTCCATACCCTCCGCATCGTCTGCAAGTTAGTATGAATAAATTTAAAATATTTATTTATTTTACATATGCTCTATAGAATAAATATGAACTTCATGGAGATTTAGCGTCGATGTTTATTTTATAGTTGGAGGGGATGCGTCCGGGTCCGGGACCCCGGTTGTTCCTCACCGGAGGAACTATCGTCCCGCTCGTGCTGCTGCTCGGGCCCAGGCTCGTGCGTTATTCACCGGAGGTATATATCACACTTGAATTTTTGTTTAACCTTGATTTCTTAATACAACTTTGTCTTATTATTGATTGTCTTGATATTTCGTGCAGACGCAGGACCTCTCCATCCCCAGAGGGGGACTCGAGGCCCGAATCAGTCCCATAGGCTGAGGCCTGATAGAGCTAGGGGGGAGGCAGCATTCCCCCTATTTTTTACCCTTGACTATCGCTATACCGGTCCTCATGCCGAGAGGTTCGGCCGGTATTTGGGGGACGAGAGCCGGATCGTGAAGAACTATCCACTTCACGTTGAGTGGGGCGAGCAGCACCAGCGCTCATTCGCCCTCTTCTTTGAACAGGCTCGGGTATGTATTAATATATATTTTCATTTGATCTATCCAATATATTTATTATTAACACTTGCAATCTAATAACAATGTTTTTTTTTGTATTTTCAGTTGGATTACGATTTTCAGCCTGTAGCCGACCCTGATCATTCGGGGAGGGTGCTCGACCTTCATGCTCTGTACAATGGCCTGATGAAGAACATGCAGGCCAAGGTCCGATACAACAGGAATGAGCTGAAGGCCGACTGCTACTCCCTGTGGATAGCGACCCCCGAGGCAGAGAGAGCGGCCCTCCTATCTACTCCGGCGTTTGCGAGAGTCGACGTAGAGACATGGCCTCTATTGTGCGCTTATTTCGACTCCGAACGCAAACAAGTATGTATTTTAAATTTAATTCATTATTTATGATATAATTTATTTCTTTGTGTTTCTTAATTAGAAAACTAAATGTTAATGCGTTGTGCAGAAACAGGCCGCTCAGAATACGGAGAACAGGAAGTCGGTGAAGAGGGGTCGCCCCACTTACACAGGTGGCTCGAGGAACATTACTCGAGCCATGGAGTTATCGGTAAATTAAGAGTTATTCTCTAATATTCTGCAATATTAAGAGTTATTCTCTAATATTTCTAATATTAAGAGTTACTTTCTAATATTGCAGACATCTCGGACCGTGGCGTCAGGTGGTACACCGAGCATGCTGTCCGCATATCTTGCCGTCCACGGCACCTCGACAGATCCCGCCACGGGCGAGCTTCGATGTCCCGACGTCGCTACCCAGGAGTACTGCGTAAGTGTTAATATTTTTTCTACCCAAATTTGAAATTTTAGTTTTGGAAGGTTCAAGTTTAAATTTTATACTTATACTTTACTGCTTAATGTGGGTGTAGGAGCGGGTGGTTGAGCAGGCCCAGGCCTCGGGGATCGATTTTACCGGACAGAACGATCCGAGGCTGCTGACCCCAGTTCTGGACGCCGCACACGGAGGGCACCACGGAGGTTGGGAGAGAGGCCGGGGATTGGGCCCTAGCAGGGCCCATATGAGGTTGGACTCCACCCCGGCGGTTACTTCCTCCGTCTCCAGTGGCCGGCATGTCCATCAGGAACTGGATAGCTTGAGGGCCACCGTTCAGGAGTTGAAGGAGATGCTGGTATGTATACTACTTTATAGTAAAATATCATTTCATATTATATACATATCAACATATCCATAATTAGTTCGTAGCTTGAGCTTATTTGGTTTTAGACTTAAGTCTGATTAATCATACATACATATGTAATTAAAATAAACAACGCTTTTCCAAACTAGATATCCAAACAGGGTTTCGAAATAACTTAATAATGAAACGAATTCGAATAATACACAGTTCTTACACGCTTCTTACACACGTTATGTCCAGACGCGACAGGGTAGATCGGCCGAGCCTCCACATGCATCTCCTTCGGCCGCGGCTCCGCAAGCAACTACATCGGCTGCGGTTCCGCAGACAGCTCCTGTAGCTCCACCGCCCACTCAGACTCCCGCAGCCGCGGCTCCGCAAGCGACTACCTCGACGGCGGCTGCGCAGACCACATCGCCAGCTCCACATGCCGCTCAGACTCCCTTATATGCAGCATTGCAGAGTGTATTGACCGATGAGCAGGCGCGCGTTATTCTAACGTTATTCGGAGGTGGAGCTGGACCGAACTAGGGTAGCTTTTTGGTTCTTATTTTTTGAAACATGTATTTATATCACATTGTACTACATTTTGAAACGATATTGATATTGGTTTGTATTTATATCATATTCAGTTTTTGGGTTTCTTTTGTATATTATATATATGCGTGAGATGTGATTATGAATACTGCAATATATGATTTGATTGATGTATATAGTATTGTGCACAGGGCGGGAAAAAATCTAGCAGCCCATTTTTAAAAAAAAAATACAGACAATATGTACCTACGGCTTAAGCCGCAGGTACATATGTTGCCCCTACGGGTATATCCGTAGGGGCAAACTATCAGGAAACCTGATATTTTCCCACCTGATATCAGTGCAGGGTGTTGGGGTTGTCCCTACGGATATGTCCGTAGGGGCCACTGTTTATCCCCTACGAATTTATCCGTAGGGGCAAAATATCAGGTTTCCTGATATTTTTCCCCCCGATCTCAGTGCAGGGTGTTGGGAGTAGCCCCTACGGACTTAACCGTAGGAGCTACTTTATATCCCCTACGGATGTATCCGTAGGGGTCTAAAAAGGACCTACGGGTATATCCGTAGGTATATACAATATATTCAAAAAAAAAATTACATATATGATTTTATTACCCCTACGGGGTACTCCGTAGGGGCTATAACACCTACTGATATATCCGTAGGGGCTTAAATTTGTCCGTAGGGGCAAGTTCAGAGCCTCAACTTGCACCTGCGGCCTTTGCACCTACGGGGTCTTTTTTCGCCCCTACGTATATATCCGTAGGGGCAGTGGGTTGCCCCTACCGATAAATCCGTAGGGGCAACCCTTATTTGTAGTAGTGACGCGCCGAATTGCATGGTTTATTGACCGAGGAGCAGGCGCACCAGATTCTAGCGTTTATCAAAGGTGAAGCTGGACCGAGCTAGGGTAGTTTTTTGATTTTTATTTTTTGAAACATGTATTTATTTTTATGATACATATTGTACTACATTTTGGAACGATATTGATATTGATATTGGTTTATATTTATATCATATTCAGTTTTTTGGTTTCTTTTGTATATTATATGCGTGAGATGTGATTATGAATACTGCGATATATGTTATGTGATGATTAATTTTATATTTGATTGATGTATATATTATTGTGTACAGAGCGAGAAAAAATCAGACATCCCTTTTTAAAAAAAAAACAGATAATATGTACCTACGGATTAATCCGTAGGTACCCATGTTGCCCCTACGGCTTAAACCGTAGGGGCAGAATATCAGCATTAACTGATATTTCCCCCATGATCTCAGTATCGGGGGATTGGGAGTGCCCCTACGGATATATCCATAGGGGCAAACCAAAGCCCCTACGGATATGTACCTGCGCATGTATCCGTAGGGGATATTACTAGGCCCTACGGATTCATCCGTAGGTACAAGTAATATATTAAAAAAACCCGTAAATAAAATAATTTTTTTGCCCATACGGCCTAATCCGTAGGGGATAAGGGACCTACAGTGAAATCCGTAGGGACAAGTTTTTGTCCGTAGGGGCAAGTTCAGGGCTTCAACTTGCACCTACGGCGTTTGCACCTACAGGTTGTTTTCTTACCCCTACGGATATGTCCGTAGGGACAGTGGTTTGTCCCTACGGGTTAATCCGTAGGGGCAACCCCTATTTGCAGTAGTGAATTCATATCCACCTCCTTCCCTCTTCTCAATCTTACACAGAACATGAGTTCCTAAAATTTTGTCCCCATAATGAAAAATGGTTGCGCAAAGTTATACTTGCTTCCGCCAAGCTGATGATGAATCTCATGATAAGCCGTATTATTCCGAAATAACATATGAAATGGATTCCACGGAAGCATTAACCCACAATGGTCATCAATCCCTTTGATAGTTGCAAATGAGAAGAAGAAAACTGATGTTTTCGATGACATTCCTGAAATAAAGAAGGCCAAGGCACCTGATACTGTTTCGGTGAGGATCCCGTCGATGGGGTGGTTGTATTGAGCGTCCTAGGTATAAGGAGCAGCGAGACGGTGGTGCCATGAGTGGAAATTTCGATATAAAATTTTGTTGAGATGCATGTATCTGAGGATGAAATATTGCCAAGTATCAAACACGAGCATTGCAATGAAAAACTGTATTATGATCTCTGTAGGGGATGGGTTTGGGCCAACATCGGTGTTGCCTCCGGTTATCTGACACATTACCATGTTGAGATGTAGACCACTTCTATTTATATTAAAGAAAACAAAATATGAAGTGCTACTGCAAGAATTTCCAATATCTAATTGGAAAACACAAGAACTTTTAGATATCAATTAAAGTTCTATATTTTAGATATCAATTAAAGTTCTATATAAGAGAATCAATATTGCACCCCAAGGAAGGACCTAGGATTTTCCTAGAGTGGGAGCAATATATTACACTAATAATTTTTTTTTATAATATTTTAGAACTAAAGCTGGCTTACTTTTGATATGGTTTTGTTAAATTGTCGTTTAATGAAGCGCGGAGGCATTTAGCCTTCGTTTTATTCAAATAAAATAAAATAAAAATAAAACTATACGATTGTTTAAGAAGAAGAAGAAGAATATGCAACAAATTAATACGAGTTTCCCTCCCCTTTAATTTAACAACAAAAGATAATTTTAGTAATTCACCTATCCTGCTAACCAAATTTTTGATAAAGCCAATGAAGAAACAATTAAAACAACCAAAGGTTTCAAGCTCTATAAATGAATATGGAAAGATACTCTGTGTGTGGGTGTTTGAGAGAGGGCATGTAAAATTTCCTTTACCTCCATTTATGGAAAAATAATTATATATAGATATGAGAGTTTAAACCTAGGTCTACAACCTATACCTGTAGCATTGAATGCTCTAGCCAAAAATCCATAAAAAGCAATGATGATTTTTAAATAGAAAATATTTATATAGAGGATATCTAATGAATAATAATAATAATAATAATAATGTATTTTTCTTTTTAAAAAATTCACCTTAGCTGGATCCGCCTATGTTGTGTACCATATGTGAGTACCATACGTGAGGGTATATATCAGTATTTAAGAAATAAACCACAAATCATTTGTTAATTTTTTTTTGAAGGAAAAATGCAGGACAGGAATAATTTGTTATTTGATGTCTAAACTTGTAATCGGAGCTATTGTCGGTGCTTCTAGTTTGGTTATTAGTTCGAGATATTTTGGTATTTGATGATGCTGGATATCGTCATTTTTCGGATCGTAACACGTGGCAGATGACGTGTCCCAAAGCTAGCAAGAAAAGACCAGGAACGGTACGTCGGTAGAATACCCCAGGTCTGCGGCCCGTCGACGTGGCCGACCTTTTGCTACCGACCAGACCACACCTATGCCCGTCTTACAAACAACCGCTGGCTCCCCTCCGAGCCTCCTGCACGACTGGCCTCCTCGGCCCTTTCAGCTTGTCTCCGGGCTTTAGCAGAACCAGGATACCTCGGCCTCCTGCTCGTCCCCGAGCTTCCCGTCGAGCTCATCCTCCACGGTCTCATCCTGACCGACCCGCGGCATTGATCACAGGCTCCCACACCACGGCTCCGCGAATCTCGCCATACGCGAGATATCCGCCGCCCACGATCCCACGTTCCACGCCATCACGATCCCCTATTAACGAGCCCGTCTCGCCATTAATGCGAGATCCCGTTTATCACGCGGGCGTGACGTCGGAAGCGTAACGGCCGGCGTGATTCTCGCGCCCGCCCGCCCATCGCTGCTGCTATATAAACCCCTCTCTCAGACGATCAAGGTAAGTCATTTTCTCCTCACTAGATCGTTACTCTGCAAAAATATCCGGTCTAACTTGATCGTCGGAGGGTCTTCGGTGGCAAAACCACCCCGGGACTTTCTTGCAGGTAGCTCGGCCACAACAATCTCAAACCCATTGAGATCCACACGTTTCAGGAGGCAACCTCCAACTCGATCCCATCCATCCATCGTCGCTCGCAACAGATCTACGGAAGGTAATATCTGAAGGAGATCCAGACTTCCATCAGTTGGCGCCCACCGTGGGGCCGTCTGTGGGAACTTCTTGATTCCACTCAACAAAGTTCATCTTCCGATCTCAACTCAATGGCGAGCGATCACCGCGACGATCCAAACATTAGCTGCCGCTTCCCTCACAATGGAGGCGCGGATGAATCTCCTCCCCCGAACGCCTTAGCCGTCCGGATAGATCGACTCGCGTCCGTCGTGGATGCGCTGTGTAACACCCAGCCCTTTTTATACCAATAATTGTATTTCTCGTTAACTTATAAGATTTTACTTTATTTATAATTAATTATTAGTTTATTTATTTTAAAACTCCTTTTAAACCCTAACCCAAACTATATTTCATTTCCTCAGCCCAAACACTTAATTTCTCCGGCCAATCTTCTCAGCCCACTACTTTTCTTTATCAAATCTCCACAAGCCCGGCCCCCTTCTTCTTATTTATTCTTTGATTTTAAAATCTTTGGCTGGCCCAACTCCCTCAGCCCGCGCCCAAGAGCTCAGCTCCAATTTTTATTTAATTCTTAAAATCTTCTGGCCCAGCCCACTCACTCCCGCCCGCGCCTCCAACCCGACCCGGCCCACTTCGCCCACTCCTTCTTCTCCAACGGCTATATCCTTTCCCTCGCTCGCGACCCCTTCCTTTGCCATAACCCACGCCGCCTCCTCCGCCCACGCCCGCGCTCTTGTCGGCCACGCTCGCGCGCCGTTACTCTCCACGACGCGCGACCCTCGTCTCTCCTTCTCTCCCCCACGTCTTCTCCCTCTCTCTCTTTCCTTCCTCCTCACCTCCCCTCTCCCCTGCACCCACGAACCGTGTCCCTTGCACTCCATTTCCCTCACCCGCTCCCCTCGCCGGAGCTCCGACCTCCACGATCTCTCCTCCCTACACCGAGCACCTGCATCCTTAGCTTTCTCCATCGTCGACTCCATCACCCGCAACCGACCACCCTTGCACCCATCGCCGCCGACACCTCTCTGAACCCACCATCAACACCCTCTACAACTCCGACCACCGCGATACCACCACCGAGCCCCCTCTGCCTCTGTTCCCTTCAACCTCACCCTCACCTACACCCCCTCACCAGAGCCTACCTCGCCAGAACCCCAACCCCTGCACACCCGAGCTCAGCCACCCATACCCCGACGCCGGCGAGCCTGAACCGCCTCAGTCGACTCCCTTCATCCCCATCATCATCATCATTCCCCTATCACTCTCTCTCTCTTCCTCACTCCCTCCTTCTGTCACCTTCTCTCTCTCTCATTCTCAATCTCTCTCTGTTCCCTCTCATTCCCCCCTCTCTCTCTTTCTCAGTACTCTCTCTCTCTCTCTCTCTCTCTCTCTCTCAGTTCCCCCCCTCTCTCTCTCTCTTTCGCTCTCGCTCTCTCTCTGACTAACACTCCCTCTTCCGGCCACCACCACAGCGAGCAACACCACACCAACGACCACCACCCTCGCCGTCAAGACCCCAGCAACCAAGCCGCCGCTGCCGAGACTCGAGTTCGAGCCAAGTCAAGTTGCCGTGCCGCGCGTGTGTCGCGATCGTGCCGTTGCCGTACCGTCGTCGACACGTCGCCAGGCAAGTATTTTACTTGCTTACATGCTATATACTCAAGTTACAATCTTTAATTACATAGATCATAAAGTTACAGTTTTAGATCAATTATGTGCCATACCTGTTCGACGTGTGTTCCTAATGAAAATACTCATCAAATTTGACGGAACTAAATGGTGTAGTTTGGCCCGTATGGCTGTGAATCTAGTGTGTGAAGTTCGTTCGATAATATGACCGTTAACGACTAAAACGACTACCCCCAAGTTTACTCATAAAACTGGAATTTTCTTGTACCTGAAAACCGTTAAAATCACCATAAATTGTATACACACTGGAATGATGCGTTCGAAGGCTTAAATCGAATCCAACTCAACGAACTATAACCCTATGTAAATTTATAATTGTTTCTGTACTTAAACTGTGACAATATTTGGATCGGAGCGCGACTCTGGACTGCAGTCCAGAGTGACTCTGTTTACTGTGTGCTGTCCCGTAATGGGTACCACACTGTTTCCTTAACTCGTAGGTTGAGGAACTCCGCTGTTTATTATAGATGAATCTGTTAGCTAGACAACACAAGTGGTTTCATCCTGTTTCGTTATCGTTTGATACTTAATCTGTAATTTAATAGATGTGGACGTATAACAGTCCCAACAGAATCAGAATTTACATACTAGTATTGAACAGTGTATATCTCCTGACATACAGACGCGATTGAAGATCCGTCTATTGAGTTGAAAACCTTACTGGAAACCCTATATTTTATTCAACTGTAGCGTCGCTAAAATCTGATCCCAATTTGGATTAAAATGCGTTGCGAAACGGACTTCCGATTCTGAAACCGGATTTCCAGCCGTGAACGCTTAAAATGAAATGGCTATAATTAGTGATCCTGGAACCCGATTGGCATGAAACTAAATTCGATGGATAGATAACTGGACATACTATTTATTCCCTGTTCATCATTTCACTAAACTATAACCGTATGATTTATGATAAATTATGCAAGTGGTAGATTATCGATTCATGACACCCTAATCATGCTTTATATACTGTTTACGTATCATATCATACACATGTCATTGCATTGATAACCTAGTGATAACGTGCATTACCCAGTGTTAGGTATTAGTGATGATTGTGGCAAGTACGTTAGTGTTCGTGTATCAGTGAATAAGTAAAAGTGATACGTACTTGTACACAATCGGTGAACCTTATTATTCTATTACATTGTCGACGTCTGTGGATCGCGTGTACGTGTGACTATAAGTGGTATGGACAATTATGGAAGCTCTTGCATGGGTGTCACAGATAAGACATCAGACTCTGCCATTTATCTTAGGTATTAGTCGGGACGTGCTTGATGGAGGTCCTGCCTCCAATTCTCGCGCAGACTTGTCACAGACCGACTGGTATTTACGGTTATGGTTAGCGTTTGATGTAGACCACGGGGTGTGGGGTAGTTTGAGTGTGAGTTCAACAGAATCTCGGGAGTCCCATGCCGGCTTATATATATAGAGAGATATATGGAGATTTACAGGGTACATGATTATTACCGTGAGTTACATGTTGGGCCCGTGGTCCCTTACCCTTGGGTTCTACCCTTGGATGGAGGACACTCGCGAGTGGTTGACTCTCACACTTGAACTGACGATAGGTTTAGTGACCTGTACAGTGAGACTTAGAGACTGATAGGGATGATATCATCGATATACATACTTACTGTGTTGACATACGTGGCGTATCATTCTACTGCTTTTACTGTTCCGCTGCATTGATTACTGCATGTTCATACCTATACCGTCATTGATTTACTGTTATATATATCTATTATCACTGTTATAATTGTCATATGATTTTATATATTATATTGCTATTGTGTCGCTCTGACGACCTGAGTATGCATGCTCAGTGTGAGGAGAAGATTTAGCCTGGACCAGGACTAGACGTATATCACAGACACCTCAACTTGCTATCCAGAGTTATATCCAATTTGTTTCCCCTCAGGTCAGTTCTTTACATTGTTTCATTCAGTTACTACATTTCTCATTACCTGCGCATCATCTACTGTTTACCATGAGAAACTAGAAGCCGAAGTGTGACTACGGCAGGACATTTCCTTGACCGTAGGAGCATGGCTGGCCTTGTCAACCCCTCGTATTCCGTATTTTGGGAAGCGGGGCGTGACATGGTTTAGTTGGTATCAGAGCTCGGGTTTTGCTTCGATTGAGATTGCAGTTTTCCGTGTATAGCTTGGCAATCTAAGACATCCCTTGGTCTAGGTTGTAAACTTGTTATTCTTGATCCATATTCACATCGAGAATTCTGCTATCTATTCGCTAGGGTTTCAGGTGACTTGGTAAAGTTTCGTGGTTGTAATTGTGAACTACATCATGATTACACTACTATACTCTGTTTAAGTGACTTAGAGCCCTACAGTTGATTTCCACTTGTAATGAATTTCATCACATCTGATATTCTTGAATCTTTGTCCAGTCCATATTATATTTGATTCTTATAGCTTATGCCTTATATCATCCTCAAAATTATTGTTTCAGGATCATGTCTTCCAGCAACTCTTCCTTTATCTCCACTCCCCAAAATCAGAACATTGAGGTTCTGAGTGTACTGCAAGTTCTGAAGGAAGCCCAGGAGCGAACGAACGACTTGTTAGCTGAAGGACTAAAAAGGCAGGTGAATCAGGCACCAGCGGGAGTCTCCAATCATAAAGGGATCCCCGTTAGACGAGGAAAAGAGAAGAAGATGAAATGCCAATTTGTTTCCCCGCGACAGAAACAGCAGAAGACCCCGTGTTGTGGGTACTGTAAGAGGCCAGGACATCTTCAGAGGGACTGTCGCCGCGCCCAAGGGAAATGTCTGATTTGCGGATCCAACAAACATCTCGTCAACGGTTGCCCAAAAAGGAAAAAGCTACAAGGAGGAGACTCGTCCACACTCCCCACTTCTGCCAAGTGATGATTATTGCGTAGTTCAAACATCGAGGATAAGGCGGACCCAGTACAGGATTCAACTCACGTGACGAGAATGCAACGTTCTAGTAGTCAAAGAAGAATTTTCATGTTTTCTAATTTCAGTGATAATGTTGTCATCTTCTTAAAAATATTTCTTTCCGTTTGAAATCTTGTATCCGTTGAACTTTTAGTTGAATGCAATAAAACTTGAATCGTAATATATGTGCCATTCTCTAACTTTCTCCTTATTTATACTATTCATTATCACAACATTTTAATCTTGATCTTTCAGTTCCTGCCACCGCATATTTTTCCTATACTTCGTACCATGAGCTATTTTCTTGATGTATTCCGCTGTCTAATCATGACTCTTTCTTTTCAGGCCATGGCCCACCCTGGAGCAGCGCCGTATTTAGATGAGGATGCACAGTCATGCGTTTCCTTAGACAACACGCTGATGAGTTCTGACGATGAGATCAACGGTCCCCAGGTCAATTTCGGAAACAGCGATTCAGAGGACGAAGGAGCAGCCGCCCCAGAGTTCGACATGATAGGCGATTCCGACGAAGAGGAAGGAGACCCTGAAGAGAACCCGATAGAGGAAGACACCGAGGAAGACCCGATAGAAGAAAATCCAGTGGAGGAAAATCCCATGGAAGAGAATCCAGAAGAAGAGAATCACATGGAATCAGACCTCGATGAAGAAGCTCCAGCCGAGGAAGAAGGACCAGAAGATCAAGACCCTGTTGTGGAAGAACTCCCAATGGCGATCCCTGCAAGGCGATATGGGAATGGACGTCCCTACCTGAGTGCGCGAGCCTACCGCAACCTGCTGAACCTCCACAACCACGACTGACGGGATTTTAGCTGTTGTCCTTGCTGGCCAAATAAATCTGTGTATAGTTTAGGGCCACCTTTCGTTTTTTGATGATGCTTTGTTTAAAATCTTCTGGAATGAAATAAATCTTCTGAGTTCGTAAATCTTTTGTTTACTGGTTCACTCGATGCTTCGATTTTCCCTTTACCGTTTTTCCTCCTGAGACCCCTTACTGTCCACACTTATACCTCGTGCTGATTCGACCCTCACTCAGATTAACAAGTACCACACCCGATCTTTTGAGGTTCACCCTCCATCCTTCGTCTGTGCCTCGTTTGAGATTCTTCTGGGAGGAGGAAATTTTAGAGAAACTTCCGAGTTTGCTAACCCTTCAAATTCTTGATTCATAAGATGTACCGACCGTTATCCTCCCCATACTTTTTCCCTTGTAGTCCTTTGTTGCTCACCCTTACTTCCTGTGCTGATCCGATCCCAATCTCCTTAACATTCAGCCTAAAGCCGCCATACACCAACCTTTGAATGATCCACACTATCTTGTAATCCTTACCCTAGCTAGCCCTATACATTCTTGTGTGTTTTCCTATTACCCTATATATATTTAGGGACTTTATTATTCGAAATTTGGTTTCCATTATCTTGTATTTGTCGAAGAGTGTGTGTTATTGACTGCTTAGTTTTATGTATTTTAAGTACACTACTATTATCCTCAGTTTCCAGTAGCGCAACTTTACACCGCGCATATTTTGTTCCATGTTTCTTATTTTCGCTATATGAGTTTTCTAAGTTATTTTAAAACTATTTGATCGATACAATATCCTAAAATGTTTTAACCTACCGACAAATCTTTCACTACCTTATTGACGTTCTTTTATTTTCGGGTGTTGTGCTTATGTTTACTATTATAAATGATTGTGCCTTATACTCATTATTTCTGCCGTGCTACCTTTGATAGACTTATACGTGCACATAGTTGAATTTCGATTTTATCGAGTACGCCTCGAATAATATTGTTCGTTATTATTGTTATTTATATTCTCGTATACATGTAGTATGCCCTCATAAATGTTCATGTCTATTACTTAGAACTATCCTTGTGTATGTTATTCCTATATAGTATATACCTTCAAATTTCTTCATCCGCCTATTTCAAGTAAATCATCTTGTGTTAGTTGCGATATAGTAGCTTTCGCTTATTATTTTTAATTTGTCGTTTCTTTTAAATTTCGAGGACGAAATTTTTATAAGGGTGGTATGATGTAACACCCAGCCCTTTTTATACCAATAATTGTGTTTCTCGTTAACTTATAAGATTTTACTTTATTTATAATTAATTATTAGTTTATTTATTTTAAAACTCCTTTTAAACCCTAACCCAAACTATATTTCATTTCCTCAGCCCAAACACTTAATTTCTCCGGCCAATCTTCTCAGCCCACTACTTTTCTTTATCAAATCTCCACAAGCCCGGCCCCCTTCTTCTTATTTATTCTTTGATTTTAAAATCTTTGGCCGGCCCAACTCCCTCAGCCCACGCCCAGAGCTCAACTCCAATTTTTATTTAATTCTTAAAATCTTCTGGCCCAACCCACTCACTCCAGCCCGCGCCTCCAACCCGACCGGCCCGCTTCGCCCACTCCTTCTTCTCCAACGGCTATATCCTTTCCCTCGCTCGCGACCCCTTCCTTCGCCGTAACCCACACCGCCTCCTCCGCCCACGCTCGCGCTCTTGTCGGCCACGCTCGCGCGCCGTTACTCCGCACGACGCGCGACCCTCGTCTCTCCTTCTCTCCCCCACGTCTTCTCCCTCTCTCTCTTTCCTTCCTCATCACCTCCCCTCTCCCCTGCACCCACGAACCGTGTCCCTTGCACTCCATTTCCCTCACCCGCTCCCCTCGCCGGAGCTCCGACCTCCACCATCTCTCCTCCCTACACCGAGCACCTGCATCCTTAGCTTTCTCCATCGTCGACTGCATCACCCGCAACCGACCACCCTTGCACCCATCGCCGCCGACACCTCTCTGAACCCACCATCAACACCCTCTACAACTCCGACCACCGCGATACCACCACCGAGCCCCCTCTGCCTCTGTTCCCTTCAACCTCACCCTCACCTGCACCCCCTCACCAGAGCCTACCTCGCCAGAACCCCAACCCCTGCACACCCGAGCTCAGCCACCCATACCCCGACGCCGGCGAGCCTGAACCGCCTCAGTCGGCTCCCTTCATCCCCATCATCATCATCATTCCCCTATCACTCTCTCTCTCTCTTCCTCACTCCCTCCTTCTGTCACCTTCTCTCTCTCTCATTCTCAATCTCTCTCTGTTCCCTCTCATTCCTCTCTCTCTCTTTCTCAGTACTCTCTCTCTCTCTCTCAGTTCCCTCTCTCTCTCTCCCTCTCTCTCTGTCTAACACTCCCTCTTCCGGCCACCACCACAGCGAGCAACCCCACACCAATGACCACCACCCTCGTCGTCAAGACCCCAGCAACCAAGCCGCCACTGCCGAGACTCGAGTTCGAACCAAGTCAAGTTGCCATGCCGCGCGTGTGTCGCGATCATGCCGTTGCCGTACCGTCGTCGACACGTCGCCAGGCAAGTATTTTACTTGCTTACATGCTATATACTCAAGTTACAATCTTTAATTACATAGATCATAAAGTTACAATTTTAGATCAATTATGTGCCATACCTGTTCGACGTGTGTTCCCAATGAAATACTCATCAAATTTGACGGAACTAAATGGTGTAGTTTGGCCCGTATGGCTGTGAATCTAGTGTGTGAATTTCGTTGGATAATATGACCGTTAACGACTAAAACGACTACCTCCAATTTTACTCATAAAACTGGAATTTTCTTGTACCTGAAAACCGTTAAAATCGCCATAAATTGTATACAAACTGGAATGATGCGTTCGAAGGCTTAAATCGAAGCCAACTCGACGAACTATAACCCTATATAAATTTCTAATTGTTTCTGTACTTAAACTATGACAATATTTGGATCGGAGCGCGACTTTGGACTACAGTCCAGAGTGACTCTGTTTACTGTGTGCTATCCCGTAATGGGTACCACACTGTTTCCTTAACTCGTAGGTTGCAGAACTCTGCTGTTTATTATAGGAGAATCTGTTATCTAGACAACACAAGTGGTTTCATCCTGTTTCGTTATCGTTTGATATTTAATCTGTAATTTAATAGATGTGGACGTATAACAGTCCCAACAGAATCAGAATTTACATACTAGTATTGAACAGTTTATATCTCCTGACGTACAGACGCGATTGAATATCCGTCTATTGCGTTGAAAACCT
Organism: Agapanthus africanus; assembly: GCA_030015575.1. Taxonomy (NCBI): domain Eukaryota; kingdom Viridiplantae; phylum Streptophyta; class Magnoliopsida; order Asparagales; family Amaryllidaceae; genus Agapanthus; species Agapanthus africanus. Next base: position 104,136,214 of record CM057348.1, on the reverse strand, counting down.
TACTAGAAATCCTAGATTTCATTCAACTGTAGCGTCGCTAAAATCTGATCCCAATTGGGATTAAAATGCGTTACGAAACGGACTTCCGATTCTGAAACCGGATTTCCAGCCGTGAACGCTTAAAATGAAATGGCTATAATTAGTGATCCTGGAACCCGATTGGCATGAAACTAAATTCGATGGATAGATAACTGAACATACTATTTATTCCCCGTTCATCGTTTCACTAAACTATAACCGTATGATTTATGATAAATTATGCAAGTGGTAGATTATCGATTCATGACACCCTAATCATGCTTTATATACTGTTTACGTATCATATCATACACATGTCATTGCATTGATAATCTAGTGATAACGTGCATTACCCAGTGTTAGATATTAGTGATGATTGTGGCAAGTACGTTAGTGTTCGTGTATCAGTGAATAAGTGAAAGTGATACGTACTTGTACACAATCAGTGAACCTTATTATTCTATTGCATTGTCGACGTCTGTGGATCGCATGTACGTGTGACTATAAGTGGTATGGGACACTTATGGAAGCTCTTACATGGGTGTCACATATAAGACATCAGACTCTGCCATTTATCTTAGGTATTAGTCGGGGCGTGCTTGATGGAGGTCCTGCCTCCAATTCTCGCGCAGACTTGTCACAGACCGACTGGTATTTAGGGTTATGGTTAGCGTTTGATGTAGACCACAGGGTGTGGGGTAGTTTGAGTGTGAGTTCAACAGAATCTCGGGAGTCCCATGCCGGCTTATATATATATGGAGATATATGGAGATTTACAGGGTACATGATTATTACCGTGAGTTACATGTTGGGCCCGTGGTCCGTTGCCCTTGGGTTCTACCCTTGGGTGGAGGACACTCGCGAGTGGTTGACTCTCACACTTGGACTGACGATAGGTTTAGTGACCTGTACAGTGAGACTTAGAGACTGATAGGGATGATAGTATCGATATACATACTTACTGTGTTGACATACGTGGCGTATCATTCTACTGCTTTTACTGTTCCGCTGCATTGATTACTGCATGTTCATACCTATACCGTCATTGATTTACTGTTATATATATCTATTATCACTGTTAGAATTATCACATGATTTTATATATTATATTGCTATTGTGTCGCTCTGACGACCTGAGTATGCATGCTCAGTGTGAGGAGAAGATTTAGCCTGGACCAGGACTAGACGTATATCACAGACACCTCGACTTGCTATCCAGAGTTATATCCAATTTGTTTCCCCTCATGTCAGTTCTTTACTTTGTTTCATTCAGTTACTGCATTTCTCATTACCTGCGCATCATTTACTGTTTACCATGAGAAACTAGAAGCCGAAGTGTGACTACGGCAGGACATTTCCTTGACCGTAGGAGCATGGCCGACCTTGTCAACCCCTCGTATTCCGTATTTTGGGAAGCTGGACGTGACACGCTGGTCCATGTCCAAACGGCAGGGCAGGCTCCCCAGGTCGCCGCTCCCCCACCTCGGGGCTAGGACCCATACAGGGGGAGAGAATACTCTGCTTGCGTCGGCACGGCCGACCACCGCCTTGCCGCCTCCCACGGCCGCAGATCTTCCGGGCCAACATATTCTATGATCCGCTGGGCGTCCCATAGTTCAACACCGAGGTCCGTCGCCAGAGCGCCTCACCCCGAACCCCTTCGCGTCCCTGTCCCTCCCGAGGAGATGTCTGTCAGCTCGCCTGCGCCCACGCATGACCGACACCCTCTCTCTCGACGGGGTCGCGCGGACGGGACTCATCACGGCAGATCGAAGACTACTTCCTTGGAGACCTAAGGAACCTCATCGAAAGGAACTGGGGCTCACCAAAAATCATGGTCATGTCGGCGGGAGGTACGTCGAGTACTTACGAAACTCAGCACCTCATGCCGGCCGTGGAGGCAAACAACCGTCCGAGGAAGAAGGCCAGGGAGACCGAGCCGATCATTTTTGACGACGGGGACCTCCACGACATATCCTTGCCCCACAACGATCCTCTGGTGATTACGGCTCGGGTCCACCAATACGAGGTGTATAGAATACTGGTCGATTCGGGAAGCTCGGCGGACATTCTCTTCTACGACTGCTTTCTGCACATGGGGCTCACCCCGGCAGACCTAAGGCCGACCTTCCACATCCTTTCAGGATTCACCAACCATTCCATCCCGGCGGAAGGGGTTACCACTCTGCAGTTTAACGTCGGGGAGGTCGGCCGTACATGAACAGTGCCTGTGAAATTCATCGTAGCGAGAATCCCATCGGCCTACAACATCCTCCTCGGCCGCCCCACGCTGAACTCCCTCCAGACCCAGATATCGACCTACCAACTCGCGATGAAGTTCCCTCTCAACCAGGGTGGGATAGGTCGGGTCTATGGAGACCAGCGCATTGCAAAGGTTTGCTTCACCGCAACATCTTCGTCAGAGCGGCCAACCGACGATGTCGAGGGTGAAGGTGACATCAGGGGTTCTCTGGACACTTGAGACGAGCAAAAATAGGTCCGTGGGACCCCGGTGGAGCCACTGACAGAGACCCCCCTTGTAGAAGGGGACGACGAAAAAATCGTTCAGATCGGATCACTTTTGACAGGAACTCAGCGAGATGACCTGGTTCATTTCCTCAGAAACAACTCCGACGTGTTCTCCTGGGCGCCTGTTGACATGCCTGGGATTGACCCCAAAATTATACCTCACAAGCTCGGGATAGATCCTACGGCCCGACCCGTCAGGCAAAAAAAGCGAAGCTTCGCCCCGGTCAAACAGAAGGCCATCGAGGACGAAGTAGATCGGCTCTTCGCCGCCAACTTCATTCGGAACGTACCCTATTCATAGTGGCTGGCGAACGTAGTTCTGGTCAAAAAGTCGAGCGGGAAGTGGCGCATGTGCGTCGACTTCACCGACCTCAACAAGGACTGCCCCGAAGACAACTATCCCCTCCCTCGGATAGATCAGCTCGTCGACAGCTCGGCAGGCCATGAGCTATTGAGCTTCATGGATGCCTTTTCCGGATACAATTAGATCCGTATGAATCCGGCACACGAAGATCTTACCGCATTCACAATGGACCGGGGGGTATACTGCTACAAGGTGATACCCTTCGGCCTAAAAAACGCCGAAGCTACATACCAACGGTTGGTCAACCACATGTTCAAACCACAGATCGGCAGGAACATGGAAGTTTACGTCAACGATATGCTCGTCAAATCAGTTTCGTCGGTCAACCATGCCAAGGATCTAGGCGAGGCCTTCAAAGTACTCCGCAAGTTCAAGATGAAACTGAACCCCGCCAAGTGCGCATTCGGGGTCACCGGGGGAAAGTTCCTCGGTTTCATGGTCACCCACCGTGGAATCGAAGCTAACCCAGAGAAAATCGAAGCTATCCTCAACATGGTTGCGCCCAAGACCAACATTGAGATCATGCGACTAACTGGTCGGGTAGCCGCTCTGATCCGTTTCATGTCGAGGTCTGGGGAGAAGTGCCTCCTGTTCTTCAAAGCTCTAAGGAAGATCCCGAGGTTCGAGTGATCAGAGGAGTGCCAGACCGCCTTTGACCAATTAAATAGGCACCTTATGACGCCACCGCTGCTCACCCGATCAGTTGAAGAAGACGAGCTATCACTATATCTGGCGGTATCCGACCAAGCAGCAGTCTCAGTGCTCGTCCGAGAGGTCGACAGAGTGCAGAAGCCGGTATACTACATGAGCCACGTCTTCAAAGACGCAGAAACGAGATATCCAGCCACAGAGAAGATCGTCTTGGTACTCATTGTGGCCTCAAGGAAGCTACAACACTACTTCCAGGCGCACACCATCCTCGTTCTTACTGAGCGTCCGCTAAGGGCTATCCTCTCCTCACCCGAATCCTCGAGCCGCTTAGAGAAGTTGAGGTGGGAGTTGTCCCAGTTTGACATAAAATACCGCCCGAGGCAGGCTATCAAAGCACAGGCCCTGGTCGATCTTATCGTCGAGTGCACCATCCCCAGTAAGTAGCCGGAGTCCACGCCGACCTTCACGGCTCAACCCTTGATCGAGGGGAGGCCTGACTCAGTCCCTGAGTGGGTCATTTACGTCGACGGACCATCGATCGAGGAAGGCTGTGGTGCCGGCCTCATCATTCGAGGCCCGAACGAGGCAGAAACGGAGTATTCTCTGAAGCTCGGGTTCAAGGCTTCAAACAACGAGGCAGAATACGAGGCCCTGCTGGCTGGACTGCGCATGGCCTCCGGCCTGGAGCTGAAAACAATTCGGATCCGCAGTAACTCCGCCCTAGTCGTTGGCCAAGTGACCGACCATTTCAAGGCTAGGAACCTCTAATGTTAAAGTATCTGGCCGAGGCAAGAAGACTTCGAAAGAACTTCGACGAAGTCCAGGTGGAGCAAATACCCAGACATCTCAATACCTAAGCCGACGCCCTGAGTACGCTGGCTTCATCCTACTCGGCCAATAACAAGCGATCTATCCTTGTTCTCTGCCGAAAGTCGTGGCCGGGACGTTGGGTCGTCCGACTTGAATTTTGGGGGCAGATACTATTTGGTTTTATCTGTCCACCTCTCCGAAGATGCCAAGTTGATTTATGGCACCGTATATCGGAGGTTTAGACAGATGCGGCCGTTGTAGCAGGCTTCGTCAGATCCCCCTCGTCTCCGAGGGGTTTTTGATTGTGGGGACGCTCTTCCCTGCAACGCAAGAACCTGTAGTTAATTATGCTACCGCATCACGGTAACTACTTTCTCCTTCTCCAGATAGTCACTTCGTGTCGTGTGTGTTTGTTTTATTTTTGGTTGCCCATGGATTGTATACGGAGACTAATGTATGTTGTCGCCCGTAGGGCGTGGATTAGTCCAAATCCGTATTTTCTTATATTTGGGTTTAAGGATCGTTAATCTCATTGAGATTAAGATCAACTTAAATGTTTGATGAGGATACGTTAGTCTAATTTTAGACTAAGATCTACTCAACAGAATTTTAGGATCATTTATATCCAATGAAAGAGTATTTGGACTCTATCGTTTTAGTTTAGGGACATTGCGGTCCATTGGGTTTAAGGACATCGTAGTCCATGGAGTTCAAAGGCATCATAGTCTGTGTTTAAAGACATCATAGTCTGTGGGATTTAAAAACATCATAGTCTGTAAAGTTTCTAGTTGTCGGGACCCGCCACCTCTCTGAAGTCGTTGAAAAATTACAACGACACATATTAAAGGTGTGAAGAGATGTACCCTTGAATCGATGTTGGTTGAGAGATCTGTAGCCAAGGTTTGGGACTAAGATCAATTAAAAAGATTGTGAGCACATGGGCTCAGTTAATCTGAATTGAGAACTTATGGCAAACTTGGGCTCGGTCCACTCAGATTTGAATAAAATGTTGAACATTTGTTTGGGCTCAGTCCCTTTTAGTTCAATAATGCTGAGCATTAAATTGGGTTCTGACACCCCTTTTTCTTTTGTCTTTTACTGAGTGTTGAACACTTTTTATGGTGCTAGAATTTATTTAAAGAACACTTTGTGTTCCCTCAGCGCACACGTGAGGAGCACGTCGTGCGCTTGGCGCTGAGCGCCAGACCTGAAGCGCTAAGGCACTTCTTATGAAATAGCGCACACGTGAGGAGCACGTGGTGTGCTTGGCGCTGAGCGCCAGACCTGAAGCGCTAAGGAACTTCTTATGAAATGTGCTAAGGCGCTTCTTGTGAAATAGTGCACACGTGAGGAGCATGTGGTGCGCTTGGCGCTGAGCGCCAGACTTGGAGCGCTGAAGTGCTTCTTTTGAAATAGCGCACACGTGAGGAGCAAGTGTTGCTCCTGGCGCTGAGCGCCAGACTTGGAGCGCTGAAGCGCTTCTTTGGCAGTTCTGTGCTCTGAGAATTAAATTCTCGTTTATAAGAGACTTTGTCTCATGAATCTAAGAACTAAGTTCTTCTTTTTATGAAGAGATGCTATGATCTTTTCTGTTTTTGTGAAAGACTTTGTCTTGTAGATCTGTGAGCCAGAAAAAGAACTAAGTTCTTTTGATGTGAGAGTTAAACTCTCAAAAATCGAGGAGATGTTATGATCTCACTTATTATCATTTACCTTGAAGAAAATTTCTTCTTCTTAGAGCTTGCTTTTCTCCTTTTCTTTTTGAAGTTTAGGGGGGGGGGGTTTCCTCTCTGTAAGACTTGAAGTCTTGTATCCTTTATATAGGGAAGGCTGATTTGTTGAATCAGTTAAGGAAATCTTTCTCTGATTGATTTGGGGATGTTTCCTCACCATTGGATCTTTGATCTTAGGGCTTCTGTTTTACAGAAGACAATCTTCTTGTTTTTAAAAAGATTGGGAAAATATTTTCCCATACAGAACTTATTCTGTATCTTGGTGATTTTTAATCACTTTGATCCAATGGTACTCTGATTTACAGAGCACAATCTTTCTTGTTTAGAAAGATTTGAGGAGTATTTCCTCAACAGAATTTTATTCTGGTAATTTGATAATTTTTAATCATCTTCGTTGGATCTTTGATCCAAGGGTAGGGAACATTTAGTTCTAGCGCTGGCGCTCTCGTGCTTTGCACGTGAGGCGCTGTCTCAGAGTCTTTGACTATTGGCGCTAGCGCTCTCGTGCCTTGCACGTGAAGCGCTGCCTCAGATTCTTTGACTCTTAGCGCTGGCGCTCTTGGCGCGAGCGCTATCGTGCTTTGCACGTGAGGCGCTGTCTCGGAGACTTTGACTCTTGGCGCTAGCGCTCTCGTGCCTTACACGTGAAGCACTGCCTCAGTGTCTTTGACTCTTAGCGCTGGCGCTCTTGGCGCCAGCGCTCTTATGAGGCGTTGCCTCATTACTGATGACGTCTTTTCACCTTCTTTCTCCGCTTTTCCTGAGTCAAACTTCTCTTTCCCAGATCTTGAAAATAGTTCCATCATGCACAGCATTTTCTGTGCCTAGACTTAAATGTCTTCCTTCATAATCTGAAGCAATGCTTCTCTTCTCTCTCACTTTTTAGAGAATCATTTTGACAAAGAAGAGCTATGGCTTGTAATCGCCCACATGCTCACCGGCAGCCATGGGAGGTGCCCATTGAGGAAATTGTTCCTCGTTTTGCTGCGCGCTTGGTGAACCCGGTGCTGCACGAGCTCTTGACTCGTATAGGATCTCCTCTCCCCATCGGCTCCATTTAGCTCCGGATGGTCTTCTTGTCCGTGATCGATGATATTCCCCCTCTTCCGGCGGAGATGACTCCGGCAATGCTCGACGTCGCGGAAGACAAGATTGAGTGCTTCCACGAGGCACTTTTGATCACCACATCTCCGAGGGATCGCTCTACTCGGCTGCTAAGCCAGATACGGGCTCAGCGGGTCGTCATTTCTGCCTTTGCTGATGGGTGCGGTGCTGACCGATGGGAAGCTACTCCTCGTGAAGATCTCCGCTTTGTCATGGTGGAGAAGGCAGATGGGGAGTTAGATAATTTTATCCATAGTTTTGTGAATCCCTGTACTTTCGATTCCATGTTTGGTGATCTATTTCCTGTAGAATAAAATGTTCAATTAAATGCTTTGTTTTTGTCGTTGAACACCTGTTCTGTAAGCCTATGCCAGCACCCCGGCCGTCAATCCGAGGCCAAACGCGGAACAAAAACTTTTTATAACTGGCGCTAACATAGACTTAAAACCCGGATCGTTCCATTGACCGTAAACTAGTATACTACAATGATGTTATAATGGCTATACTGATCGATCCGTGTCCTTCGGTCTTTAGCCACCATCCTTATCTTGTTGTGGCATCTCCGATCTCGCTCAATCTCTGGTCTCCTCGTTGAAGTGGCACCATGTCATCGAATCTTTATACGGGCTCCCGCTTCAAACCGAGCAACTCGGACATGAAGTTTGCTAGCCGACATATCCAAGATTGAAGTTGAGAGAAGTGTGAATACTTTGTCTCAATACACCCTAGGATTCTCATCACATGAGAGAGATAGGGTGGAGGTTGAAGAAGATGCAAAGAGATGGAGAGTGTGAGCTCATGAAATATCAAGAGAGCAAAAACCAAACCCCAAAAAATGCCTTGGCTGACCTCTCTCTCTTGTGTGATGATATAATGAGGTTTTGTGATGGAAAAACAAAGAAAAAATCTTACCAAAATATCTCCCACAAAACCCTAAAATATCTTACCCATGACAAACCTCATTAATCCACCATGACTCACTATATGACTCATTACCATGAATCATTAGTGAACATGCTAGAATAATGAGTCATCAAGATGAGTCACACTTTCCAAATCCAAGTAAATATTTAAACCAAAATGTTTAACCAAAAGAAATGCATCTTCTAAAGTAATCTCGTAACGGATTACGAGAATACCCCTCACCTGTAAATACATACCTGCATCCGTATTCCGACTGAATACGAATACTACGAGACGAAAGTATTCCAACACAATATAATACTAGGATCCGGCTTAAACCAAAGCCCACTAGTATTATCTGTCCGAACCATGACACATGCATAAGTGCATGTGTATGTTCGAACCCTGCCATAAAACCATACGGCCTCTACAACGTTTCGCCCGAACTTGGGAAACTCTCTGTGGGGGACTCTAAAGACTTTTCAATACTTTGGCAGTGGGTTTAACCACAAGCACGTCAGTGGCACTAGCTGTGCGTAACGGCTGCCTAGGTATTGAGCACAAGGGAGGCTGATGAGCGAACTCATACTGAAACCCTACTGAGCCTATAAGTGACAATATCCGTACAGTCTGGTCCGTTCGTCTATGAGTATCGAATATCGGGCCTAGGGGGATGGTAACGTCAGACCCCCAATAGCGATATAAGTCGTGTCAGAGTGTAGCCCAGAACACCTTGAGATACTACTAAAATACCTACCAGTAAATCTCGCTTGCCCTGGCCAGGAACTTTGTGTAATGGCTCTCCAGACACTGCACGATCCCACCCCCAATACCGGGAGAGACGAATCCCCTGCCGATCCGCTCACTGTCTCCATGTGGCTCGGGACTGTACCTAACTAAAACCTGTTTGCACGACTCCTTTAAGCCATGGTAGGGTAATAATCAAAGCACAGTGGGAACTCACACGAGACAAATGACGATCTCAGGTCGATGAACTAACCTGTACACATGTCACCAGGGAACTGCTATCTGACGACAGGTATAATACCAACTAGCAGGTTCCCGGGGAGTCCTGTCTAGTGCACTCATAACCCAATGAGCACCTGTATACATCTTAGGTTAACCAACTGACACCAATGGCTTGTGAGACCGGCCACCGCCCCTCGTTGGGGTCTCGACTGTATATACTAGTTTACTCTGGAGTATCGATGCTCTGTCTCGAAACTCCCACGACTAGGGACCACTTTAAGGATGTTCTTATAGACTACCCAACTCTCATGTATATGATCGCCATCATACCGCTGGTAGTCAAGCAAGAATCCTAAGGGCTCTATCAACGTGTAATAGTGATCTGTAATGTCACCTAAAGCAGTACACGATGATAAAGGCAAACCAGATAGCATACTATCATCTCGAGTAAGACTGTCCTACCGGTATAGGTCCTCCCTCAATCATTGCAATTACGCGTCTGCGATCCAATAATTGACTTTGAGGGCACTACATCTAACATTTTCTTCCTCTGATGTGTGCATGTGCGTATATGAATGAGCCTGGCTTCACACATATCTGTAAACGAAACTTAAGCCGGCATAAACAGGAACAAATATCTCTTAGCCGAAGATTTTGGCGGGAACAAATGCCCCCCGCTACTTTGCCCACGTAAGTATGTACGTGGGTGAAGTAGTGCAGAGTAATTCGTAGCGTATGACCGGCTTCAAGTCGGTATATAACTTTCAGAATCTTGATCTAAGAAGATAGCGAGCGGACACAAGCGTCGTCATTTATCATTGACTCAAATCTCAACTCTTAAGGGATATAGTTCCAAACCCTCAGCCCCATGAGCTGCACCCTTCTATTTCTTTGTGTCTTAATCTGGCGTGAAGTAATTTATATGCTCATGAGTAACTTCTCCATTTCAGTGGCATGTAGTTTTGGCAAGTGTGGCCCATAGATGGTAGATAACAATTCATCCTGAACTCTTTATAGGGTAGCGATGGCTTAGGAAACAGGGTTAGGATCTGTTGCCTAAGACTTTCCAACTTTATGAGCCGTGAGAGTCTCATAAAGACTTTTCTCCCTAAGAGTCATGAGGATCTCGTGGGTGTGTTTTCTCCTTAGGAATCGTGAGGATTCATAAGTGCGTTTTATCTTGAGAGTCGTAAGGATCTCACAAGAGAATTTTCTCCCTTACAAGTTGAGAGGACCCGTAAGTGGTTGACTTGTTTTCGAATTGGAGCATTGCTCCGATGGGGAGGTCAAGGGTTGACTTTCTCCGTTTTTACGGTGTCAGGATTGACTTTCACTGTTTTCTACGGTGTTGGGGTTGACTTTCTCCATTTTCTACGGTATCAGGGTTGACTTTCTCCGTTTTCTAAGGTGTCGGGATCGACTTTCTCCGTTTTCTACGGTGTCGGGGTCGACTTTCTACGTTTTCTACGGTGTTGGGGTTGACTTTCTCCATTTTCTACGTTGGCGGGATCGACCTTCTCTAGACTTTCTCCGTTTTCTACGGTGTCGGAATCGACTTTCTCCGTTTTCTACGGTGTCGGGATCGACTTTCTCCGTTTTCTATGTTGTCCGGGTTGACTTTCTCCATTTTCTACGGTGTCGGGATCGACTTTTCTCCGTTTTCTACGGTGTCGGGATCGACTTTCTCCGTTTTCTACTGTGTCGGGATCGACTTTTCTCCGTTTTCTACGGTGTCGGGGTTGAATTTCTCCGTTTTTTACGGTGTCGGGATCGACTTTTCTCCGTTTTCTACGGTGTCGGGGTTGACTTTCTCCATTTTCTACGGTGTCGGGATCGACTTTTCTCCGTTTTCTACGGTGTCGGGGTTGACTTTCTCCGTTTTCTACGGTGTCGGGATCGACTTTTCTCCGTTTTCTACGGTGTCGGGGTTGACTTTCTCCATTTTCTACGGTGTCGGGATCGACTTTTCTCCGTTTTCTACGGTGTCGGGGTTGACTTTAAGTTGTCCGTGAACCGCAGAGTCTTGGAACTGGGGGCTTTACCGTGGCTCCGAATGGTAGTGTCGCGTCATTGTCCTACTGGCATGGGGAGGTATGCCGTTGCTGGTCTTCTGGGATGCAGATATTACCGTCGACACCCGACTATCCCTTTGATAGAGTTTATTGGGACATGTGGTTCCCTTTTCGTTTATGCCCATGGATTGTATACAGGGGTCGGTATGGACTTACCTGCAGGGAAGAAGTTTCATTCTTTCTTTCATTTTTTTAATTTCTTTCCGTGATGCTCTATCATTTCAGCTTTTATATCGCGAAAGTCGCGATTGCCTAATCATTTCAGCTATTTTTCACGGTGCCCAATCCTTTCGGCTATTTTTCTTTTTACTCGCTGCTTTTTATTGCGAGTTGCCCAATCATTTCGGCTATTTTTGTATGCATATATTTTACTTGCTGATTTTGTTGCAAGTTGCCCCATCATTTCGGCTATTTCATATGCATTTTTTTTGGCTCGCTAACTTTTCGCTTCGAGTATGGAATCTGGGATCTGATACCAATCTTAGCATCAGTATCGCTACGACTGGAATATTGCCAGGAGCGAATCATCATTTGCCGCGAAAGGACTTAGAATTTATTACCGATTTAGGCATCGGCATCGCTACTACTGGAACATTGCCAGGAGCGAATCATCATTTTCCTCCGTCGATTCGAACAAAGGTGGCTTAGCAAACAGGGTTAGGATCCTGTTGACTAAGGCTTTTGACTTCATGAGCCGTAAGGGTCTCATGAAGGTGTTTCTTTCTACGAGTCGTGAGGATCTCGTAGGTGTGTTTTTCCTTAGGAATCGTGAGGATTCCTAAGTGCGTGTTCTCTTATAAGTCGTAAGGATCTTACAAGAGTGTTTTCTCTTTATAAGTCGAGAGGACACATAAGTGTCGTTCACCACATGAGGACATCTCGTGCCATTGGTGGAACTTGGTGGCGGCGACATTTATTTGTGCCCGTGGATTGTATACAGGGGTTAATATGGACTCACTTGTAGGGCAATATTGGGGTGTATGACGGCTTAAGAACATGTTCAGATCCCTGTAGCTTAAGGCTTTTGAATCTTATGAGCCGGGAGGGTCTCATAAGAGGGTTCTACTTATGAGTCGTGAGGATCTCGTAAGTGTAATTTCTCCTCATGAATCGTGAGGATCCCTAAGTGTGTTGCTCCCTTGTAAGTAGTAAAGATCTCACGCAGGTATTTTCTCCTTACAAGGTCGAGAGGACCTTGCAAGTGTTCACGAATTTTTTTACGAGCCTGCGCCCTCTCGGGTTTTCACAAACTCACTGGTAGCCTTGCTGTTTTTACTCACGGAGCCCTTTCGAGTTTTCATCCGTGCCCATTTTGCTTATGGACGTACCGGTTTTTTTACGAGTCTGCACTCTTTCGGGTTTTCACAAATATCGCCGGTAGCCTTGCTGTTTTTACTCACGGAACCCTTTCGGGTTTTCATCCGTGCCCATTTTGCTTGTGGACGTACCGTTTTTTTTAACGAGTCTGCGCCCTTTCGGGTTTTCACAAACATCGCCGGTAGCCTTGCTGTTTTTACTCACGGAACCTTTTCGGGTTTTCATCCGTGCCCATTTTGCTTGTGGACGTACCGTTTTTTTTAACGAGTCTGCGCCCTTTCGGGTTTTCACAAACATCGCCGGTAGCCTTGCTGTTTTTTACTCACGAAGCCCTTTCGGGTTTTCATCCGTGCCCATTTTGCTTGTGGACGTACTGTTTTTTTTACGAGTCTGCGCTCTTTCGGGTTTTCACAAACATCGCCGGTAGCCTTGCTGTTTTTACTCACGGAGCCCTTTCGGCTTTTCATCTGTGCCCATTTTTCTTGTGGACATTTTTTTTGTGCATCAGCCCTAGGATGCTACGGTTTGTAGCAGTTTACAGTCGTTTCGGTCAGGCGTACTATTTTTTCAAGAACCGACCGTTTAATGGCCTGAAGGGTCTTTCGCCATGCATATTGACGAGCAAGTAAGCCCCATCTTGGTAGACTCTGTCTATGATATACGGGCCCTCATAGCTCGACTCGAATTTCCCCCGTTTGGCATGATTGGGGATCATAGGTCTCTTGACCACTAGCACGAGTTCGCCTTGGCGGAATGTTCTCGGCCTAGTCAATCTCTCGTATGAGCGCGTCATCCTTGCTTTGTAAGCCTCCAAGTTTTGTTGTGCCACGAGACGAGTTTCATCGAGGGCGTCGAGCTCCTCAAGTCGAAGATGAGCATTCTCTTCGTCTGTTAACTCGTAATGGACCGCCACTCGTAGAGAGGGCGGCTCTATCTCCAAGGGGAGTACTGCTTCTGTGCTGAATACCAACGCGAATGGCGTTGTGTTCATGGCTGTCTTGAACGTGGTCCGATAAGCCCAGAGAGCTTCATGCAGTCTCTCGTGCTAGTCCTTTTTGTTTTTGTACACTGTCTTTTTCATCGTTTTGTCAAGGTCTTGTTGAAAGCCTCAGCCAGACCGTTAGCTCGGGGATTGTAGACCGAAGAGTATCTCCAGTCTATATTATGCTGTTGTGCGAAGCGGCTGATTCTATGACTTCTGTAGGCCGGCCCGTTATCAGAGATAATCCGTCGCGGAGTGCCAAACCGATAGATGATGTGTGTCTTGAAGAAATGGAGAATATTCTCCGTCTTCACTTCTCTTAGCGGTATTGCTTCTGCCCACTTGGAGAAGTAATCAGTTGTCGCCGGTATGAACCGATGTCCTTTGGATGATACTGGTTCTATGGGCCCAATTATGTCGGTTCCCCACATTTCGAACGGCCAACTAGCCACTGTTGGGTGTAGCGGGTTTGGATGCTGGTGGATGAAGTCCCCATGAATTTGGCACGAGTAGCATTGTTTCGCGTATTCGAGACAATCCTGAATCATCGTGGACCAATAGTAGCCTTTCCTTTTGATCTTCAGCTTCATCTTTGGCCCGGCTTGATATGAACTGCAGAGTTCGTCGTAAGTTTCTTGGACGACTCTCCTTGCTTCTTCCGGTCCCAGGCATCTCAGCCATAGAAAGTTGAACGATCTCTTATACATCGTGTCATTGACGAAGACGAAAGACAGAGCTCGTTTAATGAGCTGATGTCTTGAGGACGCATCTTCAGGTGTTTGACGTGATTTGAAGTAGTCTATAAAGACTTCTCTCCAATCCTTAGCCTTTTCTTGGTTATCTATTTGTAGGGCCGTTTGCTTGGTCGCTTCCTTTTCTTCAAACGACTCCGGAGATATTTCTGCTGGTGCAAGAACCCGACGGTTTTGTACAACGATTCTTACGTCATCGAAGTTTTCGTCAGCCAGTTCTTTAGCAAGTTTAGCTAATGCATCCGCCTTGCTATTCTCCGCTCGCGGTATGCTTTCCAAGGCATAGGAAAGGATTTGAGTCAGCAATTGTTGCACTCTTTCGCCATATTTTACTAACTCCGGTTTGCACGTTTGATAATCGTCGTTTACTTGACTAACGACCAACTGGGAGTCTCCGTATATAAGGAGGTTTTCGATTCCCATGTCGACAGTGATCTCAATACCTGCTATCAAAGCTTCATATTCTGCTTCATTGTTTGTCCTCGGCTCTGTCAAGGAAAAGGCAAAGCACATTATCCCTCATTGCGGAGTCACGAAAATAAGACCTGCCCCCGATTTGATTATAGGAGTGTTGTGCTTTCGCTTCTTCATGGAAGATGCCCCATCAAAGTAGAGTTCCCATCGGGTATCACTCCCTCCTCTCTCCCTTTAGATCGTGTCAAACGCATGCTCGTCCGGCAGTTCATAATTTAAGGGTGAGTCAGCAGGTATCGGATGCTCGGCGAAGAAGTCGGCGATGGCCTGGCCTTTCACTGCTTTGAGGGGTCGATAGATTATCGAGAACTCCATCAAGAGGAGGGCCCATTTAGCGAGTCGCCCTGTTAGTATGGCTCTTGACATCAAATATTTGAGAGGATCCACCTTTGATATGAGATGGACCTCATTCGCCAAAGCATAGTGTCCGAGCTTCGTTATCGCGAAGATAAACACCAGGTAGTGTTTTTCGATGGGGGAGTAGTTATTTTCTTCCCCCAGTAGAACTCGACTCAAATAGTAGAGGGCTCTCTCTTTCCCTTGGTCGTTCTCCTGTACCCATAACGCGCCTAAAGAACTTTCAAGGGCTGTTGTGTACAGGATGATGGGCTTTCCTTTGACTGGAGCGGTCAGTACCGGCGGATTCTGCAGGTATTGCTTGATTTTGTCCAGTGTGTTTTGGCATTTGCGATCCCAGACGTACGAGGTCCTTTTCTTCATTAAATGAATGTAGGGGCGGCATTTGCCGGAGAGGTTGGTTATGAATCGTCGGATATGGAGAGACCGCAATTGCTTGAGAGTTCTTCACGAAGGCATTTCCATGATCGCCTTGATCTTCGACGGGTCTATCTCGATGCCCCGGTGTCGTACGATGAATCCTAGGAATTTGCCTGAGGAAACTCCGAACACGCATTTCAGAGGGTTCATCTTCAGGTTGTACTTCCGAAGGTACTAAAACACGATCTTCAGATGTTCCCAATGCTCCTCGTACGACTTGATTTTCACCACAAGATCATCGATATAGAATTCGACGATTTCATGTATGAGGTCATCGAAAATCTTTGTCATGCCCCTCTGATAGGTAGCGCCGACATTCTTCAAGCCGAAAGGCATCACTTTGTAGCAGAATATTCCCAGGGGAGTCCGGAAAGCGGTATGCTTCTGGTCTTCGGGGTGCATCTTTATTTGATTGTACCCTGATGATCCGTCCATGAAGGAGAAGACTTCATGAGTGGACATGTTGTTTATCATCAGCTCGGTAACCGGTACGGGAAAATCATCATTCGGGCAAGCTTTGTTGACCCAAAAGTCTACGCAGATGCGCACCGTCCCATTTTTCTTCATCACTGGGACAATGTTGGCAATCCAGTCAGGATACTGAACTTCTTGGATAAAGCCGGAGTCGATTAGCTTCTTGACTTCGGCGTTGGTGCTCATTTCAAGTTCAAGCCGCATTCTCCTCGGTTCTTGTTTGACTGGGTTGACGTCTGGGGATATTGCCAATTTTATGCACAGCTATTTCCGGATCTAGCCCAGGCATCTCGGAGTAGTCACATGCGAAGCAGTCTTTATACTGCATGAGCACGTCTCTTAGCGTAGCTACCTGTTCTTCGGACAACAGCTCACTGACGAACGTAGGCCTCGGGTCGTTTGTCGTCCACAAGTCGATTTTCCTTAGGTTGTCCGCAGTAGTATGTATTCCATCTTCCAGCTCTTTTGGCGCCGTTGGAAGTTATGAGATCAACTCATTTTCATCCTCATCTTCGAAGCACCAGGAGTGGTCATCCATATCCTTGCGTACTCCTTCTTCTGACAGCGTTATCACGTGATAGGTACGAGATTGTTTCCAAGATTGATGTTGATCTGGTTCTACTCTCGCCATATACGTTACTTTTGGTATATGCTTTTGCGGTGGGGCTACCTTCCAACTGTTGGATAGAGCGAACCTGCTAAGTTGATATTGGTCTTCGACCCAGTTTTTGAAGGTGAAGTAGTTTTCAAGAGGATGTCCTATCGCTCGGTGATAGGAGCAATAATCCGGGTGATGAACCTCGTTTGCTTGATCGGGGCGCTTGGACTCCAGGAGCGTAATCATTTGATGTTTCACAACGAGGTCGAGTACCTTCCTTGTCTTGTCTTGAGGGAAGGAATATTCCCGATCCATCTTCTTCATTAGAGACGGATTCCGGCTGACCTTTTCTTGATCATGTGGCCTTTTGGATCCGTTTTACCGCTGTCGAACGTTTTTTTCCGTTCTTTGACTTGTTTTTGCCTCTGCGTCGGGCCTTTTTCTTGTCTTGGGAATGCAAGTCAGGCCGACGGTGAAGGGCATCGCCATCCTTCGAGGCCTGCTGAAGGAGGCGTTGCGTCTTGGCTTTCTCGTAAATGGCCATTTCGCGGCTGTGGTCGTTCCGAGCCTTTTGACTCGCTTCCCTTATTAGCTTGTCCATTTGTTCTTCAAACGACGGACTTGGATCTCGTTTTGGTTCAATTGCAGTGTCTTCTAACCGAGCATCTCCTTCTTCATCGAAGTCATGTATAACATAGCAGCCATGGAATCGCTCCTATTTCTTGGATCGAACATATCCAAGCCCGATCGTTTCCATTCTCCCGTTGGGCAATTTTCGCTGAGTTCCGGGGACGTTCCAGATCTTGTTGTAGAACTGAGCTTGTCAAGCAGTCTGTTTGAAGGGTACGCCTTGGCGTCGTAACCATAGTCACAAATTCGCCGTTCGGGAATAATTCGGCGAGGACGAAAATTCGGATTCGGAGAACTATTCGGAAAAAATCGGCAGGTATTCGGGAAAGATTCGGTAAGTGTTCGGGAAATGTTCGGGAAGGATTTCGAGCAATAAATTAATATATGAGACGCTAGGTTTTGATTTTGTGAATTATTTGCTGTTTTTTGAATTATTCGTTGTTTTTTCACATAATTCGGAAATAATTCGGGAATAATTCGCGATTTATTCGAGAATTATTCGGCCAGTTCGGCAATGGCGATTAATTCGCAGATTAATTTGTTTGATAAAAAATTCGCGAATTATTCGCGAATTCGGTGAATAATTCGCGAATTATGTGACTATGGTCGTAACAGCCTTTTTAATCCTTCTGTGTAATATCTAGACAGACAGATGGGTTGGAGCCTGTCGAGCACAAAATCGGCACCATGCCAGACTTCTCTTTCGACTTTAGTCTCCATGAATTAGTAGAATAGGATCGCCTTTTCACCTCTTCGCCTGGGAGGGACGTATAATGTCCATAGCTCTTTCACACTATATGTCTCAAGCGCATCAAGCTCTCTGTAGTGTTTCCACGGAACCATGGCGATCTGCAAACTTTGATCATTTCCAGTGAGGGCCTGCACTGATGGACGGACCGAGAACACTACGTTGACTTCGTCTTCAAAGTCACTGCCAAAAACCAGAATAGGGGTAGATGGTCCCGGTTTGTTGCATTGGGCCGGCCCCGAATAGACTATCTCTTTTTCTTCCTTGGTATCGCTCCCGAAGACCGGAATAGTGGTGATAGCTTTTTGCTTATTCTCTGGTTTATGGCATCTTTCCGTGTCTTCAAAGTCTGGCAGGAAATACTTTACATCCTCGTATTTGCGGACTTCATTCACGGAGAATGGGTTTAGGTCCCCCGTTACGGTGTACTTGAGACCATCTTTGAAATATTTCATACACTGATATTGTGCAGAAGGGATGATGTTGTACTCGTGTAACCAAGGCCTGCCGAGTAAGGCGTTGTAGCAGGTCTTGGCGTCAATGACATGAAATTTGATGTCAGTGACGAGCAGCCCAAAACGCAGCGTCTGTATCACAGACCCGAGCGTCCGTGATGACTGGAAGTCGAACCCGGAGATAGTGATTTTATCCTGAGCGAGGTGCTGGACGCTCGTGCAGATTTCTTTTAGCACCCTCACATTTAAGAGATTGACAGAGGACCCATTGTTAACTAGGATCTTCCCTATCTTGATGTCATGGCAGTATCTGGTGACATACAAGGGACGGTTGTGCTCGCATGTTCCGAGGAGGAGATCTTCATCACCGAAAGTGACGTCAGCCGTGTAAACTTCTTCGAGCTCGTCCTTCATCTTTTCTTCGGTGAGGAAAGCTTGAAACTGTTCGGGCTCTTGTAGCGCCCTGATCAGGGAATCTCGTGCCTCTTTAGACAATAGAAGGGCATCCAAGACGCTCAGCTGTGAGGGTATCTTCCTCAAGTGTGCTAGGACGTTGTAATCCACTTTGCTTTTCTTGGGCGGGTTCTTGGCTGCCAGCTCTTCCACGATTCTGTCATCGAGGGCAATATCCTCGGGGACTTTTTCCTTCCCCTTATCTTTTCTATTCGATCCCCTGTTTGCAGGTCCGAGATTCTTTTCGGGCAACGTACGGTTGCGCAGCTGAATATTCTCACAGTTCTTCACCTTTTCCTCTTTTCCTGAGGTGGATTCTTTGAAGAGAGGGCCGAGGGCTATTTCTTCATCAGAATTGCTCCCGAAGGTGAGAACTTGCGATCCCCCAGAATCAACCATGTGACAGTTGCCAGCAGTTCCTTTACGCTCATCTGTCGTGCTTCTCTGTTCCCGACGAGCCTTGCGCTTCAATCGCCTGACGTGTTATCGGTGGGTAACATATCCCTGCCACCAGTTTTTAAAGGTGTTGCACTCTTCGGCAGGGTGCGTGATCCTTCGATGGCATAAGCAGTAATTTGGATATGCATCCGCTTCGTCAAGGTGTATGCTGCCAGGAGTATTTCCTTTAAAAGGAGGCAGCTTCATTCCCATTGACAGGGCTTTGGAGAATTGCTTCCTTGTCTTAAGCCTGCTTTTGTCTGCTGTAGGCGTGCTTTGATCTGGTTGGGGCACCCTACGGTTTCTCAATACCGGAGCTTCTTCAACTTGACGCCGACGCTTGGCCCTCTCGTATATGGCCATTTCCCGCTCTCTGTCAACTTTGCTTTTCTGAAGAGCTTCGCTCAGCAGCATGTCAATCAATTCGTCTGATGGCTCCAGGGATTTTGGTTCCGGTTCTGGATCTGCCCCCAGTTTCTCTGTATCAGGATCCTTTTTACCTTCTATTGACGAGTGAGAGATCACGTGGCATCTTGCCACATAATCCTCGGGTTCTCCTGAAGAATTGTCTCCTTCATCAGCGTCATCGTCTTCATTTTCAAGAACATGCCTAAAAAATTCGTCTAATGTGATTGGGGTCCGTGCCCTCTGGTTATATTCTTCCAGTGCATCGATGTATTTCTGCAGACCTGTACGACTATCGTCGGGTTGGACGGGCTTCTTGGCCTTCTTCTTTTTCTTAAAGACTTTGGAGGCTTGGCCCGCATGTTTTGTCCACCTACACCAACTTTCAGCGTTGGGCGCGGCTTCAGCATCCCCTCAATAATCTCGGACTCCAGCGGGCTCTTCCACCTAATTGCCGGACATGCTTGGAGATCTCTCAGCATTCTTTTAGTTTTTATCGAAAGAACAACTTCCTATGGAGCTTCCTCTATAAATGAGCATGATGCCCCCGGCGTGTCCATCTTTTTCGGAGCGTGTGGTTGTGGTGGGTTTACCCTCCAGTTTTCAGACAACGTGAATTTGCTTTGCTGGTACTGGTCCTCAATCCAGTTTTTGAAGACAAAGCAATCTTCGATTGGATGGCCCATTATTCGATGATAGGGGCAATAGTTGGGACTATTGACATCACCGGGCGCAGTGGGCGTTTCGGATCCGGCAGGGTGATGAGCCTGTTGCGAATCGCCAGCTCGAACAGTCTTCTCATTTTATCCCGGGGAAATGAATAAGGGCGTTGTTCTCCGCCGAAGGACGCAACCGGGACGTTGGGACGTCCGGCCTGAACTTCGAGGGCAGATGCTATTTGGTGCTATCTGTCCACCTCTCCGAAGATGCCAAGTTGATTTATGTCACCATGTATCGAAGGTTTAAACGGATGCGGCCGATATAGAAGACTTCGTCAGATTCCCCCTCGTTGAGGGGTTTTTGATTGTGAGGATGCTCTTCCCTGCAGGCGCAAGCCCTTGCAGTTAATTACGCTACCGCATCGCGGTAACCACTTTCTCCTTCTCCAGATGGTCACTTCGTGTCGTGTGTGTTTGTTTTGTTTTTGGTTGCCTGTGGATTGTATACGGAGACTAATTTATGTTGTCTCCCGTAGGGTGTGGATTAGTCCAAATCCTTATCTTCTTAGATTTAGGTTTGGGGTTGGGTTTAAGGATACGTTAGTCTCATTTGAGACTAAGATCGACTTAAACGTTTGTTAAGGATACATTAGTCTAATTTTAGACTAAGATCAACTTAACGGGATCGTTTAGATCCGACAAGAGAGCATTTGGGCTCTATTGTTTAGTTTAGGGACATTGCGGTCCATTGTTAGTTTAAGGACATTACGGTCCAATGTTAGTTTAAGGACATCTCGGTCCAGTTTAAAGACATCATAGTCTGTAACGGTTAAGGACATCATAGTCCATGGGCTTAAGGACCCCACAGTCCGTAGTTTAAAGACGACATAGTCTATAAAGTTTAAGGACATCATATTCCATGAGTTTAAGGACCCCACAGTCCATAGAATGATTGGTTATCGGGACCCGTCACCTCTCTGAAGACGTTGAAGGATTACAACGATAAATATCAAAGGAGTGAAGAGATGTACCCTTGAACCAATGTTGATTAGGAAATCCGTAGTTCAATTTGGGACTAAGATCAATTAATTAGATTATGAGCACATGGGCTCAATTAAATCCGAATTGAGGACTTATGGCCAACTTGGGTTAAGTCCAATTAGGTTTAAAATGTTGGACCTTTGTTTGGACTGTTGAACATTTGTCTGGGCTCAGCCCCCCCATTATTTAGCAATGCTAAGCACGGGTCTGGTTTCTGACCATATTTTGTCTTTTATTGAGTGCTGAGCACTCATATGCCATATGAGATGATCAATCTTGTAAGACAAGGGTGTACTTTAAGGTTCAGTCAAAAGGGGGGTCTTGCCTCTGTAAGACTTAGCCAATTTGGGCTAAGACTAGTTCAAATATAATGTTAAACACTAGAGTAAATTCGGCGATCACGTGTTCCCACGTGACACATTTAAAATAGTGTTAAACACTAGGGACGAGGCGCTCAAAAATAGTGTTAAACACTAAATTTGAAGCGCTCACGTGGGATCACGTGAGGCGCCTGAGAATAGGGCTAAACTTTCTTTATTTTACTCTCAGAATATGCAAGTAAGTGTTAAACACTTCATTTCCATGATTATCACGTGCGGACACGTGATGGTGCCCACAGTCTGTTCCGCTCTTCTTATCTTGAAGAGTCTGTTCAAGGGTCACGTGTGAGCACGTGACCTAATCTTGTTCGTTCTTTTTTGATCTCTGAGGGGAATGGTCACGTGTTGACATATGATCATACTGGGTACTAGATGCTTTTACGTGCATGGAGAGTTTTAAGTCCCTTATTTAAGAATTAAATTCTTTTGTAGGGTTAAACCCTAATTTCATTTAGATGAATTAAATTCCTATATATTTGGAAGAATTAAATTCTTTAAACTCGATTCTCCCTCTAAGTTTTGGATCTGCATGGCAGAATCTCCCCGATGAGAATTAAATTCTCAACTTATGGGGAGATCTTCTTCTACAGATCTTCAACCATGAAGAAGAACTAAGTTCTTTGTAACACTTTGAATTTCGTTTAGGTAGTTTTTCGAAAATCGGTAAAATAAACAGTATTTTCCGTAAAATGTCAAAATAATTATTTTTCAATATAGGCCTAATTATACAAAATTTAGATAAGATATTGCTAGAAATTGGTCACTAAATTGTCACTTAAAAATTTCTAGTCATTTAAATTTTTTTTGCTTAATTAATTATTTTAAATATTATTTTAAGCTTTTAAATATACATTAAATTAGTGATAGATACAAATTTAAATGGGTAAATTACATAATTAAGAACCATTACAAACTAAAATTTAGTAGTAATAAAAATTTTATCAACACTTTCCAAGAGTTGTTGTTTTATGGTTCAAAAATGAATTAAAATGGGTTTTTTTTGTAAAGAATTGATGTGAAAGGCATTGAGTGACCTTGAGGGATATGTTTCTTTAGAAAATTCCACACACTTATCACCTCTCCCCCACTCCCTCCCCCAGGCCGAGATCAGCACCAGCAGTTCCCCCATTTTCCCCTCCATTTTTGGGTTCAAAATTCATTCAAAAATCCACAAAAATTCACAAATTCCTTCACAAATTCAAAGCAAAGCCTAATTCCACTTCTTCTCAAACCCAAATTTGTTTAAAACATGGAGAAAAGAGGCATCTTTGGAGGCTAAGTGCAAGAGAATCAAAACTTGGGAGGTATAATTCTAATCTAAATGTTTAATTTGTAGTTTAAATATGCTAAAATAGAAATCTAAAGTGTGTAAATGGTTGTAAATTCATGTTTAATAAAATTCAAGAAAAGGGTTGATGTTGTAATTAGGGTTTAAAGTATGGTAAATGGGTTAAATTTAGTGTTGTGGCCATCTAGTGGGTTAGTTTGGAAATTTAAACTAGTTTGTGAACGCTATATCGTTAATTTGTGTAACAACCTAGTTCATTTATACCAATTCCAGTTCCCGTATTTAGTTATCTATGGTATTTTCTTGATTTATCATGTTTTGGGTGCGAATGGTATTTTACATTTTACATTGCATTCGACCCGACCCGCTTGCTTGAACCTGTTTGATTCATATTTATGAATTACCTTGACTTGTTACATAGACCCGTGCATCTCATATATACTGCATACTGGCATTTTATCTGGCATTGCATTTTTTACCATATAACATTTTAAGTCACAGGGAATATTTTAAAATTACATAACATGGCTTGCATGATACCCCTAACCCCGTGGTAGCATCCGCGCATCTCGATCTCGTCCCGTTCAGTAAAACGGACGTATTTGGATGGCTACGCGCATGTACGTGCATCCGTTCTTGGGGGTATGCATTTTCGTTACCTGAGTATTCGTTTAGAATTTTGAAAGTCGCATATATTTTTCATATTTAAAATCTGAATTTTTAGATCCGACCCGGACGTATTTTGGACTAGATTTGTATTTACCTGAAAATCCATTTTTAATTAAATATAATCTACGACTTAAAATCTATACAACTAACTAAAATCTTTAAAAAATTAAAATCACAAATCTTTTAAAATTTCCCAGCTCACTCCAGCCCTCTCCTCCTCTGTCCAGTGGCCCACACTCCCTCTTTCTTTCTTTCTTTCTCTCTTTCTCTCTCTCTATCTCACCCGCAGATCCCTTTCTCTCTCCCCTACAGACTTCCAAAATTCTTTCTCCTCCCTGTTCATTTCTCTCTCTCTCACCTCTCGATCTCTCTCTCTCTCTCTATCTCTCTCCTCTCGCTCTTTCTCTATCTCTCTCCTCTCTCTCTCCTCTCTTGCTTTAATTCTCTCTCTCTCCCTATATATATATATATATATTAAACTCTCCTTCCTCTCTCTCATTTTCTTTTCACCGTGAGACCTGCGAACCCTAGCCGTCGCCCCTCGCCTGCTTCGCCGTCGCCCAAGCCTCCGACGACGCCACTCCCGACCTCGTCTTCATCCTCCCCTCGTCCTCACCTTCCTCTGCTCGTCTCCCCGAGCCCTGCACACACCCAGAAACCCAAACCGAGCACCCCCTGCACACCACTACACCGCCGGAGTAGATCGCCGCCGTCGCTCCCTCGTTCCCAGATCACAGTACAACACAGTGAGCCTTCTTCTTCCCTTTTTCTTTCCTTCTTTCTTCTGTTCTTTCTTTCTTCTTTAAAATCGTTCTCTGTCTTCTGTAGATCGCCTCGCCGGAGCTCCGTCGACCTCGTCGACACCCTCACGACTCCTCTATGCAACCCAGTGAGTTTCCTCTTCTTCTCAATCTCTTCTTCCTCTCCTTTTCTTCTTTCTTTTCATTCTTTTCTTTCCTTTCTTTATCTGTTTTCTGTCTACAGTAGTTCGCCGGAGCCGGACGTGACGTCGACGATGCCGACGATCCAAACGATCCAGCGAACGTACCTGACTTGTGTGATCACCTTTGTGCGTTGTTTGGAACCGTTCCGTGTACCGTGCGCGCGTTGCGACTTTCACCGACGTGAGACGTTCCGTATACATCCGTTTCTTGATCCTTCTAGGCAAGTTAATCTTGCTACATGCTATATAATTCAGTATATACCTATTTAAATAAATACCATACCTGTAGTTTTAATCTAGTACCCCATGTTTAGTTTTATAACGTTTCGATGTTCCGTTTGCATACGTTTATATCATTTTAGATCTAGGGCATGGAAAACCTATCTTGTTGCATACTAGATTGTAATATACTGCACCCATATCAATATTTATATCACATAGTGCTTAATTGTACATCCCACTTTACTATTTCATAGTTTTATAACTTTTCGGATACCCGTTGGCATCCATCTCATTTAGAATATATATAACTGCATCCATAGATCATAGTAATAATAATAATGTGATATTAACACTCCATGTTTAATAAAGTGCATCCTAATTAGTATTGGAACTATAATTGTAACCCTAATCGATAACTGTGCATCTATATCTTTGAATTTATATCTATTTGCATACCATATCACACTATTCCATTTTATTGTTATATTGGTATCCCATACTTGTTTTTGTGTACCCATGCTTATTACAGTTTGATTATGAGCACCCACTCGATACTTGTGTACCCCCTGACATGACTTGATACACCACTACTTAACACGACTTGATATTGTGCACTACTTGACATGATTGGATCCATATACACTACCTGACATGACCTGATGTACCACAGCTTGACCTGTTACCTGATCTTGTTACTAATGCCAACAATCTTGACCTGTTGTCCTTACGGACATTTCCTGTTGTCTATTCAGACAAACCTGTACTTGCTTGATCCTGTGTTGGCATTAGCTCCAGATTTATCAATACCTGACTTGAACACATAACTTGGGGGTATGGGGAAATCGATGATGAAACCTGACTTGTAACTCGACAGTTCGATGCCTTTACTGATCAGTCTTACGGTCTAGGCCAGCCCCGGAATGATGCTGCTGACATCATTCATCTTTACATACTACCTTTTACTGCCTAGCGGCACGTCTCGGATTCAGCCCGAGAATCTTGACCGTGGTCCCGGGCACGCACGGGGTACTATTGAGTTACATCGACGATTCATCAAATTGATTTCAAGACTTGAGAGTAGTTAACCCAGTAGACCAGTCTAGATTACTCACTACACATCACATATGCCTTACCCTTCACTGTCCTTATTTATGTTACTGTTATACCTGTTTTACCGTTCATACTCATACATGCATGTCTTGCTACCCCCTTTTTATATTATTGCTTGATATTATGACGCACTGACGTCTGGGTTTTGCATGGCCCAAATTCTTTACCTTTGCTGCAGGCCGAGCAGGAGCGTTTCAGTGAACAGTCCGAGCAGTGAGGACCTGTTATTAGTTTATTTTATTTTTCCTTTCAGCATTTTCATTCCTGATGTGAGCCCACATTATGGGACGTACATTCCAGCTTATTATTGTATTGGATCTTTTGCTTCCGCATTATTTTATTCTTGACTCGTTTATTCTGGCTTATGGATATGTGTTAGATAGTTTATTATTGTTCTTGATATCTCTACAGCCGTAATGTGACTGTGGAGGGATTTTTCCTATCCACAGATAGCATGGTTGGCTCTGTCACGTGCCTATCTTAGCGTACTCTGGGAAGCGGGGCGTGACAGGGTTTGTTTGGTATCAGAGACATAGGATCTAGGTTAAATGGGTTTGATTCTTTTGTAGTTGGGTATTGGACCCAATACACGAATCAGAATACTCGTGATTAGGAACATGTCCTGCCACTTTGCCATCTTGCCATTTTTTGAATCCTAACTTCCTCCTGATTCCACCTTGACGATATGCAAACCTCTTTGCATCTCGACTTGAAACTTGGTTTCCTATTGTTTATCTCTAGAACTTAGGCGACTTGGGTGGAGTTATGTGATTGTAGCTATGTACCGCGGCATGGTTACAATGCGGTACTCTATTTAAGTAACTTGGAGTTCTAGCCTTGATTCATATCCTTGATCTATATTTTGAATCTGTTATCATACTAATCCTTTCGGTGTTTTGATTTCAGGAACATGGAAAGCAAGAATCTGAAAACGTACCAGAGGCGTGTTGACGAAGCCGCTTTGCTTGGAGTAATCCGTGGGATGCTGGAGAACCAGAAGCGGCAGACCGAGCTGAACCAGCAGCAAGCTGAAGCTTTTCAGGAAGGTTTGCGGACCGTCCAGCAGTCCGTAAACAATGTTGTAGCCAGACCAGTTGATCATGTGGGTACCGTGGCGGATTTCAGGAGACTTGGTCCGTCCGTCTTTACTGGCCTGGAAGAGCCATTGCCAGCGGAGCAGTGGCTGGTTGATATGGAGAATTTGCTCGTTGCGGCATTGATTCCAGAAGACAAAAGAGTGGATGTGGTATGCATCCAGTTGGTGGACTATTCCCGTGAATGGTGGCTTGTGGAAGAGACCCGCTTGCCCAAGCCGATCAGTTAGGCGGATTTTTCAAAGTGTTTCTTCGAGAAGTTCTTCCTGCAGACTGCACGGGAGGAAATGGAAGAAAAGTTTATCAGTTTGAAACAGAGCAGCGCACCTGTGGATGTACGTGCAGCTGAGTGGACGCGGCTCAGTAGATTCGCTGGACCTTTGGTGGCCAAAGAAGCTGATAGGGCACGAAGGTTTATGCGCAGTTTGGATGTGGACATCCAGAGGCAAATTATATCCCTGGGTTTGACCACTTTCTCACAAGTACTTACAGCGGCCCGAGAGCAGCAGAGCCTATCTATAAAGACTGGGAGTACACAGCAGCAAGCAGTTACAGTACGGAAGCCGGCATTTGCACCGAACCGAGCGCATGTACGCAGAGGTATTCCGGTGAACCGACGTGGCGTAACACCTATGAAGAAGCCTGTTGTCATTGATCAAAGAAGGAGCGTGATTTATGACTACTGCCATTTACCCGGACATGTGCAAAGAGATTGCCGAAGGATGCGGGGACTCTGTTTGGTTTGTGGATCGACGGATCATACTATTAACGCTTGTCCGTCAAAGCTTCGCATGAAAGATGATGTTCAGAGGCCATTCCAGAAGCAGTTTCAGGGACAGAAGCAGTTGACTCAGGGACCCAATCAAGCTCGAGCATTTACCCTGACGGCTGAGGAAGCTAAGGCTTCAGGAGAAGTTATTTCAGGTATTCTACTTGTTCATGGTTTTCCCGTATTAGCGTTATTCGATTCTGGTGCATCCCATTGTTTTATGTCGTCCAAGTTTATTACTATAGACTCGATTGCTTGCACGACCCTGTCTAGTTGCTGGGACATACACACTGGGAATGGGAAGATCATATCTAGTAGAGAATGTAAGGATTGTCCTGTTGTTGTTTGCGGACGGGAGTTATTTGCAGATTTCTTGGTGATTGATACTGGAAGCTATGAAGTCGTCTTGGGAATGGATTTTCTTGGCACTTTCCACCCTCACATTGATTGTAGGGAAAAGAAAGTAATCTTTCATATTCCCGGACATCCAGAGTTTATCTTTAATGGAGGAAGCAGTTCTGTCGGGCCATTCGAGTTTAGGGCTAGGCCGACAAATAATGTTCTTTCGTCTATGGAAGTGGATAAGGAAGAAGAGCCAGCAGTAGTTCGAGATTTCATGGACATGTTCGAAGACATATCAGGTTTACCGCCGAAACGAGACGTGGAGTTCGCGATTGATCTTGTTCCTAGTGCAACGCCAGTCTCAAAGGCGTACTATCCAATGGCGCCAGTGGAATTGGAAGAAGTCAAGAAGCAGGTTGCTGAATTACTTGAGAAGGGTTGGATTCACAGCAGTAACTCACCTTGGGGAGCTCCAGTTCTTCTAGTCAAGAAGAAAGATGGCACAAGGAGGATGTGCATCGATTATCGAGAATTAAACCGGGTGACTATTAAGAACAAGTACCTGATCCCTCGCATTGGTGAATTATTTGAGCAGCTTAGTGGCGCAAAGGTATTCTCGAAGCTGGATTTACGATCCAGATATCATCAGGTCCGAGTTAAATCAGAAGATATTTGTAAGACGGCGTTCCGAACTCGGTATGGACATTGCGAGTATTTAGCGATGCCCTTCGGAGTAACGAATGCACCGGCGGTATTTATGGACTTGATGAACCGAATCTTCTCACCATTCTTGGACCCGTTTATAGTGGTGTTCATTGATGATATTTTGGTCTACTCAAAGAGTATTAAAGAGCATGCAGAACACTTGAAGATCGCACTGCAGACATTGAAGCAAGAAAGATTGTATGCAAAGATGAGCAAGTGCGAGTTTTGGCTTGAAGAAGTGAAGTTTTTGGGGCATGTCGTGTCCGGAGATGGAATCGCCGTTGATCCCGAAAAGATTACAGCAGTTCGAGATTGGCCGATTCCGAAGAACATTGCAGAGATCGGAAGCTTTCTTGGACTTGCCGGGTATTACAGAAGGTTTGTGGATAATTTTGCTCGTCGGCTGAGCCTTTGACCAAGTTTACGCGGAAGGAGGTACCATTTGTGTGGACGGATAAGTGTGTGTCAGCTTTTAAGGCGTTGAAGCAGAGACTGATAACCGCTCCTATTTTGACCGTACCAGACAGTTCCGAAGGATTGGTGATTCACAGCAACGCATCTGGGAAAGGTTTGGGATGTGTTTTGATGCAGCATGGAAAGCTTATAGCTTACGAATCGAGACAGTTGAAGACCCATGAGAAGAATTACCCAACTCATGACTTGGAGCTAGCAGCTGTGATTTTCGCTTTGAAGATTTGGAGACACTACTTATCTGGCGAAAGGGTCGAAGTATTCACCGATCACAAAAGCCTGAAGTATGTGTTCACACAGAAGGAGCTAAATATGAGGCATCGTAGATGGTTGGAGCTGATGGATGACTACGATCTTGATCTTATGTACCATCCGGGGAAAGTTAATGTTCTGCCGGATGCGCTTAGTCGGTTGCCAGCAATTCAGATGTTGACTGCACAAAAGGAACTTATTGAAGACTTTCGGAGATTTGATTTGGAGATTATGCTACCGCATTCTTCGGGACAGTTGATGCAGCTGCAAGTACAGTCGTCGTTGATCGAGAATATTAAAGCAACGCAGCTACAGGACCCTAGATTGCAAAAGTTTCGAGAACAGGTTGAAGTTGGACTTCGAACGGACTTGTTGATTCATGAAGATGGTTCGTTGCGATATGGTAGCCGTTTGTGTGTGCCAAAAGGAGATATTTGTGAAGAAGTTATGAAGGAGGCACACAGTTCCGCATATTCCGTACATCCAGGAGCCACGAAGATGTACCGAGATCTACGATAGCATTTCTGGTAGGAATGCATGAAACGGGAGATTGCCCGCTTTGTAGCAAAGTGCTTGGCGTGTCAGAAAGTTAAGGCTGAACATCAAAGGGTTGCTAGTTTATTGCAATCACTTCCGATTCCTCAATGGAAGTGGGAACATATAGCCATGGATTTCGTGACGGCTCTACCGCGGTGTCCAAAAGGCAACAATGCAGTTTGGGTGATTGTTGATCGATTGACCAAGGCAGCTCATTCATTCCATTTCGAGTTGGTCAATCAACAGAAGCATTGGCAGAACGGTACATGCAGGAGATTGTAAGATTGCATGGAGTACCGGGGAGCATCGTATCCGACCGTGACACCCGTTTCTTATCACACTTTTGGAGGAGCTTACAGGAAAGTTTGGGGACTCGGTTGAAGTTTAGCACAGCTTATCATCCTCAGACAGATGGCCAGTTGGAGAGAACAATCCAAACTCTTGAAGACATGTTGAGAGCTTGCATGTTAGACTTCAAGGGTTCATGGGAGGATTATCTACACTTGGTGGAGTTTTCTTACAATAACAGTTTTCAGGCGACTATTAAGATGGCTCCATTCGAAGTTTTATATGGTCGCAAGTGTCATTCACCTGTTTGTTGGGACGATGTTGGAGAACGAAGATTGTTGGGACCGGATTTGATCGTGCAAACAGTGGAGAAAGTTAATACTATCCGGAATCATATGAAAGCAACACAAGACCGACAAAAGAGTTGGGTAGATACATCGAGAAGACCTCTAGAGTTCGCGGTTAGTGATTTGGTATTCTTGAAGATATCACCGACTAGAGGGGTGATTCGCTTTGGGAGTCAAGGAAAGCTAAGTCATCGATTTGTTGGACCTTTTGAGATTTTGGAACGTGTTGGAGAAGTGGCGTATCGATTGGCTTTACCGCGCAATCCTTGGCGAATGTTCATGACGTGTTTCATGTATCTCAACTCCGTAAGTATGTTCGAGATGAAACACACGCGCTGGACCATTCGGAGCTGATTGTACGAGAAGATTTTACTTTTGAGGAGCGACCGATGTCGATTGTGGATCGAAGAGAAAAGGTTCTTAAGAACAAGGTTATCCCTCTTGTACTTGTTTCTTGGGGAAATCGCTCACATGGAGAGTCGACTTGGGAACGAGAAGATGAAATCCGGCAGAAATTTCCACATCTATTCTTGTAGTTTCCTGTTTGTTTATCATTTCTTGTTCTTGGAATTTCGAGGACGAAATTCTTATTGTAGTTGGTTATAATGTAACAACCTGGTTCATTTATACCAATTCCACTTCCCGTATTACTTATCTGTGGTATTTTCTTGATTTATCGTGTTTTGGGTGCGAATGGTATTTTACATTTTACATTGCATTCGACCTGACCCGCTTGCTTGAACCTGTTTGATTCATATTTATGAATTATCTTGACTTGTTACATAGACCCATGCATCTCATATATACTGCATACTGGCATTTTATCTGGCATTGTATTTTTTACCATATAACATTTTAAGTCACAAAGAATATTTTAAAATTACATAACATGGCTTGCATGATACCCCTAACCCCGTGGTAGCATCCACGCATCTCGTTCTCGTCCCGTTCAGTAAAACGGACATATTGGATGGCTACGCGCACGTACGTGCATCCGTTCTTGGGGGTATGCATTTTCGTTACCTGAGCATTCGTTTAGAATTTTGAAAGTCGCATATATTTTTCATATTTAAAATCTGAATTTTTAGACCCGACTCGGGCGTATTTTGGACTAGATTTGTATTTACCTGAAAATCCATTTTTAATTAAATATAATCTACGACTTAAAATCTATACAACTAACTAAAATCTTTAAAAAATTAAAATCACAAATCTTTTAAAATTTCCCAGCTCACTCCAGCCCTCTCCTCCTCTGTCCAGTGGCCCCCACTCCCTCTCTCTTTCTTTCTTTCTCTCTTTCTCTCTCTATCTCACCCGCAGATCCCTTTCTCTCTCCCCCACAAACTTCCAAAATTCTTTCTCCTCCCTGTTCATTTCTCTCTCTCTCACCTCTCGATCTCTCTCTCTCTCTCCTCTCTCTCTGATTCTCTCTCTCTCCTCTCGCGCTTTCTCTCTCTCTCTCTCCTCTCTTTCTTTAATTCTCTCTCTCTCTCCCTATATATATATATATATAACTCTCCTTCCTCTCTCTCATTTTCTTTTCACCATGAGACCTGCGAACCCTATCCGTCGCCCCTCGCCTGCCTCGCCGTCACCCAAGCCTCCGACGACGCCACTCCCGACCTCGTCTTCATCCTCCCC
Source organism: Agapanthus africanus (assembly GCA_030015575.1). NCBI lineage: Eukaryota > Viridiplantae > Streptophyta > Magnoliopsida > Asparagales > Amaryllidaceae > Agapanthus > Agapanthus africanus. The sequence goes on along the minus strand of CM057348.1, from coordinate 104,103,800 downwards.
TTGTCCTCACCTTCCTCTGCTCGTCTCCCCGAGCCCTGCACACTCCCAGAAACCCAAACCGAGCACCCCCTGCACACCGCTACACCGCCGGAGTAGATCGCCGCCGTCGATCTCGTCGTCGCTCCCTCGTTCCCAGATCACAGTACAACACAGTGAGCCTTCTTCTTCCCCTTTTCTTTCCTTCTTTCTTCTGTTCTTTCTTTCTTCTTTAAAATCGTTCTCTGTCTTCTATAGATCGCCTCGCCGGAGCTCCGTCGACCTCGTCGACACCCTCACGACTCCTCTATGCAACCTGATCGCACGCTTTTGGCGTGTCGGATGTTCAAAGAATTAAAGTGTAACCGCAATCAGGACGGTGTCGCTTTGCAGCTAGCCGGTTGAGCACGGGTCGGTCCACAGGGAGATGGTGGTATTTTACCTTCTTGTCTTAGACGAGTCAACAAAGAATCTGTATGTTTGTTTGATCTAACCTATGTGTTTATTTGCAAGTATAAAGTTGTTAAGAAAATATACGAGATTATAAGCTAAAGAAATCCGTACTCAAAACCTTTGAGCCGAGTCTTGACCAATTGAAGCTAGAGCAATCGGCAACAACGTGGATTAGGTGATTTAAGCGCGGTATTCGTAGAATACGGCTTATTTACCCTTGTCCTTCCGTTCTTGTCTCTTGCTTTCGCCTCCGGCCAAACCGAACGCAACCGGTCGCGGTTAGGAATCACCGAACCTTGTCACGGTAGGGTGCCTAACGGAGCGCTTGCGTATGGTTTGGGCGGAGTTCAATGGAAAATAACGGAAAAAGGAATTGAGAAAAGAAAGTCTTAACTTACAATATCGTACGATAATTACAACATTCACAAAATGAACAACAAAGAACAAAAGAAAAGAACAAAGAAAAGAAAAGATTACACGAATATAAGTGCATGGAATTTAAGTGCATGAAATAAATTGCAAGTAATAAAAAGCGAGTAATAAAAAGCGAGTAAAAAGAACAAGGAACTAGGACTCAAGACAAGCATGTGATCAATAGCCAACCCTTAAACTTGCAAGCTCAATCAAGAGGTTGCAAGATCAAGGGAAGGGTAGAGAACGCATGTGAAATGAAGTGCTAATTCCATGAAAGAAAATACGACCCTTGAGATCGATAACTAACCCTTAACCATTCAAGCTCAATGAAGAGGTTGAATGAGCAAGAGAAAGCAAGAATCTCAAGGGGAAGAAGAAACAAAAAGAGAATGATACAAAACCCTCATCTTCATTAATATCCACTCAATGCTCTCACTACATTTCCATGGAGAAAGAATGAAGAAGAAGAAGAAAAACTATACAAAAGATTACAAAAGAGGAACAAAAGAATGACCCTTGGTTGTGCTCAAAACTGCTGTATTTATAGGCAGGGAGTTGAAGATCTAGGGCAACCACCAGAACATATGTAAAAAGACCCAAATACCCACCAAAAATGATGCTCTGTCGAGGCCGTACGACCGCGTTTCCGCGGCCAATACCCCCTATTGGCCGCGGAAACGCGGCAGTCTAGTGGAGTTGGGCAGTGGGTTTTCTGGTGGTTTCCTGGTTTGCTGTCCCCTGTTGTCTGGTACATGTATTTTCTGATAATTTCTTCCAGAATATCATCAGATTCTTAGTCCAAGATTGCATCTTTTCTTTACTTTTGACTTTATCTCTCTTGAGCTCCGCGCACCCATTGATTCTTGTGCAGCCCCTCTCGTGCTCTGTGCTTGTCCGAGACACGAATGACCGCTGTCATATGTCTTGTCCCTGGAACCGGTACGCAGCACCGGACGGATATGGATGACCGGAACCCGGCTTTTATCTGTTGTCAACAGATGTTCTGTATTTGGTGTAACTGTGGAGATTTTGTCTTGAATTACAATATTTGTACTGGAAACCTGTATTCTGTAAATATGTAACAAACACGGATTAAAAGCACCTACCTATAAACAACCGAGCGTAAGAATGGGCGGTATAAAATGCAGTATTCTGATCTGAACAAATACCCCCAAACTTAACTTTTGCTCGTCCCGAGCAAAACCAATTATTCATAAAAATAAAATCCTAACCGCACTTTCGCAGGGAACGCGATTGCACTGAGCATGTGCAACAAGCCGTTAAACCTCTAGGTGTCCCTAGTAGGAGGAGTGTTGTCTCCTGAGGGTTTTCAGCGGATACTACCCACAAAATCCGTTCAAGTTGGTTTTGTAAAATAACTACGATTCAAACCCTAAAGTTTTTGTTTCAGAAAATAACAATTCTATAATCCTAAGTCTAGACTATCGAACCTTTATTTTTCACACCTCGCTTCTTATTTAACTACAGATTTTATATGTCTTTACGTGCAGTGTAATTAGTGTCGTTAAGTTCCAGAAGGATCGATTAAAGTCATCATGTCGCACAATAAAGTCCAGATAACAATTTTAAAAGGATCACATAAGTTTTATAAAGAGTTAAGCATTTTTCAAGTTTCGTTTTCCAGTAAGGTCTCAACTTCAGAATTTCTATCTTCCTTAACAGGAAACTAAGTCGTATTTTTCACTCCACCTTTTTCTTGTTTTCATTTCATACACACCTCTGTGAACGTGCAATAGTCTTTATCATAGAATAAAACCTTCATATCTCCGTTAAATTTTTTTATAAAAGCCTGTCTTTTATCAAGATTATTCTCACACAAAGAACCGTTAGTAATTTTAACTCGGAGAGAACACTTGCTTGACCTTATTTTTATCTGGACTTTCTAGGCTTCTTAGCGAGCTTTGGGCCAATGCACCCAAACCAGTTGGTTTTAGGGCATTAGGTGTAGAAACACCCCAGCGGACTTAATTACTCAAGTTACCTAGGTCCAAAAACGAAAGACAGTTTGACGTGAAAATCAGATGATTTAATACGAACGGAGGTATAACCGGCAGTTCAAATATTTTTTTGGATAAAAGACGTGTTTAGTGGGTTTGGTGTGTAATCATTCCAATCAAGTTTTAGATGGGTTATTTTTCAGACTTAGCTCCAATTGCGGCATCAATAACATTCCTTCATATTCGCTTTACTTCATAAACTATTCTTGACATTACTTATTTCAGAACAAACCTATTTGATCCTCAGAAAATCATTTATCTGTTTAAAAGTTTAAACATGAAAGACTTGTCATCTAATTCCCAAAATCTTACGACACGTGTAGTGTGATGTAAAGACGTATATCAGCTATAGTTAACTTCAAAGGAGAGTTATCTTTCAGGTTTTCAAAATCTAAACATAAGATTTATTTATTCCTATTTTTTCAAACAAAAAACCGTCGAATGTTGAATCAGAGTTCTTCCACAATCTAACTTGACAAAAAAGTTTTTATATTTTTAGAAAATTTTCAGATTTTTATGGATTTATGGATTTAATGCAGATGCAAAATATACATATGAATGCGAAGGAAGAAAGCTTACCGAGCACACCCCCAAACTTAAACTTGACAATGCCCTCACTGTCAGGCTATACCAAGAGGGTTAAAATTGCCGGCGCTTCCTAGAAACAAATTATATACAAAACAAAAAGGAAAACAAAAATATATACAAAAAAAAAATGTCCCCCCCAAACTTAAGTAAAACAGTGTTTCCACTGTTAAGCGTTGAAATTCAGGATTAGGGGGGGAAAGAACAGTATCAAGCTATACAAGGCCTTACACAGGCCAAAAATGAGCACCAACCATTCAAAGATTTTATCGCTATAATGTACAGGTTGGTGGAAGAAGGCGTAGAGAAAAGAGAAGGACAATACGCGAGACCGTATGCGAAGAGAGGCGAGATACGGTCTCGGTATATGAGAGGAAGAAGAATGGCGGAAGGGAAAAAGAAGTGGAATACGAACTTGAGGGTGCAAATGGAGTAAATAGATTAGTACAATTTGTGATGACCGATGTGTGAAAAGCGATTGTGCTAATATATTTACCCGACGAGAAATGGGGTCAAATCCCTCAAGGTTCGTGAGAAACCATGGGTACGCCGAACCTGGTAAACCAGACATAGTAAATGAAAGTGAGACGGGTTCTTGCAAGGTCGGAACGATGGAAAGGATGGAAGGAAGTGGTTGAGAAAGGGTATCGGTTAAAGGTTCTGGAGGGTGTACACAGTCAGTGAAAGGAACAGGATGAATTGAAAAATCCGACTCATCAATTAAAACTGGTTCATCCTCAAAACTATCCTCAATATTCTCCTCAAAATTTAGCACATCCATGCACTTCTCTTCAACTTCCGGACGCATATGGGGTTCGGGAAAAACATTTAATGACTCGGGATGATGATTTGAAGAGACAAACTCAGCCAAATCTACGGGTTCATCATCCAAAATATCCCCAGCGTCAATATCCTCAATCAAGTGAAAATCAAAATTCTCTGACACCTCATCAAAAGCATGGATATTAATCGATTCTGGTTCTAAGATATAGGTGTAGAGGTCAAAAGGATTAGGTATGGTTTCACTTGGAAGGGACCCTTCACAATCGGGCAAATCAAACACTACGAAGTCGCACAACTCATTCATCATTCTATCTTCAATTGATAAATCATGTGGGATACTCGATAGACTTTCAAAACAGGAGTTGTGGGACTCAATTTGGGACGGGTAGGTTTGATTTGGAAGGGGGTACATCTCACTCTCTCCACTCAAATTCACATCATTTCCTGCCGCCTCATCATACATTGAAAAAGTTGGAGCTAGTTGAAAACTAGCTACCGGGTCACTAGGTTGCATGAGGGCGGCCATGGATGCATTCAAATTCATCATCTGTTGGCTTGACGCTACCCTAAAGTCTTCCAACGACTGTTCTAGACTAGACATTGGTTGTGAAGGGGTTTCAGTAAAAGATTCAAAGTTGTTTGGATACTGAAAACTCCCAAAAGGCTGTTCTGAAGCAATGTCTAGGGAAGGTGCAAAAGTAGGGTAGGATTGGTAGGAATTGAATGGCTGGACAGGAGTGGGATCAACATTGGGATAAGAAGGTGAATGGACTTGTTGATCCCAAGAATTTGTAGTGGTGAAAGGAGTGAAAGATCGGCTACGAGATTGTTCAATACGTTCAGCAATAGACATAAGTCTCGGGGTTACAACTGGATTTTCAAAAGGGGTATCAACGCAAGAAGGTGTGAATGTTTGAAACGGTTGATACGAAGTGGATTGCGGGGTCCAGTTGTTCGTCCTAGACGCGTCTATCCGATCTTTCAAAGAAATTTTTGGCATGGATGGATCGTTCGAAGTTCGACCAAAACAAGAACCGTATGAGGTAATGTCTGGTTGTGGGTACCAAAGTTCGGCAAGAGTTTTGCGAGGTGGAGTACCCATGATATGAAGAGAGAGAAAGAAAGGTAGAGAAAAGGAGGGGAAAAAGAATGTGATATTTTTTTTTTATAGTTTATATATTAACAGAAGAATGAAATATACACACAAAAAGAATATTGACAAAAACAATCACGACACGAAAATACCACACACCTAATCGTTCTAGGGTTCACCTAGGTCAACTAGACCTGCTCCAGAACTTGATTGTCGAAGTAAAACTATGTCGAGAAACAGGCTCAAGATACACTGATCACGAGGCCAGGTAAGTGCAGAGATAAGGGGAGGTTTTCCAACGCTTTCGCGAAGTTCCTTAATTAAATAACCCTTTCTCTTTTGGCGGTTTCGCCGTTAACACTTTCCTAGACACCCCGTAAACAATATACCGTTAAGCAAGGTTCTAAACACAGTTAACTTCTCCTAGTGAGCGCGAAGTCCTTAAGGCTTAAAGTCTAGTTTCTTTTAAAATTTGTGCGGGTAAACGTTATGCCCAAGTTCGTGATTTGTGGGCCACGGAAAAGGTGATGAAATCCTTTACCGTATGTTGTGGGGTTCGCTTGCCCTTAAGTCCGTATTAATTGATGCAATGCGCAATTCAAAAAATTCTTATAAAGAATCAAACAATCGTTTTTCAGTTTAAGCGCGGCGCTGCAACAAATACGGGTTAGTCAATTTTTAGCGTTTGCTAGCGAACTTGCAAAGAATCCTGCAAAAGAATAGTATATTGGAAGCGTCGGATTTGAGAAGAAGGTGTTAGTAAAATACGTACCGTTAAGTTTTGGGTTAGGAAACCCCCGTTGAATCAAATCCGGTAAGCTTGAAAGGTTCGCTTGCGCGGGTCAAACTACCCGGATCTTTGGCACAGTACTTCGTAATCACCTTTGCCTTGAGTGCACACTTTGCTCCCACAATTGCAGTTTGCAAATACGCAAAAATCTGCACACTTGCCCACAAAAATTATCAAAAATAACAAAAAGATTTTTTTTATTTTTTTTTTATTTTTTTTTAATATATACAAAAAGAATATTAACCCGAATAACAAGAAAGAAAATACGCTACCGTCTCCTCGGCAACGGCGCCATTTGATCGCACGCTGTTGGCGTGTCGGATGTTCAAAGAATTAAAGTGTAACCACGATCAGGACGGTGTCGCTTTGCAGCTAGCCGGTTGAGCACGGGTCGGTCCACAGGGAGATGGTGGTATTTTACCTTCTTGTCTTAGACGAGTCAATAAAGAATCTGTATGTTTGTTTGATCTAACCTATGTGTTTATTTGCAAGTATAAAGTTGTTAAGAAAAGATACGAGATTATAAGCTAAAGAAATCCGTACTCAAAACCTTTGAGCCGAGTCTTGACCAATTGAAGCTAGAGCAATCGGCAACGACGTGGATTAGGGGATTTAAGCGCGGTATTCGTGGAATACGGCTTATTTACCCTTGTCCTTCCGTTCTTGTCTCTTGCTTTCGCCTCCGGCCAAACCGAACGCAACCGGTCGCGGTTAGGAATCACCGTACCTTGTCAGGGTAGGGTGCCTAACGGAGCGCTTGCGTATGGTTTGGGCGGAGTTCAATGGAAAATAACGGGAAAAGGAATTGAGAAAAGAAAGTCTTAACTTACAATATCGTACGATAATTACAACATTCACAAAATGAACAACAAAGAACAAAAGAAAAGAACAAAGAAAAGAAAAGATTACAAGATTATAAGTGCATGGAATTTAAGTGCATGAAATAAATTGCAAGTAATAAAAAGCGAGTAATAAAAAGCGAGTAAAAAGAACAAGGAACTAGGACTCAAGACAAGCATGTGATCAATAGCCAACCCTTAAACTTGCAAGCTCAATCAAGAGGTTGCAAGATCAAGGGAAGGGTTGAGAACGCATGTGAAATGAAGTGCTAATTCCATGAAAGAAAATACGACCCTTGAGATCGATAACTAACCCTTAACCATTCAAGCTCAATGAAGAGGTTGAATGAGCAAGAGAAAGCAAGAATCTCAAGGGGAAGAAGAAACAAAAAGAGAATGATACAAAACCCTCATCTTCATTAATATCCACTCAATGCTCTCACTACATTTCCATGGAGAAAGAATGAAGAAGAAGAAGAAAAACTATACAAAAGATTACAAAAGAGGAACAAAAGAATGACCCTTGGTTGTGCTCAAAACTGCTGTATTTATAGGCAGGGAGTTGAAGATCTAGGGCAACCACCAGAACATATGTAAAAAGACCCAAATACCCACCAAAAATGATGCTCTGTCGAGGCCGTACGGCCGCGTTTCCGCGGCCAATACCCTCTATTGGCCGCGGATACGCGGCAGTCTAGTGGAGTTGGGCAGTGGGTTTTCTGGTGGTTTCCTGGTTTGCTGTCCCCTGTTGTCTCGTACATGTATTTTCTGAAAATTTCTTCCAGAATATCATCAGATTCTTAGTCCAAGATTGCATCTTTTCTTTACTTTTGACTTTATCTCTCTTGAGCTCCGCGCACCCATTGATTCTTGTGCAGCCCCTCTCGTGCTCTGTGCTTGTCCGAGACACGAATGACCGCTGTCATATGTCTTGTCCCTGGAACCGGTACGCTGCACCGGACGGATATGGATGACCGGAACCCGGCTTTTATCTGTTGTCAACAGATGTTCTGTATTTGGTGTAACTGTGGAGATTTTGTCTTGAATTGCAATATTTGTACTGGAAACCTGTATTCTGTAAATATGTAACAAACACGGATTAAAAGCACCTACCTATAAACAACCGAGCGTAAGAATGGGCGGTATAAAATGCAGTATTCTGATCTGAACAAATACCCCCAAACTTAACTTTTGCTCGTCCCGAGCAAAACCAATTATTCATAAAAATAAAATCCTAACCGCACTTTCGCAGGGAACGCGATTGCACTGAGCATGTGCAACAAGCCGTTAAACCTCTAGGTGTCCCTAGTAGGAGGAGTGTTGTCTCCTGAGGGTTTTCAGCGGATACTACCCTCAAAATCCGTTCAAGTTGGTTTTGTAAAATAACTACGATTCAAACCCTAAAGTTTTTGTTTCAGAAAATAACAATTCTATAATCCTAAGTCTAGACTATCGAACCTTTATTTTTCACACCTCGCTTCTTATTTAACTGCAGATTTTATATGTCTTTACGTGCAGTGTAATTAGTGTCGTTAAGTTCCAGAAGGATCGATTAAAGTCATCATGTCGCACAATAAAGCCCAGATAACAATTTTAAAAGGATCACATAAGTTTTATAAAGAGTTAAGCATTTTTCAAGTTTCGTTTTCCAGTAAGGTCTCAACTTCAGAATTTCTATCTTCCTTGACAGGAAACTAAGTCGTATTTTTCACTCCACCTTTTTCTTGTTTTCATTTCATACACACATCTGTGAACGTGCAATAGTCTTTATCATAGAATAAAACCTTCATATCTCCGTTAAATTTTTTTATAAAAGCCTGTCTTTTATCAAGATTATTCTCACACAAAGAACCGTTAGGAATTTTAACTCGGAGAGAACACTTGCTTGACCTTATTTTTATCTGGACTTTCTAGGCTTCTTAGCGAGCTTTGGGCCAATGCACCCAAACCAGTTGGTTTTAGGGCATTAGGTGTAGAAACACCCCAGCGGACTTAATTACTCAAGTTACCTAGGTCCAAAAACGAAAGACAGTTTGACGTGAAAATCAGATGATTTAATACGAACGGAGGTATAACCGGCAGTTCAAATATTTTTTTGGATAAAAGACGTGTTTAGTGGGTTTGGTGTGTAATCATTCCAATCAAGTTTTAGATGGGTTATTTTTCAGACTTAGCTCCAATTGCGGCATCAATAACATTCCTTCATATTCGCTTTACTTCATAAACTATTCTTGACATTACTTATTTCAGAACAAACCTATTTGATCCTCAGAAAATCATTTATCTGTTTAAAAGTTTAAACATGAAAGACTTGTCATCTAATTCCCAAAATCTTACGACACGTATAGTGTGATGTAAAGACGTATATCAGCTATAGTTAACTTCAAAGGAGAGTTATCTTTCAGGTTTTCAAAATCTAAACATAAGATTTATTTATTCCTATTTTTTCAAACAAAAACCGTCGAATGTTGAATCAGAGTTCTTCCACAATCTAACTTGACAAAAAAGTTTTTATATTTTTAGAAAATTTTCAGATTTTTATGGATTTATGGATTTAATGCAGATGCAAAATATACATATGAATGCGAAGGAAGAAAGCTTACCGAGCACACCCCCAAACTTAAACTTGACAATGCCCTCACTGTCAGGCTATACCAAGAGGGTTAAAATTGCCGGCGCTTCCTAGAAACAAATTATATACAAAACAAAAAGGAAAACAAAAATATATACAAAAAAAAAAATGTCCCCCCCAAACTTAAGTAAAACAGTGTTTCCACTGTTAAGCGTTGAAATTCAGGATTAGGGGGGGAAAGAACAGTATCAAGCTATACAAGGCCTTACACAGGCCAAAAGTGAGCACCAACCATTCAAAGATTTTATCGCTATAATGTACAGGTTAGTGGAAGAAGGCGTAGAGAAAAGAGAAGGACAATACGCGAGACCGTATGCGAAGAGAAGCGGGATACGGTCTCGGTATATGAGAGGAAGAAGAATGGCGGAAGGGAAAAGGAAGTGGAATACGAACTTGAGGGTGCAAATGGAGTAAATAGATTAGCACAATTTGTGATGACCGATGTGTGAAAAGCGATTGTGCTAATATATTTACCCGACGAGAAATGGGGTCAAATCCCTCAAGGTTCGTGAGAAACCATGGGTACGCCGAACCTGGTAAACCAGACATAGTAGATGAAAGTGAGACGGGTTCTTGCAAGGTCGGAACGATGGAAAGGATGGAGGGAAGTGGTTGAGGAAGGGTATCGGTTAAAGGTTCTGGAGGGTGTACACAGTCAGTGAAAGGAACAGGATGAATTGAAAAATCCGACTCATCAATTAAAACTGGTTCATCCTCAAAACTATCCTCAATATTCTCCTCAAAATTTAGCACATCCATGCACTTCTCTTCAACTTCCGGACGCATATGGGGTTCGGGAAAAACATTTAATGACTCGGGATGATGATTTGAAGAGATAAACTCAGCCAAATCTACGGGTTCATCATCCAAAATATCCCCAGCGTCAATATCCTCAATCAAGTGAAAATCAAAATTCTCTGACACCTCATCAAAAGCATGGATATTAATCGATTCTGGTTCTAAGATATAGGTGTAGAGGTCAAAAGGATTAGGTATGGTTTCACTTGGAAGGGACCCTTCACAATCGGGCAAATCAAACACTACGAAGTCGCACAACTCATTCATCATTCTATCTTCAATTGATAAATCATGTGGGATACTCGATAGACTTTCAAAACAGGAGTTGTGGGACTCAATTTGGGACGGGTAGGTTTGATTTGGAAGGGGGTACATCTCACTCTCTCCACTCAAATTCACATCATTTCCTGCCGCCTCATCATACATTGAAAAAGTTGGAGCTAGTTGAAAACTAGCTACCGGGTCACTAGGTTGCATGAGGGCGGCCATGGATGCATTCAAATCCATCATCTGTTGGCTTGACGCTACCCTAAAGTCTTCCAACGACTGTTCTAGACTAGACATTGGTTGTGAAGGGGTTTCAGTAAAAGATTCAAAGTTGTTTGGATACTGAAAACTCCCAAAAGGCTGTTCTGAAGCAATGTCTAGGGAAGGTGCAAAAGTAGGGTAGGATTGGTAGGAATTGAATGGCTGGACAGGAGTGGGATCAACATTAGGATAAGAAGGTGAATGGACTTGTTGATCCCAAGAATTTGTAGTGGTGAAAGGAGTGAAAGATCGGCTACGAGATTGTTCAATACGTTCAGCAATAGACATAAGTCTCGGGGTTACAACTGGATTTTCAAAAGGGGTATCAACGCAAGAAGGTGTGAATGTTTGAAACGGTTGATACGAAGTGGATTGCGGGGTCCAGTTGTTCGTCCTAGACGCGTCTATCCGATCTTTCAAAGAAATTTTTGGCATGGATGGATCGTTCGAAGTTCGACCAAAACAAGAACCGTATGAGGTAATGTCTGGTTGTGGGTACCAAAGTTCGGCAAGAGTTTTGCGAGGTGGAGTACCCATGATATGAAGAGAGAGAAAGAAAGGTAGAGAAAAGGAGGGGAAAAAGAATGTGATATTTTTTTTTTATAGTTTATATATTAACAGAAGAATGAAATATACACACAAAAAGAATATTGACAAAAACAATCACGACACGAAAATACCACACACCTAATCGTTCTAGGGTTCACCTAGGTCAACTAGACCTGCTCCAGAACTTGATTGTCGAAGTAAAACTATGTCGAGAAACAGGCTCAAGATACACTGATCACGAGGCCAGGTAAGTGCAGAGATAAGGGGAGGTTTTCCAACGCTTTCGCGAAGTTCCTTAATTAAATAACCCTTTCTCTTTTGGCGGTTTCGCCGTTAACACTTTCCTAGAAACCCCGTAAACAATATACCGTTAAGCAAGGTTCTAAACACAGTTAACTTCTCCTAGTGAGCGCGAAGTCCTTAAGGCTTAAAGTCTAGTTTCTTTTAAAATTTGTGCGGGTAAACGTTATGCCCAAGTTCGTGATTTGTGGGCCACGGAAAAGGTGATGAAATCCTTTACCGTATGTTGTGGGGTTCGCTTGCCCTTAAGTCCGTATTAATTGATGCAATGCGCAATTCAAAAAATTCTTATAAAGAATCAAACAATCGTTTTTCAGTTTAAGCGCGGCGCTGCAACAAATACGGGTTAGTCAATTTTTAGCGTTTGCTAGCGAACTTGCAAAGAATCCTGCAAAAGAATAGTATATTGGAAGCGTCGGATTTGAGAAGAAGGTGTTAGTAAAATACGTACCGTTAAGTTTTGGGTTAGGAAACCCCCGTTGAATCAAATCCGGTAAGCTTGAAAGGTTCGCTTGCGCGGGTCAAACTACCCGGATCTTTGGCACAGTACTTCGTAATCACCTTTGCCTTGAGTGCACACTTTGCTCCCACAATTGCAGTTTGCAAATACGCAAAAATCTGCACACTTGCCCACAAAAATTATCAAAAATAACAAAAAGATTTTTTTTATTTTATTTTTTTTTTTTTTTAATATATACAAAAAGAATATTAACCCGAATAACAAGAAAGAAAATACGCTACCGTCTCCCCGGCAACGGCGCCATTTGATCGTACGCTGTTGGCGTGTCGGATGTTCAAAGAATTAAAGTGTAACCACGATCAGGACGGTGTCGCTTTGCAGCTAGCCGGTTGAGCACGGGTCGGTCCACAGGGAGATGGTGGTATTTTACCTTCTTGTCTTAGACGAGTCAATAAAGAATCTGTATGTTTGTTTGATCTAACCTATGTGTTTATTTGCAAGTATAAAGTTGTTAAGAAAAGATACGAGATTATAAGCTAAAGAAATCCGTACTCAAAACCTTTGAGCCGAGTCTTGACCAATTGAAGTTAGAGCAATCGGCAACAACGTGGATTAGGGGATTTAAGCGCGGTATTCGTGGAATACGGCTTATTTACCCTTGTCCTTCCGTTCTTGTCTCTTGCTTTCGCCTCCGGCCAAACCGAACGCAACCGGTCGCGGTTAGGAATCACCGTACCTTGTCAGGGTAGGGTGCCTAACGGAGCGCTTGCGTATGGTTTGGGCGGAGTTCAATGGAAAATAACGGGAAAAGGAATTGAGAAAAGAAAGTCTTAACTTACAATATCGTACGATAATTACAACATTCACAAAATGAACAACAAAGAACAAAAGAAAAGAACAAAGAAAAGAAAAGATTACAAGATTATAAGTGCATGGAATTTAAGTGCATGAAATAAATTGCAAGTAATAAAAAGCGAGTAATAAAAAGCGAGTAAAAAGAACAAGGAACTAGGACTCAAGACAAGCATGTGATCAATAGCCAACCCTTAAACTTGCAAGCTCAAGCAAGAGGTTGCAAGATCAAGGGAAGGGTAGAGAACGCATGTGAAATGAAGTGCTAATTCCATGAAAGAAAATACGACCCTTGAGATCGATAACTAACCCTTAACCATTCAAGCTCAATGAAGAGGTTGAATGAGCAAGAGAAAGCAAGAATCTCAAGGGGAAGAAGAAACAAAAAGAGAATGATACAAAACCCTCATCTTCATTAATATCCACTCAATGCTCTCACTACATTTCCATGGAGAAAGAATGAAGAAGAAGAAGAAAAACTATACAAAAGATTACAAAAGAGGAACAAAAGAATGACCCTTGGTTGTGCTCAAAACTGCTGTATTTATAGGCAGGGAGTTGAAGATCTAGGGCAACCACCAGAACATATGTAAAAAGACCCAAATACCCACCAAAAATGATGCTCTGTCGAGGCCGTACGGCCGCGTTTCCGCGGCCAATACCCCCTATTGGCCGCGGAAACGCGGCAGTCTAGTGGAGTTGGGCAGTGGGTTTTCTGGTGGTTTCCTGGTTTGCTGTCCCCTGTTGTCTGGTACATGTATTTTCTGATAATTTCTTCCAGAATATCATCAGATTCTTAGTCCAAGATTGCATCTTTTCTTTACTTTTGACTTTATCTCTCTTGAGCTCCGCGCACCCATTGATTCTTGTGCAGCCCCTCTCGTGCTCTGTGCTTGTCCGAGACACGAATGACCGCTGTCATATGTCTTGTCCCTGGAACCGGTACGCAGCACCGGACGGATATGGATGATCGGAACCCGGCTTTTATCTGTTGTCAACAGATGTTCTGTATTTGGTGTAACTGTGGAGATTTTGTCTTGAATTGCAATATTTGTACTGGAAACCTGTATTCTGTAAATATGTAACAAACACGGATTAAAAGCACCTACCTATAAACAACCGAGCGTAAGAATGGGCGGTATAAAATGCAGTATTCTGATCTGAACAAATATTTGATCGCACGCTTTTGGCGTGTCGGATGTTCAAAGAATTAAAGTGTAACCGCGATAAGGACGGTGTCGCTTTGCAGCTAGCCGGTTGAGCACGGGTCGGTCCACAGTTAGATGGTGGTATTTTACCTTCTTGTCTTAGACGAGTCAATAAAGAATCTGTATGTTTGTTTGATCTAACCTATGTGTTTATTTGCAAGTATAAAGTTGTTAAGAAAAGATACGAGATTATAAGCTAAAGAAATCCGTACTCAAAACCTTTGAGCCGAGTCTTGACCAATTGAAGCTAGAGCAATCGGCAACAACGTGGATTAGGGGATTTAAGCGCGGTATTCGTGGAATACGGCTTATTTACCCTTGTCCTTCCGTTCTTGTCTCTTGCTTTCGCCTCCGGCCAAACCGAACGCAACCGGTCGCGGTTAGGAATCACCGTACCTTGTCAGGGTAGGGTGCCTAACGGAGCGCTTGCGTATGGTTTGGACGGAGTTCAACGGAAAATAACGGGAAAAGGAATTGAGAAAAGAAAGTCTTAACTTACAATATCGTACGATAATTACAACATTCACAAAATGAACAACAAAGAACAAAAGAAAAGAACAAAGAAAAGAAAAGATTACAAGAATATAAGTGCATGGAATTTAAGTGCATGAAATAAATTGCAAGTAATAAAAAGCGAGTAATAAAAAGCGAGTAAAAAGAACAAGGAACTAGGACTCAAGACAAGCATGTGATCAATAGCCAACCCTTAAACTTGCAAGCTCAATCAAGAGGTTGGAAGATCAAGGGAAGGGTGGAGAACGCATGTGATATGAAGTGCTAATTCCATGAAAGAAAATACGACCCTTGAGATCGATAACTAACCCTTAACCATTCAAGCTCAATGAAGAGGTTGAATGAGCAAGAGAAAGCAAGAATCTCAAGGGGAAGAAGAAACAAAAAGAGAATGATACAAAACCCTCATCTTCATTAATATCCACTCAATGCTCTCACTACATTTCCATGGAGAAAGAATGAAGAAGAAGAAGAAAAACTATACAAAAGATTACAAAAGAGGAACAAAAGAATGACCCTTGGTTGTGCTCAAAACTGCTGTATTTATAGGCAGGGAGTTGAAGATCTAGGGCAACCACCAGAACATATGTAAAAAGACCCAAATACCCACCAAAAATGATGCTCTGTCGAGGCCGTACGGCCGCGTTTCCGCGGCCAATACCCCCTATTGGCCGCGGAAACGCGGCAGTCTAGTGGAGTTGGGCAGTGGGTTTTCTGGTGGTTTCCTGGTTTGCTGTCCCCTGTTGTCTGGTACATGTATTTTCTGATAATTTCTTCCAGAATATCATCAGATTCTTAGTCCAAGATTGCATCTTTTCTTTACTTTTGACTTTATCTCTCTTGAGCTCCGCGCACCCATTGATTCTTGTGCAGCCCCTCTCGTGCTCTGTGCTTGTCCGAGACACGAATGACCGCTGTCATATGTCTTGTCCCTGGAACCGGTACGTAGCACCGGACGGATATGGATGACCGGAACCCGGCTTTTATCTGTTGTCAACAGATGTTCTGTATTTGGTGTAACTGTGGAGATTTTGTCTTGAATTGCAATATTTGTACTGGAAACCTGTATTCTGTAAATATGTAACAAACACGGATTAAAAGCACCCACCTATAAACAACCGAGCGTAAGAATGGACGGTATAAAATGCAGTATTCTGATCTGAACACAACCCAGTGAGCTTCCTCTTCTTCTCAATCTCTTCTTCCTCTCCTTTTCTTCTTTCTTTCTTTTCTTTCTTTTCTTTCCTTTCTTTATCTATTTTCTGTCTACAGTAGTTCGCCGGAGCCGGACGTGACGTCGACGACGCCGACGATCCAGACGATCCAGCGAACGTACCTGACTTGTGTGATCACCTTTGTGCGTTGTTTGGAACCGTTCCATGTACCGTGCGTGCGTTGCAACTTTTCACCGACGTGAGACGTTCCGTATACATCCGTTTCTTGATCCGTCTAGGCAAGTTAATCTTGCTACATGCTATATAATTCAGTATATACCTATTTAAATAAATACCATACCTGTAGTTTTAATCTAGTACCCTATGTTTAATTTTATAACGTTTCGATGTTCCGTTTGCATCCGTTTGTATCATTTTAGATCTAGGGCATGGAAAACCTATCTTGTTGCATACTAGATTATAATATACTGCACCCATATCAATATTTATATCACATAGTGCTTAATTGTACATCCCACTTTACTATTTCATAGTTTTATAACTTTTCGGATACCCGTTGGCATCCATCTCATTTAGAATATATATAACTGCATCCATAGATCATAGTAATACATAATAATGTGATATTAACACTCCATGTTTAATAAAGTGCATCCTAATTAGTATTGGAACTATAATTGTAACCCTAATCGATAACTGTGCATCTATATCTTTGAATTTATATCTATTTGCATACCATATCACACTATTCCATTTTATTGTTATATTGGTATCCCATACGTGTTTTTGTGTACCCATGCTTATTACAGTTTGATTATGAGCACCCACTCGATACTTATGCACCCCCTCACATGACTTGATACACTACTACTTGATACGACTTGATATTGTGCACTACTTGACATGATTGGATCCATATACACTACCTGACATGACCTGATGTACCACAGCTTGACCTGTTACCTGATCTTGTTACTAATGCCAACAATCTTGACCTGTTGTCCCTACGGACATTTCCTGTTGTTTATTCAAACAAACCTGTACTTGCTTGATCCTGTGTTGGCATTAGCTCCAGATTTATCAATACCTGACTTGAACACATAACTTGGGGGTATGGGGAAATCAATGATGAAATCTGACTTATAACTCGATAGTTCGATGCCTTTACTGATCAGTCTTACGGGCTAGGCCAGCCCCGGAATGATGCTGCTGACATCATTCATCTTTACATACTACATTTTACTGCCTAGCGGCACGTCTTGGATTCCGTCCGAGAATCTTGACCGTGGTCCCGAGCACGCACGGGATACTATTGAGTTATATCGATGATTCATCAAATTGATTTCAAGACTTGAGAGTAGTTAACCCAATAGACCAGTCTAGATTACTCACTACACATCACCTATGCCTCACCCTTCACTGTCCTTATTTATGTTACTGTTATACCTGTTTTACTGTTCATACTCATACATGCATGTCTTGATACCCCCTGTTTATATTATTGCTTGATATTATGACGCACTGACGTTTGGGTTTTGCATGGCCTAGATTCTTTATCTTTGCTGCAGGCCAAGCTGGAGCATTTCAGTGAACAGTCCGAGCAGTGAGGACCTGTTATTAGTTTATTTTATTTTTCCTTTCAGCATTTTCATTCCTGATGTGAGCCCACATTATGGGACGTACATTCCAGCTTATTATTGTATTGGATCTTTTGCTTCCGTATTATTTTATTCTTGACTCATTTATTCTGGCTTATGGACATGTGTTAGATAGTTTATTATTGTTCTTGATATCTCTACAGCCGTAATGTGACTGTGGAGGGATTTTTCCTATCCACAGGTAGCAAGGTTGGCTCTGTCACGTGCCTATCTTAGCGTACTCTAGGAAGTGGGGCGTGACAATTTGAGATGTTTGCATCGATTTTGATATATGAATGCTTGCTAAGTTTTCCATAAAATTAGGAGGTGATTTAATTGTGATATTTCGATGATATTAATAGCATCTCCTACGACTTTTAGGGTGTGTGAATGCGGAAATTGGTTTAGTCGGGTTTTAGTTTTGACGGTTGCCCCGAAACGACGATTTTAGTTAAGGCTTAGTGATTTTCGTGTGTTTTCCGTGCACCGAGTGCACGTTGTGCCTAACTTGTGAGTGTTGATTCTTTCATCTTGTGACTTGCGTCGTTTCGGGAATATGTAATTTTATGTTTGTATTGTGCAATTTTAGAATCGGTTGCGGAAACATCGGACACGACGCGCAAGGGCAAAGCGGTGGTTGGATCAGATTAGCGAGGCGTCCGGATGAGTAGATGTATACATCTATGGGGAAATCGTCTGCATGGCGCGAGGCGCCCAATAGTTAGGATCACTTTATTATTTTCAAACTATACGCATAGTTATTTAGTTAACCATCCCATTCATATGCATAGTTTTCTGGTTATCTATATACACATGTGTGATATCACCCCTTAAGACACTTACACCATTACCATTGGCTCATATTGCACGCACACTATTCATGTGAACACACACGCCTTGGTAATTGACATGTCACGAGCACTTTAGAACCTGCTTAGTTCAGTATCAACACTTGCATCATATATGATACATTGAATTGCATAGCACGTATATACCTCATTTCATCATCATGCTTATATAGATTCCTAGCCATAAATCACATTGCATACCTTGACATCATAAGCATGTATCATATACAACATGTTGGATATTATGATTTTCTTGAGGATTTTATTATTGATGAGGTTTCTGGATTTTGGAGTAAACCGCAAGAATTTAACAAAAGTTTATTATCATCATTTTTTTAAAATAAAGTTGCGGTTTTCTCGTGATGTATGGGTCGTCCACCATGAGTTTTCATGTTTTCTGTTGGATTTCGAGACCCTATTCGAGGAGTGGATGAACCGTCTTGGGTACATGGTGGGCCCGGTATGGTACCCCGGGGCAAGAAGATCGAGTTGTAGACGATGAGCCTGGCAGAGGAAGACTACCTACCGGTGATGTCTGGCGCGACGGATATCCGGAGGATACCGACCGTTGTCGTGAGATTTGATGATATGGGCCGATCCGGACTAACGGAGCCAGATGTATTGAGACATTGATATAGTGAGACATTGAGACAGATATATTTCCATATTTGGTGTCGATGCTTGACACGGTTTTCAGATGATTTCATTGATGGTACTTTAGCTATTGCACAGATATTCTTTTTCTAAGTTAAGAATGCAAAGATCATCGTATTTAGACACTTAAAGATTTAGTATTGATTTTGCATCCATGTGCATACATATTAGTAGCATCACATTATACTTAGATATGCAGATTGCGACGCATTGCGTGCATTCATACGATAGCCTTATTAGATGTTATATTCTACTCATGAGCTGGCAACTCACCCCCGTTGTGCCACAGTGTCTTGCAGGTCGGACCCGTCAGCCTTGTAGCGGCGGGCTTATCTTTACATTGGCTTCTTTTGCTCAGACTCGCGACATTGCTCTTAGGTGGGTTGCGAGGACACTTTTGACTCTTTTGTACTATCATTGTATCTAGTATTCTCCATCTACCACTTCTTATTTGTATATGCGACCTAGTGATGAGACTGGGAGATTTGCGTATATGTGGTTTCTCTAGGGTCGAGCTCACTTGAACCGACGTTGTGTTTTTCTTAGTTTTGTGTTTCTTTATGCTTAATTGCTTGATATTGCATATATATTGCGTGTGGTTGTGATCCTCTTTGGGCGAAGAGCTAACTCCCGCTTGGGGATGCCATTTTATCATTACAGGTTTATATATTTTGTTGTACCCATTTTGGGGGCTAATATTTACGAAGGAGACTCTGCCGAAATTTTCGGAAAATTTTTGATGTTTTTAAAAATGGATTTATATAAATTAATCGGTTTAAAATCGTTTTCATAAAAGGTTTTCCTTCACTCTTATTACTTATGGTTTATATTTTCTGGGCTTTGGCTGACTTAGGTTACGTTACGCCTTGAGACGTCTCGTAATCTAAGTGCCTGTCACGTTCCGTACCTTCGGGTCGTGACAAAATTGGTATCAGAGCGTAGGTTTTACCTTTCTGAGTGTAGGACGACCCTTGGTAGATGGAGTAGGTGACTTAAGCAGAGTGGCGTAGCGTGGGTATGCTCCGCGGCATACTTATAATACGGTACTCCGCCTAAGTGACCTTAGGACATAATTGCTTGTATTTCCCCTCTTGATTCCTTGCATTCCTTGATTCAATTGCAATGTTCTTATCGCTCTTGTTTCTTATTCCAGCTTCGATGCCGCCAAAGACTACGAGAGCTCAGCGGGCTGCCGCTAGGGATGAGCTTCGAGCGGGCTCGTCTGAGGCGAGGATCGAGCGGGATGTTACGCCTACCCCTCAGGGTCAGATTGATCCGCCTTCTCCCGACCGTATTGCCAGATTAGAGGCCGGTATGCAGGTGTTGCGACAGATGATGGGATCTTTAGTTGAGTCCAGTCGGGCACAGAGATCCGAGGACGTTCCTTCCACCGCACATACCACGATTGTACCTGTTGCCCAGACTGTTGCTCCTGCTACTACTGCGACTATCCCCGTTTCATCACAGGAGTTTATGAGGCTGAGACCTCCATCTTTTACCGGCACGGATGCGACAGAGGACCCGCAGGCATTTCTAGGATGGCTAGGATTTGCCGTTCGTTAAGGTGTTCTGATGATAGATGGGCGGAGTTCGCGAGTTTTCGTCTGGAGGGCCTTGCCCAGACGTGGTACGATCCAGTAGAGAGAGGCCGAGCTGCAGGTCTACCTGCTATGACTTGGGATGAGTTCACAGCTGCATTTCTTGCCCGTTTTCTTCTGGAGAGTTTCTGAAATGCTCGAGCCCGTAGTTTTGAGTCCGTGCGCAAGACTCCTGGGATGACAGTGTCCGAGTATGACATACAGTTTACTCAGTTGTCTCGATATGCTCCGTACCTAATAGACACTGAAGAGAAGAGGATAAAGAGGTTTGTGCGGGGACTCGACACACAGTTATTCCTTGCCATCGGCACCCAGCACTTTGACACATACGCGGCCGCGATGGATGCAGCCTTACTTTTGTAGGAGCACGTTTCTGAGACTCCGGTCGTTTCTGGGCCGAAGTGGATTCGTACTGATACGCCAGCTCGGCGGCAGATGGGTAGACACCGTGATAGATTCTTTCCGGGAGATGGCGGCGGCAGAGGATTGAGACGGGGTCAGTAATTTGGTTCATATCCGCAGACCCAGCAGTCGTCGCCAGGATGTTTTCGGTGCGGGAGTCAATACCATCGTGTCAGAGACTGTACCATGGGACGCCAGGGCGCGGCGACAGTGCCACATGTGACCTTACCACCTTCACCACCTACTCAGAGAGCTCTACTTCCTACCCCTGATGATGCTCCACGCCAGGCAGATGCTCCTAGAGGTTGTGGGCATGGCGGTCTGGTTCAGAGAGGACGAGGCGACAGAGGCAGAGGCAGAGGTAGAAGCAGAGGATAACTAGCTATTAGTGGTGGACAGGCTCGAGTGTTCGTGTTGACTCCTCAGGATGCACAGGCATCCAATGCCGTCGTGACAGGTACTCTGCCAGTATGTTCTTTTGATGCACGAGTATTATTTGATCCAGGCTCCACACATTCTTATGTATCCACATACTTTGCACCGAGGTTGGGCCGAGATTCTTCTTCATTAGATCAGCCGCTTGTCGTTATTACTCCGGTAGGCGAGTCGTTTGTTGCTCGTTTTGTGTACCGATCATGTCCTGTTCGTATCGGGAAGAGGGATTCTTCAGTTGATTTGATTCTCCTTGATATGCTAGACTTCGACGTTCTTCTTGGTATGGACTGGCTAACCATCTGTTATGCATCCGTGGACTGCCGTGAAAAGGCAGTCAGATTCAGTTTTCCTGGTGAGCCGGTTCTTGTTATTCAGGGAGATCGTAGCGCTACCCTTCCCAGCTTGATTTCTTCTCTTCACACTGGTCAGCTCTTGCGGAAAGGGTGTCAGGGATTCTTAGCCTATGTTTGTGATACTGGCGCCACAGAGGTTCCGTTGGACCAGGTCCCTGTTGTGAGAGATTTTCCTGATGTATTCCCTGACAAGCTGCCTGGTTTGCCACCAGAGCGCGAGATTGAGTTCTGCATTGACTTGATCCCCGGCACGGGGCCTATCTCTATACCGTCTTATCGGATGGCCCCGACGGAGCTTAGAAAGCTGAAGGATCAGTTACAAGACTTGCTGGACAAAGGGCTTATCCGACCGAGTGTGTCACCTTGGGGTGCTCCTATCTTGTTTGTTAAGAAGAAGGACGGCAGTATGCGCTTATGCATTGATTATCATCAGCTGAACCGGGTTACTGTATGGAACATATATCCCCTACCCCGCATTGACGACTTATTCGATCAGCTCCAGGGTGCAGGGTATTTCTCGAAGGTTGATTTACGGTCAGGTTATCACCAGTTGCGGGTTCGGAAGGAGGATATTCCGAAGACCGCTTTCCGTACACGATATGGTCATTATGAGTTCTTGGTGATGTCGTTCGGGCTCACCTATGCCCCGACAGCATTTATGGACTTGATGAACCGTGTATTCATGCCATATCTTGATCAGTTCATCATTGTGTTCATTAACGACATCTTGGTTTATTCTCGGAGCCGGGAGGAGCACGAGCAGCACTTGCGTATCACATTGCAGACTTTGAGGGAGCATTGGCTGTTCACCAAATTTTCTAAGTGCGCATTCTGGCTAGACAGTGTCGACTTCTTGGGTCATGTAGAGACGAGAAATGGTATTTGTGTGGACCTGAAGAAGATCGAGGCAGTTCAGCGTTGGCCCAGACCGGTATCAGTTACAGAGGTTCGCAGCTTTTTAGGTCTGGCCGGTTATTATCGACGTTTTGTCCAGGATTTCTCCCGTATTGCTGCATTGTTGACCGGGTTGACCCGGAAGGGGGTTTCTTTTGATTGGACCGAGGCATGTGAGGATAGCTTCCAGCAGTTGAAGACTCGTCTGACTACTGCACCGGTGTTATTATTGCCTTCAGGATCGGACGGTTTTGTGGTATATTGTGATGCTTCTCGAGTGGGGTTGGGCTGTGTATTGATGCAGCACTATAGAGTTATCGCATATGCTTCTCGACAGTTGAGGAAATACGAACAAAACTACCTCACTCATGATTTAGAGATGGCTGCAGTGGTGTTTGTACTCAAGATCTGGAGACATTACCTATACGGCGAGTTGTGCCAGATATTCACTGACCACAAGAGCTTGAAGTATATCTTTCATCAGCGAGATTTGAATCTGAGACAGCGCCGTTGGATGGAGTTGGTGAAAGATTATGACCGCAAGATTCTATACCATCCGGGGAAGGCGAATGTGGTGGCAGATGCTTTGAGTAGGAAGCCTGGAGGTAGCTTATGTTGTTTGAGCGCAGTACAGATGCAGTCGACGGCGGATTGGCAGGTTTTATGTGACAGCAGAGTGCAGTTCGAGTTTACTCCTACAGGGGGACAGCTGGCCCATTTCAGAGCACGCCCACAGTTACTAGACCGTATTCGCGAGGCACAGTCCGGTGATGCCCGTATTTTAGAGATTATCGAGCAGATTCGGCAGGGCAGAGTTTCCGAGTTCATGATTGATGATCAGAGGATACTTCGATTTGGGACTCGACTGTGCATACCGGATTATGAGGGACTGAGGCGTGATATTCTTGAGGAGGCACATAGATCAGTATACAGTGTTCATCCAGGTTCCACCAAGATGTACCGTGACTTGAGAGAGGTTTACTGGCGGGACGGGATGAAGAAGGATGTTACAGACTTCGTATCGAGATGACTGACTTGTCAGCAAGTCAAAGCCGAGCACCAGAGGCCAGCCGGCGAGTTACAGCCTTTGCCCATCCCTGAGTGGAAGTGGGAACAGGTCTCCATGAACTTCATTATGGGTCTACCCAGGACCAGTCGAGGGTATGACTCTATTTGGGTGATTGTGGATCGACTGACGAAAGCGGCTCACTTCCTGCCAGTGAAGACCACTTTTGGATTTGCTCAGCACGCACAGGTTTATATTGATGAGATCGTGCGACTGCATGGCGTCCCGACTTGCATCGTGTCCGACCGGGGCATCCAGTTTACCAGCCGATTGTGGCAGAAACTTCAAGAGGTTTTGGGTACCCGATTGAGTTTTAGCACAGCTTTTCATCCGCAGACTGACGGTCAGTCAGAGCGTACTATTCAGACTCTTGAGGACATGCTCAGAGCTTGTGTTTTAGATTTTGGTGGTAGCTGGGATCGTCATTTGCCCTTGATCGAGTTCTCCTACAATAATAGCTTCCAGGAGATGATTCAGATGGCACCTTTTGAGGCTTTATATGGAAGGAGATGTCGATCGCCCGTATGTTGGACAGGGCTCAGAGAGAGCAGTATTTTGGGGCCGCAGATCGTACAAGAGACGACCAAAAAGATACAGCTGATTCGGGACAGGATGAGAGCGGCCCAGAGTAGGCAGAAATCATATGCTGACAGGCGTCGTCGCCGACTCGAGTTCGCTGTTGGCGATCATGTTTTCCTGAGGGTCTCTCCGATGAAGGGTGTGATGAGATTTGGGCGGAAAGGGAAGTTTAGTCCTAGATATGTTGGTCCCTTCGGGATCCTAGAGCGTGTTGGTTCGGTGGCTTATCGGTTGGCTCTTCCGCCCAGCTTCCCAGATGTACACCCCGTGTTTCATGTTTCGATACTCCGCAAGTACCTTCATGACCCTTCCCATGCGATTCAGCACCAGACGATCCAGTTAGAGCGCGATCTTTTATTCACCGAGCAGCCGGTGGTCATTTTGGATCGGCAGG
This sequence comes from Agapanthus africanus, assembly GCA_030015575.1. Classification (NCBI taxonomy): domain Eukaryota; kingdom Viridiplantae; phylum Streptophyta; class Magnoliopsida; order Asparagales; family Amaryllidaceae; genus Agapanthus; species Agapanthus africanus. The sequence goes on along the minus strand of CM057348.1, from coordinate 104,078,974 downwards.
TAAAGAAATTGAGGTCAAAGGTTATATCGTCCGTCAAGGTTCTTTGGCGTGGCCCGAACAGCGAGGAGGTCACCTGGGAGACCGAGGATGAGATGAGGAAGAAATATCCCTATCTTTTTGAAGGTACGTGTATTAAATTTTAAATTCGGGGACCGAATTTCTTTAAGGGGGGAAGATTGTAACACTTTGAATTTCGTTTAGGTAGTTTTTCGAAAATCGGTAAAATAAACAGTATTTTCCGTAAAATGTCAAAATAATTATTTTTTAATATAGGCCTAATTATACAAAATTTAGATAAGATATTGCTAGAAATTGGTCACTAAATTGTCACTTAAAAATTTCTAGTCATTTAAAAAAATTTCCTTAATTAATTATTTTTAATATTATTTTAAGCTTTTAAATATACATTAAATTAGTGATAAATAAAAATTTAAATGGGTAAATTACATAATTAAGAACCATTACAAACTAAAATTTAGTAGTAATAAAAATTGAATCAACACTTTCCAAGAGTTGTTGTTTTATGGTTCAAAAATGAATTAAAATGGGTTTTTTTTGTAAAGAATTGATGTGAAAGGCATTGAGTGACCTTGAGGGATATGTTTCTTTAGAAAATTCCACACACTTCTCACCTCTCCCCTACTCCCTCCCCCAGGCCGAGATCAGCACCAGCAGTTCCCCCATTTTCCCCTTCATTTTTTGGTTCAAAAATCCACAAAAATTCACAAATTCCTTCACAAATTCAAAGCAAAACCTAATTCCACCTCTTCTCAAACCCAAATTTGTTTAAAACATGGAGAAAATAGGCATCTTTGGAAGCTAAGTGCAAGATGATCAAAACTTGGGAGGTATAATTCTAATCTAAATGTTTAATTTGTAGTTTAAATATGCTAAAATAGAAATCTAATGTGTGAAAATGGTTGTAAATTCTTGTTTAATAAAATTCAAGAAAAGGGTTGATATTGTAATTAGGGTTTAAAGCATGGTAAATGGGATAAAGTTAGTGTTGTGGCCATCTAGTGGGTTAGTTTGGAAATTTATGCTAGTTTGTGAACACTATATCGTTAATTTGCGATATTTGCATCGAATTTGATATGTGAATGCTTACTAGATTTTCCATAAAATTAGGAGGTGATTTAATTGTGATATTTCGATGATATTAATAGCATCTCCTATGAATTTTAGGGTGTGTGAATACGGAAATTGGTTTAGTCTGGTTTTAGTTTTGACGGTTGCCCCGAAACGACGATTTTAGTTAAGGCTTAGTGATTTTCGTGTGTTTTCCGCGCACCGAGTGCACGTTGTGTCTAACTTTTGAGTGTTGATTCTTTCATCTTATGACTTGCGTCGTTTCAGGAATATGTAATTTTATGTTTGTGTGTGCAATTTTAGGATCGGTTGCGGAAACATCGGACGCGACGCGCAAGGGCAAAGCGGTGGTTGGATCAGATTAGGAGGCGTCCGGGTGAGTAGATGTATAAATCTATGGGGAAATCGTCTGGATGGTACGAGGCGCCCCATAGTTAGGATCACTTTATTATTTGCAAACTATACGCATAGTTATTTAGTTAACCATCTCATTCATATGCATAGCTTTCTGGTTATCTATATACACATGTGTGATATCACCCCTTAGGACACTTACACCATTACCATTGGCTCATGTTGTACGTGCACTATTCATGTGAACACACACGCCTTGGTAATTGACATGTCACGAGCACTTTAGAACCTGCTTAGTTCAGTATCAACACTTGCATCATATATGATACATTGAATTGCATAGCACGTATATACCTCATTTCATCATCATGCTTATATAGATTCCTAGCCATAAATCACATTGCATACCTTGACATCATAAGCATGTATCATATACAACATGTTGGATATTATGATTTTCTTGAGGATTTTAGTATTGATGAGATTTTTGGATTTTGGGGAAAACCGCAAGAATTTAACAAAAGTTTATTATCATCATTTTTTAAAAATAAAGTTGCGGTTTTCTCGTGATGTATGGGTCGTCCACCATGAGTTTTCAAGTTTTTTGTTGGATTTCGAGACCCGATTCGAGGAGTGGATGAACTGTCTCGGGTACATGGTGGGCCCGGTATGGAACCCCGGGGCAAGAAGATCGAGTTGTTGACGATGAGCCTGGCAGGGGAAGACTGCCTACCGGTGATGTCTGGCGCGGCGGATATCCGGAGGATACCGACCGTTGTCGTGAGATTTGATGATATGGGCCGATCCAGACTGACGGAGCCCGATTTATTGAGACATTGATATAGTGAGACATTGAGACAAATATATTTCCATATTTGGTGTCGATACTTGATACGGTTTTCAGATGATTTCATTGATGGTACTTTAGCTATTGCACATATATTCTTTTTCTAAGTTAAGAATGCAAAGATCATCGTATTTAGAAACTTAAAGATTTAGTATTGATTTTGCATTCATGTGCATGCATATTAGTATATCACATTATACTTAGATATGCAGATTGCGACGCATTGCGTGCATTCATACGATAGCCTTATTAGATGTTATATTCTACTCATGAGCTGGCAACTCACCCCCGTTGTGCCACAGCGTCTTGCAGGTCGGACCCGTCAGCCTTGTAGCGGGGGGCTTATCTTTACATTGGCTTCTTTTGCTCAGACTCGCGACATTGCTCTTAGGTGGGTTGCGAGGACACTTTTGTATCTTTTGTACTATCATTGTATCTAGTATTCTCCATCTACCACTTCTTATTTGTATATGCAACCTAGTGATGAGACTGAGAGATTTGTGTATATGTGGTTTTTCTGGGGTCGAGCTCACTTGAGCCGACGTTGTGTTTTTCTTAGTTTTGTGTTTCTTTATGCTTAATTTCTTGATATTGCATATATATTGCGTGTGGTTGTGATCCGCCTTGGGCGAAGAGCTAGCTCCCGCTTGGGGATGCCATTTTATCATTACAGGTCTATATATTTTGTTGTACCCATTTTGGGGGCTGGTATTTACGAAGGAGACTCTGTCGAAATTTTCGAAATTTTTTTGATGTTTTTAAAAATGGATTTATATAACTTAATCGGTTTAAAATCGTTTTCATAAAAGGTTTTCCTTCACTCTTATCGCTTATGGTTTAGATTTTCTGGGTTTTGGCTGACTTAGGTTACGTTACGCCTTGAGACGTCTCGTAAGCTAAGTGCCAGTCACGTTCCGTACCTTCGGGTCGTGACATTCTTATTTTAAGGGTTAAACCCTATCTTTGTTCGAGGAATTAAATTCCTAAGTATTTGGAAGAATTAAATTCTTTAAACTCAATTCTTCCTCTAAGTTTTGGATCTGTATGGCAGAATCTCCCTGATGAGAATTAAATTCTCAACTTATGGGGAGATCTGTTTCTGCAGATCTTCAACCAAAGGAAGAACTAAGTTCTTATTCAGAAGAGTTAAACTCTTAGTTTGAGAATTAAATTCTCGTTTTGTTTTATGGGAGCTTATAGAATGATCTCTTTCCCTTTCTTACCTAGGGTTTCTTTCTTTTTCTGAAGAAATCTTCTCTCTCTAGAGAATTAAATTCTCTTCTTTTCTCTCTATATTCTTGTCTCTCCTTTCTTTTTTTTGGCTCCTATTTATAGGAGAAAGAAAAGAATCAGTCTGTTTAGTCAATCTTTCATTGAAAGATTTTGTAACCAACATGATCTTTTAGATCACTCAGTAAATTTTATTCACCATTGGATTTTTAATTCAAAAGATATTATATCTGTTACTCCTGGAAAATTTCAGGGAAATCTTTCCTTGTATAGAATCTTTCTATAAATTGGTGATTTTTAATCACCATTGGATTTTTTAATCCAACGGTGTTCCACTTTACAGAGCACAATCTTTTTTGTTTGGAAAGATCTAGGGAAATATTAGGGTTTTTGATTTTCCTTAATTAGAATTTAATTCTATTAGTTCAGAAGGTTTAAGAGCCTATCACGTGTTGGCACATAACCCCAATGATTGACCATTTAATTAGATTTTAATTCTATCAGTTCATAGATCTTAGGAACCCATCACGTGTTGGCACGTGACCCCCGGATCAAGTATTTAACCAGAATTTAATTCTGTTATTTTGAAGAGCTCAGGAACTTATCATGTGTCAGCACGTGACCCTCGGTCACGTATGAGCACGTGATGCCCCATTGGGGTTTTTTCTTGCTGTTTTATTATACTTCAGTGGGCTTAAAGGCCTATCACGTGTGGGCACGTGACCTCATTTGATTAGGATTCAATTCTTATCATTTCAGAGCCCTCAGGAAGCCATCACGTGTCAGCACATGTCCCCCGATCACGTGTGTGCACGTGATGCCCCATTGGGGTTTTTCCTTGTATTTTATGAGGGAACAAATGCCCCCACAGCGTTGTTCTCATGTGTTTGCACGTGAGTGCAACACTGTCATCTTTGTGGCCGTTGATTTGCCTAGGAAAGGGGGTAGATGAACTGTTTCCTATCACATCCTATAAATGCAGGGGTCTCTTCAGAAGCGCTTCCACTCTTTCATCTTCTTCCTTGTTCATTTCCCTTTGAGAATTTAATTCTCTTCCTCAGAGCTCAGTTCTCTGTTCAATAAATTTCAGAGTTTAACTCTGTCCAAGAAAGAATCTCTTCTTCAGGTAATGGTTTTGAACGATCGAAGAACTTTTATATATAAAAAAAACATTTTGGGTTTTAAATCCACACCAAGGGTTTTTTCCGTCAAAGAACCCATCTTTCTGATGTCCCAAGAACGCTCGATCTTTAGGTAGCAAACCCCAAATGTTGGCCATTTTCCGGATCTTAGGGTTTTGACGATGGTACCTGTTTCCTTCTGGAATTTAATTCCATTTCAAAGAGCTTAGCTCTGGAAAAAAAATTCCTGGGAATTTAATTCCTCTGTACAAAAGGAATTTAATTCCTCAAAAGAACTTAGTTCGTAAAGAAGACTTCTTGGGATTTTTCATCCTAAGTTGTTCTTGCAGAGATCCTTCTCGATTTGCACAGAGTTTCTGTAATGGGTTTTCTCCTTGGGGGAATGTGTAGAGTCATTTGAATTTATTGAGAACTTTCCTTTTGTTCTCATGATGATTACTCAGCCTCATTATCAGTGAGCCACCATATTGATTTTATGGGGCCCATATGTTTTGTAACCAATGGTCCCATAAAATAAGTTGTTTGTCGTTTTCTTCCATCGTCTTCTTATATATATACTTATATATATATATATATATATATATATATATATGTTTATTTATACACGTGTGGGCTTCACTAACAGTTTCCCCTTCTTTTGTTTCAGAAACAATGGCTTCTCTTCCATACTTTTCCTTTACTCGCTCGAAGGCGGCTTTTCCTCAATCACCGTCGGATGAAGAAGTAATGGCAATGATCAGGGCTCATGACCCGGATTGCACCAACTTACTTTTGTGGGGGACCTGGTACGGCCATATCATCCGCGGTCGCCGAAGCTTTCTTTGCGAGGTGCCAACAGAACCTCTCCGCCCGTTCTTGCCGATGGACCGTCCACTGACTGCTTTTGCTGTAGAGGTAGCAGATTGGACTCCTACAGGCCGGCTCGAGCCGTCGACAGTTGGAATACCAAACCAACCTGTGCCAGCCATAGATATCTTAGGGCGTCGTATTTGCCAAGGCGAAGCCCGGCCCTGGGGACAAGTTTACAAGATAGGGCTTACCCCTCGCCATCCCATAGGCTATCTTCTCTGGGCTCATTACATCATGTCCGCCCATCATGCGCGACTGCAGAAGGTCGGGCTTTAAAAGGCGGTGTATGCGTCTCTCTTCCATTATCAGTCTCCTCACGTATGGTGGGCTAAAGCTTTCCTTAATCAATGGAATCTTCCCACCAACACTTTCTTGTTAGGGGACCGCGAAGTTTCGATTTCTTTGGAAGAGTTTTGCGAGATCTCGAGTTTACCGATCAGGGGAGCGCCTTACGAAGAATTGTTGCCCTCTGACGAGTATGTCTTCGAGACTGTGCCCGCTACGCTTGACGGCTTGTCGACCGAAAATGCCGTCCGCCACAAGTACCCGAGTCTAATCAAGACCCAGGGTATTTTTGAGAAGCTGTTCATAGGTTCAGAAGAGCAGGGCGTCACTTTTAAAACCTTTATCGCCTGCTTCCTTTGTGGAGACGTTCTATCAAAGGCGGCTCCGAAGTTCGCGAATATCAACGACCCTTCGGGTTTGGTTTGAATAGGCTACCGTCTAGAGAAGAGGATTTGCCCCAGTTCTACATTCCAGTCCTGTCGGCTGTACCTTTCGAGTTGATCACAGCTCCTGGAATGGATGAAGAAACTTTCTTCGTCGGGTTTATCAGTGTTTGGCTCAGTTGGTTTGCCGTTCCAACGCACCGTCGATTCATGAGAGCCTCGGTCATTTACCCTGCTCATCGCGTTGCCGAAGGGATGCGACTAGCCGTGGGCATTACAGGGCTATCGCATCTGTACCATGGGCTAAGCACTGCAGCCAATACCTCAACCCCAGGCGTGGACGTAGTGAGTTTCTCTCTTCATTATTTTACGTCATGGATTGAGATGCACGTGCTAGGGGCATTTTCTGCGCACCAGAGACCCAGCTTTTATGATGCTTAAACCTTTCCGCGGCTCATGAGGTTGGTGGACGCTTCTGCTCCTGACCCAACTCAATTAGGGGTTCTTCGTGTGCTGCTCAATCCGTATGCCAACGAAGGCGGAATGGTATTTAATGATCGAATCCTTTCTACTCCCTCGGGACCTGTTCAACAGCTTTTTGACTTGTCGAAAGAGGGAGCACCCTCCTTGAAGCCCAAGGAAGCCATGCACTTATATTCGATCAGACCCGGTTATCTGGTGTTCCGTCGAAACAATGCGTCTCTTTTCATGCGGTACAATCCACATCACTTTGCCCAGCAATTGGGTTATGACCAGGGTGTTCCCTTTGAAGCATTCATGGTGGAGCCTAGCTCTTCTTTGGAAGCTGTTCGTGACGCCACCCACCATTTCATGAGGCTGAACACCGGTTCTCATTTCATGATCCCCGAGGCCGACTACATTCCGAGGTGCGTGGGGGCTTTCATGGGTTGGTATCATCATCGGGTTAGTCCAATCATTGCTGAGGAGAGGAGGATACTTTTTGGGCTTAGGGTTCCCGCCCCACTCCAGGCTACAGGAATCCCGCCGCGACCGCGGGTAATGGTTCGCCCTCCCTTGAGGGGGACTGGCGCCTTACTTATTCCTAAGGCGGTGGATGCTGGCCCGACTCCTTTTATTGTCGGGCTGCCAACGCGCACTAGAGCTCAAGCGAGGGCTTCAGATAAGGCGCCGGTAACAGTTTCATCGGCTGCGGAGTCAGCGATGGCAGTGTCATCATCGATAGCACCTTCGAGAGAGGATACTGAAGGCGAAGTGGGTCAACGTCGCACTAAAGCCCCGAGGGAAAAGAAGCGATCGTCTTCTGGTGTTAGCTCTGGGTCAAAGAGGCGAAAGAAGACAGTCACCAATCTGCTCGATTTTTTAGTGGAATCCGAGCCTATCTTTCAAGATGAACCAATAGCTATGCAAGAGCCGGATGGTGGTCTTCTTTTTCCAGGTTCAATTGCTGAGGAAGCCGCACAATTGACTGAGGCTATAAGACGCTCCCAGGATGAGACTGAAAATGTGAGGGTCCTGAAGAGGCATTATCCTGCTGTCATCTTCTACGAAGATCCTCCATCGATACGGCGGATATTTATAGGTCCTTTGGAAGAGGGAGGCGAGATAGCCCTTAAGCAGCCTATCTCGGCCGATATCGAAGATGCGCTGTCATTGTGGACTGGTGGCCATGAGTCTACCCTCGAACCCCGGCGAGCACAAATTCTTGAAAAGGAACGCCGGCTTGAAAAAGCCATACTAGAATCTCCTTGGCGCATTGGTATACTTATAGATCTTTTTGTAGTATTTTGCACTGCTTATATATATATATATATATGTATGTATATATATATATATATATATATATATATATCCTTATCTTCGTGAAAACTTTACAGGGACTTCGGCAATGGTAAAGAATCTGAGTTCGAGTCGCGCCTTGACTATGGACTCTATAAATATCCCCAATGAGACACTAGTAAGTGTGGAGGGGGTCGATACTGATGTTCTTCCTACTGCAGAGCTTCCATTGGTGGCTTCCATTCTCCCAGTGCTTTCTTTCCCGGAAGAGGCATCTTCATTGGCCGCAGATTCAATGGATCTTTCTGTTGATGGCCCGGAGACTGTGGGACAGGTAGTCGAGGCCACCGTCCTTTCATTGGAGCTTGCAGTAGTGGCCGCTGCTCCTCAATTGGAAGCTGTTATACCGGCCCGTATCCCCGATGATGTGTCTGAAGGTATGGAAGAAGCTGCCAAAGCGGCTATCCCTCCAGTTCAGAGCGGGAGGAGCATCGAAGGTAGCCTTCTATATCCCTCCCCACCATCTGAACATTTCTGTCTTTTCAGAGCTACGAGGATTGGCGGCATCCATCGCGGACCTGTCCTCTAGGAAGTCTTTTCAGCGTCTGCTAGAGATGGTCGCTCCGCAAGCAATATCCCCTCAACGTATCGTCCTCTCTTCCGGGCAAGGTTAGTGTTATTTGCCTTCTCCTCACGGCATTATTATTATTTCATATAACGATACTGATGTCTTCTGCAGTTCTGGAAGCCGATGAGGAAGTTGAGATTCTTGACGGGCCTGGGGATCTTTTGGACCCTTTTTGCATGACTGTGGGTAAGTAAAGTTTCGACGTTGTTCCATCTGCTCTTTGCTTGCAAGTTTCGCTGATTGTTTATAAATCTTAACAGCTTTTCCAGTTCTTACCACACTGGAATCTCTCATGGCCATGCCACCCGGCCCCTATGCTCTACGTGCTTCGGAACGGATGGCAAAGCTAAGCCTTCACTCTTTGTCAGCTCTGATCGAAGACCTTCGTGCTGGTAGTTTGATCACGGCCGAAGAATTTGCCACCGAAGCCAACAGTTCTCTCCCCTTTCTTGCTGCTTACCACAGTGAAACATTGGTGCAAGTCTGGGTTGAGTTTTGTCGTCGGGTGGAGGCTTGCTTGCATAGTCTTGAATGTATGCGCCTTCCTTCAGAGGTTGTGGCTGCAAAGGCGAGCTTGCGGGGGCTGATCGAACGGCGCGCCGCAAATATGCTGTCATGCGAGAAGAGGCTGGGCTAAAAATTTTCAAAGAGGAAGCTGGCTTCAACTGTGCTGGGGGAACATCAAGCTGATCTTACGGCCAAGACCACTCGGGCATATGAACTTTGGCAGGTGCTTCAAGAAGCTATCAGGGAGGTGGTAGCCATTGATAAAGCCGTTATTCTTACTCGTGAAATGGTCGAAGCTCATAAAGTTACCGAAAAGGAGTTTGAAAGTCGGCTTTCCTCGTACCAGGCCCAACAGTCTCAAGCGGAGGCCCGTCTCTTAGCAATAATGAATCATGAAGCCGAGGCCCAGCTGAAAAATGATGAACTGGAAAATCTATTAAATCGTCCGCCGGCTTGAAGAATTGTATATTTTTCTTTTTATTCTTCTTTTGTTTATACTCCTGAATAAGAGTATTTTTTTATTCTTTCATAAATTGTGCTTTGTATTCATTTTGATTCATGAATAAAAGACATATTTTGCTTCATGGTGGTGTGTCCCTTTTAGTAAATGCATTTTGTGGATAATCTATTTTGATCTCCTTATAGGAAAGCGATGGCTTAGGAGTCAGGTTCAGATCTGCCTCCTAAGGCTTTCCAACTTTATGAGCCGTGAGGGTCTCATAAAGGTATTTCTCCTTACGAGTCGTGAGGATCTCGTAAGTGTAATTTCTCCTTAAGAATCGTGAGGATTCCTAAGTGTATTTTCTCTTGAGAGTTGTAAGAATCTCACAAGAGAGCTTTTCTTGCTTGCGAGTCGAGAGGACTCGTAAGTGAGTGTGGTCTGTAGAAAATCTACCTTGACCTCTCTGCGAGGCAACGATGGCTTGGGAGACAGGGTTAGGATCTGCCACCTAAGACTTTTCAACTTTATAAGCCGTGAGGGTCTTATAAAGGTATTTCTCCTTACGAGTCGTGAGGATCTCGTAAGTGTAATTTTCTCCTTAGGAATCGTGAGAATTCCTAAGTGTGTTTCCTCTTGAGAGTCGTAAGGATCTCAGAAGAGAACTTTCTTCCTTACAAGTCGAGAGGACCCGTAAGTGATTGATGAATTGACTTGCTCCCGAATCAAAAAATTGCTTTCACGGGGAAGTCGAGAGTTGACTTTATCCGCATTTCACGGAGTCAGGGGTTGACTTTATCCGCATTTCACGGAGTCGGAGATTGTCCTTATCCGCATTTCATTATCCGTATTTCACGAAGTCAGGGGTTGACCTTATCCGCATTTCACGGAGTCAGGGGTTGACCTTATCCGCATTTCACAGAGTCAGAGATTGACCTTATCTGCATTTCACGGAGTCAGGGGTTGACGCTATCCGCATTTCACGCAGTCAGGGGTTGACGTTATCCGCGTTTCACGGAGTTAGAGCTTGACCTTATCCGCATTTCACGGAGTCAGGGGTTGACTTTATCCGCATTTCACGGAGTCAGGGGTTGCTCTGGACGTTTCTCACGGGTTCGGGATTGACATTAGCCGTGTTCTACGAGACCAGAGGTGCTCTGGACAGTTTACCCCAATCAGAGCAAAGCTCTGTTCAAATTCCAAGGCAGGAAACGAAGCAACGCTTCTGTTTCCCCCAATCAGAGCAAGGCTCTGTTTTGAAAATTAAAATGAAAATTAAAAAATTAAAGAAGCAACGCTTCAGCTGACTTGCGCTCTGCACTGCGCGCCACGTGCTAGCGCGGTCGCGCTGCGCTCTGCGCTACGCGCCACGTGGCAGCGCAGTTGCCCTAGCGCGGTCGCGCTGCGCTGCGCTGTGCGCTGTGTGACACGTGTCAAGCGCTGGGGCGTTTGCGCCAAACAGAATTAAAATTCTAATAAGATCCTTCTGTTCTTGTTAAAACAAGAAGATTGTCTTCTGTAAAACAGAAGCCCTTGGATCAAAGATCCAACACTGGAGAAAATTTCCCAAATCACTCAGAGAATGATCTCTTTAACAAACTTAACAAATCTATGGGCACTATATAAAGACCCCTAGACCCCAACTCAAAAGGATCATCATCAACACAGAGAGAACTCCTTTAAAGAAAATTTTGAGAAGATCTCAAAGAAAGGAAAGGTAAAGACCTTGAATAAAAGAAGAATTTCTTCTAAAAAAGATTATTGATCCAAGAACAAGATCAAAGATCTTCAATAAATATATAATGAAAATAAAGGCATTGCCTTTTGATGAACCACTGGTTCTTTGAAAACAAGAAAATTTGTTTTCTTTGTTCTAAAATTGATCAAAATAATAAAACAGTGCCCTGCACTTGCAAAGTCTACACTGTTGCGCTCTCGGGTTGGCGCAAGCCACCAGAGAGCGCTATGTGTCAGCCCCATAATGATCTGCGCTATGCGCTTCTAAAAACATAGCACTGCTCTCATGAATTGGTGCAACTCACCAGAGCGCGCCACGTGTCAGCAGCGCAACAGTGCAGCGTACTGCGCTTGCGCTCTCCTGAGCGTGACACGTGTCACCTCCCCATGGACTTGCGCCTTGCGCTCCTCAATTGGCGCAAAGCGCCTGACAAGCCACGTGGCACTCTGTCAGACTCATTAATGCAGCGCATTATTAAAGGGCAGAGCCCAATTAAAAGGCCTAATGGACCAAAACAAATGCTTTGCATTATAAAAAAGCGGGACAGAACCCAAATCAAAAAGGCCTAACAGGCCAGAATAAAATGCAGTGCATTATTAACAGGGGCAGAGCCCTAATAAAGGCCTACTAGGCTAAATATAAATAAAAATGTTGAACATCTTCAACTGGACTTAGCCCAATCATGGCCGTAAGTCCTTAAATTAAATTGACTGAGCACGGCTGCTCTTTTAAATCAATTTACACTTGGTTCAAAGGTACATCTCTGAACTCCTCTGACACCTGTCGTTGTAATCCTTCAACGTCGTCAGAGAGGTGACGGGTCCCGACAGCCATAAATGCAATGGACCCCCATGTCCCTAAACTGGAACATGGACCACCATGTCCCTAAACTGGCAATGGACCCCCATGTCCCTAAACTGGAACATGGACCACTATGTCCCTAAACTGGCGATGGACCACTACGTCCCTAAACTGGAACAATAAAGCCCTCAAATGCTCTTTTGTTGGATCTAAACGGTCCCGTTTAAGTTGATCTTAGCCTCAAATATGGCTAACGTATCCTTAAACATTCAAACAGACTTTAGTCCCAAATTGGACTATAAGACCCCCAATCAACTTTGGTCCAAGGGTACATCTCTGAACTCCTCTGACACCTATCGTTGTAATTCTTCAACGACGTCAGAGAGGCGACGGGTCCCGATGGCCATGCATACTATGGACCACTACGTCCCTAAACTGGAACAATAGAGCCCCAAATGCTCTTTCCATTAAGTCGATCTTAGTCTCAAATCAGACTAGCGTATCCTTAACGAACGTTTAAGTTGATCTTAGCCTCAATATGGCTAACGTATCCTTAAACTAAAATACCAAACCCAAATCTAAGTAAATACGGATTTGGACTAATCCACGTCCTACGGGCGACGGCATACCTTAGTCTCCGTATACAATCCACGGGCATCCACAAACAAAACAAACACACACGACACGAAGTAAAATTCTGGAGAAGGAGAAAGTGGCTACCGCGATGCGGTAGTGTAATTAACTGCAGGGGCTTGCGCCTGCAGGGAAGAGCGTCTCCACAATCAAAAACCCCTCAAGCGAGGGGGAATCTGACGAAGACTGCTACATCGGCCGCATCCGTCTACACCTCCGATACACGGCGTCATAAATCAACTAGGCATCTTTGGAGAGGTAGAAGGATAAAACCAAATAGCATCTGCCCCCAGATTCAGGCAAGACGTCAGCCCGTCTTCCCGGTTTCCGGCGGTAAACAGATTCTGGCACGCTCGGTGGGACCTTTTCCTCTTTCCACTCCACATTTCGTGTGTCGTGTTCGCGAACGAATCGCGGTTTACTGTGGTTGCCTGTGGATTCGAGGTACTAAGATTTGTTGTCTTGCTCCGTGCAGAAAACAGAAGATCAATGGCTTCAAACTTCACTACCTGCAACTGCAACTTTCGCTCCGTCCCTGCTAGAGGAGTGACTTATGGGCCCCGAGCGGCCTCCCTTTTCAAGATACCAGTGGAGCAGGTAACTCAAGCCACCACTGGACTATTCTTCGGGACCATGCTCCCACCAATGAGCTTCAATGCCCTAATGACGTTGCAAGAAGCCCCAAAGAAGTCGGTCTTTGATCGACTAACCACTGCCGCGGCCCCTCTCAATGGGTCGCCCAATTCCACTACCTCAGTTTTCAACAGACTGGGCCAGAATGTCTACAAGCCTGCAATACCAGAAGATGTTATCCCAAAGCGGATAGCTATCCCTACTCCAGTTTCAGGCGAGATCACCAAGGTTGCTTCCCCTACTCGGAAGTCTGCTTTTGACAGGTTGGCCGTCCCCATTCAACGGACGTCGGTCTTTAAAAGGCTGATACCAGCAGATTCTGACCAACACAGGGGGCATGAGGAGGTCACCCCCGCGGCTCAATCAATTCCACCCGCACGACGCACTCGACGTCGCCACTGGCATCGAGTAAGGAAGGCTGGGGGCAACTCCCCCTCTGGATTTACGCCACCAGCTCCGATGGTGGGGATCGAGGCTGCTGTTCCAACCGGGAACAGCTTTGAATTGCTGAACACGGTGCGCAGAAACTCTCCTACTGCGGTGTTGAAGAGAACTCCTTCACCTGTAGAGAATGCTCCAGAGAGGAAGCTAGAGCAGCCCCTTCAACATTTGTCCTCTAAAATCTACAAAGTCTGGCGACAGGTCCAGGAGTCGGTGATTGATGAAAACTATCTCTGCCGACAGAAAAAGATGAAGGTGTGGCAGGAGAAGAGTTACTCCGTCAAGCCACAAAAAGCAACAGCTACTTGGGTGCCCGCTGCAACGGCCCCCTCATCTCCAATCCCTAAAAGGAAAAGGAGACTGTAAAGAACCCCTGTGAACATGGCGAAGCGTAAAAGCGCTGAACACAAACACCCCAGGTCTGGGGGCATGGTGGTGCACACTGTTTATATGGCTTCCGGAAAGGAGGAAATCCGCGCTTCGACGGGTCACCGACCGCTCACCCGATCCGTGACAAAAGCCCAGGAGCAGCAACAGAAGCTTCAGGAAATGATGACTGCGATGGCTGCACTAACCAAACCGAAAGAAAGTTCGGAAGTATCATCAGAGCAGCGTCATAAACAAGAAACTGACGCTGACTATCTACGCAGAGTCCTCGAAAAGAAGGACAAAGAGGCTGCAGAGCAAGCGGCCAATATAAAGCAGATGGCTCTCCTATTTCAAGACATGGTCGGGATGATGATCCAGCCAGATCCCCCAGCTGAAGATCCTCCGGTTATCCTTGAAGATGACAGAGGAGAAACGTTAAATCCACCGCCGGTTCTTTCAGCAGTCAAAGATGAAATCATTTCCAAGGCCGCACTGGATGACTATATAGCTCAGCAAATACGAGCTCATCAGGCAAGTGAAGCGGCTGGGCAAACTTTTAGAACTGGACGACCCTATCCGGGCTGGTATGACCAAATCAGTTACCCGCCGGGATATACGATCTCTAAGTTCCACGTATATAAAGGGACAGGGAATCCGCATCAGCATGTCGCTCAATTCAGGGCCTTATGCGGCAATACTGGAGGCGATGACAAATTGTTGCTTCGCCAATTCGTCGGCAGCTTAGCAGAAACAACCTTTGAATGGTATTCGGAGCTACCTAACGACTCTATCAAAACATTTGCGGAGATGGAGCTACTATTTACACAAAGATTCGCGAGTGCTAGTGAACGCACCCCGGTAACAGCACTGATAAATGCCAGGATAAGGCCCGGCGAAACATGGGTCCAATACGCAACACGATGGCGGAACCTATGGTCAAAATGCGAACAACGCATAGAAGAGGCACCTGCGGTAGGCATGTTCGTAGGCACTCTTGATCCGCAAGCGACCATCTCGCAATTCATGATGTTCTTCAGGCCGACCACCTTCCAGGCCTTGATCGACAAATTAGCCCAAATGGACCAGATGGGCCATGGACCGTCTCCTCCAAAACCAGACTCTCGAAATGAGAAAGGAAGAGGGAAAGCGACTGTCATTGCCAATGCTCAACAACAGCCGAGCAACTCAAAGCCGGTCGTTCGCCAAAATAATGCGCATCCACGCCCATCCCTCGAGGAGAGACTAGGACGTCCTTACTCGTTTCCTCAAAATAAAACGAGAAGACTGTTCGAGCTGGCAGTGCGCAATAGACTCATCAATCCGCCTAGTCCAAAACGTCTGTCCCAGCCAGGCGATCTCAATAATCCCAATTATTGCCCTTACCATCAAACGGTAAGTCACCCGATCGAGGATTGTTTCGTCATTAAGGGATGGATCAAGGATCAGTACCTACAAGGCAAGTTCGCGCTGTCTGAAAACTGGAAGGTAAACCCACCACACCCACACACTCCAAAGAAGACGGACACGATGGGGGCAACTTGTTCTTTTGTCGAGGACGAAAATGATGGAGAAGACTCATCAGACGAATCCGAAAACTACGTAGCGACTTGTCATGTGATCTCTCACTCATTGGTGGATGATAAAGAGGCTCCTTGCGCCGAGAAACCGAGGGCGAACCCTAAACCAGAAACTCTGCGGCCGTCAGACGAGTTGATCGATGCCTTCTTGAATGAGATTCGTCTGAAAGTTAAAGCCAATCAAGAGCATGAGATGAC
Source organism: Agapanthus africanus (assembly GCA_030015575.1). NCBI lineage: Eukaryota > Viridiplantae > Streptophyta > Magnoliopsida > Asparagales > Amaryllidaceae > Agapanthus > Agapanthus africanus. Next base: position 104,063,073 of record CM057348.1, on the reverse strand, counting down.
CATACTGGAAGGAGCCAAACACCGACTACTAGACCAAAGAGTCGAGGCACTTCCATCAAATCGAAAGTCATCCGCTGCAGATAAAAACAAATTTAAGACGAGGAAAAGGTTCGCCAAAGCCCTATCAGTGGGAATGAAGCTACCGCCCTCTGAAGAAAATACTATCGGTGGAGTAGAGATGCATCCTAACTTCTGCTTATATTATCAGAAGATCATACATCCTACCGAAGATTGTGACTCCTTTAAGTGTTGGTGGCAAGGATATGTCGCTCAAAAGAAACACTTCAACAGGACAAAGTGTGAAGTTCGTAGACATCGGAAAAATGCGATAGATGAGCGCAAAAGAGCCGCCGATGACTGTCATATAGCCGACTCCAAGGGATCACAAATTATCACCTTTGGGAGCGACTCTGACGAAGAAGTTGCCCTCAACCCTCTCCTCAAGGAATCCATTTCAAAAATGAAAGAATTGAGGAGTTGCGAGAACATTCAGCCGTGCAATCGCCCGCTAGTCGGAAAAAATCTCGGCCCCGCAAACAAAGGATCGAGCAAAAAGGATAAAGGAAAGGGGAAAATGACCTTCGTCGCCAACACTCAACAACAGTCGAGTGGCCTTAGACCGGTTGTTCGTCAAAACAATATGCGTCCACGCGTATCCCTCGAGGAGAGGCTAAGACGTCCTTACTCATTTCCCCAGGATGAAATAAGGAGGCTGTTCGAAGTGGCAGTGCATAACAGGCTTATCACTCTACCGGAGCCGAAACACCAACTACAACTGGATGATGTCAACAGTTCTAATTATTGCCCTTACCACCAAGTATTGGGCCATCCGATCGAAAACTGTTACGTCTTCAAAAACTGGCTCGAAGACCAATACCAACAGGGCAAGTTCGTCATCTCCGAAAACCGAAAGGCGAGCCCGCCACAACCGCACGCTCCGAGAAAGATGGATACGCCGGGGGCATCATGCTCAGTCATAGAGAAAGCCCCATAGACCGAAAAGTCAGTAAACTAGAGCTTCGCCTCAAATACGGCGATGACGGACCGAAACGTCCTTAAACTAATGACAGACCGCAATGTCCTAAAACTTGCAAACGACCGAAACGTCTTTAAACTACTACTGCAGCATCCTCAGGCGGACGAGATATATAAAAAAAAGAATAAAGAATAAAATTAAAAAAATAAAAAAAATTAGAAAAACGGTATGTCCATAAGCAAAATGGGCACGGATGAAAACCCGAAAGGGCTCCGTGAGTAAAAACAGCAGGGCTACTGGCGAGTGTTTGTGAAAACCTGAAAGGGTGCAACCTCGTTAGGAAAAAATAAAAAGAATAAAAAAAGAGGAAAAACGGTATGTCCATAAGCAAAATGGGCACGGATGAAAACCCGAAAGGGCTCCGTGAGTAAAAACAACAGGACTGTCGGCGAGTGTTTGTGAAAACCCGAAAGGACGCAGCCTCGTTAAAGGACACTTACAGGGTCCTCTCGACCTTGTAAGGAGAAATCGCCCGCGTGAGATCCTTACGACTCACAAGGGAGCAACATACTTAGGGATCCTCACGATCCCCAAGGAGAAATTACACTTGCGATATCCTCACGACTCGTAAGGAGAACTCTCTTATGGGACCCTCACGGCTTATAAGATTTAAAAGTCTTAAGTTACAGAGACCTGAACCTGTTCTTAAGCAACTCCCACAACCTTCGATATTGCCCTACAAGTGGCTCAATACTGACCCTTGTATACAATCCACGGGAGCGAATAAACATTTCCCTAACCAAGTCCCACCTGTGGCTAGGGATATGTCCATATGGTGAACAACCCTTATAAGTCCTCTCGATTGATAAGGAGAAAACCCTTTTGTAAGATCCTTACGACTTACAGGGGAACATATACATAGGAATCCTCACGATCCCTAAGGAGAAAACACACCTACGAGATTCTCACGACTTGTAGGGAGAAATACCTTTGTGAGACCCTTACGGCTCATGAAGTCAAAAGCCTTAGTCGACGGGATCCTAATCCTGTTCGCTAACCCACCTTTGTTCGACATCGACAGAGGCAAATGATGATTCGCTCCTGGCAATATCCCAGTTGTAGCGATGCTGATGCCTAAACCGGTATCAAATTCCGAGTCCTTTCATGGCAAATGATGATTCGCTCCTGGTAATATCCCAGTTGTAGCAATGCTGATGCCTAAACCGCTATCAAATTCCAAGTCCTTTCATGGCAAATGATGATTCGCTCTTGGCAATATTCCAGTTGTAGCGATGCTGATGCTAAGATTGGCATCAGATTCCAAGTTCCACACCCGCGATAGAAAAATCAGCGAGCCATACATGCATACGAAATAGCCGAAATGATGGGGTAACTTGCAAATAAAAATCAGCAAGTAAAAAAATGTGTATGCATGCAAAATAGCAGAAATGATTGGGCAACCCGCAATAAAAAGCAGCGAGTAAAAAGAAAAATAGCCGAAATGATTGGGCAACCCGCAATAAAAAGCAACGAGTAAAAAGAAAAATAGCCGAAATGATTGGGCGCCGCAAAAAATAGCCAAAATGATTGGGCAATCACGACTTTCACGATATAAAAGCTGAAATGATAGAGCATCGCGGAAATAAAATAATCATAAAAAAAAATGAAAAATGAATGAATGAAACTTTTGCCCTGCATGCGATAGCACAGCAATCCCTGTATACAATCCAAGGGCACAAACAAAGAAGGAAGCACCCTTTCCTCCCAACGCTCCATCAGAAAACGGAACCAAATCTTAACGGCAATATCTACGGCCTAAGAATCAACAAAAGCGTTCCTTCGCAGTCCATCAAGATGCAGATACAACGCCGACGAAAGACCCCATGGTCAAACAAGCGGAGTAACGGCAAAATCCCAGCTCCATCGCGACGTTCGTCTCGATATAGCAGACGAGATGTCACCCCAGCGTTCTTCCTCCAGCAGGGTTCGGACGTGACAAAAGCAAACGAAGCGAAGGCCAAATTCCTAGCTTCAAGGTCTTAACGGCGAGTCATATAAAGCCTGAAAGACAACTGGAGATCGTCTCACACCAGTGCGGAATGATCACCACTTCGACGTTCGTTTCGACACAGCAGACGCAACATCATCAAACAAATGGAGCCACGGCAAAATCCCTAGTTCCAAACCTCGACGGTTCACCAGCAACCTAGAGACAACTGCGACGTTCGTCTCGATACAGCAAACGAAATGTCACCCCAGCGTTCTTCCTCCAGCAGGGTTCAGACGCGACAATCAAACAAATGGAGCCACGGCAAAATACCTAGTTCCAAACCTCGACGGTTCACCAGCAACCTAGAGACAACCGCGACGTTCGTCTCGATACAGCAGACGAGATGTCACCCCAGCGTTCTCCCTCCAGCAGGGTTCAGACGCGACAATCAAATAAACGGAGCCACGGCAAAATCCCTAGTTCTCACCGCGACATTCTTCTCGATACAGCAGACGCGATGCCAGCAAACGAAGCAAAGGCCAAATTCCTAGCTTCAGGGTCTTGACGGCAACTCACATAAAACCTGAAAGACTATCGAAGATCATCTCACACCAGCGCGGAGTGGTTATGACTCATCGGGGCTCTCCAAAATGAGCCTAACCTCAAGTAAAAAGCGGCATGTCAAATTCCTAACGCTTTCTCTTCCGACGGTCAAACTGCCAAGGAGGATTGCTTGAAGACGTCTTGTCCAGCCCCCGAAGGGATAAGAGACACGGCAGTCGCAGGGCTACTCGAACAGCACGATTGCCTATCGAGGAATATATCAGCTGATGGGACGGTACGACAGCCAAAACCCTAAGTACCACAGACCCTAACGGACTTCTGTCGTAAAGAGCAGAGGTTAACTGTGACGTTAGGATATTCTTGTGAGAAATACTCGATTCGTCTCGACTTGTGAAGAAATTGATGTCTTTACGAGAACTTCTCGATGCGGCTCGACTCGTAAGATAAAGCCTTAGGCGGTAAGGATTAAAAAACTTGTTCCCTAAGCACTGGGACCCTGCAAGTTGGCCCAAAACGGTCTCTTGCATACTATCCACGGGTCTCACTCTCCAAACTCGAATCTCGACAAGGAGGGAAACAACCGCTTACGGGTCCTCTCGACTCGTAAGAGGGAAATTCTCTTATAAGATCCTTACGACTTATAAGAGAAAATGCACTTAGAAATCCTCACGATTCCTAAGGAGAAAATACACCTATGATATCCTCTCGATCCGTAAGGAGAAAAGTCTTTATGAAACCCTCACGGCTCATAAAGTTGAAAAGACTTAGGCTGCAGATCTGAACCTGCGGCCTAAGCTATCGCTGCCTTTTGAAGAAGCCAATACAGGATGCTTGCTCTATCACCTGTCAACCATGTTTACTAAAGCAGTATACTGATATTAAAAGAAAGAGGGAAGCGACAGAAAGGACATTCGATTTGCGTTTGATCAAGCGTTCGAGACACATCCATTCATGCGTGTGCAAAAGACTCAGAATGAGAAATAGGACAAGCTGAAATAAAAATTTTCCATTCATATTTCAAAGGGCTTTTACAATCATAAAGAAATAAATAACAACATTATTAAAATGTTTATAACGATATAACCTCGGACCCAGGACATGGATTAAGGAACTCGAAAGTAACCTTATCTAAGATTTTCCAAGCCTGGCGAACCATCCTAGTGTGCTTTCTTTCGCGAGCACAAGCGTCGGGGTCCCCACGGATGTCCTCCTCCCTCCAATAAGCAGCGAGTATGGCGGACTGTTGGAAGGCCTGGTGCAAGAGATCGACAAGATTGTCTCGCCGTCTCTTCGAGATTAAGTTCATCAGGTACACCGAGTGCACCTTATCCTCGGCGGCATCCAACGCCCTAAGCGGCACACCGGAACAGAATAGAGGAAGCTCTTCCCAGATGGCTCCCACGATAAGCTTCAGGAGGGAGGAACGTCGGGGAAGTAGTTGACCGTTATATGCGTCGAAGCGGCTCATGATTTCAGCACACTTCGCGTTTGTGAACTCTCGATTTTGAGAACGGCCAAGTCGGCGGATGTCCCCGTAAGAGATGATCTCGTCAAGATCGTACATGTGGGCGTCCATTGTTTCTGTGAAAGAAAATCAACAAAATTATCAGAAAGACTGATTAAGCAAAACGATATAATGCACCGAGAAATAAAATGCCATCTTTAAACTCCAAGATCAATGAAAAACTCCTAATAGTTCTTTTGTATGATTTGGAAGGAGCAAAGCTCCATTAATGAAATGAGAAAATACAAAGAAAATCTTTCAGAGAGCAGAGCTCTATTAATGGAACTCTAATAGGGTCCCCTTTAGTTCTCTTTAGACCCCCCTTAGAGCAAAGCTCTGCTAAGTGAAACCCTAAATGGGTTTCTTTAGATTAGGGATCTATTAAGAGCAAGGCTCTGTCAATGAAAATTAATTTAATTTAATTTAAATTTAAATTTTTACCTAAAAAGTGTTTTCTAAAGAAATTCTAACTCTTGGAGTTCTTGAAGGCAAGAGCAAGGCTCTGAAGTTTCGAAAGTAAAAATCTTAAAAGATGATGGTCATCTGTTGAGAACCAAAGGTCTTATTTATGGCATCAAATGCCCTTTCAACTTCCAAGAGTTGCCACGACGGTTGGAATTCTGCCACCGCTGCGCTCGTGTTTGAGGGCCACGTAAGCGCAACGGTGGGGGGGTATTTGTTTACCCCAATCAGAGCAAAGCTCTGTTCAAATTTTAAGGCAGGAAACGAAGCAACGCTTCTGTTTCCCCCAATCAGAGCAAGGCTCTGTTTTGAAAATTAAAATGAAAATTAAAAAATTAAAGAAGCAACACTTCAGCTGACTTGCGCTCTGCACTGCGCGCCACGCGGCAGCGCGGTTGCGGCAGCGCGGTTGCGGGTGCGCTAGCGCAGTTGCGCTGCGCTGTGTGCTGAGCGACACGTGTCAGCGCAGTTGCGCTACGCTGTGCGCTGCGTGACACATGTCAAGCGCTGGGGCGTTTGCGCCAAACAAAATTAAAATTCTAATAAGATCCTTCTGTTCTTGTTAAAACAAGAAGATTGTCTTCTGTAAAACAGAAGCCCTTGGATCAAAAATCCAACGGTGGGGAAAATTCCCCAAATCACTCAGAGAATGATCTCTTTAACAAATTTAACAAATCTATGGGCACTATATAAAGACCCCTAGACCCCAACTCAAAAGGATCATCATCAACACAGAGAGAACTCCTTTAAAGAAAATTTTGAGAAGAGCTCAAAGAAAGGAAAGGTAAAGACCTTGAATAAAAGAAGAATTTCTTCTAAAAAAGATCATTGATCTAAGAACAAGATCAAAGATCTTCAATAAAAAAATAATGAAAATAAAGGCATTGCCTTTTGATGAACCACTGGTTCTTTGAAAACAAGAAAATTTGTTTTCTTTGATCTAAAATTGATCAAAATAATAAAACAGTGCCCTGCACTTGCAAAGTCTACACTGTTGCGCTCTCGGGTTGGCGCAAGCCACCAGAGAGCGCCACGTGTCAGCCCCATAATGATCTGCGCTATGCGCTTCTAAAAACATAGCACTGCTTTCATGAATTGGTGCAACTCACCAGAGTGCGCCACATGTCAGCAGCGCAACAGTGCAGTGCACTGCGCTTGCGCCCTCCTGAGCGTGACACGTGTCACCTCCCCATGGACTTGCGCCTTGCGCTCCTCAATTGGCGCAAAGCGCCTGACAAGCCACGTGGCACTCTGTCAGACTCATTAATGCAGCGCATTATTGAAGGGCAGAGCCCAATTAAAAGGCCCAATGGACCAAAACAAATGCTCTGCATTATAAAAAACCGGGACAGAGCCCAAATCAAAAAGGCCTAACAGGCCAGAATAAAATGCAGTGCATTATTAACAGGGGCAGAGCCCTAATAAAGGCCTACTAGGCTAAATATAAATAAAAATGTTGAACATCTTCAACTGGACTTAGCCCAATCATGGCCGTAAGTCCTCAAATTAAATTGACTGAGCACGGCTGCTCTTTTAAATCAATTTAAACTTGGTTCAACGGTACATCTCTGAACTCCTCTGACACCTGTCGTTGTAATCCTTCAACGTCGTCAGAGAGGTGACGGGTCCCGACAGCCATAAATGCAATGGACCCCCATGTCCCTAAACTGGAACATGGACCACCATGTCCCTAAACTGGCAATGGACCCCCATGTCCCTAAATTGGAACATGGACCACTATGTCCCTAAACTGGCGATGGACCACTACGTCCCTAAACTGGAACAATAGAGCCCTCAAATGCACTTTTGTCGGATCTAAACGGTCCCGTTTAAGTTGATCTTAGCCTCAAATATGGCTAACGTATTCTTAAACATTCAAACAGACTTTAGCCCCAAATTGGACTATAAGACCCCCAATCAACTTTGGTCCAAGGGTATATCTCTGAACTCCTTTGACACCTATCGTTGTAATCCTTCAACGACGTCAGAGAGGCGACGGGTCCCGATGGCCATGTATACTATGGACCACTACGTCCCTAAACTGGAACAATAGAGCCCCAAATGCTCTTTCCGTTAAGTCGATCTTAGTCTCAAATCAGACTAACGTATCCTTAATGAACATTTAAGTTGATCTTAGCCTCAATATGGCTAACGTGTCCTTAAACTAAAACACCAAACCCAAATCTACGTAAATACGGATTTGGACTAATCCACGTCCTACGGGCGACGGCATACCTTAGTCTCCGTATACAATCCACGGGCATCCACAAACAAAACAAACACACCCGACACGAAATGAAATTCTGGAGAAGGAGAAAGTGGCTACCGCGATGCAGTAGTGTAATTTACTGCAGGGGCTTGCGCCTGCAGGGAAGAGCGTCTCCACAATCAAAAATCCCTCAAGCGAGGGGGAATCTGACGAAGTCTGCTACATCGGCCGCATCCGTCTAAACCTCCGATACACGGTGCCATAAATCAACTTGGCATCTTCGGAGAGGTAGACGAATAAAACCAAATAGCATCTGCCCCTAGATTCAGGCAAGACGTCAGCCCGTCTTCCCGGTTTCCGGCGGTAAACATGGACGTTTCCCACGGGGTCAGGATTGACATTAGCCGTGTTCTACGGGACAAGGAGGTGCTCTGGGCGTTTCCTACGGGGTCAGGATTGACATTAGCCGTGTTCTACGGGACCAGGATTTGCTCTGGACGCTTCCCACGGGATCAGGATTGACATTAGCCGTGTTCTACGGGACCAGGAGGTGCTCTGGATATTTTCCACTGGGTCAGGATTGACATTAGCCGTGTTCTACGGGACTAGGATTTGCTCTGGACGCTTCCCACGGGGTCAGGATTGATATTACCTGTGTTTTACGGGACCAGGATTTGCTCTGGACGCTTCCCACAGGGTCAGGATTGACATTAGCCGTGTTCCACGGGACCAGGAGGGGTTGGCTCTCGGTTGTCTGTGCACCGCCGAGTCATAGAACTGGGAATTTTTCCACGGCTCCTATTTGCTGATGTTGCGTCTGTTGTAATGAGACGAATGTTGAGATGATCTCCAGGCTGTCTGTGAACCATCGAGATTTGGCTTCTTTTTCTGATGGAGCCTGGTGGGAAGGTATGGTTTCCTCTTTGTTTGTGCCCCTGGATTGTATACAGGGATCGATGTGATCTCACCTGTAGGGCAAAAAGTTTCATTTTATATATTTTTCTTTCCGCGATTCTCTATCATTTCAGCTTTAATATCGCAAAAGTCGCGATTGCCTAATCATTTCGGCTATTTGTTTTATTTACTCGCTGTTTTTTATTGCGAGTTGCCCAACCATTTCGGCTATTTTGTATGCATATATTTTACTTGCTGATTTTGTTGCAAGTTGCCCCATCATTTCGGCTATTTCATATGCATTTATGGCTCGTTGTGAGTTTAGGATTTGATACCGATTTAGGCATTAGTATCGCTATAACTGGGATATTGCCAGGAGCGAATCAACATTTGCCTCTGTCGATGTCGAACAAAGATGGCTTAGCGAACAGGGTTATGATCCTGTCGACTAAGGCTTTTAACTTCATGAGCCGTAAGGGTCTCATAAAGGTATTTCTCCCTACGAGTCGTGAGGATCTCGTAGGTGCGTTTTCTCTTTAGGGATCGTGAGGATTCCTAAGTGTATGGTCTCTTATGAGTCGTAAGGATCTTACAAGAATGTTTTCTCCTTATAAGTCGAGAGGGTTTACAAAGGTCGTTCACCGTATGAGCATATCCCCAGTCTCTGATGGGACTTTGTTAGGAAAATTTTTATTCATACCCGTGGATTGTATACAAGGGTCAATACTGAACCACTTGTAGGGCAGCATTGGAGGTTGTGATGGCTTAAGAACAGGTTCAGATCCCTGTAACTTAAGGCTTTTGAACCTTATGAGCCGTGAGGGTCTCATAAGAGGGTTCTCCTTACGAGTCGTGAGGATCTCGCAAGTGTAATTTCTCCTTAGGAATCGTGGGGATCCCTAAGTGTGTTGCTCCCTTGTGAGTCGTAAGGATCTTATGCAGGTGGTTTCTCCTCACAAGGTCGAGAGGACCTTGCAAGTGTCTTTTAACGAGATTGCGCCCTTTCGGGTTTTCACAAAACTCGCCGGTAGCCCTGCTGTTTTTACTCATGGAGCCCTTTCGGGTTTTCATCCGTGCCCATCTCACTTACGGACATACCGTTTCCTTTCTTCTTCTTTTTTTTACTATTTTTTTGTGTCAGCTTTGGGATGCTGCGGCCCGTAGTAGTTTATAGACGTCTCGGTCAATAGCCAGTTTTAGGACATAGTGGTCCATCGTTAGTTTAAGAACGTTTCGGTCCGTTGTTAGTTTTAGGACATTTCGGTCCGTCGTTAGTTTTAGGACATTTCGGTCCGTAGCCGGCTACTACTTATAACGAGCGGACATAGGCGTCGTCATCTATCGTTAACCTAGGCCGTGACTCGTCAGGCGTAGTAATTTTTCAGGAATCGACCGTTTATTGGCCTGAAAGGTCTTTCGCCATGCATGTCCATAAGTAGATATATGGGACTTCATAGTTCGGCTCGAATTTCCCCCGTTTGGCACGATTGGGGATCATAGGTCTTTTGAACACTAGCACGAGTTCGCCTTGGTGGAATGTTCTCGGCCTAGTCAATCTCTCGTATGAGCGCGTCATCTTTCCTTTTTAAGCCTCCAGGTTTTGTTGCGCCATGAGCCGAGTTTCGTCGAGGGCATCAAGCTCCTCAAGCCGAAGGTGAGCATTTTCTTCGTCTGTTATCTCGTAGTGAACCGCCATTTGTAGAGAGGGTAATGTTAGTTGTATGTATGCCCTAGAGGCCAGTATTGTACAGATGATATATATTATATTGGATGCTTGGACATATATAGAGAGGACTTTCTTGCTCGATATGATAGTATGCTATCTGGTTGCACTTTACTTTAATATGTATACTTGTCTTTTTATACTGTTTTATAGTTACATGTTGGTAAAGCCCTTAGGATGTGTACTTGACTACCTGAACTATGATGCGGATCATACTAGTGGGGACATGGTAGTCCATAAGTACATCCTTCAAGGTCCCTAGTCGTGGGTGTATCGAGACGGGGCATCGATATACCAGTGTAGACTAGCGTATACGCTTCTCGACCCATGAGATGGGCGATGGATGATCCCATATCCATTGGTGTTTAACATCAGAGATGGTATACGGGTGCTCAGTGGAGACTGGGTACACTGGACGGACTCGCCGAGAACTCCCAGATGGTATTATACCTCACGTCAGATGGCAGTTCTCTGGTGACACTTGTGCAGGTTAGTCTGTAGACCCGAGATCGTCATAGAGTCTTGTGTGATTCCCACTGTGCTTTGATTTCCACCTTACCACGTCCATGAGGGCGTGCAAAACCGTGGTTTTTGGGTACAGTCCCGAGTCACATGGAGGCAATGAGCGATAGGAGGGGTTTCGTCTTTCCCGGTATTGGGGGTTGATGTTGCGCTGTGCTCGATTGGCCGTAACAGGGAAGTCCCTGGCCAGGGCTGATTTAGAGATTTACTAGTAAGTGTTACCAGTAGTTTCTCGACCCGTTATGAGCCTCACATCGGCACGACTTATTTGTTATTGGGGTCTGACGTTTACCACCCCTAGACTTGATATGCGGCATATCAGACGAGGAGACCGGACTGTACGAGAAGTGTTACCGGTAGGCTTTTACAGGAGTTGGAGCGGGCTTACTTGTTGATCTTCTGATCTCTCAATACCCGGGTAGCCGTTACGTCCAGCTAGTACCGCTGACGGCTTGTGGGTGCTTGATGTGATCATCACCTACTGCCGGCATATTGACGAGTCTTTAGAGTCCTACATAGAGGTTTTACTGGCTCAGGCAAAACGAAATAGGGGCGCATATGTGATATGTGCGGGACCGAGAATAATGCGTGTATGTGATACCGTATTCTATTCTCGCGACTTTTTGTATCGGTCGGTTATATATGATATAGCCGGGTTATCGAATCAAGTGTTGATTCGATAAGTCGATACATTGAATGTTAGTCGGTTATATGTGATATGACCGGATTATTAAGTCAAGTGTTGATTTAATAATTTATTGTATAATTGTATATTTGATATACTAGTTTACATTAACTAACACACGTTCACTTAGGGTTTTTCTCACATGTACACATCTTTACTATATATATGATATATATTAAAATGTGTTATATTTTTGTATCATGGTTGATGATACATCATCCATGGGTGTATGAGACTTACACTATGCAAATTTTTAGTTTGGGTTTTTAATATTTAAAGTAATTACAAAATCAAGTGGAGGATTAGAAAATGCATGAAGCTTGTGGAAGCTTTGATTGGTGTGATTTAGCGTGCTTGCGCTTTCTAAAAGATAGATCAAAAATATTTGTAACCGCAATCAAGAACGGCGTCGCTTTGCAGCTAGCCGGTGAGTACGGGTCGGTCCACAGGGATGTTGTGAATTTCCGATTCGTTCTTACGAGTTAATTCCGAAGGGTGTTCGGAGGTGTTATTAAATCTAAAAACCTAATTAACCTAGGGCAATTATTTAAATCTAAATCTTGCTAGGGCTAGGTTTAGGGATGGTTTGGAAATGTAATTAAATCTCAACGCTTTCTATACCCGAATGAAGATCTGTGAGGAGTTATGGTAATTATCAATAAAGTGGATTAGATCCGTTCGGGAAGGTGATCCTTCCTCTAGGTTCTTGTCCTTCCTTTAGAGATCCTTACCCTAACCTCCATGGAAAACATCACACCCGGGCCTTTATACTACGGTATCACCGCTATCTCGAGGGATAGAGTGCCGTAGGGAGCGGTATGTGCATGTATGCATGGAGACCTATAGATTCTATGTGATGGGTAAGAAAGGGATGAAAGATCTCATCTCTCAAAATCCTTCCCCAAGCTAACTCTAAACAAGTTCCTAGGGCAAGAAATTTAAATCTACACTAAAGCAAGAAATTAAATTACTTACAGATGCATCCCTCCAATCATCCATGCAGGGTTGTCAGATCTGAATTTCTGAATGGAGAAGAAACACCGATGCTCTCCAAAAGATTTCTAAATTTTATTCATTAAAGGGAGGCATAAGAAATTACAATGAGTAGAGTTCTATTTATAGGAAATAGAAACCCTAGGTTACATCTTGAACCGCATGTCTACAATTACAAATATACCCTCAGGAAATCTTTTCAGCGTCGCACAAAACTCTTGGTAAAAAATTATTTTTCTCTGGGCCCGAGACGGCCGCGGATCCGCGGCTTCAGCATGGGTTGGGCCGCGGATCCGCGGCCCAATAGGAAGCTTAGCTACTGAAACTTTATGGGCTTCTTCTGGTAGTTTTGGGCTACTGTTTTATTTACTTCATTCTTCATAATAGCTTCTGGTTCTCTTACAGATTTCCCAGTGAATAATTATAGCTCAGTGGACTTTTAACCGTTCGCTTTGTGTCGACGTCTTGAACCTTGCTTTGTGAATTGATCTTTATGTAGGCTTGATCAAGATCTTTCTCTTTGTTGGTCAAAGTCCATTTTTTCATCGTCTTTACATCGTTTTCACTGTTTTCTGTCCAAGAACCTGTAACCTGTAACATGTAGCAGACATGCGTCAAAAGCACCTGTTTTCATTGTAAAATGCATAAGAATGGGGAATAGAAAATGCAATATTATGGTATGAACAAATACCCCCAAACTTATCTTTTGCTCGTCCTCGAGCAAACTTATTTTTTTATTCTCGATAAAAATCTAACCTAGCCGCACTTTCACAGGGAAACGCGATTGCACTGAGCTCGTGCAACAAGCCGTTAAACCTCTAGGTGTCCCTAGTAGGAGGAGTGTTGTCTCCTGAGGGTTTTCAGCGGATTACACCCACAAAATCCTATCAATTTGGCTTTTCGACTTTTGTTCTCCAATTAGGTTTTCTAACTAAGAATTCTATTATCGTCGACCCGCAAATTATCCACCCATATTCTTCACACTTCCTCATTATTTAACTTAAGATTATATATATCCTATAGACTTACTTAGTTTTCGGCATTTCCTAAGTTTTCCTTCTAGGGTTACATCTCCACTTAGGAATTTCTATCAACTCTACTAAAGATACAAGTTCTATTCTTCATTCCTTTCTCTTATCTAAACTCTAATCACATATCCCCACGTGTGTGTAAATACCACCCCTACACTTGGAAATTCAAATCAAGCAATCGTACTCCTGTCCATTGTCCAAAGCACTTGTGAATTTTCACTTTCGCATCCTTCATGCGACTGTTAATACTTCTTGAGGTACCAACAACCGATTACAAGATGCGTTAGCATTTTAAAGCGTACTTCCTAGTTTTGCAACACCCAAGGCTTTTAGCAGTGGCTCCCAAACCAGTTGGTCTAAGGCACTAGGTGATGAAGCACCCTCGCTAAATATTTTTCTATTTTTACAGCCTTAAGTAATCACAAAAACCAGTGTCCATTTTTTTCTTTATCCACTTTTTTCTTTTTCATTGTGCTAAGGACTTTAGACAAGAGTATTTCAAGGTCTCTTCTACTAATCCAAGTTTCAAGGTGCGTGTTTGTGCAATTTTGTAGGGTATACATTTTCAGAATCTAGATTTAAGCTAGGAACTATTTTTCAAACTTATACTCTAATAAAAGTTTTAATACTTTTCCTTCGTCTCGACTTAGCCCAAGAAGTGAACCCAAAATTTGCCTATTTCCAAATAAACTACAAGGCATATACTTTCTACCGTTAAACTCTAAGGAAGGTTATTTTTAGGGTTTTTAATTCACTAAGTCTAAGATCTAGTTGTTCCTAGCCAGTTGACCTATTTGTCAAACTCTAGTCAATTAGCCAAAATTGAATACAATAGTTTTTATAATTTTTGAAATTTTTCAAATTTTTATGGGTTTTCAAATAAGCATGCAAATGCAAAAATATGTACACATGAATGCGAAGGAAGAAGACATACCGAGCATACCCCAAACTTGAACTTGACAGTGTCCTCACTGTCATGCTAAACCAAGAGGGTCAAAATACCGGCACTCCCCTGTTTATTTATTTATAAATTTTTTTTTTATATTTTTAATGTTTTGAAATTTTTTTTTTATTTTTTATAAAAAGAAAAAAAAATGTACATATATACAAAGGTCCCCCCAAACTTAAGCTTGGCCTTACACAAGCCAAAGGTTAGCACCAACCATTCAAAAATTCTATCGTGGTAATGGTAGAGTTGGTGAAAGAATGGAGTTGAAAGAAAAGAAATGAGAAGCACACGAGACCGTGTGGAGAGAAAGGGATAATATGGTCTCGGTGGAGGAGAATGGCGGAGGGGAAGAAGAAATGGTAGGGGTTCTACTTCTTCGAGTGGATGTTGATTAATCACAAAATCCATATCATTTAAGAATGCGAGTTCGTCGGCGAAAATATCTTCGAAACTTTCCTCGAGGGTCCAATTGAAAATTATCGAATTCAAAATGTCGGATTGTGATTCATCAACATTCGATATCATTAAAGGAAGATTAGAAGAACCAAAGAAAGTGGGAATACGAATTTGAGGGTGTGGATGGAGCGTATAGATTAGCACAATTTGTAATGACCGATGTGTAAAAAGCGATTGTGCTAATCTATCAACCCGCGAAAAAATGAGATTAAATTCCTTAAGAGTCGTGAGCAAACATGGGTACGTCGAACTAGGTATTGGAGATGAAAGCGTAACGGTCTCTTGCACAGTCGAAACGATAGGAAGGACGGAAGGAAGTGAGTGAGGAAGGGTATCAGTTAAGGATTTAGGAGGGTGTATTGGAAAATTCGACACATCAAACGAAAATGGTTCAACCTCAATATTATCCTCAGTACTATCCTCATAATTCTCCTCAATATTTTCCTTAAAAATTTGCTTATCCATGCCAATATCATCAAAATCAAGACGCATATGAGATTCGGGAGAAACATTTAATAACTCGGGATGATGATTTGAACATAAAATTTCAATTAAATCGACAGGTTCATCATCCGAAATATTCCCGGCGTCTATATCCTCAATCAAGTGAAAGTCAATTTCTTTAGACACCTCCTCAAAAGCATGGATGTTTATCAATGTAGGTTCTAGAGTGGAAGTGTAAAGGTCGAAAGGAGTAGGTGCGGTTTCACTCGAAAGGGGTTCCTCACAATCTGGCAAATCAAACACTACAAAATCACACAACTCATTTTTATTTTCAACCGGTGAACTATTTAGGGCAATCGATGGAAAACTGGAGTTGTGGGCTTCAATTGGGTAAGGGTAGGTTTGATTTGAAAATCCTCTCTCATTCTCACTCTGTCCAACTGCCGCCTCATACATTGAAAAAATTGGAGCTAGCGGAAAACTAGCTACCGTGTCAGCAGGTTGCATAAGGGTGGCCACGGACGCTTCCACATTCCTAACCATTTTGTTTGTTGCTGCGATATACGCCTCCAACGCCTCTTCTAAACTAGACTTGGGTGGTAAGGGGGTTTCGGTAAAAGATTCGAATTTGTTTGGATATGTGAAACTCCCTAATGGCTGTGTAGAAGCAGTGTCTAGTGAAGGTGGAAAGGTCGGGTAGGACTGGTAGGAAGTGGGTGATTGGACTGGGGTAGGGTCAACATGTGGATAAAAAGGTGAATAGTCTTGTTGATCCCTAGAACTAGATGTGTGGAGAGGGATGAAAGATCGGCTACGAGATTGAGCAATATGCTCAGCAATGGACATCGGCCTAGGAGTGACAGAAGGACTTGAAGAAGTGGTGTCAACATATGTAGGTGGTGAAGGTTGACTAGGTTGACACAAAGTGGGTTGAAAAGTCAAACTATTTCTCCTAGACTCCTCTATGTGATCTTTCAAAGATTTTTTAGGCATGGAGGGATCGTCTTTAAATTGACCGAACAAATTGCCGAACGACGCAAAATTAGGTTCAGGATACCAAAGTTCGGCAAGTGATTTTTTATGTGGGGTACCCATGCTAGAAGAAGAAAGGTAAAAAGAAAGAAAGTTGGGTGGTGCAAGGATTTATTTGCGGCAAAAGTTGCAAGTCTTTTTATAAAAATTTTCCTCTCATTTTTATTTGTTTTGCAAAAATTTTCGATAAAGGGCTTAGACACAAATGC
The DNA here is from genome assembly GCA_030015575.1 of Agapanthus africanus. Lineage (NCBI taxonomy): Eukaryota > Viridiplantae > Streptophyta > Magnoliopsida > Asparagales > Amaryllidaceae > Agapanthus > Agapanthus africanus. Next base: position 104,046,430 of record CM057348.1, on the reverse strand, counting down.
AATCAACCAGAAATGCACAATCAGGCCTAGATCTAGGGTCACCTAGGTCAGCTAGACAGCTCCTAACTGTTCCAAAGGGCTAGAAATAGGACCTCAAACCGCCTCTTCACCGGCAAGTACGGCCAGGTAAGTGGGAAGGAACCACCACTACAGTGGGCCTAATTAATAACCACTAGCCTAGACACCGCAATGTCAGTTAGGATAAACGGTCGATGCCTATACTAGTCCTTTTCCTATTGAGCTCGATGTCCTTAGGTCTGAGTCTAATATTTTTTAATTAATTGTGATCAATGCACATGCTTTAGGTGTTTTCTGGGGTCCTGGAAAGGGTGATGAAATCCCCACCCAATCTTAGTTGGTCAAAAGCCCCTTAAAATCCGATTAAAGTTATGCAAAACAGTAAATCACTTGCAATCAAATCTTTTTTGTGTGAATTTCAAAGTTTGCAAGTTTTCTAATTAAAACTTTCCTTTTTTTTCTCCTGCTCTTTATTTGGAAAGATATTTTTAGCAAAAAAATTAAGGATATGCAAATCAGAAAAGATCACTTGCAATCAATTATTATTTTAAGCATAGCACAACGAATCCTGCATAAGATTTATTATTTGGAAAGGAATATTTTTAAAGCGCAAAGAAATCCTGCAGGCAAATTTACAGAAGATATATCAAGATTTGCAGAAGAGGAGAGAGAAAACTTACAGATTTTTTTTTTTTACCGCTCGTCTGCACCCTGTTTTTTTTTTTTTTTTTTTTTGGAACCTACCAGGCCGCGGCGGTTCCGCGGCCAGAAGGGATGTCCCGCGGCGGTTCCGCGGCCTGAAAGAGCCGCCGGAGGCTTTTTTTTTTTTTTTTTTGCAGCTGCACCAGATCGCGCGGTTGACTTGTTGACTCGGTCCTCTAAATTTTTTCTGTTCCTCTCTTGTTGCAATCTTCTGTTGATAGGATCGTCTATTTGCTGTTTCGCTTTCTGTAGATTTCCAGATCCGAATTTGTGCGTAGATCCTGCAAAATTCACACAAAGATACCCTTTCCAAAAATAACCGATGATATATTTTTATATATTTTTTTTTGTGATTTTTCAGATTTTTATGATTTTTTTTTTTAATTTTATGATTAACCCGAAATCGCGAAAAGGAAAATTCTACGCCATCCCCGGCAACGGCGCCATTTGATCGGTGTGATTTAGCGTGCTTGCGCTTTCTAAAAGATAGATCAAAAATATTTGTAACCGCAATCAAGAACGGCGTCGCTTTGCAGCTAGCCGGTGAGTACGGGTCGGTCCACAGGGATGTTGTGAATTTCCGATTCGTTCTTACGAGTTAATTCCGAAGGGTGTTCGGAGGTGTTATTAAATCTAAAAACCTAATTAACCTAGGGCAATTATTTAAATCTAAATCTTGCTAGGGCTAGGTTTAGGGATGGTTTGGAAATATAATTAAATCTCAACGCTTTCTATACCCGAATGAAGATCTGTGAGGAGTTATGGTAATTATCAATAAAGTGGATTAGATCCGTTCGGGAAGGTGATCCTTCCTCTAGGTTCTTGTCCTTCCTTTAGAGATCCTTACCCTAACCTCCATGGAAAACATCACACCCGGGCCTTTATACTACGGTATCACCTCTATCTCGAGGGATAGAGTGCCGTAGGGAGCGGTATGTGCATGTATGCATGGAGACCTATAGATTCTATGTGATGGGTAAAAAAGGGATGAAAGATCTCATCTCTCAAAATCCTTCCCCAAGCTAACTCTAAACAAGTTCCTAGGGCAAGAAATTTAAATCTACACTAAAGCAAGAAATTAAATTACTTACAGATGCATCCCTCCAATCATCCATGCAGGGTTGTCAGATCTGAATTTCTGAATGGAGAAGAAACACCGATGCTCTCCAAAAGATTTCTAAATTTTATTCATTAAAGGGAGGCATAAGAAATTACAATGAGTAGAGTTCTATTTATAGGAAATAGAAACCCTAGGTTACATCTTGAACCGCATGTCTACAATTACAAATATACCCTCAGGAAATCTTTTCAGCGTCGCACAAAACTCTTGGTAAAAAATTATTTTTCTCTGGGCCCGAGACGGCCGCGGATCCGCGGCTTCAGCATGGGTTGGGCCGCGGATCCGCGGCCCAATAGGAAGCTTAGCTACTGAAACTTTATAGGCTTCTTCTGGTAGTTTTGGGCTACTGTTTTATTTACTTCATTCTTCATAATAGCTTCTGGTTCTCTTACAGATTTCCCAGTGAATAATTGTAGCTCAGTGGACTTTTAACCGTTCGCTTTGTGTCGACGTCTTGAACCTTGCTTTGTGAATTGATCTTTATGTAGGCTTGATCAAGATCCTTCTCTTTGTTGGTCAAAGTCCATTTTTTCATCGTCTTTATATCGTTTTCACTGTTTTCTGTCCAAGAACCTGTAACCTGTAACATGTAGCAGACATGCGTCAAAAGCACCTGTTTTCATTGTAAAATGCATAAGAATGGGGAATAGAAAATGCAATATTATGGTAAGAACAAGCTTGTGGATACATTGACTAATTCAACTTGAGTTTGTTTTTACTATGGATTTTTATTAACCCAACCATAACAATTAGCCTAGGGTTAAGTTTCTACAAGAGTTAGTATATGATACCCACTCACCATGGTTAGCCTACTCACTTGATCATTATCCTCATCCTTTTCATTTCTTCTTCTTCTTCATTGCTAAAAAGAAAAGCTTGCTAGGGTTTGATCAAAAATTGAGATAGATTGTGAGAAACAAAATTCCAAAGAGAACCCACTTCCTATTTCTCCATCCTCTACTAGACTAGCACTTTAGTATAGGGTGTTTGCTTCACTAATTCTTAAATTAGTGAAGTAGTAGCTTGAGTCGGAATTCCCTCGACGTAGATCATCTTCAGCCTCGGAGACTTCAAGCAAGGTCGCAACTTTCGCCTCGTGAAGCTATGCAAGAGCCCGGGAGAACCTTGATCGCAGTGAAGGGACTTCAACCAGGAGCTATATAAGTGAAGGACCGATCTACAATGGTTGTATATCATGATCCCTTAGAAGTAAAGTTGTTTACTTACTATTCGTTTCGCCTAAACTCTATTATACGATCTTGCTTAGGGTTGTTCGGCACATAAAAATTTAATTTTGGCATGGTCGATGCCTTGTAGAGCCTTGTTAGTGTGCCTAGTAACCCTACTGGTAACTCTATCTCGAGGGGGAGTACCGCTTCTGTGCCGAATACCAATGCATACGACGTTGTGTTCGTGGCCGTTTTGAACGTAGTTCGATACGCCCAGAGAGCTTCATGCTGTCTCTCGTGCCAGTCCTTCTTATTTCGAGACACCGTCTTTTTCACGATCTTCGTCAAGGTCTTGTTGAAAGCCTCAGCTAGACCGTTAGCTCGGGGATTATAGACCAAAGAGTATCTCCAGTCTATGTTATGCTGTTGTGCGAAGCGGCTGATCTTGTGGCTTCTATAGGCTGGCCCGTTATCAGAGATAATCCGTCACGGAGTGCCGAACCGATAAATGACGTGTGTCTTGAAGAAATGGAGGATATTCTCCGTCTTCACTTCTCTTAGTGGTACTGCTTCTGCCCACTTGGAGAAGTAATTGGTTGTTGCCAGTATGAACCGATGTCCTCTGGACGATGCTGGTTCGATGGGGCCGATTATGTCAGTTCCCCACATTTCGAACGTCCAGCTAGACACCGTTGGATGTAGTGGATTTGGATGATGGTGGATAAAATCTCTGTGAATTTGGCACGAGTGGCACTGCTTCGCGTATTCTAGGCAGTCTTGGATCATCATGGGCCAATAGTAGCCCATCCTTTTGATCTTTAGTTTCATCTTCGTCCCGGTTTGGTGAGAACCGCAGAGTCCGTCGTGAGTTTCTTGGATGACTCTCCTTGCCTCTTCAGGTCCCAGGCATCTTAGCCACAGAGAATCAAATGATCTCTTATACAGAGTATCATTGACGAAGGAAAAAGATAGAGCTCGTTTCATGAGCTGATGTCTTGAAGACGCATCTTCAGGTGTTCGACGGGATTTGAAGTAGTCTATAAAGACTTCTCTCCAATCCATAGCCTTTTCCTGGTCTTTTATTTGTAGGGTTGCTTGCTATATCATTCCCTTTTCTTTGGATGACTCCAATGATATTTCTGCCGGTGCAAAAACCCGACGGCTTTGCACAACGATCCTCACGTCATCGAGATTCTCGTCGGCCAGTTCTTTAGCGAGCTTGGCTAATGCATCCGCCTTACTATTTTCCATGCGCGGTATGCTTTCCAGGGCATAGGAAGGAATTTGAGTCAGCAGTTGCTGCACTCTCTCGCCGTACTTCACCAACTCAGGCTTGCATGTTTGATAGTCGCCATTTACTTGACCAACGACCAGCTGGGAGTCTCCGTATATGAGGAGGTTTTCGATTCCCAAGTCGACAGCGATCTCAAGACCTGCTATCAAAGCTTCATATTCGGCTTCATTGTTCGTCCTTGGCTCTGTTAAGGAGAAGGCAAAGCGCATTATCCCTCCTTGTGGAGTGACGAAGATGAGGCCCACCCCGGATTTGATTATGGGGGTGCTTTGTTTGCGCTTCTTCATGGAAGATACTCCATCGAAATAGAGTTCCCACCTGGTATCATTCTCTCTTCTCTCCCCGCCGATCGTGTCAAACGCGCGATCGTCGGGCAATTCGCAGTTCAATGGAGAATCGGCGGGTATCAGATGCTCAGCGAGGAAGTCGGCGATGGCCTGGCCTTTCACTGCCTTGAGAGGACGATAAGTTATCGAGAACTCCATCAAGAGCATGGCCCATTTAGCGAGCCGTCCCATTAATATAGCCTTTGACATCAAATATTTGAGAGGATCCACCTTTGATATGAGATGGACCTCATGTGCCAACGCATAGTGTCTAATCTTCGTTATCGCGAAGATCAACGCCAGGCAATGTTTTTCAATTGGGGAGTAATTGTTTTATGCCCCCATGAGAACTCGACTCAAATAGTAGAGGGCTCTCTCCTTCCCTTGGTCGTTCTCTTGTTCCCACAGCGCGCCTAAAGAACTTTCGAGGGCTGTTGTGTACAGGACGGGAGGTTTTCCTTTAACAGGAGCGGCCAATACTGGCGGATTCTGCAGGTATTGCTTGATTTCGTCTAGTGCGCTTTGGCATTTGCGATCCCAGACGAACGGGGTTCCCTTCTTCATTAGGTGACTATAAGGACGGCACTTACCGGAGAGATTGGCTATAAATCGTCGGATATACGCGAGCTTTCCTTGGAGAGACCGCAGTTGCTTGAGATTCCTTGGCGGAGGCATTTCCATGATCCCCTTGATCTTCGACGGGTCTATCTCGATGCCTCGGTGTCGGACGACGAATCCTAGGAACTTGCCCGAGGAAACTTCGAACGCGCATTTGAGAGGGTTCATCTTCAAGTTGTATTTCCGAAGGCGCTGAAACACGATCTTCAGATGCTCTAAATGTTCCTCGTATGATTTGCTTTTAACTACGAGGTCGTCAATATAGCATTCGATAATTTCATGTATGAGGTCATCGAAAATCTTCGTCATGGCCCTCTGATAGGTGGCACCGGCGTTCTTTAGACCGAAATGCATCACCTTGTAGCAGAATATGCCCAAAGGGGTCCGGAAAACGGTATGCTTCTGGTCCGCGGGATGCATCTTTATCTGATTGTATCCTGATGAGCCGTCCATGAATGAGAAAACTTCGTGAGTGGACGTATTATCTATCATCAGCTCAGTGACCGGTACTGGAAAGTCGTCCTTTGAGCAAGCTTTGTTGAGATCCCGAAAGTCCATACATATGCGCATCGTCCCATTTTTCTTCATTACTGGGACAATGTTGGCGATCCAGTCAGGATACTGAACCTCTTGGATGAAGCTGGAGTCGATTAGCTTCTTGACTTCTACGTTGATGCTCATCTCAAGCTCGAGCCGCATTCTTCTCGGTGCTTGTTTGATGGGCTTGACATCCGGAGATATCGCCAATTTGTGCACAACAATCTCTGAATCTAGTCCTGGCATCTCGGAATAGTTCCGTGCGAAGTATTCTTTATACTGCATGAGCAAGTCTTTAAGCGCAACCTTCTTTTCTTCAGACAACAGTTCACTGACGAACGTCGGCCGTGGGTCGTTTGCCGTTCCCAAGTCGATTTTTCTGAGGTCATCTGCAGTAGTATGTATCCCATCTTCCAGCTCTTTTGGCGCCGGTGGAAATTCTGAGATCAACTCATCTTCATTGTTTTCGAAGCACCAAGAGAGGTCATCCATATTCTCGGGTTCTTCTTCTGACAGCGTTATCGCGTGACAGGTATGAGATCATTTCCAGGACCGATGTTGATCTGGTTCTACTCTCATCGCATAAGTGGCTTTTAATTCATGCTTCTGTGGCTGACTTACCCTCCAACTGTCGGATAGAGCGAATCTACCGAGTTGATACTGGTCTTCAACCCAGTTCTTGAAGGTGAAGCAGTCTTCGAAAGGATGTCCTATTGCTCGGTGATAGGAGCAATAGTCTGGGTGAGAGACCTTGTTTGCTTGCTCGGTGTGCTTGGACTCCGGGAGTGTCATCATCTGATGTTTTATGATAATATCGAATATCTTCTTTTTCTTGTCTTGGGGAAAAGAATATGCTCGACCCATCTTCTTTATAAGAGACGGATCCCGGCGGCTCGATTCTCGATCGCGTGGCTTCTCAGACCCGCTACGCTGCTATTGAACGTTTTTTCCGTTCTTTGGTTTATTTTTGCCTCTTCGCCGGGTCTTTTGTATGACGGGCCGGCGACAAAGAGCATTGTCATTCTCTGAGGCCTGCTGAAGGAGGCGCTGCGTCCCGGCTTTCTCGTAAATGGCCATTTCGCAGTTATGGTCATCCCGGACCTTTTGACCCGCTTCCCTTATTAGCTTGTCCATCTGTTCTTCAAACGACGGACTTGGCATTTTGATGGCGAGACCTCATTTTGATTCAGGGTTATCATCTTCTAACAGAGCATTTCCTTTTTCATCGAAGCCATGTATAACGTAGCAGTCATGGAATCGTTCCCGTTTCTTGGATTGAACATATTCAAGCCCGATTGTTTCCATTCTCCCGTTGGGCAATTTTCGCTGAGTTCCGGGGACGCTCCAGATCCTGTTGTAGAACTGGGCTTGTCGCGTGGTTTGCTTAAGGGGTACACCTTGGCGCCTCAACAGCCTCTTCAATCCTTCTGTGTAGTATCTGGGCAGTCGGATGGGCTGAAATCTGTCAAGTGTCGAATCGGCACCATGCCAGACTTCTTTCTCCACTTTGGTTTCCGTGGATTGATAAAAGAGGATCGCCTTTTCATCTTTTCGCTTGGGAGGGACGTAGAATGTCTGCAGTTCCTGCACACTATAGGTACCAAGCGAGTCAAGCTCTTTGTAATGTTCTCATGGAACCATGACGATTTGCAAACTCCGATCATCGCCAGCGAAGGCTTGTATTGATGGTCGTACAGAAAATATGGCATTGACCTCATCTTCTGAATCGCTGCAAAAGACCAGAATAGGGGTGGACGGTCTCGGCTTGTTGCATTGGGGTGGCCCTGAATAAACTATTTCTTCCTCCTCCTCGGTATCACTCCCGAAGACCGGAATAGTGGTGATAGCTTTGTTCTTCGGTTTGTGACATCTTTCCGTGTCTTCGAAATCTGGTAAGAAGTATTTTGCATCTTCGTACTTTCGGACTTCATTCACGGAGAATGGGTTCAACTCCCCTGTCACAGTATACTCGAGACCATCCTTGAAATACTTCTTACACTGATGTTGTGTAGAAGGGGTGATATTTTACTCGTGTAACCAAGGCCTGCCGAGCAAAGCATTGTAACATGTATTAGCGTCAATGGCGTGAAATTTGATGTCCGTGACGAGCAGCCCAAAGCGTAATGTCAGTATCACAGACCCGAGCGTCCGTGATAATTGGGAGTCAAACCCGGAGATGGTGATTTTATCATGAGCGAGGTGCTGAACGCTCATGCAGATTTCCTTCAACACTCTTACATTGAGGAGATTGACGGAGGACCCATTGTCAACCAGGATCTTTCCTATCTTAATAGCATGACAGTATCCAGAGACATAAAGGGGACGGTTATGCTCGCACGTCCCGAGGAGGAGATCTTCATCGCCGAAGGTGATATTGGCTGTGTGCACTTCTTCCAGCCCGTCCTTCATCTTTTCTTCGGCGAGGAAACCTTGGAATTGCTCGGGCTCTTGTAGTGCCTTAATCAAAGAATCTTTTGCCTCTTTGGATAGCAGAAGGGTGTCGAGAATGCTTAGCCGTGAGGGTATCTTCCTCAGGTGTGCCAGAATGTTGTAATCCACCTTGTTTTTCTTGGGCGGATCTGATTGTTACGAAAGAGTGTTTGTTTGTAGTTAACCGCAATCAGAACGGTGTCGCGCGTAGCTAGACCAAGGTGAGTACGGTTCGTCCTCAGGGAAACGTGGAACCTTTTACTCTTACTTTAGATGTGTTGAAAGAGAGGAGAAAATAAGAATTTTGTGAAAAGTTTCTAGATCTACGTTAAGCAAGAATGCAAAAATATAGATCTAGATTATTTTAGAGATTTAGATAATATACTAAGAGGGCTTGTAGGGTTCGTTAGGATTTAGTAGTCATGGACGATTAATTAAAAGTTACCCTTTTTATCCATTAATAGATTTAAAACTAGAACGACGGTGATGCGTGTAAATTAGGGTTTCTGGAGGGAAAAAGAATCCTACTCTTAACCCTTATCTCGACACGGAACTCCGTTCAAATCTAGCCTTTACCAAAACAATCATTAATCTAATCTCTAATCGCGGTCGGAACTAGCAAAGAATTGCTAGCGCGCCCGATTAGGATGTTAATGATTATTTTGATAAAGTTCATAAACTTTATAGGACTGAAAAAAGGTTTAGAGATGTTCATCGTCCATTAGCCTACGCTAATCCTACGAACCCTAACAAGCGGAGAATTACTCGCGCATGTTGGGAGAAGAAGATGAAAAGACAGAGAGGGAAAACATAATGTAAAATGCAAAAGAATTAAATAAAATAACTACCTTTATTAATCAACTTGAACAATCTACACTTTATTCCTTAGAAAATGATTACAAAACTAGTTGCTTCTCGATCTCTTCCAAGAAGGTAGATGAACCGTTGATGATCAGCCTGGATGCGTGAGCGTCTGGGGCTTCGTGATCGCGTCGGCTTGATAAATTTTTCAAGAGGTTCTCGGTGCCTTTTTATAGTGCAAAGCCAGAATCATTTGCTTCCATATTAGGTAAAATGTAGAAAAGATTTTCCCCAAAAATCCTCACCTCCCAACACCATATTCCTGCTGTGGATCCGCGGCATAAAGGGGCTAATGCCGCGGATCCGTGGCCTTATCATCATGGCCGTTGATCAATTGTTTTGGGCTGCCTCGTAGTGACATTTGGCGATCCTTGGCACTATTAGAATTTGTAAATCTTTTCGAGGTTGCTTCCAGACTTGGTCTCCAAGTTTTGCTTCTTTATTAGGCAAGTCTTCTTCAACAACTTGATTTGCTTGATTCTAATCTTTGAAAAATTCTGCACACTTGGAAATCTTTTGCACAACAACTCAAATAATCTTTAGTAGACTTTGTTCTACTAGGATTTGGTCAATAAAATTATTTGCATACATTTTCTTACCAAATTATAATTATAATATATCAACAGATGGAAAATAGTATTTTTACACATAAACCCTCATATGTATGATATATTATAATAAAGTCCTTTTTTAATATGAAAATGGTAGGAAAAATGTAATAACAAATGTGCAGTTTTATCAACTGAACAGGATCCTTGGCTGTCAGCTCTTCGACGGCTTGGTCATCGAGGGTGATATCCTCAGGGACCTTTTCTTTTCCCTTATCCTTTTTGGTCGACCTCTTGTTTGCGGGTCTGAGATTCTTTTCAGGTAATGTGCGATTGCGCAGCTGAATGTTCTCGTAGCTCTTCGGTTCTTCCTCTTTTCCTGAGGTGGATTCTTTGAAGAGAGGGCCAAGAGCCATTTCTTCTTCAGAATCACTCCCGAAGGTGAGAACTTGCGATCCCTTGCTATCAACTATGTGACAGTTGCCGGCAGATCTTCCACGTTCGTCTGTCGCATTTTTCCGCTGTCGACGAGCTTCACGTTTCATCCTCTTGAAGTGCTGCCTGTGAGCGACATACCCTTGCCACCAATTTTTAAAGGCGTTGCATTTTTCAGTAGGGTGCGCAATCCTTCGATGATATAAACAGTAATTAGAATGCACATCATCTTCATTACGGTGTATTTCATCAGAAGTGTTTCCTTCGGAGGGTGGCAGCTTCATTCCCATTAATATGGCTTTGGCGAACCTTTTCTTCGTTTTAAGCCTGCTCTTGTCTGTCGTGGGCCTGCCCCGGTTTGGTTGGGACGCTTCAACCCTTTCATCCAGTCACCGACGTTTGGCTTTTCCAAATATGGCCATTTCGCGCTCTCGATCAGCCTTGCTTTTCAGAAGAGTTTCGTTCAGGAATACATCAATTATCTCGTCTGACGGTCCTAGGAGCTCCGATTCGGGATCCGCCCTCAGTTTCTTTGCGTCAGGAGCTTCTTCACCATTTATTAACGAGTGAGAGATCATATGACAGCTTGCCACATAATCCTCAGGTTCATCCGACGAGTCTTCTCCATTGTCATCATCTCCGTCCTCAAGGACGCGGCTGAGAAATTCTTGGAGTGTGACAGGGGTCCGTGCCTTCTGGTTATATTCTTCCAGCGCGTCAATATGTTTTTGCAGATCCGTGCGCTTGTCATCAGGCTTCACGGGCTTTTTGGGCTTTTTCTTCTTCTTCGAAGACTTTGACGGCTGGGTGTGGGTGCTTTGACTATCACCACCAAATTTTGGCGTCGGGCGGGGCTTCAGCATTCCCTAGATGACTTCGGGTTCCAGAGGACTTTTCCATTTGATCGCCGGGCATGTTTGGAGATCTTTCAGCATTCTTTTTGTTTTGGATGAAAGAGCGACCTCCCATGGAGCTTCTTTTTCAAAAGAGCGCGATGCCCCCGGTGTGTCCCCCTTTTAAGAGCGTGCGGTTGAGGCGGGCTTACTTTCCAATTCTCGGACAGGGCCAATTTGCCCTGTTGGTATTGATCTTCAATCCAGCCTTTAAAGACGAAGCAATCTTCAATTGGATGGCATGTCTCTTGGTGATAGGGGTAATAATTGGGATTATTAGCCTCACCGGGTTGCAATGGGCATTTTGGATTCGGCAAATTGATGAGCCTGTTGCGCACCGCTAGTTCAAACAATCTCCTCGTTTTATCCTAGGGAAACGAATAAGGGTGTTTCATTTTCTCATTAAAGAATCGACGTTTCTCGTCTTGGCGATCAGTTAGTTTCGGACCACTGGGCTGCTGTTGAGCATTGGCGATGAAGGTCGCTTTCCCTTTCCCTTTTTCATTCCGAGATTCTAGCTTCGAAGGAGATAGTCTATGACCCGTCTAATCCCTTTGGGCTAGCTTGTCAATCAAGGCCTGAAAAGTAGTTGGCTTGAAGAACATCATGAATTGAGATATGGTTGCCTGAGGGTCTAGAGTACCCACGAACATGCCTACCGCAGGAGCCTCTTCGATGCACTGCTCACACTTCGACCACAAATTTCGCCACCGTATCGCATACTGCATCCATGTCTCTCCAAGCTTCACCCTGGCATTGATCAATGCCATGATTGGGGTGTGTTCGCTAGCGCTTGCGAAACGCTGGGTGAATAGCAACTCCATCTCTGCAAATGTCTTGACAGAGTCATTTGGGAGTTCAGAATACCACTCGAATACTGTCTCCGACAAGCTGCCAACGAATTGGCAAAGCAGTAGCTTATCGCCACCTCCGAGGTTGCCGCATAAGGCTCTGAATTGAGCGACGTGCTGATGCGGATTTCCCGTCCCCTTATATACATGGAATTTAGGGATCGTGTATCCCGGCGGGTACTTTAATTGGTCGTACCAACCCGGATAGGGTCGTCCAGTTTTAACAATTTGCCCAGCCGCTTCACTCACCTGATGAACTCGTATCTGCTAAGCGATGTAATCATCCAGGGCGGCTTTTGAGATGGTCTCCTCCTTGGCTGCTGACAGAGCCGGCAGAGGATTTAATGTCTCTCCTCTATCATCTTCAATTATTACTGGAGGGTCTTCGGCTGGAGGGTCCGGCTGGATCATCATGCCCACCATATCTTGGAATAGAAGGGTCATTTGTTTTATATTGGCCGCTTGTTCCGCGGCCTCTTTGTCCTTCTTCTAAAGCATTCTCCGAAGGAATTCAGCATCAGTTTCCTGCTCACGGTGCTGCTCCGAGGATGTCTCTGGACTTGCTTTCGGTCCCATAAGTGCGGCCATAGCTGTTAGCATTTCTTGGAGCTTTTGTTGTTGTTGCTCCTGAGCCTTAGTCACTGATCGCGTAAGCGGTCGATGACCTGTGGAGATACGACTATCCTCTTTTCTGGATACCATATAGATGGTGTACACCACCATACCCCCAGACTTGGGGCGTTTAGATTCGGTGTCTTTGCGATTTGCCAAAGACGTAGGGATCTTCTCCGGCCTCCTTCTTTTGTGGACGGTCGAAGCTGAGCGAGCCGTTGCAGCGGGCACCCAAACAGATGACACCTGTTGTGGCTTGACAGGATGGTCCTCTTCTCGTTGAACTTTCATCTTTTTTTGTCGACGAGGGTAATCTTGATCAATCACGGAGTCTTGGACTTGTCGCCAGACCTTGTAAATTTTAGAGGACAGCCGCTGAGGGGGTTGTTCAAGCTTCGCCTTTGTGGTATTCTCCACAGGTGGAGGAGATCTTTTCAGTACAGTAGTGGGAGAATTCCTGCGCACCCTATTAAGTAGTTCAAAGCTATTCCCAGTTGGAACAGCAGCATCAACTTCCACCATTGGAGCTGGCGGAGTCAGTTCAGAAGGGGAATTGCCCCCAGCTTTCCTCACCCGGCGCCAGTGGCGACGTCGACCATGTCGTGGGGCCGGGATCACCTCCGCTGTTGGATCAGCCTTTCCATGCCCCTGTTCTGATGAGACTCTGTTGTTGGCGCCAGCCTGTCAAAGACATATGCTCGCTAGGAGGGAATGGCCAATCATGAAAAGACCGATTTTTGTGCAGGGGAAACGGCCTTAGTTACTTCGCCCGGAGTGGAAGCTGAAACAGCCAGTCTTGTGAAGACCGACCCCTTAGCCGGAGAAGCCGCCTTGGTGACTTCAGGAGTAGGGATGGCTATCCGCTTCGGGATAACGCCTTCTGGTATTGCGGGCTTCTTCGCGAGCCCATCTGAGCTTCGGCCCAGTCTGCTGAAAACTGAGGCGCTTGGTTTGGGCGACCCGTTAAGAGGGGCCGCAGTAATAGTAAGCCGATCAAAGACCGACTTCTTCTGAGCTTCTTGCAATGGTACAGGGGCGTTGAAGCTCATCGGTGGGAGCATGGTCCCGAAGAATAGTCCAGTGGTGGCCTGAGTTACCTGTTCCACTGGCATCTTGAACAGGGAGGCCGCTTGGGGCCCGTAGGTTACTCTTCCAGATGAGGCAGAACGGGAGTTACAGTTGCAGCTGGAGCAGTTAGAGTCCATTGATGTTCTTTTTTCTGCACGAGAGCAAAACCAAATATTAATACCTCGAACCCAAGGGCAACCATATCAAACCGTGATTCGTTCACGAAACACGACACATGATGTGTGGAGTGGAAAGAGGAAGAGGTCCCACCGGGCGTGCCAGAATCTGTTCTCCGCCGAAGGACGCGACCGGGACGTTGGGACGTCCGGCCTGAACTTCGAGGGCAGATGCTATTTGGTGCTATCCATCCACCTCTCCGAAGATGCCAAGTTGATTTATGGCACCATGTATCGAAGGTTTAAACAGATGCGGCCGATGTAGCAGACTTCGTCAGATTCCCCCTCGTTGAGGGGTTTTTGATTGTGGGGACGCTCTTCCCTGCAGGCGCAAGCCCCTGCAATTAATTACACTACCGCATCGCGGTAATCACTTTCTCCTTCTCCAGATGGTCACTTCATGTCGTGTGTGTTTATTTTGTTTTTGGTTGCTCGTGGATTGTATACGGAGGCTAATTTATGTTGTCGCCCGTAGGGCGTAGATTAGTCCAAATCCGTATCTTCTTAGATTTGGGTTTGGGGTTGGGTTTAAGGATACGTTAGACTCATTACTAAGATCGACTTACTCGTTTGTTAAGGATACGTTAATCTAATTTTAGACTAAGATCAACTTAACGGGATCGTTTAGATCCGACAAGAGAGCATTTGGGCTCTATTGTTTAGTTTAGGGACATTGCGGTCTATTGTTAGTTTAAGGACATTACGGTCCAATGTTAGTTTAAGGACATCTCAGTCCAGTTTAAATACATTATAGTCTGTAAAGGTTAAGGACATCATAGTCCATAGGCTTAAGGACCCCACAGTCCGTAGTGTAAAGACGTCATAGTCTATAAAGTTTAAGGACCCCACAGTCCATGGAATGATTGGTTATCGGGACCCGTCACCTCTCTGAAGACGTTGAAGGATTACAACGACAAATATCAAAAGAGTGAAGAGATGTACCCTTAAACCAATGTTGATTAGGAAATCTGTAGTTCAATTTGGGACTAAGATCAATTAATTAGATTATGAGCACATGGGCTCAGTTAAATCCGAATTGAGGACTTATGGCCAACTTGGGTTAAGTCCAATTAGGTTTAAAATGTTGGACCTTTGTTTGGACTGTTGAACATTTGTCTGGGCTCAGACCCCCATTATTTAGCAATGTTAAGCACGGGTCTGGTTTCTGACCATATTTTGTCTTTTATTGAGTGCTGAGCACTCATATGCCATATGAGATGATCAATCTTGGAAGACAAGGGTGTATTTTGAGGTTCAGTCAAAAGGGGGGTCTTGCCTCTGGAAGACTTAGCCAATTTGGGCTAAGACTGGTTCAAATATAATGTTAAACACTAGAGTAAATTCGGCGATCACGTGTTCCCACGTGACACATTTAAAATAGTGTTAAACACTAGGGACGAGGCGCTCAAAAATAGTGTTAAACACTAAAATTGAAGCGCTCACGTGGGATCACGTGAGGCGCCTGAGAATTGGGCTAAACTTTCTTTATTTTACTCTCAGAATATGCAGGTAGGTGTTAAACACTTAATTTCCATGATTATCACGTGCGGACACGTGATGGTGCCCACAGTCTGTTCTGCTCTTCTTATCTTGAAGAGTCTGTTCAAGGGTCACGTCTGAGCACGTGACCTGATCTTGTTCGTTCTTTTTTGATCTCTGAGGGGAATGGTCACGTGTTGACATGTGATCATACTGGGTACTTGATGCTTTTATGTGCATGGAGAGTTTTAAGTCCCTTATTTAAGAATTAAATTATTTTGTAGGGTTAAACCCTAATTTTATTTAGAGAAATTAAATTCCTATATATTTGGAAGAATTAAATTCTTTAAACTTGATTCTCCCTCTAAGTTTTGGATCTGCATGGCGGAATCTCCCCGATGAGAATTAAATTCTCAACTTATTGGGGGATCTGCTTTTGCAGATCTTCAACCATGAAGAAGAGCTAAGTTCTTATTTTAAGGGTTAAACCCTATCTTTGTTCGAGGAATTAAATTCCTAAGTATTTGGAAGAATTGAATTCTTTAAACTCAATTTTCTCTCTAAGTTTTGGATCTGCATGGCAGAATCTCCCCGCTGAGAATTAAATTCTTAACTTATGGGAAGATCTGCTACTACAGATGTTCAACCAAAGGAAGAACTAAGTTCTTATTCAGAAAAGTTAAACTTTTATTTTGAGAATTAAATTCTCTTTTTATTTTGTGGGAGCTTATAGAATGATCTCTTTCCTTTTCTTACCTAGGGTTTCTTTCTTTTTCTGAAGAAATCTTCTTTCTCTCTAGAGAATTAAATTCTCTTCTTTTTTCTCTCTGTTCTTGTCACTCCTTTCTTTTTTTTTGGCTCCTATTTATAGGAGAAAGAAAAAAATCAGTTTGTTTAGTTAATCTTTCATTGAAAGATTTTGTAACCAACATGATCTTTTAGATCACTCAGTGAATTTTATTCACCATTGGATTTTTAATTCAAAAGATATTTTATCTGTTACTCCTGGCAAATTTCCGGGAAATCTTTCCTTGTATAGAATCTTTCTATAAATTGGTGATTGATTAGTCGAAAATATTGCATCTTTTAGCCGGCAATTTCCTCATCATTTGCACTCATTTAGAAGTGTACGGTATTCATATTTCACATATTAGCAAAACGGTCGCAAAATATCAGATTGCATGTATTAGACTCTAAAACCGACACTATAAAGGAAATTGACCGCATTTCATGGCATCGCATCATCCCTATATTGCGCAACACTTGTTTTGAGATCTGTGCAGGAAAATCCAGAAGAAAGGCCAAAAATTTACATGGTACCGATCAAACATGACGCCAACTCAATGATTTCAGTTCTGGTATCAATCCAAAGGGGCAAATAAAATTCAACATATCAAAGAAAGGCCCAAGTATCAACCCAAGACCACTGCAAAAAGACCAAGCCCCAAGGAGCCTACTTGGCCGAGGAACCGCGGCCTAAGCCGCCTTGTGCCTCGGTTTCGCGGCGGTCTTGCCCCTTCATCACCTCAATTTTGGTGCACAATGTCTACCACATCTTCCACACTTCAGAAAATCTATGCAAATTCCAGAAGACTCCAGAGACTTCTGCCAGATCAGCAAGCTTTGGGATCAACACCAAACTAGCCTTGTATTCTAGAAACTTCTCCCTAAACCCTAGCTTAAACCCTAAGCTAAGCCTAACTAACTACTTCTTGAAGTCTTTCAACAAACTTTTGGAGGGAACTTCACAAAGGCTTAAGGTTTGGATGGTCTATAAATAAGACCCTAGGCTCACTTGTAAATCATCATGGAAAAATCCCTCCATTAGTTCATTTTAGTAGCCAATCTAGAGCCATTCTATCTCTTTCTTCATCATCTTCTTCCACAAGTCTAGTGAGAGGACTTGGGTGAAACCCTAACCCTAATTCCAATCAAAAGCCAAGATCCCGAGTACCCATCAAGTAAGAAGCCTTGCAACCTTTTATGAGCCGAGCCGATCTTCAACAGAGCAAGTGGTCCAAGCCGATCCACGACTCACGGAGCCGAGCGAAACCAATTCGACAATTTAGTTCTTCCTCTTGTAGTTCTTGAGCGACTGTAATCAAATTGTTGATATAAATAAAAGGTGATATTCTTTTATCTTGTTTTCTTTAAATTCGTGCATCATGATTCAATCTAAATTTCTAGTTGTAATTATTGTTGTGATGTTTGAGTAATACTCCGCTCGTCGAGGAGTCGAGACGATCAATAGAATGATGATGTAATATATTTTAAATCGATTCTTGAATCCTACGAGTTTTGTAAACCCTAGCAAGATCAAGAATCGACGACCCAATTCGTTGCGATGCCTTCTTGATTGATATCGCTCGAGATTGGGGAGTTCCGATCGTTTCTTGAAATTGTTAAAGGCTAGAATGCGAATGATATCAACGAAAGAACAAGGGTTAAATGATGAAACCCTAGTTTCATCAAGAAAGCCCTAACTCTCGTCGATCATCATCGATCTAGTATCAATCCTTTGAAGGACAAGAACACGAAATCTTGAGATTACATCACGTCTATAGATCCGATCGATTCCTACGAGCCTCATTTAGATTCTTGACATTTAGTTGGAAATATCATCGAAACCCTGATTCTCGATTGTTTATCATTTTCTTGATTCTTGATTAGAATTGTGACACTTGAACATTTGATAAAATCTTGAATCATGTTTTCTTTTCTTTTCGATTAACTTTTCAATTCAAACAAATTAAATACAGAAACGAATCGCACAATCCCTGTGGACGATCCGCACTCGCTTACAATCTACAACTGACACCGTAATTGATTGCGGTCAAATATAATTCTTTGATTGTGAATTTTATTCAATATTACCGACACATAGAAACTTATTCGCTTTATTCGATTTACACAAACAAGAAAATATTACAATCAAATGAAACCGTTATCAGGGATCATTTGAGTTGATTTACTTACACAGTCTCGAATTTTTCAATCAATCAAATGGCGTCGTTGCCGGGGATCACGTGCTAATTCGTTTCATATTAAAGTTTGATTTGAAAGATTTATTCCATTGTTATTTTGAGATCAAAATTCGTGCAAACCCTAAACAATTTGTTGTGTTTCATTGCAAGGAGATCTGGAGCTTGCTGGAAATTGGAAATTTTTTTTGGAATATACCAGAGAGCAGAGGGAGTCTATAGAAGCTCCCTGGTGAATTTTGGTTCAGTGATCACATCATCCAACCGCGGAAGCGCGGCATTAGTGGGCTATTGCGGCGAAACCGCGGCAGCCTTGAGGGTTCTCTGCAAAATTTTTGCTTCAGGTGATTTCTTACCTTCTCCTCTCTCCTCTGTTTAGCTCCAACTAACAAATTTCTGCAGGATTCTTTGCAAATAATCGCAGCTCGCAAATTGCAAAATTAAATTTGTGCGTGATTTTGTTTCTTGGTTGTTTGCATTCAAAATACGGATATTAAGGGGCACGGCCAAATCCAAATTAGGTGGGGATTTCATTACCCTTCCTAGGCCCCGAAAACCACAAAACTTGCATCCGCATTGACCCACATTAACTAAAAGAAATCTAGAGATGACTCTAAGGACTGTCGCGCTCACTTAGGACAAGAGAAGGCCGTGGGTAATTCATTGCTTATCCGCGTTTTCTTGTGGTGTCTAGGCAAGTGTGTCGAAGGCTAATGGTTATTAATTAGGCCCACTACTTACGTAGTGGAGTACCTTCCCACTTACCTGGCACTTACCTGGCCACAGGGGGACAAAGAGGCAGTGGAGGATTCTATCCTGCGACTTGTCTTTTGGCAGTTAGGAGCGGTCTAGAGCCGGACCTAGGTGACCACTAGATTCTAGGGTTTTGTGTGCTGCATTTGTTGTGTCGCATCATTTTTTTTAAAAATCCGCCCCTTTTTCAAAGCAAACACCGCATTCATTCATTTACCCCTAATTATAAGCCAACGCTGCCACTTGTACTAACCCTTTTTAGTACAAGATAGGCTGGACACGGGATTCTAGTGCCCGTTTAGTCCGCATACCCTTTATCGACTCCGAAGTCGATATTTCTCCATTTACTTCTTCTTTATCCACTACCACACCCACACCGATGGATCCGACTCCATCGAACTTCTTTAACCCTAATCTGCCGCCGTCCGTTGGTGCGCAGAATCCACCCCGCATCTCTCTCCAGGAGAGATGCTATCCACTGCGAGGTCCTCTTTCGACCTGCTTATCCACACCACCAGCCAATGGGGATAACTTTGAGATTAAACCCCAATACATCAATCTTTTACCCAAATTCCACGGACTCGAGACTGAGGACGCTTACGTTTTCATCACCAAATTTGAAAACGTATGCGCAATGATGGGTACGTCACAACTTTCAGTGGATGCGATGCGTCTACGACTTCTTCCATTTACATTGTGCGATATAGCCGAGAAGTGGCTATATAACACTACCGCACATTCTATCACGAATTGGGAAGAATTCGTCGCTGCATTCCTTAAGAAATTTTACCAAATCCAAAAGACAGCTCGAATCCGTAGCGAACTGAATCAATTTGCCCAGCTCCCTGCTGAACCATTCTCTAAATGCTTTGAACGTTTCAAGGATCTATTGGTTCAGTGTCCTCATCACGGCATCCCAAGATGGGAGCTTTGCCGAATCATTTATGAGGGCATTAACCCAAACACTAAACAGAGCCTTGAAAACATGTGTCAAGGTACTTTTATGACTAAGGATGATGGGGAAGCATGGAAGTATTTAGAAGAGTTCGCTGAAAAATCACTACAGTGGGAGAGTGGAACCCAACCATTGAATAGGGGTGGCGTACACCAAATAGATGTATCCATAGGTGTTCGAGCTGAGATGGCAGCAATGCAAAAGAAGCTCGACGCTATGGAACACAAATTTTCTGCAGCCTCCCTAAACCCAATGTCGCTCCCCAAAACTGTTTGTGGGTGCTGTTCTGATCCGTCTCATTTAACGGAAGAATGTCCATTAAACTCTGTGTTTCAAGGTCACGAGCATTCTAATGCCGCATTTCAACGACCTAGAAACGATCCATATTCTTCCACGTACAATCAGGGTTGGAGGAATCACCCAAATTTCGCTTGGAACCAAAACCAATCTCAAAACACGGTTCCAAACACGAATAATTTTTAAAGGGCTCTTCCTCCACCACAACAGCAACCCCTTCAACTCACTCAGCACCCCTACCAGTCACAAAATTTCCAAAACCAGGTCAACACTCCTGCACGGTCTAATCCTATGCAGTTGTCCTGTTCTGACGAATTCTCTCAATTCACTCAAACCATGAAATCACTTTTATCAAATTTCATAGAGGTTTCGACTGAGGTTAGATCTTCCGTCAGTGAGATAAAGAAAAACTCAGCGTCTCAAGCTGAGAGTATCAGATCGATGGAAGCTGAAATAGCTCGACTTAAAGCCGAAATGAGTGCGAGAGAAAAAGGGAAACTTCCCTCTCAACCCCTACAGAATCCTGGGCATTACAATGTAAATGCCGTCACAACGTTGAGATCGGGAAGAGTGCTGAACAATCATGTCGGGGAAAGTATTGATGATATTGGAAATCATATCAACACCCCGGCTGAGACCCTTCCACACACACACACTTCTCCTTCTGATCCTTCTTCTTCTACCACACTACCTTCTTGCGAGCCTATTCTCCATTTCCCATTAGGCTCAACACCTGAACCCAAACCTTATAGTTCTCCACAGACGGTCCCCACACCTCTTTTGGGACCTCGTCTACCCCCTCTTCCTTCTCCTATGATGGACCCGGCGCTAATTGCGAAAGCTCCTTACCCGAATCGGTTAAGGGGTAATAGAACGAGTCCTCATATGGAGAAAATTATGGAAATGTTCAAACAGGTTAACATCAACATCCCTCTCCTAAATGCAATTCAACAAGTCCCCGCTTATGCGAAAATTCTTAAGGACTTGTGCACTAGAAAGAGGAAGACCCAAGTGCCGAAGAAGGTCTTCATGGCTAATAATATCAGCACTGCTTTTATTCCCCAGCTACCAAAGAAACGAAAGGACCCAGGATGTCCTACAATATCGATTTCTATCGGGGGTAAAAACATAAATCGTGCTCTTTTAGACCTTGGCGCAAGTGTTAACCTACTTCCATATTCTGTCTATGAGCAATTAGGGATTGGAGAGCTGAAACCTGCTCACTGCACTCTCCAGATGGCAGATCGATCTATCACCAAACCAAGGGGTGAATTAGAGGATGTGTTGATAAAGGTCGGGGAATTTGTTTTCCCTGTAGACTTCATTGTGCTCGACACACATCCTGTAGCAAACCCCCGGGGCCAAATTCCGGTGATTCTGGGCCGTCCTTTCCTTGCCACTTCCAACGCTGTTATAAACTGTAGAAATGGTTCAATGAACTTATCATTTGGAAATATGACCATTGAACTAAATATCTACAAAGTTGGAAGTCAGCCATCAGAACCCTCTGCTCATATTTTAGATGTGTGCTCTGTCCATGAGATCGCTCCCGATAGTTGTGGAGCTGAGGAACTTTGCTTTACTAATCTCGATGACATTACCACATCTCTGTTTGATTTCACACAAGATCTTAGTGAGGACACTTTACCTACACTTGAGTCCTGCACTTCTGATTTTTCTCCACCCGAGTCTGTATCTTTCACAGGTTTTGAGCTTCTTTGTAAATCCAAAAATCACTCAATGATCCCTCCTTCTATCATTTCTCCGCCCGAATTAGATCTCAAAATTTTACCCTCTCATCTGAAATATGCTTATTTAGGTGAGAAGGAGTCTTTACCGGTTATAATTTCCGCTTCTCTAGCATTAGAGCAAGAGAATGCACTTTTATCGGTATTGAGATCTAACAAAGAGGCGTTTGGTTGGAGTATGGCGGACATCAAAAGGATTAGTCCCTTGATAATTGAACATCATATACATGTGATGGATGATGCCAGACCAACCCGAGAACCACAGAGACGGTTGAATCCCGTCATGAAGGAAGCGGTCATGAAAGAGATCGTCAAATGCTTAGATAATGGTATTATATACCCCATCTCCGATAGCCAATGGGTGAGTCTTATACATGTCGTTCCTAAGAAATCCGGTATCACTGTTATAACCAATGAGGCAAATGAGTTGATTCAAACACGCGCCCAAACTGGGTGGCGTGTATGTATCGATTATAGAAA
Source organism: Agapanthus africanus (assembly GCA_030015575.1). Taxonomy (NCBI): domain Eukaryota; kingdom Viridiplantae; phylum Streptophyta; class Magnoliopsida; order Asparagales; family Amaryllidaceae; genus Agapanthus; species Agapanthus africanus. Next base: position 104,024,079 of record CM057348.1, on the reverse strand, counting down.
ACTCAATGCTGCCACAAGGAAAGACCATTTTCCTCTACCATTCATTGATCAAATGCTGGAACGCTTAGCAGGACGAGAGTATTATTGTTTTATGGACGGATACTCAGGCTATAATCAGGTCCCCATCGCCAAAAAGGATCAAGATAAAACCACTTTTACTTGTCCTTTTGGTACCTTTGCTTACAGTCGCATGCCCTTTGGGCTATGCAATGCTCCCGCTACCTTTCAGCGGTGTATGACGGGGATATTCTCTGATATGGTAGAGAATTTTCTGGAGATCTTTATGGACGACTTCTCGATTTTTGGAGACTCTTTTTCTGATTGCCTTGCGAATCTTGACGCTGTTCTTACTCGTTGCAAAGAGAAGAACTTAACATTGAACTGGGAAAAATGCCATTTTATGGTCCAAGAAGGAATTGTTCTTGGACATGTTATTTCACAGAAAGGCATTGAGGTTGACAGAGCTAAGATAGATGTCATTCAAAACCTCCCTCATCCCAAAAGCGTCAAAGATATTCGCTCTTTTCTTGGCCATGGCTTTTATAGAAGATTCATTAAGGATTTTAGCAAAATTGCTAGACCTTTAACTCTTCTCCTGGCCAAGGATACGACCTTCCATTTTGACTCGGATTGCGAGACAGCTTTCGACTCACTTAAACACTCACTCACTTCAGCCCCCATTTTATCATCACCAAACTGGGACTACCCCTTTGAGCTGATGTGTGACGCATCTGATTTTGCAGTAGGTGCAGTCTTAGGACAGCACATCGAAAAGATGCCACACGTGATATACTATGCAAGTAAGACCCTAAATGATGCGCAAATCAATTATACAACCACAGAAAAAGAACTTTTAGCGGTTGTATTTGCATTAGAAAAATTCAGGCTTTACTTAATTGGCTCACCTATAGTTGTGTATACTGACCATTCCGCTTTAAAATATCTTCTGGCGAAGAAAGATGCAAAAGGTCGACTAATACGTTGGATCCTTCTGTTACAAGAATTCGATCTTGTTATCAAAGATAAGAAAGGATGTGAAAACGTAGTAGCTGGCCATCTTTCACGCATCTCTTCTTCCCCTGTGAACCTGCCGATCAATGACTCGTTTCCTGACGAGCAACTCTTGAGCGTATCCAATGAACCATGGTTCAGGGATATTGTGAACTATCATGCCACGGGACTAATACCCAGCGATTGGTCAAAACAGGACAAATATCATTTTCTATCCCAAGTAAAACATTATTACTGGGATGAACCCTATCTGTTTAAATATTGTCCTGATCAGATCATTCGCCGGTGTGTCCCGAATGAAGAGTTCAAGAGTGTTCTTTCTTTTTGTCATGATCAGGCCTGTGGGGGTCACTTCGGTCCTAGAAAAACGGCGGAGAAGGTTTTGCAAAGTGGATTTTATTGGCCGACCTTATTCAAGGACGCATTTGACCATTGCAAAACCTGTACACAATGTCAGTACACGGGGAGAATCTCCCAGAGGAATGAAATGCCTCAGCAACCCATTTTGGTTGTTGAAATATTCGATGTTTGGGGCATTGATTTTATGGGTCCCTTTCCCAGCTCCTTTGGGAATTTGTACATATTGCTGGCGGTTGATTATGTCTCAAAGTGGGTAGAAGCCATTCCATGTCGCACTAATGACAGGAAAGTTGTCATTAAGTTCTTGAAAGAGAATATCTTCTCGCGATTTGGACACCCACGCGCTATTATTAGCGATAATGGGACACATTTCTGCAACAGATCTTTCAAGACTTTGATGCGGAAATACTCAATCAACCACCGACTTTCTACACCCTATCACCCCCAAACAAGCGGGCAGGTTGAAATCTCAAACAGACAAATCAAACTTATCCTGGAGAAAACTGTTGCTAAAAATAGAAAAGACTGGTCGACCAAACTGACGGATGCTCTTTGGGCATTCCGAACTGCATATAAAACCGACCTAGGGATGTCTCCATATAGGATAGTGTTTGGAAAAGCATGTCATTTACCCGTCGAGATAGAGCATAAAGCATTGTGGGCTATTAAGGAAATAAATTTTGATCTAAACTTAGCTTGCAACTTTCGGAAGCTGCAACTTAATGAGCTAAGCGAACTCCGCGATGAAGCTTATGATAACGCTGTAATCACAAAGAATGGGACTAAGATTTTTCACGATAAAAACATTTTGAGGAAAACATTTTCACAAGGTCAACAAGTCCTTCTTTATGATTCACGATTACACCTTCACGCGGGTAAGCTCCAATCTCGATGGAAGGGACCTTTTGTTGTGCGGTCTGTATATCCGCACGAGGCAGTAGAAGTAGCAAATGTTAAAAACGACACATTTTTCAAAGTGAATGGACATAGACTAAAGCCGTATTTTTCCACTGACCCCACGGAGGAGCTCTTGTTCTTACAGGAGCCAGTTTATCTTGATTAAAATTCCTCCGTCTCACCTTCATGTCCAGCATATCACTGCATCATCTTTTGAATGGAGGTGAGTGAAAAGAGCAAGTTTGGGGGAAGTTCTTCACTTATATATTTTGCCCCCACTAATAATTCCTCCCAGATTTACAGGTTTTGTAGGTATAGCAGTTGGCAACAGTGAGGACACTGTTGAAAACAAGTTTGGGGGAGGTTTGTGCTTATTTTTGCATCATTTGCATATCATTTGCATAAGCACAAAACATTTCTTTTAAAAATCTATAAAAATTGAAAAAATTTCAAAACCCATAAAAATTTAAAAATTTTCAAGCATAAAAATAATTTTAATATTTACACTTTTTTTGTAGGGTTGCTAGGCACGCGCACAAGGGTCTACGAGGCATCAACCATGCCCGATTAAAAAATTAGCCGTGCCGAACAACTCGAATACGGATCTTTAAACTAGAGATTAGGCGAAAACAAGCATGCTAAACACTTTAACACTAAGTGAGAGGGATTACAACCTTTGTAGATCCGGTCCTTCACTTCATATGCTCCGTGTTGTGGTCCCTTCGCTGCGATCATCGAGATCCGGACTCTCGAGAGGTTCCACGAAGAGAAAGATGCAACCTTTGCTTCCGATCTTCGATACTAAGATGATCTACCTTGAAGTTCCGTTAACACAAGCTAACACTCATGAAATGATGTGAACACCCTCATCTAAATGGCAAGGGAAGATGAGGATGATGAAGTAGGATTTTTGCTCTCTTTATTTATATTTTTCTCATATTTATTCATCACTTTAGAAAAACTAGTAAGCTTTTTCATGAAGAGAATGAAGGAAGAAGATGAACAATAATTAGAATTCCTTTTGTGATGAATAATGCAAAGGAGATAATGATGAATTATGCAACCATGGTTGACTAAACCTTTGTAGAGAATTAACCATGGCTAGGGTTTGGGTTAGGTTAAGAATGAGTCACACACAAATATCTTTATCATGACAAAATGAAAAGCTTCTAGAATCAACTAGAAGACTTAACCCTAATCCAAACCCTAATCATATTTAAACTCCACAAAACATGTTGCATTAGTTATCATATCATGTTACAATATTATATATCACATATATAATATTTATTGTAACCAAATAAAATAATACAATTAACATATATCGCATATATATCAATGTATTACCGGAGTGAGAAAAAGAATCTTTTAGTGAGCAAATATTAGTTAATGTAATTTAATATATCATATATATTATTATACATTAAATTATCGAATCAACACTTGATCCGACAATCCGGCTATATCGCATATAACCGACTAATATTTATCCGTACCGATTCATCGAATCAATACTTGATCCGATGACCCGGCTGATATCAAATATCGCGAGAATACAATACGGTATCTCATATCATATTATCCTCGGTCCCGCACATATCTCATACGTGCCCCTACTCCGTTTTGCCTGAGTCAAGAAACCTCTGTGTAGGACTCTAAAGAATCGTCAATACGCTGGCAGTAGGTGATGATCATATCAAACACCCACAAGCTGCAAGCGGTCAGCTAAACGTAACAGCTACCCAGGTATTGAGTGCTCAGAAGATCAACAAGCAAGCCTGTAACTTCTCCTGTGAATCCAAACAGTAACACTCCCGTACAGTCCGGTCTCGTCGTCTGATATGTCGCATATCTCGCCTAGGGGTGGTAAACGTCAGACCCCAGTAGCTCGATAAGTCGTGTCGATATGAGGTCTATAACAGTTCGAGAAACTACTGATAACACTTACCAGTAAATCTCAGCAACCCTGGCCAGGGATTTCCGGTTATAGCCAATCGAACACAGCACAACATCAACTCCCTATACCGGGAGAGACGAATCCCCTCCTATCGCTCATTGCCTCCATGTGATTCGGGACTGTACCCAAAAGCCACCTTTTTGCACGCCCTCTTGGACGTGGTATGATGGAAATCAAAGCACAGTGGGAATCACACAAGACTCTATGACGATCTCGGGTCAACAGACTACTCTGTACCAGTGTCACCGGAGAACTGCCATCTGACGTGAGGTATAATACCATCTGGGAGTTCTCGGCGAGTCCGTCCAGTATACCTAGTCTCCACTGAGCACCCGTACACCATCCTTGATGTCAAACACCGATGGATATGGGATCATCCATCGCCCATCATATGGGTCAAGATGTGTATACGCTAGTCTACTCTGGTGTATTGTTGCCCTGTCTCGATACACCTCCGACTAGGAACAGTTGTAGGATGTACTCGTCGACTATCGTGGCCCCACTAGTATGATCTCATCATAGTCCCAGTAGTCGAGTACACATCCTAAGGGCTTTATCAACATGTAACATAGAGACAATTAGAGTACATGTTAAGATAAAGTACAACCAGATAGCATACTATCATGTCGAGCAAGAAAGTCCTCCCTATATATGTCCAAGCATCCATTACAATATACATCGTATGTACAGTAATGGCCTCTAAGGCATACATATAAGTAACAATCTCCCACTTGCACTAGGGCCATCTGTTGTGGTATCGCATACCCAACAATTAGCTGTGGTTGAAGTATCTCATACTCAACCATCCCATAAAAGTCTCTACTGGGAAAAAAGGCCTTTGTGAGTGGATCCGCGCTGTTGTCCTCTGTGTCTACTCTCCTAACCTCGATCTCCCTGGAGATCAACCATCTCCATGATCAGGTGATACTGCCTAAGATTTATATCTGGATTTGTGATGGGACGGGGGTTCCTTGGCTAAAGCCACAACTCCATTGTCATACAATGGTAGGAACGAAGTTCATCTTATGAACTTATATATATCCAGACTGCCTCTTTGGTAGCATCCTTGGTAACGATGTATCTTGCCTTTAATCGTCTAGTATGTCACGGTATCTAGCTTGGAACTCTTCCAACATACCGTCCCTCCACTGAGGGTATAGACAAGCCTGCGACTGACATTCAGTCATCCTTATCACCCTGGAACCCTTCCAGTGATTCTCCCCAGGATCGATTGATACCATCTCACTACTACTAGTGAGTTTCCTAACATCCAATTAGATCTATCTCATAGATCCAAAACCCAGGATTTAGGAGGTATCACTTTGATCCTATATGGAGATCCTTGTGATAAGCGGAGATTGACCGAGCGTAGCATAGGAAACTCCTTCTCTATCAAGAGTATGTCATCCACGTACTCTACGAGGATTACCACCATACTCTCTACTACCTTTTCGTATATACAAGGTTCATCTACCATTTTGATGAAGTCAAACTCTTTGACTACCACATCAAAACAGATGTTCCAACTCCGTGATACCTGTTTTATCATATAAAACATCTTGCACACGTTTCCGCTGCTCCTACTGTCTACGAAGCCCTCTGGCTGTGTACTTATAGACGTTCTCTTCTAAAACATCACTTAGAAAAGCAGTCATGACACCCAACCACCAGATATCGTAGTCATGGTATGTAGCCGTGGCAAGTAGGATCTGGATGGACTTAAGCATAGATCCTTAGAAAAGGTTTCAACATAATCCATATCTGGTCTATGATGCAAACCTTTAACAAGTCTAGCTTTGAAAGTCTCAACTTTTCCATGTACACCAAGTAATCTTCTCAAGATATACTTGCTCCTGATGGGGATTTAACCCTTCAGATAAAGCAACCAAAGTCCATACTTTGTTGGTGTATAAGGATTCCATCTCAGATCGATAAGCATCCAGCCATTCTTACAGAGTCATACTCCTGATGGCCGGCTCGAAACTAGTTGGGTCATCATCTCATGATGCAATCCTCGCTCCCACTGTCATAGAGAAACCGAAGTATCTCTCAGGTAGGTGAGGAACCCTACTAGATCGGCGGAGAGGCTGAGGTTCGTTGGAAACTATTGAATCCTTTGGTTCTACCAAATTATCAGCTGCAGTTTGTATAGCTGGAACCCTTCCAGTTCTACATAACAAAACTTGCCTCGAGCTTGTCCGAATTTTGCTTTTAGACATAGGCCGGACAACCCCAAATCTTAACAAACTTAAGATATGGGCTCTTCCCTTTCCATATCATATATGAAGTGGTAGGCAACTGATTTGATTTGAACCATATTCAATAGGTATGCAGCTTCTCAAGTGCATAACTCCCCAAAGGAAATAGGAAACTCAGTAGTACTCATCATAGAGCACACCATATCAAATAGGGTGCTATTGCTCCGCCCCGATACACCGACGTGCTGTGGTGTATACGGAGGAGTAATGCTGAGAGAGAATCTCATTCTCCTTTAGAATAGTCCAGGAATTCCGTGCTCAAGTATTCTCCTCCTTGATCACATCAAAGGACATAATACTTTTACCCGTATTTGGTTCTCTACTTCTAACTTATATTCTGTGAATATCTCAAAAGCTTCGAACTTGTGTTTCAACAGGAACATATGTCTGAATCTTGAGAGATCATCAGAGAATGTAATGAAGTACAAAGAACCGGTCTTGGCATGTGTAGATAGGAGACTTTCATACATCAGCATGTATCAATCCCAAAAGTTCACTAACTCTTTCTCTGTTTCCAACAAACAGAGCTGTGGTCATCTTATCTTTGTGACATGACCGGCAAGTTTCACAAGATGTACATTCAAACTAATTTAAATATGCATCTATATGTAACTTCAGCCAGTCGGGTCGCATTGATATGACCTAGTCTACAATGCCTTAAGAAGGATTCGTTCATTTCTGAACTCTTCCTCTTGTGTGTGTTCTGTATACTAAGAACTGTAATTTGATTTAGAACGTCAATGCTTTTAGATAACGTGCCTGAACCGATCAACTCTTGATATAGGAAATGTTCAAAACATTATCCAACAATACAAAATTTTATCATTTCTTTACTAATAAAGAAACTGATATGATTTTGTATATCAGGTTCGGTATCTAATAACATTCGTTCAGAATCAATGTATTTAGGTAATACAGGGTGATAGTGACCAACAGACTTGGCTGCAACACTTGCACCGTTTTCTGTCTCATGAAACTTATCATCCGTTCTCAGTTCTTTACCTATCTGTAGCCCATGTAACAGATTACATATACGGGATCCTGATCCGGTATCACATACCCAGGACGTAAAGGATACTGAGAAACAATTCTGTGTAATGAACACACCCGAAGATGATGCATCAACATGCACTTTCTTCGTTTGGGCGGTACGGGAAATCTGGTATTCCCCAATTTCCTACTCTGTCTTATAACAATTATAAGTTGGAGCGGGACCAACGTTCCCCAGCTCAGTATAACAAGCGGGTTCGGTCAATATATCCGTTTTATTATCTTGATTAAGGCGTGATATAGTCGCAATTTGGAGAGAGAGAGAAGAAAACACTCAGCGTATGCTCTTGCAAGATTAGATTGGTTATATAATATATCTAATCAGGATGTCTCCCACTGTTTTAGTCAAATCTTCCTTCAAACCCTAAAAGGAAAGACTAGCCGGGATTAATTACACGCTACAAGTTCGCCAATCTTTCAGCCAGGCCAGTGTCGGTACTTTGAGGGAGGTCCCCCGTGCTTTCGCACGAACCTAATTAATGTAAACCTCGTTTTTCCAGAGGCGTAACCCCGTTAACACCTTTCTAGACACCTACTTGATCGGCTAATTGTAATGTGTAAAACTCTCCCAGGAGTAACTCTTACTCGCAGCGGGTATCGGGATCCAACTATCTTATAGAAGGTATGCAATCTCATTACAAATTTCAACACTTGAAATTCCCAATAATATTTTACCCCTAGCGTCCTATGACCTTGACGGAGGCCAAACTACCCATAGTCCGCTAGTCAAGTTCAACCCGTCATTTCCTGATTGAATTAAACCCACCCGCACGACCCTTGACGGAGGCCAAACAACGCCGTACGAATACCCTAATCCAATCGCATCATATGCTAGCAGATAAGCACTAGTCAGCTACCGTACACTACGCCTTGACGGAGGCCAAACTACCGCAGCACGAATACTAACTAGTACTTATTTGAAATGACGGAGGGCTACGACAGGTTTTTAAAAAAACCCTTTGCGTAATGAACTTGATATCGTTGTAGAATCGAGTGATTTTAAATGGAGTGTTTTTGAGGCTTTTCTAGTTTTGCTAAAGGGGTCACTCCTGGTGAAGGGATCGTCGGCCCTTTCCTCATCGAATAAGGTGCAGGATATATCATATATATCACTATGCAAAGCAAAAACTATAGAAGCAATCAAAAACAAACCGAGGGGTGTAGCATCTGCCAGTTATCGCTAAAGGAGTCACTCCCGGTGAAGGGATCTCGGTCCTTTCCCTATCGAATAAGGTGCAGGATGTTCTACAAGGAACACCGCTATGCAAAGCAAGAACTAGAGCTACCAGTTTTTAAACAAGTTTCTACAACATCTTAGGTTTCTTTTATTTCATTAATCTCATTAATGAAGTCCCATTTTATTATGCTTCACAAGCATCTCTTTTGAAAACGAAATCTGCAATATAACATATATCTCATATATATAATATAAACATCCGTCTCAGGCAGTAATATGATCTCATCACAGAACATTGCAGCAGAAGAACATATATGAAATATTGGATATACTAGGACGTCCGTGTTTTCAATACGAGCCTGTATAAAACACGGATTCCACGGTCGCGATGAATAGCCAAACCCACATCCCTAGACCCCTACGAGAGCGGCAAGCAACACTGCCAATTCTAGGGTTAGGAGACCCGGTCTCGACTCCTCGAGATGGTCTCCCACTGGACCCTAGAACCCGGTTACTTGTGCTCCCCGCCTTGGGTCTACCTAATGCGGAAAAGTAAATAATATACAACGGTGACATCTTCCGCTACCTGGAAGTGCCCCAATAAAAGAATATTACATACAAATGAATTTTACATGAATGAAAAAGAAAAACTCTCATCTCACATAAAATCCCCGGCTATTCAAAACGCGACGATCCAATATAACATATCACAGCAACACATAATATCTCATATCATCAACGTAAGCAAGTATGCGTATCCCGATTGTCGTTGATGTATAGCAACGAATCCGGCGATACACCACATACTACGCTTACGGTCACAGAAAAGAAAGTGTAAAACTACAACAGTTGGAATCCGCAACCTCTTTAGACATCGCATGCCTAACCAAATGAATTCCTTAGACATCACATGCCTAACAATTATAAACCCCGCATTTTAGTCTCATTATCGAAAACTCTTTTCAATATCAAGTCGGGCAATTCAACAAGATTCCCGACATCCTGATCGAATGCTCGTCGCAAACTTTAGTAGACGGCCGCACCCCCAGATGCCGTCGATGAAGTGCACTAAGGCGGAACACCGCTGCCGCGAGCACCCAAACGGATGCTTTCGGCGATGGGGTTCTCCTACAGTCACTTGGTCGGGGCTATGGGGCGTGGCTGTCTATTAAGTTTACCGGGCGAGTATCCGCGTACGCTACGTGATTGCGACAGACTTTTGATCACATCAAAATTCCGTGGCAACCGATCATCTGAGACTAAACTGCTATGTTTATAATATTCAAATCAGTTATCTCATAACTACCTGTGGATTCCAAATATTGTATCACATTCCAGATAAATAGACAAAGTTAAACTTTCCGATCGAATCATCAAACACCCAAGATTTCCCCAATATATCTCAACACTTGAAATCAGTTTAAAAACATCCATCACGTGCCACAGTACCAATGGTCCAGCCGTAGAAGCGTCAAGCCAACGCCTCACATGTGGCACGCCGTACTGCCCCAAACCCTAAGGTTCAAAAGGCAGTTCAAGACGGTCACATAATCGAGTTAAGGTTTGTTGTCTTCTAGAGGGTCCACCGCGTTACTTGCACGACTTAGAACATTCTTAAACACGAGAAAAAATCCAACTTTTGAAAAATTTTCCGACAGGGGAAAAAGTGAGTTATTGATATCCGTTCGAACTTTTTAACAGTTTCTAAAAATTATCCGGAAAACCACATAGACAAAATCTGATACTCCGATCGAAACACCGAATCCCCAAAACAACCCCAGAAAATTCAACTCTTGAATAAATATTAAAAATTCCCAGAAAATCCAGCATAATTAAATAGAAGTTACTGTGCAAACAGGAGTTGATGACGTCACCATTGTGCCGCGGAACCGCCGCAGAAGGCATGCTTCTGCCGCGGTTCCGCCGCACTTTTTACTGTTCATTGAAAACTTTTTGCACCGTAATTCTTAGAATTTCCTGCTGAATTTTTTAAGCATTTTTAATGTGGAAAAATCCCAGTTTTTAGAAAATTTCCAGAGAGCATGTTTCGGGTTAGGTTTTTGGTTCGATCGGACTTCAAACTCCGTCAGGACTTCGCCTAAAGCTCTAGCTTGGCTCTGATACCACTGTAGGGTTGCTAGGTACGCGCATAAGGGTCTACGAGGCATCAACCATGCCCGATTAAAAAATTAGCCGTGCCGAACAACTCGAATACGGATCTTTAAACTAGAGATTAGGCGAAAACAAGCATGCTAAACACTTTAACACTAAGTGAGAGGAATTACAACCTTTGTAGATCCGGTCCTTCACTTCATATGCTCCGTGTTGTGGTCCCTTCGCTGCGATCATCGAGATCCGGACTCTCGAGAGGTTCCACGAAGAGAAAGATGCAACCTTTGCTTCCGATCTTCGATACTAAGATGATCTACCTTGAAGTTCCGTTAACACAAGCTAACACTCATGAAATAATGTGAACACCCTCATCTAAATGGCAAGGGAAGATGAGGATGATGAAGTAGGATTTTTGCTCTCTTTATTTATCTTTTTCTCATATTTATTCATCACTTTAGAAAAACTAGTAAGCTTTTTCATGAAGAGAATGAAGGAAGAAGATGAACAATAATTAGAATTCCTTTTGTGATGAATAATGCAAAGGAGATAATGATGAATTATGCAACCATGGTTGACTAAACCTTTGTAGAGAATTAACCAAGGCTAGGGTTTGGGTTAGGTTAAGAATGAGTCACACACAAATATCTTTATCATGACAAAATGAAAAGCTTCTAGAATCAACTAGAAGACTTAACCCTAATCCAAACCCTAATCATGTTTAAACTCCACAAAACATGTTGCATTAGTTATCATATCATGTTACAATATTATATATCACATATATAATATTTATTGTAACCAAATAAAATAATACAATTAACATATATCGCATATATATCAATGTATTACCCGAGTGAGAAAAAGAATCTTTTAGTGAGCAAATATTAGTTAATGTAATTTAATATATCATATATATTATTATACATTAAATTATCGAATCAACACTTGATTCGACAATCCGGCTATATCGCATATAACCGACTAATATTTATCCGTACCGATTCATCGAATCAACACTTGATCCGATGACCTGGCTGATATCAAATATCGCGAGAATACAATACGGTATCTCATATCATATTATCCTCGGTCCCGCACATATCTCATACGTGCCCCTACTCCGTTTTGCCTGAGTCAAGAAACCTCTGTGTAGGACTCTAAAGAATCGTCAATACGCTGGCAGTAGGTGATGATCATATCAAACACCCACAAGCTGCAAGCGGTCAGCTAAACGTAACAGCTACCCAGGTATTGAGCGCTCAGAAGATCAACAAGCAAGCCTGTAACTTCTCCTGTGAATCCAAACAGTAACACTCCCGTACAGTCCGGTCTCGTCGTCTGATATGTCACATATCTCGTCTAGGGGTGGTAAACGTCAGACCTCAGTAGCTCGATAAGTCGTGTCAATATGAGGTCTATAACAGTTCGAGAAACTACTGATAACACTTACCAGTAAATCTCAGCAACCCTGGCCAGGGATTTCCGGTTATAGCCAATCGAACACAGCACAACATCAACTCCCTATACCGGGAGAGACGAATCCCCTCCTATCGCTCATTGCCTCCATGTGATTCGGAACTGTACCCAAAAGCCACCTTTTTGCACGCCCTCTTGGACGTGGTATGATGGAAATCAAAGCACAGTGGGAATCACACAAGACTCTATGACGATCTCGGGTCAACAGACTACTCTGTACCAGTGTCACCGGAGAACTGCCATCTGACGTGAGGTATAATACCATCTGGGAGTTCTCGGCGAGTCCGTCCAGTGTACCCAGTCTCCACTGAGCACCCGTACACCATCCTTGATGTCAAACACCGATGGATATGGGATCATCCATCGCCCATCATATGGGTCAAGATGCGTATACGCTAGTCTACTCTGGTGTATTGATGCCCTGTCTCGATACACCTCCGACTAGGAACAGTTGTAGGATGTACTCGTCGACTACCGTGGCCCCACTAGTATGATCTCATCATAGTCCCAGTAGTCGAGTACACATCCTAAGGGCTTTATCAACATGTAACATAGAGACAATTAGAGTACATGTTAAGATAAAGTACAACCAGATAGCATACTATCATGTCGAGCAAGAAAGTCCTCCCTATATATGTCCAAGCATCCATTACAATATACATCGTATGTACAGTAATGGCCTCTAGGGCATACATATAACTAACATTTTTGTATATAAATAAGATAATAAAAGTTTAGATAGTGAAAAATTACATCCATGAGATTAGAAAAATTTAAGAAAACTAAGAAAATTAGAAGTTTTCTTATACGAACTAGTAATAAGTAGTTATGAGCTGTTGTCCCAAGGGTTAGTAAAATGAAGGAAGTCACTAATCTGAGGATAAAAATAAGTCTGAAAAATAGTTTCTATTCTGGAAGCCAAACATTTTGAACGTTGCTACCCTGCTATTCGCACTTACACATGTCTTGAAGCCTAGGATAGTAGAGGATACCTTGAAATGCTCTTGTCTTAAAGCCGAAGTATGAAGGAAAAAAAAGAAGAAAAAAATGAATAAAATATAAAGTGGTGAGAAAAATGGACACCGGTTTTGTTATCACCAAGGGCAATAAAAAAAATATATAGCGTGGGTGCTTCTTCACCTAGTGCCCTAAGGCCAACTGGTCTGGGAGTCACTGCTATGCCTGAGGTGGTGCAAGACGAGGAAAATACACCAAGTAAGCAAGCACAGGAGTAATCGGTCGGTTAGTACCTCAAGAAGTATTAACGGTCGCATGAAAGTGTGTGAGCAATCTCATCTAAATATTCATTAATTAAAAAGTACTGAGGCTGATGGGCAAGAGTATGATAGCTTGAATTGAATTCTCCGGGTGTAGGGATGTCTTTACACACACGCAGGGTTATATGATCGATGTTTGGAAGAAAAATAGGAATGAAAAATAAGACGATGTTTTATTGGGGGAGGACGTGATTTCTGACATCTTTTCATGACCATTAAGATAGGGCTCATGACAACCGAAAAGCTAGCTTAGTTGGAAACCCTAATTTTCAAAGCTTTTCTTTTACAATTCTTTTCTTTAAAATGTAATATTCATGATCTTTCTTTTATTATTGGATTTTGTGGGTGTAATCCGCTGAAAACCCTCAGGAGACAACACCCCTCCTACTAGGGACACCTAGAGGTTTAAAGGCTTGTTGCACGTGCTCAGTGCAATCGTGTTGCCTACGAAAGTGTGCTAGTTAGTTTTTCTCTTTCTTTATTTTCTCCTTCTCTTTTTAATAAAATAGTTCGCTCGAGACGATCGAAATTAAGTTTGGGGGAATTTGATTAGTCGAAAATATGCATCTTTTAGCCGGCAATTTCCTCATCATTTGCACTCATTTAGAAGTGTACGGTATTCATATTTCACATATTAGCAAAACGGTCGCAAAATATCAGATTGCATGTATTAAACTCTAAAACCGATACTATGAAGGAAATTGACCGCATTTCATGGCATCGCATCATCCCTATATCGCGCAACACTTGTTTTGAGATCTGTGCAGGAAAATCCAGAAGAAAGGCCAAAAAATTACATGGTACCGATCAAACATGACGCCAACTCAATGATTTCAGTTCTGGTATCAATCCAAATGGGCAAATAAAATTCAACATATCAAAGAAAGGCCCAAGTATCAACCCAAGACCACTGCAAAAAGACCAAGCCCCAAGGAGCCTACTTGGCCGCGGAACCGCGGCCTAAGCCGCCTTGTGCCGCGGTTCCGCGGCGGTCTTGCCCCTTCATCACCTCAATTTTGGTGCACAATGTCTACCACATCTTCCACACTTCAGAAAATCTATGCAAATTCCAGAAGACTCCAGAGACTTCTGCTAGATCAGTAAGCTTTGGGATCAACACTAAACTAGCCTTGTATTCTAGAAACTTCTCCCTAAACCCTAGCTTAAACCCTAAGCTAAGCCTAACTAACTACTTCTAGAAGTCTTTCAACAAACTTTTGGAGGGAACTTCACAAAGGCTTAGGGTTTGGGTGATCTATAAATAAGACCCTAGGCTCACTTGTAAATCATCATGGAAAAATCCCTCCATTAGTTCATTTTAGTAGCCAATCTAGAGCCATTCTATCTCTTTCTTCATCATCTTCTTCCACAAGTCTAGTGAGAGGACTTGTGTGAAACCCTAACCCTAATTCCAATCAAAAGCCAAGATCCCGAGTACCCATCAAGCAAGAAGCCTTGCAACCTTTTATGAGCCGAGCCGATCTTCAACAGAGCAAGTGGTCCAAGCCGATTCGCGACTCACGGAGCCGAGCGAAGCCAATTCGACAATTTAGTTCTTCCTCTTGTAGTTCTTGAGCGACTGTAATCAAATTGTTGATATAAATAAAAGGTGATATTCTTTTATCTTGTTTTCTTTAAATTCTTGCATCATAATTCAATCTAAATTTCTAGTTGTAATTCTTGTTGTGATGTTTGAGTAATACTCCGCTCGTCGAGGAGTCGAGACGATCAATAGAATGATGATGTAATATATTTTAAATCGATTCTTGAATCCTACGAGTTTTGTAAACCCTAGCAAGATCAAGAATCGACGACCCAATTCGTTGCGATGCCTTCTTGATTGATATCGCTCGAGATTGGGGAGTTACGATCGTTTCTTGAAATTGTTAGAGGCTAGAATGCGAATGATATCAACGAAAGAACAATGGTTAAATGATGAAACCCTAGTTTCATCAAGAAAGCCCTAACTCTCGTTGATCATCATCGATCTAGTATCAATCCTTCGAAGGACAAGAACACGAAATCTTGAGATTACATCACGTCTATAGATCCGATCGATTCCTACGAGCCTCATTTAGATTCTTGACATTTGGTTGGAAATATCATCGAAACCCTGATTCTCGATTGTTTATCATTTTCTTGATTCTTGATTAGAATTGTGACACTTGAACATTTGATAAAATCTTGAATCATGTTTTCTTTTCTTTTCGATTAACTTTTCAATTCAAACAAATTAAATACAGAAACGAATCGCACAATCCCTGTGGACGATCCGCGCTCGCTTACGATCTACAACTGACACCGTAATTGATTGCGGTCAAATATAATTCTTTGATTGTGAATTTTATTCAATATTACCGACACATAGAAACTTATTCGCTTTATTCGATTTACACAAACAATAAAATATTACAATTAAATGAAACCGTTATCAGGGATCATTTGAGTTGATTTACTTACACAGTCTCGAATTTTTCGATCAATCAGTGATTTTTAATCACCATTGGATTTGTTAATCCAACGGTGCTCCACTTTACAGAGCACAATCTTTTTTGTTTGGAAAGATCTAGGGAAATATTAGGCTTTTTGATTTCCCTTAATTAGAATTTAATTCTATTAGTTCAGAAGGTTTAAGAGCCTATCACGTGTTGGCACGTGACCCCACTGATTGACCATTTAATTAGATTTTAATTCTATCAGTTCAGAGATCATAGGAACCCATCACGTGTTGGCACGTGACCCCCGGATCAAGCATTTAACCAGAATTTAATTCTGTTATTTTGAAGAGCTCGGGAACTTATCACGTGTCAGCACGTGACCCTTGGTCACGTATGAGCACGTGATTCCCCATTGGGGGTTTTCCTTGCTGTTTTATTATACTTCAGTGGGCTTAAAGGCCTATCACGTGTGGGCACGTGACCTCATTTGATTAAGATTCAATTCTTATCATTTCAGAGCCCTCAGGAAGCCATCACGTGTCAACACGTGACTCTCGATCATGTGTGTGCACGTGATGACCCATTGGGGTTTTTCCTTGTATTTTATGAGAGAACAGGCATTTTAACTTCTCATTGAAGAATCGCTGTTTATCGTTTTGGCGATCAGCTGGATTTAGACCACTGGGCTGCTGCTGAGCATTGGCGACGAAGGTCGCTTTCCCTTTTCCCTTTTCGTTTCGATGCTCCATTTTCGAGGAAGACGGTCTATGGCCCATCTGTTCCATTTGGGTCAGCTTGTCAATCAAGTCCTGGAAGGTAGTCGGCTTGGAAAAACATCATGAACTGGGATATGGTCGCCTGAGGATCAAGGGTTCCTACGAACATGCCCACAGCAGGAGCTTCCTCTATGCGCTGTTCGCAGTTTGACCATAGGTTCCACCACCGTATCGCATACTAAACCCATGTTTCGCCTGGCTTCACCCTGGCATTGATCAACGTCGTGATTGGGGTACGTTCGCTGGCGCTTGCGAACCTTTGTGTAAACAGTAGCTCTATTTCTGCAAAAGTCTTGACAGAGTCATTCGGGAGCTCAGAGTACCATTCGAATGCTGTCTCCGACAAGCTGCCAACAAATTGGCGAAGCAACAGTTTGTCGTCACCCCCTGTATTACCGCACAGAGCCGTGAACTGAGCGACATGTTGATGGGGATTGCCTGTCCCCTTGTATATGTGGAACTTAAGAATCGTGTATCCTGACGGGTACTTAATCTGATCGTACCAGCTTGGGTATGGTCGCCCAGTTCTGACGACTTGGCCAGCGGCTTCATTCGCCTGATGAGCTCGTATCTATTGAGCTATATAGTCGTCAAGGGCGGCTTTGGAGATAGTCTCTTCCTTGGCTGCTGATAGCGCAGGAAGAGGGTTTGATGTCTCCCCTTTATCGTCTTCAATTATTTCCGGAGGATCTTCGGCTGGGTGGTCTGGCTGCATCATCATGCCCACCATATCTTGGAATAATAGCGCCATTTGTTTTATGTTGGCCGCTTGTTCCGCGGCCTCTTTGTCTTTTCTCTCGAGCATTCTTCGGAGGAATTCAGCATTAGTTTCCTGTTCTTGGCGCTGCTCCAACGACGTCTCCGGGCTTACTTTTGGCCCAGTGAGTGTGGCCATATTCGTTAGCATTTCTTGGAGCTTCTGTTGTTGTTGCTTCTGAGCCTTTGTCACGGACCGTGTAAGTGGTCGATGACCTGTGGAGATACGGCTATCCTCTTTTCCGGACGCCATGTAAATAGTTTGCACTATCATGCCCCCAGACTTGGGGCGTTTGGATTCAGTGCCTTTGAGCTTTGTCGTGGACACGGGGATTTTCTTCGGCCTTCTCTTTTTGTGGGCGGTCGAAGTTGAGGGGGCCGTTGCAGCCGATGCTTTCTATGGTACGACGGCGGTGATATTATCTTATTGCCGGATCTTCATTCTCTTCTGTCGGTGGGAGTAGTCTTGGTCGATCACAGAGTCTTGGACTCTTCGCCAGACCCTGTGGATTTTGGAGGACAGTCGCTGAGGGGGCTGCTCTAGCTTTGTTTCAGTAACATTCTCCACAGACGGAGGAGATCTATTAAGCACGGCGGTCGGAGAGTTCTTGCGCATCCTCCTGAACCGCTCAAAATTGTTCCCAGTTGGAACAACAACATCAACTTCCACCGTTGGAGCTGGTGGGGTAAGTCCGGAAGGGGAACTGCCCCCAGCTTTCCTCACTCGGCGCCAGTGGCAATGTCGAGCATGTCTTGTAGATGGGACTGGCTCAGTTACGGGGGTGGCTTCATCATGCCCCATGTTCGGGTGAAGGGCTGCTGGGGTCAACCTGTCGAAGACCGACATCCGCTGAGAGGGAACGGTCAATCTTGCAAAGACCAACTTTTTGGCACGGGAAGCATTCGTAACGACCTCACCCGAAGCAGGAATTGAGATGTCCAGTCTTGCAAAGACCGACCCCTTAGCCGGAGAAGCCCCTCTGATGACTTTGTTTACTGGAGCAGGGATGTCTATCCGTTTCGGGATAACCCCTCAGGTATTGCGGGCTTCTTCACGGGCCCATTGGAGCTTTGGCCCAGTCTATTAAAGACCGAGGCGTTGGATTTGGGCGACCCGTTGAGAGGGGTCGCGGTAGTTGCAAGCCGATCAAAGACCGACTTCTTCGGAACTTCCTACGATGGCACTGGGGCATTGAAGCTCATTGGTGGGAGCATAGTCTCGAAGAACAACCCAGTGGTGGCCTGCGTCACCTGTTCTACTGGCATCGCGAAAATAGAGGCCGCTTGAGGCCCGTAGGTCACTCCTCCAGCGAGGACGAAGTGGGAGTTGTTGTTGCAGCTGGTGCAGTTGGAAGACATTTTCTTTGCACAGGAGCAAGACACTGTAACAACCCTAATTTTCCTATACAACTTTCTTTTTAATTTTTTTTTTCAAATCCATAAAGGGGTATTTATTGCCTGAGCACAAGATATAAGTAATTAATTCACTATTTAATTACAAGAAGGAGCTTGTAGCTCATTGGTAATACCTTGCACTGCTGAACCAAGCCATCAGAGTTCAAATCCCATACCCCACATTATTTTTAATATTTATTTGTTTTAAATTTTATAGAAGCCCAACAGTCCACACGAGATAACTCTAAAATTTCCTACTACCCATGAAAAACTGAAAGTACCAGTGACTACTTCAGGAGACCCCCCACCTCCCAATGCCTGACTCGGCCGACTCGGGCCGGCGCCGCCGGCCGGACGGCCGAGACCCCAACAGGGAAAATATGACTTTTCATCTTCTCAACACCCCTGCACACTCCATTTATTTAGATCGGTTCCAGAGACGGTTGAATTCCCCATTTACTCTATTATTAATGAATTTTTAATGTATTATTAAATTTTTTTAAAAATTAAAACCCTACATTTACCCTAATCCTAGCCTAACCCTATAAATACACCCCTACCCTCTACCCTCTCCCCCCAAAACTCTGAGCCAACTCTCTAAAATTCTCAAGAAAACTTGTGTACTTTGAAAACGAGCACGAAGCGAAGTTACGACGAAATTTCCGGAGAACTTCCGGCGATCATCCTAGGAGCTCCCGGCGACGAAACGACGCACCGGCGACTCTTCCCGTTCAATCTCCCTCTTCTAGTTGTCCAAAACCTGTAAGTCCCATTTTTAACTTTCTTTTCCATTCTAAAAAAATACGGATTTACAAAACCCAACGGAATTGGAATAAATCCGATTTCTGATTCGGTTTTCTTATAAAACTTAATTTCTCATTTATATAATTATGCTTAAACTCTCTCATGTTGACTATTAAAATTAATCAACCAAATTGATCAAGTTTCATTTCATAAAATGATGGCTATTTCACTTTATCGTATTTTTCATTTAAATACCACATTGTTTCAATTATACATTTAAACCATTAAACTTGTTATACCTTTAAGTAGATCACGAGGTAACGACCTACCTCCTCACACACTCATATGCAACATAGCACGACACCCTCGGAAGCATAGAATACGGGAAATCGAAATCATTACAAATAAATAACCTTTGAGCTAATAATAAAAAAAAGAAAATATATAGACTCAGCCAATTAAGGACTGCCGCGCTCATTAGGACAGAGGAAAGTTGTGGGCATTCAGTCGTTTATCTAAACCTGACTTTGTGGTGCCTAGGCTAGACAAGTGAGAAAGGTAACTTTAAAAGGCCCGTCTCACGGTGATTCATGAGCGGATCCCTCCTTCCTTCATTTGTACTTACCTGGCCACAATTGGCGGTGAAGAGGCGATTTGAGGGATATCTCACAAGTTGTCACTTTGGACCTGTTAGGAGCAGTCTAGTTGACTTAGAAGACCCTAGAACATAGAATACGGGAAATCGACATCTTTACAAATAAATACCATAGTTAATAAAACCGTTTTTCCTTAATGATTAGTATTTATACAAATCTTTGCAAAGCGCCGCTACAACCCATTTGGGGAACCCGTTCGGGATGGTGTGGATTATCGCATATCCTCAGTCTCAGTAGTGCGAGATGCAGACCTCCGTAAGGAGCATTCGGTCTCGAAAGATTTAAAATACGACATCTTAAGAAAACGAGATTTCTAGAATAATATATATACTAAAATTATTTTCATATAAATATGTAATAAAAAATATCTATGTTGAATTATTACAAATATTCCACTTTTTCTAAAAATGTCACAAGAATCATTTTACACTAAAATACCATGAATTCCATATAAATCAATATTACAAATAAATACCTTTATTTATGAAAATAGGATATTTTCATTAGAAATATCACAATATAAAAATCTACATTCATTACAACTCTAAAGACGATTAATAAATACTTGGGGTATATTTTGAAAAGTATATAAAAGTATTTTTACATAAAACCCTCTCAAGTTCTATAATTTACCATAAGGACCCTAGTAAATATAGGTTTAAGCGGGACCAATCTCTTGAGCCTCAGGGAGCCGGAGAAGTGAGTGCTTGCCTACTTAAAGTAGACAACTTAATAATGGTGTTATCAATACGGTAATCGTCTTTGAAAAAAAAACACAAATTATACCGCCCATGTGCAGCGGTTACCGATAACATTAAAACAATCAGAACTTCAATTCACTTTTCTAATTGTCTGACTCAGGTTTGAGTCTCATTATAATCTGACTTGAATATAATTCAAGTACAATTTATAATTTACAATCTACAATATTACAATCCAACATGAATCCATGAATCCAACTATCAACCTATACAACTTGACTGAACCGAACCATGGATATACATTCCATTTACATGATCTCCAGTTTACATCCATTTACATGATTCTACGGTTACATCCGTTACAGATATCATGGTTTCGGTCAGTCATCCAATTATACAATCTATACAGTTTACAATACAATACAATCAAAACACTACGGGGTTTAAGGGGTAGACTGGTACGGAAGGTGTTAAAAGTGGCACGAGACTGCAAGATTTAAGACACCTAACATGAATCCAATTGCCGTTGTTCCGGGCCTTCTAACGGAGCCTTGTACTCTATATTCAGTTCACCGTAGTCTCTGGTCTAACGAGACTCCTCTCATATACACTGACACCCTTCTGTACTAAACTACAAACAACAGTGTTAACACAACATTACAACAATATAATACAACTTTAAAAGATACCTTCTTGTTCTGTCTATTCTAATTCTCCCTTATCTGTGGGACTTACTGAGCAACCTGTTCGCTGACGACATTCTCTTTCTTTCTTCTTTGAATATCGTCAGGTGATCTGGACATATCAGAGATCGAGCCCAGCGTTGAAGACTTGGACCAGTTCAGTGAAGACCCCGAGCACTAGTTCATTGTACACTTTTCCATTTCAGTACTTTTCTTTTATGTTATGCCATTATTTAGGCATTGCTTTTTATCAGTTGTATTTACTTTCCATGCATTGTACAAAAGAATGTTAATAAATAAAGTTGATGTTCAGTTCATATCTTTTGTCTCTTGTGTATTTACTTTATATTGCTTAGATACGCTTAGCGTATTTACTTCACAGTAAATATGTAGCGGACCAGTCGCGTCCCCTTCGCCGTATACTGGGAAGCGGGGCGTGACAGACACCTGATTGATTTGATTTAGTGTGCTTGCGCTTTCTAGAAGATAGATCAAAAATATTTGTAACCGCAATCAAGAACGGCGTCGCTTTGCAGCTAGCCGGTGAGTACGGGTCGGTCCTCAGGGATATTGTGAATTTCCGATTCGTTCTTACGAGTTAATTCCGAAAGGTGTTCGGACAGATTATTAAATCTAAAAATCTAAATTATCCTAGGGCAATTAATTAAAAGTTATAACTAGGGCAGGAAAATAAATTTACCTAGGGCAAAGAATTTAAATCTACACTAAGGAAAGAAAATAAATTACTTACAGATGGCTCTCTCCAATCATCCATGCAGGGTTGTCAGATCTGAATTTCTGAATTAAAGAGAGGCACCGATGCTCTCCAAAAGATTTCTAGAATTTATTATTAAAAGGAGGCATGAAGAATTACAATGATTAGAGTTCCTATTTATAAAGAATAGGAAACCCTAGGGCTACATTTGACCCGCATGTCTACAATTACAAAAATAGCCCTAAGTTGACTAGTCAAAGCCAATAAACATTTTGGTAAAAATTTCATCCACTGAATCCTCTTAATGGCCGCGGATCCGCGGCCCCAGCATGGGTTGGGCCGCGGTTCCACGGCCCAATTGTGGACTTGGACTCTGATTCTTCTGGGATGGGTTCTGGTTGTCTTGGGCTACTTATTTCTATATATCTTTTCTCAATTTAGCTTCTGGTTCTCTTCCAGATTTCCAGTGAACATTGTAGTGGACTTCTACCCGTTCGCTTTGAGTCGATGTCTTGAATCTTGCTTTGTGAATTGTTCCTTATGTAGGCTTGATCAAGATTCTCTGTTTGTCGGTCAAAGTCTCACTTTTACGTCGTCTTTTCATCGTTTTCACTGTTTCATGTCCAAGAACCTGTAACCTGTAACATGTAGCAGACATGCGTCAAAAGCACCTGTTTTCATTGTAAAATGCATAAGAATGGGGAATATAAAATACAATATTATGGTGTGAACAAATACCCCCAAACTTATCTTTTGCTCGTCCTCGAGCAAACTTATTGTTTTATTCTCTACAAAAAACCTAACCGCACTTTCGCAGGGAAACGCGATTGCACTGAGCTCGTGCAACAAGCCGTTAAACCTCTAGGTGTCCCTAGTAGGAGGAGTGTTGTCTCCTGAAGGTTTTCAGCGGATTACACCCACAAAATCCTATCAACTCGGCCCATTGACTTTTGTTCTCCAATTAGGTCTTCTAACAAGGAATTCTATTATCTTTTGACTCGCAAATTATCCACCCATATTCTTCACACTTCCTCATTATTTAACTTAAGATTATATATATCTTGCAGATCTACTTAGCTTTCGGCATTTCCTAAGTTTTCCTTCTAGGGTTCCATCTCCACTTAGGAATTTTTATCAACTCTACTAAAGATACAAGTTATATTCTTCATTCCTTTTTCTCATCTAAATTCCAATCACATATCCCTACGTGTGTGTATATATCACCCCTACACTTGGAAATTCAAATCAAGCAATCGTACTCTCGTCCATTGTCCAAAGTACTAATTAGTTGGTGAATGAAATTTGCTTACACATCCTTCATGCGACCGTTAATACTTCTTGAGGTACCAACGACCGATTACAAAATGCGTTTGCACTTTAAAGCGTACTTCCTAATCTTTGCAACACCCAAGGCTTTAGCAGTGACTCCCAAACCAGTTGGTCTAAGGCACTAGGTGATGAAGCACCCTCGCTAAATATTTTTCTATTTTTGCAGCCTTAAATAATCACAAAAACCAGTGTCCATTTTTTTTTTCTTTATTCACACTTTTTCATACTAAGGACTTTAGACAAGAGCATTTCAAGGTCTCTTCTACTATTCCAAGTTTCAAGGTGCGTGATTGTGCAAATTGTAGGATATACGTTTTCAGAATCTAGACTTAAGCTAGGAACTATTTTTCAAACTTATACTCTAATAAGAACATCAATACTCTTCCCTTGTTTCGACTTAACCCAAGAAGTGAACCCAAAATTTGCCTATTTCTAAATAAACTACAAGGCATATACTTTCTACTGTTAAACTTTAAGGAAGGTTATTTTTAGGGTTTTTAATTTACTAAGTCTAAGATATAGTTGTTCCTAGCTAGTTAACCTATTTGTCAAACTCTAGTCAAATATGGCCAAAATTGAATACAATAATTTTTATAATTTTTGAAATTTTTCAAATTTTTATGGGTTTTCAAATAAATATGCAAATGCAAAAATATGTACAAATGAATGCAAAGGAAGAAGACGTACTGAGCATACCCCCAAACTTGAACTTGACAGTGTCCTCACTGTCATGCTAAACCAAGAGGGTCAAAAATACCGATACTCCCCTGTTTATTTATTTATAATTTTTTTTTATATTTTTAATGTTTTGAAAAAAAATTTTATTTTTTACAGAAAAAGGAAACAAAAATATATATACATATATACAAAGATTCCCCCAAACTTAAGCTTGGCCTTACACAAGCCAAAGGTTAGCACCAACCATTCAAAAATCTTATCGTGGAAATGGTAGAGTTGGTGCAAGAAAATGAGAAGCACGCGAGACCGTGTGGAAAGAAGAATGGTAGAATATGGTCTCGGTGGGGGAGAAGAATGGCGAAAAGAAAAAGGAAGTGGAGTACGATCTTGAGGGTGTAAATTAAGTGAATAAATTAACGCAATATGTGATGACCGATATGTTATAAGCGATTGCGCTAACCTATCAACTCGTCGTGCAATGGGGTCAAATCCCTCAAGATTCGCAAGAAAACATGGGTACGCCGAACTTGGTATCGGATATGAAAACGTAACGGTCATTTGTACGGTCGGGACAATAGGAGAGACGAAAGTGAGTGAATTAGGGATAGTATCTTTCTCACCGTAGTAAACTGTTTCGAACTTGAAAGATTTCATTAATGGTTCGAAACTACTATAATCAACCGAGTCTGATGGCTCATCTGAAAATGTAAAGGACTCAAACTCGGGCGGTGAGTCATCAACATCGTCCGAAAACGTGAAACACTCGTAGGTGTTATCATCTGTGAGAATTGTGTCAGATTCAAAGGAAAATTTTTCAAGCTCACAGTCTTCAAGCATGGTCGGAACGATGTAAAGGAGGGAGGGTGATATAACAGTCAAAGGTTCAGGAGGATGAATTGGAAAATCAGACACATCAAACAAAAATGATTCAACCTCAATATTATCCTCAAGACTCTTCTCGATACTATCCTCAATATTCAACTCATCCATGCCATTATCATCAAAATCTAGACGCATATGAGATTCGGGAGAAACATTTAATAACTCGGGATGATGATTTGAACATAAAATTTCAAGCAAATCGACAGGTTCATCATCCGAAATATTCCCGGCGTCTATATCCTCAATCAAGTGAAAATCAATTTCTTTAGACACCTCATCAGCATGGATATGTATCGATTTAGGTTCTAGATGGGAGGTGTAAAGATTGAAAGGATTAGATGCGGTTTCACTCGAAAGGGGTTCCTCACAATCTGGCAAATCAAACACTACAAAATCACACAACTCGTTTTTATTTTCAACTGGTGAATCATTTGGAACAATCGATGGAAAACCGGAGTTGTGGGCTTCAATTGGGTACGGGTAGGTTTGATTTGAAAATCCTCTCTCATTCTCATTCTGTCCAACCGCCTCCTTATACATTAAAAAATTTTGAGCTAGCGGGAAACTAGCTACCGGTTCACTAGGTTGCATAAGGGCGGCCACGGACGCTTCCACATTCCTAGTCATTTTATTCGTTGCTGCAATGTACGCTTCCAACGACTCTTCCAAACTAGACTTAGGTGGTGAGGGGGTTTCAGTAAAAGATTCAAAATTGGTTGGATATGTGAAACTCCCTAATGGCTGTGTCGAAACAGTGTCTAGTGAAGGTGGGAAGGTCGGGTATGACTTGTAGGAAGTGGGTGGTTGGGTAGGGTCAACATATGAGTAAAAAGGTGAATAGTCGTGTTGATCCCTAGAACTAGACGAGTGGAGAGGGGTGAAAGATCGACTGCGAGATTGAGCAATATGCTCAGCAATGGACATCGGCCTAGGAGTGACAGAAGGACTTAACGAAGTGGTATCAACATATGTAGGTGGTAAAGGTTGACTCGGTTGACACAAGGTAGGTTGAAAAGTTAAACTATTTCTCCTAGACGCCTCTATTTGATCTTTCAACGAAATTTTTGGCAAGGAAGGATCGTTTTTAAATTGACCGAACAAATTAACATATGACGCAAAATTAGGTTCGGGATACCAAAGTTCGGTTAATGATTTTTTATGTGGAGTACCCATGTTAGAAGAAGAGGGAAAGAAAGAAGGTAGGTGGTGCAAGTGGGGTGCAAGGATTTCTTAGCGACAAAATTTTTGCAAGTTTTTATAAAAATTTTCCTTTTTTTCTTTTTCTCTTTATTTGAGACTGTTTGCAGAAAAAAAAATATCGATAAAGGGCTTAAACACAAATGTAATCAACCAGAAATGCACAATCAGACCTAGATCTAGGGTCGCCTAGGTTTACTAGACAGCTCCTAACTAGGGCTAGAAATAGGACCTCAAACCGCCTCTTCACGGACAAGTACGGCCAGGTAAGTGGGAAGGAACCACCACTACAGTGGGCCTAATTAATAACCACTAGCCTAGACACCGCAATGTCAGTTAGGATAAACGGTCGATGCCTATACTAGTCCTTTTCCTATTGAGCTCGATGTCCTTAGGTCTGAGTCTAGTATTTTTTAATTAAAGATTGGTCAATGCAAATGCCTTATGTGATTTCTGGGGTCCTGGGAAGGGTGATGAAATCCCCACCCAATCTGAATTGGTCAAAAAGCCCCTTAAAATCCAATTAAAGATATGCAAAACAGTAAATCACTTGCAATCAGATATTTTTATTTTATGCGCGGCGCAAAGAATCCTGCACAAGATCGTTATTTGGAAGGGAAAAAAATTTGAGCGCAAAGAAATCCTGCAGGCAAATTTACAGAAGATATATCAAGATTTGCAGAGGAGGAGAGAGAGAAAACTCACAGAAATTTCCAGTGGCAGAGCAGTTTTTTTTTTTTTTTTTTATCGCGCTTCTGCACCTTTTTTTTTAGCCCTGATTCGACCAGACCGCAGCGGTTCCGCGGCCAACAGAGGGCTGGCGCGGCGGTTACGCCGCGCTTTAGTGGGATCGCCAGTTTTTTTTTTTTTTGAACCAGATCACCACGGTTAACTTGTAGACTCGGTCCTCCAAATTTCTTCTGTTTTTCGGTTGTTGTGATCTTCTGTTGTTCTGATCTGTTTTTTCCTGTTTTGATCTCTGTAGATTTCCAGATCCGATTTTCGTATATCCTGCAAAATTCAAACAACAAAGTATCCCTTCCAAAAATAACAAATGATATATATTTTTATATTTTATGATTTTTTCAGATTTTTATGATTTTTTTAAATTTATGATTAACCCGAAATCGCGAAAAGAAAATTCTACGCCATCCCCGGCAACGGCGCCATTTGATTGATTTGATTTAGCGTGCTTGCGCTTTCTAGAAGATAGATCAAAAATATTTGTAACCGCAATCAAGAACGGCGTCGCTTTGCAGCTAGCCGGTGAGTACGGGTCGGTCCTCAGGGATATTGTGAATTTCCGATTCGTTCTTACGAGTTAATTCCGAAAGGTGTTCGGACAGATTATTAAATCTAAAAATCTAAATTATCCTAGGGCAATTAATTAAAAGTTATAACTAGGGCAGGAAAATAAATTTACCTAGGGCAAAGAATTTAAATCTACACTAAGGAAAGAAAATAAATTACTTATATATGGCTCTCTCCAATCATCCATGCAGGGTTGTCAGATCTGAATTTCTGAATTAAAGAGAGGCACCGATACTCTCCAAAAGATTTCTAGAATTTATTATTAAAAGGAGGCATGAAGAATTACAATGATTAGAGTTCCTATTTGTAAAGAATAGGAAACCCTAGGGCTACATTTGACCCGCATGTCTACAATTACAAAAATAGCCCTAAGTTGACTAGTAAAAGCCAATAAACATTTTGGTAAAAATTTCATCCACTGAATCCTCTTAATGGCCGCGGATCCGCGGCCCCAGCATGGGTTGGGCCGCGGTTCCACGGCCCAATTGTGGACTTGGACTCTGATTCTTCTGGGATGGGTTCTGGTTGTCTTGGGCTACTTATTTCTATATATCTTTTCTCAATTTAGCTTCTGGTTCTCTTCCAGATTTCCAGTGAACATTGTAGTGGACTTCTACCCGTTCGCTTTGAGTCGATGTCTTGAATCTTGCTTTGTGAATTGTTCCTTATGTAGGCTTGATCAAGATTCTCTGTTTGTCGGTCAAAGTCTCACTTTTACGTCGTCTTTTCATCGTTTTCACTGTTTCCTGTCCAAGAACCTGTAACCTGTAACATGTAGCAGACATGCGTCAAAAGCACCTGTTTTCATTGTAAAATGCATAAGAATGGAGAATATAAAATACAATATTATGGTGTGAACAACACCAAATCTTAGTACCTCGAATCCAGGGGCAACCACATTAAACCGCGATTTGTTCGCGAACACGACGCACGAAGTGTGGAGTGGAAAGAGGAAAAGGTCCCACCGGGTGTACCAGAATCTGTTCTCCGCCGAAAGACGCGGCCGGGACGTTGGGACGTCCGGCCTGAATTTTGAGGGCAGATGCTATTTGGTTTTATCTGTCCACCTCTCCGAAGATGCCAAGTTTATTTATGGAACCGTATATCGGAGGTTTAGACAGATGCGGCCGTTGTAACAGACTTCGTCATATTCCTCCTCATCTCCGAGGGGATTTTAATTGTGGGGACGCTCTTCCCTGCAGGCGCAAGCCCCTGCAGTTAATTACGCTACCGCATCGCGGTAACTACTTTCTCTTTCTCCAAATGGTTACTTCGTGTCGTGTGTGTTTGTTTTATTTTTGGTTGCCCGTGGATTGTATACGGAGACTAATGTATGTTGTCACCCGTAAGGCGTGGATTAGTCCAAATTCGTATTTTCTTAGATTTGGGTTTAAGGATCGTTAATCTCATTGAGATTAAGATCAATTTAAATGTTTGTTGAGGATACATTAGTCTAATTTTAGACTAAGATCTACTCAATAGAATTTTGGTATCATTTAGATTCAACGAAAGAGTATTTGGACTCTATCGTTTTAGTTTAGGGACATTGCGGTCCATTGGAGTCCATGGAGTTTAAAGACATCATAGTCTGTGTTTAAAGACATCATAGTCTGTGGGGTTTAAAGACATAATAGTCTGTAAAGTTTCTGGTTGTCAGGACCCACCACCTCTCTGAAGTCGTTGAAAAATTACAACGACACATATCAATGGTGTGAAGAGATGTACCCTTGAATCGATGTTGGTTGAGAGATCTGTAGCCAAAGTTTGGGACTAAGATCAATTAAAGAGATTGTGAGCACATAGGCTCAGTTAATCTGAATTGAGGACTTATGGCCAACTTGGGCTCAGTCCACTCAGATTTGAATAAAATGTTGAACATTTGTTTGGGCTCAGTCCCTTTTAGTTCAATAATGCTGAGCATTAAATTAGGTTCTGACACCTCTTTTTCTTTTGTCTTTTACTGAGTGTTGAACACTTTTTATGGCGCTAGGCTTTAATTAAAGAACACTTTGTGTTCTCTCAGCGCACACGTGAGGAGCACGCGGTGCGCTTGACGCTGAGCGCCAGACCTGAATCGCTAAGGCACTTCTTGTGAAATAGTGCACATGTGAGGAGCACGTGGTGTGCTTGGTGCTGAGCGCCGGACGTAGAGTGCTAAGGCGCTTCTTGTGAAATAGCGCACACGTGAGGAGCACGTGGTGCGCTTGGCGCTGAGCGCTGGACTTGGAGCGCTGGAGCGCTTCTTTTGAAATAGTGCACACGTGAGGAGCACGTGGTGCGCTTGGCACTGAGCGCCAAACTTGGAGCGCTGAAATGCTTCTTTTGAAATAGCGCACACATGAGGAGCACGTGGTGCGCCTGGCGCTGAGCGCCAGACTTAAAGCACTGAAGTGCTTCTTTTGAAATAGAACACACGTGAGGAGCACGTGTTGCGCCTGGCGCTGAGCGCCAGACTTGGAGCGCTGAAGCGCTTCTTTGGCAGTTCTGGTCAGTTCTGTACTCTGAGAATTAAATTCTCGTTTATAAGAGACTTTGTCTCATGGATCTAAGAACTAAGTTCTTCTTTTTATGAAGAGATGTTATGATCTCTTCTGTTTTTGTGAAAGACTTTGTCCTGTAGATCTGTGATCTAGAAAAAGAACTAAGTTCTTTTGATGTGAGAGTTAAACTCTCAAAAATCGAGGAGATGTTATGATATCACTTATTATCATTTACCTTGAAAAAAAATTCTTCTTCTTAGAGCTTGCTCTTCTCTTTTTCTTTTTGAAGTTTATGGGGAGGGGGGTTCCTCTCTGTAAGACTTGAAGTTTTGTGTTCTTTATATAGGGGAGACTGATTTGTTGAATTAGTTAAAGAAATCTTTCTCTGATTGATTTGGAGATGTTTCCCCACCATTGGATCTTTGATCCTAGGGCTTCTGTTTTACAGAAGACAATCTTCTTGTTTTTTACAAGATTGGGAAAATATTTTCCCATACAGAACTTATTCTGTCTCTTGGTGATTTTTAATCACCATTGGATCTTTGATCCAACGGTGCTCTGATTTACAGAGCACAATCTTTCTTGTTTAGAAAGATTTGAGAAGTATTTCCTCAACAGAATTTTATTCTGGTAATTTGATGATTTTTAATCATCTTCGTTGGATTTTTGATCCAAGGGTAAGGAACATTTAGTTTTGGCGCTGGCGCTCTTATGCTTTGCACGTGAGGCGCTGTCTCAGAGTCTTTGACTCTTGACGCTAGCGCTCTCGTGCCTTGCACGTGAAGCGCTGCCTCATAGTATTTGACTCTTAGCGCTGGCGCTCTTGGCGCGAGCGCTCTCGTGCTTTGCACGTGAGGCGCTGCCTCGGAGTCTTTTACTGTTGGCGCTAGCGCTCTCGTGCCTTGCACGTGAAGCGCTGCCTCAGAGTCTTTGACTCTTAGCGTTGGCGCTCTTGGCGCTAGCGCTCTTATGAGGCGCTGCCTCATTTCTGAAAGTGTCTTTTCACCTTCTTTCTCCACTTTTCCTAAGTCAAACTTCTCTTTCCCAGATCTTGGAAATAGTTCCATCATGCACAGCATTTTCTGTGCTTGAACTTAAATGTCTTCCTTCATAATCTGAAGCAGTGCTTCTCTTCTCTCTCACATTTTAAAGAATCATTTTGACAGAGAAGAGCTAGGGCTTGTAATCACCCACATGCTCGCCGGCAGCCATGGGAGGTACCCATTGAGAAAATTGTTCCTCGTTTTGCTGCGCGCTTGATGAACCCTACTCTTACGGATGACCAATTTGACACGGTGCTGCATGAGCTCTTGACTCGTATAGGATCTCCTCTCCCCATCGGTTCCATTTGGCTCCGGATGATCTTCTTGTCCGTGATTGATGATATTCCCCCTCCTCCAGCGGAGATGACTCCGGCAATGCTCAACGCCGCGGAAGACAAGATCGAGTGCTTCTACAAGGCACTTTTGATCACCACAGCTCTGAGGGATCGCTCTACTCGGCTGCTAAGCCAGATATGGGCTCAGCGGGTCGTCATTTCTGCCTTTACTAATGGGTGCGATGCTGACCGATGGGTAGCTACTCCTCGTAAAGATCGCCGCTTTGTTATGGTGGAGAAGGCAGAGAGGGAGTTAGATAATTTTATCCATAGTTTTGTGAATCCCTGTACTTTTGATCTCATGTTTGGTGATCTATTTCCTATAGAATAAAATGTTCAATTAAATGCTTTGTTTTTGTCGTTGAACACCTGTTCTTCCTCTGATGTGTGCATGTGCGTATATGAATGAGCCTGGTTTCACACATATCTGTAAACGAAACTTAAGCCGACATAAACAGGAACAAATAGCTCTTAGCTGAAGATTTTGGCGGGAACAATCCTCTTCGAGATCTTTCCACGACCCAGCGTGGAAGATAGGGCGACAATACCTCATATGTACAGCCCAGGAAGAAGACAGGGACTGGAGGAAGCCCCTCGTGGAATTCCTAAGGGAAGGTACGCTCCCTGGAGATCGGGGAGCAGCCCGGCGTCTCCGAGCCAAAGCCCGTCACTTCGTCTGGAGCAATGGGAACCTTTACAAGAAGTCCTTCACTCAGCCCCCGCTCCGGTGCGTCGACCCCTACGAACCCGACTACGTCCTCCGTGAAATCCACGAAGGGATCGGCGGCGCACACCAAGGGGCCCGCTCCTTAATCCAGAAGGTATTGCTCCAGGGGTACTACTGGCCAACTATTCAACAAGACGCCCAGAAGCTCGTCAGGAGATGCAAAAGTTGCCAACTCCACGGAAGCATACCTCGCCTTCCGGCTACCGAGCTGACCGCCCTAACCTCCCCGTGGCCGTTCGCCCCGTGGGGAATGGACATGATAAGCCAGTTCCCTACCGATACTGGCGGGCAAAAGTATGTCCTCGTCACAGTGGATTACTTCACGAAGTGGATCGAGGCCATCCCCATCAGGAAACCGGATGCCACCACGACAATCAAGTTCCTGTAGAACAACGTGATACTCCGATTTAGCATCCCGAGGTGTATCATCACCGACCACGGGACGAACTTCGAAAATGAGAAAGTGAAGGAATTCTGCAATGAGTATCATATCCTCACGAAGTTTGCCGCGGTCGCACATCCCCAATGCAACGGGCAAGCCGGGGTCTCTAATCGGGACATCCTCCGAGGTCTCCGAACCCGCCTAGAAGTACGCCGAAGCAGTTGGGTCGAGGAATTACATCGGGTCCTATGGGCCCTGCGCACGTCAAAGAAGATCCCAACCGGGAAAACCCCTTTCAGCCTCTGCTACGGGACCGAGGCAATGGTCCCGGCGGAGATCGGGCTACCCAGTCATCGGGTCGAACACTTCGATGACGAAGCAAACACCACGGCCCTTCGGACCAACCTAGACATCTTATTGGAGAAACGAGACCGGGCTCAAATCAGAGCGGCCGCCTATCAACAGCAAACCGCCCGATACTATAACGGGCGAGTCAAGCGCCGCTTTTTCAAGCCCGGAGACCTGGTCCTAAGGCGAAACGAGTTCGTCGAGGCTGCATAAATTTTCCTCGAAATGGGACGGTCTTTTCCTCATCTCCGAGGTCCTTCCCGGCGGAGCCTACCGCTTGCAAGACACGGACGGGCGCAAGTTTCCACGGCCCTACAACGCTGAAAAACTCAAGCTGTACCAGTGAGGAGAACATCTATGAGTGTGTATTTCTTCTTTCAGAAGGACAATGTAAACTTTTTTAAAGTCCTTTCTATTTAAATAATAAGAAGGGAATGCTAGGACATTGTGAATAGAAGAATTTTATTCATTCAAAAAGATACTATGGGCTCCTCAGCCTTAAGGAAAAAGAAAGAGTTATAACAGAGGTGGAACAGGATCGAGGAAGTACTCCTGGTGATACTCGGAGTAGATTTCCGTTAGCCGGGCCCTAGCCGCTGCAGCCCGCTCCTGTCGACGCTGTACGCGGACCCAGGACGCCACAGAAGCACCCGACGCTCCGCCCTCTGAGCCTTGGCCCACGACGTACCTCATCTTGAAACACTCTAGAATCATAGCCAAGGATCGGTCGTGCCTGGCTTTTGAGATGAGGCCGAACAGGAAGATCGAATGCACCTTGTCGAGCGCCTCATCCAGAAGCTCCTCAGTGAAGGGGTTGTCCAACCCCTGGAGCCTCCTCCAGATCGCGTGCATCAACATCTGAAACAGGGACGGCCGCCGAGGGAGAAGCTGACCGAAGTGATTCTCGAGGCGCTAAACCACTCTTGATACCCCTCCTCGACCAGAGATTGGTCGTACAAGGAGACATCACCAAGGGTGATGATCTTTTCGATCAAATACACGCGCCCAGTCATCTCGAAAGAAAGCGGTGCCGAAGGAGCCCCCATCTCCTTCCCTATTTATAACTTCAAACAGAATCTTCAAGGACCCGGATTCTCGTGCGTACCGGCGCGAATCTCGGGAATCACAACAACTACTCCAATACCACACCGCCACATGGCGAAACTGACGCGGCTTCCCGAAACGTTCTTCCTTCTCCCGCACGTTCCTGACATGGGTTTTCCGTGACTATTACCCTTCCCGATGCTCACACGTCGGGAGGGTCGGGCTAATCCTTGCGTGGTTGAGCAGCTTCCCTTCTTGGCCCGTCCTTAGCAGGCCCCTTACGGCCCCTCCCGCGTTAAGGATCAAAGCCCTCATCAAAAGGCAACCGGGCTCGCCCTCGCTCGGTTATCCCTGGCTGGTAGTTCGCTACCCCGCAATGCCAGGGATCGAAGCCCTCACCAAGAAGCAGCCGAGCGGCTACCCTGCTCGGCTATCCCTAGATGGTAGTGTGCTACCCCACAACGCCAGGGATCGAAGCCCTCATCAAGAGGCAACCGGGCCCGCCCTTGCTCGGTTATCCCTAGCTGGTAGTTCGCTACCCCGCAACGCCAGGGATCGAAGCCCTCACCAAGAGGCAGCCCAGCGGCTACCCTGCTCGACTATCCCTGGCCGGTAGTTTGCTACCCCGCAACGCCAGGGATCAAAGCCCTCGCCAAGAGACACCGGGAAGTAACCCTACTCAGCCCATCCTTAAGGATCAAAGCCCTCGCCAAGAGGCACCGAGCAGCAACCCTGCTCGTCCCGTCCTTAGCAGGCCACTCACGACCCTTCCCGCGCTAAGGATCAAAGCCTTCATCAAGAGGAAACCGGGCTCACCCTTGCTTGGTTATCCCTGGCTGGTAGTTCCCTACCCCATGACGCCAGGGATCAAAGCCCTCGCCAAGAGGCACCGGGCAGTAACCCTGCTCGGCCCATCCTTAAGGATTAAAGCCATCGCCAAGAGGCACCGAGCAACAACCCTGCTCGGCCCGTCCTTAGCAGGCCACTCACGACCCTTCTCGTGCTAAGGATCAAAGCCCTCATCAAGAGGCAACCGGGCTCGCCCTTGCTCGGTTATCCCTGGTTGGTAGTCCCCTATCCCACGACGCCAGGGATCAAAGCCCTCGTCAAGAGGCACCGAGCAGTAACCCTGCTCGGCCCATCCTTAAGGATCAAAGCCCTTGCCAAGAGGCACCGAGCAGCAACCCTGCTCGGCCCGTCCTTAGCAGGCCCCTTACAGCCCCTCCCGCGCTAAGGATCAAAGCACTCATCAAGAGGTAACCGGGCCCGCCCTTGCTCGGTTATCCCTTGCTGGTAGTTCCTTATCCCACAACGCTAGATATCAAAGCCCTCGCCAAGAGGCACCGGGCAGTAACCCTGCTCGGCCCATCCTTAAGGATCAAAGCCCTCGCCAAGAGGCACCGAGCATCAACCCTGCTCGGTCCACCCTTAGCAGGCCTCTTACGGCCCAACCCGAGCTAAGGATCAAAGCCCTCGCCAAGAGGCCCCAAGCAGCAGCAATGCTCGGCCAATTCTTTGGAAAGCACCAACCTTCCTTCAACAAAGGTTCCCCCAAACTGTTCAAGTAAACGATCACCACATCGACTCCGGGGGCTGGAGGATACCGGCCTTCTTTCACAGCGATTAACCGACAAGCACTCGAAGGGCGATCGTTATCTAAAACATGGGCCATCGACCTGCAGCCTACGCTTGATCAAGGTCAGAACTGATAAGCTCAAGTACTCACACAAGAAAAGCATTGTCACACAGAAGAAAAAGGCTAAGTTTCATTCGAACTTCCAAAATCTTTTACAAGGTACTCTGGGCTCCCCAGCCTTACCAAATTGCCTGGAGGCATACAAAAAGAGAGAGAAAAAGGGAAAGCCAAAAAGTTCATGCAACAAGCCCGCCTAGAACTCACCTTCCTCGGTACCATCCCCAGAAGCCAGGGCTTCCGCTCCAGTGGCAGCCCCTCCCTCATCACCATTTGCCGGAGGCATGACCACCGAAAGTGGGACCCGAGCGCGGAGCTCACCGTCGGCAAACCCCGAAAACTACGTCTTGACGGCATCAAGAGCTTCATGCCACACAATGGCAGAAGCTTCGCCAAGGTCAGCGTAAAACTGGTCCGACCCCTTGTAATCGGCCACCGCCTTTCGAGCTCGAACCTCGGCAACCTTCGCCGCCTGAAGCGCGGCCTCGATATCCCGTCTGCTGGCATCCCTCGCTCTTTTCACTGGTACATAGCGATCGGACAACTCCGCCAACTTAGCCCCGATGGCTCGGTGGGACTCACTTAGCCGGTGATAGGACTCCCGGCACTTTGAGACGGTGAGATCCCCGGCGGCCAATTGGGCTTCGATGATGGACATCCTCTCCCTCTCTAGACGCAGCTCGAGTCGCAGGTCCTCGGCTTCCGAAGAAGACTCCCCCACCAACCTCATAGCATGGGCATCCCCCTCGGCCTCCATGCGAGCAACGAGGGCGCAGTGCTGAAGAACCTGATGAAAAATAGCAGAGAGACTTAGAGATGCTCGAACTGAGAAAAGGGCGCTCAAAGTAACACATAAGGGAGTACGTACGTGCACTGCCTCCTGAGCTATAGCTGCCACATGGGCCCTCAGGGTCCCCCGCGGAATCTTGCCTCCGGCCGACTCTTCCATATCAGCAAGCATGCTGGCGGCAATGGAAAGCTCGGACGGGACTACGAAACAGGCGTCCCCCTCCTGCACAGAAATCCCCTCGGGAATCTCAGTCGGTGGCACGCGAGAGATCGTCTTCTTCCTCTTAAGAGGAACATCGTCTTCGTCCTCTTCCGCTTCCTTCATCCGGGGTTCGGGAACACGCGGACGCCTCTGGCCGCTGCCGCGGCAATCATCGGGGGCTCGGGTCTAGGTGGATGGCCCCGTCGCCGGGGCCTCCCTTGGTGCGGAACTCGGGTCAGCCCGAGGCACGACCACGCCCTGGCTCACTTCCAGAACAGG
Organism: Agapanthus africanus; assembly: GCA_030015575.1. Taxonomy (NCBI): domain Eukaryota; kingdom Viridiplantae; phylum Streptophyta; class Magnoliopsida; order Asparagales; family Amaryllidaceae; genus Agapanthus; species Agapanthus africanus. The sequence continues at coordinate 103,986,921 of CM057348.1, read as the reverse complement.
GCACCGAGGGTAGCAAGAATCCTGGATCGGTCCATTTGTTCTGCGGGGGGGAGGCACGACTCAAAAGAAGAAGAAGCAGAAGAAGAAAATGAAGAATCTACAGGGGGTTGCCTAGACTCTACCCGATCTATTTCTACAGACTCTTCACAAGAAGACATCTAACCTGATGAAGAAAGGTGTCCTCGGGAGATCAAAAGCACAGAGATCCGACCTAAAAAGATAGCGCCGAGCTAACAAGACTCAAGACGAGGAAATTATGTAGAGGTATGGGCCCTGATGAGGACCCCGCCCCTATTTGTAGCATCCGGCGTACACATCCAACGACGACAGTTATCTCCCACCGAAATGACTCATTGCATTCGACGGGCCACCATCGCTCCACCTGTCGCGCGCGCATGAATCGCATCCCATCGGATGCCGTAAATCTGCGGTCCGTCGCGTCAGCCAACCAGCGCCAGACACGTGGGTTGTCGCTTCGGTGAGCGTACGCACGATCCGGTGCATCCTCTTTAATGCAAGATCTGACCCCTGATCCGCTGAGATCATCAAGAAAATACTGCTGATTGCCCGGGAATGCACGTTTACGATATCTACGGAAAGGAGCTCATTTCGAGTGACCTGGCAGACTACTCTCGACCCGACCCGCGAACGAGTCGGGACGAGAGTGGGGGGCTAATGATGATGCTGGATATCGTCATTTCCCGGATCGTGACACGTGGCGGATGACGTATCCCGAAGCTAGCAAGAAAAGACCAGGAACGGTACGTCGGTAGAATACCCCGGGTCTGCGGCCCGTGGACGTGGCCGACCTTCTGCTACCGACCAGACCACACCTGTGCCCGCCTTACAAACAACCGCTGGCTCCCCTCCGAGCCTCCTGCATGACTGGCCTCCTCGTCCCTTTCAACTCGTCTCCGGGCTTTAGCAGAACCAGGATACCTCGGCCACCCGCTCGTCCCCGAGCTTCCCGCCGAGCTCATCCTCCACGGTCTCATCCTGACCGACCCGCGGCATTGATCACAGGCTCCCACACCACGGCTCTGCGAATCTCGCCATACGCGAGAAATCTGCCGCCCATGACCCCACGTTCCACGCCATCATGATCCCCCATTAACGAGCCTGTCTCGCCATTAATGCGGGATCCCGCTTATCACGCGGGCGTGACGTCGGAAGCGTAACGGCCGGCGTGATTCTCGCGTCTTCCTGCTCATCGCTGCAGCTATAAAAACCCATCTCTCAGCCGATCATGAAGGTAAGTCATTTTCTCCTCACTAGGCCGTTACTCTGCTAAAATATCCGGTCTAACTTGATCGTCGGAGGGTCCTCGGTGGCACAACCCGAGACTTTCTTACCGGTAGCTCGGCCACAACAACCTCATACCCATTGAGATCCACACGCTTCAGGAGGCAACCTCCAACTCGATCTCAGCCGTCCATCGTCGCTCGCAGCAGATCTACGAAAGGTAACATCTGAAGGAGATCCAGACCTCCATCAGTATTCAAAATTAGATAACAAGTGCGGGGGCATATAGCCTTATGGTGGGTAATAGAAGTTTGTGGGGTGATCCGGGATCGAACCTGAGATCTTCCATTTAGTGTTTCAAAGAGAGACACGCGGGGCCGATGAGCTTCGTTGCGGTTAAGAAAAATTAGATAACAAAAAATATATTGTTGTGCAAAAATATAGATTGGATGGCCTTCAAAATAGCATTCAACGTGCAGAAAACTGAAGTATATAAAAATATATCTCCTAACCCTAGTCACGACTTAGGATTTCCATAATTTTCTTCTATGAATGCATGATATTTTCATAAACTTGGTGATTAAATATACAAAGAGCACCTTAAATAAAGTTAGAGCAATTGTTGCCTGAATTGCTTGTTGAAGGAGTACCCCTTTAATGACTTCATGCTTGGAAACCAAATTCTTGATCTCTTCATCTCTTCTTGAATGCAGCCTATGCTTCTCCATGCTACCCAACATCTCATACAACCCTGAATATACCCAATAAACTATTAGAGGCGCAACCATCGCTAAAATCTCATTTGATTCCAAGAAGTCCATTGTGTGAGCGCGCCTGTGTGTGTGTGTGTGTGTGTGTGTGTGTGAGAGAGAGAGAGAGAGAGAGGAGGTGTTTATATAGTGAATGTGAGGTTGGTATATGACACTTTTAGGAGAAACAAAACAGGAGTTGGAGGTGGTTCAAGGAAATTAAAGCTCGCTATGATTTGTAAATTCAAATGTCGAAAACACGAGCAAAAGTGGAAGTATTTTATGTTTTGACTATTCAAGTAATTAGTTAGGAGGGAGTATTTTGTTAGGTTTTGCTGCCCGTTTGTAGTTGAAGTGGGGAGTGTCATAATGAGAACATAAAGGCATGTGCATTATACATATAGCGAGTGTATGTATACGATAACGATTAGGTTACGGTTTGAATATAATCATGTATGTAACAAATCTATCTTCATTTTTCTTTTTCTGTTTTCTTCTTGTAGGTGTTGATTGACCGTTTTAAGATTAGTTATACACATTGACAACATTAAAAATTTGATACTAAATGAAGGAGAGTTGATGTCAGGTTGACAAACCGTTGTAAAGATTTATCAAATCTATCATGTAGATCTGCTTTAGCCAATACTAGTTTGATGAAGAAGGCTCATATTGTAATGATGATTATGCTGGTGAAATGCCTTTTTTTTCTAACACATGTTCTCAGCTTTAGACCGTTTTATGGAATTGATGATGCTATTTTTCGTTCCTGATCTATATGGACAGAAAATTGAAGTTCTTTTATTTAAATTCAAGTTGCAATTCACTGCCAATAGTTAGAAGACTAATACTTCATTCTACCAAATGCAATCCCTGGGCCTAGAAGCACAGGAATTTGTTCAAGTCTTTTGAATCCTCATTCAAGGAAAGCCAACACATGTAATGCTAGGAACTCTTTGTTGCATCATTATTATACCTTCAATTTTAACAAGCATCTCCCTAATATTTATTCAGTCATGAGCAAACCTCGCGTGCAGGCAACATTACTTCTGTTTCCTAGAAAATAAATTGAGTAAGGTATTTTTTCTATTTTCTTTTCCTTCAGGATTGAAACTTTCTCTCTAATGATCCCGAGTGCATGTTACAATGCTTTTATTTTCTTTATATATTAAAGCTCGTTTGTTCATCCTCATCATCCAACGATGGATGGATACCTTCTGAATTTACTGGTCATCGATTGTATAATCATTTTAACGGGAAAAATATATGAGAAAACCATGAAGTAAAAAAAAATGCTGGCAAGGTCCCGTATGAAGCGACATTGCTACAGAAAACGCAAACAGTAGTATATATAAACCAATCATGCATAGCTCATACTGTAAGAACCTCCTCTCCAAGGGGTGAGGCCTAAAGAGTGCATCCACCAAACAGTGGTACATAAAACATTTTTACATGATACAACATAACCAGCTCAGAGTACACACTCACAGATGTCCAAAGCATGCTAACATATCATGAATCCTGTTAAAGGAAGGAGGAATAAAAAGAACAGTTGGACATACAAATGCTGGTTACGCATGAAATACAATCGCCGTTTAGTATATATGTTGTTTTAGTCTACAAAAGGTATGTATTGGAAGTGCGACAAGGCCCGCTACATTATTGGCTTTGGCTTTTCTTCCTGCTGATCCTTGTTTTGATACCTCCTGAAAAAGGGTAATTAAAAAAAAGACATTGAATTGCTTATGTATCTTACGGTTCATTTCTAAAATGGGGCAATGTACAGATGAAATTGGATGAAGGTGCACATACCATCTACTTCCTCAAATTCGATTTCTTTCACCATGTCTGCAGCAGCATTATACTCAAATCTGCAACATGTTAAGCAAATTAATAATCAGCAGTCCAGACAAGTTAGACAACACACTAATAATAATTATCTAAACCAGCAGTATATGGGACGTAATAGTTATCTGTTAAAGTCGAATAATCGCTGTGGGCAGATACCGCGCTTTATGAATAACCAACAAATATTGGTATAAAATACTTATTGCAAGTTGCATCCAACTCTTTCTAGATTTCTTTTATCTTTTCTGACCACTCAGTACTACAAAAGAATATTCAAGATTTAAGCTATACATTAACTATTTTTAGACGACCGCCTGATCTGTGTATGAAAATCCTTTCCTATGGTTATACCATATATCCAGTAACTTAGAATATGCACAACACCTTTTGAAAATTAAGGAGAACTTTGAATTAAAGTTTAATATGCACTATGTGCCATTTACAGAACTTTCCTATAGGTTCCAAAGTTTACAAAGTTCTCAACTGTTTCTTAATATTCTACAAAAATATCAGGCCTTTTCTTCGAAACTATGTCTAAGCTTTAGGATACCTTGTCCTAGTTTGATATGGAAAGGCTCACATGATGGTCAGATGCTATGATATGTATAGTTGTTGGTACATTTCTCGCCAGCTTAACCTTTAGATAAAAAGGTGACCAGCATGATATGAGAGCTACACTGGTTAAAATTCAGTTGAACCTAATAATTTTAAGCAGATGAAAGAAAAGGAACACAAAGCCTAACCTCACAAAAAGGCCATACAACCTACATAAGGCCCTCCCTCACAATACTTTTCGAATACTGGAACAGTAGAGAACATCAAAATAGTATGAGGTATCAGGGTATACGATAGCAGCAGGACATAAACATGCCCTGCCAGAAAGTGACTCAGAGATAATAGTCCAGTTCAATTGGTTGTTTGATTCGATAAGAAGATAAATACAATTTAGGATATGTTTTATATTGGGTAAGGAGATATAAAGATAACCTGGTCAAATTCAATACAACCATTTTAATGATGTCACAACAATGATGGTGAGAGTCTGAAAGAGGAGCACTTGTCTCAGAGATTAAACAAAAACTAAAACCAAGCTATTCGACTAACTGTCTAGTATCCTTTATCTTCATATCTTTAATAATAAATAATTATGCATTCGAAACTGATGTAGTATTAGTAATAGCTATTTTATATATTAATGGTAGAAACCAAAATGTTTAAAAGTTCATTGCGGCATTACCTGTTGGAGCAAACGACCTCAAGTTCTACAGACGTGCTCTTGGTAGCTTCGACTAGCACAGAAACAACTTCTTTCTTCCTAGTGCTAGCCATAAGTAAATCATACTCGGTTGGAATAACGACGGCAAAGAAGTTATCACTCAGCTCACTTAAGCATAACTTATCAACAGCTGCAAGTGCTATCCGTCGTTTTAAGGAATCAATATCCGGGTCAAACAGATAGATAGCAAAGTCAGTGACTAACAAAATGCGTCTCTTTATTTTTCCTGATCCAGTAAACTTTAAAACCTTGTCTGCAAATAGAACTTTTTTGTCACCTGAAGAGATAACACAGTTTTTCAGATTAGTCATGATAATATCTGCTTACGGTGTATTTGAATCCAAGAAAATATGGGTAAAAAAGGGTAAATTCTGTGAGATATGGCTTATAGCCAATACAACTATGATGTAAAGAAAGCATCCTTAATCTAAGTTACAATAAAACATCAATGTGGATTCAACAAAAAGGTTGCACTTTTCATTTGTTTCTTTTCCTCGAGACTTCAGATTAATTTAAATTGAAGTGCTTAGAGTCAGGCCTTTGAAGGGAGAGGTCACGGTTGAAGGCAGGCTACCAACATGTACCTTCCATGGGAGTTGCCTGTGAATTTTTTGGAATGCCCTCATTACTTATCTTATCCCTTTGAGTTGTCACTGACTCCATCTTAAATATTCTCATTTCAAGTCCATAAATTTGGACATATTGTGTCTTAATTTCCCAACATTCGGACCTACAAACAATGTTGGTCTCATAGATGTCCTATAGAATCTTTACTTCAATTTCATTGATGTTATATAATATGATACCGACTCTCTCTCACATGCAATCAGTGTTGTGGAAAGCGTAGCAAGGCGGAAAGATAAGGCTTAGGCTTTAGCGTGCTTCATCAGGGCTTTAGCAGCAAAAAGCGTCGAGACTTTTTTTAATATTAAACAAGATTATATGATTGAAAAGTTAGATAGATAGAAACATTTATATACAAAAGATAAAAAAAAGAAAAGAGTTTCTCATTTTTATATTCTATAAAATTTATCCAATAATAGAAATATATTGAATAATTTTAAGACTATATAATAAATGTCATAATATAAGCTCTAAAATAATATTGGTATAGATTAGAGACAACAATAAGACTCGTTGGTGCATTATTTAATATGATGATTTGAAAATTTTAATAGAATAAGGCTATAACCGATTAAAAAGCGGGTTTAAGCGGAGTTTCAAGTGCATAAAGACCAAAGCGGGATTTCAGACCACTAAAGCAGCACAGAGGTTTTATACTACCGCTCTATACGAAAGTGAAGCGCTTCGTGATCGCTTTCCGCTAAAGCGAGACTTTAGCTTAGCTTTATAGGGCTTTTTACAACAGTGCATGCAGTCATGCATTTCTATTTTGTGAAAAATTGATTTTGTGAACTTTATGACCTGAACTAACTCTTAAAATTCCTAGTGTTGAATGTTGATGTTCTTATAAGAATTAAGATGGCACCAAAAATGATATTAGATTACTCTATGAACTAAGTTTGGATGTGGGCGGCGCGACGGCGGCGGCAAAAACCTTTTCTTGGAAAAGGGTTTTTGCCATGGAGTAGATGTCAAAGCGCATAAACCTCTATAGATGATCGTGATTAATATGAGACTATGAGAATTGCTTTCATGTGATATGGACTGAATTTTGATATCTTTTGGTTATTTTGATATATTAAGAATTTAGAGATTTGATTTTTAAAAAAGAGACAATAAATGATATAGAAATATAGAATTTTATTACGTATTAGACATAAATGGTAAAGTTAACCCTGGTTAATTTCTAAGGGAAGAAGAGTTTAAGTAATTCGGTTATCACGGCATTGTAGAAAAATCGGTAAGTGTGGGGATGTTCGATCGCTGTATGGTCAAAATTACATTCTGAAGTAGATATCTTCTAGGATGGATCATGAAACGGATAATTTAAATATTAGGTAATATCTCTGAGATTCCCTCTATCATTAACGGTGCATAGATTATCCCATATGTTCAATTGAAACCCCGAAAGACGCGGAATATATATTACCATATATTTTGCTTGACTATTGATTTTTCGAGTCATGCTTGCAACATATATTATTAGATTCTTTTACCAAAAAAATAAGCCATTAAGTAAGCCATCGCCGCCCCAATCCCCTGCTTTCCACCCGACTTGTAAAAAAGACGAATTTTTTAACTTTCAACATGAATTAGTTCGATCAAGCGAATAATAATGATATAGGGTTTTGTTGAGTATCGGTCTATAATGATAAGGTTTACTCCGATTAATTCCTAAGGGATTTTAGTAATCGGGTTGTCACAGTGTTGTAGAAAACTCAGTAAGTATGACTGGTTATTCAAATGGACACCAACACAAAAAGCACATTTTGTGAATATTAATCCATTTTTAATTAGATTAATCCAATCTCTAAGTCAAATTATAACCAAGGTTCGATAACTCGGTTTCGGATTCGCTTCTTTTAGATTTGGTTAGTTTCGGTACATTTCGGTGAGTTTCGGTTTCAATTTTCAATCAATTTTGATGCATGTAAATAATAATTTTCTTACTTTTAACATATTTTAATAAGCTTTCAACTGTAATATGTATTTAAAAGCATTTTTTATAAAGTCGGTTTATGACAAATAGGCTTGAATAAATTAACTTTTCATTTTAAACATATTAAAGATAGTATTTGATGAAGAATGGTTTTTTATAATAAAGAAAAGGTACAAATGTTGCTTTGGGCCACAAAATATGAGTAATTTTTGGAAAAAGGACATAAGCCCATATGAAGTCACAGGGCATGCTCTTCTTTTCACCAACTCTCCCTCTTTCTTGGGCAAAAATCCAAAAATTCTTTCTCTTTTTTTTTAAACTCAAGTGAAAAAAGACAACAGCAGTAACAAATAAGAGCATATGCACAACTAGGTGGTTGTAGCGGTAGCAAGCACAGATTATATTAGTTTGTCTTGTCTTTCTCTACTCATTCTTCTACTTTTCTTCCTAGTATTCTATTCATCATTTTGATTTTTTCTTCAACTTTAGCATGTCTACAAAATAGGTTTTGGTTTTAGAAATATTTTTTTCCCGTTCATATGAGTTTGTATCGGCCGAATCTCGGCCGATACTTACCGATACCGTATGATATTCTCTCGTAGCGCACCCGAAACAAGTTCCAAAGCATAGTTTCGGACTGGTCCCCTCCGAGACCGGTCCAAAACGGCCGAAACTCTGCCGTTTCGGCCGAGTTCTCGAACCTTGATTATAATCTCTAAACAAGCTAGCGGGCATACTAATATATCTCCATCGTATGGTAGGCTAATCTTCTAAAGTTCACTCGTCCTATTTTTGTACACATCTTCATTTATTCTGAAAAGAACTCCTAGTTTGATTGTATCACAAAACAATCTGATCATGTGTGTACATGGCGGATGTGTGGATGTGTGGATTCATGGACAGATACTAGTTGATGTCTCGGCATGGTACGGGATACTCTAAAAAAAATCAAGAGAAAAAAAAGAATTCGCTTACGTGTTGAGAGTTTCTAATATACATATTGAAGAATCAAAGGGAACATATGTTTAGGATGCCAGATGTTCAAAATAACCATGGATATAAGATGTGGTTATTGATGGGGTAGGCGTTTCATTAAAGCCTTCAACAAAACTAAGATTGCAGGGTGAAAGCTGTCGAGTAACTGATATCGTAAAAATCATGCCTTAATCAATATTCCTGCTCAAAATGTTATAATGATTACGTATTTATGCGCAGCGGAAATCCAAGACCTTTATTTTAGGGCAGAATGAGAAAGACTGTCCGACGAATACCAAATCACACGAAAAAGCACACCAACAAAAACACACAAGATTTATCCAAGTTCGGCGTGACTAGCACCTAATTCTCCAAACCGCGACGAAAACTTCCGTTGTGAGAAAGAATTATAAGAAATTACACCAGACTTTTTCCCCTCTTTTACAAAGATATACCTTCTCTTACAAAACCTCTCTCTATCCGCGACCACGCTTGGTCGCCTTTCCCACTCTAATCAAACCTAGTTTATTGGAGAATTATGGATACATCAAAAAAAACATAAAGAAAGCCTTTGATTTATAGGATAAATAAATACTACGAGATAAATCCATATTTAACCTAGAGATGAATATGAATTTAATCTAAAGATTGGATTTAAATCTAAACTAAAGAGATTAAATTTAAATTCTAGCTAATCCCTATCTTATCCGAATTTAAATCAAATTCACCACAAAATTCACCAACAAACATCAAAATTCCATTCTTTATGCTTCATGTTACTTTCATCCTAGACATATCTGTATCATATCTGATGAATAAAGCTACAGCCTTTAGCTAGACAATCACTCAAATATCCAAATCAAACAGCATCAATTCATCTTTAACCTGCAGCAATATTAGGGTTTATTCGCATTCGTACCTTGTTTGGATAAGATCCTCGTAAGATAGGGATCAGATCTGACGCCGATGTGATCTCCATCGCGGCATTCTCTGTAGATCGAAGCTCGCCTTCGGACCTCCATCCCCATGAACCGCTGAAGCTCTCCTTCTCGTTCTGCGCCATTTTCTAGGGTTTGCGACGCGCTGTCGCCGTTGTTGGGGAGCGAGGAATCGTCTAGGGTTTGTTGAGTGGGGACGTTGACTCTCCTCAGCGATGATCGGAATCGATCCATTCGAGATCCACGCCAGCAGCGCAGCGATCTGAACGGGAGCGATATATGTGGGAAAATCGAACTGGTAACGGGTCGGATCCATGCCTAAAAAGTTAGCGTTACGTCCCCATTGTCTGATATCAATGTTTTAGTTAGGGACGTAAACTGCCCTGATATGAAGCGGATTTAATTGTTACAATATCCATATCCATATCCAGTAATCGTGGACGGATTTAAATATGGAGTCAGATATTTGTCTGAAATGAGCATTACCATCTATATCTGGTAAAATTCGAACACGAATACAGATATGAAATAACTATTAGATAAAGATAAAAAATGTCTCAGAAACTAAAATATTGCTATTTTTATATCGGATACGGATATAGGAATTACCATATTCATAATGACGATACGGATGCGGATACGGATATAAATAATCATTGGAAATTAAAATTACCGTCAGGATGTGACAAAAATAGATACTGGTACAGAGTAAGTTCGGATTGACCGTTTTCATTTACATCCCTAATTTTCCAACCCACAATGCTGAAAATTGTTCTTAGTATTGAATTTTGACAATAGTCATTATGGCCTTTTCCTTTCTCGTTTCTTCTGCATGTATACATAAGAAAGACGTACATAAAGTTTAAGTGCAAATTTAGTTCAGCAATAATGGGTGGGATTCCGAGTGGGGATTTATTTTAGATTATCTTATAACATAGAGCAATATAGTTTCTACCGGTGTAGTGGAATTCATGTAAACTATATGAATTCCTATTGGATATAAGGTGGGGTATAGAATATAATTCTTAAATAGTGGATAACATGACTCGCTTTGCATCCAATGGAAATTCATGCAGCGTATAGGAAAAAATGTATTTTGAGCATTATAACACTGGAGATTTTAGGGATGGTGTGTACATTTGGAAATATAGAAAAAGTAGAAGAGTGTTTTTCCCGGTTAGTTCTTTAAATTTCACTTCAAAAAATGGGAAAGGACAGGTGCACGTTTTGAGTATGGATTATAATACAAGAGGTTTTTTTTTTATTTCACACTCTCACGGACTTCAAAATTTATTTTAAAAAGGACGCCTTTTAAGAAAAAGTTAAAATATGTTGGAAGCTTTCGAATTTGTGGAGGATATACGAACGGAATGTTTGGCACATCCTAAAATACATATTGAATTGTAAATGTAATAAACATGTAATAATGGCTATAACACCAACAATTCATGCATCAATAGCAACACAACTATATACATTCTCTCTTTAGATTTGCTAAAAAGATAGCTTATTATCATCATGTGCGTGAATAAACACCGAAAGAGACGATCCCCAAATTTTGGAAAACCGTGAATGCATGGATCCGGCTCATATTTTGTCTAGCATCTGTATTCATAACCAAATCCAAATCTGTGTGCTGCTTAGTGTTCTACTTTTCAAAACCATATGTTTGTGGCTTGCAAGCATCTCATACTTTCCTGCACTTGATCAAGGAATCAAACCTTCTGGCATAGCGCTTGTGGACAAGATCAACCCCTATAATTCTAAACAAATATTCATGGGCCCACACAGTCAAAGCCCAGCCCATCAAAAGTCCAGGCGTTAGATTCTGGCAGCCAATCAACTTTCAACAATAAAAACTCAACTCCTCCTCTGCCTCCAAAATAGATCTCAACCGTCCAATCAAACAATCACTTCTTGATCGTAAGATCTTATCTGTCATTGACTCAACGTCTGGCTTCCATTATCATGAATCCATTGCTTACCATCTCCATACGATTCCTTCCCTTTTCTACGAATAATATTTTATATTAAATTAAAAAATTGGTGGAAAAAAACTCAATCAACTCAATTCATCTCATCTCTTCTCCCTTTCCTCTTCCTTCATTTTGTGTGCAGCAACAAAGAGTAGAGGATCCGCAAGAATTCATAGGTTTTCATCGATCTCTGTTTCGATTCGATTCAATTTTTTTTGAGTTTTTGTTTGTTTAATCGATTGATTTTGTGATGAGATCAGGCATTGACCGATGGCGTCGAAGCGGATCTTGAAGGAGCTGAAGGATCTGCAGAAGGATCCACCCACGTCATGCAGCGCAGGTATCATCAGATCCGTGAAAGCTTGTGTTTTTTTTTTCCTTTCAATTTTTGATTGAATTTCGATTGAAATTCATCATCTGGTTGGATTTTGATATTGAAAGGTCGTTTGAAATATACAGTAATCCACTTAAATGGAGAAATGGTATTGCAATTCTAAGTTGTTATCACGTGGAATCATGCGTTTGCTTTTAATAGTGGATTCATTTTTGCACCTGCAATTATGAATTGGATACGGAGTTATCAACGGCTCTAGACTTTTTAGAGTGAAAACGCATGCATGTACCCACTTGTGTATCGTGTTGATTATTTTTTTCACCATGATTTTTGATGATTTTTCATGGTATTAGCTGCACTGTCTATGGTTGAGAATGAGTTGACAATCATATGCATGGTCGCTACAGAATAGATTATCGTTGAATTTAATTACATGCAGGCTGCTTACTGCATTTCGATTGTTAGTATGTTAGCAGGCCTTGATTGTGTATCATATGACTGTAGGGCCAATTTGAATGAGTATTTTGCTGGAACGAAATGGTAGAACTCATGTTAGTTATTTGATAATTATTTAATAAAATCATCACTTGTTAAAACGAATAATATTCTTGAATACAAGAAATCAACATTTATAATTATTGATAATTAGCCAGCGTGTAGTCTGCCTCTTCCATAAGTATTTAGCGGTTGAAGTGTAAATGATGAACTGGCAATTGTTTAACTAATGCACTGATTAATAAGAGAATAATATTCTTGAATGCAAGGAATCACTACTTATAATTATTGATAATCTACCAGTCTGTAGTCTGTGTCTCTTCTATAAGTATTTAGTGGTTGAAGAGTAAATGATGAACTGGTAATTGTGTAACTAATGCACTGATTAATGCGAGAATAATGTTCTTGAATACAAGGAAGCACTACTTATAATTATTGATAATCTATCAGTCTGTAGTCTGTGTCTCTTCTATAAGTATTTATCAGTTGAAGGCTCAATGAAGAACTGGCGATTGTTTAACGAACACACTGATTGTATATAGAACTTCGGTAATTCTATATACAAAGTAGTCATGGGGCAAATGCTTGTATGTTCCATTAAGTTAAAAGTCTCCCATATTTAATATGCTGTATGCCTTGTCCAATATGTGCCTTGTCCAATGCTATTCCAATTACCTATTAGAATTACCCAGCTTAATATTCAGATTATTACTTTGGTAATACTAACCTAGTTAAGGCATATAAATTTAAGTAGGATAATACTTGGACATCATATCAGCAGTCCGCCTTAATTGAAATTAAGATCTTCTGGCCATCTTTTTGTTATATTTTTGTGTATTCCTTTGCAACTGAAAATGGCGGGAGACCATCTATAGTTTCTTGTTTTTCCCATACGAAGTATTATCAAGCCTAGTAGTATGCTATTTCCAGCAATGGGCCTTTTAGGTTCCGTGCAGTGTCTCTCTTGCTTGTGGTTACCTTGGCGGAGAAATTGGAAGTAGTAGGAACCCAACTTGATTGGAAGTCCACCCAACTTGACTGGAAAAAGAGATGAATGGTGAAAAAAACTTCCTCGCCAATGGGATACTTGAATGGTGATGAAATCGAGTTTGATCAAATGCTTATGTTGGTGAAAAATAAATGTTAGTTGGTGCTAAGTTTCTTATGTTTGGTATTTCCAGGTCCTGTGGCTGAAGACATGTTCCACTGGCAGGCAACTATTATGGGTCCACCAGACAGTCCTTATGCAGGAGGTGTCTTCCTAGTTACCATCCACTTCCCACCAGATTATCCATTTAAACCGCCCAAGGTATTGCCAAGACTATTATTAGCACAAGTTGATAATGAAGTCTTTTGTGTATTCTGTGTATGTTGGTGATTTTCATCAGCATCGTATAGACTTCAATAAATCCGTAGTCACACGCCCTCTACCAAAAGCTTCAATATTTCTGAATATCTACTATATCTTGTATCTAGCTATCTACTATATCTTGTATCTAGCCAGTGGAGCTCCTTCATGCACTACTTCACTTTGATTAATAAAGTAATTGTCTAATTTGTGCGGGAGTGGTAGCGCTCTTGATTGTTTCTACATGGTTATTTACTTTTTCAATAGCCATCAACAAGTACTGAAAAGATGCTTGTTTATTGTGTTCAACACATTGATTTGATATCTATATCCTCGAACACTTTCTAGTGTTGCAAAACATTTTTAGCAGGTTCTGGGCTAACCTCTTAGCTTCCGTAATTAGGTTGAGCATAAATATCCCTTAGGTTCCTAAAATTTAATCTGTACATATTATGAGTTTGTAAATTAACTAATACTGTTCGGAGCTTTGTACTTTCTAGATACCTGATTCGATCTTAATGTGCTTTAGTTATACTGTGAAACTTGTGATTTCGAGGAATGACTCCATTTCCATTTTTCCCTTGATCTCTTTTAAATGATCGACTTTCGGCAAAGGAAGCTCTCCTAAATTTAATTTAATTTTTATGAATGAATGAATTGGAGATTTTCCATTGGAGATGTGATTGAAGTGGATAACCATTAACTGTCGTCCCTAGCGGTCAGTCTGCATTACAGATTTTTGTTGGTTAAAAATGCCCTTAAATGATTTATATTTGTTGGTTAAGTGCCTTAAATGATTTATATGTGTTGGTTAAATGCCCTTTGATGATTTATATTTGTTGGTTAGATGCCCTTAAATGTTATATATTTGTTGGTTAAATGCCCTTAAATGGTTTATATTTGTTGGTTAAATTCCCTTATGTGGTTTATATTTGTTGCTTAAATGCCCTTAAATGGTTTATATTTGTTGGTTAAGTGCCCTTAAATGATTTATACATGTCATGTAGCTCAAGCATTCAAGACATTTTTTTAAAAGGTTTGGATAAGTTCTGACATTTGGCTTTCATTACTGCTTTTTCGAGGATATATCAGGAGAATAAGACTTTACGTTAATGAAGTTGAGCAAAAAGAGCTTTTATTCTAATTCAGTATATATATAATGATATGGAACATGCTCTATTATTTTTCCATACTCTTCCATTCTTATCAATGTCCTTTGATTAAATATGGTTTTAGTGGCATCTTCACACTTTTAGGTACTCAGTTTTCCTAATACTTGAAGAAGGCATGATAATTGCTCCTCTACCCACGATAGCAATGAAAACAAGCTGCTTCTTCTTCTTCTTCTTCTTTTCTTTCCCTAAACTTAAAGTCTTACTCTTACTGCCCCTACCGGGATTTATAATAGTACAGATTTCGATACCAATTATATTTTTTTCATTTAGCCATTGGAGGATAACATAGCATTATGAGGAAGTTTTATTTTTAATCTGGTTAAAGCGCTATCTTCCAAGCAATTGTGGGAGTGTGTCATTGCAAGATAATCATCATATTTTGTTAGTTAGATAACAATATGACTGTTAGTATTATTCTTAAATATTACTCCATTGCAATATCTATGGGCCACTTTAATGAGAATAGTATGGTTTCTTTTGGTTGTCAAAGTAACTCTCTATATAACCGTATTGCTCATTACAAACTAAAAGAGGTCAGTCAGCTGAGTTGGTTCTGCTAGAGAAATCCAATCTTTAGATACGGTATTGAAGGTGTTTATGTAATGTTTTAAACTATTTTCAATACAACTTGTACTTTAAGCGAATAGAAGTGGTGTTTGTGCTTAAATGTTGAAGAAAAGAACAAGTTTGGAGGAGACAAATATTGAAGTGAAAGGGACAAGTGTTGAGAGAGAAGACAGGTGTTAGGGTGAGACGACGATGTGTTGAGAGTGGAGACAAATGTTGTGAAATGTGGTCGCAACTAGACACCTAACCTAGACATCTCATCTCTATTCATATATAAACCGAGCACACGCATCTCATTGCTATCATCTTTTTCTTTTGCGCTCTTTATTCTTTCTGATTTAGGAACTATCTTTTCTTTCAATACTATAAACATTGGAAAATACGTTTCTCATCAAACACCTTTCCTGAATGTGCTTTAAGCTATCACTTCTTCACCCTCCAATGCTATCCTGATGTGGCAGGACTTCAGCTCCAAGCTATCACTTTACGCCCTCAGATTGCATGGGCATCCAATACTGTGGTGACACTGTGGCAGACACACTTATATTTCATCCTTGCTCCCTAGCGCCTTATTAGGATTTACATATTCATTCATATCAATAAACTTTGTGTGTAAGCTGGATACAACACATGGATGTCTTGAAATTGAGTTATTTGATACTACTGTTGCTGTGGAATGCTTGATAGCTGATAAGATCTGTACATGGTGTGAAGGATGGTGGTAGAACCCTTACTTTGAACCTGTCGTATTGAAAGTTGGATGATTTTGATGTGATTATCGGGATGAATTGGTTGATATTTTTAACATGCATTGGAATTTTTTTCTTAGGAAATACACAATCTCTTGACGTTTTAACAAATGAAATGCGATGGTGGTGCGTTTTGGTTTTATATAGAGAAAAAGAGATCGAGGGGTCTAGTTGTGACCACACTTCATAACATTTTTCTTCCCTCTCAACACTTGCCCCTCTCACTTCAACATTTGTAGCCTGCCTTTACTTTTGTTCCCTCAACACTTCAGCACAAAAATTCCATCCATTCACTTACATTACAATGTGAATGCTTCTTTCGTAATCCAGATTGAAGATTGAGCAAAAAAGTTGATGTATCAAAGTGAAATTATGGGGTTGCATGGTTGCTTGTTGGGGTTGTATGGTTGTTGTTGTATGGTTGCTTGATGGGGTTGTATGCAAGGTGGGGTTGTGGAAATGGATTTGAAAAAATGCTATAAAGCAACCATTTTGATTGCAGCAAATGTTGCAGCTTTAGAAAACATGATCTTGACAATTGTTTTTGGTGGCATGTTAGCTTATCATAGGCCATTCGCAAATTTGCAATTCCTAACCAAACACAAACGGTTGTTTGGAATTGGAATCCAACCAAAAAAGTTGAAAACACCCAAGTATTGGATTCAGATCTCTCTCTTTGTAATAAATGCCGCATGCCACATTTGTTATGTAACATTTGTTGCTGCATGCCACATTTGTTGCTTTTCTTTGTTGTTGCTAACCAAACTGCATAGCGATCTCAGTGGGAAGGCACTGCTGGCTGTTTAAAGAAGAGAATCCTGCACTTGTAAAATGAGTAATCAAAAGAGGGGCTGAAGATGTGGATTGATAACTTTGGCCAATGAAGTGGTATTTCATGTTTGTAAATCTACTGCAGGGGTTGGCGGATATATCTTGTTATAAGCTAATCTCATACTTGAGGTTAAGGAGCACCTTTCAATCACTTTGAACCCTTAATAGGAGTAACAACTGTATCCACCTTCAAGTAGATATAAGCCTTGTTTCTGTAGACGCCCACTTTTATGCTAAACCTTCACTACTTGTGAAAATTAAATTAAGCCATTTGGATGACATTTATTTGTAAAAGCTATGCTGGGAAATGGATTTCTTGGGCCGAGCATGGTTTTTATGAAGTGCTGAATGAATGATTAGCTGAAAGCCCTCCATTTATTGATTTTTGGAAGTCTGAATTGTTGCCATTTACTTCAAATGGTAAAAGAAGCCCATATCGCCTTGGTTTTGTTTGAAAATTTCTTGCTATTATTGGATAGACTACCTATTATTGACACTGAAATACATGATTTGGGAGCAGGTATATGTAAATAATTATGCATACACTACAGATAATTGTGAAATTATATAATATGAATAATTGTGGAATAACGCACTTTGCTATGTAAATACAAAATAATTCTTGACTCCTCACTCATTGACTCATCAATGAGCTAAATAATTTTGCTCCTGGCAGGTAGCATTCAGGACAAAGGTTTTCCATCCGAATATTAACAGTAATGGGAGCATTTGCCTTGACATCTTGAAAGAGCAGTGGAGCCCTGCATTAACCATTTCCAAGGTCTTTACTTCTCTTCCGTACTTATTTCACCTTTCATCCAATTGGATGAACTTAAATTGCTAGATTAGTAAAACCGCAACCTGTATGCATGATACTTGAATTGTTTAAAAAAGAAGTTAAGCCAAAACAAGGGCATAATAGAATTTTATGTTCTATTATCTGGTTTTATCTTAGAGTCCAAATGATTCAGCCTATCTGGGATAGTAGTAACTAGGGAAAAGGTCATATTTGTGGATACCAACGAAGAGATCCCAACATAAACATGTTTAAATATTTTGAACCATTCACCGATCGGTTGTTCAACTGACATGGTGCTGATTTTTAATCAATTTACATAGCACAAGATAGACTTATTTTGTAAAAATAAATGAATAGGCAACAATGCTGACATTTGTCGCGTTTCTTCCTTAACCTGTTCTAGATTATTTTACTCTTTGGTTCTTATTGCACTTCCAGGTGCTGCTCTCGATATGTTCATTGTTGACAGATCCAAACCCAGACGATCCATTGGTCCCAGAGATTGCTCATATGTACAAGACGGATAGGAACAAGTACGAAACTACCGCGAGGAGCTGGACCCAGAAGTACGCGATGGGCTAGCATTGTCGGTGAGAATCTGTTTGAGGCTACTTTCCTTCCTCTTATCTCGTTTGTTAAATTATTTCTATGTTGTCTTATATCTGTTATGTTTAAGAAGAAAGCTATCTCTTCTTGTCTCCCCTTGGAAGGAAAACCACAACTTGATTTGTAGATTAAGGAAGAAGAAACATATTAATTAATGTCTTTGCTTGGATTCGTATCTTCTATTTTCCTGAAAACTGGGAAACACTTCGGAAGCAAAACTTAATATTGATCTACA
This sequence comes from Agapanthus africanus, assembly GCA_030015575.1. Taxonomy (NCBI): domain Eukaryota; kingdom Viridiplantae; phylum Streptophyta; class Magnoliopsida; order Asparagales; family Amaryllidaceae; genus Agapanthus; species Agapanthus africanus. Next base: position 103,968,218 of record CM057348.1, on the reverse strand, counting down.
TAGTATAGACATAGCAATATTTTCAAGTATACTGCCATAAATGTGAATATTAAAATTTCATGTGACATGTAGAGATCATTGCCTGCCATTCTTAATTGCAACCATGTGTAGCTTTTAGTACTCTTGTCTAAAACAAACCACGTTTATACTGCAAAACTCTCTAGAGCTTGCCATCTGTGTGTGTGATGCATGTTACACAGATCTCATGTCCTTTGTCCATTTTTGTATGTTCCATAGTTTTTTTTTAATATCAAATACGGATATTGATTTTCGTTTCTAATAACTATTTGTATCCGTATCCGTCGGTGATAACCGGATACAGATATAGCAATATATATTCCTTCTGTATCCGTATATGATTTAATATCCACCTGTTTATACTATATATAAATATAATTTTTACGGTATTCATTTTATATCCGTATCCGTTTTCAATTTTTTTCAAATACAGATAATGATTTTCATTATCCGTATCCGTATTTGCAACCGTCAACGACCAACGGATACGATATTGTTACATATTTATTCGATTCGTATCCGATCCGTTTTCATCCCCACCTATAACATCAACCAGACATCTTTTATGTACAGTTTGGGAAGGGGTTTTTATTTAACAGCTACGAACCATATCGTTTTTAACTCGCTTCATATTTGTTTGTCATTCTTGTTTGTGATCAATTGTAATTTTGTGGCTCTCAGATAACCATTTCCTTTTTTCCCCAAAAACTTTTATCTCCTTCACGTTATTCTCTTTATCCTTCACTTTGCTCAGAGTTGTTAATTGTGCAATGAAACCATGCATTCAAGGGGTAAGACTCGAAAGAGGAGGAAATTGAGAAATGAAAAAAAATATGGTTTTACAAGCTTTACTTATCCACAGTAAAAAGTTTTTTTTATCCCTTTTTTTTCATCTTAGACTCTGCAAAGGCCAGGCCACACCCACGCTGATAATGTCGGGGTTAATAATAAAGAGTTGATGGGGAGGTGTTAGCGAAGAACCATGAGGGGACTTTTTAGTAACAAAAGATTGTTCAACTCTAAATCATCAGTTTTTAACATTTTTTTAAAATTTTAAATGGAGGTGTGCAATCCAAGAAATTGACTGTAATTATAAAATATGAAAGAGGTGGTGGAAACGAGAGTTACGGTGGGATCCCGTCACGTGATGATGCCACGCACGTCCCCCCACCCCTCTCGTCATCTCCAATTTCGAGAGAGCCCACGCTCGTCGTCCGCCTAAGCCGCTGCCACGTTGCATTTATTCCATGGGCCTTTTCCTTCTTCCTTTTTTTTTTCGTTTTTTGTGAAATAGGGATGCAATTTTTAAATGAGGCGGCCGTGATCATATATATGTTTTTCGGTTAAGTGGAAATAACTCTAAAGCAGTTTTGGTGGGTAGCAAAGATAGCTAAGCTCGGTTTAGTGAAATTTAGCCTATTCCCTTTATAGCGTAAAGGAACATGCAGTCGCTAGATTTGGTATCAATATTCTTAAACTGGACAAAGTAAATATTGTTGTTTCAAATACATTGAGAATTGATATAGTTCTTAAAATACCATACCATTTAGTTTCACTGTTCTGCTGTTTGTTTTAAAGGAATGTAATGAATCCAATTTCAGAACATGTATATCACCAATTAGTAAAATTGTTGGAAGTTTTACTAACCCTTCAATTCTTCTTCTCTCTTTTTTGCTAATTCCCTTTTAACTGAAAAAAGGGGGAATTGTGAGTTAATATTGATATTCTTTTGCAACAGAGGGAGAAAACTCATTTTCATCCGGAGTCAAGGTCTTGTGAATTACAACAATTTTTCAATTCCATTGTACACTTCGAACACTTGATAACCCCTCATCAATCTGTCCGAAGGATACCCTAAAATGTTAACTCTTTCTCTCACCTACAGCGCATGTAATGAATAATTGATAACTTAATAACCCTGTACAATCAAAGCGGAGTTCTAGATTCCCGTTTGGACAACAGGGTTCTTCATGAGATTTTTCCTTGTTGCAGTGAAACATGGCAGTGCCCTTATCCTCTAATTATATACCTGCCTAGTGTCCTCCACTGAAAAAATAAAGCTCTGAAATCATAACCATTTACACCGTTGTGGGATCCTATAGAAACGCCCATGTATATCTCTCTCAAGGGAACTCCTTTTTTGAACTTAGCACCCAACACAACAGTCACTGACTCACTCTCGAGCACACCTTTCACCTTTCTATTCCTTCTATGATACCAAAAAAGCATAACAAAAACTGCTTGCAACACAATCTCCTTCTCTTTTTTCTTCCTAGACTTGAAATCCCCCTTTGCCCAACCTCCTATCCTTAAGCAGCTGCAGAGATTCTCTGTTTCATTACCCTTTGGCATCTCCCTTGGTGAAATTTCACCAGCCCCTCCCCTCGCCACCCCACCCCCTTCTTTATATATTTCATACACACCGCTCCTTTTACTTCCATCTCCCCTTTATTACCTTAATCCTCACTCTCTACTTTTTTCAACAATGGCAAAGCCCTCGAATCTCCCTCGAACAATCCGTATCTTTTGCCACGACCCGGACGCCACCGATTCCTCCTCTGACGATGACGACGGATGCTCCTCCTCCTCCTCCTCCTTTTCTACCACCCCCAAACCCCCCAAACTATACATTCAAGAGATAAAACTCGCAAGCTCGAAAAAGGTCAGAGTGCTTGATAGGTCCAAAAAGAATAAGAAGGCGAAACGAGGTACTAGTGTGAAGAAAGGAACCGGCAGCGGCAGCAGCATAGGCGGCAGCGGCAGAAAGTTCCGCGGAGTACGAAGGCGGCCCTGGGGGAAATACGCGGCGGAGATACGGGACCCTCGACGCGGGGTCCGTGTCTGGCTGGGCACCTACAGCACGGCTGAGGAGGCTGCTAGGGTTTACGACTCGGCCGCCATCGAGTTTCGAGGCCCGAAAGCTACTACCAACTTTTCGACCAACACTTCATCTGGTGATGCTGCTGCTGCTGGTTCTCCTTCTTCAGTGTTGAAACCGAAAGGCGAGGACACCGCCCATACTGCGAAAACTCCGGGTTCGGAGGCATTTGAGGCGTGGTCGTATGAGGATGTTTCGTTGTGTAACGATTTGATGTGGGATTTTGGTGATGTGTTGTCTTCATGGGCATGGCCAAGGATTAATTTGGAGGATAATGCAGCACTCGGTTTTAATACCGAGTATTTCAAGAATGATTTGAGTGAGGAGATGGGATTGGGATTTGAAGGAGAGGATTATTTCGAGGGGATTGGGGATTTGTTCCCTTTGGATCAAATGGCCACCGTACTGTGATTTTGTTTGTCACAATGGTATCTTAGGCTAAGAAATCATGAACAATTTTGAATGGGTAGATTTTATTTTATGATTTTTAGCTGTTTTTAATTTGATTTGGTATCTTAGATGGTTTGTTTGTTATAAAGATAAGGCACTCTTAATGCAATAATAATAATAATGTGTTATGTATATGTTTTTCCATAACTCACTCAGTGTTCCTGTCAATGGGTTGGGTCCAGATCCAAAGCTGTTTTTAGAATCCGGGTCTGGTATAGATTCATGTAGACCAGGCCTATTTAATGGTTTAATAAATGGGTCTGATTTGGGTCTCTTAGGTGCAGGATAGGTCGGACCTAGAATGTCTATCATTTGCATATGAATTTTTCTTCGATTCGGACCAGTTTGGACCCAAACCATCTATCATTTGCATTTGAACTTTGTAAGTTGTCTTATTTAAATGCATTTCCTCCATTTTACTTTCTTATTTTGAAAAATCAACGGCGGATAAATGGGTCTAACTGATTTCTTATGAAGTGAACCGGGGCTGGATCCATTACCTATGGAGCCGTCTAGTAAATAGATGGGTCTGGCCAACAAAAAATAAACGGATCTGGCTTTGAAACATACTATCCCGGACCCGATCCCATCCATTTACACGCCTACAAGTTATTATATAATAGATTTTTTTATGAAGTAAATTACTTTCAACCAAAAAACATTATTGATGTTAAAAAAATAAAATATAGAAAATTAGGGGGTTAATTGGTAGGCTATGGATGGCTATTTTTGATTTTTTTTCTGGTGTGGCACATGCTTAAGCACGGAAAGTTCTTCTATGCTTTGGATGCATGCAGCCGGTCATGAAAAAGAAAAAAAAAAGTTTGAACCCCTATTAGGCTGTCCAAATCATGTCCGAAATATTTCATCTTTTTATTTTCTAGTACCTGATGCATTGCATAGAGCATGCTGAGTAAGTTATAAAGCATCAATTGCATTAGAGCATCATAGCAGTTGTTGGGCCTTATTATCATACTAGATAACAGGGCTTTTTTGGTGTTATTAGCCCGTACAATGTACATGCAGTGTTTATATCTCATTTTTCTCATTTGTGTGCATGATGTTTTTGCAAGAAGACACGTTGCTCAGCGTCACGTGACTCTCTGCCAAATATCTCCGTTCTTTCTCACGTGATTTCCCCCTTAATGGCTCGTTATAAAATCCCAAAAGTTTTATTTACTTTGCACTTTTAATACGTTAACGTATTTCCCCCCCTCCGTGTAAGCAGGGAACCGAACCAGGATTTTGCTTTAAGGGGGATAATATAATATGAGAAAATTTGTGGAAATGCTAAGTTAAATATTGCAATTGTATATGAGTTTTCTAATGGTTTTATAGATTAAATTAAATGTTTTTGATCCAAATCATTAACATAAAACAATTAAATCATGCTAAAACAACCGTTTTTATCGGAACTTACGCACAAGTTATATAGTTATGAAGGTTTAATAGGCTTCTTCCACGTTAATAAATTTTTCATAAAATGCCATTTATCTCATTTTGTTTTGAGATTGATGCAAGGCTTTTGTTTTCATTTTAATTGATTAATTTATTTTTTCCTTGGGAAGAAAGAGATTGTTGCATTTGAGTTATAACAACGCCCCAATTAACGCTTTGGGGACAACTTTGTGGGTCGTGTGTGCGTGCCTGGGTTTGTTATATGTATAGGTTAAGGTTTATGGGCCATTGCCAAATATAAAAAAAATTAAAAAAAGATAGAGGGTGCAATTACTTAAATTTAGGAGATAGGTGACACGGCTTCGGCCATTCCAAATTTTCCAACTAACTTTTTGGGCCGTCCCAAAGTGAAACTTAAATCATTCATTGTTACAAATATTCTCATCCGACGTAGGAATGTTTATCTCCATGTGTCTTGCAGATTATTTCTGCATTATATTTGGTTTCAAAGTCTAGGATCATACAACGTCGTTGCATAGCCGTTATAACTACAATGTTAACATGAGAGCAATCATGCGGTAGAACTTTCCTCTCTAATGTAAGAGGTTGATAAGTCGATTCCCAAAAGGTCACAACAAAAAAATGTGTGAGAGAGAATGCGTGTGTGAGAAAGAGAGAATACGAACCATGAAACACTAAATAATATTCTCTGGTAAAATGTCTAACAAAATAGCCAAAAAGTAGTAAATTCCAACAGGCAAAAACATTAAGAATATTAATCAGGCAATTTTCCGAATTAAAGTTATAAAATAATTTGTAGGGTGAGGATGTGGATGTGTCCAAAGGATGCAAGAGGTAAGTCAGGACGAAAGCCAACAACATGAGAGCGCACATATGCAATCGCTTGATCAACTGATGCATGTCCCTGCGTTCGTAGTCAATCCAAAATAAAAATCAATCAACATAAGTCATGATAATGATATTAAAAAGAATTAATAAAAAAATTGTAACTCCAAATACTTCTTCATACTAATCCTTGGCAAAAAACTTTGGTTAAAGATTCCAATTTTATTAGTACACATGTTTTTCAGAAAAGAAAAAAGTAGAATTTCAAAGTATGAGCAAAGTATGAGCGCATTTTGGTAAACATTCTCTCTGGTCATTAGGCGTACCCATACTCAAAAAATACCTACGTTATTGTTATTATATGAGCTAAACTAATTCTGCAAAAGAAAACGAAATGTTTTTATCATGTTCCGATAATATAACCATGAAAAGTACTGCCATATTTACCGTCGCTGGTGGGTGTGGGAGCCGGTGCCTGAGCTTTTGCAACCGGCAACACAATATCGAAGACGAGAGCGATCATAGCCATCAATGCCATCGGAAATCAAGCTGCCATCGTTCTTTATTCTTTCTTTTTTTAATTTTAAATTTAAGCCTTTAAGCCTTCACACAAAATTAAGAATCTCTCTCTCTCTCTCTCTCTCAAATTTGAAACTTTGGTTAAAGATTCCAATATTATCCTTGCTAATAGTAAATAACTTGGGTTTGGTAAAGAGTAGATTCGTTCATTTGTTAAACTCATGGTATCGATCGGAGATGACACTAAATACATGATGTTTGATTTGATTGATAACAATGTCGATAAGTTCAACCTAGTATTATGATATATTGTACATGGGTTATCCAAATTTATTCTGTATTACTTTTTAGTTTAATGGTCCAGCCGTGATGATGCTCGATATTGACGACCCCTAAGATCAGGACACGTGGCGGATGACAGGTCCCATAACTCGGAAGAAAGAGCCCACAGAGGCCGATCAGGCCTCCCCTGTACCCGACCTGCAATCACAAGCTAGCCCTCCTCGGGGCTCCCTGCAGATTGGCCTCCACGGCCCCTCAACTCGTCCTGAGTTGCCACAAGACCAAGTCTCCTCGGCCTTCTCGCTCGCCTCCGAGCCCTCCGGCCGAGTCCGTCTTCCTTGGTCCTCCAACCTGTTCCACCGCTCACAGGCGTAACCGCCGCTCCGCGAATCTCGCCATGCGCGGATTCTCCGCCAGCAACATCCCACGTTCCACGCCTCCACGATCTCCATTAATGGGTGATCCGCTCTTAACGCGGGCGTGACGTCGGGAGCGTAACTGCCGGCGAGATTCTCGCGCCTGCTGCTACGTGCCTCCACCACTATATAAACCCCCATCACGGAAGGGTCAGGTAAGCCATTTTTACTCCACTTATCCGTTACACTGCTCGGATCTAATACTAACATGATCGTCGGAGGGTCCTCGGTGGTACCAAACCACCCGGGACTTCCTTGCAGGTACTCGGCGCTAAACTCCTCCAATCACCAATCTCCTCAAAACCCATTGAGACCCACACATAACAGAGGATCCCCTCCAGAATCCACTCGGAGATCGATGGAAGACAACATCTGAAGAAGACCCGAAAAGGACGTCCATCAAGCCGGGTGCAAATAAAATTAATGCCAAAGTTTTTGGCCTGTGTTGTCTAGGAACAATTAATATGCTGTTTTATTAGTTCATCAATTAAACATATCATAATATAGAAAGGACACCAATGAGCACTGGCTTATTTGGCATGGCATTTCCCCTTAGGAATAGTATGGGGTCACAAAGTGAGGAAGTGGCCATAAATAAACGCTTTCGGAACATCTTATAAACATTATAAACAATCAACATGTAAAAGTCATGGTATTTATATTTATGAAATACATGGTTTTTATTTTAAAAACAGTGAAAGATTATGGCATTTAAGTGTATATCTTTATTTTTATTATTATAACTAGTACACATGAGGGTATCGAAAAAGTTTCTTTATTTTTTCGATAAAATAATTTTAAAAATTGAGAAAACTTCCTCAAACTCTAGCTCTAAAGTATACCGATTCATATATCCAAACTTATGAATTGAACATTTTACAGCTTTAGCTTTCAAATGCAATAATAGTTGATTAAAGTGGGCCAATTATTTTTTTATAAAAACACCCCGAAAATTAAGATTTTTGTAAAAAATAGTTTGAGCAAGCTGACCACCTAACAAATATTTCAACATGACTTACAATTAATGAATCATATATTAACCTTTACAAGTATTATAAATATTTAACTAAATTTATGTAATTGCATTGATAATAAAACTTTTCTAAAGATATTCATTTTCATTGCTCTTTTCGTTTTATTATATGTGATACAATAATTATTGAAAGGGTTAATTACTGTTTATCCCGCCTGCCCTTCCCCACCCCACCTCCCAATTTATTGCTAATTAAGCAGTACCCTCCTCCAATTTTTGATATTTACTTCATACTCATCCCTAAAATTTTAAAGCTCTTACCGTTTTCCTCAGCTCTCCCAAGTTGGAGTATTCGTTGACTCCATTAAGAAGTTAACAGAGACTGTGGCGTTAGGGTTTTAAAAACACCCAACTCTTTCTTCTATCTCAAATCTCTAAATCGATCCCAAATTGAAAGCTAGGGGTTTAGATATTTGTTGCGGTTACCAGAAATAGAATCGGTCATAAAAATGCAAAAAACACTTATTTTCTAAAAATTAGATTTCATATATTTCAACAGCAAAAAAAATTATACATAAGTATTTTTGTGCTTATATTTCATATGCATCTCTTGATATACACACCTCACACGTGTAAAATGCAAAAAAAATTATACATAAGTATTTTTGTGCTTATATTTCATATGCATCTCTTGATATACACATCCTCACACGTGTAAAATGCTAGTACCCTATAACCAAAAAAAGAATGGGTTAATTGCTCATAGACCGTCTGAACTATTTGGTATGGAGCACTTATGCTCTCTAAACTATAATAATAAACACTTACAATCCCTATTAGTAATAGATATTTTCCTGATACCCATTTACCCCTTTCTTCTTCTCTTCTATTCTAAAAAATCCAATCTTTAATCCTAAAATACTAGTATTTAAACCCTAATATAAAAGATTGATGTTGTCATTTCTTCCATTACACCTCCAACTTTTTTCCATTATCTCGAAAATACTTAAGTTTTTAACCCTAATCTAATAGCTTGATGTTTAACATATTCTCTCAATTAATTTCAAAGGGTAAAAGAAATTCAAGATGAATATTTTTCAATTCTATTTTAGTATTTTTTTTCTTCCATTAGACTATTAGTTAGGGTTATGAGTCTATTCTTGAAGAGAAAGGGAAAAGGGATATAACGAGAATTAAAATAACATTTTTCAACGAGAGAGGATTAAAGTGTTTATTATTATGATACTTTAGTGGGAATAAATGCTCGACCTTCCATAATACAGGAGTTGGTATCTTAAGTTAGCTAAAACATTTGTACAGATGGGTTGTGGATATTTTTATCTGATTTCTAGCTAATCATATGAACACCTACCAAAGTTGACTTGCTCTAGCATGATCAATTGCCAACTGTTCTGGAGACCCTCAATAAATACACATGGCAATTCCATTTATGGTCCTATTCATTAAGAAAAGAAATATACATTTTTCGTAATTTAGGGCATATATAAAGTTGAGACATTAAATAAAGGTCTTAAATGCGGGACCATTTGGCCCAGAGACATAAAACCTTCTTACTTTGACCCCACTCACTTAACTGCCCGTTAGATTTCCCATCTAAAAATTATACCATTTGACCCAAATGCCCGTACAAAACATAAATGAACAAAAGTAGCATTTAGAGAAAGTTAGGTATTTTCGTCAAGTTACAAAAGTTTTGGATGAAAAATTAAACTGAAGTTGAGTGAGGGAAGGATGGGGGGCAAAATGCAGGTTTTCAAAACTTAATGGAATTTACTGATCTTCAGCCAAATGTGTGGCTTAAACCTAAATAAAAATAGAGAATAATATCTCGGAATAATCGAGAAGGATCCATGCCTGGAGAACAAGGCAGAGGAAGTGAGAGAAAGTTCTCGAATATAGTATGAAAGAGAAAGGAAGAAAAAAGATTGCCCCATCGAAGTAGAAAAAATGTCAATAAAGTGCCATGGACACCTGGAATCATAAGGAAATATTAATAAATAAAGAAAAATGAAACTTCGCCCGACATTTTATTTTTATTTATTTTTTTTACCGTATGAAAATATCCTGTTTCCACAAATTTCTTCGCCGTTTAGTCCTAGTTTTGGCCACAACGATTTCGAACCCCGGTTTTGATCAAGATAAATCGGAACATACTTTGTGTGTAAGCAAATCATGGTTTCGCTTACAAATTTTAAGGTCTTTTGGCAGCAGTAAAATTAAGATTCCGTTTAATATATAAGATTCAAAAAGGAGCGTCCGGGTTGAGACATTTCAAAACTCCAGTTTTTTTTTTTTTTGGTTTTAAATGTTAAAATTGTGGAGAGTCTTCCTCAGACGTCTGAATAAGAAGATTCAGATATCTGGACATACACGCATGCTGGAGCCAAAAGAGCAGAGCGATACCAAACGTCTGAAGGCAAGATGACAGACGTCTGGTCACATATAGAACCGTCACAGAGCGCAGGCAGACGTCTGACCAAGGAGTGACAGACGTCTGCCAAGGAGCTCAAGCCATTATAAAGCGTCGGCAGACGTTTGACAAAGTCTACGTTAGATGTCTGTATGCGGATTTTCTGTGCGAACGGAATATTAACCATATTTTGTTTAAATTTAATTTCTATAAGATTAGAGTTTGACTTCATATAGAGTCTCTCATATGTTAATTTGTGCGAACGAAATATTATCAACAAGGCATATAAATGCAAATCGTATTGACTTTTTTTTAAATAGTGATCGATTTGATGGTCAACTAAAGGGAGCAAATTAAGTATTATCGGCTTATACTTTAGGATATATAAGTGCAGCGAAAAAACCAACAAAGTATATAAATGCAAATTGGATGAAACAATGCGGTATTATTCAGCAATTAACCCATTATTTATTCAAGTAGCAACGGTAATTAATTAGTAGTACCTGAAAATTAAATAATGGAACATATGGTATCCCTTACCCTTCATTTAATGCCTATTTATACATCCTGTTGAAGGCAAGAAATTTCTTTAAAAAAAAAAAATCACCATTTTGCATGGATGAAAACAATTAGTCATTCGAGTTCTTAAGAAGCAAAAAAGAAAAACAATTAAATAAAAATCCTTTATTAATTAGTAACCGCGGGCAAAAACTATATTAATTTTCTTATTACAGCAACCAAATGAAAATACCTAATCCCTTACATGATAAACTCCCGCACAAACTAACAACAAAACAAAATTATAGAAAAATTATTGCAATCTCTCTTTTTTTTTATTACAAGATATTAAACAGGATGATAACAATCAGTACAGTGTCATATGCTTCCTGCCATGAAAAGCTAAGAACAGAAGAATGGATGCATCCTACCAAACTGTGGCATTCCCGAACCTGACCGTGACACCGAATGATTTCTCGTTCAATAGGAAGGCCAGACAAAAGCGCCGATAGTGAAACGGCGCTTTTCGTCCACGTCGCCAACCACGGGCAATCCGTACTGTCTCAGCAGGCAGTCCAGCCTCCACTCGGGCATGGCCTCGTAGTCTGCCCGAGTGTACCTCGGGTAATGCAACGGCATCTGAAAGTACCCGCCGCACCGGTCGTTCCCAAAATGCCCCTGTTGCCGCCCTCCGTTGGTTTTCTCGGCCGTCGGCCCATTCATCTCTATCAACCTCGATACAGATTCCATTTAGTCTCTCTCGCTCTCTCTAGAATTTGTGTGTTTGCTTTTCTCTGAAGAGAGAGAGAGAAAAGAGGGGGTTGGGGGTATATATTGGAAGTCGGGGAGGGGGAGGAGGAGAGAATACGGAAGATGGAAGAAATAATGAGGTGGGCTTCAAGAATTCATCGAACCAGTTGGCGTCAATTATGAGGAGACAGAATATATATTTTTTTGATTTTTTGGGAGGCGGTTGGGTTTATGTACGCGTGTACGAATTTTTATCCCCGAAATGCCTCTGTTGGTTTCCTGTTTTAGTTTTTGGTTTGTTTTGTTGCCTTTTTTTTGGGTCTTTTTTTAATGGGTCCGTTTCGTTACCTTTTAAAGTCTTTTTTCCTCCTTCTTTTCTTGGGGAGTCGTGTTAGAGGAAATTTACGGATGACCCCTACAAGGGGTAATTACCATTTAAGAATTAATCATTTTTCAAGGAATGCTGGCAACGGGCGCCCGCAACATGGCATTTGTACGTAGGAAATTCAAAATCAAGAAAAATCATATCAATTTCAAACTTTATTATTATATGATTTATAAGTTGTACTTTTTTTTATTTATGAATTTCATATGTAAAATATACGATAGATTAAAGCGCAAGTATATTCGGCATTTTTCTTTGGCTTTTCAATATATTTTTTATTAAATTAAAAAAAAACTTTAACATTTTGCATGAGCTGGTGCACGAATATGGCTAAACTTTAAAAATTTTAAAAAAAAATTTGTTTCATTCGGTTTTTAAAATATTTTGCTCACTATGACACAAGAAAATCGTTAATTTTTCAAAAATTAAATATCCATGCTGCACATAATATAGCATAAGAAAATTACAAAAAATTTAAAAAAATATTTCTTCCATATTATCCATGCTGCACATGAAAATCATGAAATTTTTAAAAATCATTGAACTTTTAAAAATCATTGAATTTTTTAAAATCTCAAAAATTCTATTTTTCATGTTTTTCAAAATTATGCATGCTATATATGACACGAACATCATGAAATTTTCAAAAATCTCAATTTTTCTGTTTTCTCCGGTTTTTAATATCATGCATACTAGAACAAGACAGTTGCGAACTTTACAAAAATTCTAAAATTATTTGTTTTATTTAAATTTACAATATGTTGCGCGCTATAACAAATAAAAATAGTGTAATTTAACAAAAAAATCCAAGACTTTTTCAATTTCTTCTATATATATATATATATATATTGCTATTTTTTGATTTCATATAATATACAAAACCTGTTGATACAAAAAAAAAACTAGACATAATAATGTTTTTAAATATAGAAACAATTCAAATAGTTCAAGAAAATTGCAGGGTGGAGCATTGCGATTTTTTTTTTCAATGCTCAAAATATTCCTAACCAAATCCAAGAAATAGCAAAAACGGTAGTTTGGGGATAGAAAGTGTCCCTTGTGATCAAGCTCTTTGTAGCTTCCACATGGGAGCATAAAAATGACATCTTTATTAGATTTTCAACACCTCAAATCTCTCCCATTTGTCATGAAAAGCCAAAAAAGAAGCTGGACTGATTCTTTTCTCATCTCATCTCCATCTCCGTTTCCACCGAGCTCAGATCCAACAATCTCAAACTCCATCAGCAATGGAGACTGAGCCCATCTCAAAGCTCACAATTTTTGCCATTTCCATTGTGTTGCTTGTAGTTTTCTCAAGCATAACATCAACAGCCAAGTGCCCACTTCCTCTTTTCTTCTAATTTGTGCTGCAATCATGTCAAAATTTGATCTTTTTCATGTCAAGATTAATGATTGATCACTTAGAATGGGCCTACTAAAAAAAAATATTCAGGGTGGACGACCGCCCCCCTTCGACTATGCATGGATCAGCCACTGTTGACATCGAAAAAATAGTCATTCATCTATGTTTCTCAGTTTCACAATGATCTGATTGTAGAATGTAATTATATTAGAAAACCAATTTCTTAATTAGTACAAGATTGGCTACAAGAGATCAACATTATATTATTATATTATATTATCAGAATAATTAAATTTATATGGGCAAGAGCTTATTGCATAGATCAACATCTCATGTGTTAAGTTTGCTTATGCTCAGCTCGCAACACAAGATTTGCGGCAAAGGCAGAAGTGAAAACAAAAACTTTAATGCAATCACAAACAACCATAACAATAGAATCGATTCCAAATGCTAAACTAGAAAACACAAGTGAGCTAAACTATAAATTTAGAAGACTAGCTATCTTTGTAGCGCGTCCGTCTAATCGTGAAAGACCCCTACGATATCCATGGACTCTAAATAGGCTCCAAAGTTGTCGGGAATAAACTTGCAAGCCGATCGACCTTGCCGAAGACGATCCACCCGAGAGAGTTCGATATCAAGCTCTAGCTTCATACTAAATATCAAGTGAAGCAATTTTGTCGCACCCTGCTTCTCAATGGGCGGTAACGACCACGTGACAAACTAGCAACATATTTATGTTAAGAAGTTCATTTCTTAAAATAAATATGCTAAGCGTAAATAAGTAATTATACACAGTGCACGAATAATAAGAGCATAAAGTTTTCAACAAACCACTTTATTTACATTCATTCAACAAATTTTATTTACACGGATAGACGTTTTGAAAAGAAAATGCAAATAACATGAAATATCTAAACAAGTGTCATACAGGTAATGAAAAACTGAGCAGAAAATCTAAAGGTTGGCTTGGGCTGTGATCTGGTTATAGCCCTCAGCGGTTGGATCCACCTTTTCAGCCTCTAGATTATCTGACGAATATTCCAAAGCAACAAAGGTGGGTGGAATGCCTGTCAACGAACTTGCGTCGGTAAGTCTCCAAAGAAATTATAATGTTTTAACAGGTACAAAAATAATGTAAAATGATATGTATAATATAACAGGTGTTAAGTGTGTGTGAGTGAGCATGTTTATGTGTTTTAACAGATCTCTATAAGGTAATCTAACTAAACGTCAGTCCAAATGTGAATGCCAACCAATCTCAAGAGTATTCTCGAACTTAAGAGTAAGGCCCCAGGAGCAAGGAATCACGGGCCCGAATCAAGTGTTAATAACGGGATTTCAATCTAGTATTGAAGTATTCCAAACCCAAGAGTGGGACCTCAAAGGTTTGGAAACACGGGCCTTCTTGATAGATTGCATGTGTTAGTAGATATGGATTCATGAACTAGAGGGACTCCTAAGATTTCGTTGGATTCACACTTGAACTACCCCAACACCCCGTGTATATTAGTCTATGGTTAACGTTACGAGTTTTGATCGAGTCCATGAATACAAAGGTGATGTAATATCAAAATTGAGTTCATGTAGTCATGTAGTCATGTCAAGTGCAAGTCATGTCATTTGTATTCATGGTTCGAATCAAGTTGGTTTCAGGTATACTTATTGGATCCGTGTATTCATATCAAGTTTTAAGTATAGTTCTGTTTAAAGCCAAGTTCTAGTCTTCAAGTTCAAATCGAGTTGAGTTCGAGTTCGAGTTCGAGTTCGAGTTAGATTGGAATTCAAATCAAATTCGGATTCGAGTTCAAGTTCTAACCATATCTTATTAAAAAGATTTATCTTTTGAGATTCTTAGGTTTGGAAACAATCGAGCAACCACTGTACATGGACGACAGTATTTGTGACTTTTTCAATGATAGTTGCCATCGATAATTCCTTTAATTTACATTGTTATCTAAACTGGATAGACAAGCACCCACTTTCTCCGGCCCACTAAGGCCTAGAGAATTGGTACCGCTTAACCCATTATTAATCTAAAGTCATTAAATATTTATCAAGTTGTTTATTATATGGATTTACATGTTTGCATTTCTCGAGAGAGTTTATGTAAAATGTTTTAATTTTTAAAATAATCCTCGATGGTGTTTTGATAAAAAAAAATGTTAATTAAAATGTCAAGAGTTTTTATAAAACGTATTTTAGATTTAGTTGTATTTTAGTGATAAAACTTAGTTTTTAAAAGTCGGTATTTTATGAAAAATCTATCTTTTGGAAACTTGAGGGTATTTTCTTAAAAACTTTAATCTTTTCATTTTAGAGTATTTATTTAATTTTCAAAAATTTGTTTTTGTTTTGAAATTATGTATATTAGTTTTAAGTTATTTTCAATTTGTTTTAGAAATCCGTATTTTCTTTAAAACCATAATTTTTTTCCTTTCGAGACCGAATTCTCCGAGAGGAGTTGTAGCATTTAAGAAAATAGAAAATATTATTTTGGAATTTAAATAATAAAATAATAAATTTCATGGATATTATACAAATATAGATTTGAGTTTTCGTAGAAAGGTACAGTTATATACCTATATTTTTGGAAAAATAATCGGAAATTATAATGAATTATTATTTATGAGATCATTTATTTAACTTGTTTTTTTTTATAAATTAATATATAATTATTTACATATAAGTTTAATGTTAATCTTGATTAGCATTTTACTAATTATGTATTAAACCAAGTCCATTTTGTTAGCCATGTCTTAAAGTGTCATGACATGTTAAGTGCATGATAATATTTTCATTTTTGTTTTAATAAGCGTTTTAAACTGTTTTAAGAGAAAAGAAAAGAAAAAGAAAAAGAAAAGAATGAGAGGGGGGACAAGGAAACATAGAAGTATGGACAAGAGAGAGGAAGAAAGAGAGAGGGGGAGCCATGATTACAATCTCAACCTTCTGTTTGCATTTCTCATCACCTTTTTTCACCTTCTTCTTCTTCATCTTCCTCTATCTTCTCTACCATTTTCTACCACCATACATCACCTCACAAATTAACTCAAAACCTCATGTAACCTTCACAAATATTATTCACAAGCTCATCCTAAGCATCATGGAGTGGTCAAGTTTTCATTTTGAGGATCGTTTTCCATTTAGGAAAATTCTTGAGTTGTTTTTATGAAGTAAGACTTCCACCTTTAACCAAATTTCTAGATTTCATAACCTCACAACTAGTTAGAGTTAGTTTTAGAGCCTAAAGGGTATGTTTTCAAAACTTGAGTATTCTAAGTGAGTTGTGGTGAGTAGAATTTGTATTAGTGGTTTAGTAAAGGGTTTAGTGAGTGTTTGCTAGCCTAGTAGTGATGGTATCCTTAGCTTAGATGAGCTTTGAAGTTTCAAAGACGAGTTTAGAATTTTCCGATATCGGTTTTTTATTGAGTTTTGAGGATCAAATGGAATCTTGGATAACTTGGAAACTTTAAAAATTAATTAGAGGATACAAAGAGATGTTTATACCAGTAGAAAGCCACCGTAGAAGCCCGAGCCCGAACCACCAAGTCTTGGCTGCCGTTTTATTCGTTTTGACTGCAATTTGCAAATCAATCTTGGAATTAAGGTCGTTTGTTCTGTAGCTCACTCACTAGATAACTAAGACCACTCTATACGCTAAAAAGTCCCAGATCACTTTAAGAAAAATTTGAAGTTGTTTTACTTGATTTTGGCGATATTTTTGCGATATTTGAAACTTGGTTTTTGAATATTTGTGTCTTAACTCGGTCGTTTGACGTTCGTACATCGACGTCGGGAGGTATTTTGTTGTTTTAGCACGTGTTGACCATAAGTTCTAACCTATACACGCTTAGCTCGTGATTTCAAATTTGATTCAGGTTTTTATGCGATTTTGGTTATGGATTCGATTATAGGTACATTCGCGTGAACTTCCGAGACGACGAAGAAGAGCAAGGCATCCGTCGACATCGACTAGGGCGAGGCATGTTGAGATGAGTAGATTTATATCTTTGGGGGAAGTCGAGTGGATGGCATATAACACCCCTGCAACCGTAGAATTAGGATACGATGTCTTTATATGTATTAGAATAGTACTTAGTCTATAGGTTTTGCTAGACTACCATATTCGTACAAATCTATACTTAGTAGAATGATATACCCCTAGTACTATTTCTTAGCCTATGAGCTATATCTACTTATGTAAGTACACACACACACACACACACACACACACACACACACACACCTTATATGATATAAGGATATTTACGATATGAGGATATGAGTCGATATGATACGATATGATGATACAAGATGATATGATATGATATGATACGATGTGGAACGAGATGATATGTGATGAGATGAGATGAGATGATGTACGCGACTATAGATTCGTACTATTGATTTGATGATATCGTACGATAGATATTCCGTACGTAATATGATGAGGATAGATCACCGATATTTATTTCGACTCAAGATTCTTGTTTAAAATCACAAAGTAGATATTATGATATGTTTAGAGCCATACCTACTTTCAAAACTAACGAAACGTTACGAACTTTTAAATGATAACTTCAATAGGATGCTACAAATTTTCAAATGGTATCTTCTTCAAAAATATCGTAGTCCACTATTTTCTAAAACAATGTTTCGTACTATTTTAAACTATAATTGTATGGCTTATACGTAGTTACGTATTTTTATACTTGTTCGAGTTTCGATTTCTTATTTCTGCATACGCTCGTATTTCGATTTCTTATTTCTGCATACGCTCGCAATTCGAATACTTACGACATATACCGCATTCATACCTTAGGCTTTACTTGACCTCGTACTAGGACACTCGCACCATTACCGATGATTTACATGTTGCACGTGCACATACTCGTATGCTCACATACACATCATCGGTAATTGCCATGCTACGTACACAAATAGAACTTGCTATGCTACCGCATCACACTATACCTGTTAGCATGTTAGATTCTAATAGTACTTTCTTTACAATATTATACGACACGCTTATATGAACACACTTGCTATGCATTATAGTATGTTCTGTGCATGTACATATCTTTTTATCATTGCCATATTCTTATGAGATTCTGTTTTCATGAGATTTCTGGATTTGAGAAACCGCAGATATTATTTAAAAACTTGTGAATGTTTTAAAAACGTGGTTTTCTCTTGATATTATATTTCGATGTCCACCATGAGATTTCTTGGTTCTGAGCTATGATGACTATCCGAATCGAGGCAGGAGGAGAAACAGATTGCGGATATATGGTGGACCCGGTACGGTACCCGGGGCAAGAAGATCGTATAGAAAGGCGTTGAGCCTGGCTGGGGAACACTACTTACCGGTGACAGTATTGGACTCGGCGGATATCCGGAGGATACCGACCGGAGTGATATGAGACAGATAGATATGAGGACCGATCTGATTAGACAGGGCCTGAGATAGGAGGGTTGATCCGATAAGACGGCACCTGAGATATGAGGATTTACGTGTCGATACTGGACACAGGATTTATGATGATTTCGAGTGTCGATACTGGACACTCAGGATTTTATGATAATTTCGAGTGTCGTTGATGCACACTCAGTGGATGATATGTATATATACATGATATGGATGATACGATACCATATATTGATACATGCACGATATACACACACACATGCGCGCGCGTTCATCTTCGATACCACACGGTATGATATTATTATTATATTACCGTATGACCTAGGTAGATCGTTATGCATTCGATTTCTACCTGATGATGTCTTCTACTTACGAGTTGGCAACTCATTCCCGTTGTGCCGTAGTTTTCTTGCAGGACCAACCGCTCGGATCAGTAGCGGCTTGCTGGCACATTATTTCTTTTGGGTGATTTGTTTGATAAGTGGATTACAGTCCGGATTGTAACCACCGTTGTATATTTATTTCATTGTATCTAGTTATAAGATCCATCAACCAGACTATATATATTTGGTAGACATAGAGACCAGTTGTATATTCTTTCAGACTTAGAGTCGTGGGTTGTATATATTTTTATATTGGAGTTGATGATATTTTGGTTTTCTTTTCTTTCTTTTTGTGATTGATCTTCGTCTTGAGCGTCGTATACTTACTTACGTGGTTGTGTTTCCGCTGATTGGCAAAGATCTTGCTTCCGCTTGGGGATGCCAATATTATTGTTGATTATGTACTGGTTTTAATCAAAATTTACAAAGGAGGTGCTGCCCAAATTTCAACTGACGAAAATGTTTCAAACTTTAGTATACTGCCTACTTGCATTTCATCGAATCTTATTCATACTTTAAAAAGAGAACTTGATTTCATCAATACCCTTTTTTCAAAATTTCACCTCCACTATTTTCTTTAAAAAAATTAGATTCCTGGTTTTCGGCTTACTTGGGTTACGGTGGGGTCCTATTGACTTCATGTGATTAAAGTGCCGGTCACGTGCCATTTTCGAGTCATGACAGGAGTTCTGCATCCCACTCTAATATTCTCAGAATGTGCGATAATTCGTAGTATCCATAAACAGGTCCCCTAACGAGAGTTGTAGAGGCGTATTTGCAAAGGATAAAAATATCGATTTAAAAACCATAATTTTGAATTTGAGGGTATTTTAATATAATACGTTTCTTTCAAAAAAAATACTATAAATATGGTATCGTGCTATGTTTTCCATGTGTACGTGAGTGGTAGGTCGTTACTGCTGGGTTCTTTAGCACCCCCGCTACGTTTTCTAAGGTATTAAGCATGCAATTTTAAAAACCTAAAGTGCTGAGCAACCCATAACGAGAATCTAACTAGAAAATTAGGGTAAAAGCTAACATGTAAACAACTTTACACTAAGTGAACAAGAAATAAAACCTTTATAGACCGGTCCTTCACTTCAATAGCTCCGTGTAGTAGTCCCTTCGCTCCAAGTAGTGGTCTCCCAGACTTTCGTTAGGCTCCACTAGGTGAAAATAACAAACTTGCTTGAAGAACTTCGAGGCCGAAAATGATCTACGTCGAAGAATATCTAACTCAAGCTATCTCTTCACTAATAGAGAATTAGTGAAGCAAACAACCTATACTAAATGGCTAGTCTAGTGTAGATTGATGAAGTGGGAATTTTGCTCACTTTAGAATTATTTCTCTTTCATTCTTTTATCACCTCACTTGAAGCTAGAGAGCAATGGAGGAGATGAAGAAAATGAACTCAAGTGTAGAATGGCAACCTGGGTGAGAAATATCATATATAACTCATGTAGAGACTTAACCATGGCTTATGATAATGGTTACGTCAATAAATATCTAGAGTAAAACAAAATTAGTGGACTAAGTCAATGGTTACTACAAGCTTCTCCAAGCTTCACAACCATGACAAATTTCTACCTAATTTTGATTTTCCCTTAATAATTAAAACCCCATATTATATTAAGTGTGGTGTGAGTCTTATACACCCATGTCCAATGTATCATCTAGCATGACACAAAAAAATAAATACATTAACATATATCACATATATATTAAATGTAAAATGAGAAAACATTTTCTTAAGTGAGCTAATATTAGTTAATGTATATTAATATATCAAATATATAATCACATATTAAATTATTAAATTAACACTTGATTTAATAACCCGGCTGTATCGCATACAACCGACTAATATCATTTATATGCATATCACATATACATATAACATATCATTGAATCAACACTTGATTCAACAATTCGGTTATATCACATATAACCTGTATCGCGAGATTGGAATATGGTATCACATACACGTATTAATCTCGGTCCCGCACATATCACATATATGCCCTACTTCGTTTCGCATGAGCTAGGAAACCTCTGTGTAGGACTTTAATGACTCGTTAATAAGCCGGTAGTAGGTGATGATCATGTCAGTCACCTACAAGCCTTCAACGGTACTAGCTGGACGTAATACCTGGGTATTGAGCAATCGGAAGATCAACAAGCATGCTTGTCCATACTCCTGTGAATCCAATAAGTAACACTACCATACAGTCCGGTCTCTTCGTCTGATATGTCGCATATCTAGTGTAGGGGTGGTAAACGTCAGACCCCAGTAACTTGATAAGTCATGTCGATGTGAGGCTCATAACGGGTCGAGAAACTACTGATAACACTTACCAGTATATCTCTATATCAGCCCTGGCCAGGGAGTTCCTGTTATAGACAATCGAGCACTGCGCAACATCAACTCCCAATACCGGGAGAGATGAATCCCCTCCTATCGCTCATTGCCTCCATGTGACTCGGGAATGTACCCAAAACCCATCGTTTTGCACGCTTTCTTGAACGTGGTAAGATGGAAATCAAAGCACAGTGGGAATCACACAAGACTCTATGACGATCTCGGGTCTACAGACTAACATGTATCAGTGTCACCAGAGAACTGCTATCTGACGTTAGGTATAATACCATCTAGGAGTTCTCGGCGAGTCTTGTTCAGTGTACCCAGTCTCCACTGAGCACCTGTATACCATCTTTGATGTCAAACACCAATGGATATGGGATCATCCATCGCCCATCAAATGAGTCAAGAAGCGTATACGCTAGTCTACTCTGGAATATCGATGCCCCGTCTCGATACACCCTCGACTAGGAACAATTAAAGGATGAACTTATGGACTGCCCTGGCCCCACTAGTATGATCTGCATCATAATCCTGATAGTAAAGTATACATTCTAAGGGCTTTATCAACATGTGAGAGCAAAACAGTATCACAATACTAGTCTACATGTTAAGATAAAAAGTAACCAGATAGAATACTATCATGTTGAGCAAGAAGTCCTCCGTATATATGTCCAAGCATCCATTGTAATACACAATAATGTACAACAATAGCCTCTAGGGCATACATACAACTAACAGTTACCCCATGCATGATCTAGATTAACACATCATAGAAACTAGTATTTTAATAAGAACCAAGCATGGTATTTTTAAGATACTTTTCTAATATCAATTAACATGACAATTCTTTTATAAACTACATATGAAATTATAAGGGATATGGATTTACAAGAATGATAGCTTGAAATTTATATTGTTCAAGATGACATTTTAGAATGAACAAGTCATGTTGCAACAATTACATATTTTAGTTTATTTTGTTTAATTTTTAATATGCCGTAGTGTGTTGATGATGGGGAAGAACAAAGAGAGAGAGAGAGAGAAAGGAGAGAGAGAGAGATTGAAGGGGAGAATTACAGGTTGCGCTATCTACATTGGATAGTAGAGAAGGGGCAATGCTTGGTTGGAAGAATCGAGACAGATGATGAAACGGAGGAACAAGCTTGAAAGAACAACATCGCGAAGTGAAAGGTGAGCTTAACCCCTTGAGCTTGGCTTAGACTTGAGAGTATTGAGAGATGGAACTTTTGAGAGGAATTTAGAGTATTTTTCAGAAATGGGGAGTAAGGTAGAATGGATAGGTATTTATAGGGAGAGAAAAAGAGATAAGGTGAATTAAAAAAAAGAAATTAAAGTGGATTAAAAAAAGAGTAATGGGTAGGCGAAGAGAATGCTGCTTTCTGGATTAATTCAGAGATTTTTAAGTATTAAAATGGATAGTGGGGAGCTGAAAGAGTGTACGGGCGGAGCATGGACCCGGATGGGCTCAACTTGGCCGCCGGTTTTGCAAAAGTGGAGGCCCCACTTCGGCCAATCGTCTCGGGGTTCGTGCCAGGATTTTAATTTGGTTTAAACATCTCATTTATATGATTCTTTCTGTTGCTACGTTTGGTAAACCCGTGTAAAACCCGTGCAAACTCTTGTCACGCCTCGCTTCCCGGTGTGTGGACAAGAGGGCGTGGCGGACCCGCTACGTATTTACTCAGAAGTAAACACGCTAAGCGTAACTAAGCAATATAATGTAAAATATACACAATAGACATGAATGTAAATGAATATCAACTTTTATTTATTAAACATTTCTTTACAAGTACAACTGAAAATGTAAATACAATGATGAAAGCAATGCCTAAATAATGGCATGAACTGAATGAAAAGTAAGTACAAGTAAAGTCTAATGGCCGTGCTGCTCAGTGGTCGGCTTCAAGTGCTCCTGGCTAGTCTCGAATTTTTCAAAGTCTGGTCCTCCTGACAACATTCCAAAGAAAGAAGAGAAATAGGAATGTTGTCAGCAAACAATCGCTCGGTAAGTCCCAAAGAAAGAAAGAAATAGAATAGACAGATGGGAGAATATAACTGTTATGATATTTGATTGTTATGTTAACGCAGTTGTTTGTAGCTTGGTACAGAATATGCCAGTGTATATGAGAGGAGACTAACTTACACCGTGGACTTTGGAAACCCGTAGTACAAGACTCCGTCGATAAAACCACGGAACAACGGCATGTATGTATAGTTACGTCTTTTAGTGACCACCTTGTACCACCTTTAACATGTTCCGTACCAGTCCACCCCTTTAAATACCCCGTAATGTCTCTTGTATTGTTTCTATTGTTGTAATGAATGGTTGTATACGACTTGCCGAAACCATGATATCATGTAAACGGAATGGATATAAATGGATAGTCATGTAATCAGAGTATATCTATGGTTCAGTTCAAGTTATGTCATGTTGATATAGATTGAATTCTGGTATAAATGGACTCATGTTGTATTATACTTATACTTGAATTGAATTCAAGTCAGATTGATTTCATATTAGACCGAGACTCTGTCTGAGTCAGACACTTTATAAAAATTGAAGTCCTGAATTAGTTTTGATGTAATCGGTAACTGCTGCACATGGACGGCAGAATTTGTGTTTTTTTCCAAGACAATTACCGTATTGATAACACTGTTTTTAGGTTGTCTACCTTAGATAAGCAAGAACCCATATTCTCCGGCTCCTTGAGGCTCAAGAGAACTGGTCCCACTTTAACCCATGTTTACTAGGGTCCTTATTGTAAATTAATATAACTTGAGGGGTTTTATGAAAAATAGTTTTGATATATTTTCAAAATACACCTCAAGTATTTAATTATTGTCTTTAGGGTTTTCATAGATGTAGCTTTTATAAAATGAAGTTTTCTAGTGAATAGAACCTAGATTTCATTGTATATGGTATTTTAGTGTAATAACGGAATTGTATTGGTTTGTAATGGTAGTTTCATGAAATTTGTGATTCCTTTGATTTAGAAAACATGGAATTTATATATAATATATTAAAGTAGATATTTTGATAATATATATATATATATATATATTTATAAGAAATAGAATTTATTTATTAAATAGAAATCACGTTTTTCTTAAAATTGTAATACAAATTCCATCGAGACCGAATGCTCCTTGCGGAGGTCTGTATCTCGCTCTACTAGGCCCGAGGATGTGCGATAACCCGCATCATCCCGATCGGGGTTCCCAAAATGGGTTGTAGAGGCGCATTTGTAAGGAATTAAATAATACGCTTTTAAAGAAAGTGGTCTTTGAATGTTTATGGTATTTAAATGTAAACTCGTATTTTCCCACAAACTAATATTCCAAAAGTTATCGTGCTATGTCAAAAATGTGTGTTGTGATGAGGTAGGTCAATACATCGTGAGTTTTCTAAAGGTAATATGGTTAAAATGAATAATCAATGTCGTATGTAAACATGATGGTATTTTACCGTAAAAATGGAATAGAAGTTGCAATACATATTATTTTGAATTGAAATTTGTTCTAATGTGTTATTTAATGGTTAATAAACAGTATATAAAAAGATGCTAAATTTGTTATTAAGAAAAATTGCATTTTTGATGAAATTAGAATCGGAAGTCGGAATAACTCCGCTTCCGACGAGTTTTGAATTGAGGATGTTTTAGGCTAGAATGAAGGGAGAGGAGAGGGGACTTACTGATTAGAAAGAAAGGGAAGAGGTAGGGTGAACTTAGGAAGGCGTCGGGGAGCCGTTTCGTCGCCGTATTCTTCCCGAAACGTCTCCGGAACTTTGACCTTTGTTAACTCCACTTGTATAAATTTGGACTTGGAAATTTTAGAGAGTTTTTTGTATGAGATTTCTGAATGAGGAGGGCTAAAGGGTAGGGGGTATTTATAAGATAGAATTAAGGTTTAGGGTAATGAAGAATGGAATTAAAATGTGCATTAAAATGGATTTAAGAGAGGAATTATCACTCTCTAGATAATTGCAGAGTAAACAAACAACATGGGGGTAGTGGAGGAAGGCCTAGGGGTTAGGGGTGAAAAATTGGAAGCATTAGCCACGTGGAGGGGGCGGCGGCGCCGGCCCCAGGAAATATCTCGCCGGTCCAATCCGGTGGGATGGGGTTGGGATCTCTGCCACGTGTCCATGTCGCTTGGTATACCTCAGTGCATATGTTTGATTTTGTTGTGACTTTTCATTTTACGTGTTTTGCACGTGTAAGCTTTTGAGCTTCTAAAAGTTTAAAAGAAAATCAACAAAAAAATATATGGCTGGAGGGTTTCGAACACAGGGGCTACGTCACAGCAGTGCAAGAGCTTTACCAGTAAGCTACAAGTGGCTTCTTTGCTGTTCAAAAGCAATTTAAATTTATAACTTGTGCTTCGGCTTAGGTGTTCCTCTCTGTACTTTTGAAAAATTTCGTACAGAAAGTTTAGGGTCGTTACAACTCTGGAGCTTCCAAAACGTTAAAAAGAAAAAATATTAAAATTGTTAGAGCTGATAGGATTCGAACACGCAAGCTAAAGAACAATAATAGAAAGTCTTACAAATGAGCTACAAGGAGTTTCTTGTTGATTTTTATCAAAAACTACTTATAACTCGGAATCAGAAATAGAAACACCCTTTAATATAATATTGAACTATTATAAATGTACATGGATTTCAGGGTTTCGTCCTCGAAATTTACACAAGGAACTTAACTTTAAATAGATGAGAGTATCGTGTATGCATATCATCTTCTCGTTCCTAAGTTGATTCTTCTGGTGAATCCTTTCGCCGCATCACACGAATCAAGTTTACCACCTTGTTCCGTAAAGTCTTCTACTTTCGATCCAAGATCTTGACTGGTTGTTTCTCACAAGTCAGGTCAGTTTACATAGTGAGTTTCGTGTGCTCAAGTATGTGATTGTGGTCTTTTACATAACGGCGTAGCTGAGATATGTGAAATACATTGTGCACTCCTTCCAAGGATGGTGGCAATGTCAAACGATATGCCACATTTCCTACCCGTTCTAATATGTCAAACTGCCCGATATATCTTGGGCTGAGCTTTCCCCGTCTACCAAAACGAATCACTCATCTGTTCGAAGAAATTTTGAGGAACACATGATCTCCAGGTTGGAACTCCAAGTGTCGGCACTTCGCACCTGCCCAATACTTCTGTCGGTCCTGAGCTATGCTCATCTTTTTCCTGATCGTACGAACTACATCAACCGTTGCCATGATCATCTTTGATCTAAAGAGTTCTCAATCTCCAACATCGTTCCAACTCAGAGAGGAACGACACTTACGACCGTAGAGTGCTGTAAACGGTGCCATCCCAATGCTGGCCCAGTAGCTGTTTTTGTATGCAAACTCTATGAGGTGCATGTGATCTTCCCACGATACTCCGAAATCGAGCATACAGGCCCTGAGCATGTCTTCTAGGATCTGAATTGTCACTTTCCGTCAGTTTGGGGATGGTAAGCAGTTCTGAAACTCAGACTTGTGCCCAGACTGGCTTGAAGATTGCTAAAACTAAGACCGAAATCTGGTGTCTCGTTCGGAGACGATACAAACATGTACCTATGTAGTCTCACGATCTCTTCCATGTATTTTCTTGCCAAAATTTCTGTCGACTGGCCAACTCTGAATGGAATATAGTGGGCCGACTTTGTGAGTCGATCCACAATAACCCAAACGGTATCGTTACCCTTCGTACTGCGAGGAAGAGCAGTCATGAAGTCTATGGTAATATGCTTCCATTTACATTCTGAGATAGGTAACGGTTGAACTAGACCAGTAGTTCTGTGATGCTCAGCCTTCACCTGCTGACAGACTAAGCACTTTGCTACACCTCGAGCAACTTCTCTCTTCATTTCATGCTGTAGGGTGTTTTTTGTCACCCCATTGAGATGAGAATACGCGTCGCTTGTTAGGCGCGTTACAGATTTCCCCTGCCTAGGGTAGGCTGGGGTTTATTGATTGTGGGGATCCGAATCTCCGGCAGCCGCGGACTAAGCTGCCGTTAATTACCCCTCGCTTTTGGAGTGAAGGAACCTCTGATTGACGGGTCAAACTGGTTATGCAAACTCAATGTGCAGTGTGTGTATGTATGTCTTGAGGGGTTTTGGATATATCGAGGGCCTCGTAGAGTTTACGGGGGTACCGCTACCCAGATAGCGGGCTGGGGGTCAAGATGGCTAGCAGCCCCTTTACGGGGTGCGGGGCAACGCCCCGTTAGAAATTTTTTTCCTAATGGGAAAAGTGTTGTGGAATGTGTATATAAAAAAGGGAAAATAGCGTCCAAAGGACGCGTGGGTGCAGCGCTTCACGTGACCAGCACGCGGGCGTTGGGCGCCGGCGCCTCGCATGCTTGGCACGTGGGCGCTGGACGCCAGCGGGGAAAAAAGGGCTTAACCCCTATACTGGGAGTTGTACTCCCAATTGACTTTTGGAGTTAAACTTTTGAAAAAAAGGACAAAGGGGCTTAGCCCCTGCACTGAGAGTTGTACTCCTAAAAAGAAAGATTTATTATTTTATATATATTATTTTTTTATGGAGTTAAACTCCCAAGATATTTTCGGAGATGATGAAAGGGACTCCTTTCTTCTCTCTTGAGCCTTAGATCTTCTCTTGAGCTTTGGATCTTCCCAAAGTGGGATTTTTGGAGAAAGGTCTCCTTCTTCCTCATCTTTATTGGCTGGATATTGAAGAAAAGAGAGGGTGAGACTTAAAAATCTCCCCTTTTAGAGATTTGATGGCAGATCCGAGCCCCCCTTCAAGCATTTTATGGTGAAAAATTATTTATTTTTGGAAAAAGAAGAGTGAAATTCTTGATTTAATTTAAGAAAAAGGGAGAAGGTTTAGAACATTGAGGAAGGAGAAGGAGGCACAGAAACTCTAATTTTTGAGGGGTAATGAATTTTTATTTTCATTTCATCATCATGTTGCCTTATATAGGTTTACAAATTTACACATAGCTCCTTAGGCTTTACAAAACGGCATTTTGCCCATTCCATGCCTCATGTGCTCATTTCTTTTGTACATGAGCCATGGGTTTTACAAAAATTTTACTTTATGCCCATTTTTTTTACATTCATGTATAAAAAATTACATCAAAATTATTTATTACATGATTTCATTTTGACATGGGTGAGGCCGGCCGCAGGGCTCGACTTGGGCATGGGCCCACTTGATCTGGGCTTAGGCCCCTCTAGCTTAGGGTTGACTTTGACTTGGTCAATTTGGGTGTAATTTTTGACCCCAACAAAGTGCCCCCCATCAATAAATGCATACCACATACGTGGGTCGTGTGCATTAAATTGATGGATCTTCTTTCGCATGGAGGATAACTTGATTTGGTTCCCGTTTTGATGACATGGAGGTCGATGCTGCCCTTTTTGCGACTTGGACGGTCGGTTCTGCCCTTTTTGCGATGTGGACGGTCGGTTCTGCCCTTTTTGCGACGTGGACGGTCGGTTATGCCCTTTTTGCGACGTGGACGGTCGGTTTTGCCCTTTTTGCAACGTGGACGGTCGGTTTTGCCCTTTTTGCGACTTGGACAGTCGGTTCTGCCATTTTAGCGATGTGGACGGTCGGTTCTGCCATTTTAGCGGCGTGGACGGTCGGTTCTGCCCTTTTTGCGATTTGGACATTCGGTTTTGTCCTTTTTGCGACTTGGACGGTCGGTGCTGCCATTTTTGCGATGTGGACGGTCGGTTTTGCCATTTTAGCGGCATGGACGATCGGTACTGCCATTTTAGCGATGTGGACGGTCGGTTCTGCCCTTTTTACGACGTGGAGGTCGATGACTTGCTCCGCTTCTTACGGTGTCGGGATTTGATTTGACTTGCTCCGCTTTCTACAGTGTCGGGGTTGAAGGTGACTTGCTCCGCTTCTTGCGGTGTCAGGGTTGATTTGTTTTGGAAGTTCCGTACATATCCAGCAGGACTTTCGAGCTTAGAAGTGCTGCCGGGTGGGACTTTGAATTTGGTTTTTGGGTCGGCATCAGCATTGCTGCACTGGAATAATGACAGGACCAACTTATCATTTGCCGTGAGGGGATTTCCCTCGTTCCCAATTGTTCCCGTCAAAATCTTTGGCCAAGAGCTATTAGTTCCTGTTTATACCGGCTTACGTTTTGTTTACAGACATGTGTGAAACCAGGCTCATTCATATACGCACATGCACACATCAGAGGAAAAACAGGTGTTCAACGACAAAAACAAAGCATTTAATTGAATATTTTATTCTACAGGAAAAAGATCACCAAACATGGGATCGAAAGTACAGAAATTCACAAAACTATAGATAAAATTATCTAACTCTCTCTCTGCCTTCTCCACCATGACAAAGCGGCGATCTTCACGAAGAGTAGCTACCCATCGGTCAGCACCGCATCCATCAGCAAAGACAGACATGATGACCCGCTGAGCTCGTGTCTGGCTTAGCAACCGGACAGAGCAATCCCTCAGAGCTGTGGTGATCAAAAGTGCCTCGTGGAAGTACTCGATCTTGTCTTCCGCGGCATCGAGCATTGCTGGAGTCAACTCTGCCGGAGGAGGGGGAATGTCATTGATCACAGACAAGAAAACCATCCGGATCCAAATGGAGCCGATGGGGAGAGAAGATCCTATACGAGTCAAGAGATCGTGCAGCACCATGTCGTATTGGTCATCCGTAAGAGTAGGGTTCACCAAGCGCGCAACAAAACGAGGAACAATTTCCTCAATGGGCACCTCTCATGGCTGACGGCGAGCATGTGGACGATTACAAGCCATAGCTCTTCTCTGTTAAAATGGTTATCTGAAAATGAAAGAGAAAATAAGCATTGCTTCAGATTATGAAGGGAGACATTTAAGACTAGGCACAGAAAGTGCTGTGCATGATGGAACTATTTCCAAGCTCTGGGAAAAAGAAGCTTGACTCAGGAAAAGTGGAGAAGGAAGGTGAAAAGACACCTTCAGTAATGAGGCAGCGCCTCACGTGCAAAGCACGAGAGCGCTGAGCGCCAGCGCTAAAGAGTCAAAGACTCTGAGGCAGTGCCTCACGTGCAAAGCACGAGAGCGCTAAGCGCCAGCGCCATGAGTCAAAGACTCTGAGGCAGCACCTCACGTACAAAGCACGAGAGCGTTGAGCGCCAGCGCCATGAGTCAAAGACTCTGAAGCGGCGCCTTACATGCAAAGCACGAGAGCGCTGAGCGCCAGCACTAAAGAGTCAAAAACTCTGAAGCAGCGCATCACGTGCAAAGCACGAGAGCGCTAAGCGCCAAGCGCCAAGAGTCAAAGACTCTGAGGCAGCACTCACGTGCAAAGCACGAGAGCGCCAAGCGCCAGTACTAAATGTTCTCCACCGTTGGATCAAAGATTCAACGAAGATGATAAATCATAAAAATTCATAATAAAATTCTGTTAAGGAAACATTCCTCAGAATCTTTCCAAACAGGAAAGATTATGCTCTGAAAATCAGAGCACCGTTGGATCAATGATTCAACGGTGATTAAAAATCACCAAAATACAGAATAAATTTTGTATGGGAAAAGATTTCTCAACCTTGTTAAAAACAAGAAGATTGTCTTCTGTGAAACAGAAGCACTAGGATCAAAGATCCAACGGTGGGAAACATCCCCAAATCAATTAGAGAAAAGATCTCTTCAACCGATTCAACAAATCAGCATCTACTATATAAAGGACCAAAGACTTCAAGTCTCACAGAGAGAGGAACCCCCCACAAACTTTGAGAAAGTTCAAAGAGAAGAGCAAGCTCTCGGCAGAAGAAGAATTTCTTCATGGTAAAATAAAGAGATCAAAGCATCTCATCAGAAAAAGAACATAGTTCTTATGCTAGATCATAGATCTATAAGGAAAATATCTTTAACAAAGAGATCATAACATCTCATTATAAAAAGGGGGAGAATAATTCAATTCTCTTAGGATCACAGATCCATAAAGGCAAAGCCTTTCACCAAAAACATAAAAGATTGAAATATATCCTATAAAATAAGAACTTTGTTCTTAGATCCATGAGACAAATTCTCTTATAAGAGAGAATTTAATTCTCAGAAAGCGGAGTTGCATAAAAAGAGCCTTAGCGTTCCAATTAAAAGAACCGCTTCAGCGCTCCAAAATTTAGCGCACAGCGCTGCAGAGCCCTAGCGCTCCAATTAAACGAAGCGCTTCAGCGCTCCAAATCTAGCACACAGCGCTGCAGAGCCTTAGCGCTCCAAATTTAAAGAAGCACCACAGCGCTCCAAGTCTGGCGCACAGCGCCAAGCGCGCCACGTGCTCCTCACGTGTGCGCTATTTCATAAGAAGCGCTCCGCGCTCATTGACTGGCGCACAGCACCAAGCGCGCCACATGCTCCTCACGTGTGCGCTACTTAACAAAAACGCTCTGCGCTCATTGACTGGCGCTCAGCGCCAAGCACACCACGTACTTCTCACGTGTGCACCGAGAGAACATAAATTGTTCTGTAAATAAAGCCCCGGAGCTATGATAAGTGCTCAGCACTCAATAAAAGAAAAAAAGGCTGTCAGAACCCAAATCAACGCTCAGCATTGTTAAATGTTCAACATTTTAACTAAATGGGCCGAGCCCAAATTGGCCACAGAACCCTACCTCAGATTAATTGAGCCTACATGCTCATAAATCTTTGATCTTAGTCCTAAATTGGACTACAGATCTCCCAACCAACATTGGTTCAAGGGTACATCTCTTCATACCTCTGATATATGTCGTTGTAATCCTTCAACGTCTTCAGAGAGGTGACGGGTCCCAACAACCAGACATTCCACGGACTGTGGGGTCCTTAAACTCATGGAATATGATGTTCTTAAACTTTACAGACTATGATGTCTCTAAACTACCATGGAATGTGAGGTCCTTAAACTCATAGACTATGAT
Source organism: Agapanthus africanus (assembly GCA_030015575.1). NCBI lineage: Eukaryota > Viridiplantae > Streptophyta > Magnoliopsida > Asparagales > Amaryllidaceae > Agapanthus > Agapanthus africanus. Next base: position 103,935,927 of record CM057348.1, on the reverse strand, counting down.
GTCTTTAAACTTTACAGACTATGACGTCTTTAAACTGTCACGGACTATGATGTCCTTAAACTTATGGACCGCAACGTCCCTAAACTAAAACAATAGAGTCCAAATGCTCTTTTGTTGGATCTAAATGATCCTGTTAAGTAGATCTTAGTCTAAAATTAGACTAACGTATCATTAACAAACGTTTAAGTTGATCTTAGTCTCAAATGAGATTAATGATCCTTAAACCCAAACCAAAACCCAAATCTAAGAAAATACGGATTTGGACTAATCCACGCCCTACGGGCGACAACATAAATTAGTCTCCGTATACAATCCACGGGCAACCGAAAATAAAATAAACACACGACACGGAGTGACCATCTGGAGAAGAAGAATGTTGTTGCTGTGATGCGGTAGCGTAATTAACTGCAGGGGCTTACGCCTGCAGGGAAGAGCGTCCCCACAATAAAAAAAAACCTCAAACGAGGGGGAATCTGACGAAGTCTGCTACAACGGCCACATCCGTCTAAACCTCCGATATACGGTGCCATAAATCAACTTGGTATCTTCAGAGAGGTGGACGGATAAAACCAAATAGCATCTTCCCCCAAATTCAGGCAAGACGTTTGTCTTCCCGGTCTTTCGGCGGAGAACAGATTCTGGCACGCCCGGTGGGACCTCTTCTTCTTTCCACTCCACACTTCGTGTGCCGTGTTTCGCAAACAAGTCGCGGTTTGACATGGTTGCCTTTGGATGTGAAGTACTAAGATTTGGTATCTTGCTCCATGCAGAAAAACATAAGATCAATAGCTTTAAACTGCACTAATTGCAACCACTACCACTTTGTCCTCGCCGGAGGAGTGACCTACGGGCCTCAAGCGGCCTCCCTTTTTACGATGCCGGTGGACCAGGTGATGCAAGCCACCACAGGGCTATTCTTTGAGACCATGCTCCCACCAATGAGCTTCAACGCCCTATTGTCGTCGCAAGAAGCTCTGAAGAAGTCGGTCTTTGATCGGCTTACGACTACCGCGGCCCCTCTCAACGGGTCGCCCAAATCCAACGCTCCAGTCTTTAATAGACTGGGCCAAAACTCCAAGGGGCCCGTGAAGAAGCCCGTGATACCTGAGGGGGTTATCCCGAAACGGATAGCCATCCCTGCTCCAGTGAAAGAAGTTGTCAAAGTGGCTTCTCCTGCTAAAAGATCAGTCTTTGCAAGACTGGCTGCTCTAACTCCCGTTTCGGGCGAAGTCACCAAGGTTGCTACCCATGTCCGAAAGTCTGCCTTCGACAGGTTGGTCATCCCCTCTCAGCGGACGTCGTTTTCGACAGGCTAACGATGACAACAGCCCCTTATCAGAGCAGGGGGCATGAAGAAGCCACCCCCATAGCTGAGCCAGTACCGTCTGCTCGACACGCTCGACGTTGTCACTGACGTTGAGTGAGGAAAGCTGGGGGCAATTCCCCATCTGGACTTACTCCGCCAGCTCGAACGGTGGAAGTTGATGCTGCCGTTCCAACTGGGAACAATTTTGAACCACTCAGGAGAGTCCGCAAGAACTCTCCGACGGTCGTGCTGAAAAGATCTCCTCCACCTGTGGAGTATGCTACAAAGACAAAGCTGGAGCAGCCCCCTCAGCGGCTTTCCTCTAAAATTCACAAGGTTTGGCGAAAGGTCCAAGATTCTGTGGTTAACCAAGACTACTCTCGCCAACCAAAGAAAATGAAGGTTCGGCAAGAGATGGACCACCCTGTCGTACAACATAAGGTGTCATCTACTTGGGTGCCCGCCGCAACGGCCCCCTCAACTTCGACCGCTCACAAAAGAAGAAGGCCGGAGAAAGTCCCCGCGTCCGCAACGAACCTCAAGGGCACTGAATCTAAACGCCCCAAGTCCGAGGGCATGGTGGTGCACACTGTTTATATGGCATCCGGAAAAGAGGATAGCCGTATCTCTACGGGCCATCGACCACTCACCAGATCCGTAACAAAGGCTCAGGAGCAACAAAAGAAGCTCCAGGAAATGTTAACACAGATGGACGTACTCACTGGGCCAAAGAAAGCCCGGAAACGTCGTCAGAGCAGCGTCATGAACAAGAAAGCGATGCTGAGTTTCTCCGCAGAATCCTTGAGAAGAAGGACAAAGAGGCAGCGGAATAAGCTGCCAACATAAAACGAATGGCGCTTTTGTTCCAAGACATGGTCAGGATGATGTTACAGCCGGATCCTCCAGCTGAAGACCCCCTGATTATCCTTGAAGATGATAGAGGGGAGACATAGAACCCTCTTCCGGCTCTATCAGCAGCCAAGGAGGAGATCATCTCCAAAGCTGCCCTGGATGACTATATCGCTCAGCAGATACGAGCTCATCAGGCGAGTGAAGCGGCCGGGCAAATTGTTAAGATTGGACGATCCTATCCGGGTTGGTATGACCAAATAAAGTACCCGCCGGGATATACGATCCCTAAATTCCATGTATATAAGGGGACGGGGAATCCACACCAGCACATTGCTCAATTCAGAGCCTTATACGGTAACACCGGAGGTGATGATAAGCTACTGCTTCACCAGTTTGTTGGCAGCTTGTCGGAGACAGCGTTTGAATGGTACTCTGAGCTCCCGAATGACTCCGTTAAGACATTTACAGAAATGGAGTTACTGTTTATACAAAGATTCGCAAGCGCTAGCGAACGCACCCCCATCACAACATTAATTAACGCCAGGGTGAAGCCGGGAGAAACATGGGTTCAGTATGCAATCCGGTGGCGGAATCTATGGTCGAAGTGCGAGCAGGGCATCGAAGAAGCGCCTGCGGTAGGCATGTTCGTGGTTACTCTTGATCCGCAGGCAACTATATCCCAGTTCATGATGTTTTTCAAGCCAACTACTTTCCAGGCCTTGATTGACAAGCTGGCCCAAATAGATCAGATGGGTCATAAACCATCTTCTTCGAAGTTGGAATCTCGAAACGAAAAAGGGAAAGGGAAAGCGATCTTCGTCACCAATGCTCAGCAGCAACCCAGTGGTCCAAAACCAACTGATCGCCAAGATGATAGACGGCGATTCTTCAAGGAGAAACTGAAGCGACCTTATTCGTTTCCCCGGGATAAAACGAGGAGACTGTTCGAGCTGGAGGTGCGCAACAGGCTCATCACTTTGCCGGATCCAAAACGCCCATTGCAACCCGGTGAGGCCAATAATCCCAATTATTGTCCCTATCACCAAGTGGTAGGCCATCCAATCGAAGATTGCTTTGTCTTCAAAGGCTGGATTGAGGACCAATACCAACATGGCAAATTCGCACTGTCCGAGAATCGGAAAGTAAGCCCGCCTCAGCCGCACGCTCTTAAAAGGGGGGACACACCGTGGGCATCATGCTCTTTTATAGAAGAAGCTCCATGGGAGGTCGCTCTTTCAGCCAAAACTAAAAGAATGCTGAAGATCTTCAAACATGTCCGGCGATCAGGTGGAAAAGCCCGCAAGAGCCGGAGATCATCGATGGGATGCTGAAACCACGCCCAACATCGGGAATTAGTAGCAATGGGCAAAACACCCAGGCCCAGCCATCAAAGTCTTCGAAGAAAAATAAGAAGACCAAAATGCCCGCGCAGTCTAACGACAAGCGCACGGATCTGAAAAAGCATATTGACGCGCTGGAGGAACACAACCAGAAGGCGCGAACCCCAGTCACGCTTCAAGAGTTTCTCAATCACATCCTTGAAAATGGAGATAACGACAATGATGAGGGAGACAACTTGTCAGAAGAACCCGAAGATTATGTGGCGAGTTGTCACATGATCTCTCATTTGTCGCTAAGTAACAAAGAAGCTCACTCGGCGTTAGGAGATAACGTAGAGAAGCTGGGGGCAGGAGCAATGCCAAAATCCTTGGATTATGTGACAAGGTCTATCAAGGAGAAACCTACTTGTTCATAGAGCATCCGGCGGAACTTCGCCTCAAAGTTACTATGGACCGAAACGTCCCTAAACTAGCAACGGACCGAAATGTCCTAAAACTAACTACTGACCGAAACGTCTTTAAACTACTACAAACCCGCAACATCTTTGGGCTGACTCATCAAAAAAAAGAAAAGAAAAAAAAAGGTACGTCCACAAGCAAAATGAACACGGATGAAAACCCGAAAGGGCTCCGTGAGTAAAAACAGCAGGGCTACCGGCGAGTTTATGAAAACCCGAGAGGGCGCAAGCTCGTAAAAAAATTCGTGCACACTTGCGAGGTCCTCTCAACCTTGTAAAGAGAAAACACTTGCGTGAGATCCTTACGACTCACAAAGGAGCGACACACTTAGAGATCCCCACGATTCCTAAGGAGAAATTACACTTACGAAATCCTCACAACTCATAAAGAGAACCTTCTTATGAGACCCTCACGGCTCATAATATTCAAAAGTCTTAAGCTACAAAGATCTGAACTTATTCTTAATCCATTACCTTTCCCAGATTGCCCTACAAGCGGTTCAATGCTGACCCTTATATATAATCCACGGGCATGAATAAACATTTACCTAACAGAGTCCCACCAGCGACTAGGGATATGCTCACACGGTGAACAACACTTGTAAGTCCTCTCGACTTATAAGGAGAAAATATTCTTATGAGATCCTTACGAATTATAAGAGAGAACACCAGTTAGAAGTCCTCACGGCTTTTAAGGAGAACGTACACCTATGAGATCCTCACGACTCGTAGGGTGAAATACCTTTATGAGACCCTTACGGCTCATGAAGTCAAAAGCCTTACCTGACAAAATCTTAACCCTGTTTGTTAAGCCACCCTTGTTCGAACCGACAAAGGCAGATGATGATTCGCTTCTGGTAGTATCCCAGTTGTAGCGATGTTGATGCCTGAATCGGTATCAAATTCCAAGTCCTTTCACAGCAGATGATAATTCGCTCCTGGCAGTATCCCAGTTGTAGCGATGCTGATGCCTAAATCGGTATCAAATTCCAAGTCCTTTCACGGCAAATGATGATTCGCTCCTGGCAATATTCCAGTCGCAGTGATGCTGATACTAAGACTGGCATCAGATTCCAAGTTCCATACTCGCGATAAAAAATCAGCGAGCCAAAAATGCATATGAAATAGCCGAAATGATTGGGCAACTTGCAACAAAATCAGCAAGTAAAACATATGTATACAAAATAGCCGAAATGATCGGAAAATTCGCAATAAAAAGTAGCGAGTAAAAAAAAGAAAAAAAATAGCCGAAATGATTGGGCACCATGAAAAATAACCGAAATGATTGGGCAATCGCGAATTTCGCGATACAAAAAGCTGAAATGATAAAGTATCATGGAAATAAAACAAAAAATAAATAAATAATATAATACATATAAAATGAAACTTTTGCCCTACATGTGAGATCACATCGATTCCTGTATACAATCCAGGGGCACAAACAAAGAGGAAGCCATATCATCCCACCAGGCTCCATCAGAAAGAGAGCCAAGTCTCGATGGCAACATCTGCATCTCAAGAGATCAACAACGGCGTCCCTTCTCGTTCCAACCAGAAGCAGATACGACGTCAACAAACGGAGCAATGGCAAAGTCCCCTAGTTCCAAATCTCGAGGGTTCACAGACAGCCTAGAGACTATCTCAGAGCCACGACAGAGTCCCTAGTTCTAAGTCTCGACGGCCGCATCTATAGCCTGCAGACCCACAACAGTGTTCCTCCTCATTCCAGCAGGATTCGGACGCGACAATCAAGCGGAGCCATGGTAAAGTCCCTAGTTCCAAATCTCGACGGTTCACAGACAACCTAGAGACCACCTCGACATTCGTCTCGTTACAACAGACGCAACGTCAGCAAAGCGGAGCCATGGCAAAGCCCCTAGTTCCAAATCTCGAAGATTCACAGAAAGCCTAGAGACTATCTCGAAGCCGCGGCAAAGTTCCCAGTTCCATGACTCGGCGGTGCACAGACAACCGAGAGTCAACTCCTGACCCAGTATGGCTAAAGTCAAACCTGACCCCGTATGGCTAAAGTCAAACCTGACCCCGTACGGCTAAAGTCAATCCTGACCCCGTACGGCTAAAGTCAATCCTGACCCCGTACGGCTAAAGTCAATCTTGACCCCGTACGGCTAAAGTCAATCCAGACCACGTACGGCTAAAGGCAACCCCTGACCCCGTGGAACACGGATAAAGTCAATCCTGACTTTGTGGAAAACGGCCAATGTCAACTCCTGACCTCTTTGTCGTAAAGCAACGCTTCGACACAGATACATGTCAACCCCTGATCTCCCTGTCGTAAAGCAATGCTTCGACTCGGGAACAAGTCAACTCATCAACCACTTACGAGTCCTAAGGGAGAAAATTCTCTTGTGAGATCCTTACGACTCTCAAGAGAAGACGCACTTAGGATTCCCCATGACTCCTAAGGAGAAAATACACCTATGAGATCCTCTCGACTCGTAGGGAGAAAAATCTTTATGAGACCCTCACGGCTTATAAACTTGGAAAGTCTTAGGCAACAGATCCTAACCTTGTTTCCAAATCCATCGCTACCCTATAAAGAGTTCAAGATGAACTGTTATCTACCATCTATGGGCCACACTTGCCAAATCTACATGCCACTAAAATGGAGAAGTTACTCATGAGCATATAAACTACTTCATGCCAGGGTAAGACATAAAGAAATAGAAGGGTACGGCTCATGGGGCTGAGGGTTTGGAACTATATCCCTTATGAGTCGAGATTTGAGTCAATGATAAATGACGACGCTTGTGTCCTCTCGTTATCTTCTTAGATCAAGATTCTGAAAGTTATATACCAACCCGAAACTGGTCATATGCTATGAATTACTCTGCACTACTTCACTCACGTATATACTTACGTGGGCAAAGTAGTGGGGGGCATTTGTTCCCGTCAAAATTTTCGGCCAAGAGCTATTAGTTCCTGTTTATGTCGGCTTAAGTTTCGTTTACAGACATATGTGAAACCAGGCTCATTCACATACGCACATGCATACATGAGAGGAAGAACAGGTGTTCAACGACAAAAATAAAGCATTTAATTGAACATTTTATTCTACAGGAAATAGATCACTAAACATGGGATTGAAAGTACAGGGATTCATAAAACTATGGATAAAATTATCTAACTCCCTCTCTGCCTTCTCCACCATGACAAAGCGGCGATCTTCACGAAGAGTAGCTACCAATCGGTCAGCACCGCACCCATCAGCAAAGGCAGACACGATGACCCGCTGAGCCCGTATCTGGCTTAGCAGCCGGACAGAGCGATCCCTCAGAGCTGTGGTGATCAAAAGTGCCTCGTGGAAGCACTCGATCTTGTCTTCCATGGCATCGAGCATTGCCGGAGTCATCTCCGCCGGAGGAGGGGGAATGTCATTGATCACAGACAAGAAAACCATCCGGAGCCAAATGGAGCCGATGGGGAGAGGATATCCTATACGAGTCAAGAGCTCGTGCAGCACCGTGTCGCATTGGTCATCCGTAAGAGTAGAGTTCACCAAGCGCACAGCAAAACGAGGAACAATTTCCTCAATGGGCACCTCCCATGGCTGACGGCGAGCATGTGCACGATTACAAGCTATAGCTCTTCTCTGTTAAAATGATTCTCTGAAAATGAGAGAGAAAAGAAGCATTGCTTCAGATTAGGAAGGGAGACATTTAAGTCTAGGTACAGAAAATGCTGTGCATGATGGAACTATTTCCAAGCTCTGGGAAAAAGAAGCTTGACTCAGGAAAAGTGGAGAAGGAAGGTGAAAAGACATCTTCAGTAATGAGGCAGCGCCTCACGTGCAAAGCACGAGAGCGCTGAGCGCCAGCGCCAGCGCCAGCGCCATTAGTCAAAGACACTGAGGCAGCGCCTCACATGCAAAGCACAAGAGCGCTAAGCGCCGGCGCCATGAGTCAAAGACTCTGAGGCAACGCCTTACGTGAAAAGCACGAAAGCGCTGAGCGCCAGCGCTAAAGATTCAAAGACTCTGAAGCAGCGCATCACGTGCAAAGCACGAGAGCGCTGAGCGCCAAGCGCCAAGAGTCAAAGACTCCGAGGCAGCGCTCACGTGCAAAGCACGAGAGTGCCAAGTGCCAGAACTAAATGTTCTCCACCGTTGGATCAAAGATTCAACGAGGATGATAAATCATCAAAATTCATAATAAAATTCTGTTAAGGAAACATTCCTCAGAATCTTTCCAAACAGGAAAGATTATGATCTAAAAATCAGAGCACCGTTGGATCAATGATCCAATGGTGATTAAAAATCACCAAAATACAGAATAAATTCTGTATGGGAAAAGATTTTCCAACCTTGTTAAAAATAAGAAGGTTGCCTTCTGTGAAACAGAAGCCCTAGGATCAAAGATCCAACGGTGGGAAACATCTCCAAATCAATTAGAGAAAAGATCTCTTCAACTGATTCAACAAATCAGCCTCTACTATATAAAGGACCCAAGACTTCAAGTCTCACAGAGAGAGGAACCCCCCACAAACTTTGAGAAAGTTCAGAGAGAAGAGCAAGCTCTCGGCAGAAGAAGAATTTCTTCAAGGTAAAATAAAGAGATCAAAGTATCTCATCAGGAAAAAAAACTTAGTTCTTATGCTAGATCATAGATCTATAAGGAAAATGTCTTTCACAAAGAGATCATAACATCTCATTATAAATAGGGGGAGAATAATTCAATTCTCTTAGGATCACAGATCCATAAAGGCAAAGCCTTTCACCGAAAACATAAGAGATTGAAATATCTCCTATAAAAGAAGAACTTAGTTCTTAGATCCATGAGACAAAGTCTCTTATAAGAGAGAATTTAATTCTCAGAGAGCAGAGTTGCATAAAAAGAGCCTTAGCGCTCCAATTAAAAGAAGCGCTTCAGCGCTCCAAAATTAGCTTACAGCGCTGCAGAGCCCTAGCGCTCTAATTAAACGAAGCGCTTCTGCGCTCTAAATCTAGCGCACAGCGCTGCAGAGCCTTAGCGCTCCAAATTTAAAGAAGCACCTCAGCGCTCCAAATCTGGCACACAGCGCCAAGCGCGCCACGTTCTTCTCATGTGTGCGCTATTTCACAAGAAGCGCTCATTGACTGGCGCACAGCGCCATGCGCGCCACGTGCTCCTCACATGTGCGTTACTTAACAAAAGCGCTCTGCGCTCATTGACTGGCGCTTAGCGCCAAGCGCATCACGTGCTCCTTACGTGTGCGCTGAGGAAACATAAACTGTTCTTTAAATAAAGCCCCAGAGCCATGATAAGCGCTTAACACTTAATAAAAGATAAAAAAAGGCTGTCAGAACCCAAATCAACGCTCAACATTGTTAAATGTTCAACATTTTAACTAAATGGGCCGAGCCCAAATTGGCCACAGAACCCTACCTCAGATTAATTAAGCCCACATGCTCATAAATCTTTGATCTTAGTCCCAAATTGGACTACAGATCTCCCAACCAACATTGGTTCAAGGGTACATCTCTTCATACCTCTGATATATGTCGTTGTAATTCTTCAACGTCTTCAAAGAGGTGACGGGTCCCAACAACCAGACATTCCACGGACTGTGGAAGTCCTTAAACTCATAGACTATGATGTCTTTAAACTTTACAGACTATGACGTCTTTAAACTGTCACGGACTATGATGTCCTTAAACTTATGGACCGCAACATCCCTAAACTAAAACAATAGAGTCCAAATGCTCTTTTATTGGATCTAAATGATCATGTTAAGTAGATCTTAGTCTAAAATTAGACTAATGTATCCTTAACAAACGTTTAAGTTGATCTTAGTCTCAAATGAGATTAACGATCCTTAAACCCAAACCAAAACCCAAATCTAAGAAAATACGGATTTGGATTAATCCACGCCCTACGGGCGACAACATAAATTAGTCTCCGTATACAATCCACGGGCAACCGAAAATAAAATAAACACACACGACACGGAGTGACCATCTGGAGAAGGAGAAAGTTGTTGCCGCGATGCGGTAGCGTAATTAACTATAGGGACTTGCGCCTGCAGGGAAAAGCGTCCCCGCAATCAAAAAAACCCCTCAAACGAGGGGGAATCTGACGAAGTCTGCTACAACGGCCGTATCCGTCTAAACCTCCGATATACGGTGTCATAAATCAACTTGGTATCTTCGGAGAGGTGGATGGATAAAACCAAATAGTATCTGCCCCCAAATTCAGACAAGACGTTTGTCTTCCCGGTCTTTCGGCGGAGAACACCAATTTAACGACTTAGGGGTCATTTGTTCCTAGTTTATCGACTTAGATGTCATCTGTTCCCAGTTTAAATACTTAGGGGTCTATTGGATCAGAAGTTTGGAATTTTGGGGTTGGGGTCGGCATCAGTGTTGCTAACACTGAAGCACATGTGCCAGGAGCAATTCATCATTTGCTTTTTCCTGTTGAAAGCGGTGGCTTAGAAGACAGATTTAGGTCCATATCCCCTAAAGCTTTTCAATTTTATGAGCCGTAAGGGTCCAATTAGCATTTCTCCCTATGAGTCGAAAGGATCCCGTAGGTGTATTTTCTCCATAGGAGTCGTGAGGACACCCAAGTGTGTTTTTCTTTTGTGATTCGTAAGGATCCCACGAAGATGTTTTCTTACAAGTCGTGAGGATCCCATAAGTTTTGTTCTCCTCATGCATCGTGAGGACACATGAGTGGGTCTTCCTAAATGGAGCATAATTCCGAGGGCGGAGACCGGCCGCATGACTGGTGATTGCGGTGGGGTATGGGTGTGATAAGAATTATTTGAGCCTGTGGATCGCATACGGTAGTCAGTTTGGGGACTAATCGTAGGGCTGGGATAATTTTGGGATTTTGTTGGCGTCTGCATCGCTGCACTGGAATATGGTACCAGGAGCGACTCATCATTTGCCGTTGGGACATTCAGAGATTTGAAATTTTGGTTGGCGTCTGCACCGCTGCACTGGAATATGGTACCGGGAGCGACTCATCATTCCTCGTTTGGGGATTTGGATTTTGGTTGGCTTCTGCATCGCTGCACTAGAATATGGTACCTGGAGCGACTCATCATTCGCCATTTGGGGATTTGGATTTTGGTTGGTGTCTGCATCGCTGCACTGGAATATGGTACCAGGAGCGACTCATCATTCGCCATTTTTTTTCAACCGCGATTGCTCTATTATTTCAGCTTTTCTTATCGCGAAGGTCGCGGTTGCCCTATCATTTCGGCTATTCATTCGCGGTTGCCCCATCATTTCGGCTCTATTTTTTTATTTACACTTTTTGTTATTTACACATTTTTTTACATCCCCAGTTTAACAACTTAGAGGTCGAATGTTCCCAGTTTAACGATATGGTGGTCTTGTGTGTTTGCTTATCCCAGCTCCTCGAACTTTGATCTTGGCAGAACTGTGTTGATAACTGTAGCTTTGTGGCTTGCCGATACATCCGAGGACTATAAGGTTTTCCCATGGTTGTATTGGTTCTCCACCCAATCTTTGAAAACATAGCAGTCTTCAATGATATGACTTACCATTCTATGATATAGGCAGTATATGGGATTGCCGGTCATGTTCATTTCATGTGGCCTCTTTAGGCAGTTGCAGACCGTTATTTAAGGCGTCCTCGAATATTTTGCGGACCTCATCCCTCCTGAAAGAGTATACTTTCTTCTTTCTCTCCATTAGAGTAGGTTCCCTTACTGATACTAGACCCTGAGGGCGATCAGTCTTTGGTTTGCCTACTGTCCGCTTACCACGTTCAGTGTATGTATCAGAGGGACTAGAGGCTGATCGCGGCCGTTTTTCGTAAAGGTGTTCCGCTTTTAGGCTGGAGGGGGTATCGGTTGGTTGTTTCCGGATATCAATCCCTAGCTCATGAACCAAAATTTGATTCTGCTGTAATTGCAATCGGGTGACTTAGGTCGTGAGATCTGCCACGACGTTTGCCAGCTCGTCAACTTTGGAATGGACCTTGGCCATCTTCTCATCCCTGTCCTGAAGTTGCCTTTGAAGCCATTGGAATAATACTTGTTCTATAGTTCCGGGTATGACAACGGGGTCATCCTTACCGCCTGAGCTTGATTCAGCATGAACCACGGGTTCCTTTGGCTTAATGGCCTGAGCGAGCTCTTCATCATTTAGATAAAGCTGGTGCTGGATGGCAACAACCGCGTCATTGTCATGGCTATAAGGCGTAGGAGGACTTGTTCCTCTGAGCTCCATCATGTAGACCGTATGGGTTGTATACCCATCTATTGCTTCTTCATTGGCAATGTTGCTTGCTTGGTTCTTTGCTTGTTGCCTTGGTCCACTCATTTCAGAGAAAGGTAGATATATGAGAGAATCAGGTTCCCAAAGGACTTCGGTCTCCGTTTGTATGAAATTGGCGGTCGCGGCTTGACTGTTTGTTAACACGCCATGGGACAATGATATTTCACCCGCCTTGTATTGTTTCTTGACCCAATCCTTGAAGATGCAACAGTCTTCAATAGTGTGTCTCAGCACTCGGTGGTATGGGCAAAAGTTGGGATGATTAGTCATGTTCGCTTCACTTAGCCATTTTAGTTCTAGTAGCCGCAGGCCATTCTTCAGAGCATCTTTGAATATTTTGGGAATCTTTTCTCTTATGAAAGAGTAGATCTTATTTCTCCTTTACTCCAAAATTAGCTCTCGAGATTTGTTAATCTTTGCTCCACCCGCTCTCTGCTTATTTAGAGAATCGGTGCTATTGAAACTTTTGCTTTTCCAGTCGTCGTCCTTCTGATGTTTCGGTCTGTTTGTGAATTGGAGACCTTGAGTGGACTCAGGCTTTAAGCGTTCCAACATTTGAACCTTCTTAGTCAGCTCTTGGAATGTATTCCCCTCCAAAACACAGAGACGCGACCGCGTAGGTTCGTCTTGCCTGAATTTGGGGGCAGATGCTAATTGGTGCTATCTGTCCACCTCTCTGAAGATGCCAAGTTGATTTATGACACCATGTATCGAAGGTTTAAACGGATACGGCCGATATAGCAGACTTCGTCAGATTCCTCCTCGTTGAGGGATTTTTTGATTGCGGGGACGCTCTTCCCTACAGGCGCAAGCCCCTGCAGTTAATTACGCTACCGCATCGCGGTAACCACTTTCTCCTTCTCCAGATGGTCACTTCTTGTCGTGTGTGTTTGTTTTGTTTTTGGTTGCCCGTGGATTGTATACGGAGACTAATTTATGTTGTCGCCCGTAGGGCGTGGATTAGTTCAAATCTGTATCTTCTTAGATTTGGGTTTGGGGTTGGGTTTAAGGATACGTTAGTCTCATTTGAGACTAAGATCAACTTAAACGTTTGTTAAGGATACGTTAGTCTAATTTTAGACTAAGATCAACTTAACAGTTTGTTAAGGACACGTTAGTCTAATTTTAGACTAAGGTCAACTTAACCATTTGTTAAGGATACATTAGTCTAATTTTAGACTAAGATCTACTTAACAGGATCATTTAGATCCAAGAAAAGAGCATTTGGGCTCTATTATTTTAGTTTAGGGACTTTGCGGTCAAAGGTTAAGGACAACATAGTCCGTGGGTTTAAGGACCCCACAGTCCAAGGTTAAGGACATCATAGTCTATGGGTGTAAGGACCCCACAGTCCAAGGTTAAGGACATCATAGTCCATGGGTTTAAGGACCCCACAGTCTAAGGTTAAGGACATCATAGTCCATGTAAAATCTGGTTGTCGGGACCCGTCTCCTCTCTGAAGACGTTGAAGGATTACAACGACATATATCAGAGGAGTGAAGAGATATACCCTTGAACCAATATTGGTTAGGAAATCTGTAATTGGATTGATTTAAGGATCGTTAATCTCGTTTGAGACTAAAATCAACTTAAACGTTTGTTAAGGATACGTTAGTCTAATTTTAGACTAAGATCTACTTAACAGGATCATTTAGATCCAACAAAAGAGTATTTGGGCTCTGTTGTTTAGTTTAGGGACATTGCGGTCCAATTTCAGATGCAAACATGGGTTTAGAAATGCACCTGATAGTTATTGGTCATCGGGACCCACCACCTCTCTGAAGACGTTGAAGAATTACAACGACATGTATCAGAGGTGTGAAGAGATGTACCCTTGAACCAAAGTTAATTGAAAGGGCTCTGGGAATTATTTTGAATGTCTTATGAGATGACTAATTTTGGAAGACAAAAGTGTATTTGAGGTTCAGTCAAAAGAAAGGGGTACTGCCTCTGGAAAACTTGGCTAGCTCAAGCTAAGATTGACTTGGATACAGTGTTAAACACTAGAGTACACTCAGTTATCACGTGCTCCCACGTGATGCGCTTAGAATAGTGTTAAACACTAAGAATGGAGCGCACAAAATAGTGTTAAACACTAAAAAAGAGACGCTCACGTGGGGTCACGTGAGGCACTTGAATATTGGGCCAGACTTCCCTTATTTTATTCTCAAAATATACAAGTAAGTGTTAAACACTTTAGTCTTCACGGCCATCACGTGTGGGCACGTGATGGGTACCCATGTACTGGATATTAAAAGGATTTGCTAGGGGTCACGTGGAGACACGTGAGGGCGTCCATGCATTGAATTTTAATCCTTCAGTTCTTTCCATCTTCTCTTTTTAAAGAGGGGTTTATCAGGGATCACGTGGGGACACGTGAGGCACCCAAAATCAGTATTGCCTTTAGCTTTGTTCCCTTTATTTTGAGGGTCACGTGGGGGCACGTGAGTTATTGCCTTCAGACTTGTTCTTTCTCATTTTGAGGAGTCTCTTTAAGGGTCACGCGACCTAGTCTTGTTCGTTCTCTTTTGATCATTGAGAGGGAGGGTCACGTGTTACCACGTGACCAGATTGAGTACTGATTTTTTTACGTGCATGGAGAGTTTTAAGTCCCTTGTTTTAAGAATTAAATTCTTTGGTAGGGTTAAACCCTAATTTTGTTTAGAGGAATTAAATTCCTATGTATATGGAAGAATTAAATTCTTTAAACCTAACTCTCCCTCTAAGTTTTGGATCTGCATGGCAGAATCTCCCCGATGAGAATTAAATTCTCAACTTATGGGGAGATTTGCTTCTGCAGATTTTCAACCATGAAGAAGAACTAAGTTCTTGTTTTAAGGGTTAAACCCTGTTTCTGTTGGAGGAATTAAATTCCTAAGTATTTGGAGGAATTAAATTCCCTAAACTCAATTCTCCCTCTAAGTTTTGGATCTGCATGGCAGAATCTTCCCGATGAGAATTAAATTCTCAACTTATGAGGAGATCTGCTTCTGCAGATCTTCAACCAAAGGAAGAACTAAGTTCTTATTCAGAAGAGTTAAACTTCTAGTTTGAGAATTAAATTCTCTTTTTATTTTGTGGAGCTTATGATCTCTCACCTAGGATTTCTTTTTTTTTTTCCTCAAGAAATCTTCTTTCTCTCTGGAGAATTAAATTCTCTTCTTTTTTCTCTCTGGAGAATTAAATTATCTTCTCTTTTTTCTCTCTCTTTTTTCTTCCCTCTTGGCTTTTATTTATAAGAGAAAGAAAAGAATCAGTTTGTTTAATCAATCTTTCATTGAAAGATTTTAATTGATTTTGTAACCAATATGATCTTTTAGATCACTCAGTGAATTTTATTCACCATTAGATTTTTAATCCAAAAGATCTTCTATTTGTTATTCTTGGTGAATTTCAGGGAAATCTTTCCTTGTATAGAATCTTTCTATAAATTGGTGATTTTTAATCACCATTGGATTTTTAATCCAACGGTGCTCTGCTTTACAGAGCGCAATCTTTTTGTTTGGAAAGATCTAGGGAAATATTAGGGTTTTTGATTTTCCTTAATTTAGAATTTAATTCTATTAGTTCAGAAGGTTTAAGAGCCCATCACGTGTTAGCACGTGACCCCACTGATTGACCAATTAATTAGAATTTAATTCAATTGGTTTAGAGGGCTCAGGAACCCATCACGTGTTGGCACGTGATCCCACTGATTAATTATTTAATTAGAATTTAATTCTATTGTTTCAGAGGGTTTAAGAGCCTATCACGTGTTGGCACGTGACCCCACTGATTAATTATTTCCAATTATTTATTTTATTCAGTGCATACAGGCTTTGCCTGTAAATGGTCACGTGTCTGCACGTGATGCCCGGTCACGTGTGGGCATGTGATGCCCGGTCACGTGTGGGCACGTGATACCTCATATCTTTTGATTCCGGATGAATTATGAGTCCCATAATATATCAAATCGAAGGATTTTTCGAGACACTTTCGATACCATCATAATTTAGTTATTTCACATTCGGGAGTTTGTCAAAATACAGCCTGGAAAATACTGGTTCACATTTTTTTAAACGTATCGCTGCCATTTGATACCTTGGGCTCTTTTGCGCAAATTTTTTTTTTTTGGCGGGAACAGAATGTTTTGAGGCCTGCAGTGCACAGGAAAGGTTTCATCCAGTTGTTCAGATTTTCTATAAGAAGACCGACGGATCGGTCTTGCTCCAACGGCGGTTCACATTTGACAGAGAGATTGCGCCATCGGACCATAATCCATGTTGCTTTCGTTGTTCTTTGGCTCGGTCCTTACGAGGTCGGCAATAGTGATTTTATCGCTGATGCTCATGAACTTTTGCTTGAACATGGATTCTATTTGAGCGAACGTCGTGATCGAGTCATCCGGTATGCTTGCATACCAATCGAAAGTAACATCGGTCAAGCTATTGATAAACTGACGGAGAAGGAGTGCATCATTTCCCCCAGTATTCACGCATGATGCTTTAAATTGGGCAATGTGCCGGTTCGCATTTCCCGTCCCATCGAACCTTTCAAATTTGGGGATGATATAGCTAGTGGGAAACTCCACAAGATCGTACCGAGCAGGATATAGTCTCCCGCTACTGCTGACATCTTTTTGCTCTCCGGCTTCGGCTACCAATGTTCTGACTTTATTGGCGACCAAATCCATGATTTGATCTTGCGTTAACGGGCTGATGTTATCGGTAGTTAAGATATTTCCCGAGATAGGCTGTGACCGACTTTCATACGGTTCGCCCACCTTTGGATTTGAGGGAATAGACGTCCGCTGCCTCGGGACACCGTTTCCCTGTTCATGAGCAGAACCCTACGCTTGATTGGACGGATGAGAGGAAACTTGGGCCGTGAGCTGCATCACGACATTCGTCAAGTCGTCAATTTTGGAGTAAAGTTTGGCCATCTCCTTGTCTTTACTTCTGAGTTGTTTTCGGAGCTCTTGGAGAAGTTGCTACTCTGCGTTTTTGGGACTGAAGATTGGCTCTTCTTCGCTTTTCGAGCCCGACTCCTCATGAACTGAGATCTCTCTCTGCTTTTCAGCTTCACTGGAAGAGTTTTCATTACCTTCCAGAGGAGGCTGGTCTTTGAAAGTGGCAGCCACATTCACTCCAGATTGGATTTGAGATGTAGTGGCCCCGTCCTTGCTCTTGCTGCGCTGCCCACCATGTAGACAGTGTGGACCACATATCCAGCCGTCTCTTTATCTTTGGCGGGGTAACCTTATCCTTGAAACCTCATGAAGTTCAGCCTAGTATGAGCCCTAGCGCTTTTGTTGGCTCTGTATCTGAACCTTTTTGTCTTGGCTTCTTAATTTTGAGGGCTTGACGGGCATCCGTCATCTAGGAAGCCATCGTGAGTCGACTGACGGGGAGCTTAGAGAAGATACCTGATTGAGCAGTTGTCAGGGGCACCGCTGGAGCTTACCCTAGATGCTTTGTTTCTTTGTTTGTGTTCATGGCCTTGCGCCTAGCTGGGGCCAAGAAAAGTCGTTTAAACACCAACTTGTATTTGGGTAGTGTGCCCTCGAGAGCACCACATTTGGCCTCCTGCCTTTCGAGGCCGGTCTGTCTGTTACTAGAGCTTGAAGAGATGGGATAGCGTTAGTTGGCATGAATAGAACAGATCCAAATGGTAGCAGCGGCTCCTCCCACTGTCGCCCAAGACTGGCCGGGAGGATCGTCCTAGCGTCCATCTTCATCGTGTAGGAGATGGGAGCTGTGTTGAGAGCTGAGCTTGTCCTTGGAGACATTTTTGCTGCGTCTGAAGATTGCAATTGGAAATTGTTAACCTCCAAATAGAAACATGATTTCAATACAGGCAATCGATATGTATATCGATTGAGCTCGCATGAACATTTAACCCGAAATATGGGAGGAGAGATTTGTCCCACCGGGCGTGCCAGAATCTGTAGGGTGTTTTTCGTCACCCCATTGAGATGGGAGTACGCGTCGCTTGTCAGGCGCATTACATATTTCCCCTGCCTTGGATTGGTCGGGGTTTATTGATTGTGGGAATCCGAATCTCCAGCAGTCGTGGACTAAGCTGCCGTTAATTACCCCTCGCCTTTGGAGCGAAAGAACCTCCGATTGACGGGTTAAACTGGTCATGTGAACTTAATATGCAGTGTGCATATGTGTGTCTTGAGGGGTTTTGGATATATTGGGGGCCTCACAGAGTTTACGGGGGTCCAGCTACCCGGATAGCGGGTTGGAGGTCAAGGGGGCGAGCAGCCTCGTTGCGGGGTGCGGGGCAGCGCGCCGTTAGAAATTTTTTTCTAACGGGAAAAGTGTTGTGGAATGTGTATATAAAAAAAAGGAAAATAGCGTCCAAAGGACGCGTGGGTGCAGCACCTCACATGCTTGGCACGCGGGGGTGCCGGGCGTCGGCGGGAAAAAGGGGCTTGGCCCTTATATTGGGAGTTGTACTCCCAATTAACTTTTGGAGTTAAATTCCTGGAAAAAAGGACAAAGGGGCTTAGCCCCTACACTGGGAATTGTACTCCCGAAAAGAAAGATTTATTATATATATATATTTTTTTATGGAGTTAAACTCCCAAGATATTTTCGGAGATGATGAAAGGGGACTCTTTTCTTCTCCCTTGAGCCTTAGATCTTCTCTTGAGTTTTGGATCTTCCCAAAGTGGGATTTTTGGAGACATGTCTCTTTCTTTCTCCTCTTTATTGGCTGGATCTTGAAGAAAATGGGGGCGAGACTTAAAAATCTCCTCTTTTAGAGATTTAATGGCAGATCCGAGCTCCCCTTCAAGGGTTTTATGGTGAAAAATTATTTATTTTTGGGAAAAGAAGAGTGAAACTCTTGATTTAATTTAAGAAAAAGGGAGAAGGTTTAGAACCTTGAGGAAGGAGAAGGAGGTACAGAAACCCTAATTTTTGAGGGGGAATGAATTATTATTTCCATTTCATCATCATGTTGTCTTATATAGGCTTACAAATTTACACATAACCCATTGGGCTTTACAAAATGACATTTTGCCCATCTCATGCCTCATGTGCTCATTTTTTTGCACAAGAGCCATGAGCTTTACAAAAATTTGATTTTATGCCCATTTTTTTTACATTCGTGCGTAAAAAATTATATCAAAATTATTTATTATATGATTTCATTTTGGCATGGAGGAGGCCGGCCGCGGGGCTTGACTTGGGTATGGTCCCACTTGATCTGGGCTTGGGCCCACCTGGCTTGGGGTTAACTTTGACTTTGATTTGATCGACTGGGGTGTAATTTTTGACCCCAACAGATGCCACCAGTAGTGTTGTTGTAGATTCTTGTACATTTTCGTGCCGCCGAGTGTATAGAATAGGGAGAGTTGTGAGCTTCCTTTATCAGTTCTTCTCGAACAGTGCCGGCTGGCACGCATAACCGGATCCCATACCACAAGGATCCATCCTTATAAATGATGAAGCTGGTTCGGAGACCACTTTCTACTTGTTCTTTGATCTCTTGCAACTCGGCATCGCCTGCTTGAGCTGATTTTATTTGATCTATAAGAGTGGATTGGACCCGCAAATTCATCAAGGTTGATGTATTACCTGACACAATTACTTCAATCTCTAGCTTATGAAGCTCCTGCTGTAACTTCCATTGAGGGGTGAGATCATTGCTAACGGCTGGCAACTAAGAGCACTGGGAACTACGTTCACCTTTCCTGGTGGTATTGAAGAGTGATGTCAAAGTTTGCCATAAGTTCTAACCATCTTCTCTGCCGCATATTAAGTTCTTTCTGAGTAAATACATATTTCAAACTCTTATGGTCTGTATATATGTTCACACGCTCTCCCAATAGGTAATGCCGCCAAATCTTGAGTGAGAAGATAACAGCTGATAATTCTAGATCATGGGTGGGATAATTGCGCTCGTGTGTCTTTAGCTGCCTTGACGCGAAAGCTAAAATTTTGCCGTGTTGATGGAGAACGCATCCTAATATTTTCCCGGAAACATCACAATAAACTTTAAAGCCACCAGATCTGTCCGGTATAGTGAGGATTGGTGTAGAGGTCAATCTTGACTTCAGCTATATGAAAGCTCTTTCACACGCCTCTGACCACACAAAAGCTTCATACTTCCGAGTAAGCTTGGTCAAAGGTGCTGCAATATTTGAGAATCCTTCAATAAAACGTCGGTAATAACCATCCGGTTCCAATAAACTTCTTATGTTCTTGACTGATTTTGGTGTCGTCCATTCGCTGACAGCTGACATCTTAGTTGGGTCTACATTTATACCTTCACCTGATACGATATGTCCGAGAAAACCGACATTGTCCAGCCAAAACCGACATTTGATGTATTTGGCGTAGAGTTGATGTTGCTGCAACGTCTCCAGAACTGTGCGTATGTGATCGGCATGTTCTTCTCGAATTTTCGAATAGACCAAGATGTCGTCGATAAATATGACAACGAACTTGTCTAAATACTCACGGAAGACTATATTCATCAGGTTCATGGGTAAGTAAATGCTCGTGCTCGTGCCACAAACTTACGGCCAAGGCGGAATACAAAACGAATGCAGCACCATACCACGCAGCACCATCGAGATGGCAACAATGTAGCGGGGCTACACGACGCAACACTATCAAGATGCAGTGATCCTCGGAGAATTGGCGTATCTAGGATCGCTCTACATGTTGGACATGATAAAGAGCGATATCATTAGTGATCATATGATTTATTGCCGAGCACTCACAGTTTATACTGAGCGGTAGTTACAGGGTATCTACGCGCCAAGAGATAAGCTGTGCGATGATTACGAGGTAATCTATGTGACGTGTCAACGTTACATTATTCCTCGGTTTGGCCTTATTTTCACATAAGGAGTCGAATCAGGTAATGTGGATATACTTAAGAGTTATATCTTCATCGATCCGTGATATGAAGAGTGCTGCTCCAGTTAGATCGTTGAGCGAAAGCAATAGGCGGTTATATATTTTCTATTCGATAATATGAAGCAGTTAGTTATGCGGAAAGCGAATGTGTTGACGTTTGCTAGTACGTTTGAGTAACTAAGGTTTAAGGTTTAATTGCCAAGGGCGATAGAATCAAGAGTGTTGCTGATATGTTGACGAGGTCAATAGTATGCAAAGGTAGGTGCCCTAACGCAAGAAGAGTTTAATTGAGCTACGAAAACAGGAATAACGCGCCAACAACTTTAGTGATCTGACATGGAGAAATGTGCTGACAATAATAAGTCCAACGTTTGACTGTGAGAATTTGAACCGCTCCATTCGTCAGGGTACCAAGTGGAAGTAAGGCCTTCTGCTGGGAGCAGAAAAGTTTGTGAAAGAAAATCATGAGTCGAGAACATATAAGTCTATTCTACATCGGAGATGCAAATAGCTATCCATAAATAATCTTCCTGTCAGAGTACTGAGTGGGAGCGGGACTTCTTTTAGTTGCAGATAAATTTATGGAAGCAAATCATATGTCGAGAATATATGAGTCTATTCTGCATCGGAGATGCTGATAGCTATCCATAAATTATCTTCCTGTCAGTTACAGTTTCAGTTATCGACTTAGGATATTTGGATAGTTTAATGGGACAATCTGTTTTATGAGTTATTTATGTTTTTGAGATTTGATCCTTCTATAAATGTCATATGTGGAACCGGTAGATTAGATCAATAGATAGATGGGATGATTTAACCACTTGGGGTGGATGGGTTGACATTTGAGCCAAACTCAAATCATCTATTTGTGAGAGTTGACTTGGAGTCAAAACTACCAAACGAAAACCATTTGGATATCCGTTACAGATAATTCACTCCGATAAATATGTACCAATAAATATAAAAACACGTAGTAGAGTTTTCTAATTCAACTCCTTCATTAATAATTCTTGAAAGGCTACCGATCTCACACGAAACTGAAGCGTTGATTTGTATCAAGCACTATATCAGTAAAGTGTAGTGCCAGCTCATGCAAATAGGGTTGTGCGTGTTTCTTTCAGAGCAGTTCTGGGAACTGTAACCAAGTCATGAGTATTTATTTTAGCAATTCAGGGAACTGAATGAAGGAAAAAGAGTCGTCGGACAGCTGATGATACTGTAAACTCTGCAACAAAATTGTGTTGTAGAGAGGAGAATTAAGAAACCGCAAGATATGATAAAGAATATGATGGTAAGGGCCAATTTTACATATTGTTTGGGAGATGCGCTGTTGACAGCGGCTTATATTCTTGATCATGTGTTTCCAAGGTCGGTACAGTCAAATTGTCACGCCCTGCTTCCCAGTGTACGGAATCGGTGATGTGACGGGCCGCAACATATTTACTAAGAAATAAATACGTTAAGTGTAATTAAGCAATATATGTAAAATGCACAAGAATGACAAGAGATATAAAATAAACATCAACTTTTATTTACATTCATATTTATATACAATTGTTTTGAAAAGGAAAGATACAATGAATTAAGCAGTGCCTAAATAGTGGCATACAAACTAAAAGTAAGTATAAGAAGAGCTAGTAGTCCGGCTGAGCGATGAGCTGATCCAAGTCCTCTTGGCCGGGCTCGATCTCCTAAGAGTCCGGTCCACCTGACGAACATTCCAAAGAAAGAAATAGAAGGAATGTCGTTAGCGAACTAGCGCTCGGTAAGTCCCAAAAGAAAGTATGGAATAGAACAAATGTGAAATGAAACTGGTAAGTTGTACATATATATACTTTTTATTCTAATGTAGTTGTTTGTACCTTAGTACATAAGGTATTTGTGTATACAAGAGGAGTCCATCTTATCCCGTGGACTATGGTAACTTGTAGTACAAGTCCCCGTCAAAACCGACGGGACAACAGCACGGGAGTTCATGTAGGTGTCTTTTAAGTGACCATCTCGTGCCACGTTAATACATTCCGTACCAATCTATCCCGTTATCCCCGCGTAATGTATTGTATGGATTATGTTTACAAGTCTTGCCGAGACCATAGATACAAATTGTTCAAGTAATCAGGTTCAGGATGTAATCATGTATTCAAGTAGTCAGATCAAGATATAATCATGGCTCGGTCAAGTCAAGTCAAGTATTCGTATTTGGTATTGGTGTTTGAATTCAAGTATTCATGTTCATATTCAAGTATTCATGTTAGACTTTGGATTCATGTTTGAATAGGACTCTGATTTGAGTTTGGATTTAGATTTGAGTTAGACTCAGACTGAGTCAGAACTTGTAACTGATTTAGATCCTGAATTAGGTTCGGGAGTTATCGGTAACTGCTGCACATGGACGGCAGGATATGTGTCTTTTTCTAAGACAATTACCATTGATAACTCTGTTAAGTTTTCTACCTTAAATAGGCAAACACTCACTTTCTCTGACTCTCTGGGGCTCAAGAGAATTGATCCCGCTTAAACCTATATTTACTAAAGTCCTTAAATATTGTTTTATATAACTCGAGGGGGTTTTATGAAAAATATTTTTAATAAAATTTCAAAATAAACCTCGAGAATTTATTTATATTATTTAGGATTTTAATGGATATGAATTTTAAGGATTTGAGGTATTTTAGTGATAATTGTTTACCACAATATCATTTTAAAAAAATGTAATTTTATTATATTTTGGAAATATATGGATTTTGTAATTTTATATAATTATTAAAAAAAATTAATTTTATTTAATTAGAAAATTCGTTTTGCTTAAAAACCGTATTTAAAACCTTTCGAGACCGAATGCTTTGTGAGGAGATCTGCATCTCGCTCTACCAGCCTAAGGATGTGCGATAATCTGCACCATCCAATAGCGGGTCCTTTAAAGTGGGTTGTAGAGCTATATTCGCAAAGGAATTTAAAATACAATTTAAAAGAAATCCAATTTTTAAAGTAAATGGTATTTTAATGTAATCTTTTCCTCGAAACAAAAATTCATACAAAAGAGGTATCGTGCTATGGAATCAAGTGTGTACGTGAGAGGTAGGTTGTTATCTCATGAAGTTTTCCTAAAGGTATGTTTGTAACAAAAACTAAAAGAGGTGATATTTAAAGTTCATGCTATTTAAATGAAAAAGTGCTACTATTGTTATTTCACATGGGAATTTTGATGGAATTTTAATTCTAAATATTAGGGTTTAAGATTACAAGTATTGTATAAAAATTTTATTTGACCAAAGATAAAAGGAATTTGAGTTATAGGAGTTGGAAAGAGTGATATCGGTATTAACTCCATTTTTACCGATTTTTATAAAAAATAAATTCAATGAAGAGAAAAGAAGTTTAGGAGGGACTTAGTACTTGGTTATATTTATAAGAGGTAGAAGAAGAGATTGTTGTCGTCGTGACGTCGCGGGAGCTCCGGAATAGCTTTGATTCTTCACCGGAAGTTGATCGCTTGCTAACTCCTCTTTTCTCCACTTGTACTTAGAAATTTTTTGAGAGTTTTGGCTCGAAATTTCAGAATGATACTGAACCAAAGTGCGGGGTGGTATTTATAGTATAGAATTAGGGTTTTGAAATTAAAATGGTGAATTAAAATGCATTAAAAATATGATAAATGGTGAAATGAAGGGTCTTTGTTTGATTGCAGGGAAATCAAACAGTGCATGGGAGTTAGAGGTAGGGGAAGAGTCAAGTGTGCAAAGCCCGGGCCTTATTGGCCACGGTTGAACCTTCGGTACCGGTCAAAACTCGATTTCCGCCGGCTGATCTAGGGCTTCGTGCCTCTAGATTTGTGCCACGTGTATAACTCAGTGTTTAAACCCTTCTGCACATGTTTGATTTTTCTGACTTTTCATTTTTATGTGTATTGCACGTGTAAACTTTTGGGCTTCCAAAAACTTAAAAAGAAAAATCAGAAAAAATAATGTGTCTAATGGGGATCGAACACAGGAGTTACGTAACAGCAATACAAAGGCTTTACTAGTGAGCTACAAGTTATTTCTTGCTGTTATTTAACAAAATTAACTTATAACTCATACTCAGGCTGTACAACTCATTTTCTGTACATTAAACTGGAAAATTCCGTACAGTAAATTCAGAGTCGTTACATTATACCCTCCTTATAAAAATTTCATCATCGAAATTTACATTTACATAAGAACTAATTAAATAAGTAAGGGCATCTTGCACGCGTGTCTTCTTCTCGTTCCCACGTTGATTCTCCTGGCGAATATTTTCTCCACATCACTCGGACCAAATTTACTTCCTTGTTCCGCAGTGTCTTCACCTTTCGGTCCAGGATCTTAACGAGTTGTTGCTCGCAAGTCGGGTCAGTCTGGACTGTGAGCTCTGAGTGATCAAGGATGTGGCTGGGGTCGCTCACATATCGTCGTAGCTGGGATATGTGGAACATCTTGTGCACTTCTTCTAATGAGGGTGGTGGTGACAAACGGTATGCCACTTCTCCAACACGTTCGAGTATGTCGAACGGTCCTATGTATTTTGGACTGAGCTTACCCCTCTTTCCCAAGCGGATCAATTCTCTGTTTGGAGAGATCTTTAAGAAAACATGGTCTCCAGGTTGGAACTCCAAATTTCGACGCTTTGCATCAGCTCAATACTTCTTTCGATCTTAGGCTATGCACATTCTTTCTCTGATCGTGCGAATTACGTCCATAGTTGCCACGATCATTTCTCGTCCAAGGAGTTCACGATCTCGAATGTCGTCCCAACTTAGTAGTGAACGACACTTCCGTCCGTAGAGTGCTGCGAATGGTGCCATTCCAATGCTCGCTTGATAGCTGTTGTTGTATGAAAACTCCACAAGGTGTAGGTGATCTTCCCATGAACCTCCGAAGTCTAACATACATGCTCTTAGCATGTCCTCCAGAATCTGAATTTTTCGCTCGGACTGTTCGTTCATTTGTGGATGGTAAGCTGTGCTGAAGTTCAGACTCGTTCCCAGGCTAGCTTACAGACTCTGCCAAAATTGTGATCGGAATCTTGTATCACGATTGGAGACGATGCAAACAGGTACCCCATGTAATCTCACGATCTCCTTCATAAGTTTATAGGTATCAAATATAGTACACTTTGAAGTTAATTCTTACTTTAGATTCATGCTTACTTCCATGTACTTCTTTGGTAACGTCTCGGTAGATTAGCCAACTCGAAAGAGAATAAAGTGAGCCGACTTGGTGAGTCGATCCACAATAACCCATACTGCGTCTTTACCCTTCGTGCTGTAAGGAAGGGCAGTCATGAAGTCCATGGTAATGTGCTGCCATTTCCATTCTGGGATTGGTAACGGCTGAAGTAGACCAGCAGTTCTGTGATGTTCAGCCTTTACTTGCTGACACACCAAACACTTGGCTACGCTTCTGGCTATTTCACACTTCATTCCATGCCACTAGTAGTGTTGCCGTAGATCCTTATACATTTTCATACCACCGGGGTGTACAGAATAAGGAGAGCTGTGAGCTTCTTTCATAAACTCTTTTCGAACTGGGCCGTTTGGTACACACAATCGACTTCCATAACTTAAGGATCCATCTTCGTGGATGATGAAGTCAGTTCGAAGTCCATTTTCTACTTGTTTTCAGATCTTTTATAGTTTGGCATCATTAGCTTGAGCTGCTTTGATCTGATTGACAAGAGTAAACTGGACTTGTAAGTTCATCAAATACGAAACGTTACCTGGCATAACTACTTCGATCGCCAATCTGTGCAATTTCTACAGTAGCTTCCACTGAGCGGTGAAATTCATTGTTAATGGCTGGCGGCTAAGTGCATCATGAACTGCATTCATCTTCCCTGGATGATACTATAGGTTGATATCGAATTCTGCCATGAGTTCTAGCCATCTTCTCTGCCGCATGTTTAATTCTTTCTGAGTAAATGCATACTTCAGACTCTTGTGGTTCGTGTATATATCTACTCGTTCACCCAAAGGATAGTGGCGCCAAATCTTAAGTGCAAAGATAACGGTTGCCAACTCCAGATCATGTGTTGGATAGTTGCGCTCATGAACTTTCAGCTGTCTCGACGTGAAAGCTACAACTTTTCCATGCTGATGTAGAACACATCCCAATCCCTTATCGGACGCATCACAATGTATGACGAATCCTCCAGATTGATCCGATATTACAAGGATAGGAGCAGAAGTTAATCTTGACTTGAGCTCTATAAAAGATGTTTCACATGATTCTGACCACACGAATGCTTCATCTTTACGTGTGATCTTGGTCAGGAGTGCTAAAATCTTTGAAAAGCCTTCAATGAATCGTCGGTAGTATCCTGCTAATCCCAAGAAACTTTATATATCTTTCACTGTCTTTGGTGTCGGCCACTCGCCGACAGCTGACACCTTAGCTGGATCTACTGAGATTCCTTCGCCTGAAACAATATGTCCGAGAAATCCAACTTGATCTAGCCAAAATTCACACTTGTTGTACTTGACATAGAGTTGATGTTGTCGCAATGTCTTTAGGACAATCCGTAAGTGCTCGGCGTGTTCTTTCTGATTCTTTGAATACACCAGGATATCGTCGATGAAGATGACAACGAACCTGTCTAAGTACTCTCGGAAAACTTGGTTCATCAGATTCATGAAAATAGCAGGTGCATTGGTCACTCCAAATGGCATTACGAGATATTCATAATGACCATAGCGAGTCCTAAATGCCGTCTTCGCAATGTCGGACTCTTTGACCTTCACCTGATGATAACCCGAACAAATATCTAGTACACAAGACCCACTTAGCTGATTGAAAAGATCATCGATGCACGATAGTGGATACTTGTTCTTGATCGTCACTTCGTTCAGTGCTCGATAATCTACACACATCCTGTATGAACCTTTTTTCTTCTTCACGAGCAAAACTGGAGATCCTCAACTTGAAGTACTGAGACAAATCCAACCTTTCTTTAGGAGTTCGTCCAACTGAATGCGGATCTCCTTCAATCCTTCTGGACTTAGCCGGTACGGAGCTTTGATTATCGGTTGCGCACCAGGTAGTAAATCAATGCTAAATTCAAGAGCTCGATCGAGAGGCAAACCTGTTATATCTTCAGGGAACACATCCTCGAACTCTCGAACTACCTTTGGCTTTTCTTCTTCCGCCGGTAGAGTAAACACTTATGCATTCTTTGGTTTAGCACGGAAAATTCCTGGCTCCAAAGTTCTATCTCTACTCTTGAAGTAGAAGACTGGGTGATCTACAATCTCAAATATTACCCTCCTTTGACGACAGCCAATCGTAGAATAAAAAACTCCCAGCTAGTCCATTCCCAACACAACATCGAAATTTGGGATGCCCAGTACTTTGAAATTCGTGTAGAATTCTCATCCGCAAACTACAACTGGACACTGATCAAATCCCATAGTTGCTTTTAATACACCATTCCCGGAACTGACATTCCAGCTTGAAATTAGTGGCTTCATGGGAATCACATGCGTTCTCACGAATCGTTGCGACATGAAGCAGTGTGACGCTCCAGTATCGAATAGTGCGAGTGCGGGAAGGGTGGCTACTAGTATAGTACCTAAGTTGTGTATGGTTGGTTTTAAATACAGGAAAAATATAAAGGTATACCAGGATTGAAAAGATGAAAGGATTGGGAATTACCAGTTATTACTTGGCCAGTGGTTTCGGCTTCCTCAACCGTCATTGTGAAAGCCTGACGTCTGGGTACATTCCTCCTTACTGGAGGCACATTCCTCTGTCCTTGGGGCACATTTCTCTACCCTTGAGGCACGTTTCTCTGTGCCTGGTGGAATTGACGAGGAGGTTGTGCAGGAGGTCCACGTGGAGGTGGAGCAGAGAGAGCTAGACGAGGTGCATGAGCCTGAATAGATGGCCACTGCGGGACTATGATTGCGGATCTAGGTGATGGAGTCATGTTGAAACGGTATGGACATGCTCCTATGGTGTGAGTGGAAGCGCCACAAACCAAGCACGGGCCATTTGCATGCATGCAGTCTTTCGCCAGGTGTCCATTCCTCTTCCAGTAGAAACAAAAGTCTGGACTGGGCCGGTTAAAAGATCCTCCCGGTCTCCTGGGTGCAAAAGTTAGCCTGGAAGAAGCTCCTCCTGTCATCTGTGTGGCAGGGCGTTTCATACCGACAGTCTGTGGTCTGCCCTTCTTCTTCACAACTATCTCATAGCGTCGGGCAACCTTTAAAGCGAGATCATGGGTTAGGAAATCCCCTGTAACGAGTGCAGCTTGGATTTTCGGGTCCAACCCTTGCTGAAATCATCATGCCCGGATCTCAGCAGTAGGAATCAGGTGTGCCATGAACCTGTTTTGACCTTGTGTTAGCAGTGTAGGGAGTGAAATCAGGAATTTGAATTTGAGACAATATCTTACCCGCTAAGCATGGTAAACTCAGCATTGTATTCATCCACAGACTTGATCCACATCGAGCCTTGTTGTAGATGAATGAACTGCTGTTCCATATCGAAACGGGTAGTCTCAGGGAAGTATTTCGCATCGAATATATCGCGAAACGTTTTCTATTCGATAGGTTGGGTGAGACGGTTTTCTTCAGCTTTCTACCAAACTCTGGCGTTGTCTGTTAGTTGCAGCTTTGCAACTCTCACCCAAGCAATCTCTGACACTTGTGCTGCTACAGGTCATCTTCTATCGACTGAGCCCATTCTTATGCCTCCAGTGGGCTCTCTTTTCCTGAAAAATGTTTCGGGTGCAGTGCCCGGAATTGCTTGACTCCGGGTGCCTCGACTTCTAGACGGTGCATGAGGATAGCAGTCTGCTGCTGCTGACCCTCCAAGAGGCTCTTGATTGCCTCAAGTAGTACCGTTTGCTCGTTGATGGGAGCTGCAATGGTAGGTGATGGTGGTAGAGTAGGTAGTGGAGTGTTGCCATTGACGTTCGTGCTTGTGTTGTTCGATGAATCAATGACCTTGATAGAAAAAGAAAAGTTAGGATGGATTCAATAAATTTGAAATGTAAGAAATGCATAGTTGCTGATTCTTATAATTCTTGTGATATATATTGGTTAGGACTTCATGCAGAACTGGCCTGCATGGGCCGCTAACAAAACCTGTCATGTCTCTCTTCCCAGTGTACGGAAACGGTGACATGGCGGGCCGCAACGTATTTACTAAGAAATAAATACGTTAAGCGTAATTAAGCAATATATGTAAAATGCACAAGAATGACAAGAGATATAAAATAAACAACTTTTATTTACATTCACCTTCACATACAATTGTTTTGAAAAGAAAAGATGCAATGAATTAAGCAGTGCCTAAATAGTGGCATACAAACTAAAAGTAAGTATAAGAAGAGCTAGTAGTACGGCTAAGCGATGAGCTGATCCAAGTCCTCCTGGCTGGGCTCGATCTTCTGAGAGTCCGGTTCTCCCGACGAACATTCCAAAGAAAGAAATAGAAGGAATGTCGTCAGCGAACTAGTGTTCGGTAAGTCCCAAAAGAAAGTATGTAATAGAACAAGTAATATGAAATGAAACTGGTAAGTTGTACAGGTATATACTTGTTATTCTAATGTAGTTGTTTGTAGTCTGGTACAGAAGGTATTTGTGTATACGAGAGGAGTCCATTTTACTTCGTGGACTATGGTAACATGTAGTACATGGCCCCGTCAAAACCCATGGGACAACGGCACGAGAGTTCATGTAGGTATCTTTTAAATGACCATCTCGTGCCGCGTTAATACATTCCATACCAATCTATCCCGTTATCCCCGCGTAATGTATTGTATGGATTATGTTTACAAGTCTTGCCGAGACCATGGATACAAATTGTTCAAGTAATTAGGTTTAGGATATAATTATGTATTCAAGCAGTCAGGTCAAGATATAACCATGGCTCGGTTAAATCAAGTCAAGTAGTCATGTTTGGTATTGGTGTTTGAATTCAAGTATTCATGTTCATATTCAAGTATTCATGTTAGACTTTGAATTCATATTTGAATAGGACTCTGATTTGAGTTTGGATTAAGATTTGAGTTAGACTCAGACTGAGTCAGACACTTGTAACTGATTTAGATTCTGAATTAGGTTCGGGAGTCATCGGTAAGCGCTGCACATGGACGGTAGGATTTGTGTCTTTTTCCAAGACAATTACCATTGATAACTCCGTTAAGTTTTCTACCTTAAATAAGCAAGCACTCACTTTCTCCGGCTCCTTGGGGCTCAAGAGAATTGATCCCGCTTAAACCTATATTTACTAAAGTGCTTAAATATTGTTTTATATAACTCGAAGGGGTTTTATGAAAAATATTTTCAATAAAATTTCAAAATAAATCTCGAGAATTTATATATATTATTTAGGGTTTTCATGGATATGAATTTTAGATTTGAGGTATTTTAGTGATAATTGCTTAGCTTGGAAAGTTCATGGTATTTTATTGTAAAACTTATTTTTTGTTGGTATCTTGATGGTATTTTAGTGAAACTTGTAATTCTTTCATTTAAAAAAAAATATATTTTTATTATATTTTGAAAACATATGTATTTTATAATTTTACATAATTATTAAAAAAATTAATTTTTGTTAATTAGAAAAATTCATTTTTCTTAAAAATCGTATTTAAAACCTTTCGAGACCGAATGCTCCATGAGGAGGTCTGCATCTCACTCTACTAGCCCAAGGATGTGTGATAATCCGCACCATCCAATAGCGGGTCCTCTAAAGAAGGTTGTAAAGGCATATTCATAAAGGAATTTAAAATACAATTTAAAAGAAATCCGGTTTTTAAAGTAAATGGTATTTTAATGTAATCTTTTCCTCGAAACAAAAATTCATACAAAAGAGGTATTGTGCTATGGAATCAAGTGTATATGTGAGAGATAGGTCGTTACCTCGTGAATTTTTCCTAAAGGTATGTTTGTAACAAAAACTAAAAGAGGTGATATTTAAAGTTCATGGTATTTAAATGAAAAAGTACTACTATTGTTATTTCACATGAGAATTTTGATGAAATTTTAATTCTAAATATTAAGGTTTAAGATTACAAGTATTGTATAAAAATTTGTTTGATCAAAGATAAAAGGAATTGGAGTTATAGGAGTTGGAAAGAGTGATATCGGTATTAACTCCACTTTTACCGATTTTTATAAAAAATAAATTCAATGAAGAGAAAGAAGTTTATGAGGTACCTACTACTTAGTTATATTAAGAAGAGGTAGAAGAAGAGATTGTTGTCGTCGTGGCGTCTCGAGAGCTCCGGAATAGCTTCGATTCTTCTCCGGAAGTTCCATCTGTACTTAGAAATTTTTTGAGAGTTTTGGCTAGAAATTTCAGAATGATGCTGAGCCAAAATGCGGGATGGTATTTATAGTGTAGAATTAGAGTTTTGGAATTAAAATGGTGAATTAAAATGCATTAAAAAGATGATAAATGGTGAAATGAAGGGTCTCTGTTTGATTGCAGGGAAATCAAACAGAGCAGGGAAGTTAGGGGTAGGGGAAGAGTCAAGTGTGCAAAGCCCGGACCTTATTGGCCACGGTTGAACCGTTGGTACCGGCCAAAACTCCATTTCCGCAGGCCGATCTAGGGTTTCGTGCCTCTGGATTTATGCCACGTGTACAACTCAGTATTTAAACCCTTTTGCACATATTTGATTTTTCTGAATTTTCATTTTTATGTGTATTGCACGTGTAAACTTTTGGGCTTCCAAAAAGTTAAAAAGAAAAATTAGAAAAAATAATGTATCTGATGGGGATCGAACATAGGGGCTACGTCACAGCAATGCAAGAGCTTTACCAGTGAGCTACAAGTTGTTTCTTACTGTTATTTAACAAAATTAATTTATAACTCAAACTCAGGCTGTATAACTCATTTTCTGTATATTAAACTGGAAAATTCCGTACAGTAAATTCAGAGCCATTATACAAACACTCTATGAGTAGTGGACGAACGAGAGACCTGAGAGGTCACTTGTGTCCATGAGTTTGTGATAGGACTGTGACTAACATTTGGTCATGCGACGCTGATTTCTTCAAGGAGGAAACAACGAACGATTTTCTCGGGGAGAAATTTACGCATGGTCAGGATTTGAGATTCTATGAGTTTGAGGAGTCTCCTAGCCGGTCAGCGATGCAGAAGCAATTTGTTCCTTTAGCAGCTGACTACAGTGGGAGCAATATTTTCGTTGATGGCTCGGAGCCTATCAAAGATCCTCAAGAGACTTGTAGATAGTGCCGTGGATTGACACCTCGACGATATTTCGATATTAAAGGGGAGATGTCTATGGTAACTCCGTATTGGTTGCGGAACCCAAGTCATTTATGGACGCTATTTCTGGGCCTACGGCGACGGGGTGAATAAAAACAATAGAAGAGATCCAAGAGTCAAAGATAAAAGATCAAGTCTGAGATTTGATCGATTATCCTACCGTACACAAGATTGTTGATAAAAACTGGGTTTTTTCGAGGTCTTGTGAAATGAGGATGATACTGTAGAGAGATACAAGGCACATTTGTTGGCGAAGGGATTCATCTAGCGTAGGTGGATGACAAATAGACACTTTTCACATCGGGTGATGATTGCGTCTATTTCACCATCCCTAACAAATCGTTACACATAAAGATCTTGAACCAGTTATGGGGACTTAGATAGTATTGTCGATGGATATTCGGATAAGGAGATCTGAGATTTTCCTACGGGTTTCAAAGCCAAGGGGACTCAAGTCGACTCAGAGAGTCTATTTATGGAAACACAGATCCAAGCAGTTGTCGGTTCGACAACTGTAAATTCCATTTTGTATGGTCTGACAATTATTGAATACGACAACTGTATTGGATATGGACTGACAATCTATATTGGATATGGACTGACAATTATTGCATACGACAACTGTAAATTCAGAGATCTTGTTGTGAACGATATTGTGTTGACCAAAAGTGACTTGAAGACAACGAATGCCACTTGGAGTGGCTGTTCTCGCTATAGAGGACACATGAGATGTTGAGTTTGTGCTTGGGAATTGAATTCATGAGGAGCCATTTCAAGAGCATCTTATGTTTGTTTTCGGAGACTCACATGAGGAATGTCTTAAAACGGTTTAGCGCGTACGATCACTCTCTAATTGATTACTCCCGTCACTAATGAACATGTTTTTTTAACCTTTGATCTTTGCTATAAGACTCTTGGCGAAGAGAGACAGATTTTGTGGGTTCCATTTTGTATGGTCAGTAGTCAAATGTATGCAATAGTGTGTATTTGACCAGACATGTAAACCTTTGATGATTGGACTTAATATTAGGGTCAATTTATTGGGATGAGGTGACGAGGGTTTTCAGGTATTTGTGTGGGACGACCCACAATATCTAGTGCTATGAGGAATCATGTTTGCAGTCATGTAGATATACAAATATCGACTGGGCCGACAATCTGAGTATGCATACATCCACATCTACACGAGCTTTCTTGCTTAATGGCAGGGTCATCACTCAGAGTGGAAAGAAGCATGTTATTTAGCTTTTTCACCATGGAGGTGGAATATGCGATCACCTTAGTAGCGCCAAAGAGACTGCAAGCCTGAGATGATTTCTCGGGAGTCTGCGTGTGATTCCGCACACCAGGGAAGCAATGTTTCTCTTTATCGTCACATCAGTTCAATGATATCATACTCAAACAATTCCATATATATGGAAAGTTGAAGCACTTAAAGATCTGACAACACTTCGTCAGGGAGTAAGTGGTATGAGAAGGTGGTCTATGCTATAGGGTCTTCCTTCAGGTCAGACGATCGGAGATCCGATGATGAAGAAAATGGTCGAGTAACGCTATATGCATTTGGGCTTCGTCCAAGATGACGTATTGCATTTCAGATTGCTTGATAGACCTTACTCTTATGTTTGGCATTATTATTATGGATGACGAATTTTTATAAATGTATATTTAGAGATTGATTGTGTGTTGCTTTCTTTTTTTATGATATGAGATGTACATGTCTATTTCTTTGTTTGACTATTTCAGGCATCGAGTATAAGTGTACGGGGTACATGATATGTGCATGGCACATGTTCATACCATAATATTGCATTATTGTATTTCCTATTCTTATTCATTTTATAAATAAACAGGTGCTTTTGACACATGTCTGCTACATATTACAGGTTACAGGTTCCTGGATTTAAAACAGTGAAAAAGATAAAAGATAATGCAAAAGTGAGACTTTGACCAATAAACAGAGAGTCTTGATCAAGCCTACACAGAGATCAGTACAAAACAGCGCAAGGTTCAGGACTTCGTCACGAAGCAACGGTAAAAGTCCGCTACAATGTTCACTAGAGATCTGGAGAAGACCTAGAAGCCCAGTTGAAAAAAAGACACATAGAAACAGGAATCAAAAGTCAATAGAAGCCAGGCCCAAAAGTTTCCGAGCCCAACTCCTTCTTTTGACCGCGAAACCGCGGCCAAACCAGGCCTCGTTCTGCGGCCGTGTATGGCACGCGTCGGTGGAAAATCTCACGGGAGCTCTGGCGGTGCGTTGACTAGTCGTCCTAAGGGCAATTTTGTAATAACACATGTGCGAGTCATTGTAACCCTAATTTTCCTATCCTCTATAAATAGGAATTCTAAATATTGTATTAAGGATGCCTCTTTTTCATAAATAAAATTCAGATTTATTTGAAATTGGGAGAGCATCATTCTGTAAGTTCATTTTTATTTCTGCCGTAGTTCTCTAATTAAATTCTTGCCCTAGATAAATTATTCTTTTGCCCTAGTTAATCTAGTGTAGAATTTCTTAAACTGCAGTAGGTAATTAATCTATTAGATCTAAAAATACATATAATAAAAATGATGTTTTTAATAGATCCCTTAATGAGCGAGTAATTTCCTCGCTTGTTAGGGTTAGGAATATGGAAGAGTTTGAGAGATGAAGATCTCTCATCTCTTTCATGCCCAATCATTTGCAATAATCAGATCTTCATGCATGCATGCATGATCCGTTCCCTACAGCACCCTACTCACGAGGTAAAGGTGAAACCGTAGTATAAATGACTGGACATGCATGTCTTCCATGAAGGTTAGAGCAATTATTAGGAAAGGACGGACAAGGATATAGAGGAAGAAACATTGTTTCTTCCCAATCATCCTAATCCCCTTTACTAATAATTGCTATAACTCCTAAAAGATTTAAAGATTTAATTTAGGGCATTGAAAGAGGTATGAAATTTAATCTTACCAAACTTCACCTAGACCTAATCCTAGCAAGTTTCTTAATTCTCGTACAACTTAGTTTTTAGATTTAATTAGAAGATCCAACACCCATTGGAATTAGCTCGTAAGAACATTTAGGAAATTAACACCATCCCTGTGGACCTACCCGTACTCACCGGCTAGCTGCAAAGCGACGCCGTTCTTGATTGCGGTAAAATATTTTTGATCGTTAAAACCCTACACTAATCAAATGGCGCCGTTGCCGGGGATGGCGTAAAATTTCCTTTGTGTAATTTCGGGTTAATATAAATTTTATAAAAATTATAAAAATCTGAAAATAGAAAAAGTACAAAATTTTTTATCAATTTTTATTTGTTTGAAGGGTTTATCGTTTGAATTTTGCAGGAACAGCGAAGAATCTCGGATCTGGAAAAATCCGGAGTGCTAAACAGAAAAGGGTACATCAGAACAGAAGAAGATTAGAACAGCAGAGCTACAGAATTTTTTCAGAGACCTGATCCCTCCATTCAACCGCGAAAACGCGGCCGAACCCTACCTCAGACCGCGGAAGGGCGGTGACCTAGCGACTTCATCATCTGGAATTTTTTCTGGGGAACTGTGCCTTGGATTCAACCGCGGAAACACGGCAGGAACGCGCTTGGGCCGCGGATCCGCGCTCTGGTGACCTCATTTGTTGACCAAATTTGCACTGTAAGATCTTTTCTCTCTCCTCTGAAATCTCCCGATATATCTTTTGCCAAATTTTCTGCAGGATTCTTTGCGCATAAAAATAAGAATATCTTTCCCCTTCTCAATAACAGATTTTCTGCAGGATTCTTTGCGCCGCGCTAAAAAATAATTAATTGCAAGTGATTTACTGTTTTGCATATTTTAATCGGACTTTAAGGGGCTATTGACCAATTCGGATTGGGTGGGGATTTCATCACCCTTCCCAGGACCCCAGAAATCACTTAAAGCATTTGCATTGACCACTCTTAATTAAAAAATACTAGACTCAGCCCTAAGGACTTCGAGCTCAATAGGACAGAGGACTAGTTATAGGTATCGGCCGTTTATCCTAACCTGACTTTGCGGTGTCTAGGAAAGTGTGTCTAAGGCAAGTGGTTATTTAATTAGGACCGCTACTTGTAGCGGGGAGCCTCCCACTTATCTGGCACTTACCTGGCCGCAATTGGCGGTGAAGAGACGGTTTGAGGTCCTATTTCTAGCCCTTTGGAACAGTTAGGAGCTGTCTAGCTGACCTAGGTGACCCTAGATCTAGGTCTTATTGTGCATTTGTGGTTGATCGTATTTGTGTCACAAGTCTCTTTTCAAAAAAACTTTTTGCAAAAATTTCACATAAAAAAGGAAAAATCTTTTCAAAAACTTGCAACTTGTCGTTAAAGAAATCCTTGCACTCCACTTACACCACTTTTTCTCATTGACGTTTTCTTACCTCCACATTCTGTCTTTCATTTTTCTGACTACACTACCCCTTTAGTGTATGTCACTTTGGACTAGGGACACTAGCGCCCGATTAGTCCATGTTTCGTTAGTACCGACCGACGAACCTTTCGACACCGAAGTCGAAATTCTGTCCACTTCCTTACCTCCACCTTCAAATTCTTCTTCCGAAGGTATGTCGGGATACAATCCTAACAACACCTTACCGACGGGAATGATTCCACCTCCGTTAGGTGCGAATAACCCGAATCTCCCGCCTGTTGAAGCGCCCACACGAGTCACGCTCCAGGATCTCTTCTACCCTGTCCGCACCTCTTTACCTACCTGTCTTTCACCCACACCGGCAAATGGGGACAATTTTGAAATAAAACCCCACTTCATCAATATGCTGCCAAAATTTCATGAATTGGAATCCGAAGATGCCTATATCTTTATTAATAAATCCCAAAACGTTTGCGCCATGATGAAAACTACCCAATTAAGTGATGACGCTATAAGGCTAAGGGTCATTCCTTTCACCTTATGTGACTTAGCCGAGAAGTGGCTATATAGCACATCATCACATTCAATTAGGAATTGGGATGAGTTTGTGAAAGCTTTTCTTAAAAAGTTCTATCCTCATCACAAAACTGCTAGAATCCGTAATGAGATTATACAATTTTCCCAGCTTCCTTCCGAACCATTTTGGAAGTGTTTTGAAAGATTTAAAGACCTACTCGTTCAATGCCCTCATCATGGGATCGAAAGTTGGCAACTCTGCCAAACATTATACGAGGGATTGAACCCGGCAACGAAGCAGTTGCTAGAAACCATTTGTCAAGGTCACTTTCTAACCAAATCTAGTGAGGAAGCGTGGCAATTTCTTGAGGACCTTAGTGAACAAACAATTCTGTGGGAGAGCACCAAGACCACATCATCTTCTTCTAGTGGTCAATCTAGGGCAGGCATACATCAATTAGATATGTCGATTGCTATGAAGGCCGAGATGGCCGCTCTTACGAAAAAGCTAGAAGCAATTGAGACCAAAATCTCATCGCCTTCTCCTGCCCCTGTTGTGCCTCCACGAACTGTTTGTGCTTGTTGTTCGGATCCATCACATCTTACCGAAGAGTGTCCTTACAATGCATCTACTCAAGGACATGATCAAGTCAATGCTGCCTTTCAGCAACGACAAAGAAACGATCCATACTCTTCGACATACAATCCGGGTTGGAGGAGTCACCCAAATTTCGCTTGGAACCAAAATCAACAATTCCTAGGAAACAACAATTTTCAAAGGCCTCCTCCTCCACAACAACAAGCACCTCCACAAACTCAATTTCAGCAACCTTTCCAACAGCAACCTTACCCTAATCAAGTGAACAATTTTGTGCCTAACAATTCTTACCCGCCAAACAATTTTGTTCAACCTAATAATGACAAGGTTACTTCGCTCGAAAGAAGTCTAGATGCGTTCCTAAAGCAATCTACACAATCTGCAGCAAGATTAGAGACTTCTATTCAATCTTTGGTGCAAAATAGTGCCTCACACGATCAAAGCATCAAATCTATTGAGGCACAAATTGCACAACTCAATGCTGCATTGAGCGAGCGAGAAAAAGGAAAGCTTCCATCTCAACCACTGCCAAACCCCGGTCACGCACATGCTGCATATCAACAGCAAAATCATAACGTAAATGCTGTGACCACGTTGAGATCCGGAAAAGTGTTGCAAAACAATGTGGGTATTAACCATGACACCCCTGCCGGTGGTTCTTCTTCATCTTCTTCACCTTCTTCTTCTTCTTCACCTTCTTCTTCTTCTTCTTCTTCGTTAGAGCCTGTTCTCCATCCTTCATAAGGCTCTACTTCTTCTAGCTCGAACGGATCCACTTCTCACAACATGAACACATCTACACGGGGTTCCGTTCCAACTCAACAATCTGATCCGCAAAAATTGGACTCAACAACCTTTCAAAATGTTTCTTTTCCAAACCGGTTGAGATCCAATAAACCAACTCCACAAATGGAGAAGATTGTCGAGTTGTTCAAACAGGTTAGCATAAATATCCCTCTTTTGGATGCAATCCAACAAGTTCCTTCATATGCAAAAATCTTAAAGGACTTATGCACCAAAAAGAGGAAGTCACAAGTACCAAAGAAAGTTTTCGTGGCTAGTGCTGTTAGTGATGCTCTTGTCCAATCTTTGCCCCAAAAGCACAAGGACCCCGGTTGTCCTACTATTTCGATAACAATTGGGGACAAGAACATCAATAGAGCACTATTAGATCTTGGTGCTAGTGTCAATTTGCTACCTTATTCTGTGTACGAGCAATTAGGCGTTGGAGAGCTTAAACCCACTCACTGTACTCTCCAAATGGCCGACCGATCAATCACCCATCCTAGGGGAGAGTTGGAGAATGTGTTAATTAGAGTAGGGGATTTCATTTTTCCCGTTGACTTTATTGTTATGGATACACAACCTGTAGCTAACCCCCGAAGTCAAATTCCGGTGATACTTGGTCGACCATTCCTTGCGACTTCTAACGCGGTGATCAATTGTCATAACGGTTCAATGAATCTATCTTTTGGCAATATGACAATTGAACTCAAAATTTTTATGTTGGGAAATCAGCCTGCCGAGCCTAATTCTAGCATACTTGATGTTTGCTCGATCAATGAGATCACGGAGGAGGACTGTGAATTCGAAAATTTCATGTTCGATCACAGCAGTGTTGACGCCACTAGTGCGTTCCTCCTAGAATCCGACACAGCTTTCACGGCGGACAACGATTATGAGTGTTTCACCTTTGTAGATGATTTTGAAGACTCACCACCCAAGCTTGAGTCTTTTGCTTTTTCGGATGAGTTAGTTGAACCATCCGACTCGGTTGCGTACACTCGATTTGAACCTTTGATGGAATCCTTCGAGTTTGAAACAGTTACTCCACTGTTACCATCTATTGTTTCACCTCCTAAACTCGAACTAAAGCTTTTGCCGTCGCACCTAAAATACGCTTATCTAGGTGATAATGAGACCCTACCCGTTATCATATCGGCCTCTCTAGCTCTTGAGCAAGAGAAGGCCCTTTTAATGGTCTTACAAAATAATCGGCAAGTTTTTGGCTGGTCTATGACGGACATCAAGAGGATTAGTCCCCTCATAGTTGAACATCATATACACTTGATGGATGATGCCAAGCCGGCAAGGAATCCACAATGACGCCTCAACCCCATTATGAAAGAGGCTGTCAAGAAGGAGATTGTCAAATGTCTTGATAGTGGTATCATTTACCCTATCTCGGATAGCCAGTGGGTTAGCCCCATTCATGTTGTGCCAAAGAAATCGGGCATCACGGTCATTACCAATGAAGCATATGAGTTAATTCCTACTCGCACCCAAACTGGGTGGCGAGTTTGCATCGACTATAGAAAACTCAATGCCGCGACAAGGAAAGACCACTTTCCTTTACCTTTCATTGACCAAATGCTAGAACGATTGGCTGGGCACGAGTTCTATTGCTTTTTGGATGGCTATTCCGGCTATAACCAAGTCCCCATAGCCAAAGAGGATCAAGACAAGACCACATTTACTTGTCATTTTGGCACTTTTGTTTATCGTCGCATGCCCTTTGGGTTATCTGTTCACACCATAATATTGTATTATTATATTCCCCATCCTTATTCGTTTTATAAATAAACAGGTGCTTTTGACGCATGTCTACTACATATTACAGGTTACAGGTTCTGGGATATAAAACAGTGAAAACAATGAAAAGACGACACAAAAGTGGAACTGCAACCAACAAACAGAAGACTCTTGATCAAGCCTACATCAAAGATAAAATTCACAAAGTACAAGGCAATGCAAGGTCCAAGATTACAAAGCGAACGGTTAAAAGTCCACCGCAATTATTCACTGGAGATCTGGAAGAAACATAGAAGCTATTTTAATAAAAGAACCAAATAATAAGGAAGCCCAAAGACAAAAGAGCCAACAAAGGAAATTTCAAGGTCCAATACTTCCTTTTAAAGAGACAGAGACATAAAATTTTACCAAAGCTTGGAGTCTACTTTGACTAGGTCTTCCTAAGGATATTTTGATAAATGTAGACATGCGAATCAATTGTAACCTAGGGTTTCTTATCCTCTATAAATAGGAACTCTAAATCATCGTAAAGGCCATGCCTCCCTATGCCTCTTTTTATCAATAAAATTTAGATTTCTTTTGGAGAGCATCGATGCCTCTTTTCATTTCAGAAATTCAGATCTGACAAGTCTTGTGTTGATATTTGGAGAGAGCCATCTGTAAAGTAAGTAGGTAATTTCAATTCTTGCCCTAGGTAATTTTTCATTCTCTGCCCTAGATTAAATTTAATTCCTTGCCCTAATTAGATAGTTAGATCTTTAATTCAATTGCCTTAGATTAATTTAGTTTTTAGATTTAATTAATCCATTCACACCGTTTGGAATTAACTCGTAAGAGCGATTAGGAAATTCACAACATTCCTGTGGATCAACCCGTACTCACCGGCTAGCTGCAAAGCGACGCCGTTCTTGATTGCGGTTAATAAATAGTTTTTGAGATCAATCAAATGGCGCCGTTGCCAGGGATGGCGTGTTATTTTCTTTTTGCAATTTCGGGTTAATATTAAATTAAAAAAACCATAAAAACTGAAAAATCACAAAAAATATAAAAATTTATCATTTTGTTATTTTGTGAAGGGTATCTTTGTTTGAATTTTGCAGGATCTACAATCAAGTTCGGATCTGGAAATCTCCAGAGATCAAAACAGCAAATATCAAATCCGAACAAATAAAGGAATATCACAACAGACAACAGAAGAAATTTGGAGGACTGAGTCAACAAGAAGAACCGCGGCGATCTGATGACGTGTAAAAAAAAAAAACTGCCGCGGAACCGCGGCAATAGCGCCTTCTGATCGCGGAACCGCGGCGACCTAGTACCAAAAAAAAAACAACAGCCGAAGCGACCAACAAGCAGCGGAACCGCCGCGCGACCCCCATTCCGGCCGCGGAACCGCCGTGCCCTGGTGACATCACCAGGGAAAAAAAAAAGTTCCGCCACTGCAAATCTCTGTGAGTTTTCTCTCTCCTCCTCTGCAAATCTCCGATATATCCTCTGAAAAATCTCCTGCAGGATTCTTTTTGCTTAAAAAAATCTTTTCCTTTCCAAATAACAAATCTTGAGCAAGATTTTTGCGCCTCGCTTAAAATAGAAATTGATTGCAAGTAATATTTTTTGTTCTGCATATCTTTTTTCGAAAACCTTTTTGCAAAATTTTCAAATAAAGAGCAAGCGGAAAAAGGAAAATTTTAATTAGAAAGCT
This sequence comes from Agapanthus africanus, assembly GCA_030015575.1. Lineage (NCBI taxonomy): Eukaryota > Viridiplantae > Streptophyta > Magnoliopsida > Asparagales > Amaryllidaceae > Agapanthus > Agapanthus africanus. Next base: position 103,892,874 of record CM057348.1, on the reverse strand, counting down.
TGCAAACTTTGAAATTCACAAAAAAGATTTGATTGCAAGTGATTTACTGTTTTGCATATCTTTAATCGGATTTTAAGGGGCTTTTGACCAATTCAGATTGGGTGGGGATTTCATCACCCTTCCCAGGACCCCAGAAATCACATAAGGCATTTGCATTGACCATTCTTAATTAAAAAATACTAGACTCAGCCCTAAGGACTTCGAGCTCAATAGGACATAGGACTAGTTATAGGCATCGACCGTTTATCCTAACCTGACTTTGCGGTGTCTAGGAAAGTGTGTCTAAGGCAAGTGGTTACTTAATTAGGACCGCTACTTGTAGCAGGGAGCCTCCCACTTACCTGGCACTTACCTGGCCGCAATTGGCGGTGAAGAGGCGGTTTGAGGTCCTATTTCTAGCCCTTTGGAACAGTTAGGAGCTGTCTAGCTGACCTAGGTGACCCTAGATCTAGGCCTGATTGTGCATTTTTGGTTGATCGAAAGTGTGTCTTAGCCCTTTATCGAAAATCTTTTTTGCAAAATGTTCCAAACAAATAAAAAAAAGGGGGGAAAAGGAAGAATTTTTTTTTAACAACTTGAAAATTTTTGCCGCTAAGAAATCCATGCACCACCTACCTTCTTTCTCTTCTTTTTCTTCTATCATGTGTACCCCACATCATAAATCTTTTGCCGAACTTTGGTATCCCGAACCTAACTTTGCGTCGTACGATAATTGTTTCGATCGATTTAAGGAAGATCCCTCCATGCCCAAAATTTCTTTGAAAGATCAAATAGAAGCGTCTAGGAGAAACAGTTCGACTTTGCAACCCACTTTGTGTCGACCAAGTCAACTTTTACCACCTTCATATGTTGATACCACTTTTTCAAGTCCTGCTGTAACTCCTAAACCGATGTCTATTGCGGAGCATATCGCTCAATCTCGTAGCCGATCTTTCACCCCTCTCAACACATCTAGTTCTAGGGATCAACAAGTCCATTCACCTTTTTATCCACATGTTGACCCTACCCCTGTCCAACCACCCACTTCCTACCAGTCCTACCCGACTTTCCCACTGTCACTAGACACTGTTTCTACACAGCCTTTTAGGAGTTTCACATATCCAAACAATTTCGAATCTTTTACCGAAACCCCCTTACCATCCAAGTCTAGTTTGGAAGAGTCGTTGGAGGCTTATATCTTAGCAACAAACAAAATGATTAGGAATGTGGATGCGTCCGTAGCCGCCCTTATACAACCTAGTGAACCGGTAGCTAGTTTTCCACTAGTTTCAAATTTTTCAATGTATGAGGAGGCGGTTGGACAGAGTGAGAATTTGAGAGGAGCGAGTGAGTTCTACACATTTCCAAATCTAACCTACCCTTACCCAATTAAAGCCCACAACTCCGGTTTTCCATCGATTGTCCCAAATAGTTCACCTGTTGAAAATAAAAACGAGTTGTGTGACTTTGTAGTGCTTGATTTGCCAGATTGTGAAGAACCCCTTTCAAGTGAAACCACACTTAATCCTTTCGATCTTTACACCTCCACTGTAGAACCTAAATCGATAAATATCCATGCTTTTGATGAGGTGTCAGAAAAAATTGATTTTCACTTGATTGAGGATATAGACGCCGGGAATATTTTAGATGATGAACCTGTCGAGTTGATTGAAATTTTATGTCCAATTCATCATCCCGAGTCATTAATTGTTTCTCCCGAACTTCATATGCGTCTTGATTTTGATGATAATGGCATGGATGAGCTAAATATTGAGGAGAATTATGAGGATAGTATTGAGGAGAGTATTGAGGATAATATTGAGGTTGAACCATTTTTGTTTGATGTGTCGGATTTTCCAATTCATCCTCCTGAACCTTTAACTGTTATATCACCCTCCCTCCTTTCCATCGTTCCGACCACGCAAAAGATCACGCTTGAAGACTGTGAGCTTGAAAAATTTCCCTTTGAATCTGACATAGTTCTCCCAGCCGATAACACTTACGAGTGTTTCACTTTTTCGGACGATGTTGTAGACTCACCTCCCGAGTTTGAGTCCTTTGAATTTTCAGATGAGTTAGTTGATCCATCAGACTCGGTTGCTTACAGTCGTTTCGAACCATTGATGGAATCTTTCCAGTTCGAGACAGTTTAGTACGGTGAGAATGAGCTTATCCCTAATTCACTCCCTTCCCTACCTTCCATTGTTCCGACCGTGCAAGTGACCGTTACGCTTTCATCTCCTACACCAAGTTCGACGTACCCATGCTTTCTTGCGAATCTTGAGGGATTTGACCCCATTGCTCGACGAGTTGATAGATTATCACAATCACTTTTAACACTTCGGTCATCACAAATTGCGCTAATTTATTCACTCGATTTACACCCTCAAGATCGTGCTACCCTTCTTTCTCTTTTCCGCCCTTCTTCTCCTCCACCGAGACCTTATTTCACTCTTTTTCCCATACGGTCTCGTGTGCTTCTCATTTCTTCTCTTTCCAATCAATTCTTTCACCAACTCTACCATTACCACGATAAGATTTTTGAATGGTTGGTGCTAACCTTTGGCTTGTGTAAGGCTAAGCTTAAGTTTGGGGGGAACCTTGTTGTATATATGTACATATATTTTTTGTTTTCTTTTTCTATAAAAAATTTCAAAATAAAAAAATTAAAAAATAAAAGATTATAAATAAATAAACAGGGGAGTGCTGACATTTTGACCATCTTGGTGTAGCATGACAGTGAGGACACTGTCAAGTTTAAGTTTGGGGGTATGCTCGGTACGTCTTCTTCCTTCGCATTCATATGTACATATTTTTGCATTTGCATATTTATTTGAAAACCCATAAAAATTGAAAAATTTCAAAAATTATAAAAAATTTTGTATTCAATTTTGGCTTATTTGACTAGAGTTTGACAGATAGGTTAACTGGTTAGGAACAACTAGAACTTAGACTTAGTGAATTAAAAACCCTAAAAATAACATTTCTTAAAGTTTAACGGTAGAAAGTATATGTCCTTGTAGTTTATTTAGAAATAGGCAAATTTTGAGTTAACTTTTTGGGCTAAGTCGAAACAAAGGAAAAGTATTGATATTTTTATTAGAGTATAAGTTTGAAAATAATTCCTACCTTAAATCTAGATTCCGAAAATGTATACCCTACAAATTGCACAATCACGCACCTTGAAAATTGGAATAGTAGAAGAGACCTTGAAATGCTCTTGTCTAAAGTCCTTAGTACGAAGAAAATGAAAAAAAAATACAAGTGTGAATAAAGAAAAAAATGAACAATGGTTTTTGTGATTACTTAAGGCTAAAAAATAGAAAAATATTCAGCGATGGTGCTTCATCACCCAGTGCCTTAGACCAACTGGTTTGGGAGTCACTGCTAAAAGCCTTGGGTGTTGCAAGACTAGGAATTACGCTTTAAAAGTGCAAACATATCTTGTAATCGGTTGTTGGTACCTCAAGAAGTATTAACGGTCGCATGAAGGATGTGTAAGCAAAATTCAATTAAAAATTCACCAATTAATAAGTGCTTTGGACAACGGACAAGAGTATGATTGCTTGATTTGAATTTCCAAGTGTAGGGGTGATCTAAACACACACGTAGGGATAAGTGATTGGAGTTTAGATGAAAGAAAGGAGTGAAGAATAGAACTTGTATCTTTAGTAAAGTTGATAAAAATTCCTAAGTGGAGATGGAACCCTAGACGAAAAACTTGGGAAATGCCGAAAGCTAAGTAAGTCTATAGAACATGCATAATCTTAAGTTAGATGATGAGGAAGTGTGAAGAATATGGGTGGATAATTTACGGGTCGACGATAATAGAATTCCTTGTTAGAAAACCTAATTGGAGAACAAAATTCGAAAAGCCAAATTGATAGGATTTTGTGGGTAGTATCCGCTGAAAACCCTCAGGAGACAACACTCCTCCTACTAGGGACACCTAGAGGTTTAACGGATTGTTGCACGAGCTAAGTGCAATCGCGTTTCCCTGCGAAAGTGCGGTTAGGTTTTTTGTCGAGAATAAAAAAATAAGTTTGCTCGAGGACGAGCAAAAGATAAGTTTGGGGGTATTTGTTCACACCATAATATTGTATTATTATATTCCCCATCCTTATTCATTTTATAAATAAACAGGTGCTTTTGACGCATGTCTACTACATATTACAGGTTACAGGTTCTGGGATATAAAACAGTGAAAACAATGAAAAGACGACGCAAAAGTGGAACTACAACCAACAAACAGAAGACTCTTGATCAAGCCTACATCAAAGATAAAATTCACAAAATACAAGGCAATGCAAGGTCCAAGATTACAAAGCGAACGGTTAAAAGTCCACCACAATTATTCATTGGAGATCTGGAAGAAACATAGAAGCTATTTTAATAAAAGAACCAAATAATAAGGAAGCCCAAAGACAGAAGAGCCAACAAAGGAAATTTCAAGGCCCAATACTTCCTTTTAAAGAGACAGAGACATAAAATTTTACCAAAGCTTGGAGTCTATTTTGACTAGGTCTTCCTAAGGATATTTTGATAAATGTAGACATGCGAATCAATTGTAATCTAGGATTTCCAATCCTCTATAAATAGGAACTCTAAATCATCGTAAAGGCCATGCCTCCCTATGCCTCTTTTTATCAATAAAATTTAGATTTCTTTTGGAGAGCATCGATACCTCTTTTCATTTCAGAAATTCAGATCTGACAAGTCTTGTGTTGATGTTTGAAGAGAGCCATCTATAAAGTAAGTAGGTAATTTCAATTCTTGCCCTAGGTAATTTTTCATTCTCTGCCCTAGATTAAATTTAATTCCTTGCCCTAATTAGATAGTTAGATCTTTAATTCAATTGCCCTAAATTAATTTAGTTTTTAGATTTAATTAATCCATTCACACCGTTTGGAATTAACTCGTAAGAGCGATTAGGAAATTCACAACATCCCTATGGATCGACCCGTACTCACCGGCTAGCTGCAAAGCGACGCCGTTCTTGATTGCGGTTAATAAATAGTTTTTGAGATCAATAATTATGCAATGCACCCGCTACATTTCAGCGGTGTATGATGGGGATCTTTTCAGACATGGTTGAAAAGTTCTTGGAGATCTTTATGGATGATTTCTCCATTTTTGGTGACTCCTTCGACGAGTGTTTACGACATCTTGATGCAGTTCTAACACGTTGTAGGGATAAGAACCTAACTTTGAATTGGGAGAAGTGCCACTTTATGGTACGAGAAGGCATTGTCTTAGGACATGTCATCTCGCAAAACGGCATAGAGGTTGATAGAGTCAAAATTGAAGTCATTTCTAATCTTCCTCCTCCTAAATGCGTCAAAGACATCCGAGCTTTCCTTGGCCATGCCGGATTTTATAGACGGTTCATCAAGGATTTTAGCAAGATTGCTAGACCCTTGACTCTCTTATTGGCCAATGACGCAACATTTGATTTCGACTCAACCTGCATGGAAGCGTTCGAGTCTTTGAAACACTCTCTCATTTCTGCGTCCATTCTTTCATCTCCAGACTGGACGCATCCCTTCGAAATTATGTGCGACGCATCAGATTTTGCCATTGGTGCTGTTCTTGGACAGCACATTAATAAAATGCCGCACGTAATTTATTACGCTAGCCGTACATTAAATGAGGCCCAACTAAACTACACAACAACAGAAAAAGAGTTTTTAGCAGTTGTGTTTGCACTTGAAAAATTTCGGCCTTATTTAATCGGTTCTTCAGTTATTGTATATACTGATCATTCGGCTCTTCGCCACCTTTTTGCGAAGAAGGATGCTAAATCGAGGCTAATACGTTGGATCATCTTGCTACAAGAATTTGACCTTGTCATAAGGGACAAAAGAGGATGTGAAAACGTAGTAGCCGATCACCTTTCACGACTTCCTTCTTCGTCTACACTTGAAATTCCAATAAAAGATGTCTTTCTCGATGAGCAACTCTTAACCGTTTCTTGCGAACCATGGTTCGCTGATATCGTCAACTACTTAGCCACCGGCTTGATACCTAAAGATTGGTCGAAACAGGATAAACTTCGATTCTTGTCCCAAGCAAAGCATTTTTACTAGGATGAACCTTATCTTTTTAAATACTGTTCCGACCAAATCATTCGTCGGTGTGTACCGGAAAACGAGTTTAAGAGTGTACTGTCTTTTTGTCACGATCAAGCATGTGGCGGGCACTTTGGCCCAAAGAAGACAGCCGAAAAAATCTTGCAGTGTGGTTTCTATTGGCCACGACTCTTTAAGGATGCATATGAATACTGCAAGACATGCTCCCGGTGCCAACACTTGGGCCGGATATCGCGGAGAAACGAAATGCCGCTCCAACCAATTTTGGTTGTGGATGTTTTTGATGTTTGGGGAATAGACTTCATGGGACCATTTCCCAATTCTTTTGGGAATATTTATATTCTTTTGGGAATATTTATATTCTTTTGGCTGTTGACTACGTTTCAAAGTGGGTCGAGGCTGTGCCTAGCCGAATGAATGACAATAAGGTTGGCGTTCGATTTCTTAAAGAACACATCTTTTCTCGATTTGGGCACCCTCGAGCGATCATAAGTGATAATGGTTCTCACTTTTGCAATAGGACTTTTGAGTCCTTAATGCGCAAATATTCTATTACCCACAAGCTGTCAACGCCATACCATCCCCAAACATGTGGGCAAGCCGAGGTTTCAAATCGGCAAATCAAGCAAATCTTGGAGAAAACGGTGTCTAAAAACCGTAAAGATTGGTCACTCAAACTGATCGATGCACTATGGGCTTTCCGTACTGCATACAAGACCGATCTTGGTATGTCTCCATACCGGCTTGTGTACGGGAAGGCTTGCCACCTCCCAGTAGAGATTGCGCATAAGGCATTTTGGGCTATCAAAGAGTTGAATTTATCATTAGGAGATGCGGGCAGCAATCGAAAGCTGCAGTTAAAGGAACTAGAAGAGCTGCGGGATGAGGCTTATGATAATGCCGTAATTGTTAAGAACCGAACTAAGGTGTTCTACGATAAACACCTTTTGCGAAAAACTTTTAAACCTGGTCAACAGGTTATACTCTATGATACTCGGTTACATCATCACCCCGGCAAGCTCCGTTCTAGGTGGAAAGGTCCATTTGTAGTTCGCACCGTTTATCCACACGGTGCAGTCGATCTTGAAAATTCAGAGGACGGTACTTTATTCAAAGTTAATGGACATCGATTGAAACCGTTCCTCACAGCGGATCATTCGGAGGAGCTCCTGTTTTTGCAGGAGCCGATTTACACTGATTGATTTTCCTCCACTTTCACCCCCGAATTTCCAATCAATTTTTCCAAAACTTTATTTCAAATAAGTTTAGGGGTGTGTATCATTTGTAAATATGTTAATAAGCAGGAAATTGCCGACATTATCGACCCACTTGGTGCAGCATGACAGTGAGGACACTGTCCAGTTTAAGTTTGGGGTATGCTCGGTACGTCTTCTTCCTTCGCATTCATATGTATATTTTTGCATTTGCATATTTATTTGAAAACCCATAAAAATTGAAAAACTTCAAAAATTATAAAAAGTATTGTATTCAATTTTGGCCATATTTAACTTGAGTTTGACGAATAGGTTAACTGGCTACGAACAACTAGATCTTAGACTTAGTAAATTAAAAATCCTAAAAATAACATTCTTTAAAGATTAACGGTAGAAAGTATATGTCTTTGTAGTTTATTTAGAAATAGGCAAATTTTGGGTTCACTTCTTGGGCTAAGTCGAAATAAAGGAAAAATATTGATTTTTATTAGAGTATAAGTTTGAAAAATAATTCCTAGCTTAAGTATAGATTCTGAAAATGTATACCCTGCAAATTGCACAATCATGCACCTTGAAACTTGGAATAGTAGAGGAGACCTTGAAATGCTCTTGTTTAAAGTCCTTAGTATGATGGAAAAAAAAATTTACTCAAGTGTGAATAAAGAACAAAAAAATGAACACTGGTTTTTGTGATTACTTAAGGCTGCAAAAATAGAAAAAGTATTTAGCGAGGGTGCTTCACCACCTAGTGCCTTAGACCAACTGGTTTGGGAGTCACTGCTAAAAAGCCTTGGGTGTTGCAAGACTAGGAAGTACGCTTTAAAGTGCAAACGCATCTTGTAATCGGTCGTTGGTACCTCAAGAAGTATTAATGGTCGCATGAAGGATGTGTAAGCAAAAATTCAATTAAAAATTCACCAATTAATAAGTACTTTGGACAACGGACAAGGGTATGATTGCTTGATTTGAATTTCCAAGTGTAGGGGTGATTTATACACACACGTGGGGATATATGATTAGAGTTTAGATAAGAGAAAGGAATGAAGAATAGAACTTGTATCTTTAATAGAGTTGATAAAAATTCCTAAGCGGAGATGGAACCCTAGAAGGAAAACTTAAGAAATGCTGAAAGCTGAGTGAGTCTATAGAACATGTATAATCTTAAGTTAAATGATGAGGAAGTGTGAAGAATATGGGTGGATAATTTATGAGTCAATGATAATAGAATTCCTTGTTAGAAAACCTAATTGGAGAATTAAAGTCAGTGAGCCTAATTGATAGGATTTTGTGGGTGGTATCTGCTGAAACCCTCAGGAGACAACACTCTTCCTTCTAGGGACACCTAGAGGTTTAACGGCTTGTTGCACGAGCTCAGTGCAATCGCGATTCCCTACGAAAGTGAGGTTAGGTTTTTTGTCGAGAATAAAACTAGGTTTTCTCGAGGACGAGCAAAAGATAAGTTTGGGGGTATTTGTTCATACCATAATATTGCATTATTGTATTTCCCATTCTTATTCATTTTATAAATAAACAGGTGTTTTTGACACATGTCTGCTACATATTACAGGTTACAGGTTCCTGAATTTAAAACAGTGAAAAAGATAAAAGATAATGCAAAAGTGAGACTTTGACCAATAAACAGAGAGTCTTGATCAAGCCTACACAGAGATCAGTACAAAACAGCGCAAGGTTCAGGACTTTGTCATGAAGCAACGGTAAAAGTCCGCTACAATGTTCACTAGAGATCTGGAGAAGACCTAGAAGCCCAGTTGAAAAAAAGACACATAGAAACAGGAATCAAAAGTCAATAGAAGCCAGGCCCAAAAGTTTCCGAGCCCAACTCCTTCTTTTGGCCGTGGAACCGCGGCCAAACCAGGCCTCGTTCCGCGGCCGTGTATGGCACGCGTCGGTGGAAAATCTCACGGGAGCTCTGGCGGTGCGTTGACTAGTCGTCCTGAGGGCAATTTTGTAATAGCACATGTGCGAGTCATTGTAACCCTAATTTTCCTATCCTCTATAAATAGGAATTCTAAATATTATATTAAGGATGCCTCTTTTTCATAAATAAAATTCAGATTCATTTGAAGTTGGGAGAGCATCATTCTGTAAGTTCATTTTTATTTCTGCCGTAGTTCTCTAATTAAATTCTTGCCCTAGATAAATTATTCTTTTGCCTTAGTTAATCTAGTGTAGAATTTCTTAAACTGCAGTAGGTAATTAATCTATTAGATCTAAAAATACATATAATAAAAATGATGTTTTTAATAGATCCCTTAATGAGCGAGTAATTTCCTCGCTTGTTAGGGTTAGGAATAGGGAAGAGTTTGAGAGATGAAAATCTCTCATCTCTTTCGTGCCCAATCATTTGCAATAATCAGAACTTCATGCATGCATGCATGATCCGCTCCCTACAACACCCTACCCACGAGGTAAGGATGAAACCGTAGTATAAAGGACCGGACATGCATGTCTTCCAAGAAGGTTAGAGCAATTATTAGGAAAGGACGGACAAGGATCTAGAGGAAGAAACATTGTTTCTTCCCAATCATCCTAATCCCCTTTACTAATAATTGCTATAACTCCTAAAAGATTTAAAGATTTAATTTAGGGCATTGAAAGAGGTGTGAAATTTAATCTTACCAAACTTCACCTAGATCTAATCCTAGCAAGTTTCTTAATTCTCGTACAACTTAGTTTTTAGATTTAATTAGAAGATCCAACACCCATTGGAATTAGCTCGTAAGAACATTTAGGAAATTAACACCATCCCTGTGAACCGACCCGTACTCACCGGCTAGCTGCAAAGCGACGCCGTTCTTGATTGCGGTAAAATATTTTTGATCGTTAAAATCCTAAACTAATCAGCACACATTTAACAAAGATACGTCCGCAGGTAGGAACTCTCCTTCACACGAGAGATCCCCTTTATATTAGGGAAGCATACGAAGGTGAGACTAAGTGCCAGACGTCATTTGCTCAGAGCAATGACTGTATTGTTGTATACTGGGTATGGCAACAGTGGAAGCACTTAATAGAGTCGCCCTGACCGGGTCAGGATGAGGTTGCCATATGCTATAGGCCGAGTGACCGAAATGGTTATCCCACGGCCACTTTTACTTGTTTACATATAGCCGCACTAGGGGCCTGACTCATCGTATGGGGTGCGAGATTGTCGGGAGATCCTAGGCATATCGCAAGGCGATATGGTCGGGCAAGTCAATCACAGGGTGATTCGACTTGAGTCCGTACGGTATAACTTTAATGGCGTATTCTCTGAGGGAGGGAATTTTATACCGTAACACGTTGCCATACGACGTGCGCTTGGACTGTGCACCCATCTCCCTTATTGTATGAGCCCTTATGACCTCCTTCATGGAAGTACGGGCAGTCTATATACCCTTAGCGACACTGGGCTGTCTGGGTATGCATGTTATGAGAGTCTGCTATTTTGGCCGATGTTTCCTGTTGCGATAACAATATACCGCACATACGAGGCAGTGTCAGGAAAGCGGGTGAATAGCAGACCTAACTATTCAGAACCGGAGGAAGATAGATTGGAATGTCGTCTGATTGTATTGCAAGCGCAACTCTTATTGACGCCATGGTGGTAAGACTTAAGAGTGATGAATCGAGGGGTATACTTAGGCGTTCAAGTACGCTTCCGAGAGGGATTGAAGGTACTTGAACAAACATGTCTGATCGAATTTAGGGTATGAGATTTCACGAGCCTGACATATATTTGGTTTATGTTGTTTTTTCTTTTAGGGAGATCTTTATGTCGGTCCTAACGGATCTGGCTGCAAGACTACCCGCTTGCTGGTTCTCAACGATTCATGCCGCATCAACATAACATATATGGGTAAGAACAAGAAAGATGTCACGCCCCACTTCCTAAAATACGGAATACGAGGAGTGACTAGGCTAGCCATACTCCTACAGTCAAGGAATAATCCCGCCGTAGTCACACTTCGGCTTTTATCATTACATGGTAATCGGTAAACACAACACTAAAGTAAAGGAAATCATAGCTCACAACTTTATTACATTAAAGCTACAGAGTTCAAGATACATTTATCTGCATGAAAGAAATAACTAACCAAAGAAATATCAGTGTTCTTATAGGAAGCAGAAGGCGATAGTGCTGATCTCATGGTCTAAATCTCCACGATCTCGAATGACAGGTCCTTCTCCTGGGCTGGGTCCACTTCGTCCTCTGAACATGCACACTCAGGTCGTCAGGTCGAAACATATAGTAGTAAATATATAGCGTATACTATAATATTAAATAAGAAATGAACGGAAGAACACAGTCATCATGAGAATATGGATTAACCAGTGAATATGGATAGTGAAGTATATGCATCATGTCACTAAACCATGCAATATGTATGTCACTACCTATCAGTCACTAAGTCAATTAAAATCAATCGGTGGAAAAGGATGCTCGTGTTTAACAAGGGTCTCGTGCGTGCCCGAGACGACGGTCTACTATTTCCCGGGACATAACTTTATAGCCGTGCCGCTAGGCCCACGACCTGATATATATATATAGCACTAATATCGAATGATCATCCTCTAAGTCACCGTACCTCGCTAAATACGAGCTCGATTCCATCTTGATTTCCCCATTTCCCCAGGTTACGCTAACTATATGTATAGAACTAGTTGTATATAAGTACACACCAAATTTCGATTTTATTCACTTTTCACTGCACTGTTCACTTTCACGAATCAATCATTTATCACTGGGATACTTGACACAACTAATCCAATACCACTCACATTCGATAATACAAAGTTTGTTATAAATCACTATGAACGTTCGCTTTCACTAAAAGTATCACGCTCGGGTAAAATAGAAGAATGATACAACATAGCAAGTCATGTACGATATGAAACACAATGTACTTTACGAGTACAGAAAAACATATTAATTTGCACGATCGTATTTAGACAAAATGCTATAAAAGAGGCTATAATTAAACTCAAACAGCGATCTAAGAAAATTGGTTTCAGGTCAATCGGATTTCAGGTTTGTGAGTTACGGTTATCTCATTTTAAGTGTCCATCGCTGGAAATTCGGTTTATGAACTGAAAGTCCATTTTGTAACACATTTTAATCCCTATTGGGATCATAATTAGGCAACGTTATAATTAGGTAAAGTTTAGATCTATCAATTACGTTTCCAACGCACTAGACAGAGCGACAATATCCGCTATGTGTTGGGAGTTATATTCTGTCTAAGGTTAAGGTATACAATCTGTCCCTGTACTAAACTGCAGTACACCTCGACTGTTTAAAATGCAAATAAAATATCAAACGACAGTAAAATTGAACGGAACTAAAACCTATAGTTAGCTAACAGGATTACCTTTACAACGGTATAAGGTTACACATAATTCCATATTCATACAGCGCTACACATTTATTTAAAGTCAGGTGTCAATATGGAATGCTGCTCTGGACTGCAGTCCAGAGTCGCATTCCAAGTCAGTTTCTGTCGTTGTGGTAATTCACTTTCGAAATATAAACCATAGGGGGGTTTAGCTTATCGCGTCGGATTCAATATGAGCTATAGAACATTATATTCCAGTCTGTATATGAATTTATATCAATTTAACATCTCGACATGTACAGTAAAACCAGAATTAACATCGCCACTTTGGGCGTCGTTACACGTGCGATACTTCGTCGTTTTGAGTTCAGTTTTCTACACGATATTCATATGTAGCAAAAGGAAATATGGGTAAAATATTCGAGCATGATCGATGGGGTTTTAGTTCAATTCTCCACATCGAACTATCAGCACACAATATCGAGAATTATCGAATTAAAGTTGGTTTTGTCTAACATGTGGAAATGGTATCAAACGCTTACGATTCTACATGTTATTATCGTGATGTTCAATTCTAGTTACGCTCAAACTAATCACCCTAGATTACTATGGTTTTACATGAAGATATGATGATAACTTACTAATGATGTATGATAGTAAACTAACACGAACTCGTAACAATCTATCTAGTATACGGTTAACCCAAGTCTATAGTTATAAGTATGTAGCATGTAGAAGCAAGTGAGGTTTCACTTACCCGGCGGCGATCGTGGCAATGAATAGCGAGAACACGGCACATGCACGGGCAGTAACAGTGAATACACGGTGACGACAACACGCGATAGCTTCGGCTTGGGGTTTGCTCAGTTATGACTCGGTGGTCGGTTGTAGCGGAACTTGGACTCAACCAGGCGACAGCGATGGAGGAGGTAGCAGCGGCGGTGGCAGCGGCGGTGGCCTCAGGGACTTTGGGCGGTTCCCGACTAGGGCAGAGAGTGCTCGGGAAGCATGGGAGCAGACGGTTCAGATGGCGGGAGTCAAGGAGCTTGTCAGCGGCCGTTGGTGATGAGAGGAGGTCGGCGGCGGTTCAGGTCGGCGAGGTGGTGATGCTCAGGCGATGGCGAAGGAAATGGGTGGAGGAGGAGAGTGAGGGAGGCTGGGTGCTCGGTGATGGTGGCGGTGGTTCCTGAGATGGGGTCGACAGTGATTAACGGAGGAGGAGACGCTGCAGATGGTGATGGGTCATGGCAGTGGGATGCCGGTGAGGGTTGGGAGCTCGGTGTGAAGAGATAGGAGATGAAGTGGGGAGTTGTTGGTTGCAGTGGGTGTAGAAGTGATGATGGTGTTCAGGGGAGCGGTGGGGGAACTCGAGGTCAGTCGGAAGAGAGGTCGTCGGCGGTGAGCTTAGTAAGGTTTAGAGGTGAGGGAAAGAGATTGTGAGTGAGAGAGAGTTAAAGAAAGAGAGATAATAGATGGACATGTGGAGAGGGGAAGGGCACGGTTGAGGAAAGGATTTGAAGGAGGCGATCTCGGAAGGGTTAGGATCGAGTGGGACGTCGGCATGGAGCGAGTCTTGCGGGGAGGGGGGTTTGACCACGAGAGAGGAGCGGTTGGGTAAAAGAAGAGAGAGAGAGAACGAGAAATAGAGGGAAGAGGGAAGAGAGAAGAGAGGCCGGGTCAGGGAAAAGGGTGTGTGGGCTTAGGCCGGGGCTGGGGATTGGATAAAGGAATTAGGGTGTGTGTTAAGAAAATCATATAGGGATTAGATTAAGGTTTAAAGGAAAAAGAATTAGAAGATTTTGGAAAAATATTTAGTAATTTAACTTGGGAATTTGAGTGAAATATTTTTTCCAAATACAGAAAATATAATGGAGCTGGGGATTTATGGAAGAGAAGGAGAATTCTCGGGGAAAATTGATTTAGAGAATCAATGGTTCATAAAACCAGCTCAGAAAGCAATGGAAAGCACCCACTCGGATATGTGAGTGGGAGTATGTTAGCCATTGGGCCCAATTCAGCCCAATATTCGTCTATATGAGTGGGTATACTATATTCATGTATGAGAGGCTAGGGTTTCTTTTGTATGAGATATGTGAGATATACAATAACATATAGAGAGCTTTTCTAGAGAGAAAAACAAGAGAATCGCCGTCTCCTTCATATATTGTACTATGGTTGGCTTGCGAGATGCTCACGTGGGGGATTCTCGTTTCTTCAAAATATGGTTTCCTTTCGGCCGTTGCGTGGAGGCGAACGAGATCGGATATACAACGTGACGTGGGCGAGAATAACGATCCCACCAATTGGTAAATTTTTAGAGTAGATACATGTTATATCCACTGCTTTGATTGTTTGTATTGTATCTACACATCTAAAGTGAACAAGAGCGAAAGAGGAATAACATGATTTGAGAATTCAGGACTATGACTTGAGAGAGAAAAAGCGTGATTAGTATATTATCGCAAAGTAACCGATAATCCAAACCAAAAAGTCTAGTATACACACAAAACGCATGAAAAATCAATCTGCAATTTCTCCAAATTGCAAAGCGCCAACCAAATAATTATCTACTACTTATAATCATAAAGAGGGGTTTTCAATTTGATTATCTACATAATCAATTTGATTATCTACATAACACAAAGCAAAAATAAAATATTCATAATTTTAAAAGCCTTGGATATTTTATGAGCGCGCTCTCTCTCTCTCTCTCTCTTACTTTAACTAAAAATATGCAAAAACCCATCTTAGATATTTGACCGTGATATCTTACTTCTGCTCAAATGCATCACACATGCACAATGCTAGTATAAAATAATTGAAGTTACCTTAGTACATGCAAAAATATCACATAAGTACACATTGAAACTCTTCTATATTGAAATTAATCCAACAAATTCAATTAACTAATTAAATTGATACTGAAATGACTTCCATCATCATATCAAAACTTCATTAATTTCTTTTTTTAAAGCATTCTAGAACCTACAATCACTCAACATTATATATACAATACTTTCCTCTTTCCTTGTAATATAACCCTCTCCTGTTCCCAAGCATGGGGTGTGTGCTTCTCATAAACTCAATGTGAAGGTAAACTAATTACATAAACGATAGCGTAATACAAAAAAATTTCTGTACAAACATACTAAATTTCACCTCAATTTAAGTCAACAAGCGCATGATGTGCCAACTGCTAACCTCAATTTGACCGTCCACACCATCTTTGTACACCTTTTTCTCATCTATCATCTAGAGTAGGTTAGCCGCAAGTCTGAAAAGTTTCTGAAGTTGCCGTACCCATGGCTCAATTAATTTTGAGACCAGAGGATCGGCATTTAGCATGCCTTCGAGTATAAATGGAATTAATGTTTTTTCTCTCTTATTCTGAGAGTAATATTTCGTTCCTTTGAATCTCAACTTGGGTTGAGAATCAGAGCTGAGCAAATTTTGAATCTCAACTTGGGTTGAGAATCCCCGCTATGCTTCTCCAGAGAAAAGGCTTTTCCTTTTTCGTTTTTTGCATTGACTTTGAGTGTGGTGAGCAAAATTAATTTGCAACTTCAAACCATTTGCAAGAGTTTGATAGTTCCACTCGAGTTAGCAGCAAACACTTGAAACGGAGTTATCATTGCCTACGTCTTGCCCCGTAATAGGATCAATGGAGCCAAACTTGTAAGAAGTTACTGGCATCGGAAGAGTTTTGGAGGAAGCATATAACCTGAAACAGAGCAAACGGTTCAGCATATAACAAGCAGCATCCACTTAAATCTGAGGCACAATTGTATCCCATAGTTACTAGTTTACCAAGCACATAAGGACAAGATCTGCAGGAAAACAAGCAGAAAATTGTTGGCCATTAAATTCAAAGTTTGCAGGATATCTCCAGGTCAAAACAAACTGTTGTTGGATAAATTTGAAAAAGGTGAGTTTTTAAATTTGAAATATGTATATAAAACTTACTTGGTAGAGGTTGTTAAAGGGGATGTTGGTTGTGTGCTCCTTGTACCACAAATAGTGGGATAAGTTGCCTCTATTTAATTTATTCTTTTTAGCCAACTTTTGCTATTTAAGGAGTTGAAATAAAAATAAATGATTCTCTCTATTTCATCTTACCGTATACTTTTAATCTTTCATATCTAAAAATACTATCTATATGAGAATAATGGAGGAAAGAGGCCCTAAGAGGTTTTTTTTCTTTAGGTGGTGTCGAAATCTATATCCTCCGCCATTTTATTGGATAATCGGCACCGTCCATCATGATCTTCATCGTCTAATATGTTGATACACCAAATTTCATGTGATATTAACACTTTTTCGCTGTTGATTTACCAATGTAAAAAGTTCTATTGTCGGTAAATCATTAATTTTGCACCCACTAAATCAACGGTGAAAAAGTGTTAAAATCACATGAAATTTGGTGTATTGACATATTAGATGATGAAGATCAAGATGGACGGTGCCGATCGTCGAATAAAATGGCAGAGGACGTAGATTTCGACGCCACCTAACGGAAAAAGACTCCTAGGGCCTCTCTCTCTCTCTCTCTCTCTCTGTGTGTGTGTATGTGTGTGTGAGTGTGCGCGCGCGCGCGTGTGTGTGTATATATATATATATATATGAGAGCGCTCTATTGCAGACTGGTTCGTTTTTTTTAAAAACAAGAACTCTCGATCCATGATAGATTTGAACGATCCGAATCATTCAAGTTGATCACTCTATTCTCAAATGTATGTGTATGAAAAATCAAAGGATTTGAAGACCTCTGACCAATTATTTAGATGGAGTTTATGTTGCTATATCGAAAGACACTCATTTTGCACTGAGCGTCTTTCAATATAGCAACATAAACTCCATCTAATAATTGGTCAGAGCTCTTCAAATCCTTTGATTTTTCATTCACATACATTTAAGAGTAGGGTGGTCAACTCGAACGGTTCGGATCGTTCAAATCTGTCGTGGATTGAGAGTTTCCGTTTTAAAAAAAAAAGCGGGCCAATTTGCAATAGAGCGCTCTCCTATATATATATATATATATATATATATATATATATATATATATATATATTTCGATTAGGATCCCGTCAGAAGGATTTCAAAACAAATCCTTTCACTTTTTTACCATTAGATTAACTTTGGGATGTGTGCAAACAATTATGAATAAAAAATTTCATTTATTACCAAACATAACATAATTGAATGCACAGATCCCAAAGTTAATCTAATAAAGAAAAATGGTAAAGACTTATTTCCAAATTCTTCCGATAGGATCCTAGTCTCTCGCTTTACACACACACACACTTTGTGGGCAATTGCACAATTGTTGGGCTTAATTCCGATCGACGGTGCTCCATCGAAAACCCGATAAGGAGGGTTTTATACCGCTAAGAGGGTTGACGTTTTGGTGGCCTACATGACAAGCGGAGTCATCACTCTTAGGGCACAGATAACTCACGTAACCCCACATGCCGGATTATTCTAACTTGTTTCAATTTTGCAATAATATTTTGATACTAGATATTTAGTTATTTTAATTTGTGATTCATGCACATCCATTTACTTCAATTCAAATGATTTTGATAGTATTTTATACGACAACTATTACAGTACAATAGTATATAGAACCATGGGAAACACGTTTGCTTATTGGTTTTATTTGTGTGCCTTTGCCTATGAGGTGAACATGATTCTCTACAAAAAAAATTGTCCTCGGACATTCTTGTAGATTTATTTTCCATGTCCAAATGAGAGTTTGGAGAATTGTGTAATTTAGGATCATGCCATCATGGATAGCCCCTCTATTCAATCAACATTTTGGCACTAATAAAAGAGGATTACCGTCAAGTCACCGAGCAATCGCAAGACTTTGTTTCAAATCCTTTATCAAGTCATAGATAACCCCATTTTGACTACAAAAGGGTAAATGGTAATGAAGACGATGATGATGACTGTATATAGGACGCTGCTATCTAAATCAAATTAAATCAAATAAAAATATAGATGACAAGAAGACTAACATTGTCGGATTCAGAATGCCAACCTGCCACTCTATGGATAAGGTTTTCACATATTGACAAAAAGGCAAGAAATAAACAGAAATAGTGGTTAATTACATTGCTATGTCCAACCATGCAGATGATCATACGAAGCCAGTTTTGAATGGCCTATAAATCTTGATGATTTAATTGCTAGCCCTATTTGAAATCATGGATTTGTCGACAATCTAGATCACAAAAAATATGAAGAATAAATGGGGGGAGGGAGTGGATCAAACCAGCTTTGAGCAACTCAGGAGCCTTGTAGATTTAAGAGTCTAGCCATATATCGAGATCGTGCAGTTGTTGGTAGTTTAAGTCACACAGCTTTGTGAAGTATCATACGTTGAGAGGCGACTTTGTTTGAAAAAAACTGAATCCAACGAGACTATACCTAATACCAGTGTTGTAAAAAGCGACCTAGACCGACGGCCACCTAGACTGCCGATTAAGCAGAAGCAATAGAAGACCGCTTCCCTTTTCACTAAGGGGTTGAATTGAGCGGATTTTGTGCTTAAACTGGTTAGGCTGCCTAGGCGCCCGCTTAAGCAGGACTTAGGCAGTCTAAGTTGTCTAGGCGGGCACCTAGGCTGGCGGTTAGGCGGTGAAATTCGCTTGACCTTTTTATTGGTCGGAATCGGTATGTTTTTGTTTCCCCTAAACCAAAAAATGCATGTCAAACCTGATGAAATCCCCAAATCTATCATTTTCCTACTTAGAAAACCTTATTACTCCACTCAAAACATATTTAACTAAAAATACTTGAACGGTTTAGGCGGTGCTTAAGCGCCTGCCTAGAAGCGAGGCGGAAACCTATCTGCCAGCATCGCCTAGCGGTTTTTACAACCTTGCCTAGTATCTATGAACCCAAAAAGGCTAAGCTTACGTGATTAAGTAAATACAAACTTTTAACGGTCCAACATTTCTGAAGATATTACGAAAGGATCTTGTAAAATTGAATGGATGCTCATGCCAGGATGACTTGTTGGATCCACCCAAAGGTGAACAGGTTATCAACTCAGCAGGTTCGCATTGAAAAGAAACAGGGGTGTCAGCATGTCCACGACTCCAAAATGTCCAGGACGTTGGGAATATACCACATACACATGACGATATGCTTTAGATTATGCAATTCTGCAACATATTCAAAGAGCATTGTATGCAATAAATTCAATTAAGATGTTGCATGGCTCTGATTGGAGACATTTCCATACGCAATGTTTCTATGGAAATGAAATGGACAATAACGTCTGATCATGAAATGGTCTATATGAAGAAGATATAGTTAAGACATGTTAATGCTCTGAGTTTTCACGAGTATAAAAATCCAACAATCCAAACAACAAAAATATGAAGATCTGGGTGATTTTGCTACTAATTAGAAAACAATTGGAACTTACTTCATTTGTTTCTGAACCGCATGATAAATATCCATCAGAAACCGACAAACCTACGAAATTCTGAAGGATCGATAAACATAGTTAATATGATAGGGGTCTAGCAGACTAGTAGTCATATTTATTCATAATTCGAAAATGTAACTTAGCAAACAAGTTGCAAACCTTCTCATTCGTATGACCGCGTAAGGTCAAGCCGCAAGCATTGGTGGACAACCCGCTACAACTGGTTTTTTTAAGATCCCAAAGCTTAAGGGTATTATCTGTGGATGCAGAAGCAACTGTTACGGAATCTACAAACTTAACCGTATCCAGCCAAAGTACACCAGGGAGTTCGGGTCATTCGTAGATCATAACAGTATACTTTGAAATCGGCAGAGCCAAAGGCCAATAAATGGGATGAGTATGGCGAGAACTGAACACAACAAACATTGGCAACATTCCCGGTTGTATTTAGACTCTTCCTCTGCCATTCCAAGATATCAACAGTTAGCTTAAAGACTTAAATTAACATGAGCAACCAAGTTGTATTTTTATATAAATAACTGATGTAATACCTATAAACATAGATAATACACATACACAGTTACGAGATTAGCACTAATGATTTCAAGTATAGGTGACCGCTAAATTTATGGGCAGATCTAAAGGAATTAGAGAAGGCGGAAAATCGCAGGAGTTCTAAATTAAATTTTTTATTAAAAAAAATGGTGGTGAAAGCTTGAGGCTACCATGAGTATTTTATGATTCAATTGTCACCTGAAGAAGTTTTTAATAATTCGTAAACATTCATGATTTATATTATATTTTGATGACTGGTTGAATGAGAATTCTTGAATTATTTGTCTAATTAAATGTTTGTAAGGATTCAAGAATGTTGCTTTAATCAGGTGTTCACACTAAAATACAAATGCAAGTCGGTGATCCTGGTGTGCAGAAGAATTCAATTGACTTGTTTAGTTTGAAAAAGAAATTGAGAATTAAATGCATTTAAATGTGAAGGAATACTAATTGAAAAAAACTAGGGTAAATTGTCAAATCCCCCGAGCACTTTTTCCCGTGTTGAAAACCCTCCGGCCTCGAAGCGGAAGTAAAATCCCTCCTTCAAATTTTTCCTGCAGTATCTACATAGTAGCCTGCTATATCTAATCAATTCATACAAACTATTTAGATATCGTAAGAAACGGTTTAGATATCACATGCAACTATCACTGGCAATGATATCATAAGAAACTAGATATGACAGACAACTACTAGGTATCACAGTTAAGGGATTTCTTGACAACTAAAAACTTTTTCAGGGGTTTGACTATCACTTCGAGGCGAGGAGGTTTTTTACCGTGGGAAAAAGTGCATGTTTTTTTTGGCAATTTAACCAAAAAAAGTAATTTGTACAATCAAAGCTCAAGACTAATTTGGTTTATAATGTGATCACACACAACAAATAAAATAAAGTATCCATGACAAATATGTTTAGCAAATCATTGCAGTAGCATGCCTCGTTAATGCTCCAGAGTTTCACAGAACAATCATCACTTCCACTAGCCAACTTAGTTGGATCCACTGAAGAAAAATCAGCCGACCAGGCTCTCTTCTGATGCTCTATGTACTGTAAAAATCCTTGCCCTGTGCTAGCATCCCATAACTGCACGCCATCTACACTAATAGATTACGTAACAAAGCAGTAAACCTAGTACATTCTTAGCAATAGAAATAGTTCCATCTACAAATATGAGAATATTAAAGAAACTGAAGCTTACACAAAATTGATCCTTATGCTAAGGCAAAAATTATTTTAAGCAACAACCTATTAGTAAGGATTTAGTATAAGAATCAACACGCCTGAACGACGCCTTCGTAGTCGGTTGAAGCTAAATAGTTCTTAATGTAGTTGTTCCAACCAAGGCAACTGAGCTTGGATCTACTGCACATCCCAATCACTGGGTAATGAATGTCAACACTATCATTCACCAAATTCAAAGATTTTAATTTTTTTTGAAACCCCTGCAGCAGCAAAGTACTCCTCGTCTCGATCAAAACTCAAAGAGCAAATGACATTTGCAGCATTGAGTATTTCTGCACTCCTTAGACTTCCACATAATTCAAATTTACTATATCGAGCATACTTGCATAAACCTTCAAAAAAGGCACCAAGGGGATCTGTTGATTCCTTATACTTATCGTTCTGGACCTGAGAACTTCTATCGCGGATTTTCAGAACATCTGAATCTGAACGTGAAGCAGCATTACTTCCAGAGAGTTCAATTTTAGATTTCATGGAAAAGTACGCATTTTCTAGTTGATCAAGATTTCTCATCAACCTCTCCTCGTTTACACTTCGCATGGCTCCCCCGTCAGTATTTGTTTGGATAGAAAATTTATCTGAGATTTCATGGGAGTTTAAGGGAAGCCCGTTAGTGTCAGAGAAGGCTTCTGTTCTTGATGAGTATCTTTTCTCAACCTCTTCAATATCCGATGTCAAGCAGCCAACATCAGCTGCTAACTTGGCGGCCTGCCTCTCTTTTTGTTCCTTCATATTTAACAAGAAATGTAACAACAAGTCCGCTTCTGCATCTTTGTCAATGGATGCTGATGACTGATCTGGACATGGCAAGTCTTGACCTTCACTTACAAGGTCCGATAGAAGAATATCCCTGCCATGCAACAAAAATATTAGCGGTAACTTACGAATACAATCAGAGTTCAAATCAGAGAAGTGACTAGGAATAGTTTGATGTATTTTAAGAGATTTTTTACGTTTGCAGCGCGCACCATTTATTGAAGAAAGAATGGAAGGTAGAAAAAGAACACAACCCCAGCATCAAGGTGGATGATAATATAAACAAGTCAAAGGAGATGAGATGAAAAGTCAATAGCAAGCAGATCAAAAAGATGGAAGTGCAAAAATTCATCTCCCATCCTTGTATGAAACATCTATTGGCTTGAAACAAATATGTAATATTGCAGTTTGGCAATGCAATCATAATCTCCCAATTGGCCAATACAGAGGATGCCAGATGTTAGCTAGTTATATGAAAAGGCAAGGGATTAGGAAATGTACAAATTCATTGCCGTGCCCAATTGAGAACGCCACATACCCTAGTATTATTACCACTTATTTTTTTTAGTACTATTGCCACTCGAATACACTGAAGTAGTGAGTTTTCCATGTTCAAGCCTAAGAAATGTTGGCTCTGATTGATTTTTATGTTTATGAGAACTATCATATACCATATATTCACTTGTGCATTACATGGCCCAAATTTTATACTTAAATGTTTAGGATCTGGCATCTTTACCAAACGAGCCTATCATCAAGCATTGTGGGATTCTAGATGTGCCCCCAACCACAAACCCTATAATTCCAAGGGACAAGATATCTAAAGAAGCGCCGTTCATCAGTAACGGTAGCAAAAAATGGTGGTATTATGTGGATGGCTAGAGGTGAAATACATGCATGGAACTCACATGTAATGAGAGTAAATGAGAATGAGGCAGCAATGAAATGGACTATATGGGAATGAGGCAGCACTGAACTAAACATGATATGATAAACTATTAAGATACAAATAGTGTAGTATCATTACCTGAGATTTCCCAGTAAACTAGCATTCATAGTAGAAGGTTTAATAAATCAATTAATACTCAGTTCCATCAAAAATTAATCTTGAGATTTGAGATATTGTTACCTTGAGTTAGGCCGCGAAGAAGGCTCTGGATGGAGCAACCAAAGGCAGAAGCCGGTCTCTTTAGGACTTTCTGATAGAAATCTTGGAGGAAGTATTCTGTAGCGAAGGTCAGACATTTCAGCAGAATGCGCTGCCCCACTCTCAAAATAGCAAAACAGCTGAAACGAAGATGGTAAATAAATCAATTATATATCTAGAAATATGGGTTGCCTGTGGCCATGTCTAACCACAGGGCCTTGGAGGCTTATAAGCAGCAATAAAACAAACGTATAACTGGAAAACATGAACTATATGATCTGTAGAAGAGTAGATCATAACATGTAGAAGACTTCCAACTTCAAAGCCTAGTGGTGCGCCTGAGGCTAACGTGAAATAGTTAAGTGAAACCAAAAATCGAGATACCGGCTTGGAAAGAATATTTATGATATCATTTCTCATGTATAACTTCATTACAAAACATGATCTTATGTTTGCCTACAAAACCAGAGGGGGAATATGCAAAACCATGAAGAGGATTAAAGGGGATGGGGCAAATCATCACCAACTACCAAGCCTTTCCACATCAAAGTGGGCTTCGTTAGGGACCATAAAGCCATATATATATATATATATATATATATATATATATATATATATATAAAGAATGAGGGGGTGATTATATATTTTATTTATGAGTGTACACAGGCTTTTGATATAAGTGGGTTCCAACAATAAAACTCAAGCCTTGTTGAGATTTGTCTCATCTTCTATCTTATATCCATGCATCTCTCATACTTTTTTTCAATGTGGGACTATTTTAATCCACATCTCAACACTCCACCTCACGACCATCACCTTTTTTGGTGTGGTTGTTTGGTTGTCACGTGGAAAGTACAACACTTGTAGAGCTAGGTCTCTCCGAGGGCACTTTTTTTGTGCTTGTAGACTGCTTCTCTCAGAAGTATTGTTGAGGTCCATATCGATAAAGGCTCTGATACCATATATATATATATAAAGAACGAGGGTGAGGATTATATATTTTATTTATGAGTGTACACGGGATTTTGATATAAGCGGGTTCAAACAATAAGACTCAATATATATATATATATATATATATATATATATATATATATATAGGGCGATTATATATTTTATTTATGAGTGTACATGGGATTTGATATAAGTGGGTTCAAACAATAAGACTCAAGCTTGTTGTGGTTTGTCTCATATTCTATCTTATACCCATACATCTCTCATAGATTTTCCAATGTGGGAATATTTTAATCCACACATCTCAACAACTACCAACTGCCAGCCTAATAGAAAGTCTCTAAATTAGCGTCATATTTCTACCGAAGGGATCTATGTACAAGAAAATGGTTCACCATAATTTCTAGAAAACCACGTTGTGGCGAAGTAATTACCTTATTTACCATAGAGTTTAAGCACCTGCAAGCAAGACTACATCTGAATAGCATTCAATAAAGACACGAATATAAGCCAAAGAGTCAAGCAGAAACAAACCCCCGAAAAGATGATGATATTGATAATTCTCTATAATCAAATGTAGTTTCATTGATACGTTGAAAAATACAGTTGATTGCTTGTTCTGATTGCATCTTCTGCGAAAATTGAAATTCTTATGGTCCCCTAAATGACATGGAAACATTTAAATTTGTTGTTTATATACAAAAATTCCAACTGCTAATTCGCTGGCTCCCTAAAACCTTGAAAAGTTTACCAGAGAACGTAATATCTGGGTGAAAGCGCATATAGGATTTGAACTAACCTCTGGCCAGATCAGCAGTCAGCAGTTAATTCTTGAACGCAAACCATCTATATGGCCATCAATTTTGAAATTGATGGCTCGGACTTCCATCAATTCATTCAATGGTAATAAAATCCACATAAAGGCTTGCATCACCTCCAATGGCCATCCTTCGCTTACCTTAAAAAAATCTCTCAAATTCTCTCTTTTCCTTCTCATGAGATTCAGAGGATTTATTGTAGAAACACTATTATTCGATAATGGATTTGATGGAATTTCTACATGATGAACAATAGTAAAATGATTTTGCTGGCTTTCTTTTATTAGTCATGTTATGGATGTAATTATAATCATTATTCTCAAGAAAGTTTTAGGGAAAAAGCTTAGATGATGTTGATGATGTAGGGAAAACATAAAGACAAGGATTAATGTGTGTTTTGAAATTGTAAAGAGATAAAAGTTTTTCATCCAAGTATTTGGGTAAATTTAGTTCTTTCTTGATCTAATTTCATGAATTAAATTATTGAACTAATGATGCATGACAATATTAATATACTCTTAGATGAACAAGTGAAAGTTTACATGCATCAACACTAAGCACTCTGAAATCTTTGGAGGACACAAATCATGTGATCCATTATATGATTATATGGAATTGGCATGTTTCACAATTCACATGTTGAGATCATAGCACAAAATAAAAGCATGGTAATTAAATAGTAATGATATCATAGATTTTCCGACTTGGTACCTCAAAAAAAAGAACCTCAAGGCTGTAGATGTTGGCAGACAGAGCAAGCACTGTTGTTTAGTTCCTCAGGACTGGCATACCATTTTTCATCCAATTTTAAAAATTGTGATGATGATTGCTGGCAAGAAGTAGACACAGCAATACTAGGCATCATATAATTTTGGTACGGTTCACCACATTTCTGGTGCTTGGTTGCTAAACTTCCATTGCTACTCCACCAGCACTTTTTCCATTTCAAATGTCGCTCTGTGTAATCATCGGTATCTTGATTAATGCCAGATAATTGCTCCATTTGACTTTGAGGAACAAAGGAACCAACGTACCTAACTTCGTTTGAAGGTGAAATCACACAATATGATGGATGCAGGTTCTTCAAAACAAGTCCTTGGGAGTGTGAGGCATCTACAAGTCTTAATATTTGTTTAAACGTGTGCAGTCTCTCAACCTTATCCAAGTTGTGACGCCTTGGTGTCAGCCATTGCCTCAAACTATTTTCATCGTGTTGACTGTCCATCAGCTGACCACCGCCACCAATTAGAGAATTGTCATCTACTTTACCACTAGATTTATCTAATAAATTACTATCTGCCTCCGCATCGTCGTTAGACATCATTGCACCCTGTTGACTTTGCATCACAGCCCAAGGCTCCTTGGGGACTCCTTCATGTTTATATGTAAACCCTTTTCCTCTCTCATTATTTTTCACTAGAAACTGTGGAAAACCCGATGATTGAAAGACTTTTGTTCGAACCCACCCGTAGGTCGATTGGGCGCACTTCTTGAAGCAATACGATTGTCACTTTCAGCCAAACGATCTGCCACCTTGGAATAATTTGGCTCCATCTGAGGCTTCCTGTTTTGCAAAATTTGTGGCCTAAACATGTACCCTGCATCCTCTCTATCTCCGTTCGACGATGGATCTCTTAATGCCGTATCTCCTCATCTATGTTCGCCAGCCAACCTCGCAAAATTGTTCCAGAAACCTTTCTTAAACGAAGACCCTTCGCCTCTAAACAAGCTTGGGCCCTTGTAGTCATTCAATGTCAGCTCATCCACCATCATTCCGGGCTCCGATGCTGAACCCTAATCAAAACTTAAGCCTTTTCCAGCTAAACTTTCCATAAAAGTTTCGGGCGACCTCGGAATGATAACTTGTGCCGCATTTTCCAATGCAGTGAGAGTTTCGGGTTGCTGAGGGAGCTGTTCATCATTCTCTTTTCTCTTAAGGTAATGAGCCTCTACTGAGTTCTCTATGGTTTCATTGACTTTAGTTGCGCTTTCCATTTTTATGTTTTCAAAGACCAAGAAATTTTCAAGGGAAGAGATTGGACAAATGTTGATCAGAAATTCCCCCAAATGTCATCCATCTAACAATATATCTGAACTCAAACCCACATTTTTCTGCATAGAACAAGATTAAATACATCAACAACACAAACAATCAACAATTGAATCAATTTACACAAACAATCAGCAATTGAATCAATTTCATACCCTAGGGTTTCACATTTGGTGCATTAAAAAATTGACCACGAAAATCAATTTACAGCATAAAGTTCATCAGCAATCATCTTAGAAGTCAAATGCACTGCTGAATCTGACAAAATGAACCAATCAAAGTCGCACAAAACAATGAAATCGAGAGTAGAAATACATATAAGAAATCAGAAGCGAAGGAAAAAAGAACCTAGGGGATTACTTTTACACAATATAAAAGGCATCAATCAAAGGTATAATAAAAATCTAGGATCAAAATCCTTAGATGTTTCAAAAATTGAAACTTTTTAGGTTTAGTTTCTCACCTGCAGCTCTCGAATCCCTTCACATGAGAAGAAGCAATCAATTCTGCGATGAAGAAAAAACAAAAAATATATAAAATAAAGGAGGGGAATCGAGGTCCCAAAAGAAACACCGCTTCTATTCTCTCGGATTTTTATTTAAAACTCGTTCATTATCATTAAAATAAAATAATTTAATATTCTGCAGCGTCCACCAAAACCAGACCCGATCCGAATCCCATCGTCATTCTCCTCCCATCCTTAACGGGTCGGGCTGGAATCGTACCTGACCCGGATCGTAGGCCACCATAGATTCAGATATTTGTTAATAAATTAATAATTAAAAATAGTAATGTAATTTATTATAGTTGTGGATAGTCCTTATCCCTTTTTACGGTGAGTTCGTCGGCACTAACGCATCCGCTGCTCCGCGGGAACAGTTTAAGAAAGCGCGCTTGCACGTGACAGCTCACCGCAGGCGACACGTGAACCAATGGAATAGCTTGTCAAATGTTCTTGCGGTGTATTTAACCTTCGGGGTCCACAGCAGATGCACTTTTTGTAGGTGGGGATCCCCTTGGTTTATTCGAACAGGAAACAGATGATTCTAGAGCTTGTTAGATTTCGCACGGCTTTTACGGGAGACGTGGCGGTTGAGTATTTGGTTTCGATATGTCTGCTGCTTGGTTGCGATAGCGGGATCATAGGTAGCTTGTGGATTGGGACTGCAACACGACTCGTCCTATACGAATGGGAAAAGGCCAATGGAAGGTGGGGCCCAAAGAGGGGCGGGGGCAGGCGCACGTGACTGGGAGGTGGGGAAGAGGTCACGTCATGTGGATCGCTCGTGGGGGCCACTTAGCCTCTTAAGGGATATGAACGGCTGAGATTCGTTTGTATGGAGGAAACAACGGTGGATGAAGCTAGAAGAGGTGGAAGCTGATGATGACTGTGATGGGAAGTTGAAAGGGGCCCAATGCATTGTACATGTGCCGAGGTTGGGGTGTTGGCAGTTGTCAAGTTGGAAAGCCCATTGGACCGGATCTATTTGATGCAAAATATCACCTATACTATTCATCCGACGGTCCAGATTCCTCCAAAATCGAAATCAACGTTCGAGATTTGTGTAAAACATGAAGCCTTATGTATTGGTGTATCATGCGTGCTTTGCACGTAGGATGAATGGATAGGATGGGAGCAGAACACCCCTGCTTTTATTTTCAAATAGTAGGGGTCCTGGTCCCATTGGAACACCGTGACGGAGATGAGTTTTAATCGGTATCAATGAATGTTGAATGTGATAAATTTCTATTTTTAAAGTGTCAATGAGGTGATGTGATTTGATTTGATTAGCTGATTTTATAGATTTAGGAGAGAAAAAAATGATGCATAATCTCTATTAATTATATAACTCAAATTCATAAAGGCATGATCCGGAAGTTACTATTTTTTCAATATGTAATGTTATAGAAAAAAAAGAAAAATATGTTATCGTCATCCTCTTTCAATATCTATTAACTTTATGCACTTTACAATTCTCAATACAAAAAGTCTCTTTATTGAAATATGAACCAACTTAGCCAAAAATGCACTCACCTCGTGGTATTAACAAAAAGCCTATGGCGGGTGATAAATTTTTGGGTAAATTGTTATATTAAAAAATGCGGGAGAGTTGTCTAAAACCCCAAATGTTTTCAAAATTATCGAGAAGGGCTTATTGTTCATAAATTTTATGAAAAAACCCCTGGGCTGCATTCATTTATCTCTTTATGCTCTCCAACTGCTTAGATATTAAAGACAACTGCTTAAATATTACAAGCAACCAATATAAAGAGAGTTTTAATTGGGCCCATGGGTTTTTAACAAGAGCAAAAGGTCCGGGGAATTTTAGAGTAGTTTGAAACGGGCCGGAGGCTTTTTGACAATTTACCCTAATTTTTAAAATGTGCACTCAAATGTGCACGTGCATGGTGTTGGTCTATTGAATTAATTCGTTGTTGTTAAGAATGGTTTAAAGAGAAAAGAGAGAAATAAAGAAAATCAATATAGAGAAAATATTTGTTTATTCTTATTGTATCCAATGCATTTTACTACACCACTATTTATGAGCTCATGAAATGAGAAATCAAGAGTCATTAGTTACAGGGAGCTATCCACTCTCTCCACTTTCTCCATTATCTCATATAGTGATGACAAATCATAAATACAAAGAGTTAATTCCTTAAACTAAGGTAACCAAAATATATCCACTATGACATAATAATACAATTTATAACACTCTCATTTTGAATGTCCATCTTGCAAAGATATTTCTTATTAAAACTCTACAAGGAAAAATCCAGTGGGAAAAATCCTAGCTAAGGAAAAACAGTACATTATATTTTGCGTTAGATAATACGAACAAATTTCTGCTTTGTTAAAACCCTTGTCAGGAAAACCTAGTGGGAAAAATCAAGAACAAGGGAAAAAGAGCGCAACGCGTATTATCTTTCCATGTTAGAAATATTCCTAAGCCGATGCATTCCAATATTATAAACCAATTTCTTAAATGTTGAAGTATGTAATGCCTTGGTAAACAAATCAGTTAGATTATCACTTGAACGAATTTGTTGACTTTTAATTTTTCCCTTTTCTTAAATGTCATGCGTAAAAAAGAACTTTGGTAAATATCCTTCGTTCTGTCTCCTTTGATAAATCCTCGTTCTATCTCCTTTGATAAATCCACTCTTTAGCTGGGCAATGCAAGCAGCATTATATTCATATAGTGTTGTTGGAATTTCTATATATGAATGCAGACCACAAGTTTCTTGGATATGTTGGGTCATCGATCTTAACCAAATACATTCTTTACTTTCCTCATGAATTTCTAATATCTCTGCATGATTTGAAGAAGTAGCAACTAAAGTTTGTTTCATGGAGCGCCATGATATAGCAATATCATCATACGTGAATAGATAACCTTGAGATCGATCGTTGTGCGGGACAGATAAATATCTTGCATATGCATAATCAATTAGTTGAGATTTCGATATATTCGAATAAAACAAACCCATATCAATCGTTCCTTGGAGATATCGAAATATATGCTTAATTCTATTCCAGTGCCTTCAGGTTCGATAAAAACTATATCTTACTAATAAATTAGCATCAAACGCTATATCAGGTCGTGTATTGTTAGCAAGATACATTAGCGCTCCTATTACACTAAGGTACAGTACTTCAGGACCAAGTAATTCTTCGTTATCCTCTCGAGTTCGGAAGGGGTCTTTATTCATATCAAGTGATCGAACAACTAATGGGGTACTCAATAGATGTGCTTTATCCATGCAGAATCATTTTAGGACCTTTTCTGTATAAGTTAATTGATGAATAAAAACTCTATTCGTTAAATGCTCGATTTGTAAGTCAAGGCAGAACTTTGTTTTTCCAAGGTCTTTCATCCTAATTTTTTTTCTTTAAATAATCCTCTGCCTTTGGAAGCTCTTCAGGAATTCCACTACTATTTAAATCAACATATACGACAATTATGGAAAATCGAAATAAAGATTTCTTTATAAGAACACATGGGAAAATTTCGTCATTTATATAACCTTCTTTTAATAAATATTTACTAAGGCGATTATAACACATATGTCCAGATTGTTTTAATACATATAAGAATTTATATAATTTGATCGAACAAATATGCCGGGATATTGAACTACATGCTTCTGGCATCTTAAAACCTTCGGGGATTTTCATATAAATAGTACAATCAAGGGATCCATATAAATAAGCTGTAATTAAATCCATCAGACGGATATCAAGTTTTTCTTGTACTGCCAGACTGATAAGATATCGAATTGTAATAGCATCCTGTAAGAAGTTTCTCGTGCTCACGTTGTTAACTTGCGACCAATAAGAAATGCAAAATGAAAAATTTCAAAGCAAGCACAAGCCACTATGATCTAGAATCGATTCCAAATACTAACTAGCAAACAATAAAGGAGTTTATACTACCCGGTCAGCGTTAAACCTTTGTAGTTGTGTCCTTCGTCTTCAAAACTCCACTTGTTAAGCTCCTGGATCCACCGGGAACAAGCTTGGATGACGATCCTCCTTGCTGAAAATGATCCACCCGAAAGAATCCGGACATAGGCTATACTAAATGAACTAGTGAAGCAACTTGTGAACAACACTTGTTAGGAATTGATCGCAAGAGATGTAGTAGTGGTAATCTCTTGATTCTTTTTTTCATTTTCTTTTCTCAACTTGGAAAAATCTCAAAAGAAGAGAAGAAGAGAATTATGGCTCATAACTCGTTCTTATCTTTTTTTTTCTCTTCTTATCTTTTAAGAAGCAAAATGAGTGGAATTGTGACACATAAGAGTGAGTCATAAGTCCACAAAATTCTTAAAAGATCAAGAAGAGATTAGAAGAGAAGAGCAGCCGCATCATACACACACACACACAAACAGAAACAAGTATATGCTACAAATACATACATCCGTATTGTATCAAAATACGAATACCCGTATTCGTATAAAACACGAATACCCGTATTCGTATAAAAAAAAAGAATACCCTTATTCGTATTAAGATACAAATACCGTATTCATACAAATACTCGTATCCGTATAAATACCTGTATTCGTGTCAAAATACGAATACCGAAAGAGAGTACATAAGAGATACAATACTAGCTCATATATAATACGACTATCTTTCAAACCCGCTAGTATTATCAAAATATCCGATTAAAAGTACGTGTATAAAAACACGTATTTAATCGAACCTCCGTACGTATCAAAATACGTACATTATATCGTTTCGCCTGAATCGGAATACCTTCTGTATGGGACTCTAAAGACTCGAAAATACGCTGGTTGTGAGTTTAACTGCAAACATGTCAGCGGAACTAACTGTATATAACGGCTACCCAGGTATTGAACGAAAGAAAGGTCGACAAGCAAACTCGTACGTATCCCTACTGAGCATGAAAGTGACAATCTTCGTACAGTCCGATCTCTTTGTATGAGAGTGTCGCATACCGGGTCTAGGGGTGGAAAAAGTCAGACCCTTAATAACCTGATAAGTCGTGTCGATGTGGTTCAAAACCATCCCGAGAAACTACCGATCTCACTATTAGTAAATCTTATCTTCCTAGACCAAGGTCTTATTGGTGATGGCCAATCGAACACTGCGCGACAACTCCTCCTTATACCGGAAGGACGAATCCCTTCTATCGCTCACTGCCCCCAAGTGCGTCGGGATTGTATCCAACTAAAATCTGTTTGCACGACTCTTTAAAGTCGTGGTAGGACAACAGTCTAAGTACAATGGGAACACACTCGAGACAAATGACGTTGTCAGGTCTAAAAACTACTCTATACCTATGTCACCAAAGAACTGCTATCTGACGATAGGTATATTACCATCTAGAAGTTCTCGGAGAGCCCGTCCAGTATAACTCATAACCTAATGAGCACCTATATACAATCTTTGTGTCGTACACCAATGGCTATGGGATCAACCATCGTCCCTCTTCATGGTTCCAGTCTATTCTGGAATATCGATGTCCAGTCTCGATTCTCCCATGACAAGGGACATTTAAGGATGTGCTTGTCGACTACCCATCCCACACAAGTATGATCGCTATCATAACGCTGGTAGTCAAGCAAAAATCTTACGGGCTTTATCAACATGTACCAACGATATGTAATAACCAGTAAAATATACATGTTAAGATAAAGACAAACCAAATAGCACAATATCATATTGAGCAAGATTGTCCTGTACATTCATATCCCTAGCATCCTATACAATAAAGACCTCTAGGGCATACATATCCAACAATCTCCCACTTGCACTAAGGCCTGTTATTGGCGTATCGAGTACCCAACGTCTTCTCTAGAACCAGTTGTTGGCATATCGCATACCCAACATCTCAAAAGGTCGTTCAAACTACACATGAGGGATGGCCTTTGTGAATAGATCCGCCGTATTTTTGTAACACCCTAGCATGATTGTACGTTATTTAACGATATTAATTAGTATTTTGAATTTTTTATATTATTATTGTTTGGGTTGTGATTGATTTGGATAGTATATGTGTTTAACGGACCCGACCTGCTTGTGTGAAATCCGTTATAATGCTAAAATATCTTTTTACTAATATTTATCCGCAAACTAAATCTATGTGAATCTCAAATAATAGATATACAATATTTAAATCTATATATATATTTTCTGGTAGCCATACGTTATGGATATTTCTTTTATATATTAATTGTCAGTATGTTTTATCTTATTTAAACATCTCATGATATTTTATTGACGATTATCTATTACACCTAAATCATAAACATCCTAAGATATTGTGTGTGATATGTTAGATTACATTTTTCTAGTCACTATATTTGTAACAACTCCATTTTTAGTGTACAAAAATTTGCTTTAAATTTAAAGTATATTTGGAGTATTTAATGTTGCTGTTACCACTTTAAGTATTTATTTCACTCCATAATTACAAGAAGGAGCTTGTAACTCATTGGTAATACC
Source organism: Agapanthus africanus (assembly GCA_030015575.1). Classification (NCBI taxonomy): domain Eukaryota; kingdom Viridiplantae; phylum Streptophyta; class Magnoliopsida; order Asparagales; family Amaryllidaceae; genus Agapanthus; species Agapanthus africanus. Next base: position 103,858,316 of record CM057348.1, on the reverse strand, counting down.
TTGCACTGCTGAACCAAGCCACCAGAGTTCAAATCTCATGCCCCACATTATTTTTTATATTTATTTTGTTTTAAATTTTATAGAAGCCCAACAGTCAATACGTGATAACTCCAGAAATTCCCACTACACCCACTAAAATAAATGCACCAAAGGCTTAACCAGGTGGCCCCCCACACGACTCGGCCGGACTCGGCTGGTCGACCGAGTCGTCAACATAAAAAATATGGCTTTTGGTCTTCTCAACCCTCTAGCACACTCCAATTACTCAGATCGGTTTCAGAGAGCTTTTAATACCTCCTTTACTCCATTTTTAATGATTTTTAATACATTTTTACATTTTTTTAAAATTAAAACCCTACATCAATCCTAACCCTAGCCTAACCCTATAAATACACCTCTACCCTCTACCCTATCACCCCAAAACTCTGAGCCAACTCTCTAAAATTCTCAAGAGATCTTGTGTACTTTGAAAACGAGCACGAAGCGAAGTTATGGCGAAATTCCCGGCAAGCTTCCGGCGATCGTTCTAGGAGCTCTCGGCGACGAAACGACGCATCGGCGATCCCTCTCCTTCCATCTCACTCTCATTATTTTCCAAAACCCGTAATTCCCATTTTCTATCTCTTTTTTCTATTCTAAAAATACGGATTTACAAAACCCGACGGAATCGGAACAAATCAGATTTCCGATTCGGTTTCTTATAAAACTTCACTTCTCGTTAATACAATTATGCTTAAACTCTCTCATGTTGACTATTAAACACTAATCTTCCAAATTGATCAAGTTTCAATTCATAAAATGATGGCTATTTCAATTTATCGTATTTTTCACTTAAATACCACATTATTTCAATTCTACATTTAACTCCATTAAACTTGCTATACCTTTAAGTAGATCACGAGGTAATGACCTACCTCCTCACACACTCATATGCAACATAACACGACACCCTCGAGAACTTAGAATACGGGAAAACAAACATTTTCATTTAAATACCCTTTACTTAATAAAACCATTTCTAAAAGATTTAGTATTGATACATCTTTACAAATAAATAACCTTTGAGCTAATAATAAAAATATCTAGACTCAGCCAATTAAGGACGGTTGCACTCATTAGGACAGAGGAAGGTTGTGGGCATTCAGTCGTTTATCTAAACCTGACTTTGTGGTGCCCAGGCTAGACAAGTGAGAAAGGTAACTTTAAAAGGCCCGTCTCACGGTGATTCATGAGCGGATCTCTCCTTTCTTCATTTGTACTTACCTGACCACAATTGGCGGTGAAGAGGCGATTTGAGGGATATCCCACAACTTGTCGTTTTGGACCAGTTAGGAGCAGTCTAGTTGACTTAGGAGACCCTAGAACATAGAATACGGGAGATCGATATCTTTGCAAATAAATACCATAATTAATAAAACCGTTTTTTTCTTAATGATTAGTATTTATACAAATCTTTGCAAAGCGCCGCTACAACTCATTTGGGGAACCCGTTCGGGATGGTGCGGATTATTGCACATCCTCGGGCTTAGTAGTGCGAGATGCAAACCTTTGCAAGGAGCATTCGGTCTCGAAAGATTTAAAATACGACATCTTAAGAAAAACGAGATTTCTAGAATATAATATTTATATTAAATTTATTTTTATATAAATATATGTATATATAAAATTAACATATCTATTTTGTAATAATATAAATATTCCAACTCTTTTCAAAAATCACAAGAATCATTTACACTAAAATACCATGAATTCCAAACAAATCAATATTACAAATAAATACCTTTTATTATGAAAATAGGATATTTTCAATAGAAATATCATAATATAAAATCTACATTCATTTCAACTTTAAAGACGATTAATAAATATTTGGGGTGTACTTTGAAAAGTATATAAAAGTATTTTTACATAAAACCCACTCAAGTTCTATAATTTACCATAAGGACCCTAGTAAACATAGGTTTAAGCGGGACCAATCTCTTGAGCCTCAGGGAGCCGGAGAAGTGGGTGCTTGCCTATCTAAGATAGACAACTTAACAACGATGTTATCAAAACGGTAATCGTCTTTGAAAAAGAGACAAATCCTGCCTTCCATATGCAGTGGTTACCGATAACATCAAACCAATCAGGACTTCAATTTATTGACCCAGAGTGAGCCTCATTATAATCTGACTTGAATATGATTCAAGTACAATCTACAATGTACAGTCTACAATCTACAATCTACAATATTCCAATTCAACATGAGTCCATGAATCTATTATACAACTTGACCGAACCGAACCATGGATATACATTCCATTCACATGGTTCTTCAATTATTCCATTTACATAATTCTACGGTTGCATCCGTTTACTGATATCATGGTTTTGGTCAGTCAATCAATTATACAATCAATACAATTTACAAGACAAACAATACAAACAAGACATCTCGGAGTTTAAGGGGTAGATTGGTACGGAAGGTGTTAAAAATGGCACGAGACTGTAAGACTTAATACATCTAACATGAATCCAGTTGCTGTTGTACCGTGGCATAAACGGATCCTTGTACTATACTTGCCTCTAGTCTCTGGCATATAGAGACTCCTCTCGTATACACTGGCATTCTTTTGTACCAAGCTACAAACAACAGCGTTAATACAACATTACAACAAGATAATACAACTTTAAAAGATACATTCTTATTCTGTCTATTCTACTTTCCTCTTATCTTTAGGACTTACCGAGCGACATGTTCGTTGACGACATTCTCTTTCTTTCTTCTTTGAATGTCGTCAGGTAATTTGGACACGTCAGAGATCGAGCCTACTGCTGAAGACTTGCATCAGTTTGCTGAAGACTCAGAGCTTTAGTTTCATTGTACACATTTCCTTTCAGTACTTTACATTCCTGTTATGCCGTTGTTTAGGCATCGCTTTTATTTCAGTTGTATTTACTTATCATGCATTGTACAAAAGAATGTTAATAAATAAAGTTGCTGTTCAGTTTATATATCTTGTCTCTTGTGTATTTACTTTTATATTGTTTAGATACGCTTAGCGTATTTACTTCACAGTAAATACGTAGGGACCTCGTCGCGTCCTCTGCCCGTATACTGGGAAGAGGGGCATGACAGGTTTTGTTGGTGGCCCATGCAGGTTTGAGCTTTATGGAACCCTAAGCAATATAAAACACAAGAATCAGCAACTAAAACCTTCTTTACAATTCATGTTCCTTGAATCTTATCATTTCATGTACTTTGAATATGTCCTAACCCAAATTTTTCTTCAAGATTATGGATTTCCCGAACAACACCAGCACCAATGTCAACAACATACCTCCACCACTACCTCTCACACCTGTTGTTCCTGTGCCACCCACCGAGCAAACGGTTCTACTTGAGGCGATCTGCAGCCTCTTTGAGGGACAGCAACAACTCCTGAACCGTCCCGAGACTGACGCACCTAGGGTAAAGCAATTCAGGGCTTTACATCCCAAGCAGTTCTCCGGAAAGGGAAGCCCACTTGAAGCTGAGGAATGGGCACAAAGCATAGAGGATGATCTGGCGGCAGCACAAGTGCCAGACATAGCTTGGGTCCGTATGGTGAAACTGCAGCTCACGGACAATGTTCGCAACTGGTGGAAGGCGGAAGAAAGCCGTCTTGTATAGCCTATTGAATGGAAGACTTTTCGCGATAAGTTCGACGCGAAGTACTTCCCGGTGACTGCCAGGTTTGCCATGGAACAGCAGTTCATTCATCTACAACAAGGTTCAATGTGGGACAAGTCAGTAGATGAGTATGATACTGAATTCTCCATGCTAAGTCGGTAAGATATGTCACAATATTTTAAATTTTTTAAAATATCACATAATACACAGCTAACACAATCCTTTAAACAGATTCGCGGCACACTTGATACCGATGGACGAGATCAGAGCTCGTCGCTTTCAACAAGGCTTGGACACGGAAATTCAGGCTGCTCTAGCTACATGGAAATTTCCAACTCATGAGGAGGCTCTGGAAGCTGCCCGCAGTTATGAGGCAGTGATAAAAGCAAGGGGCAGACCTTAGTCTGCAAGAGTTAAGCGCCCTGCCAACCAGATGGCAGGAGGAGCCTCGTCCAGGCCATCTTTTGTGCCAAGGCGACCCGGAGTACCAAACAACAGGCCCAGCCTAGCCTTTTGAAACTACTGCAAGAGAAATGAGCATCTAGCAATAGATTGCCGGCCTGCGAACAACCTTTGCTTGATCTGTGGCTCAGCTGCTCATGGTATTGGGTCTTGTCCTCATAAACAAAATCCAATTGCTGCACCCATGCCAGCAAACAATTACCCACAGCGCCCAGCCATCCAAGCACCTGCTCCAAAACTTGCACTACCTGCACCACCCAGAAGACCACAAGATGCACCACCTCCTCGTCAGTTCCATCAAGCTCAAAGGAACGTTCCGAGGAATGCTCCTCAGGCCAGGAAGAATGTACCAAGGCGCTAGGCTTTCACGATGACCGTGGAAGAAGCTGAGGACACTGGCCAAGTTATCACTGGTAAACTTTTCTTCTTAAAACTTTCTTTTCAATCTTGCTACTTATTTACATACTTTTCCCTATACCTAAAACATATCCCACATATCTTAGGTACAATCTTAGTAGCCTCACTACCTGCACTAGCACTGTTTGATACTGGAGCATCTCACTGCTTTATGTCGCAACGATTCGTCCGAACCCATGCGATTCCAGTCTCACCGCTTGTATCCAGCTGGAATGTCAGTTCAGGAAATGGAGTTCTAAAGGCAACCATGGGATACAGCTTGTGTCCAGTCGTCGTCTACAGCAGAGAGTTTTATGCTGACTTCAAAGTGCTAGACATACCGAACTTCGTTGTGGTTCTAGGAATAGATTGGCTTGGAACTTTTTATGCTACCATCGACCGTCGTCAAAGGAGGGTAGTATTCGAGATTCCAGACCATCCGGTTTTCTATTTTAAAAGCGGAGACCGTACCCTGGAGCCAAGTACCTATAAAGTGAAACCAAGGGAAGCAGTAGTTGCAGCAGCTCAAGCGGAGGAAGAATCAAGTCCAGATGTATTTCGAGAGTTCGACAACGTGTTTCCTGACGATATATCAGGTTTGCCTCCCGATCGAGCTCTTGAATTCAACATTGATTTAGTACCAGGAGCACAACTGGTGATCAAAGCACCTTATAGATTAAGTCCGGAAGGTTTGAAGGAAGTCCGAACACAGTTGGACGAATTACTGGCGAAAGGATGGATTCGTCCCAGCACTTCAAGTTGGGGATCACCTGTACTACTTGTGAAGAAGAAGGAAGGTTCATACAGAATGTGCATCGATTATAGAGCCTTGAACGAAGTCACGATAAAGAACAAATATCCACTTCCGCGCATCGACGATTTATTCGATCAGCTAAGTGGATCTTGTGTGTTCTTTAAATTGGATTTTCGTTCAGGTTATCATCAGGTGAAGATCAAGGAAGCTGATATTCATAAAACAGCTTTCAGAACTCGCTATGGACATTACGAATTTCTAGTGATGCCATTTGGAGTGACCAACGCACCCGCAATATTTATGAACTTAATGAATCAAGTTTTCCGGGAGTACTTAGACAGGTTTGTTGTCATCTTCATCGACGACATCCCAGTATATTCTAAGAGTCTGAAAGAACATGCCGAACACCTACGAATTATCCTGGAAACTCTTCGACAACACCAGCTCTATGCCAAGTACATCATGTGCGAGTTTTGGCTAAAACAAGTTGGTTTTCTTGGACATATCGTATCAGGTGATGGAATCTCTGTGGATCCAGCGAAAGTTTCAGCAGTTAGCGAATGGCCTACACAAAGTCAGTGAAGGACATTCGGAGTTTCTTGGGTTTAGCTGGATATTACAGAAGGTTTATTGAAGGCTTTTCGAAGATAGCAACGCCCCTGACCAAGCTCACACGTAAAGATGAAGATTTTGTGTGGTCATAAGCATGCGAACAAGCTTTCGTAGAACTCAAGTCAAGATTGACATCAACACCTATTCTCGTCATACCGGATCAATCTGGAGGATTAGAAGTGCATTGCGATGCATCCGGTAAGGGATTAGGATGTGTTCTACATCAGCATAGTAAGGTTGTGGCTTATACTTCAAGACAACTGAAGACTCATGAGCGCAATTATCCGACGCATGACCTGGAGTTGGCTGCCGTCATCTTTGCTCTCAAGATTTGGCGCCATTATCTACTTGGTGAACGAGTGAACATCTACACATGTCATAAGAGTCTGAAGTACGTGTTTACTTAGAAGGAGTTGAATATGCGGCAGAGAAGATGGTTAGAACTCATGGCTGACTTTGACATCAACTTGCAATATCACCCAGGGAAGATGAATGTAGTACCTGATGCTCTTAGTCGCCAACCATTAGCAATGAATCTCACCGCTCAGTGGAAGTTTCAGCAAGACTTGCATCAGATGGAGATTGAAGTAGTCATGCCAGGTAACGCTTCAAGTTTGATAAATTTACAGGTTCAATCAACCATTGTCAATCATATCAAAACGGCCCAAGCAAGTGATGCTAAGTTGCAAAAGATCAGAGAACAAGTGGAGAATGGACTCAGAACAGACTTCATCATCCATGAAGACGGATCCTTGAGATACGGCAGCAGATTGTGTGTACCAAAAGGTCCTATTCGGGAAGAGTTAACGAAAGAAGCTCACAGCTCTCCCTATTCAGTACACCCTGGAGGTACCAAAATGTACAAAGATCTACGTCAAAATTATTGGTGGCATGGAATGAAGCGTGAAGTAACTAGAAGCGTCGCAAAATGCTTGGTGTGTCAGCAAGTAAAGGCTGAACATCACAGGACAGCTGGACTACTTCAACTGTTACCAATTCCAGAATGGAAGTGGCAACACATCACGATGGATTTTGTGACTGCTCTTCCTCGCAGCACAAAGGATAACGATGCCGTGTGGGTCATCGTGGATCGACTCACAAACTCGGCTCACTTCATTCCATTTCGAGTTGGCCAATCTACTGAGACACTAGCAAAGAAGTACATGGAGGTAATAATCTATTTAAGATTTAAACTCTTCATAATGTACTATCTCTGATATCTATGAACTCATACAGGAAATTGTGAGACTTCATGGAGTACCGGTCTGCATTGTCTCCGATCGTGACACCGGGTTTCGATCGCAATTTTGGCAGAGTCTGCAAGCAAGCTTGGAAACAAGTTTGAACTTCAGCATGGCTTATCATCCAAAAATAGATGGTCAGTCTGAGCGAACTATTCAGATCTTAGAGGATATGCTCAGAGCGTGTATGTTAGACTTCAAAGGATCGTGGGAAGATCACCTGCATCTTGTGGAGTTCTCGTACAACAACAGCTATCAAGCAAGCATAGGAATGACACCTTTTGCAGCATTGTATGGAAGGAAGTGTCGATCACCATTAAGTTGGGACGACATCGGAGATAGGGAACTTCTTGGACCGGAGATGATAGTAGCGACTGTTGATGTGGCTCTTACTATCAGGGAAAGGATGCACATAGCCCAAGATCGACAGAAGCACTGGGCTGATGCAAAGAGACGCCACTTGGAGTTCCAGTCAGGAGATAACGTATTCTTGAAGATATCTCCGAACCGCGGAGTGATCCGATTTGGAAGACGGGGTAAGCTAAGTCCAAGATACATTGGACCGTTCGACATACTCGAACGAGTCGGTGAAGTGGTATACCGCTTCCACCCTCATTGGAAGGAGTGCATAATGTGTTCCACATATCCCAACTCAGAAGGTATGTGAATGACCCCAGCCATGTTCTTAATCATTCCGAGCTCACTATACAGCCTGACCTATCTTGTGAGCAACAACCTGTGGAGATTTTGGACAGGAAAGTGAAGATACTTCGAAATAAGAAAGTTAACTTGGTTCGAGTGATGTGGAGGAAAGACACTCCAGGAGAGTCCACTTGGGAAAGGGAAGATGAAATGCGTGCAAGATATCCTCACCTCTTTATAAACTAGTCCTCAAATAAAAGTTGTAAATTTCTAGGACGAAATTTTTGTAAGGAGGGTAAACTGTAACAACTTCATTTTTAGTGTACAAAAATTTGCTTTAAATTTAAAGTATACTTGGAGTATTTAATGTTGCTGTTACCACTTTAAGTATTTATTTCACTTCATAATTACAAGAAGGAGCTTGTAGCTCATTGGTAATACCTTGCACTGCTGAACTAAGCCACCAGAGTTCAAATCCCATGCCCCACATTATTTTTTATATTTATTTTGTTTTAAATTTTATAGAAGCCCAACAGTCAACACGTGATAACTCCAGAAATTCCCACTACACCCACTAAATTAAATGCACCAGAGGCTTAACTAGGAGACCCTCCATATTCCAAGCCCCCGACTCGGCCTAACTCGGCCGAGTCGGCCGGCGGACCGGCCGACTCGGGCCGGCGCCGCCGGCCGGACTCGACCGGTCGGCCGAGTCGTCAACATGAAAAATATGGCTTTTGGTCTTCTAAACCCTCCTGCACACTCCAATTACTCAGATCGGTTCCAGAGAGCTTTTAATACCTCCTTTACTCCATTTTTAATGATTTTTTAATACATTTTTACATTTTTTAAAATTAAAATCCTACATCTACCCTAACCCTAGCCTAACCTTATAAATACACCCCTACTCTCTACCCTCTCACCCCAAAACTTTGAGCCAACTCTCTAAAATTCTCAAGAGATCTTGTGTACTTTGAAAATGAGCACGAAGCGAAGCTACGGCGAAATTCCCGGCAAACTTCCGACGATCGTTCTAGGAGCTCTCGGCGACGAAGCGACGCACTGGCGATCCCTCTCCTTCCATCTCACTCTCATTATTTTCCAAAACCCGTAAGTCCCATTTTCTATCTCTCTTTTCTATTCTAAAAATACAGATTTACAAAACCCGACAGAATCGGAACAAATCCGATTTCCGATTCGGTTTCTTATAAAACTTCACTTCTCGTTAATACAATTATACTTAAACTCTCTCATGTTGACTATTAAACACTAATCAACCAAATTGATCAAGTTTCATTTCATAAAATGATGGCTATTTCAATTTATCGTATTTTTCACTTAAATACCACATTTTTCAATTCTACATTTAACTCCATTAAACTTGCTATAGTTTTAAGTAGATCACGAGGTAATGACCTACCTCCTCACACATTCATAAGCAACATAACACGACACCCTCGAGAACTTAGAATACGGGAAAATAAACATTTTCATTTAAATACCCTTTACTTAATAAAACCATTTTTAAAAGATTTAGTATTGATACATCTTTACAAATAAATAACTTTTGAGCTAATAACAAAAATATCTAGACTCAGCCAATTAAGGACGGTCACATTCATTAGGACAGAGGAAGGTTGTGGGCATTAAGTCGTTTATCTAAACGTGACTTTGTGGTGCCTAGGCTAGACAAGTGAGAAAGGTAACTTTAAAAGACCCGTCTCACGGTGATTCGTGAGCGGATCTCTCTTTTCTTCACTTGTACTTACCTGGCTACAATTGGCGGTGAAGAGGCGATTTGAGGGATATCTCACAACTTGTCGCTTTGGACCAGTTAGGAGCAGTCTAGTTGACTTAGGAGACCTGATCAGTCGAAAATACTGCATTTCTAACACGGCAATTTCCCTATCATTTGCACTTATATAGAAGTGTTCGGTATTCATATTGCACATATTACCAAATCATCTCTGAAATACCAGATTGCATGTGTTAAACGTTTAAACCAGCACTTTTAGGGAAATTGTGTGTTTATCATGGCATCGCATCATTCTTGTATAGCGCAACTCTTGTCTTGGAGTCTATGCAGGAAATTCCGGAAGCAAAGCCCAAAATTGAGAAAACAGTGCAGATAAAATACGCCAACTCAAAGGCTAAAGGTCTGGAAGTGATTAAAGGCTAATTACAAAATTCAACATATCAAAATAAGGCCCATAAATCATCCCAAGCCCATAGCAGAAATTCCAAGCCCAGAAGCTTCCAAACCGCCGCGGTTCCGCGGCGGGAGCTGGCTTGCGCCGCGGAACCGCGGCGCTTTGATGACGTCATCGGCCCAGATTTTCTTCACGTGTCGCAGCTAACGGCCTAAGCTTCCAGAACATTGTAGAATGTCTACGTGACGCATCTAGAAGGCTCGGCGTAACAAACTATTTCTAGAAGGCTCTTTTGGAGGGAAATTCAAATATTGGCTAACTAACTTTTGAGAGGGAAATTCAAATATTGGCTAACTAACTTGTGGAGGGAAAATTCAAATTCAAATCCTAGCTCTAGGGTTTTGGGAGTCTATAAAAGAGAGCCTAGAGCTAGGGTGAAAAGTGTTCAAGAATCACCATCTTCTTCCCTCCACAAGTTTAGTGACAAAACTTGTGCCAAATTCCAATTCAACCTCAAGATCAAGATCCCGAGATCAATTCAAGCAAGAATTCCTTCAATCTTTAGAAGTGACGCCGGATTTTCAACGGAGCAAGAGATCCACGCTGATCCGCGACTCAAGGAGCCGAGCGAAGCCGAAATCGACGATCTAGTTCCTACCTTTTGTAAATTCAAGAGAGTTGTAACGAAATTTGTCGATAAATAAAGGTGAATTTTCTATATTCTTGCTTATCTTTTAATTCAAGCATAATGATTAGATCTCAATTTGTGATTGTGTTTGTGATCATAATTTTTGAGTAATCTCCGCTCGTGTAGGAGTTGTGACGATCTTTAGATGATGATGATTTAGATATTCTTACAATTCTTAAATCCTATAATGTTTTGAAATTCTAGTGAATCAAATGATTAATGACCTAGTTTCGAGATGATGCTTTCTAGATCGTGTTCACTCGAAACTAGGGAACAATGTAACGTTTTAAAAATAATTATATAAATAATTAAATGAATAAAATTGTTTAAGTGAATTTTATGATTTTCGGCAAAGTAAAATGTATTTTTCGTAAAACCTAACCGTGATTGTTTTTCATTATAATTTCAAAAATACCTATTTTAATTATGTAATTACTAGTAAATGGTATTTATTTAGCCACTTATAAATTTTTAGTTTAATTAAATATTTTTCCTAAATTAATTATTTTAAATATTAACATAAGCTTTATTTTTACACTAAACTAGTGTAAATTACAAATTTGAATGGTTTTAATTTGTAAAAATGAGCCATGACATATTATAATTTAGTGAGTATCATGTAAAATTCATTTGCAAATTTTTCCAATTTTCTAGAGTTTTCTTGAGTTGCTATAGTAAAGAATTAAAAGAAAATTTAATAAAAGCATGAAAAGACATAATGATATGATATTTTGGTGGAACTTTCTACATGTTTCTTCACTTTTCTCATTCTCCACCCCCTCCTAATTGTGGCCGGCCTCAACAACCCCATGGCAGCCCCCCCATTTCCCACTTCATTTTTATTCAAAATTCATCAAAAATACTTCAAAAATTCAATTAAAATTCCACAAAATCATATTTATTTCATACCCTTTATTCCTTCCTCATTTTTACATGGATTTTGGAGATGGAAAGCATGCATTTTTGAGGCTCATTTTCATGTTTGGACTTGAGGTTGTGAAGGTATAAATCTATCTCTTTTGTTTTATTTCCATTAGATGTTTCTTTTAAAGCATAATTGGTTTTATTAGATTAATTCTATGTTCAATTTTTAAAATTCAAGTTAGGGTTTGTAAATTCAAGTTATGATTTTTATTAATTAATTAGGGTTATAATAACTAGTCTACCATTTTTAGAAGTGGAAAAATCTTGCATGGTTATTATATAATAATTTGTGTATTCAAATTGATTTAATAATGTTATTTAGCTAACTAGTTTTTATAAAATGTATTTGTGGATAAAATAAAATTCCAATTAAGGTTGTTATCATTAGATTGTAGTTTTAGTGAGAATCTTAGCATGTTAATGGAAAGAAAAACTTAGTTTGATCACTAGTTTCTTGTGATAATTGGAAAAATACTAATAAAAGGCTATTTTTGTAAACTAGATTTTGGGAAATTCCTAAATAAATGAGATTAAAAATATAATTATGGTTTCATCATATCATTATCATCATGAATTGTAGTTTAGTACATTAATTCATGCAACATCATGTTTTGTGGTGGAATTGTGGTATTTTACTTGAAAAATGTTGAAAATTGTTAAAGGTTGCAAACTAGAAATTTCAAATTAATACAAATTTATGTAATAAAAATGTAGTAATGGTTTGTATAGTCTAGTTATGCTATTTAATGAGTTTTATAACCATTGGTTTCATCTAAATGTCAAGTTTTGATGAAAAACGGTAAATTGGCATTTTCGGTTTTTACGAAATTGGACGGTTTGATGGATTTTAGGGTTTCGATGGATTTAATCATGTTTTATAATATAAGTAATGTGTTTTAAAACTACGAGTTATTTGTTGATGTTTATCTCGATCTATCGGAGTTTGTACGCCGATATCGAGCGAAATTTGGTTCTTTTGCGTGGACGGGACATAGGTTTTAACCTATGCTTGTTCCTTGCATCGTTTTGACTTTTGTATGTGATTCAGTTTACGATGCTATTTATATGTTTGCGTTTAGGTACCCCCCACGTGGACTGCGGGCGATGAAGAGGAGGATGGCGACACCGTCTTCGGCAGACATGGACCAGGTGAGTAGATGTATATCTACGGGGGGAAGACGGGTGGATGGCGTTTAGCACCCCCGCAACGTAGAATATGAATAGTACTTATTGACATTAGGAAACTAGATGTGACCCTAGATTCTTAATGAGTAGGACCCTAGTAATGACCCTAGGCTGGACTAGACTGATTTAGGAAAACCATACCAGAAGATGAATACCTTGGAAGAGGTTCGTAGGTTTCGGGTAGAAACACACACACGCACACACTGAAACTCGACATGGTGTATACGTGCATGTGTATATATATATATAGGACGAGGTATAGGTATATATATATATATACAACACGTATATGGGATACATTGATGTGATATGATATCCGAGGTATGATGAAACAGTGTAACTGGGCTTGATGCCGTGATTCTTGGCTATACAGTCGTATTAAGTGTTAGCGGATCATTAGAGAATGAGATAATGAACATATATACTTAAATTATAATGGGTGGTGATGATATTGAGGTACATGGGACTCTAAAATAGTACCCGGACTGTAACTTGTGATTGATCACGATATGTGATATGTATGACTTGATTACGACATCATATAGGTGTGACCTGATGTCGATATCATAGAGGTGTGACTTGAGGACGATATGATACATATGACATGATATTTCTGAGGATAAACTAATGATGCTTATTATGATGGCAATGATATATGATTGATGTATGCGATCACAGTTTAGCACCTTGATCATGAGATGTGTTGATGATGACATTATACTAATGATGAGACACCTAGGAGATACTTGACCCGTACCCTGATATTGGGATGCCGTACGATGGATTTTACCGTACGAGGCATAAATATGATGATTGATCCGCACTCTTGATTCGAGGAAGCCGTACTACGTACATGACGCTATTGAGGCCGGATCGCCGACTATTAGAGATATTGATTCAGACCTTAGGTAGACTCTTGTTTCTTATCGACTAGTTTCTTAGGTTTTGTTCTTTAGGAGGTTAGATGGACACTAGGTTAGGTTCGAGTCATATAGTGGTAGTGGTAATGGTATATCAAATGAGTAGATAACACACATCCGTCTTTACTTTCACACTGGAATCATAATGACGCATGTTCTTACATATGTTGCTATAATCAGTATAAACCTTACCTGTTAGGACACTAGCACCATTACCGATGATGCGCATATTCCACGCACACTTATTTGCCGGCTTACACACATCATCATCGGTAATTGCTCTGTCACGTACACTTTAGATTATATTATCTTTTATTGATAGAATCAGTTAACAACTTGACCGATATAATATTGTGATTACTCTCTGATGTTAGTATAAACATGATAATTATTACTTAGACATTCATGCATTCATGCTTTCATGTTATCATGCAGTATTATGGGCATATGCCGACACTTATCATATACTTACTCATGATTTTGAGATTTGGGTTTCTATGAGATTTCTGGATTTTGGGGGAAAACCGCAAGAATATATAAAAAAAACTTCTCTCTCTCTCCTCCTCTCTTTTTAAAATAAGATGCGGTTTTCTCGTGATGTATGTGTCGTCCACCATGAGATTTCATGTTTTCTGTTGGATTTCGAGACCCGATTCGAGGAGTGGATGAACCGTCTCGGGTACATGGTGGGCCCGGTATGGTACCCCGGGGCAAGAAGATCGAGTTGTAGACGATGAGCCTGGCAGGGGAAGGCTACCTACCGGTGATGTCTGGCGTGGCGGATATCCGGAGGATACCGACCGTTGTCGTGAGATTTAGTGATATGGGCCGATCCGGACTGACGGAGCCTGAGGTATTGAGACTATGAGACTTGAGATTTACATGTTTGTGTCGATGCTTGACACGGATTTCCATGGATTTTATTATTGAGATTTCAGATTCCTATACACATTTTACTATGATAACAGTTAAAGATTTCTTATACAGATATATCTGGATTTCAGGATTGATTATTTTATATTCATGGTACATGCATATCCATTCATATGACATAGTACTATATGAGGTACTGACACGAGCACGGAGCATCTTCACTTACACGTAGTATTACCCTGCTATTACTAGATGATTGGGACTTAGTAGTGTATTATTATGACCTAGGATAGCGTCGTTTATTCGATTTCTTTTCGTAGTTGTCTTCTACTCACGAGTTGGCAACTCACCCCCGTTGTGCCAAATTTTATTACAGGTTCGATGTACAGGTTTCCCTGGCAGCTTGCTGGCACATCTATTCTTTCAGGGTGATTTGCACGGTAGGTTGGTTCACTTGTATCCGAACCACCATTGTACTTTTATTCTTTCATTTGTATCTAGTAAGCTCCATCAACCATACTTGTATTACTTGATAAGTTTATTGGACCAGTCTTTTATTTTGACCTTAGAGTCGCGCATGTATTATTCTGATTTGGTGGTTTTGTTTTCTTTGAGTTTTGAGCCTCGCCCTTTGGCGTTGTATATTATTGTGCTTGTTGTGGTTGTTTCCGCCTGTTGGCGTTGATGCTAGCTCCCGTTTGGGGATGCTTTTTATTGTTTATGTATATTATACTTGTTGTACCCGTTTGGGGGCCAGTTTTTATAGAGGAGACTCTGCCGAAATTTTTGAGAAAATTTGCTGATGCTTTTAAACTTGTTTTCTTTTTCTTCTTCTTCTTCTTTTATGGTTTAGATTTCTGGGCTTCGGCTTACTTAGGTTACGTGGCGCCTCTAGACGCTTCGTAATCTAAGTGCCGGTCACGTTCCGTACTTTCGGGTCGTGACAAAGTTGGTATCAGAGCGCTATGTTTAACCTTGTATAAGTCTAGGTGACCCTTGGTTGATGGAGTAGGCGATTTAGGTAGAGTAACGTACCGTGGGTATGGTCCGCGGCATACTTACGATACGCTACTCTGCTTAAGGAGCCCTAGGATGTACATTGTTTGCACCGTATTTCATTCGTTCCTTTGATCTATCTTCGTCGATGTCGGAGGGTGATTCTTTTACCACGGGCGCACTGGCAGAGGGAGCTGCGGCTCGAATGCGATAACCATTAGAGTATTGGTTATTCTTGAGAATTGAAGCATTGTTTAGCGTGCGGACGAAGGGTATTCACATGCCGTCCGGATGAAGTTAAAGGGTTCGAACGATTATCAGAAAACCATTTTCCCAAGTTTAAAGTATTCGGAAGAACATGCAGGTATTTCGATGGACCCTCTAGAAGAATGAAACCCTAACTCGACATAATGACCACGAGAACGCCCTTGAACCTTAGGGTTTACGGCAGTTCCGCGGTGCCATTAGTGAGGCTTGGGTTTGCCCTTCTACGGCTGGATCATCGATGCTGGGGTATGTACCGGATATTTTTAAGCTGTACTTGAGTGTTGAGCTCTCGGGGAATTATGGGATTTTGATGGATCGATCGAAAAGTTTAATGTAGTCCGGATATCAAGTGAAGGGATCGACTACGTGGGAGACTCTAGATATGAGTATTGCCGTTAGTAGTGCAGTCAGCACAGCTACGAAGAGACGAGTTTGAAGCAGCCGACATCCGAGGAAAGAGGCACACATTGACGATAGTGTTTACGATTGTGATTTGGTGATTTGAATTTCATATTTCTGTTATTGGATTTTGGTATTTTGAGGATTTTGTTCTACGATTGGTATTTCTTATGTGTACCTTCATTATATTCTATTTGTGTTTTATATATCTGTTGTATTGATGTTGTTTAGTATACACCCAGTACACTTGATTTGGTTTTATATATTTTGAGATTTTTGATTTAATTTCGTGCATATGGGTTACACATGATTTTGATATATGTTTCGACCTAGTTTTTATGCATTTGTACTGTGATTTCGATTTTGATAATTGATGTATGTTTCCGTGCACCATGTGCACCTGGTTAGGATTCTTGCGCATACTTGGCGTACTTGATGCGATTTTGTGCACACCAGATGCACTAAATCGGGGTTTTGTGCAGATTAGATGCACCTGATATTGAGTCGTGCACGCCCGTTGCACTTGACAGATATTTTTGGTGCACTCCTATTGCACTAAATTTTGTTTTTGAGTGTAGTCGTGGTATCTGTATTTGGTTTCGATTTCAGTGCGCACCGGACGCACATGATATTTTATTGATGTGATTGGGATTGATTTCAGTTTGAGCAGTGTTTTTTTTATAATCATTACTATTTGATTTAGTAACCAGGCGGGACGTGTATGTTAAATAAAAGATATATATATATATAGCTATTTTTTTTAAATAAACGTCCGCTACTTATGCCGTGACACGTGCATTGCACGGCGATTTTCAAAAGGGGTTTTTGCATATTTCTTTATCCAGATATTTAGACGGTTTACTGTGATGCGCACTATATATATAAGTTGTAGATTGATGTATATTATGTTGGTTTTCATATTGGGTTTTGATATTTTATTCTCGCCATAACTCCGATGATTGCGTTATGCTTGACGGAGTTGATTTTTGTTATGTATTGATGATTTTGGTGCCCCGACGATTTGAGTGTTTTGTTAAATGTTTTAGTATTTGGAAGGGAAGTTTTAATTTAAATTCGGGGACCGAATTTCTTAAAGGGGGGAAGATTGTAACGTTTTAAAAATAATTAAATAAATAATTAAATGAATAAAATTGTTTAAGTGAATTTTATGATTTTCGGCAAAGTAAAATGTATTTTTCGTAAAACCTAACCGTGATTGTTTTTCATTATAATTTCAAAAATACCTATTTTAATTATGTAA
The DNA here is from genome assembly GCA_030015575.1 of Agapanthus africanus. Taxonomy (NCBI): domain Eukaryota; kingdom Viridiplantae; phylum Streptophyta; class Magnoliopsida; order Asparagales; family Amaryllidaceae; genus Agapanthus; species Agapanthus africanus. The sequence goes on along the minus strand of CM057348.1, from coordinate 103,840,894 downwards.
TTACTAGTAAATGGTGTTTATTTAGCCACTTATAAATTTTTAGTTTAATTAAATATTTTTCCTAAATTAATTATTTTAAATATTAACATAAGCTTTATTTTTACACTAAACTAGTGTAAATTACAAATTTGAATGGTTTTAATTATTAAAAGTGAGCCATGACATATTATAATTTAGTGAGTATCATGTAAAATTCATTTGCAAATTTTTCCAATTTTCTCGAGTTTTCTTGAGTTGCTATAGTAAAGAATTAAAAGAAAATTTAATAAAAGCATGAAAAGACATAATGATATGATATTTTGGTGGAACTTTCTACATCTTTCTTCACTTTTCTCATTCTCCACCCCCTCCTCCTAATTGTGGCCGGCCTCAACAACCCCATGGCATCCCCCCCATTTCCCACTTCATTTTTATTCAAAATTCATCAAAAATACTTCAAAAATTCAATTAAAATTCCACAAAATCATATTTATTTCATACCCTTTATTCCTTGCTCATTTTTACATGGATTTTGGAGATGGAAAGCATGCATTTTTGAGGCTCATTTTCATGTTTGGACTTGAGGTTGTGAAGGTATAAATCTATCTCTTTTGTTTTATTTCCATTAGATGTTTCTTTTAAAGCATAATTGGTTTTATTAGATTAATTCTATGTTCAATTTTTAAAATTCAAGTTAGGGTTTGTAAATTAAAGTTATGATTTTTATTAATTAATTAGGGTTATAATAACTAGTCTACCATTTTTAGAAGTGGAAAAATCTTGCATGGTTATTATATAATAATTTGTGTATTCAAATTGATTTAATAATGTTATTTAGCTAACTAGTTTTTATAAAATGTATTTGTGGATAAAATAAAATTCCAATTAAGGTTGTTATCATTAGATTGTAGTTTTAGTGAGAATCTTAGCATGTTAATGGAAAGAAAAACTTAGTTTGATCACTAGTTTCTTGTGATAATTGGAAAAATACTAATAAAAGGCTATTTTTGTAAACTAGATTTTGGGAAATTCCTAAATAAATGAGATTAAAAATATAATTATGGTTTCATCATATCATTATCATCATGAATTGTAGTTTAGTACATTAATTCATGCAACATCATGTTTTGTGGTGGAATTGTGGTATTTTACTTGAAAAATGTTGAAAATTGTTAAAAGTTGCAAACTAGAAATTTCAAATTAATATAAATTTATGTAATAAAAATGTAGTAATGGTTTGTATAGTCTAGTTATGCTATTTAATGAGTTTTATAACCATTGGTTTCATCTAAATGTCAAGTTTTGATGAAAAACGGTAAATTGGCATTTTCGGTTTTTACGAAATTGGACGGTTTGATGGATTTTAGGGTTTCGATGGATTTAATCATGTTTTATAATATAAGTAATGTGTTTTAAAACTACGAGTTATTTGTTGATATTTATCTCGATCCATCGGAGTTTGTACGCCGATATCGAGCGAAATTTGGTTCTTTTGCGTGGACGGGACATAGGTTTTAACCTATGCTTGTTCTTTGCGTCGTTTTGACTTTTGTATGTGATTCAGTTTACGATGCTATTTATATTTTTGCATTTAGGTACCCCCCACGTGGACTGCGGGCGATGAAGAGGAGGATGGCGACACCGTCTTCGGCAGACATGGACCAGGTGAGTAGATGTATATCTACGGGGGGAAGTCGGGTGGATGGCGTTTAGCACCCCCGCAACGTAGAATAGGAATAGTACTTATTGACATTAGGAAACCAGATGTGACCCTAGATTCTTAATGAGTAGGACCCTAGTAATGACCCTAAGCTGGACTAGACTGATTTAGGAAAACCATACCAGAAGATGAATACCTTGGAAGAGGTTCGTAGGTTTCGGGTAGAAACACATACACGCACACATTGAAACTCGACATGGTGTATACGTGCATGTGTATATATATATATAGGACGAGGTATAGGTATATATATATATATATATATATATATATATATATATATATATATATATATATATACAACACGTATATGGGATACATTGATGTGATATGATATCCGAGGTATGATGAAACAGTGTAACTGGGCTTGATGCCGTGATTCTTGGCTATACAGTCATATTAAGTGTTAGCGGATCATTAGAGAATGAGATAATGAACATATATACTTAAATTATAATGGGTGGTGATGATATTGAGGTACATGGGACTCTAAAATAGTACCCGGACTGTAACTTGTGATTGATCACGATATGTGATATGTATGACTTGATTACGACATCATATAGGTGTGACCTGATGTCGATATCATAGAGGTGTGACTTGAGGACGATATGATACATATGACATGATATTTCTGAGGATAAACTAATGATGCTTATTATGATGGCAATGATATATGATTGATGTATGCGATCACAGTTTAGCACCTTGATCATGAGATGTGTTGATGATGACATTATACTAATGATGAGACACCTAGGAGATACTTGACCCGTACCCTGATATTGGGATGCCGTACGATGGATTTTACCGTACGAGGCATAAATATGATGATTGATCCGCACTCTTGATTCGAGGAAGCCGTACTACGTACGTGACGCTATTGAGGCCGGATCGCCGACTATTAGAGATATTGATTCAGACCTTAGGTAGACTCTTGTTTCTTATTGACTAGTTTCTTAGGTTTTGTTCTTTAGGAGGTTAGATGGACACTAGGTTAGGTTCGAGTCATATAGTGGTAGTGGTATATCAAATGAGTAGATAACACACATCCGTCTTTACTTTCACACTGGAATCATAATGACGCATGTTCTTACATATGTTGCTATAATCAGTATAAACCTTACCTGTTAGGACACTAGCACTATTACCGATGATGCGCATATTCCACGCACACTTATTTGCCGGCTCACACACATCATCATCGGTAATTGCTCTGTCACGTACACTTTAGATTATATTATCTTTTATTGATAGAATCAGTTAACAACTTGACCGATATAATGTTGTGATTACTCTCTGATGTTAGTATAGACATGATAATTATTACTTAGACATTCATGCATTCATGTTTTCATGTTATCATGCAGTATTATGGGCATATGCCGACACTTATCATATACTTACTCATGATTTTGAGATTTGGGTTTCTATGAGATTTCTGGATTTTTGGGGAAAACCGCAAGAATATATAAAAAACTTCTCTCTCTCTCCTCCTCTCTTTTTAAAATAAGATGCGGTTTTCTCGTGATGTATGTGCCGTCCACCATGAGATTTCATGTTTTCTGTTGGATTTCGAGACCCGATTCGAGGAGTGGATGAACCGTCTCGGGTACATGGTGGGCCCGGTATGGTACCCCGGGGCAAGAAGATCGAGTTGTAGACGATGAGCCTGGCAGGGGAAGGCTACCTACCGGTGATGTCTGGCGCGGCGGATATCCGGAGGATACCGACCGTTGTCGTGAGATTTAGTGATATGGGCCGATCCGGACTGACGGAGCCCGAGGTATTGAGACTATGAGACTTGAGATTTATATGTTTGTGTCGATGCTTGACACGGATTTCCATGGATTTCATTATTGAGATTTCAGATTCCTATATACATTTTACTATGATAACAGTTAAAGATTTCTTATACAGATATATCTGGATTTCAGGATTGATTATTTTATATTCATGGTACATGCATATCCATTCATATGACATAGTACTATATGAGGCACTGACACGAGCACGGAGCATCTGCACTTACACGTAGTATTACCCTGCTATTACTAGATGATTGGGACTTAGTAGTGTATTATTATGACCTAGGATAGCGTCGTGCATTCGATTTCTTTTCGTAGATGTCTTCTACTCACGAGTTGGCAACTCACTCCCGTTGTGCCAAATTTTATTACAGGTTCGATGTACAGGTTTCCCTGGCAGCTTGCTGGCACATCTATTCTTTCAGGGTGATTTGCACGGTAGGTTGGTTCACTTGTATCCGAACCACCATTGTACTTTTATTCTTTCATTTGTATTTAGTAAGCTCCATCAACCATACTTGTATTACTTGATAAGTTTATTGGACCAGTCTTTTATTTTGACCTTAGAGTCGCGCATGTATTATTCTGATTTGGTGGTTTTGTTTTCTTTGAGTTTTGAGCCTCGCATTTTGGCGTTGTATATTATTGTGCTTGTTGTGGTTGTTTCCGCCTGTTGGCGTTGATGCTAGCTCCCGTTTGGGGATGCTTTTTATTGTTTATGTATATTATACTTGTTGTACCCGTTTGGGGGCCAGTTTTTATAGAGGAGACTCTGCCGAAATTTTTAAGAAAATTTGTTGATGCTTTTAAACTTGTTTTCTTTTTCTTCTTCTTCTTCTTTTATGGTTTAGATTTCTGGGCTTCGGCTTACTTAGGTTACGTGGCGCCTCTAGACACCTCGTAATCTAAGTGCCGGTCACGTTCCGTACTTTCGGGTCGTGACAAACAACTATTGACTATTTGATTAACTAGAAGCTAGAATTTGAATGCGATCTATCGAAAGGACAAAGGATGAGTTGCGGAATCCCTAATTTTCCCGCACAATCCTTAAACCTCAATGAATTTGCATCGATCTAGTATCAATTCGTTAATGGATAAGAATGAGTAATCATTAGATCTCGTCACATCTATAGATCCAATCTACTCCTACGAGCCATACTTATAATCTTGAGTGTTGATTGGAAATTATCTCTCATCTCAATTCTTGTTTTTAATGTTTCTTTTAGATCTAGATTTTTCTTACTCTTGATCTTCAATTACAAATCATGAATTGTTTTCTTTTCTTTTCCTTAAATTTTCAACTCATTTAATTCGGAAATTGAACGGATTACACTTTCCCTGTGGACGATCCGCACTCGCTAACGATTTACATCCGACACCGTAGTTGATTGCGGTCAAATATTTTTGATTGTGATTTCTAAATTCTATTTTCTAAAAACCAACTACACATCAAGAATATCATTCAATCAAAATGGCGCCGTTGCCGGGGATCGTGTGCTATTTGTTCATTTTTTGAAATTTGAGTTGAAAAGTTTATTTCATCAATATTTTTTAAGATCAAAACTCGCGCAAAACACTAAACGAGTTGTTGTGGTTAATTGCAAGGAAATCTGGAGCTTGCTGTGAAATTGGAAAATTATTTGGAGAATTCCAGAGAGCTCAGGAGTTGAGAAGGAACAATACCAAATTTTTCAGTGCAGAGAGGAGCTTGAGGCGCGGCGGAACCGCGGCATGAGGAGCTAATTGCGGCGGAATCGCGGCAGTTAAGAAGTATCTATGTACAATTTTTTGCAGGTAACCTCTATCTTTCTTATCTCCTTCCTAAAATCTGCTCCAATTAACAATTTGTTGCAGGATTCTTTGCAAAAATCGCAGCATCGCAAAAAGCAAAATAAATTGTGCTTGTTTTTGATTTTGTGGTTGTTTGCATAATTAATACGGATATTAAGGGGCACGGCCAAATCCAGATTAGGTGGGGAGTTTATTACCCTTGCTAAGCCCCAAAAATCACAAACCTGCATCCGCATTACCCTCAGTAATTAAAAAATATCTAAAGATGACTCTAAGGACCGTCGTGCTCACTTAGGACAGAAGAAGGCCGTGGGTAATTCATTGCTTATCCGCGTTTCTTTTTGTGGTGTCTATGGCAAGTGTGTCAAAGGCTAGTGGTTACTTAATTAGGCCCACTACTTACGTAGTGGAGAACCTCTCACTTACCTGGCACTTACCTGGCCACAGGAGAAACAAAGAGGCAGTGGAGGATTTTATCCTGCGACTTGTCTTTTGGAAGTTAGGAGCGGTCTAGATCTTTGACCTAGGTGACCATAAATTTTAGGGTTGTTGTGATCGCATCATCTTTTCAAAATCCGTATCATTTTTCAAAACAAACACCGCATTCACTTCATTTCCCCTAATTATAAATCACGCTGCCACTTGTACTAACCCCTTTTAGTGCAAGATAGGCTGGACACGGGATTCTAGTGCCCGACTTGTCCTCGTCCCCTCGATCGACTCCAAAGTCGGTATTTCTCCATTTACCTTTCTTTTACCCACCACCACACCCACACCGATGGATCAGTCTCCATCGAACCTCTTTACCGCTGCTCTGCCGCCGTCCGTTGGTGCGCAGAATCCTCCCCGCATCTCTCTCCAAGAGAGGTGCTACCCTTTGCGAGGTCCTCTCTCGACCCGCTTATCCATTCCACCAGCCAACGGGGATAACTTTGAGATTAAGCCCCAGTACATCAACCTTCTACCCAAATTCCACGGTCTCGAGACTGAAGACGCGTACGTTTTTATTACCAAATTTGAAAACGTATGCGCAATGATGGGTACATCACAACTTTCTGTGGATGCCATGCGTCTACGACTTCTTCCATTTACCTTGTGCGATATAGCCGAGAAGTGGCTGTATAACACCACCGCACATTCCATCACAAATTGGGAAGAATTCGTTGCGGCATTCCTTAAGAAATTCTACCCTATGCAAAAGACATCTTGAATCCGTAGCGAACTATATTAATTCTCCCAGCTCCCAGCTGAACCATTCTCAAAATGCTTTGAACGATTCAAGGATCTTTTGGTTCAAGGCCCACATCACGGCATCCCGAGATGGGATCTTTGCTGAATCATATATGAGGGCAGTAACCCTACCACTAAACAAAACCTTGAAAACATGTGTCAAGGCACCTTTATGACCAAGGATGATGAGGAAGCTTGGAGATATTTAGAAGAGTTCGCTGAAAAGTCATTACAGTGGGAGACTGGAACCCAGCCATCGAGTAGGGGTGGCGTACACCAAATAGACGTGTCCATAGGTGTTCGAGCTGAGATGGCAACAATGCAAAAGAAGCTCGACGCTATGGAACACAAATTCTTAGCAGCCTCCCTAAACCCAATGTCGCTCCCCAAAACTGTTTGTGGGTGATGCTCTGCTCCTTCTCACTTGACGGAAGAATGTCCATTAAACTCTCAGTTTCGAGGTCTCGAGCATACCAATACCGCATTTCAAAGACCTGGAAACGACCTTTTTTCTTCCACATATAATCAGGGTTGGAGGAATCACCCGAATTTTGCTTGGAACCAATCTCAAAACACGGTTCCAAACCCTAATCAATTCCAACGGGTCCCTCCACAACAACAACAATCACTTCAACTCACTCAGCACCCCTACCAGTCACAAAATTTCCAAAACCAGGTCAACACTCCTGCACCGTCTAATCCTATGCAGTCGACCTGTTCTGACGAGTTCTCTCAAGTCGTTCAAACCATGAAATCACTCATGTCAAATTTCATGGAAGTGTCGGCCGAGGTTAGGTCTTCCGTTGGTGAGATAAAGAAAAACTCAGCGTCCCAAACAGAGAGTATCAAAACAATGGAAGCTGAGATTGCACGACTTAAGGCCGAAATGAGTGCAAGAGAGAAAGGGAAACTCCCAGCTCAACCTTTGCCCAATCCTGGCTATTCACATCATATGAATGCAATCACCACGTTGAGATCTGGGAGCGTGCTGGATAACCATGTTGGGGAAGAAGTTGATGATATTGAAAATCCTATCAACACCCCGGCTGAGACCTGTTAGTTATATGTATGCCCTAGAGGCCATTACTGTACATAGGATGTATATTGTAGTGGATGCTGGGACATATATAGGGAGGACTTTCTTGCTCGACATGATAGTATGCTATCTGGTTACTCTTTACCTTAACGTGTATACTGATTGTCTCTCTGTTACATGTTGGTAAAGCCCTTAGGATGTGTACTTGACTACCTGGACTATGATGTGGATCATACTAGTGGGGACATGGTAGTCCATAAGTACATCCTTCAAGGTCCCTAGTCGTGGGTGTATCGAGACGGGGCATCGATATACCAGAGTAGACCAGCGTATACCTTCTCGACCCATACAGATGGGCGATGGATGATCCCATATCCATTGGTGTTTGACATCGGAGATGATATACGGGCGCTCAGTAGAGACTGGGTACACTGGACGGACTCGCCGAGAACTCCCAGATGGTATTATACCTCACGTCAGATGGCAGTTCTCTGGTGACACTGGTACAGGTTAGTCTGTAGACCCGAGATCGTCATAGAGTCTTGTGTGATTCCCACCGTGCTTTGATTTCCACCTTACCACGTCCAAGAGGGCGTGCAAAACGGTGGCTTTTGGGTACAGTCCCGAATCACATGGAGGCAATGAGCGATAGGAGGGGATTCGTCTCTCCCGGTATAGGGAGTTGATGTTGCGCTGTGTTCGATTGGCTATAACCGGAAATCCCTGGCCAGGGTTGCTGAGATTTACTGGTAAGTGTTATCAGTAGTATCTCGAACCGTTATAGACCTCATATCGACACGACTTATCAAGCTATTGGGGTCTGACGTTTACCACCCCTAGGCAAGATATGCGACATATCAGACGACGAGACCGGACTGTACGGTAAGTGTTACTGGTTGGATTCACAGGAGTGTGAGCGGGCTTGCTCATCGATCTTCTGATCGCTCAATACCCGTGTGGCCGTTACGTTTAGCAGACCGCTTGCGGCTTGTGGGTGTTTGATATGATCATCACCTGCTGCCGGCGTATTGACGAGTCTTTAGAGTCCTACACAGAGGTTTCCTGGCTCAAGCGAAACGAAATAGGAGCGCATATGAGATATGTGCGGGACCGAGAATAATGCGTGTATGTGATACCGTATTCTATTCTCGCGATGAATGTATCGATTGGTTGTATGCGATATAACCTAGTTATCGATTCAAGGATTGATTCGATAAGCCGATACATTGGATATTAGTCGGTTATATGAGATATGACCGGATCGTTAAATCAAGTGTTGATTTAATGATTTAATGCATAATTATATATTTGATATATTACTTTGCATTAACTAGTATTGGTTCACTTTAAATGGATTTTCTCACTTGATGTGCACATTGTATATGTGATATACTTTTGTACACTTGTTTGTATCATGTTTGATGATACATGCATACTTGGGTTTGTGTAAAGACTTAAACCATGGTTATGTTAATGGTTAGGGTTTTGATTCATTCACTTATTCATTTTATTTATTTATCTGTTTATTTTGGGCAAGAAACAAAATGGTGGCATCTTTTGTTTTGACCTTGAAGCTTCATGAAGCTTTGACCACTTTGTTTCTTTCCTAAACCTAACCATTCACCTAACCCTAGTTTACTCTCTACACATAACCATGGTTGCAATATGATAAGTATCATATCATTTTACTTTTTGAAAATGATAATGATATTATTTTCTTCTTCTTCTTCAACAAAGAAGAAAGCTTGCAACCATTAATGGCATCTTGAGAAAAAGAGTGAGAAATCCAAATCCAAAGTGAACCCACTTCCTATTTCTTCATCCTCTACCACTTGCCAAGTAGTATAGGGTGTTTTCTTCACAAGTTTCATGGCTTGGTGAAGTTGGAGCTTGATCTTGTGTTGCCTCGACGTAGATCATCTTCGGCATCGAAGTCGACGACCTAGCCCGCCCATTTCTCCGATGAAGCCGACGCTTGAGCCCGGGATCCGATGATCGCAGCGAGGAGACTTCATTACGGAGCTATGGAGGTGGAGGACCGGATCTACAAAGGTTGTATTTCCGTTCACTACTTAGTAAAGTTGTTTACTAGTTCTAGTTTTCGCCTAAACTCTAGTCAACGATCCGTATTAGGGTTTCTCGGCACTTGTAAAATTTGAATTTGGCATGGTTGATGCCTTGTAAGACCTCATTTGTGTGCCTAGGAACCCTACAGTGGTATCAGATCCTAGCTAGAGCCTTAGGCGATGCGTAGACGATGTAGAAACCCGATCGAATCCGAAACCCTAACTCCAAATCACTCTCTGGAAATTTTCTGAAAATTTGGATTTTTGTGAATTAAAAATATGCAGAAAATTACGCAGGGCTTTGTAGGAATTATTGAAAATTTCGTGGACCTAAATCGATTAAACCGCCGCGGAACTGCGGCAGGAGCCTGCTTGTGCGGCGGTTCCGCGGTCGTACGGTTGGTTCATCCAATAAAAGTTTCACAGTAATTCCTCTTTGTTAGTGCTGTATTTTCTGGGATATTGTAATATTTACTCTACAGTTGAGTTTTCTGGGGTTGTTTAGGGAACTCGTGAGTTCGATCGGATTGTCTAATCTTGTCTATGTGTTTTTCCGGGTAAATTTTAGAATATGTTAAAAAGTTCGACCGGATAAAAATACCCACTTTTTCCCCTGCCGGAAAATTTCCAAGTGTTGGATTTTTCCGTGGTTTAAAGACGTTCTAAGTAGTGCAAGTAACGCGATGGTCTCTCTAGAAGACAACAAATCTTAACTCGATTATGTGACCGTCTCGAACTGCCCTTCGAACCTTAGGGTTTGGGGCAGTACGGCGTGCCACATGTGAGGCGTTGGATTGACCCTTCTACGGCTGGACCGTTGGTACTGAGGCATGAACTGGATGTTTTTAAACCTATTTCATGTGTTGAGCTGTTTCGGGAAAACTTGGGTGTTTGACTGTTCGATCGGAAAGTTTAACATTTTCTGTTTATCTGGAATGTGATACAATATTTGGAATCCACAAGTAGTTATGAGATAACTGAATGAATGTTATAAACATAGCACTTTAGTCTCACTTGATCGGTTGCCACGGAATTTTGATGTGATCAAAAGTCCGTCGCAATCACGTAGCGTACGCGGATACTCGCTGGGTAAACTTAATAGACAGCTACACCCCATAGCCCCGACCAAGTGACTGTAGGAGAACCCCGTCGCCGAAAGCATCCGTTCGGGTGCTCGCGGCAGTGTTGTTCCGCCTTGGTGCACTTCGTCGACGGCATCGGGGGTGCGGCCGCCTACCGAAGTTTGCGACGAGCATTCGATCAGGATGTTGGGAATCTTGTTGAATTTCCCGACTTGATATTGAAAAGAGTTTTCGATAATGAGACTAAAATGCGGGGTTTATAATTGTTAGGCATGCGATGTCTAAGGAATTCATTTGATTATGCATGCGATGTCTATGGAGGTTGCGGATTCCAACTGTTGTAGTTTTACACTTTCTTTTCTGTGACCGTAAGTGTAATATGTGATATCGCCGGTTTCGTTGCTATATGTCAACTACAATTGGGATACGCATGTTTACTTACGTTGATTACATGTGATGTTATGTATTGCTGGATATGTTATATTGGATCGTCGTGTTTGAATAGCCGGGTTTTTTTTATGTGAGATGAGTGTTTTTCATTTTCATTCATGTAAAAACTTGTATGTAATGTTCTTTTATTGGGGCACTTCCAGGCAGCGGAAGATGTCACCGTTTGTATATTATTTACTTTTCCGCACTAGGATAGACCCAAGGAGGATGGCACAAGTAACCGGGTTCTGGAGTCCAGTGGGAGACCAACTTTAGGAGTCGAGTCCGGGTCTCCTAACTCTAGAATTGGTAGGGTTGCTTGCCGCTCTCGTAAGGGTCTAGGGGTGTGGGATTGGCTATTCATCACGACCGTGGAATCCGTGTTTTATACTGGCTCGTATTGAAAACACGGACGTCCTAGTATATCTAATATTTCATATGTTTCTTCTGCTGCGATATCTGTGATGTGATCATGTGATGTTCTGTGATGGATACTGTATATAGTATATATGATATATTATATATACGTTACTTATGTTTTACACCCGCGCTAGCCCTGCCCTGCTCTGCCGTTAGTTACCTAACCTAACGGTGCACGAGAGGACATCGAGGCGAATGCGGATGGCATAAGTGTACGTCGTATTTATCTGTGATGTTTAGGTAATTTAAATGATGGGACTTCATTAATATGATTAATGAAAGAAAAAGAAACCTAAGATGTCGTGGAATCGAATTTCTAAATAAAACAGGTAGCTACAGTTCTTGCTTTGCATCGCGGTGTTCCTTGTAGAACATCCTGCACCTTATTCGATAAGGAAAGGACCGAGATCCCTTCACCGGGAGTGACTCCTTTAGCAATAACTGGCAGATGCTACAACTCTCGGTTTGTCTTTTGATTGCTTCTATAGTTTCTGCTTTGCACAGTGATATATATGATATATCCCGCACCTCATTCGACGAGGAAAGGACCGACGATCCCTTCACCGGGAGTGACTCCTTTAGCAAAACTAGAAAAGCCTCAAAAACACTCCATTTCAAAATTCATTCGATCCTACAACGATATCAAGTTCATTACGCAATAGGTTTTCAGAAAAACCTGTCGTAGCCCTCCGTCATTTCAGATAAGTCCTGCTTAGTATTCGTGCTGCGTTTGTTGACCTTGTTAAGGCGCAGTGTGCGGTAGCTAACCAGTATTTATCTGCTTATGCATATGATGCAGATTGGGTTAGGGTAGTCGTGCGGCCTTGTTGACCTTGTCAAGGGTCGTGCGGGTGGGTTTGATTCAATCAAGAAATGACGGGTTGAACTTGACTTGCGGTCTATGGTTTGTTGACCTTGTCAAGGTCATAGACCGTTCGGGGCAAAATATTATCGGGAATTTCAAGTGTTGAAATTTGCAATGAGATTGCATACCTTCTATGAGATAGTTGGATCCCGATACCCACTGCGAGTAATTGTTACTCCTGGGAGAGTTTTACACATTACAATTAGCCGATCAAGTAGGTGTCTAGAAAGGTGTCAACGGGGTTACGCCTCTGGGAAAACGAGGTTTACAGTAATTAGGTTCGTGCGAAAGCACGGGGGACCTCCCTCAAAGTACCGACACTGGCCTGGCTGAAAGATTGGCAAACTTATAGCGTGTAATTAATCCCGGCTAGTCTTTCCTTTTAGGGTTTGAAGGAAGATTTGATAAAAACAGTGGGAGCCATCCTGATTAGATAAAATAATAACCAATCTGATCTTGCAAGAGCATACGCTGAGTGTTTTCTTCTTTCTCTCTCCAGGTAGCGACCATGTCACGCCTTAATCAAGATAATAAAACGGATATATTGACCGAACCCGCTTGTTATACTGAGCTGGGGAACGTTGGTCCCGCTCCAACTTATAATTGTTATAAGACAGAGCAGGAAATAGGGGAATACCAAGATTCCCATGCCGCCCAAACGAAGAGAGTGCATGCTGATGCATCATCTTCGGGTGTGTTCATTATACAGAACTGTTTCTCTGTATCCTCTACGTCCTGGGTATAATGATACCGGATCAGGATCCCAGATATGTAATCTGTTACATAGGGCTACAGATAGGTAGAGAACTGAGAACGGGTGATAAGTTTCATGAGGCAGAAAACGGGGCAAGTGTTGCAGCCAAGTCTGTTGGTCACTGTCACCCTGTATTATAAATACATTGATTCTGAACGAATGTTATTAGATACCGAACCTGATATACAAAATCATATCAGTCTCTTTATTAGTAAAGAAAGGATATAATTTTGTATTGTTGGATAATGTTTTGAACATTTCCTATATCAAAAGTTGATCGGTTCAGACACGTTATCTAAAAGCATTGATGTTCTAAATCAAACTACAGTTCTTAGTATACAGAACACACACAAGAGGAAGAGTTCAAAAATGAACGAATCCTTCTTGAAGCATTGTAGACTAGGTCATATCAATGCGACCCGACTGGCTGAAGTTACATTTAGATGCATATTTAAATCAGTTTGAATTTACATCTTGTGAAACTTGCCAGTCATGTCACAGAGATAAGATGACCATAGCTCCGTTTACAGGAAACAGAGAAAGAGTTAGTGAACTCTTGGGATGATGCATGTTGATGTATGAAGGTCCCCTGTCTACACATGCCAAGACCGGTTCTTTGTACTTCATTAAATTCTCTGATGATCTTTCGAGATTCAGACCTATGTTCCTGTTGAAACACAAGTCCGAACCTTTTGAGATATTCACATATGATTTAGAAGTAGAGAACCAAAATACGGGTATAAGTATTATGTCCTTTGATGTGATCGAGGAGGAGAATACTTGAGCACGGAAATCCTGGACTATTCTAAAGGAGAATGAGATTCTCTCTCAGAATTACTCCTCCGTATACACCACAACACGTCGGTGTATTAGGGCGGAGCAGATACACCCTATTTGATATGGTGTGCTCTATGATGAGTACTACTGAGTTACCTATTTCCTTTTGGGAGTTATGCACTTATGAAGTTGCATACCTATTGAATAGGGTTCCAATCAAATCAGTAGCCTACCGCTTCATATGTGATATGGAAAGGGAAGAGCCCATATCTTAAGTTAGTTAAGATTTGGGGTTGTCCGGCCTATGTCTAAAAGCAAAATCCGGACAAGATCGAGGCAAGGTCAGTTCTGTAGAACTGGAAACGTTCCAGCTATACAAACTACTGCAAATGATTTGATAGAACCAAAGGATTCAGTAGATTCCAACGAACCCCAGCCTCTCCACCGATCTAGTAGGGTTCCTCACCCACCTGAGAGATACTTCGGTTTCTCTATGACAGTGGGAGTGAGGAATGCATCATGAGATGATGACCCAACTAGTTTCGAGCTGGCCATCAAGAGTGGGACTCTGTAAGAATGGCTGGATGCTTAGCGATCTGAGATGGAATCCTTATACACCAACAAAGTATGGACTTTGGTTGCTATATCTGAAGGGTTAAATCCCCATCAGGAGCAAGTATATCTTGAGAAGATTACTTGGTGTACATGGAAAGGTTGAGACTTTCAAAGCTAGACTTGTTAAAGGTTTGCATCATTGACCAGGTATGGATTATTTTGAAACCTTTTCTAAGGATCTATGCTTAAGTCCATCCAGATCCTACTTGCCACGGCTACATACCATGACTACGATATCTGGCGGTTGGGTGCCATGACTGCTTTTCTAAATAATGATTTAGAAGAGAACGTCTATAAGAACACAGCCAGAGGGCTTCGTAAACAGTGGGAGCAGCGGAAACGCGTGCAAGATGTTTTATGTGATAAAGCAGGCATCGCGGAGTTGGAACGTATGTTTTGATGTAGTAGTCAAACAGTTTGACATCATCAAAATGGTAGATGAACCTTGTATATACAAAAAGGTAGTAGGGAGTATGGTAGTGATCCTCGTAGAGTACGTGGATGACATACTCTTGATAGGGAAGGAGTTTCCTATGCTACGCTCGGTCAATCTCCGCTTATCATAATGATTCTCCATATAGGATCAAAGTGATACCTACTAAATCCTGGGTTTTGGATCTATGAGATAGATCTAATTGGATATTAGGATACTCACTAGTTGTAGTAAGATGGTATCAATTGGTCCTGGGGAGAATCACTGGAAAGGTTCCAAAGTGATAAGGACGGCTGAAAGTCAGTCACAGGCATTGTCTTTACCCTCAGTAAAGGGACGGTATGTTGGAAGAGTTCCAAGCTAGATACCGTGGCATACTAGATGATAAAGGCTGGATACATCGCTACTTAAGATGCTACCAAGCAGGCAGTCTGGATGTATATTTGTTCATGAGATGAACTTAGTTCCTCCCATTGTGTGACAATGGAGTTGTAAACTTATGCCAAGGAACGCCTGTCCCATCAGTGATCCAGACATATTCTAAGGCAGTATCACCTGATCATGGAGATGGCTGATCTCCAGGGGATCGAGGTAAGGAGAGTAGACTCAGAGGACGACACGGCGGATCCACTCACAAAGGCCTATTTCCAGAAAGAGACTTTTATGGGATGGTTGAGTATGAGATACGGCAACCACCGCTACAGATGACCCTAGTGCAAATGGGAGATTGTTAGTTATATGTATGCCCTAGAGGCCATTACTGTACATAGGATGTATATTGTAGTGGATGCTGGGACATATATAGGGAGGACTTTCTTGCTCGACATGATAGTATGCTATCTGGTTACTCTTTACCTTAACGTGTATACTGATTGTCTCTCTGTTACATGTTGGTAAAGCCCTTAGGATGTGTACTTGACTACCTGGACTATGATGCGGATCATACTAGTGGGGACATGGTAGTCCATAAGTACATCCTTCAAGGTCCCTAGTCGTGGGTGTATCGAGACGGGGCATCGATATACCAGAGTAGACTAGCGTATACCTTCTCGACCCATACAGATGGGCGATGGATGATCCCATATCCATTGGTGTTTGATATCGGAGATGATATACGGGCGCTCAGTAGAGACTGGGTACACTGGACGGACTCGCCGAGAACTCCCAGATGGTATTATACCTCACGTCAGATGGCAGTTCTCTGGTGACACTGGTACAGGTTAGTCTGTAGACCCGAGATCGTCATAGAGTCTTGTGTGATTCCCACCGTGCTTTGATTTCCACCTTACCACGTCCAAGAGGGCGTGCAAAAGGGTGGCTTTTGGGTACAGTCCCGAATCACATGGAGGCAATGAGCGATAGGAGGGGATTCGTCTCTCCCGGTATAGGGAGTTGATGTTGCGCTGTGTTCGATTGGCTATAACCGGAAATCCCTGGCCAGGGTTACTGAGATTTACTGGTAAGTGTTATCAGTAGTATCTCGAACCGTTATAGACCTCATATCGACACGACTTATCAAGCTATTGGGGTCTGACGTTTACCACCCCTAGGCAAGATATGCGACATATCAGACGACGAGACCGGACTGTACGGTAAGTGTTACTTGTTGGATTCACAGGAGTGTGAGCGGGCTTGCTCGTCGATCTTCTGATCGCTCAATACCCGGGTGGCCGTTACGTTTAGCAGACCGCTTGCGGCTTGTGGGTGTTTGATATGATCATCACCTGCTGCCGGCGTATTGACGAGTCTTTAAAGTCCCATACAGAGGTTTCCTGGCTCAAGCGAAACGAAATAGGAGCGCATATGAGATATGTGCGGGACCGAGAATAATGCGTGTATGTGATACCGTATTCTATTCTTGCGATGAATGTATCGATTGGTTGTATGCGATATAACCTAGTTATCGATTCAAGGATTGATTCGATAAGCCGATACATTGGATATTAGTCGGTTATATGAGATATGACCGGATCGTTAAATCAAGTGTTGATTTAATGATTTAATGCATAATTATATATTTGATATATTACTTTGAATTAACTAGTATTGGTTCACTTTAAATGGATTTTCTCACTTGATGTGCACATTGTATATGTGATATACTTTTGTACACGTGTTTGTATCATGTTTGATGATACATGCATACTTGGGTTTGTGTAAAGACTTAAACCATGGTTGTGTTAATGGTTAGGGTTTTGATTCATTCACTTATTCATTTTATTTATTTATCTGTTTATTTTGGGCAAGAAACAAAATGGTGGCATCTTTTGTTTTGACCTTGAAGCTTCATGAAGCTTTGACCACTTTGTTTCTTTCCTAAACCTAACCATTCACCTAACCCTAGTTTACTCTCTACACATAACCATGGTTGCAATATGATAAGTATCATATCATTTTACTTTTTGAAAATGAAAATGATATTATCTTCTTCTTCTTCTTCTTCTTCAACAAAGAAGAAAGCTTGCAACCATTAATGGCATCTTGAGAAAAAGAGTGAGAAATCCAAATCCAAAGTGAACCCACTTCCTATTTCTTCATCCTCTACCACTTGCCAAGTAGTATAGGGTGTTTTCTTCACAAGTTTCATGGCTTGGTGAAGTTGGAGCTTGATCTTGTGTTGCCTCGACATAGATCATCTTCGGCATCGAAGTCGACGACCTAGCCCGCCCATTTCTTCGATGAAGCCGACGCTTGAGCCCGGGATCCGATGATCGCAGCGAGGAGACTTCATCACGGAGCTATGGAGGTGGAGGACCGGATCTACAAAGGTTGTATTTCCGTTCACTACTTAGTAAAGTTGTTTACTAGTTCTAGTTTTCGCCTAAACTCTAGTCAACGATCCGTATTAGGGTTTCTCGGCACTTGTAAAATTTGAATTTGGCATGGTTGATGCCTTGTGAGACGTCATTTGTGTGCCTAGGAACCCTACAAGACCTTCCTTCACACACATGCTTCTGCTTCTGATCTTCTACTCTACCGCCTTCTCGCGAGCCTATTCTCCATTTCCCTCTAGGCTCTACACCTCAGCCCACCTCTTCTACTCCTCCACAGACGATCCCCACTTCTATTCTGGGATCGGGTCCACACACACTTCCTTCTCCTATGATGGACCCAGCGCTTATTGCTAAAGCACCTTATCCTAATCGGTTAAGGGCTAACATATCGAGTCCACATATGGAGAAGATTATGGACATGTTTAAGCAAGTTAACATCAACATCCCTCTTCTAGATGCTATCCAACAAGTCCCCGCTTATGCGAAAACTCTTAAGGACTTGTGGACTAGAAAGAGGAAGACTCAAGTGCCAAAGAAGGTCTTCATGTCCAATAACATTAGCACTGCTTTTATCTCTCCACTACCAAAGAAACGTAAGGACCCAGGATGTCCTACGATATCGATTTCTATTAGGGATAAACACATCAACCGTGCTCTTTTAGACCTTGGCGCAAGTGTTAACCTGCTTCCTTTCTCAGTCTATGAGCAACTAGGGATCGGAGAGTTGAAACCAGACCATTGCACTTTCCAGATGGCTGACCGATCAATCACCAAACCTAGGGGTGAACTGGAGGATGTGTTAATAAAAATCGGGGAATTCGTATTCCCTGTGGATTTTATTGTACTTGATACACAGCTTGTAGCGAACCCCCGGAATCAAATTCCGGTGATTTTAGGTCGCCTATTTTTGGCCACTTCCAACGCTATCATCAACTGTCGTAATGGCTCTATGACCCTATCCTTCGAGAACAGGTCAATAGAGCTGAACATTTACAAGTTGGGAAGTGTACCCTCCGAACCTACTGCTCATGTCTGTTCTGTCGACTTAATGGATGTCGACAGCAGCGAATTTGATGATCCTCCTGATACCGATCTTGACTCTTTTCATACGTTGTTGTTTGACTCAACTATGTATCATACACATACGGACTCTTCCACCGAGATGTCCGGGTCAACAACTAACACCGATTATGAACTGCTTTTAGAGTCTGAAGATCACCCCGCACTTTGTGATGACATTATTCTTCGGGGTATTGATGAAACTTTTGAAGAGATCTTCGCCGATGAACTCGTATTTCTGAATAACACGGGTGTTGAGATGAATCATGTCCCAATCATTGAAATTGAACCTCCACCCCTTCTTCTGAATTGTAAAAAGAATGCGAGTAATCCATCACATTCACTGCATTGTCTCTCCAAAATGAGACGCACACACATTCTGTTCCACCACTTAACCTTTCTCCACTTCTTCTTCCACCAACCAGAGCACTGCATTGATAAAATTTTCGAATGGTTGGTGTTGACATTCGGTCTTTGCAAAGCTTGGCATCGACCAATGGTTCTTGACCCCCTGATGTGATTTTCAAAGCTTAACATTGCATAACTCAAGTTTGGGGGGGGAACAATTTTTCTGGCTCCTGGAAAGAAAATTTTTACAAAAATTTTGAGCCAAGAATAAGTTTGGGGGAGGGTCTTCACTTATATATTTTGTCCCCACTAATAAATTCCTCCCAGGCTTACAGGTTTTTCGAGATTTAGCAGGTAGCAACAGTGAGGACACTGTTGAAAACAAGTTTGGGGGAGGTTTGTGCTTAGTTTTGCATCATGTGCATACCATTTGCATAAGCACAAAACATTTCTTTAAAAACCATAAAAATTTAAAAATTTTCAAAACCCATAAAAATTCTGTGTACATATTTTTGGCTCATCATTTTTTTGTAAATAGTTTTTCAAAACCCATAAAAACCTATAAAAATTTAAAAATTTTCAAAATCCATAAAAATTCAAAAATTTTCAAAACTCATTAAAATTTTAAATTTTCAAAATATAAAAATATTTAATATTTATGATAATAAAAGATTAGATAGTGAACAATTACATCCATGAGATTAGAAAAAATTAAGGAAACCAAGAAAATTAGAAGTTTTCTTATACGAACTAGTAATAAGTAGTTATGAGCCGTTGTCCCAAGGGTTAGTAAGATGAAGGAAGTCACTAATCTGAGGATAAAAATAAGTCTGAAAAATAGTTTCTATTCTGGAAAGCCAAACATTTTGAACGTTGATACCCTGCTATTCGCACTTACACACGTCTTAAAGCCCGGGATAGTAGAGGATACCTTGAAATGCTCTTGTCTTAAAGCCAATGTATGAAGGAAAAAAAAATGAATAAAGTGGTGAGAAAAATGGACACTGGTCTTTGTTAGCACCAAGGGCAATAAAAAATATATAGCGAGGGTGCTTCTTCACTTAGTGCCCTAAGGCCAACTGGTTTGGGAGTCACTGCTATACCTGAGGTGGTGCAAGACGAGGAAAATACACCAAATAAGCAAGCACATTAGTAATCGGTCGGTTAGTACCTCAAGAAGTATTAACGATCGCATGAAAGTGTGTAAGCACATCTAATTAAAAAGTACTGAGGCTGATGGGCAAGAGTATGATAGCTTGAATTGAATTCTCCGGGTGTAGGGATGTCTTTACACACACGCAGGGTGATATGATCGATGTTTGGAAGAAAGATAGGAAGGAAGAATAAGACGATGTTTTGTTGAGGGAGGACGTGATTTCTAACATCTTTTCATGACCATTAAGATAGGGCTCATGACAACCGAAAAGCTAGCTTAGTTGGAAACCCTAATTTTCAAGGCTTTTCTTTTACAATTCTTTTCTTTAAATGTAATATTCATGATCTTCCTTTTATTATTGGATTTTGTGGGTGCAATCCGCTGAAAACCATCAGGAGACAACACTCCTCCTACTAGGGACACCTAGAGGTTTAAAGGGTTGTTGCACGTGCTCAGTGCAATCGTGTTGCCTACGAAAGTGTGCTTTTCTCTTTCTCCTTCTCTTTTAATAAAACAGTTCGATCGAGACGATCGAAAATAAGTTTGGGGGAATTTGATCAGTCGAAAATACTGCATTTCTAACACGGCAATTTCCCTATCATTTGCACTTATATAGAAGTGTTCGGTATTCATATTGCACATATTACCAAATCATCTCTGAAATACCAGATTGCATGTGTTAAACGTTTAAACCAGCACTTTTAGGGAAATTGTGTGTTTATCATGGCATCGCATCATTCTTGTATAGCGCAACTCTTGTCTTGGAGTCTATGCAGGAAATTCCGGAAGCAAAGCCCAAAATTGATAAAACAGTGCAGATAAAATACGCCAACTCAAAGGCTAAAGATCTGGAAGTGATTAAAGGCTAATTACAAAATTCAACATATCAAAACAAGGCCCATAAATCATCCCAAGCCCATAGCAGAAATTCCAAGCCCAGAAGCTTCCAAACCGCCACGGTTCCGCGGCGGGAGCTGGCTTGCGCCGCGGAATCGCGGCGCTTTGATGACGTCATCGGCCCAGATTTTCTCCACGTGTCGCAGCTAACGGCCTAAGCTTCCAGAACATTGTAGAATGTCTACGTGGCGCATCTAGAAGGCTCGGCGTAACAAACTATTTCTAGAAGGCTCTTTTGGAGGGAAATTCAAATATTGGCTAACTAACTTTTGAGAGGGAAATTCAAATATTGGCTAACTAACTTGTGGAGGGAAAATTCAAATTCAAATCCTAGCTCTAGGGTTTTGGGAGTCTATAAAAGAGAGCCTAGAGCTAGGGTGAAAAGTGTTCAAGAATCACCATCTTCTTCCCTCCACAAGTTTAGTGACAAAACTTGTGCCAAATTCCAATTCAACCTCAAGATCAAGATCCCGAGATCAATTCAAGCAAGAATTCCTTCAACCTTTAGAAGCGACGCCGGATTTTCAACGGAGCAAGAGATCCATGCCGATCCGCGACTCAAGGAGCCGAGCGAAGCCGAAATCGACGATCTAGTTCCTACCTTTTGTAAATTCAAGAGAGTTGTAATGAAATTTGTCGATAAATAAAGGTGAATTTTCTATATTCTTGCTTATCTTTTAATTCAAGCATAATGATTAGATCTCAATTTATGATTGTGTCTGTGATCATAATGTTTGAGTAATCTCCGCTCGTGTAGGAGTTGTGAAGATCTTTAGATGATGATGATTTAGATATTCTTACAATTCTTAAATCCTATAATGTTTTGAAATTCTAGTGAATCAAATGATTAATGACCTAGTTTCGAGATGATGCTTTCTAGATCGTGTTCACTCGAAACTAGGGAACAACTATTGACCATTTGATTAACTAGAAACTAGAATTTGAATGCGATCTATCGAAAGGACAAAGCATGAGTTGCGGAATCCCTAATTTTCCCGCACGATCCTTAAACCTCGATGAATTTGCATCGATCTAGTATCAATTCGTTAATGGATAAGAATGAGTAATCATTAGATCTCGTCACATCTATAGATCCGATCTACTCCTACGAGCCATACTTATAATCTTGAGTGTTGATTGGAAATTATCTCTCATCTCAATTCTTGTTTTTAATGTTTCTTTTAGATCTAGATTTTTCTTACTCTTGATCTTCAATTACAAATCATGAATTGTTTTCTTTTTTTTCCCTTAAATTTTCAACTCATCTAATTCGGAAATTGAACGGATTACACTTTCCCTGTGGACGATCCGCACTCGCTAACGATCTACATCCGACACCGTAGTTGATTGCGGTCAAATATTTTTGATTGTGATTTCTAAATTCTATTTTCTAAAAACCAACTACACATCAAGAATATCATTCAATCAAGACCCTAGAACATAGAATACGGGAGATCGACATCTTTGCAAATAAATACCATAATTAATAAAACCGTTTTTTCTTAATTATTAGTATTTATACAAATCCTTGCAAAGCACCGCTACAACCCATTTGGGGAACCCGTTCTAGACGGTGCGGATTATCGCACATCCTCGGGCTTAGTAGTGCGAGATGCAGACCTCCGCAAGGAGCATTCGGTCTCGAAAGATTTAAAATACGACATCTTAAGAAAAACGAGATTTCTAGAATATAATATATATATTAAATTTATTTTCATATAAATATATGTATATATAACATTAACATATCTATTTTGTAATAATATAAATATTCTAACTCTTTTCAAAAATCACAAGAATCATTTACACTAAAATACCATGAATTCCAAACAAATCAATATTACAAATAAATACCTTTTATTATGAAAATAGGATATTTTCAATAGAAATATCATAATATAAAATCTACATTCATTACAACTCTAAAGACGATTAATAAATACTTGGGGTTTACTTTGAAAAGTATATAAAAGTATTTTTACATAAAACCCCCTCAAGTTCTATAATTTACCATAAGGACCCTAGTAAACATAGGTTTAAGTGAGACTAATCTCTTGAGCCTCAGGGAGCCGGAGAAGTGGGTGCTTGGCTATCTAAGGTAGACAACTTAACAACGGTGTTATCAATACGGTAATCGTCTTTGAAAAAGACATAAATCCTGCCGTCCATGTGCAGTGGTTACCGATAACATCAAAACAATCAGGACTTCAATTTACTGACTCAGAGTGAGTCTCATTATAATCTGACTTGAATATAATTCAAGTACATTCTACAATCTACAATCTACAGTCTACAATTCAACTTGAGTCCATGAATCTATTATACAACTTGACCGAACCGAACCATAGATATACATTCCATTCACATGGTTCTCCAATTATTCTATTTACATGATTCTACGGTTGCATCCGTTTACTGATATCATGGTTTCGGTCAGTCAATCAATTATACAATCAATACAATTTACAAGACAAACAATACAAACAAGACATCTCGGGGTTTAAGGGGTAGATTGGTACGGAAGGTGTTAAAAGTGGCATGAGACTGTAAGACTTAATACACCTAACATGAATCCAGTTGCTGTTGTACCGTGGCATAAACGGTTCCTTATACTATACTTGCCTCTAGTCTCTGGCATATGGAGACTCCTCTCGTATACATTGGCATTCTTCTGTACCATGCTACAAACAACAGCGTTAATACAACATTACAACAAGATAATATAACTTTAGAAGATACCTTCTTATTCTGTCTATTCTACTTTCTTCTTTGAATGTCGTCAGGTAATTTGGACACGTCGGAGATCGAGCCTACTGCTGAAGACTTAGATCAGTTTGCTGAAGACCCAGAACTTTAGTTTCATTGTACACATTTCCTTTCAGTACTTTACAATCCTGTTATGCCATTGTTTAAGCATCGCTTTTATTTCAGTTGTATTTACTTTTCATGCATTGTACAAAAGAATGTTAATAAATAAAGTTGTTGTTCAGTTTATATATCTTGTCTCTTGTGTATTTACTTTTTTATTGCTTAGATACGCTTAGCGTATTTACTTCACAGTAAATACATAGCGGCCTCGTCGCGTTCTCTGCCCGTATACTGGGAAGCGGGGCGCGACAATATTTATGTTTTAAGTGGGCTGTTAAGATAATACCTATGTGTAGACATCTTCTGATATTTTTAGATTTAGTAGAGACAGATGGGAGTTCGTAATATCTTTATATAGAATTATTTACTTTTTTACAAATACACACACACACACACACACACTATATAAAATAAATATATGTTTTCCTATATAAATAAAACTATCTCTCTCTCTCTCATCTGCCTCAACTTTCTCTCTTTCCTTCTCTCTCTCCCTTGTAGCCGACTTCTCACCCTTGCCACCATTAACCACCTCCTCCTCTTCTTTAACACAACTCCGATCCCAGTAATTGCCTCCAAGCCCGAGCTTCACCACGTCGCCATCTCCACCTTCGACCACTATCGTCTTCTTCCTCCACCGAACAATCTCCATCAACCGACACCCCACAGCCATCATCATCGTCATCTTCGTCAACTGCCTCTCCCGAGCACCCTCCTCGCCATCAATTTCCTTCGCCATCGTCACCTACCTCCATCACTGTACCCATATCATTAACACCATCACTTCACCTCACTGGGAGCCCAACCTCGAACCCATCATCGTTGTCATCATTGCTGAACCCAACCCCGGCCATCGTCACCTTCATCATCTTCCTCACGTATGCAATAAGAACCCACGCCTCCGATCATCAACACCAAGAACCCATCCTCATCGCTAGCATCCTCATCGAGATATCCTCCCCACCATCGACCGATCCAAACAACAGAGCACGTTTCCCCATCGCCGTTACTGACTCCCTCGTCCTACATACCTCACCGCAGCCGGTTGACATCGCCTTCATCCTGCAGCTTCATCTCTCGTAGAGACTTCACCGGTTGCCTTGTCGCTGTCGATCAACACTAGTCAACGTCACCTCATCTCAGTTCTCACCGTCTACAGAGATGAGCAGTAGCTATCGTCGTCGACTCCATCACTGAGGCACCCAACAGAAAGCATGCTTGGAGTTGTTTCGAGTTTTTCGTCGGTCTATGTTCGTCCGTGTTCGTATCCACATTCGTCGAGATCGATGCAAGTTTATAACTTACTGCATGCTATAATCTACGTAAAATAATATATATATATATATTGTCGTAATATTATTTATTATTATTATACCGTTATATATATAATCCGTACATCGTTAGTTAGTTAACAATAACAAGTTTTATAATTGCAGTTTATAATGTTTATACAAATTATATCTATAACTAGTAATTATAACAAACAATTCTGGTTTGGTCAATCGATAAATCGAAATGTAGGAATTAATGTGGTTATTTTTTGTTATATTATTTATCGCACCTAAATGATGGTTACAACCATATTCATCAAGATTTGTTTACATGATAACATTACAAAATAAACACTTTATCTAATTTAATATACTATCATTGACATGCTTATAACCCGTCATCTTATTACTGTTATTGCTATCTTGCTTGTACCATTTTACTTGTAATACTTACCGATACCAACAATCCTGACTTGTTGTCCTGATGGACGTGACTTGTTGTCTAGATAGATATAATCTGTACTTGCCTGCTCCTGTCTCGGCATTAGGTAGATATTATTCATACCTGACTTGGAAACGAAACCTGAGAAAATGGGGAAATCAAAAGTGTAACTGAAGTGTAAATTAAAAGGATATTACATGTTTTCGTGGTTCCGGGGGATAATGGAACAGAATCATTCTTGATTCATACATCTTGCATCCGTGATCCGGGGGGTAACGGGATATATCTTGTGTCCGTGGTCTCGGAGGGAACGGGATATATACTTTTAAGTTACATGGAGGAGTACATTCATTGGTTTCAAATATCTGTAGGATAGTTAAGTTAGAAATAAAGACTTTAGGATATACGTAACATATTTGAATACCTATAGCCTGCTATTATAACACATGTGGTTGATTTTGTTTATACTCATATCTCACTCTTGCACGTGACATCCTATATAGCACAATGTTCAGTTTATTATTATTATGATGATATTTATGACGCACTAACGTCTGGATTTTGTATGACCCAGTTCCTCTAACGTTATCACAGGAAGATCAAGAATACTTTGATAGGCAAGCTGAGCAGTGAAGAGCTTTCTGCTAATTTAGTTCAGTGATGCTTTAGATTTATTTTCTAGTTATGGATTCGTCATTGTGATCCCATAAGAGACGAGGTTAGGATATTATTTCTTGTTGGATCTTTACTAGTTTCCGCTATCTTTCTCGTTATTATTTATTGTGGCAGTTCGGACATGTGATATGTAGATATTTATTTACTGTTTTTGATATCTATTTGACAGCCGTAATGTGACTATGGAAGGATATTTTCTCACCATAGGTAGTATGGTTGGCTTTGTTACATTTCGTATTTACATATTTTAGGAAGCGGGCGTGACAGTTTTCTTTTGTATCTACCATCTGAACCTCGATCTCCTGGCGATCTACGATATCTCTGATTAGGTGATACCAACTCAAGATGTGTCTGGACTGCTGATGGGACTGTGGTTCCTTTGCTAATTCCATAGCCCCATTGTTATCGCAATACAAAGGTATTGGATCAACAATAGACGGAATCACCTCAAGTTCAGAGATGAACTTCCTCATCCAGAGCGCTTCTTTTGCGGCATCATTTGCAGCAATGTATTCAGCCTCCATCGTTGAGTCTGTTATGGTGTAACATTTCAAAATAATAAAATATCATTTTTGGGAAATTTTATAATTTAATATTACTTTATTGAATATTTTAATAATTCGGTATAATTAAATACAAATAAATGGAGAAAAATTTGGAAAAATTATGGAAAATTCTAAAATAGGGTAATTTAGAGAATTATGCCATTTTAAAGTTGTTATGATTAGTTACATGCTAATTTAGTGCTAATCGCGATTAAAAATCGCTAATCGGGTTTTCGAGCAATTTTGTGCAAAACATGTACATATCATTTCCTACACTTGTGTTGCATTTTTCTTGCCATGGTTTTATTTTGGGGTTCACTATTTGAGTGAGAAGGATTTTGAGGGAAAAGAAAAGAAAGGAAAAAGAATTGATTAGAATAGTGTGGTAGTAGGTGAGTGAGAGAGAGAGAGAGAGGTGAGGGGGGAGGGTTCATTTGACCATGAGACTTCTCTTCTCTCTTTATTTTCTTTATCCCTCTTCCCCTTCTCCTCGTCCTGCTGCTGCTCCATCATCTCCCTCCCCTCTTCAAGCCCCAAATCATCTCACAAATATCACCAAAACCCTACCCCCATTTCATTAAAAGTGTGCACAAGCTCAAGAGCTATAGGATGGACCAAGAAAAATTTCATTTTGGCGCTTTTGAGGATTCTTGGGGGTCTTATGAGGTAATTTCCTTCACAATTAGAGTGATATTTCTTGTGCTTAAGCTTCGATTCAAGTTTCATATCGATATTGTGTGTTTTTGTAGACTTGAGGAAAACTTAGTTAGGGTTTGAGGGAATTGTGAGTTATGGTGAGCAATTGAGCTCAGTAGAAGTTAGATAAACACCCTAATGCATGAATTGAGACCCCAACCTGAGAGTTGAAACCCGAAATACGGATTTAGAAACCGATATCGGAAAAGTTATGGAATCTGGGAAGCTTTTATGAGATCTGCTATCACCCGAGACATCCTAAAATAAAATTGAATGGACAGTGACATGTGCAGGCACCCAGGAAGCTACCACCTAGACCCTAGCCCCTAACTCCATGACCCGGCCGCCAATTAATACCCTCTGGCCGCAAATTACGGCCAGACCTGCACCAAATCGGGTCGTTTTGGTTCTGCTGCTCCTTCATCTGTAGTTTAGGCCCCTGGCATGTATAGATTTGTCTAATTTGACCTAGGGTGAAATTTGGAGCCTATTTCCTTAGTTGCTGTTTTGGATTCGTGTTTCCGTATTCCGTATTTTTCATTCTGCATTTGTGTATTGTGTTTTACCTCGACTATTTGGCGTTTATACGACGATATCGAGAATTGATTGATGGTTGTGAAGGTGTTGTCCATAGGTTCTAACCTATAGATCATAGCGTATCGTTTTGGGATTCGTATGCCGTTTTAGCTTTGATTTGGTTTTAATACGCATTTTGCGATACGTTGATGTGTAGGTACCCCATAAATACTTCGGGACGACAAGCAAGCGCGTGGCGACGTCCACAAATGAAGACGCAAGGTGAGTAGATTATATCTACAGGGGGAAGTCGGGTGGATGGCGTATAACAACCCCGCAGTCCGTAGTTGATATTATATATATATATATATATATATATATATATATATGATAGTTATAGTGTGTCGTGGATATTGTGTTAGGTGTATTAGGGATAGTTTCGGGTTAGAAGCAACTAGTGTAGTTCATAGTCGCGAACCCTAGAATAGATTTACACCTACACGTACACCCTTGCACATTCATTATACTTGCACTGTGTTTGATGATATTGGACGATATTGGAGGTGAGTCGATGATTTGGGCATTGTGCCGCGAGATCGGTGATTTGATATGATTCGTATGTGGGATACGACAAGTGATCTCTAGCGGGCCTTGGAACGTGTGATTACACACGCAGTCATATTGATGGTATCAGTTGTACTAGACTTAGATCAGTACCCCAGATTATGTGATATGATGATGAGGATACCAATTAATTGATGAGCTGATTGTGATAATTGACCCGTACCCAGCTATTGGGATGCCGTACGACGATGTACCGTACGAGCTTTATATTGATGATAGATCTGCACTCATGACTTGAGGATTGTCATATGATATACTGTATTTTACGCGATAATATTGAGGCGGGATCACCGACTATTATATGTATATATATTTATATCGACTCAGATTTAGGTGGATTCCATACCCCTCCCAGTTGACTTGATACTTAGATCTGTAGTTTGCATAGTAGATGTTAGACTAGACCCAAGTCATACCTATTTAAACAACTAACGAATCGGGAGTATCTTAAAAACACTGTAGCCCTTATTTTACAAAAACCCCGATTTGTCTTATTTCAAATGGCAAGCTGCATTATTATTCATTTACCATTTATTCTACGGCTCGCATTGCATTTCATGCTTATATGTTATTGATTCATGCTCCTTTGTGCATATGCCTTTACATAGTTCCATGCTCATATTAGTGTTTCATGTTGCATGTATTATAATTCATGGATTTCGTACTGTGATATGCTGGCATATGATAATTCTGGATTGTTTTACTCCTGCGTATATATATATATATCAGTGGTATGGGACGCTGAAATATATATGTATACCCGGAGTATATATATATTAGTGGTATGGGACGCCGATATATATATATATACCTACTTAGTATATCATCATGATGATCTATACAAACTTATATATGTAGCCCGATATATGAGAGTGGGGGCTGACCCGGACTGACGGATGCCCGATATATGAGAGTGGGGGCTGACCCGGACTGACGGATGCCCGATATATGAAAGGAGCCTATGTGCTCGGAGCCTATGTGCTCGATATGAGAGGAGCCTTTATGGTCGATGGTATATTATATCCCCCGTTGTGCCACATTTATTTTATATGCATTGCATCATGTATTGGAAGTACCTGATAGAGTACCTTCATGGATGTTGCACACATATCGGATACATGATATATGGGATTTATTTGATATTGAGATATGTATTAGTGTCGATGCTCGACACTGATTTTCTGATGACTTCATTCGTGATACCTTCTGCTTTTATTTCACCGCATACATACATCATATTTATGATATGTTATTACGTGAGGCACTGGCACGAGTTCTTGGCAATACACTTATGTTCAGATGTTACATTGCCACTTTACCATGCTTCAGACTTATTCATTTGAGGTTTATATTATATCTGATCGTTTTGACTAAGGATTATGTCATGCTTTCAATTTCTGCTTGTAGATATTTTCTATTCACGAGTTGGCAATTCACCCCCGTTGTGCCACAGTTCTTGCAGGTTTGCCGTACAGGTTCCATAGCGGCATTTCTGGCACACTGCTTTCCTTTGCGGGTGATTTGCTTGGTAGGTGGGTTCTTTGTATCAGAACCGCCGTTGTACATGTATTATTCATTGTATTTAGAAATTCCATCAACCAAAACATGTATATTGTTTCAGACTTAGACACTAGTGATGTATTATTTCGACCTTAGAGTCGCGCTCAGTAGTATTACGATTTTCTTGCTTATTGGAGATTCTCTTGTGTTTTGATCCTCGCCCTTCGGCGTTGTATATTATATTGCCTGTGTGGGTTATGCTCCTTGTTTATACGTAGTAAGTGTTTGATAAAATGCCTCAATGGAAAATAATTTACAAAATATGTTTCTTTACTCTTAAATGGTTTTAGATTTCTGGGCTTTGGCTTACTTGGATCAGATGGAGTCCTATAGACTTCATATGGTTCAAGGGCCAGTCACGTGCTCTTTTGGGTCGTGACAAAGTTGGTATCAAAGCGCTAGGTTAACCTTGGTTCGAATCTAAGTTTGAATATGTGGAGCCTAGGGCGTCTATATATATATATACGGAACTTAGGCTTGACCTTACGGAACTTAGACTTAGTCGAGGGGGTATTAGACCCAAACTTTCGTCGCGTAGGATGACCCTTGGTTGATGGAATAGGTGACTAAAGTAGAGTGACGTACCGTGGGTATGTTCCGCGGCATACTTACGACACGCCACTCCGCTTAAGGAACCTTAGGATGCATATATTTTCGAGATCAGTGATTCTCTTCATATCCATGATTATACATCCATTTGAGATCCTCGTTCTATTAGTACATGATCATACCATCATTGATGTTGTTCCTTCTTATGATCAGGTATCCATTCTGGATCTGTTGTTTTCTTTCTTGCCATCGATCTGCTCTCTTCGATACTCGATTGAAGTTCATGTCGCCATTGTTGAGCGCAGTTGAGCTGTTGCTAGTGCTACGGTGAGGGCGAGCTCGTCTGGTATGAGGGCCGACCGTTGTGTTTTCTGGTGACATGGGAACGTCTCGAGTTAGTATTGGTGATTGTGACCTTTAGTGGAGGCGAGTGCTTGGTTTTGCACCGGATGATCGGGCCATTGTTAGAGCTGTCAGTTAAGAGAGGACTGTTGATGTATAGCATACCTTAGAGATTATGATGTCGCCTACCGTGCAGACAGATGAACCAGCTGTTGCTGAGATTGACAGGATGTCGCTTCTGGAGCCTACGAGCTGAGATAGCCGGAGCTTCCAGGCAGATGTGAGACAGATGATAGCTAGTCTACCCGATTTG
Source organism: Agapanthus africanus (assembly GCA_030015575.1). Classification (NCBI taxonomy): domain Eukaryota; kingdom Viridiplantae; phylum Streptophyta; class Magnoliopsida; order Asparagales; family Amaryllidaceae; genus Agapanthus; species Agapanthus africanus. Next base: position 103,809,254 of record CM057348.1, on the reverse strand, counting down.
AGAGGCGAAGGCGATTCGTCTGATTTATGCACCGGAGCAGGCCCAGTTGAGTTAAAGATTTCCAGTGTGGAAAGTCTTACTCAGATCTAGAGCAGACCGATTTAGAGAGGACCGCCAATGTATCGCCTTTCCTGGAGGATTGAGGCGCTGTTCAGCGTACAGACGAATGAGCCAGTTGCTGCTGCAAATGACGAGATATCGCCCAGATGATTGGAGCTACTGCAGCATGAGTATATACTTAGAGATATGATGGACAGCCGCTAGTCACCGAGGGTGAATGACTAGGACATGTGATTCGTTCGCTTACCCAGATGAGAGGTTATCGGATAGATTGCTTCCAGCTAGAGACGACTTCACGCGGAGACGTTGAGAGTCGACAGAGACGATCGAATGTCGGGAACCTGCTATTCCAAGTTTAAAGTATTCAGAAAGACATGCAGGCGATTCTATGGACGCTCTAGAAGAATGAAACCCTAACTCGACTTAATGACCGTGTGAAAGCCTTTGAACCTTAGGGTTTGCGGCAGTTCCGCGGCTCCATTAGTGAGGCTTGGGTTTGCCCTTCTACGGCTGGACCACTGATGCTGTGGTATATACTCGATACTATTAAACTGTACTCAAGATGTTGATCTCCTGGGGGATTATGAGGTTCTGACGAGTCGATCGGATGGTTCGACATCATTCGGATATCATGTGATGGGACACACTGCTTGGGAGACTCCATATATGAGCATAGCCGTTGGAGCGCAGTTCATGCAGCCACGATGAGACAAGTCCGAATTAGTCGACATTGAAGCAGAGTGAAGTAAAGAGTTCGCAAGAGGTTTCGACGAGATGACGTTCCCACTCCACTGACATCAGAGATGCGATACGCACGCAGAGGCATTGTATATGGATATACCTCCCAGAAGGAGTTGCGATGAGTATGAAGCCGTTCTGGAATAAGAATTAGCTTCAGCAATGGACGATGACTTCCGGGCAATTCGGCAGGAATGAGATTTGAGAGAGACCTCGACAGGACCTTTCTGGAATACTACGAGAAGACCAGGACCCAAGAGGGGTCATATTGAGCACACTCAGCAGGCCAGAGCTCGACATCGTTGACGAGGTAGTTGACCAGGTTCGGATAAAGGACCTTACCCAGATGCGTTGCGAGTTGATCGAGGACGGACGAGTATTGAGTATTCATCCGATGGTTGGGACGTGTTCCCGAGGACCTGTTCGGCCAGACATCTTCTACAGAATGATGAAGCTACAGAGTACGCGATTTCGAGTCCGTGCGAGAGACTTCTGATTGACCGTGGCCGAGAACAGTGAAGTGCGTAGATAGCATGGCGTGACGTCATAGTGGACAACGATAGAGATAAGTGGAACCAGAGGTTCGTGTGAGACGCTGACGAGCTGTCTTTACTTCCCGTCGAGACCAGAGACTTGATATACTTACAGAGGCGTTGGGATGTGACCAATTTCCGAGAAAATGCTGTACTGAAGGCACAGATGTCCATCAAGTGAGAAGAGATTATGCAAGAGAGTCAGCCTCCGTACAATTCGCCATAAGCAAGATCGGAATAGACCTTGAGCGGGATTCCTTCCAGGACACTGCTGCAATGATATTTGCACCCAGGATCGGATGTGTGATGTGCGTTCAGAAAGCCAGAGGCCGACGTTAGTGACATGCTGCTTTATAAGTGGTCGTGAGGATTGACCGAGAGATGATCAGAGAAGTGCCAGAACGGAATCGTCCCCATTAACACACCTGACAGGGCCGATGAGACGATTGATTGGAGATTGGTAATCCGCAGAGGAGATAAGGACCCAGAGACAGAAGACGCTAGACCGTGAGCAAGAGGCAAGTAGATGTCTTGCGCTGCTAGCTTTGGATGCACCTTTAGTATTTTGAGGTACGATTTTGGTGCATACCATATGCACTAAATCGAGTTTCCTTGTGTATGTCAGATGCACCTGGTTTTGCTGTCAGGCACACACGTTGCCTATGACAGTTGTTGAGTGCACACCCATTGCACCTGAATGATACTTATATGGATTTTGTTTTCCGTGCGCACCTGACGCACGGGGTATTCTTATATACGCCTTAGGATTGATGTTTGTGGAGCCTCGACAATTTGGATTTTTTTGCTGAAATGTTTTAGTACTTGGGGGTTTAAATTTAAATTCGGGGACCGAATTTATTTAAGGGGGGTAGATTGTAACATTTCAAAATAATAAAATATCATTTTTGGGAAATTTTATAATTTAATATTACTTTATTGAATATTTTAATAATTCGGTATAATTAAATAAAAATAAATGGAGAAAAATTTGGAAAAATTATGGAAAATTCTAAAATAGGGTAATTTAGAGAATTATGCCATTTTAAAGTTGTTATGATTAGTTATATGCTAATTTAGTGCTAATCACGATTAAAAATCGATAATCGGGGTTTCGGGCAATTTTGTGCAAAATGCACATATCATTTCCTACACTTGTGTTGCATTTTTCTTACCATGGTTTTATTTTGGGGTTCACTATTTGAGTGAGAAGGATTTTTAGGGAAAAGAAAAGAAAGGAAAAAGAATTGATTAGAATAGTGTGGTAATAGGTGAGTGAGAGGGAGAGAGAGGTGGGGGGGGGGGGTTCATTTGACCATGAGACTTCTCTTCTCTCTTCATTTTCTTCATCCCTCTTCCCCTTCTCCTCCTCCTGCCGCTGCTCCTTCATCTCCCTCCCCTCTTCAAGCCCCAAATCATCTCACAAACATCACCAAAACCCTACCCCCCATTTCATTAAAAGTGTGCACAAGCTCAAGAGCTATAGGATGGACCAAGAAAAATTTCATTTTGGCGCTGTTGATGATTCTTGGGGGTCTTATGAGGTAATTTCCTTCACAATTAGAGTGGTATTTCTTGTGCTTAAGCTTCGATTCAAGTTTCATATCGATATTGTGTGTTTTTGTGGACTTGAGGAAAACTTAGTTAGGGTTTGAGGGAATTGTGAGTTGTGGTGAGCAATTGAGCTCAGTAGAAGTTAGATAAACACCCTAATGCATGAATTGAGATCCCAACCTGAGAGTTGAAACCCGAAATACGGATTTAGAAACCGATATCGGAAAAGTTATGGAATCTGGGAAGCTTTTATGAGATCTGCTATCACCCGAGACATCCTAAAATAAAATTGAATGGACAGTGACATGTGCAGGCACCCAGGAAGCTACCACCTAGACCCTAGCCCCTAACTCCATGACCCGGCCGCCAATTAATACCCTCTGGCCGCAAATTGCGGCCAGACCTGCACCAAATCGGGTCGTTTTAGTTCTGCTGCTCCTACATCTGTAGTTTAGGCCCCTGGCATGTATAGATTTGTCTAATTTGACCTAGGGTGAAATCTGGAGCCTATTTCCTTAGTTGTTGTTTTGGATTCGTGTTTCCGTATTCCGTATTTTTAATTCTGCATTTGTGTATTGTGTTTTACCTCGACTATTTGGCGTTTATACGACGATATCGAGGATTGATTGATGGTTGTGAAGGTGTTGTCCATAGGTTCTAACCTATAGATCATAGCGTATCGTTTTGGGATTCGTATGCCGTTTTAGCTTTGATTTGGTTTTAATACGCATTTTGCGATACGTTGATGTGTAGGTACCCCATGAAGACTTCGGGATGACAAGCAAGCGCATGGCGACGTCCACAAATGAAGACGCAAGGTGAGTAGATTATATCTACAGGAGGAAGTCGGGTGGATGGCGTATAACACCCCCGCAGTCCGTAGTTGATATATATATATATATATATATATATATATATATATATATGATAGTTATAGTGTGTCGTGGATATTGTGTTAGGTGTATTATGGATAGTTTCGGGTTAGAAGCAACTAGTGTAGTTCATAGTCGAGAACCCTAGAATAGATTTACACCTACACGTACACCCTTGCACATTCATTATACTTGCACCGTGTTTGATGATATTGGACGATATTGGAGGTGAGTCGATGATTTGGGCATTGTGCCGCGAGATCGGTGATTTGATATGATTCGTATGTGGGATACGACATGTGATCTCTAGCGGGCCTTGGAACGTGTGTTTACACACGCAGTCATATTGATGGTATCAGTTGTACTAGACTTAGATCAGTACCCTAGATTATGTGATATGATGATGAGGATACCAATTAATTAATGAGCTGATTGTGATAATTGACCCGTACCCAGCTATTGGGATGCCGTACGACGATGTACCATACGAGCTTTATATTGATGATAGATCTGCACTCATGACTTGAGGATTGTCATATGATATACTGTATTGTACGCGATAATATTGAGGCGGGATCACCGACTATTATATGTATATATATTTATATCGACTCAGATTTAGGTGGATTCCATGCCCCTCCCAGTTGACTTGATACTTAGATCTGTAGTTTGCATAGTAGATGTTAGACTAGACCCAAGTCATACTTATTTAAACAACTAACGAATCGGGAGTATCTTAAAAACACTGTAGCCCTTATTTTACAAAAACCCCGATTTGTCTTATTTCAAATGGCAAGCTGCATTATTATTCATTTACCATTTATTCTACGGCTCGCATTGCATTGCATGCTTATATGTTATTGATTCATGCTCCTTTGTGCATATGCCTTTACATAGTTCCATGCTCATATTAGTGTTTCATGTTGCATGTATTATAATTCATGGATTTCGTACTGTGATATGCTGGCATATGATAATTCTGGATTGTTTTACTCCTGCGTATATATATATCAGTGGTATGGGACGCTGAAATATATATGTATACCAAGAATATATATATATTAGTAGTATGGGACGCTGATATATATATACACCTACTTAGTATATCATCATGATGATCTATACAAACTTATATATGTAGCTCGATATATGAGAGTGGGGGTTGACCCGGACTGACGGATGCCTGATTTATGAGAGTGGGGGCTGACCCGGACTGATGGATGCCCGATATATGAGAGTGGGGGCTGACCCGGACTGACGGATGCCCGATATATGAGAGTGGGGGCTGACCCGGACTGACGGATGCCCGATATATGAGAGTGGGGGCTGACCCGGACTGACGGATGCCCGATATATGAGAGTGGGGGCTGACCCGGACTGACGGATGCCCGATATATGAAAGGAGCCTATGTGCTCGGAGCCTATGTGCTCGATATGAGAGGAGCCTTTATGGTCGATGGTATATTATATCCCCCGTTGTGCCACATTTATTTTATATGCATTGCATCATGTATTGGTAGTACTTGATAGAGTACCTTCATAGATGTTGCACACATATCGGATACATGATATATGGGATTTATTTGATATTGAGATATGTATTTGTGTCGATGCTTGACACTGATTTTCTGATGACTTCATTCGTGATACCTTCTGCTTTCATTTCACCGCATACATACATCATATTTATGATATGTTATTACGTGAGGCACTGACACGAGTTCTTGGCAATACACTTATGTTCAGATGTTACATTGCCACTTTACCATGCTTCAGACTTATTCATTTGAGGTTTATATTATATCTGATCGTTTTGACTAAGGATTATGTCATGCTTTCAATTTCTGCTTGTTGATATTTTCTATTCACGAGTTGGCAACTCACCTTCGTTGTGCCACAGTTCTTGCAGGTTTGCCGTACAGGTTCCATAGCGGCATTTCTGGCACACTGCTTTCCTTTGCGGGTGATTTGCTTGGTAGGTAGGTTCTTTGTATCAGAACCGCCGTTGTACATGTATTATTCATTGTATCTAGAAATTCCATCAACCAAAACTTGTATATTTTTTCAGACTTAGACACTAGTGATGTATTATTTCGACCTTAGAGTCGCGCTCAGTAGTATTACGATTTTCTTGCTTATTGGAGATTCTCTTGGGTTTTGATTCTCGCCCTTCGGCGTTGTATATTATATTGCCTGTGTGGGTTATGCTCCTTGTTTATACGTAGTAAGTGTTTGATAAAATGCCTCAATGGAAAATAATTTACAAAATATGTTTCTTTACTTTTAAATGGTTTTAGATTTCTGGGCTTTGGCTTACTTGGATCAGATGGAGTCCTATAAACTTCATATGGTTCAAGGGCCAGTCACGTGCTCTTTTGGGTCGTGACATATGGTATCCTATTTGGAACTCTTCCAACATACTGCCCCTCTGTTGAGGGTAAACACATAACCCGAGACAAATTTATTGTCATCTTTATCACTTTGGATCTTGAAATGGTAAAGGAATCTATCTGTAGGTCTCCATTATCGTACACCAAGAACATCTCTTTAGTCCTTCTCAGATACTTCAGAATGTTCTTTACAGATATCCAATGTTTCTCCCCTGGGTTACCGGCTTACCATGCTAAGTACGTAAGCTATATTTGGTCTGGTACATAACATCGCATACATTATAGACCCTACAGCCGAAGCATAAGGTATAATGCTCATGCGAGCCCTCCCCTCATCAGTCTTGGAAGACATATCTTTTGAGAGGGTGATTCCGTGATAAGCGGGTAAATTACTACGCTTGTAATCTTCCATACTAAACCTCTTTAGTATGGTGTCTATGTATCTGGACTGTGAAAGTCCCAACATTCTTTTGGATCTATCCCTATTGTAACGACTCTGAATTTACTGTACTAAATTTTCCATTTTAATGTACAGAAATGAGTTTACAGCCTGAGTTTGAGTTATAAGTCAATTTTGTTAAATAACAGCAAGTAACAATTTGTAGCTCACTGGTAAAGCCTTGCACTGCTGTGACGTAGCCCCTGTGTTCGATTTCCATCAGACATGTTATTTTTTCTGAATTTCTTTTAAATTTTTTAGAAGCCCAAAAGATTACACGTGCAATACACATGGAAACGAAAAGTTCAGAAAAATCAAACATGTGCAAAAGGGTTTAAATACTGGATTTATCAAGTAGCACGAATCTCGAGGAAATTGCCTCGAGATCGACCGGCTAAACCCCTCTAAAAACCAGCACCGACGGTCAGACCATGGCCAAACAACTCCGGGTTTTGCACACTTGCCTCTTCACCTACCCCTCACTCCTCTGCACTGCTTGATTTCTCTGCAATCAAACAGAGACCCTTCATTTCATAATTTATCATAATTTTAATACTTTTTAATCCACCATTTTAATTCCAAAATCCTAATTCTCCACTATAAATACCATCCCCTACTTTGGTTCAGCACCATTCTGAAAATTATAGCAAAATTCTCTCAAAAAGTTCCTAAGTACAAGTGGAGTAAAGAGGAGGTAGCGAGCAAGCAACTTCCGGCGAAAATCGAAGCAACATCCTGATCTCCCATGACACCATAAGGATTCCTTCCTCTTCCTTAAACTCTTCCTAGCGTATTCAAACTGTAAGTCTCTCTCAATCTCTCTTCCTCTTCATTGAAATTCTATTTCAAAACTTATATCGGTAAGTGGAGTTAATACTGATATCCTTTTTTCTAAACCCTAGAAACTCCTTATCCTGTATTCTTTGATCAACCAACTTTTTACACAATATTTTTAACCTTAAACCCTAATATTTAAAATCAAATTTCATCAAAATTCTCATATGAAATAACAATAGCATCACTTTTTCATTAAAATACATTGAACTTGTAATCACCTCTTTTCGTATTTTCTTAAAACAATACCTTAGAAAAACTTCATGGGGTAACGACCTACCCTACATACACACTTGGTTTCATAGCACGATACTCATTGAATGTACTTTCGTTGCGAAGTATAATATTACAATAAAATACCACATAACTTTAAAAACCGGATTTTTTATAAAGCAGTATTTCCTATCCTTTGCGATTACGCATCTACAACCCTCTTTAGGGGACCCGCTAATAGATGGTGTGGATTATCGCACATCCCTGGGCTAGTAAAAAGAGATGCAGACCTCCTCACGGAGCATTCGATCTTGAAAGGATTTAAATACGGTTTTTAAGAAATACGAATTTTCTAAATAAAATAAAATTATTTTTAAAATTAAAATTATATAAAATTATAAATACATATTTTTAAAATATAATAAACCTATGTTTTTCCCAAAAAAATGAAAAGATTAACAAATGTCAATAAAATATCATCAAGATACCAAAAATGCAAGTTTTTCAATAAAATACCATGAACTTTCCAAGCTAAATACTTATCACTAATCTACCCTAAATACTTAAAATCCATGCTCTTGACAACCTCAAATAATACTAATCACCCTCGAGATTTACTTTTGAACTATATTGAAATATTTTTTCATAAAACCCCCTCGAGATATATAAAACAATATTTAAGGACTTTAGTAAATATAGGTTTAAAGCGATCAATTTTCTTGAGCCCCAGGGAGCCGGAGAAAGTGAGTGCTTGTCTATTTAAAGTAGACAACTTAACGGAGTTATCAATGGTAATTGTCTTGAAAAAATACACAAATCCTGCCATCCATGTGCAGCAGTTACCGATGACTCCTGAACTTACTTCAAGAGCTAAATCTGTTTACAAGTGTCTGACTCAGTCTGAGTCCAATTTAAATATGAATCTAATATCAAACATGAATACTTGATTAAGAACATGAAAACTCGAATTCAAACATCAATATCAAATATGCATACTTGACTTGACTTGACTTGACCGAACCATGGTTATAGGTTGACTTGACTACTTGAATACTTGATTATATCCTGAACATGACTACTTGAATATTTGTATCCATAGTTTCAACAGGACTTGTAAATATAATCTATACAATACAATATGTGGGAAATAAAGAGGTAGATTGGTACGGAACGTATATCGTGACACGAGAGGTCACTTAAAAGACACCTACATGAATTCTCATGCTGTTGTCCCGTAGGTTATGACGGGGTCTTGTACTACATGTTACCATAGTCCACGGGATAAGATAGACTCCTCTCGTATACATAAATACCTTCGGTATCAAGCTACAAACAACCATGTTATAATAATCATCATATACCGGTAATCAATCATACACAATTACCCGTTCTCTTCACTTTACTGGTTATATTCTCTCTCTTCTTTTGGGACTTACCGAGCGCTAGTTTGTTGACGAAATTCCTTTCTATTTCTTTCTTTGGAATGTTCATTTGAAGGACATGACTCTCAGGAGATCGAGCCAAGCCAGGAAGACTTGGACCAGCTTGCGGCACAGCCTGAGTTCTACTTCCTTGTACTTTCATTTCCTACATGCCATTGTTTAGGTATTGCTTTATATTATTGTATCTTTTCATTTTCAAACAGTTGTATCTAAATATGAATGTAAATAAAGTTGTTTATTTTAATACTCTTGTCATTCTTGTACATGTTATATATTGCTTAATTACGCTTAACGTATTTATTTCTTAGTAATACGTTATGGCCTGCCACGTCATCGTTTCCGTCTACTGGGAAGCGGAGCGTGACAGGTTTGTTGGCGACCCATGCAGGTTAATTTTGTATGAAGTCTTAAGCAATATATCACTAGAATTATAAGAATCAACAACTATACATTCCTTACATTTTTTATTTCTTGAATCTATCCTAACCATTCCTTTTCTATCAAGGTCATGGATTCTCTTAACAACACCAGCACGAATGTCAATAGCAACACTCCACCGCCTACTCTACCACTACTACCTACCGTTAAAGCTCCTATCAACAAGAAAATGGTACTACTCGAGGCGATCAAGAGCCTCCTAAAGGGTCAGCAGTAGTGGTCTGCTATCCTCATGCACCGCCCAGAACCTGAGACACACGGAGTCAAGCAATTCCGAGCACTGCACCCAAAATATTTCTCTGGGAAAGAGATCCTACTGGAGGCGGAAGAATGGGACTAATCGATAAAAGATGATCTGGCAGCCGCTCAAGTGCCAGATATTGCCTGGGTGAGAGTTACGAAGCTGCAACTGACAGACAACGCCAGAATCTGGTGGAAGGCTGAAGAAAGCCGTCTCACCCAACCGATTGAATGGAAGATGTTTCACGATCTGTTCGATGCGAAGTACTTCCCTGAGACTACTCATTTCGACATGGAACAGCGGTTCATTCATTTACAAGAAGGCTCGATGTGGGTCAAGTATGTGGATGAATACGATGCTGAGTTTATCATACTTAGCAAGTAAGATATTGTCTCAAATTCAAATTCCTGATTCCACTCATTACACTACTAACAAAAGGTCGTAACAGGTCCGCTGCACACCTGATTCCTACTGCTGAGATCCGGGCACGACGATTTCAGCAAGGGTTTGACCCAGAAATCCAAGCTGCATTCACTACAGAGGATTTCCCAACCCATGAGATTGCTCTGAAGGCTGCCCGACGCTATGAGGCAGTTGTGAAGAAGAAGGGCAGACCGCAGACTGCCGGTGTGAAACGCCCTACCACTCAGATGTCAGGAGGAGCCTCTTCTAGGCCGACATTTGCACCTAGGAGACTGGAAGGATCATTTAACCGGTCTAGTCCAGACTTTTGTTTCTATTGCAAGAGGACGGGACACCTGGCGAAGGACTGCAGGCGTGCAAATGGCCTGTGTTTGGTTTGTGGCGCATCCACTCACGCCATAGGAGCATGTCCATACCGTTTCAACACAGCTCCAACACCCAGACGCCCAATTACGGTTCCGCAGCGGCTAGCCATTCAGGTTCCTGCACCCCATTTAGCTCTCCCTGCACCAACTCCACGTGGACCTCCTGCATAGTCTCAATGTCAATTCCATCAGGCACAGAGAAATATGCCTCAAGGGCAGAGAAACATGCCCCAAGGACAGAGGAATGTACCACGACGTCAAACTTTCACAATTACGGTCGAGGAGGCCGTAGCCACTGGCCAAGTCATCATTGGTAATTCCCAATCCTTTCAAACCATTAAAATCCTTGAATATCACTATACTTTTCCTATACCTAAACCAACCTCACACAACTTAGCTACTATACTAGTAACCTCCCTTCCTGTTGTAGCACTCTTCGACACTGGAGTATCATATTGCTTTATGTCGCAACGGTTCGTCTGAACTTATGCGATTCCAGTTAACCGCTCGTATCCATCTAGAATGTCAGTTCAAGGAACGGTGTTCTAAAAGCAACTTTGGGATACAATCTGTGCCCGGTGGTCGTCTGCAGTAGAGAATTTTATGTGGACTTCAAGGTGCTGGACATACCAAACTTCGACATAACCATGGGAATGAATTGGCTGGGAACTTTCTTCGCTACCATTGACTGTCGCCAAAGAAGGGTAGTGTTCGAAATACCAGATCATCCAGTGTTCTATTTCAAGAGTGGAGACTGTACCTTAGAACCTAGTGTCTACAAAGAAAAACCAAAGAAGGCAGTGGTTGCAGCATTACAAGCGGAAGAATCGAAGCCAGAAGTAGTTTGAGAGTTCGAGGATGTATTACCGGAAGATATATCAGGTTTGCCTCCCGATCGAGCTCTTGAATTTAGCATCGATTTACAACCTGGTGTGCAACCGATAATCAAAGCTCCGTACCGGCTAAGTCTAGAAGGATTGAAGGAGATCCACATTCAGTTGGATGAACACCTGAAGAAAGGTTGGATTCATCCCAGTACTTCAAGTTGGGGATCTCCGGTATTACTGGTGAAGAAGAAAGAAGGTTCATACTGTAAGTCGATGTCGCGCACCCGGCGGGTTCACGGGGAGGCTGGATACGCAAAAAATGATTTTTACGGGCTTCACAACACCGACTTGAACCCAGGATCGACCATATACCCTAGCTAGCAAAACTTTATGAGGTTAACTACTCGGAAAGAATGTTATACCTCATAGTATCATGTCCTTCTGGTCTTCTTACTGTCCTCCTCCTCCTCGTCATAGGCTTCTCGGATCGTACACGGATCGGGCCTCCTCGTCGGTCCTCTCAAGTCAAAGACGATCCACCCGAGAGTCTATAGTCCGAGCCTCAACCTCAAATTCGAGGTAACTAAGGCACCTAGTTCGCTAAACTAGATGTCCTAGATGATGTAGAGAATGAAGATGGATTAGTTTGTCTCTAAATACCCTAGGTTTCTCAACACATGAGAAATGTAGGGTTAGAGAAAGAAGAAGGAGCATTGGAGGAGAGAGCGTGTTCAAGTGATGAATGAGTGAGGATGGCTAAGTCTTGAGAGATATCAAAGAAAATGATAATTCAATAATAATTGAATCAAGCATGCTTCATTAGTCCTCAAGTGAGTCACCCCATGAGTTGCCAAGTAGCCATGCCTCTTCTTTTGTCAAAATAACATCTCATCCTCCACCTCATTATCCATTAAACTAAATGGATAAAACCAACAAATAAGGTGTCTTCTTCTAGAAGCAATCTTGAGTAAATTACAAGAACCCCTCATCCGTATATACATATCTGTATCCGTATTCCGAAAAATACGAATACAAAGAGAAAAAAATAATCCAACAATATAATACTAGGATCCGTCTTAAAACAAAGCCCATTAGTATTATCCGCCCGAACATCATACTTGCACAAGTACACGTATGTGATCGAAGCCCTGCCGTAAAACGATACGGCCTCTATATCTTTTGCCCAATGCAGGGAAACCCTCTGTGTGGGACTCTAAAGACTTGACACTACGCTGGCAGTGGGTTTAACCACAAGCATGTCAGCGGTACTAGCTGCATGTAACGGCTATCCAGGTATCTGTCGATAAGAAGGCCGATGAGCAAACTCATCCGAACTCCTACTGAGCCTATATGTGACAATCTTCGTACAGCCCGGTCTGTTCGTCTAAGAATATCGCATATCGGGTCTAGGGGGCGGTAAACGCCAGACCCCTAACAGCGCAATAATTCATGCCTAAGTGTAGCCCAAAACACCCTGAGAAACTACTAGAGTACCTACCAGTAAATCTTGCTTGCCCTGCCCAGGGACTTTGTGTAATGGCTTTCCGAACACAGTGAGATTTCAACCCCCAATAGCAGGAGAGACGAATCCTATCTAACCACCACTGCCTCCTAGTGCTTCGGGACTGCACCCAACCACTACTTGTTTGCACGACTCCTTTGAGCCGTGGTAGTGTAGTAATTTAAGAAAAGTGGGAACACACTCGAGGTGAAGTAGCAGTGTCAAGTTGACGGACTAAGTTGTACTCATGTCATTTGGGAACTGCTACCCGACGATAGGTATAATACCCACCAACAGTTCCTTACGAGTCATGTCCAGTGTACTTGTTCCCTCATGAAAGCTGAATAATAAATATATAAAGCAATGGGAAATGTCCCCAAATAGAGCAACACGTGCCCACACGTGGTAGGCACAACGCTTGACAAAACAAGGCTGAAACCGAGCCTCACGTACAGACACGTGACCTCTATATACAAAGTATATATGTGCCTTCTAAAAACAAACAATTGGCCAGAAAAATTCACGTGATAGCACGTGATGCTCTTTGATGGGCTCAACTTTGTGAGGTCATGTGCTACACGTGATGGGCTTTTATGCCTTCTGAACCGATAGAATTAAATTCTAAAATAAAAGGGATCAAAGTCCTATTTGGAAAATATTTCCTTAGATCTTTCTAAACAAGAAAGATTGCGCTCTGTAAAGAAGAGCGCTGTTGGATTAAAATTCCAATGGTGATTAAAAATCACCAATTTACAGAAGAAGATTCTGTATAGGGAAATATTTTCCTAATCTTGTGAGAAATATCTTCTGTAAAACAAAAGTCCTTGGATTAAAAATCCAACGGTGAATAAAATTCACCGATTGATTTAAAAGATCATTTTGGTTGATTATAAAATCAATCAAAATCTCTCAATAAGAGATTTTCTAAACAAATTGATTCTTTTCTTTTTCCTATAAATAGGAGCCAAGAGACACGAGAAAAAAAGAAAAAAGAAAAAAGAAAAAAGAGAACACCCCCATAAACTTCAAGTTAAAAAGAGAAAACAGAAAGAAAAACCCGAGGTAAGAGAAGGAACAAAACACAGAGAATATCTCATCTCCTTTTCACCTCCATAAGAGTTGAACTCTTCTAAAAATAACTTAGTTCTTCCTCTGGTTGAGATCTGCAGAAGCAGATCTCCCCACAAGTTGAGAATTTAATTCTCATTCAGGAGATTCTGCTATGCAGATCCAAAACCTAGGGGGAGATCTAAGTTCAGAGAATTTAATTCTCCCAAAAAGTATATAGGAATTTAATTTCTCTGATAAAATAAGGGTTTAACCCTTCATATAAGAACTTAGTTCTTCCTCTTAGTGAAAGATCTGCAGAAGCGTCCCTATAAGTTGAGAATTTAATTCTCATCGGGGAGATTCTGCCATGCAGATCCCAAACCTAAGAGAAAAACTAAGTCCTAAAAATTTAATTCTTACAAAACAGTGGGCTTGAAAGTCTCGAAACTCAGGATCTCCATGCTCGTAAAAAATTGGCACCCAACATGATAACGGCTGATCACGTGCTCCCACGTGAGCACCCTCGATGAATAAAAGAGGACAACCGAGATTGGCTCACATGATTCCACGTGACCCCCAAGTAGTGCTTAGCATGTATAAAGCAAAAATGGAATAAATCAAAGCCAAGTTTCCATTTTTGGGACGCCTCACGTGATCTCACGTGACCCAATAGCGCTTAGCGCTCAGAAAAGAACAAGGGAATAAACCCAAAGAAACAGCGTCTCAAATTTTTAGTGTTTAACACTACTCCAAGCGCCGCACATGACCCCACGTGAGCGCCTCGAATCTTTAGTGTTTAACACTACTTCAAGCGCCTCACGTGGGAGCACGTGAGCGCTGAACATATACTAGTGTTGAACACTATGAAAGGACAATATTACCCAAACTCAGACCAAATTTCCCGAGGACCATCAATTGAGCTCCTCATGCTCAGGGTTCCCAAAACCGATCTCAGTCCCAAAGATAGCTAAAGAGCTCCCAACAGATGGCATCTAAAATGATGTTCATCCCATCCCCCCTCAGTCGGGACATTGGTTCGAGGGTATATCTCTCCACACCTCTGATACATGTCGTTGTAATTGTTCAACGTCTTCAGAGATATGGAGGGTCCCAATAACCAATAACTATTGGCGCATCTCCAAACTGTCAAACTAAAACCCTACAGACTATGATGTCTTTAAACATGGACCATGAGGTCCTTAAACTCATAGACTATGATGTCCTTAAACCCTATGGACTGCAACGTCCCTAAACCAAACTCTATAGACTATGGCGTCTTTAAACTATGGACTTTGATGTCCCTAAACCCAATGTACCGTAACGTTCCTAAACTAAAACAATAGAGCCCAAATGCTCTTTTGTTGGATCTGAATGATCCGAAAACCTTGTTAAGTAGATCTTAGTCTAAAATTGGACTAACGTGTCCTTAACAAACATTTATGTTGATCTTAATCTCAAACAAGGTTAACGATCCTTAAATCAACCAAACCAAAATCTAAGAAAATACGGATTTGGACTAATCCACGCTCTACGGGCGACAACATAAATTAGTCTCCGTATACAATCCACGGGCAACCAAAAACAAAACAAACACACACAACATGAAGTGAACATCTGGAGAAGGAGAAAGTGGTTACCACGATGCAGTAGCGTAATTAACTGTAGGGGCTTGCGCCTGCAGGGAATAGCGTCCCCATAATCAAAAACCCCTCGCAAATGAGGAGGAATCTGACGAAGTCTGCTACAACGGCCGTATCTGTCTAAACCTCTGATATACGGTGCCATAAATAAACTTAGCATTTTCGGAGAGGTGGACAGATAAAACCAAATAGCATCTGCCCCCAAAGTTCAGGCCAGACGTCCCAACGTCCCGGTCGCGTCTTTCGGCGGTAAACAGATTCTGGCACGCTCGGTGGGACCTTTTCCTTTTTCCACTCCACACTTCATGTGTCATGTTCGCGAACGAATCGCGGTTTAACATGGTTGCCTATGGATTCGAGGTACTAAGATTTGGTGTCTTGCTCCGTGCAGAAGAGTAGACGACGTCAATGGCTTCCAACTGCACCAACTGCAACAACAACTCCCGCTTTGCTCCATCTGGAGGAGTGACTTATGGGCCCAAAGCGGCCTCCATATTCGCAATGCCGGTGGAACAGGTGACACATGCCACCACTGGATTGTTCTTCGGGACCATGCTCCCGCCAATGAGCTTCAACGCTCCAATGCCGTCACAGGAGGCTCCAAAGAAGTCAGTCTTTGATCGGCTTACCACTACCACGACCCCTCTCAACGGGTCATCCAAGTCCAATGCCTCGGTCTTTAACAGACTAAGCCAAAGCTCAAGTGGGCCCGTGAAGAAGCCTGCAATACCCGAAGGAGTTATCCCGAGGTGGATAGCCATTCCAGCTCCGATAAACGAAGTCTTCAGAGGGGCTTCTCCTGCTAAAGGATCGGTCTTTGCAAGACTGGCCGTTCCAACTCCTGCTGCAGGCGGGGTCGTTAAAAATGCTTCCCCTGCCAAAAAGTCGGTCTTTGCAAGATTGACCGTTCCCTCTCAGCGGATGCCGGTCTTCGACAGGTTGACCCCAGCAGCCCTTCACCAGAACAGGGGGCATGATGAAGCCACCCCCGTAACTGAGCTAGCCCCATCTGCAAGACATGCTCGACGTCGCCACTGGCACCGAGTGTGGAAAACTAGGGGCAGCTCTCCCTCTGGACTGACTCCACCAGCTCCAATGGTGGAAATTGATGCTGCTATTCTAACCGGGAAAAACTTTGAGCCGCTCAGGAGGGTGCGCAAGAACTCTCCGATTGCTGTGTTGAAAAGGTCTCCTCCACTCGCTGAAAATGTTGCTAAAGCGAAGCCGGAGCAGCCCCCTCAGCAGCTGTTCTCGAAAATCCACAGGGTCTGGCGAAGAGTCCAAGATTTTGAAATCGACAAAGACTACTCCCGCTGACAGAAGAAAATGAAAGTTCGGCAAGAGGATGACTATCTCACCGCTGTCGTACCACGGAAAGCATCGGCTGCAACAACCCCCTCAACTTTGACCGTTCATAAAAGGAGAAGGCTGGAGAAGATCCCCGTGTCCGCGGCAAATCTCAGGGACACTGAACCTAAACACCCCAAGTCTGGGGGCATGGTGGTGCACACCGTCTACATGGCTTCCGGAAAAAAGGAAAGTCATATTTCTACGGGTCATCGACCACTCACACGGTCTGTGACGAAAACTCAGGAGCAGCAACAAAAGCTCCAGGAAATGCTGACAAAAATGGCCACACTCACTGGGCAAAAGGAAAGCCTAGAAGTGTCGTTAGATCAACGCCAGGAGAAGGAAACAGACGCCGAGTTCCTCCGAAGAATGCTCAAAAAGAAAGATAAAGAGGCCGCGGAACAAGCGGCTAAAATAAAACAAATGGCGCTCCTGTTCCAAGATATGGTCGGGATGATGATTCAGCCGGATCCTCCAGCTGAAGATCCCCAATAATCATTGAAGATGATAGAGGAGAGACATCAAACCCTGTTCCGGCTTTATCAGCAGTCAGGGAGGAGACGATCTCGAAAGCTGCGCTTGATGAATACATAGCTCAACAAATATGAGCTCATTAGGCAAATGAAGCAACTGGCCAAGTCGTCAGAACTGGGCGACCCTATCCAGGCTGGTACGATCAAATTAAGTACCCGCCAGGATACACGATCCCTAAATTTCACGTGTATAAGGGGGCAGGCAATCCCCATCAACATGTCGCTCAGTTCAGGGCTCTCTGCGGCAATACCGGAGGTGACGACAAATTTCTACTTCGCCAGTTCGTCGGTAGCTTGGCGGAGACGGCCTTTGAATGGTATTCGGATCTGCCAAATGACTCCATCAAAACGTTTACAGAGACGGACCTGCTATTCACCCAGTGTTTCGCAAGCGCCAGCGAACGCACTCCCATCACGGCGTTGATCAACGCTAGAGTGAAGTCGGGAGAGACATGGGTTCAGTATGCAATTCGACGGCGGAACCTATGGTCGAGATGCGAACAACGCATAGAAGAAGCTCCTGCCGTGGGAATATTCGTAGGGATCCGCAGGCGACCATATCTCAGTTTATGATGTTCTTCAAGCTGACCACTTTCCAGGCCTTGATCGACAAGCTGGCCCAAATGGACCAGATGGGCCATAGACCGCCCTCCTAAAAAATGGAGCTTCGAAATGAAAAAGGCAAAGGGAAAGCGACCTTCGTCGCCAACGCTCAGCAACAGCCGAGTGATCCGAAACCAGCTGCTCGCCAGGGCAACAAACCGCGATTCCTCGACGAGAAATTGAGACATCCTTACTCGTTTCCCCGGGACAAAACGAGGAGACTGTTTGAACTAGCAGTGCGCAATAGGCTCATCACCCTGCCGGATCCGAAGCGCCCACTGCAGCCCGGTGACGTCAACAATCCCAACTACTGCCCCTACCAACGAATGTTAGGCCATCCGATCGAAGATTGCTTCGTCTTCAAAAGCTGGATTGAGGACCAGTACCAGCAAGGCAAATTCGCGCTGTCTGAAAACTGGAGGGTAAACCCGCCACAACAAAACGCTCCGAAAAAGATGGACACGCCGGGGGCATCATGCTCATTCATATAGGAAGCTCCTTGGGAAGTAGTTCTTTCGGCAAAAGCTAAAAGAATGCCGAAAGATCTTCAAGCATGCCCGACAATCAGGTGGAAAAGCCCGCTAGAGCCAGAAATCATTGAGGGGATGCTGAAACCGCGCCTAACACTGAGAATTGGTAACGATGGGCAAAACACCCAGGCCCAGCCGTCAAAGTCTTCAAAGAAAAAGAAGAAAACCAAGAAGCCCACGCAGCCTGACGACAAGCGCACGGATCTGCAAAAGCATATTGACGCGCTGGAGGAATACAACCAGAAGGCGCGAACCCCGGTCACATTCCAAGAGTTTCTCAACCATATCCTTGAAAATGGAGATAATGACAATAATGAGGGAGACGACTCGTCAGAGGAACCCAAAGATTATGTGGCAAGTTGCCACATGATCTCTCATTCGTCGCTAAATAACGAGGAAGCTCACTCGGCATCAGAAGATAATGTAAAGGAGCTTGGGGCAGGATCGTGCCAAAATCCTTGGGACCGTCAGACGAGATGATTGACATACTACTGAACGAAGCCCGTCAGAAGAGCAAAGCTGATCAAGAGCATGAAATGGCCATATTCGAAAGGGCCAAACGTCGGCGGAAGGATGAAAAGGTTGAAGCACACCAACCAGATCGAAGTACGTCTGCGGCAGACAAAAACAGGTTTAAGATAAGGAAACGGTTCGCTAAAACCCTCTCAATGGGAATGAAGTTGCCACCTTTAAAAGGAGATACTCCCGGCGGCATGTACCTTGACGAAGCAGACGTTCATCCGAGCTACTGCTTATACCATCAAAAGATTGCACATCCCACCAAAGAATGCAATTCTTTCAACAAATGGTGGCAGGGATACGTTGCTCACCGACAACATTTTAAGCAGATGAAGCGCAAAACTCATCGGGAGTAGAGAAATATGACGGACGAGCGCAAAAGAACTGCCGGCAACTGTCACATGGTTGATACCAAGAGATCTCAAGTTCTCACCTTCGGAAGTGATTCTGACGAAGAAATAGCCCTCAACCCTCTCTTCAAAGAATCCACCTCAGGAAAAGAGGAAGAGCTGAAGAACTGTGAGAATATTCAGCCACGCAACTGTACATTGCCCGAAAAGAATCTTGGACCTGCAAACAGGGGATCCAACAAAAAGATAAGGGGAAAGAAAAAGTTCATGAGGATATCGCCCTCGATGATCGAGTCGCCGAAGAGCTGACAGCCAAGAACCCGCCCAAGGAAAGCAAAGTGGATTACAATGTCCTAGCGCACCTGAGGAAGATACCCTCACAGCTAAGCATTTTGGACGTCCTTCTGTTGTCTAAAGAGGCACGAGATTCTCTGATCAGGTCATTACAAGAGCCCGAGCAGTTTATAGCTTTCCTTACCGAGGAAAAAAATGAAGGACGAGCTGGAAAAAGTGCACACAGCTGAAATCACTTTCGGCGATGAAGATCTCCTCCTCGGAACGTGCGACCATAACCGTCCCCTGTATGTCACCGGGTACTGCCATGACATCAAGATAGGAAGATCTTAGTTGAAAACGGGTCCTCTGTCAACCTCCTAATTGTGAGGGTATTAAAAGAAATCAGCATGAGTGTTCAACACCTCGCTCGGGATAAAATCACCATCTCCGGATTCGACTCCCAGTCATCACGGATGCTCAGGTCTGTAATACTGACGTTACGCTTTGGGCTGCTCGTCATTGACATCAAGTGTCATGTCATTGACGCCAAGACCTGCTACAACGCTTTGCTCGGCAGGTCTTGGTTACACGAGTACAACATCATCCCTACTACACAATATCAGTGTATGAAGTATTTTAAAGATGGTCTCGAATATACCATGACGGGGAAACTGAACCCATTCTCCGTAATGAAGTCCACAAGTATGAAGACGCTAAGTATTTCCTTCCAGACTTTGAAGACACGGAAAGATGCCATAAACCGGAGAATAAGCAAAAAACTAACACCACGATTCCGGTCTTCGGGAGTGATACCGAGGAGGAAGAAGAGATGGTCTATTCGGGGCCGCCCCAATGCAATAGGCCGGGACCATTTATCCCTATTCCGGTGTTTGGCAGTGACTTCGAAGACGAAGTCGACGCAGTGTTCTCGATCCGTCCATCAATGCAAGCCCTCATTGGAAAGGATCAGAGTTTGCATATCGCCATGGTTCCGCAGCAGCACTACAGAGAGCTTGATACGCTTGAGACATATAGTGTGCAAGAGCTACAAACATTCTACGTTCCTCCTAGGCGAAGAGGTGAAAAGGCGATCCTATTCTATCGATCCGGGAAAACCAAAGTTGAGAGAGAAGTCTGGCGTAGTGCCGAACCTGCGCTTGACAGGCTCCAACCAATCCGTCTGCTCAGATACTACGCAGAGGAGTTGAAAAGGTTATTGAGATGTCAAGGCGTACCCTTTAAGCAAACCGCGCGACAGGCCTAATTCTACAACAGGATCTGGAATGTCCCCGGAACTCAGCGAAAATTTCCCAACGGAAAAATGGAAACGATTGGGCTTGGATTTGTCCAGTCCAGAAACGGGAGCAGTTCCATGGCTGCCATGTCATAAAGGACTTTGATGAAGAAGAGGATGCTCTTTTAAAAGACGCTGACATTGAACCAGAACGAAGTCCTTCCATAAAAGTGTCGAGTCCGTCGTTTGAAGAAAAGATGGACAAGCTAATAAGGGAAGAGTGTCAAAAGGCTCAGAACGGCCACAGCCGCGAAATGGCCATTTACGAGAAAGCCAAGACGCAATGCCTCCTTCAGCAGGCCACGGAGGATGATGACGCCCTTCGCCGTCAGCCCGCCATGCATTCCCAAGATAAGAAAAAGGCCCGACGCAGAGGCAAAAACAAGTTAGAGAATGGAAAAACGTTCGGCAACGGCAAAACGAATCCAAAAAGCCACGCGATCAAGAAAGGGTCAGCCGGAATCCGTCTCTTATGAAAAAGATGAGTCGAGCATATTCTTTCCCTCGAGACAAGACAAGGAGAATGTTTGACCTTGTTATGAAACATCAAATGATGACACTCCCGGAGTCCCAGCACCCCGATCAAGCAAACGAGGTTCATCACCCGGATTATTGTTCCTATCGCTGAGCGATAGGACATCCTCTTGAAGACCGCTTCACCTTCAAAAACTGGGTCGAAAACCAATATCAACTCCGCAGATTCACTCTATCCAACAGTTGGAGGGTGGCCCCACCACAAAGGCATGTGCCAAAAGCAATGTAGATGGTGAGAGTAGAACCAGATCAACATCGGTCCTGGAAACGATCTCGTACCTATCACGTGATAACGCTGTCAGAAGGAGTGCCCAAGAACATGGATGACCTCTTCCGGTGATTCGAAAATGAGGATGAAGACGAGGTGATCTCAGTATTTCCACCAGCGCCAAAAGAATTGGAAGATGGGATACATACTACTGCGGACAACCTGAGAAAAATCAACTTAGGGACGATAAATGACCCGCGGCCAACGTTCGTCAGCGAGTTGCTGTCTAAAGAACAGGTAGCTACGCTAAAAGATGTGCTCATGCAGTATAAAGACTGTTTCGCATGGAACTATTCCGAGATGTCGGGGCTAGATCCAGAAATAGGTGTGCATAAATTGGCGATATCTCCGGACGTCAAGCCAGTCAAACAAGCACCAAGAAGAATGCGGCTCGAACTTGAAATGAGTATCAACGCCGAAATCAAGAAGCTAATCTACTCCGGCTTCGTCCAAGAAGTTCAATACCCCGTCTGGATCGCCAACATTGTCCCAGTGATGAAGAAGAATGGGACGGTGTGCATCTGCATAGACTTTCGGGACCTCAACATAGCCTGTCCGAAGGATGACTTTCCCGTACCGGTCACCGAGCTGATGATAGACAACTCGTCCACTCACGAAGTTTTCTCCTTCATGGACGGGTCATCGGGGTACAATCATCTATCGGTTCGGCACTCCGCGACGGATTATCTCCGATAACGGGCCAGCTTACAGAAGTCACAGAATCAGCCACTTCGCACAGCAGCATAATATAGACTAGAGATACTCTTCGGTCTACAATCCACGAGCTAACGGTCTAGCTGGGGCTTTCAACAAAACCTTGACGAAGATCATAAAGAAGACGGTGTCCAAAAATAAAAAGGACTGGCATGAGAGTCTGCATGAAGCTCTCTGGGCGTATCAGACCACATTCAAAACGGCCACAAACACAACGCCGTATGCATTGGTATTCGACACTGAAGCGGTACCCCCTTGGTGATAGAGCTACCCTCTCTACGAGTGACGGTTCATTACGAGCTAACAGACGAAGAGAATGCTCATCTTCGGCTTGAGGAACTCGACGCCCTTGATGAAACTCGTCTCATGGCGCAGCAAAACCTAGAAGATTACAAAGCAAAGATGACACGCTCACACGAAAGATTAACTAGGCCGAGAACATTTCGCCAAGGCGTACTCATGCTAGTAGTCAAGAGACCTATGATCCCCAATCGTGCCAAACGGGGGAAATTCGAGCCGAACTATGAGGGCCCGTACATCATAGATGTCACGCCCCGATTCCCGGTGTACGGCGAAGGGGACGCGACGAGGCCGCCAAGTATTTACTCTGAAGTAAATACGCTAAGTGTATCTAAGCAATATAAATAAAAATGCAAAAGAGACAAAGACAGTAGGTATAACTGAACAACAACTTTATTTATTAACATTCTTTTGTACAATGCATGGAAAAGTAAATACATCTGAAAGAAAGTAATGCCTAAACAGTGTCATAACAGAAATGAAAAGTACTGAAATTAAAATGTGTATAATGAAGCTAGAGCTCTGGGTCGTAGGCAAGCTGATCCAAGTCCTCACTAGTAGGCTTGATCTCCTGAGTGTCCATTTCACCTGACAATATTCCAAAGAAGAAAGAGAAGGAATGTCGTCAGCGAACAATCGCTCGGTAAGTCCCAAAGATAAGGGAGAAGTAGAATAGACAGAGAGTAAGAGAGAGAGTGTAGCTTTTAAAGTTGTATTTAGTGTTAACGCTGTTGTTTGTACCTTGGTACAGAAGGATGACAGTGTATACGAGAGTGTTTCCTGATTTAAAATCAGGAAAGCTTCTGGGAAAAGCTTCAGAGGAGAGTCACGTGCTTACACGTGACTAGCGGTCACGTGTTGGCACGTGACACCTTAAAAGCATCATCAAGTCGAGTTCAGTCTCCTGACTACGCTGAAGAAAATGGGCTTCAGAAAGAGTCACGTGCTCCCACGTGACCAGGGTCACGTGGCGACACGTGACATTTGAATACAAGCGTCGAAGACACACAAGTTCTCTGATCAAGTCAAGAAAAAGGATTCAGAAGAGGTCACGTGCTTCCACGTGACCAGGGTCACGTGTTGGCACGTGACGTTCAAGACAGTAGACTCGTTCTCCAGACGAACCAAGGAAAGAGAGTTCAAACAAGGGTCACGTGCTCACACGTGACCAAGAGTCACGTGGTGGCACGTGACGCTTAAGCAACAATCAGAAGAAAGGAAAAGGCTCATTCCAAAGGGGGTCACGTGCTCACACGTGACCATGGGTCACGTGGGCACACGTGACCGGCTTTCAAAGCCCTTTTTATCAACAGAATTAAATTCTGAGAGAAATGCAAATCTTTCCAAAGGAACGCAACTATATTCATCCAATCAAATTAAAGATTCGGAGGTCACTTATCTATGGAAAATCTCGGGTTTGGAAAGATTTCCCCCTTAAATCTAACCAAAATAACAAGGGAGAATCTCTGGATCTGAAATCCAACGGTGAATAAAATTCACCTAATAATCCAAAGGTCCAGAACGAATGAAGGATGCAAATCAAATCTCTCAATGAAGATTCGTCACAAAACTAACTGATTCAGCTGCCTCTCCTATAAATAGGGGCCAAGAGACACAAAAATAGGGACATACATGCGCAGAGAAGAGAAAAGAAAAAAGGAGGAGAGCTTTGATACTTTGAAAAGACTCGGATCTTCTGCAAAAAACCCTAGGTAAGAAAGAGGAAGCCTTTCGAAAGAAAGAGAATTTAATTCTCTATAGAGTTTAACTCTAATATATAAAACAGAAGAGCAAATTTCTTCTCTCTTTGATAGAAGATCTGCAAAGTGCACATCTCCCCTTAAGGTTGAGAATTTAATTCTCAATGGGTTGAGATCCTGCCATGCAGATCCAAAACATAGAGAAAGAATGCAAGCACGAGAATTTAATTCTCACATAACTATAGGAATTTAATTCCTCTAAGATAAAAGTAGGGCTTGACCCTGTGTTATGGGAATTTAATTCCTTCAAAATAAAAAGGAGCAGGGTTTAACCCTAATTAAGAATTTAGTTCTGTTGAAACAATGGGAATCTAAGTCCCTTAATCATAATCTGACGGGAAACGGAAGTTTGATTCCTTAAAAAGTTTTTTATTAGGGTTTAACCCTATTCAATTCTTCACATAAACGAGGAATCTAATTCCTACAGAAGGTTCAAGGATCGAAAGGGAAGTAGGAATTTAATTCCTTTGAAAATTAAAGCCAGAGGAATTTAATTCCTGAAAAGAAAGATCAACAGATCCTCTAGAAACTACATAGAGGCAGGGTCACGTGCTACCACGTGACCCCCCAAAACCCCTACAGAAAGCCCCTTTGAGGCAGCACCCCACGTGACCCACGTGACCCTCAGCAGAAGCCTTAACACAAAGGCATTTGAATGCCCATCACGTGACGGCACGTGATGCTATGAAGGAAATGATAATTTCAGCGGAACAAATGAAGGGAGGGCGCCCTCACGTGCTGCCACGTGACCCTTCTTGCCTTAGTGTTTAACACTAAAATTAAAACTCTCAAGCCCAATGTTAAAACACTGTCGAGCTTTAGCTAAAAAGCCTTATTGGCAGGATTCAACACTGATCCGTTTTAGTGTTTAACACTAATTTGAAAAAGCCTTATTGGCAGGATTCAACACTGATCCGTTTTAGTGTTTAACACTAATTTGAAAAAGCCTTATTGCTGGTGTTTAACACCAATTATCTCTTAGTGTTGAACACTAACTCAACAGCCTTATTCCCAGTGTTCAACACTGATTGCTCTGAAGTGTTTAACACTAGGCTTTGGCCCAATTGGCTAGAGGGATAGAGGCAAATATTCTCCCTCAATGGACCAACAAAGAGTCAATATTCCAGACCTGACTGGACTTAGCCCAAGCTGGCCATAAGTCCTCAATTTGTGATTAACTGGGCCGGTAGGCTCATAACATAATTGATCAGTCTTGACCCAAATTGGGCCAAGGACCATTTAATCCATCCCGGTTCTAGGGTACATCTCTTCACTCCTTTGATACTTGGCATTGTAATCCCTCAATGTCTTCAAAGAGGTGACGGGTCCCGAAGACCATTCATGATATGGACTGTGGGGTCCTTAAACCCATGCATTATACAAAATTCCTGGTTACGTGGAACGTGGATAACGTCACTCTTTGACCCCACGAAAAACGTCCAGAGCGGATCCTGGTCCTCGCAGAGCACGGCAGTGAACCCGTGTGAAGCATCCAGAGCGGAGCCTGGTCCTCGCCTAGCACGGCAGTGAACCCGTGTGAAGCATCCAGAGCACATACCGGACTGTGGAGTCCTTAAACCCATGGACTATGACGTCCTTAACCTTGACCGAGATGTCTTAAAACTACCAATGGACCGCAATGTCCTTAAACTACCCATGGACCGCAATGTCCTTAAACTACCCATGGACCGCAATGTCCTTAAACTACCCATGGACCGCAATGTCCTTAAACTACCCACGGACCGCAATGTCCTTAAACTACCCATGGACCGCAATGTCCTTAAACTACCCACGGACCGCAATGTCCTTAAAAACTACCCATGGACCGCAATGTCCTTAAACTACCCATGGACCGCGATGTCCTTAAACTAGAACAATAGAGCCCCATATGCTCTTCTGTCGGATCTAAACGGTCCTGTTTAAGTTGATCTTAGCCTCAAAGATGGCTAACGCGTCCTTAAACCTTCAAGCAGACTGGACTATGAATCCCCCTAATTAACTTTGGCTCGAGGGTACATCTCTGAACTCCTCTGACATTCGTCGTTGTAATCCTTCAACGTCGTCAGAGAGGTGACGGGTCCCGACGGCCACACATACGACGGACTACTATGTCCTGAAATTGGAACAATGGGGTCCAAACACTCCTTTGTCGGATCTAAACGATCCCGTTAAGTTGATCTTAGTCACAAAGTTAGACTAACGTATCCTTAACAAACGTTTGAGTCGATCTTAGCCTCAAGTATGGCTGACGTATCCTCAAACCAACCCCCCAAAACCCAAATTTAAGATAATGCGGATTTGGACTAGTCCATGCCCTACGGGCGACGACATAACTCAGTCTCCGTAAACGATCCACGGGCAATGAAATATAAAACAAGAACACACGACACGAAGTGACCATCTGGAGAAGGAGAAAGTTGTTACCGCAAAGCGGTAGCGTAATTAACTGCAGGGGCTTGCGCCTGCAGGGAAGAGCGTCCCCACAATCAAAAACCCCTCAAACGAGGGGGAATCTGACGAAGCCTGCTACATCGGACGCATCCGCCTAGACCTCCGATACATGGTGCCATGGATCGAATTGGCATCTTCGGAGAGGTGGACGGATAGCACCTATTGGCATCTGCCCCGAACCTCAGGCGAGACGTCCCGCGTGTCCGTTCGGAGGGGAACAGAGAGGAGTCTCAATACGCCAGAGACTAGAGCCAATGGAAGTACAAGGCTCCGTCGATAATACCACGGAACAAAGGCATGGATGTAATTACGTCTTAAGTGACCACCTTATGCCACTTTTAACACCTTCCGTACCAGTCTACCCCTTTATAAACCCCGCGATTTCTTGTTTGTATTGTTGTATATAGATGGATGACTTGTGTTGTAAAAGAAAGACTTGCCGAAACCATGATATCGTATAAATGGAAATGAATGTACTGGATAATCATGTAAATGGAAGTATATCCATGGTTAGGTTCGGTCAAGTTATATAGATTGACAGATTGAATATATGGATTCACGGATTCAGGTTGAATTGTAGTTTGTACTTGAATCATATTCAAGTTAGATCAATATAATGAGACTCAGTCTGAGTCAGAACAATTAGAAAAGAAATTGAAGTCCTGAATTAGGTTTTGATGTTATCGGTAACCGCTGCACATGGGCGGCATGATTTGTGTCTTTTTCAAAGACGATTACCATGTTGATAACACCGTTTGTTAAGTTGTCTGCCTTAAACAGGCAAGCACCCACTTCTCCGGCTTCCTGAGGCTCAAGAGATTGGTCCCGCTTAAACCTGTATTTACTAGGGTCCTTATTATAATTTAGTATAACTTGAGCGGGTTTTATGTAAAAATAATTTGTATAATTTTTAAAATACACCCCAAGTATTTAATTATCGTTTTTAGAGTTGTCATAGATATAGATTTTATATTTGTGACATTTCTAGTGAAAATAACCTAATTTCATAATATAGGGTTTTAAATTGTAATATTGAACTTGTATGGAATTTCATGGTATTTTCATGTAAAGTGATTCTTTTGATTTAGAAAAGTTGGAATGTTTATATTATATCAAAAATAGATGTTTTGATGATACATATATACATACATACATATATATATAATTTTTAATATATTATATTCTAGAAATCTTATTTTCTTAAGGTATTTATATTTCAAAATCTTTCGAGACCGAATGCTCCTTGCGGAGGTCTGCATCTCGCACTATTAAGCCCGGGGATGTGCGATAATCCGCACCATCCCGAACGGGTTTCCCAAATGGGTTGTAGCGGCGCTTTGCAAAGACTTGTTTAAAATACATAATCTTATGAAAATGGTTTTTATAAGTTAAAGGTAATTTGTGTAAAACGGTATTTTCCCGAATCTATATTTCCCAAAAAGGTAATGTGTTATGTTATATATGAGTGTTGTAAGGAGGTATGTCATTACCTTGTGATCTAATTAAAGGTATACCAAGATTAAGATGTTTTAAAGTTAGAAAGTAAACTACATGGTATTTTATTGAAAAAGAGCGGTAAAAGTTACAAAATGAAATATATTGCCATGAAACCTGTTCAACATGTTTTTTAATGATTAATAGTCAACATGTAAGGGTTTGGTATGTTTGTATTTAGGAATGGTTGAATATTTTTTAGGATGAACCGAATCGGAAATCGGATTAACTTCGATTCCATCGGGTTTTAGTAATACGAGTTTTTAGAAAAGAATAGAGAAGAGGGAGGTGGGAATTACTGGATTTTGGTTAGAGAAGAGGTAGAGGAAGACGTAGGATTTGCCGGTGCGTCGTTTCGTCGCCGGGAGCTCCTAGGGTCGTCGTCGGAATTTCGCCGGAGCTTCGCCCTTCGCTAACTCTAATTGCACACAGAAGTTCTAGGAATTTTCTTGAGAGTTTTGGACAGAATTGTGAGTGAGGGGTGTGTGTTTAGGGGTGGTGTTTAGGGTAAAACTAGGGTTAGGGTAGGTGAAAAGTTGAATTGAAAATGTAATAAAAATTGTATTAAAAATAGGTTAATGGGGGTTTTAAAGAGGCTCTGTTATTGATCAAAGAATTTTAACTATACAGGAGTGATGGGGAGCTCAAGAGACACAAGTTTCATGTTGGGATAATCGGAGTTGGTGCGGAATCGGCCGATCCGCCGGCCCGATTCGGCCGAGTCGGGCCGGGGCTCGCCGCCAGTGGTCCGCCGTCGGTTTGTCTACTCCCTGGGCTATTTTGTTTTATATGTGTAGTAGGGTTTTTACGAGTTATGCACGTGTAGGCTCTTGGACTTCTAAAAATTTAATATAAAACAATATTAAAAATAATGTGGGGGATGGGATTTGAATTCTGGTGCTTTGGTTTAGCAATGCAAGGTCTTACCAATGAGCTACAAGCTCCTTCTTGCTATTAAAAAACAAAACAAACTTATAACCTGTGCTCAGGAAAAATTACCCCTTTCTGTATTTTTGAAAAAAATGTACTGAAAGTTGTACAGAAAGTTTAGGGTTGTTACATTCTACCCTCCTTATAAAAATTTCGTCCTCGAAATTTGTAAAAGGAAAATGTAACAGATTTAAGAAAAGTTTGGTAATGTATGAAGAATAACAAAGTGATACAAGGATTTGAGAATGTGAAAGAGAATTACCAGTGTTACCTTGACCTACAACCTCGGCTTCTACGGCTGCTAATATGAAAATCTGACGCCGTGGTACATTTTTCCTAGCTAGAGGTACATTCTGTCCTTGGGGCATGTTTCTTTGCCCTCGAGGCATGTCCCTCATTGCTTGTTGGAATTGGCGAGTAGGCTGTGCAGGTGGTGGAGGAGGGAGTGCTAGACGAGGTGCAGGAGCCTGGATAGCTGGCCGCTGCGGGTAGTTGGTGGATGTGTGAGCTGGGTTGCGTCTATAAGGACAGTTTCCAAGTCCGTGATTAGACGCGCCACAAACTAAACATAGGCCTTTTGCGCGCCTACAGTCCTTCCACAAGTGTCCTTCCCTCTTGCAATAGAAGCAAAAGTCGGGGCTTTGATGATTATTGGTTTCTTCCAGTCTTCTGGGTTCAACAGTTGGCCTTGAAGAGGCTCCTCCCGCGATTTAATTGCCAGGGCGCTTCACTCCGGCAGGTTGAGGTCTGCTCTTTCTCTTTACAACTGCGTCGTATCTTCGGGCAGCCTTCAAAGCCAAATCATGGCTTGGAAAATCCCCTGTAGCTAATGCAGCTTGGATTTTTGGGTCCAACCCTTGCTGAAATCTTTTAGCTCTGATCTCAGCAGTCGGTATGAGATGGGCTGCAAACCTGTTACGGTCTTGTGTTAGCTGTGTAGTATGTGATATGAATTAGTGAGACATATCTTACCGACTAAGTATGGTGAACTCAGCGTTATACTCATCTAAAGATTTGGTCCACATTGAACCTTGTTGCAGATGGATGAACTACTGTTCCATATCGAACTTGGCAGTCTTAGGGAAGTACTTTGCGTCGAACATGTCTCGGAAAGTTTTCATTCGATGGGTTGTTCAAGACGGCTTTCTTCCGCCTTCCACCAATTCCGTGCATTGTCCGTGAGCTGCAGTTTCGCAACACAGACCCAAGCTATTTCTGGCACTTGTGCTGCTGCCAGATCGTCTTCGATGCTCTGAGCCCATTCCTCAGCTACCAACGGGCTCCCTTTTCCTGAGAACTATTTGGGGTGCAAAGCCCTGAATTGCTTCACCCCAGGTGCTTCTACTTCTGGTCGGTTCATTAGAATAGCAGTCTGATGTTGCTGTCCTTCCAGGAGGCTGCGGATCGTCTCAAGCAGAACCGTCTGCTCGTTGAGCGAAGCAGGGACGACAGGTGTGAGTGGTAGTGGTGGAGGTGTGTTGTTGACATTGGTGCTGGTGTTGTTTGGGTAATCCATAATCTTGAAAGAAAATTTGGGTTAGGACAGATTCAAGGTATATGAAATTGTAAGATTCAAGGAACATGAATTGTAAAGAATGTTTTCAGTTGCTGGTTCTTATGTTATATTGCTTAGGTTGTTCACGTAGAACTGAACTGCATGGTAGAGTTCCATACAGCTCTGACCTGCATGGGCCACCAACAAAACCTGTCATGCCTCGCTTCCCGGTGTACGGCGAAGGGGACGCGACGAGGCCGCTACGTATTTACTCTGAAGTAAATACGCTTTAGCGTATCTAAGCAATATAAATAAAAATGCACAAGAGGCAAAGGTAGTAGGTATAACTGAACAACAACTTTATTTATTAACATTCTTTTGTACAATGCATGGAAAAGTAAATGCATCTGAATGAAAGCAATGCCTAAACAGTGGCATAATAGGAATGAAAAGTACTGAAATAAAAATGTGTACAATAAAGCTAGAGCTCTGGGTCGTAGGCAAGCTGATCCATGTCCTCACTAGTAGGCTCGATCTCCTGAGTGTCCAGATCACCTGACAACATTCCAAAGAAGAAAGAGAAAGAATGTCGTCAGCGAACAATCGCTCGGTAAGTCCCAAAGATAAGGGAGAAGTAGAATAGACAGATAGTAAGAGAGAGAGAGTGTAGATTTTAAAGTTGTATTTAATGTTAACGCTGTTGTTTGTAGCTTGGTACAGAAGGTGCCAGTATATATGAGAGGAGTCTCTATATGCCAGAGACTAGAGCAAATGGAAGTACACGGCACCGTCGATAATACCACGGAATAACGACATGGATGTAATTACGTCTTAAGTGACCACCTCGTGCCACTTTTAACACCTTTCGTACCAGTCTACCATTTTATAAATCCCGCGATGTCTTGTTTGTATTGTTGTATATAGATGGATGACTTGTGTTGTAAAAGGAAGACTTGCCGAAACCATGATATTGTATAAATGGAAATGGATGTACTGGATAATCATGTAAACGGAAGTATATCCATGGTTCGGTTCAGTCAAGTTATATAGATTGATAGATTGAATATATGGATTAACGGATTCAGGTTGAATTGTATTTTGTACTTGAATCATATTCAAGTCAGATTAATATAATGAGACTCAGTCTGAGTCAGAACAATTAGAAAAGAAATTGAAGTCCTGAATTAGGTTTTGATGTTATCGGTAACCGTTACACATGGGCGGCAAGATTTGTGTCTTTTTCAAAGACGATTACCGTGTTGATAACACCGTTTGTTAAGTTGTCTACCTTAAATAGGCAAGAACCCACTTCTCCGGCTCCCTGAGGCTCAAGAGATTGGTCCCGCTTAAACCTATATTTACTAGGGTCCTTATTGTAATTTAGTATAACTTGAGGGGGTTTTATTTAAAAATAATTTGTATAATTTTCAAAATACACCCCAAGTATTTAATTATTGTTTTTAGAGTTGTCATAGATGTAGATTTTATATTTGTGACATTTCTAGTGAAAATAACCTATATTCATAATATAGGGTATTAAATTGTAATATTGAACTTGTATGGAATTTCATGGTATTTTCATGTAAAGTGATTCTTTTGATTTAAAAAAGTTGGAATGTTTATATTATATCAAAAATAGATGTTTTGATGATACATACATATATATATATATTTATATAAAAATAATTTTTAATATATTATATTCTAGAAATCTCATTTTCTTAAGATATTTGTATTTCAAAATCTTTCGAGACCGAATGCTCCTTGCGGAGGTCTGCATCTTGCACTACTAAGCCCGAGGATGTGAGATAATCCGCACCATCCCGAACGGGTTCCCCAAATGGGTTGTAGCGGCGCTTTGCAAAGACTTGTTTAAAATACATAATCTTGTGAAAATGGTTTTTATAAGTTAAAGGTAGTTTGTGTAAAACGGTATTTTCCCGAATCTATATTTCCCCAAAAGGTATTGTGTTATGTTGCATATGAGTGTTGTGAGGAGGTAGGTCATTACTTCGTGATCTAATTAAAGGTATAACAAGATTACGATGTTTTAAAGGTAGAAAGTAAACTACATGGTATTTTATTGAAAAGAGCGGTAAAAGTTACAAAATGAAATATATTGCTATGAAACTTGTTCAACATGTTTTTTAATGATTAATAGTCAACATGTAAGGGTTTAGTATGTTTGTATTTAAGAATGGTTGAATTTTTTTTAGGAAGAACCAAATCGGAAATCGGATTAACTCCGATTCCGTCGGGTTTTAGTAATACAAGTTTTAGAAAGAATAGAGAAGAGGAAAGTGGGACTTACTGGATTTTGGTTAGAGAAGAGGTAGAGGAAGACGTAGGATTTGCCGGTGCATCGTTTCGTCGCCGGGAGCTCCTAGGGTCGTCGTCGGAATTTCGCCGGAGCTTTGCCCTTCGCTAACTCTAATTGCACACAAAAGTTCTAGGAATTTTCTTGAGAGTTTTGGACAGAATTGTGAGTGAGGGGTGTGTATTTAGGGGTGGTATTTATAGGGTAAAACTAGGGTTAGGGTAGGTGAAAAGTTGAATTGAAAATGTAAAAAAAATTGTATTAAAAATAGGTTAATGGGGATTTTAAAGAGGCTCTGTTATTGATCCAAGAATTTAAACTATACAGGAGTGATGGGGAGCTCAAGAGACACAAGTTTCATGTTGGGATAATCGGAGTCGGCGCGGAATCGGCCGATCCGCCAGCCCGATCCGGCCGAGTCGGGCTGGGGCTTGCCGCCAGTGGTCCACCGTCGGTTTGTCTACTCCCTGGGCTATTTTGTTTTATATGTGTAGTGGGTTTTTTACGAGTTATGCACGTGTAGGCTCTTGGACTTCTAAAAATTTAAAATAAAACAATATTAAAAATAATGTGGGGGATGGGATTTGAACTCTGGTGCTTTGGTTTAGCAGTGCAAGATCTTACCAATGAGCTACAAGCTCCTTCTTGCTATTAAAAAGCAAAACAAACGTATAACTTGTGCTCAGGCAAAAATACCCATTTCTGTATTTTTGAAAAAATTGTACTGAAAGTTGTATAGAAAGTTTAGGGTTGTTATATTCTACCCTCCTTATAAAAATTTCGTTCTCAAAATTTATAAAAGGAAAGTGTAACAGATTTAAGGAAAGTTTGGTAATGTATGAAGAAAAACAAAGTGATACAAGGATTTGAGAATGTGAAAGAGAATTACCAATGATACCTTGACCTACAGCCTCGACTTCTACGGCTGCTAATGTGAAAGTCTGATGCCATGGTACATTCCTCATAGCTGGAGGCACATTCTGTCCTTGGGGCATGTCCCTCTGCCCTCGAGGCATGTCCCTCATTGCTTGTTGGAATTGGTGAGTAGGCTGTGCAGGTGGTGGAGCAGGGAGTGCTAGACGAGGTGCAGGAACCTGGATAGCTGGCCGCTGCGGGTAGTTAGTGGGTGTGTGAGCTGGGTTGCCTCTATAAGGATAGTTTCCAATTTCGTGATTGGACGCGCCACAAACTAAACATAGGCCTTTTGCGCGCCTACAGTCCTTCCACAAGTGTCCTTCCCTCTTGCAATAGAAGCAAAAGTCGGGGCTTTGATGATTATTGGCTTCTTCCAGTCTTCCGGGTTCAACAGTTGGCCTTGAAGAGGCTCCTCCTGCAATCTGATTGGTAGGGCGCTTCACTCCGGCAGGTTGGAGGTCTGCCCTTTCTCTTTACTACAGCCTTGTATCTTCGGATAGCCTTCAAAGCCAAATCATGAGTTAGGAAATCCCCTGTAGCTAATGCAGCTTGGATTTCTGGGTCCAACCTTTGCTGAAATTTTCTAGCTCTGATCTCAGCAGTCGGTATGAGATGGGCTGCAAACCTATTACGGTCTTGTGTTAGCTGTGTAGTATGTGGTATGAATTAGTGAGACCTATCTTACCGACTGAGCATGGTGAACTCAGCGTCATACTCATTTACAGATTTGGTTCACATTGAACCTTGTTGCAGATGGATGAACAGCTGTTCCATGTCGAACCTGGCAGTCTCAGGGAAGTACTTTGCGTCGAACATGTCTCGGAAAGTCTTCCATTCGATGGGTTGTTCAAGATGGCTTTCTTCCTCCTTACACCAATTTCATGCATTGTCCGTGAGCTACAGTTTCGTAATACGGACCCAAGCTATTTCTAGCACTTGTGCTGCTGCCAGATCGTCTTCGATGCTCTGAGCCCGTTCCTCAGCTTCGAGCGGGCTCTCTTTTCCTGAGAACTGTTTGGGGGTGCAAAGCCCTGGATTGCTTCACCCCAGGTGCTTCTGCTTCTGGTTGGTTCATTAGAATAGAAGTCTGCTGTTGTTGTCCTTCCAGGAGGCTGCGGATGGGCACGGATGAAAACCCGAAAGGGCTCCGTGAGTAAAAACAGCAAGGCTACCGGCAATGTTTGTGAAAAGCCGAAAGGGCGCAGAATCGTAAAAAAAATCCACGCACACTTGCAAGGTCCTCTCGACCTTATAAGGAGAAAATACCCGCGTGAGATCCTTACGACTCACAAGGGAGCAACACACTTAGGGATCCCCATGATTCCTGAGAAGAAATTACGCTTACGAGATCCACACGACTCGTAAGGAGAACCCTCTTATGAGACTCTCACGGCTCATAAGATTCAAAAGCCTTAAGCTACAGGGATCTGAACCTGTTCTTAAGCCATCACATTTCCAAGCATACCCTACAAACGGTTCAATGTTGACCCTTGTATACAAT
This sequence comes from Agapanthus africanus, assembly GCA_030015575.1. Taxonomy (NCBI): domain Eukaryota; kingdom Viridiplantae; phylum Streptophyta; class Magnoliopsida; order Asparagales; family Amaryllidaceae; genus Agapanthus; species Agapanthus africanus. The sequence continues at coordinate 103,773,563 of CM057348.1, read as the reverse complement.
CCACGGGCACAAATAAATGTCTCCCCCACCAAGTTCAACCGATGGCGCGAAATTTCCCCACTTGGTGAACAACACTTGTAAGTCCTCTCGACTTACAAGGAGAAAACACTCTTGCAAGATCCTTACGACTTATAAGAGAACATGCACTTAAGAATTCTCACGATTCTTAAGGAGAAATCACACCTATGAGATCCTCACGATTCGTAGGGAGAAACACCTTTATGAGACCCTTACGTCTCATGAAGTTAAAAGCCTTAGCCGACAGGATCCTAACGCTGTTTGCTAAGCCACCTTTGTTCGAATTGACAGAGGCAAATGATGATTCGCTCCTGGCAATGTCCCAGTGGTAGCAATTCTGATGCCTAAATCGGTATCAGCTTCCAAGTCCTTTCACGGCAAATGATGATTCGCTCCTGGCAATATTCCAGTCGCAGCGATACTGATGCTATGATTGGCACTAGATTCCAAGTTCCATACTCGCAGCAAAAGTCAGCAAGCTATAAATGCATATAAAATAGCCGAAGTGATAGGGCAACTTGCAACAAAATCAGCAAGTAAAATATATGCATACAAAAATAGCCGAAATGATTGGGCAACTATCAATAAAAAACAGCGAGTAAAAAGAAAAAATAGCCGAAATGATTGGGCACCGCGAAAAATAGCCAAAACGGTTGGGCAATCGTGAATTTCACGATATAAAAAGTTGAAATGATAGACCATCGTGGAAAGAAAAAAAATGAAAGAATGAAACTTTTGCCCTACAGGCGAGTCCATACTGACCCCTGTATACGATCCATGGGCATAAATAAAAAGGGAACCATATTTTCCCATCAGACTCTGTCAAAGGAAGAGTCAGATCTCGACGGCAACATCTGCATCCCGGAAGATCAACACGACGTTCATTCTCAACTCCAGCAGGATGCAGACGTTACGTCAACAACCGACCTTTGGGTCACAACGAAACGGAGCCATGGTAAAGTCCCTAGTTCCAGATCTCAACGGCAACATCTACAGCCTAGAGATCAGCAACGGCGTTCTTCCTCATTCTAGCAGGATACAGACGCGAGACCACCAATCGGAGCCACGGAAAAATCCCTAGTTCTAAGACTCCACGGTTCACAGACAACCAAAAGTCAACCCTGACACCGTAGAAAACGGAGAAAGTCAACCTGACACCGTAGAAAATGGAGAAAGTCAACCCCGACACCGTACAAAACGGAGCAAGTCAACCCCGACACCGTAGAAGATGGAGAAAGTAAACCCTGACACCGTACAAAACGGAGCAAGTCAACCCCGACATCGTAGAAAACGGAGAAAATCGACCTTGACATCGTAGTAAGCGGAGCAAGTCAACCCTGACACCGCAGAAAGCGGAGCAAGTCAACCCAACCCCGACACCGTAGAAAATGGAGAAAGTCAACCCAGACACCGTAGAAAACGGAGCAAGTCGACCCCGACACCGTAGAAAACGGAGCACGTCAACCCCGACACCGTAGAAAACGGAGCAAGTCGACCCCGGCACCGGAGAAAACGGAGCAAGTCGACCCGACACCGCAGAAAGTGGAGCAAGTCAACCACGACACCGCAGAAAGCAGAGCAAGTCAACCCTGACACCGCAGAAAGTGGAGCAAGTCAACTCTGATACCGCAGAAAGCGGAAACAAGTCAACCAATAATCCCTCGGTTCATCTCGATTCGTAGAGGAAAGCCTTAGGCAATGGGGATAAGGACCTATGTCCTATGCATTGGGACCCTGCAAGTCGGCCCAAGATGGGCCATTGTATACTATTCACGGGTCACACTCTCCAACGTCGAATCTCGACAAGGAGGGAAACAACCACTTATGAGTCCTCTCGATTTGTAAGGGGGGAAAATTATCTTGTGAGATCCTTATGACTCTCGAGAGAAAAATATATACTTAGGAATACTCACGATTCCTAAGGAGAAATACACCTACGAGATCCTCTCGACTCGTAGGGAGAAAAGTCTTTATGAGACCCTCACGGCTCATAAAGTTGAAAAGTCTTAGGCGGCAGATCTGAACCTGTTTCCTAAGCCGTCACTGTCCTGCAAGGAGTTCAAGATAGACTATTTACGGAATGCATTTGCTAAAAAGGACACATCGCTATGAAACAAAATATGTCTTTTATTCATGAATCCAAATGAATACAGGGTATATTTCATAAAAGAATCAAAAGATACTCACATTCAGGAGTAAATATAAAAATTAGAATACAAAAAAAAAATATTTTCAAGCCGGCGGACGATGCAATAAGTTCGTTAATTCGTCATTCTTCCGCTGGGCCTCGGCTTCAAGTTTTGTTATGGCCACAAGATGGGTCTCCGCCTGAGACCGTTGAGCCTGATACGAGGCGAGCCGACTCTCAAGCTCCCTTTCAGCAACTTTGTGAGCTTCAACCATCTCGCGAGTAAAGATAACTGCTTTATCAAGAGCCACCACCTCCGTGATAGCTTCTTGAAGCACCCACCAAAGTTCGTATGGACGAATGGTCTTAGTAGTGAGTTAAGCTTGAAGGTCCCCCAAAGCATTCGAAGCTAATTCCCTCTCCGAAAACTTCCGATTGAGCCTCTTCTCGCACGACTGCAGATTGGCGGCGCACCGTTCAATCAACCCCGCAAGCTCGTCTTTGCGGTCAAAAGCTCAAAGGAGGACGTATGCACTCAAAGACTATGTAAGCAAGCCTCCACTCGACGACGATACTCAATTCAAAACATGCAAAAACCATGTGCTATGTAAGGAAGTAAGGAGAGTCTTTGGTATACACCCCATTAAGCATGCATTCGCGACTATATGCCTGTTTAAATGGAAATGGTATCCAAAACGCGCTGATTTGCGGGCAACACGACGATAGTGTTCGCACTTAAAGAAAATTCCTAGGGGTAAAGCATAAAGCTCATGTACACAAGCGGGATGCACGTACGAATATATGACGAACGGAAAAATTCAACAGAAAGCATTCAACAGTCAATAATAAGATAAATATATCGATTTAAATATACTACTTTACGGGGAAAAGATCACCAAATATGGGATCAGAGATACTGGGGTTAACAAAACAAAATACAAAGTTCTCTAATTCCCTCTCTGCCTTTTCCAACATGTCGAAGCGACGGTTTTTGCGAGGAGTTGCTCCCCACCGGTTAGCACCGTGCTCATCAGCGAAAGCGAACATGATGGCCCGCCGAGCCCTTATTTGACTCACTAAATGAACTGAACGATACCTCAGAGGCTGGGTAATTAAGTGTGCCTCATGAAAACACTCAATTTTGTCCTCTGCCGTATCAAGAATCGCCGGAGTCATCTCCGCCGGATGAGGGGATATCGGCAAGCACGGATAATAAGATCATCCGGAGCCAAATGGAGCCCATAGGAAGAGGAGAGTCCCTACAAGTCATGAGCTCATACATCACCGCGTCACACTGAGCATCGGTAAAAAGAGGGTCTACTAGCCGTGCGGCAAAGCGAGGAATAATCTCCTCAATGGGCACCTCCGATGGTTGCCGACGAGCGTGGGGGCGGTTGCAAGCCATAACTTTTGGTTTGTTTTTCACGATGATCACCCTAAGGTCTAAATGGTTTTCTCTTTAGAGAGGAAGAAAGACACGGCTTCAAGTTATAAAAGGAAGCATTCAATGCTATGCACAGAAAATGCTGTGCATGGTGGAACTATTCCTAAGGCCTAGAAAAAGGGGAGAGCATGGGAAATGAAAGAGGTGACTCATTGGAATCAGAGTAGGGAGATGAAACGACCTCATCAGTAGAACCTCACGCGCATGGCACGTGAGTGTCTACGTTGATCCTTTTGAAAACTAAAACGGCACCACATGTGCAAAACACGTGAGCCCTGGCACTAATCCAAGATTAAAATCCCCAACAGCGTCTCACGCGCAAAACACATGAATTCCAACAACAGTATAATGACACTTCATGCAGAATACATGTATAAAAAGGGGGGAAAGAAAGTTTTGTCATTCATACTCCAAGAACTCATACAAAAACAAAAGAAAATGTCTACAATGGCAAAACATTTAATCCAGGACATGGATTGAGAAATTCAGAAGTAAGGCCGTCTAAAGTGCTTCTGGCCTCTCTGACCATTTTCGTGTGCATCCTCTCACGAATGCAAGCGTCAAGATCCTCGCTGATGTCGTCTGTCCTCTGATAGGCAGAGATTATCGTCGTCTGTTGGAAAATTTGGTGCAAGATATCAACAAGATTATCTCGCCGCCTCTTTGAGATCATGCCCATCAAATATACTGAGTGTATCTTGTCTTCGGCATCATCCAGTGCCTTAAGCGGCATGGCTTCGTAAAATCCAGGAAGTGCTTCCCAAATCGCTCTTACGATAATCTTCAAAAGAGCGGAGCGACGAAGAAGTAGTCGACCGTTGTATTCATTAAAACGAATCATAATCTCAGCGCATTGGGCGTTTGTAAACTCCTGGTTTTGGCAACGGCCTTGTGCGCGAATATCTTTATAAGAAATAATTTCGTCAAGATTGTACAGATGAGCGGCCATAGTGTCTGAAAAGAAAAATCAGTGAGAGTTTAGTGATCAAACTGATCAAGAAAATGCTTATTGAAACAGACATTGGAATTCAAACAAATTCTTGGGAAAACAAGTTCTGTTAAGCACACAACAAATTCAAATTTGTGCGAATAAGGGTAAAACCGTATAAAAAGATTTTCAAGAACACCAAGGAATAAAATTCCCGAAGGATCCTCCTGATCTTTCAGAGCTAAGCTCTTCGCCAAAAGAATTAAATTCCTTTTATATGATGGAATTAAATTCCAAAAAAACACATAAAAAAATATATGAGAAACAAAATCCCATGAATCCTCAAAAAATCAGAGGGGAATGCCCGAGATATGGAGGTCTACTGCTAAAAAAAATCACATCTTTGGATCTCTAGGAGATGGGTTTCAGAGGAGAGCAAAGCTCTCATAATTGATTTAAAATCCAGAAATTTTTGTTCAAAAAGAATTTTTTTTCCTGATGTGCAAGATCTTTACCTAAAAAAGGGTTTCTTTTTGACAGAGTCTAACTCTGGAATTCCAATGGCAGAGAACTAAGCTCTGAGGAGGAGAATTAAATTCTCAAAGAAAACGAAGAAGGAAGAAGAAGAAATAAACAGTGGCTGCTTAAGGAACCAAACCCCTGCATTTATAAGACGTGACAAGGGCGGTTCACCTCCCCGTTCCCCTAAGCAATCCAACGGCTGTAAAGGTGACAACGTTGCACTCACATGCAAGACACGTGAGAACAACGCTGTGGGGGCATTTATTCCCTCATGAAAACTGAATAATAAATATAAAAAGCAATGGGAAAAGTCCTTAATGGAGCATCACGTACCCACACGTGGTAGGTACAGCGCTTGACAAAACAAGGCTGAAACTGAGCCTCACGTGCAGACACGTGACCTCTATATACAAAGTATATAGGCGCCTTCTATAAACAAACAATTGGCCAGAAAAATTCACGTGATAGCACGTGACGCTCTTTGATGGGCTTAACTTTGTGAGGTCACGTGCTACACGTGATGGGCTCTTATGCCTTCTGAACCGATAGAATTAAATTCTAAAATAAAAGGGATCAAAGCCCTATTTGGAAAATATTTCCTTAGATCTTTCACAACAAGAAAGATTGCGCTCTGTAAAGCAGAGCGCCGTTGGATTAAAATTCCAATGGTGATTAAAAATCACCAATTTACAGAAGAAGATTCTCTATAGGGAAATATTTTCCTAATCTTGTGAGAAATATCTTCTGTAAAACAGAAGTCCTTGGATTAAAAATCCAACGGTGAATAAAATTCTCCGATTGATTTAAAAGATCATTTTGGTTGATTATAAAATCAATCAAAATCTCTCAATAAGAGATTTTATGAACAAATTGATTCTTTTCTTTCTCCTATAAATAGGAGCCAAGAGACACGAGAAAAAAAAGAAAAAAGAGAACCCCCCCATAAACTTCAAGTTAAAGAGAGAAAACAGATAGAAAAACCCGAGGTAAGAGAAGGAACAAAACACAGACAATATCTCATCTCTTTTTCACCTCCATAAGAGTTTAACTCTTCTAAAAAGAACTTAGTTCTTCCTCTGGTTGAGATCTGCAGAAGCAGATCTCTCCACAAGTTGAGAATTTAATTCTCATCGGGGAGATTCTGCTATGCAGATCCAAAACTTAGGGGGAGATCTAAGTTCAGAGAATTTAATTCTCCCAAAAATTATATAGGAATTTAATTCCTCTGATAAAACAAGGGTTTAACCCTTCATATAAGAACTTAGTTCTTCCTCATAGTGAAAGATCTGCAGAACCAGATCTTCCTATAAGTTGAGAACCCGAAAGGGCGCCGTGGGTAAAAACAGCAAGACTACCGGCGATGTTTGTGAAAACCCGAAAGTGCGTAGACTCGTTAAAAAAAAAACCGGTATGTCCATAAGCAAAATGGGCATGGATGAAAACCCGAGAGGGCTCCGTGAGTAAAAACAGTAGGGCTACCGGTGAGTGTTTGTGAAAACCCAAAAGAGCGCAACCTCGTTAAAGGGAACTTGCAAGGTCCTCTCGACCTTGTGAGGAAAACCACCCGCGTGATATCCTTATGACTCACAAAGGAAGCAACGCACTTAGGGATCCCCACGACTCCGAAGAAGAAATTACACTTGCGAGATCCTCACGACTCGTAAGGAGAACCCTCTTATGAGACCCTCACGGCTCATAAGATTCAAAAGTCTTAAGTTACAGGGACCTAAACCTGTTCTTAAGCGCCCCCCACAACCTCCAATACTGCCCTACAAGTGGCTCAATGCTGACCCTTGTATACAATCCACGGGCACGAATAAACATTTCCCTAACAAAGTCCCATCCATGACTAGGGATATGTTTACACGGTGAACAGCCCTTGTAAGCCCTCTCGACTTATAAGGAGAAAACACTCTTGTAAGATTCTTACGACATATAAGAGACCATGCATTTAGGAATCCTCACGACTCTTAAGGAGAAAACGCACCTATGAGATCCTCACGACTTGTAGGGAGAAATACCTTTATGAGACCCTTACGGCTCACACACATGCTTCTGCTTCTGATCTTCTACCCTACCGCCTTCTCGCGAGCCTATTCTCCATTTCCCTCTAGGCTCTACACCTCAGCCCACCTCTTCTACTCCTCCACAGACGATCCCCACTTCTATTCTGGGACCGGGTCCACACACACTTCCTTCTCCTATGATGGACCCAGCGCTTATTGCTAAAGCACCTTATCCTAATCGGTTAAGGGCTAACATATCGAGTCCACATATGGAGAAGATTATGGACATGTTTAAGCAAGTTAACATCAACATCCCTCTTCTAGATGCTATCCAACAAGTCCCCGCTTATGCGAAAACTCTTAAGGACTTGTGGACTAGAAAGAGGAAGACTCAAGTGCCAAAGAAGGTCTTCATGTCCAATAACATTAGCACTGCTTTTATCCCTCCACTACCAAAGAAACGTAAGGACCCAGGATGTCCTACGATATCGATTTCTATTAGGGATAAACACATCAACCGTGCTCTTTTAGACCTTGGCGCAAGTGTTAACCTGCTTCCTTTCTTAGTCTATGAGCAACTAGGGATCGGAGAGTTGAAACCAGACCATTGCACTTTCCAGATGGCTGACCGATCGATCACCAAACCTAGGGGTGAACTGGAGGATGTGTTAATAAAAATCGGGGAATTCGTATTCCCTGTGGATTTTATTGTACTTGATACACAGCTTGTAGCGAACCCCCGGAATCAAATTCCGGTGATTTTAGGTCGCCTATTTTTGGCCACTTCCAACGCTATCATCTACTGTCGTAATGGCTCTATGACCCTATCCTTCGAGAACAGGTCAATAGAGCTGAACATTTACAAGTTGGGAAGTGTACCCTCCGAACCTACTGCTCATGTCTGTTCTGTCGACTTAATGGATGTCGACAGCAGCGAATTTGATGATCCTCCTGATACCGATCTTGACTCTTTTCATACGTTGTTGTTTGACCCAACTATGTATCATACACATACGGACTCTTCCACCGAGATGTCCGGGTCAACAACTAACACCGATTATGAACTGCTTTTAGAGTCTGAAGATCACCCCGCACTTTGTGATGACATTATTCTTCGGGGTATTGATGAAACTTTTGAAGAGATCTTCGCTGATGAACTCGTATTTCTGAATAACACGGGTGTTGAGATGAATCATGTCCCAATCATTGAAATTGAACCTCCACCCCTTCTTCTGAATTGTAAAAAGAATGCGAGTAATCCATCACATTCACTGCATTGTCTCTCCAAAATGAGACGCACACACATTCTGTTCCACCACTTAACCTTTCTCCACTTCTTCTTCCACCAACCAGAGCACTGCATTGATAAAATTTTCGAATGGTTGGTGTTGACATTCGGTCTTTGCAAAGCTTGGCATCGACCAATGGTTCTTGACCCCCTGATGTGATTTTCAAAGCTTAACATTGCATAACTCAAGTTTGGGGGGGGACCAATTTTTCTGGCTCCTGGAAAGAAAATTTTTTCAAAAATTTTGAGCCAAGAATAAGTTTGGGGGAGGGTCTTCACTTATATATTTTGTCCCCACTAATAAATTCCTCCCAGGCTTACAGGTTTTTCGAAATTTAGCAGGTGGCAACAGTGAGGACACTGTTGAAAACAAGTTTGGGGGAGGTTTGTGCTTAGTTTTGCATCATGTACATACCATTTGCATAAGCACAAAAAATTTCTTTAAAAACCATAAAAATTTAAAAATTTTCAAAACCCATAAAAATTCTGTGTACATATTTTTGGCTCATCATTATTTTGTAAATAGTTTTTCAAAACCCATAAAAACCTATAAAAATTTAAAATTTTTCAAAATCCATAAAAATTCAAAAATTTTCAAAACTCATTAAAATTTTAAATTTTCAAAATATAAAAATATTTAATATTTATGATAATAAAAGATTAGATAGTGAACAATTACATCCATGAGATTAGAAAAATTTAAGGAAACCAAGAAAATTAGAAATTTTCTTATACGAACTAGTAATAAGTAGTTATGAGCCGTTGTCCCAAGGGTTAGTAAGATGAAGGAAGTCACTAATCTGAGGATAAAAATAAGTCTGAAAAATAGTTTCTATTCTGGAAAGCCAAACATTTTGAACGTTGATACCCTGATATTCGCACTTACACACGTCTTAAAGCCCGGGATAGTAGAGGATACCTTGAAATGCTCTTGTCTTAAAGCCAATGTATGAAGGAAAAAAAAATGAATAAAGTGGTGAGAAAAATGGACACTGGTCTTTGTTATCACCAAGGGCAATAAAAAATATATAGCGAGGGTGCTTCTTCACTTAGTGCCCTAATGCCAACTGGTTTGGGAGTCACTGCTATACCTGAGGTGGTGCAAGACGAGGAAAATACACCAAATAAGCAAGCACATGAGTAATCGGTCGGTTAGTACCTCAAGAAGTATTAACGATCGCATGAAAGTGTGTAAGCACATCTAATTAAAAAGTACTGAGGCTGATGGGCAAGAGTATGATAGCTTGAATTGAATTCTCCGGGTGTAGGGATGTCTTTACACATACGCAGGGTGATATGATCGATGTTTGGAAGAAAGATAGGAAGGAAGAATAAGACGATGTTTTGTTGAGGGAGGACGTGATTTCTAACATCTTTTCATGACCATTAAGATAGGGCTCATGACAACCGAAAAGCTAGCTTAGTTGGAAACCCTAATTTTCAAGGCTTTTCTTTTACAATTCTTTTCTTTAAATGTAATATTCATGATCTTCCTTTTATTATTGGATTTTGTGGGTGCAATCCGCTGAAAACCATCAGGAGACAACACTCCTCCTACTAGGGACACCTAGAGGTTTAAAGGGTTGTTGCACATGCTCAGTGCAATCGTGTTGCCTACGAAAGTGTGCTTTTCTCTTTCTCCTTCTCTTTTAATAAAACAGTTCGATCGAGACGATCGAAAATAAGTTTCGGGGAATTTGATCAGTCGAAAATACTGCATTTCTAACACGGCAATTTCCCTATCATTTGCACTTATATAGAAGTGTTCGGTATTCATATTGCACATATTACCAAATCATCTCTGAAATACCAGATTGCATGTGTTAAACGTTTAAACCAGCACTTTTAGGGAAATTGTGTGTTTATCATGGCATCGCATCATTCTTGTATAGCGCAACTCTTGTCTTGGAGTCTATGCAGGAAATTCCGGAAGCAAAGCCCAAAATTGATAAAACAGTGCAGATAAAATACGCCAACTCAAAGGCTAAAGATCTGGAAGTGATTAAAGGCTAATTACAAAATTCAACATATCAAAACAAGGCCCATAAATCATCCCAAGCCCATAGCAGAAATTCCAAGCCCAGAAGCTTCCAAACCGCCACGGTTCCGCGGCGGGAGCTGGCTTGCGCTGCGGAACCGCGGCGCTTTGATGACGTCATCGGCCCAGATTTTCTCCACGTGTCGCAGCTAACGGCCTAAGCTTCCAGAACATTGTAGAATGTCTACGTGGCGCATCTAGAAGGCTCGGCGTAACAAACTATTTCTAGAAGGCTCTTTTGGAGGGAAATTCAAATATTGGCTAACTAACTTTTGAGAGGGAAATTCAAATATTGGCTAACTAACTTGTGGAGGGAAAATTCAAATTCAAATCCTAGCTCTAGGGTTTTGGGAGTCTATAAAAGAGAGCCTAGAGCTAGGGTGAAAAGTGTTCAAGAATCACCATCTTCTTCCCTCCACAAGTTTAGTGACAAAACTTGTGCCAAATTCCAATTCAACCTCAAGATCAAGATCCCGAGATCAATTCGAGCAAGAATTCCTTCAACCTTTAGAAGCGACGCCGGATTTTCAACAGAGCAAGAGATCCATGCCGATCCGCGACTCAAGGAGCCGAGCGAAGCCGAAATCGACGATCTAGTTCCTACCTTTTGTAAATTCAAGAGAGTTGTAATGAAATTTGTCGATAAATAAAGGTGAATTTTCTATATTCTTGCTTATCTTTTAATTCAAGCATAATGATTAGATCTCAATTTGTGATTGTGTCTGTGATCATAATGTTTGAGTAATCTCCGCTCGTGTAGGAGTTGTGAAGATCTTTAGATGATGATGATTTAGATATTCTTACAATTCTTAAATCCTATAATGTTTTGAAATTCTAGTGAATCAAATGATTAATGACCTAGTTTCGAGATGATGCTTTCTAGATCGTGTTCACTCGAAACTAGGGAACAACTATTGACCATTTGATTAACTAGAAACTAGAATTTGAATGCGATCTATCGAAAGGACAAAGCATGAGTTGCGGAATCCCTAATTTTCCCGCACGATCCTTAAACCTCGATGAATTTGCATCGATCTAGTATCAATTCGTTAATGGATAAGAATAAGTAATCATTAGATCTCGTCACATCTATAGATCCGATCTACTCCTACGAGCCATACTTATAATCTTGAGTGTTGATTGGAAATTATCTCTCATCTCAATTCTTGTTTTTAATGTTTCTTTTAGATCTAGATTTTTCTTACTCTTGATCTTCAATTACAAATCATGAATTGTTTTCTTTTTTTTCCCTTAAATTTTCAACTCATCTAATTCGGAAATTGAACGGATTACACTTTCCCTGTGGACGATCCGCACTCGCTAACGATCTACATCCGACACCGTAGTTGATTGCGGTCAAATATTTTTGATTGTGATTTCTAAATTCTATTTTCTAAAAACCAACTACACATCAAGAATATCATTCAATCAAGACCCTAGAACATAGAATACGGGAGATCGACATCTTTGCAAATAAATACCATAATTAATAAAACCGTTTTTTCTTAACTATTAGTATTTATACAAATCCTTGCAAAGCACCGCTACAACCCATTTGGGGAACCCGTTCTAGACGGTGCGGATTATCGCACATCCTCGGGCTTAGTAGTGCGAGATGCAGACCTCCGCAAGGAGCATTCGGTCTCGAAAGATTTAAAATACGACATCTTAAGAAAAACGAGATTTCTAGAATATAATATATATATTAAATTTATTTTCATATAAATATATGTATATATAACATTAACATATCTATTTTGTAATAATATAAATATTCTAACTCTTTTCAAAAATCACAAGAATCATTTACACTAAAATACCATGAATTCCAAACAAATCAATATTACAAATAAATACCTTTTATTATGAAAATAGGATATTTTCAATAGAAATATTATAATATAAAATCTACATTCATTACAACTCTAAAGACGATTAATAAATACTTGGGGTTTACTTTGAAAAGTATATAAAAGTATTTTTACATAAAACCCCCTCAAGTTCTATAATTTACCATAAGGACCCTAGTAAACATAGGTTTAAGTGAGACTAATCTCTTGAGCCTCAGGGAGCCGGAGAAGTGGGTGCTTGGCTATCTAAGGTAGACAACTTAACAACGGTGTTATCAATACGGTAATCGTCTTTGAAAAAGACATAAATCCTGCCGTCCATGTGCAGTGGTTACCGATAACATCAAAACAATCAGGACTTCAATTTACTGACTCAGAGTGAGTCTCATTATAATCTGACTTGAATATAATTCAAGTACATTCTACAATCTACAATCTACAGTCTACAATTCAACTTGAGTCCATGAATCTATTATACAACTTGACCGAACCGAACCATGGATATACATTCCATTCACATGGTTCTCCAATTATTCTATTTACATGATTCTACGGTTGCATCCGTTTACTGATATCATGATTTCGGTCAGTCAATCAATTATACAATCAATACAATTTACAAGACAAACAATACAAACAAGACATCTCGGGGTTTAAGGGGTAGATTGGTACGGAAGGTGTTAAAAGTGGCATGAGACTGTAAGACTTAATACACCTAACATGAATCCAGTTGCTGTTGTACCGTGGCATAAACGGTTCCTTATACTATACTTGCTTCTAGTCTCTGGCATATGGAGACTCCTCTCGTATACATTGGCATTCTTCTGTACCATGCTACAAACAACAGCGTTAATACAACATTACAACAAGATAATATAACTTTAGAAGATACCTTCTTATTCTGTCTATTCTACTTTCTTCTTTGAATGTCGTCAGGTAATTTGGACACGTCGGAGATCGAGCCTACTGCTGAAGACTTAGATCAGTTTGCTGAAGACCCAGAACTTTAGTTTCATTGTACACATTTCCTTTCAGTACTTTACAATCCTGTTATGCCATTGTTTAAGCATCGCTTTTATTTCAGTTGTATTTACTTTTCATGCATTGTACAAAAGAATGTTAATAAATAAAGTTGTTGTTCAGTTTATATATCTTGTCTCTTGTGTATTTACTTTTATATTGCTTAGATACGCTTAGCGTATTTACTTCACAGTAAATACATAGCGGCCTCGTCGCGTCCTCTGCCCGTATACTGGGAAGCGGGGCGCGACAATATTTATGTTTTAAGTGGGCTGTTAAGATAATACCTATGTGTAGACATCTTCTGATATTTTTAGATTTAGTAGAGACAGATGGGAGTTCGTAATATCTTTATATAGAATTATTTACTTTTTTACAAATACACACACACACACACACTATATAAAATAAATATATGTTTTCCTATATAAATAAAACTCTCTCTCTCTCTCATCTGCCTCAACTTTCTCTCTTTCCTTCTCTCTCCCCCTTGTAGCCGACTTCTCACCCTTGCCACCATTAACCACCTCCTCCTCTTCTTTAACACAACTCCGATCCCAGTAATTGCCTCCAAGCCCGAGCTTCACCACGTCGCCATCTCCACCTTCGACCACTATCGTCTTCTTCCTCCACCGAACCATCTCCATCAACCGACACCCCACAGCCATCATCATCGTCATCTTCGTCAACTGCCTCTCCCGAGCACCCTCCTCGCCATCAATTTCCTTCGCCATCATCACCTACCTCCATCATTGTACCCATATCATTAACACCATCACTTCACCTCACTGGGAGCCCAACCTCGAACCCATCATCGTTGTCATCATTGCTGAACCCAACCCCGGCCATCGTCACCTTCATCATCTTCCTCACGTATGCAATAAGAACCCACGCCTCCGATCATCAACACCAAGAACCCATCCTCATCGCTAGCATCCTCATCGAGATATCCTCCCCACCATCGACCGATCCAAACAACAGAGCACGTTTCCCCATCGCCGTTACTGACTCCCTCGTCCTACATACTTCACCGTAGCCGGTTGACATCGCCTTCATCCTGCAGCTTCATCTCTCGTAGAGACTTCACCGGTTGCCTTGTCGCTATCGATCAACACTAGTCAACGTCACCTCATCTCAGTTCTCACCGTCTACAGAGACGAGCAGTAGCTATCGTCGTCGACTCCATCACTGAGGCACCCAACAGAAAGCATGCTTGGAGTTGTTTCGAGTTTTTCGTCGGTCTATGTTCGTCCGTGTTCGTATCCACATTCGTCGAGATCGATGCAAGTTTATAACTTACTGCATGCTATAATCTACGTAAAATAATATATATATATATATATTGTCGTAATATTATTTATTATTATTATACCGTTATATATATATAATCCGTACATCGTTAGTTAGTTAACAATAACAAGTTTTATAATTGCAGTTTATAATGTTTATACAAATTATATCTATAACTAGTAATTATAACAAACAATTCTGGTTTGGTCAATCGATAAATCGAAATGTAGGAATTAATGTGGTTATTTTTTGTTACATTATTTATCGCACCTAAATGATGGTTACAACCATATTCATCAAGATTTGTTTACATGATAACATTACAAAATAAACACTTTATCTAATTTAATATACTATCATTGACATGCTTATAACCCGTCATCTTATTACTGTTATTGCTATCTTGCTTGTACCATTTTACTTGTAATACTTACCGATACCAACAATCCTGACTTGTTGTCCTGATGGACGTGACTTGTTGTCTAGATAGATATAATCTGTACTTGCCTGCTCCTGTCTCGGCATTAGGTAGATATTATTCATACCTGACTTGGAAACGAAACCTGAGAAAATGGGGAAATCAAAAGTGTAACTGAAGTGTAAATTAAAAGGATATTACATGTTTTCGTGGTTCCGGGGGATAATGGAACAGAATCATTCTTGATTCATACATCTTGCATCCGTGATCCGGGGGGTAACGGGATATATCTTGTGTCCGTGGTCTCGGAGGGAACGGGATATATACTTTTAAGTTACATGGAGGAGTACATTCATTGGTTTCAAATATCTGTAGGATAGTTAAGTTAGAAATAAAGACTTTAGGATATACGTAACATATTTGAATACCTATAGCCTGCTATTATAACACATGTGGTTGATTTTGTTTATACTCATATCTCACTCTTGCACGTGACATCCTATATAGCACAATGTTCAGTTTATTATTATTATGATGATATTTATGACGTACTAACGTCTGGATTTTGTATGGCCCAGTTCCTCTAACGTTATCACAGGAAGATCAAGAATACTTTGATAGGCAAGCTGAGCAGTGAAGAGCTTTCTGCTAATTTAGTTCAGTGATGCTTTAGATTTATTTTCTAGTTATGGATTCGTCATTGTGATCCCATAAGAGACGAGGTTAGGATATTATTTCTTGTTGGATCTTTACTAGTTTCCGCTATCTTTCTCGTTATTATTTATTGTGGCAGTTCGGACATGTGATATGTAGATATTTATTTACTGTTTTTGATATCTGTTTGACAGCCGTAATGTGACTATGGAAGGATATTTTCTCACCATAGGTAGTATGGTTGGCTTTGTTACATTTCGTATTTACATATTTTAGGAAGCGGGCGTGACAGTTTTCTTTTGTATCTACCATCTGAACCTCGATCTCCTGGCGATCTACGATATCTCTGATTAGGTGATACCAACTCAAGATGTGTCTGGACTGCTGATGGGACTGTGGTTTCTTTGCTAATTCCATAGCCCCATTGTTATCGCAATACAAAGGTATTGGATCAGCAATACAAAGGTATTGGATCAACAATACACGGAATCACCTCAAGTTCAGAGATGAACTTCCTCATCCAGAGCGCTTCTTTTGCGGCATCATTTGCAGCAATGTATTCAGCCTCCATCGTTGAGTCTGTTATGGTGTAACATTTCAAAATAATAAAATATCATTTTTGGGAAATTTTATAATTTAATATTACTTTATTGAATATTTTAATAATTCGGTATAATTAAATACAAATAAATGGAGAAAAATTTGGAAAAATTATGGAAAATTCTAAAATAGGGTAATTTAGAGAATTATGCCATTTTAAAGTTGTTATGATTAGTTACATGCTAATTTAGTGCTAATCACGATTAAAAATCGCTAATCGGGTTTTCGAGCAATTTTGTGCAAAACATGTACATATCATTTCCTACACTTGTGTTGCATTTTTCTTGCCATGGTTTTATTTTGGGGTTCACTATTTGAGTGAGAAGGATTTTGAGGGAAAAGAAAAGAAAGGAAAAAGAATTGATTAGAATAGTGTGGTAGTAGGTGAGTGAGAGAGAGAGAGAGGTGAGGGGGGAGGGTTCATTTGACCATGAGACTTCTCTTCTCTCTTTATTTTCTTCATCCCTCTTCCCCTTCTCCTCCTCCTGCTGCTGCTCCATCATCTCCCTCCCCTCTTCAAGCCCCAAATCATCTCACAAATATCACCAAAACCCTACCCCCATTTCATTAAAAGTGTGCACAAGCTCAAGAGCTATAGGATGGACCAAGAAAAATTTCATTTTGGCGCTTTTGAGGATTCTTGGGGGTCTTATGAGGTAATTTCCTTCACAATTAGAGTGATATTTCTTGTGCTTAAGCTTCGATTCAAGTTTCATATCGATATTGTGTGTTTTTGTGGACTTGAGGAAAACTTAGTTAGGGTTTGAGGGAATTGTGAGTTATGGTGAGCAATTGAGCTCAGTAGAAGTTAGATAAACACCCTAATGCATGAATTGAGACCCCAACCTGAGAGTTGAAACCCGAAATACGGATTTAGAAACCGATATCGGAAAAGTTATGGAATCTGGGAAGCTTTTATGAGATCTGCTATCACCCGAGACATCCTAAAATAAAATTGAATGGACAGTGACATGTGCAGGCACCCAGGAAGCTACCACCTAGACCCTAGCCCCTAACTCCATGACCCGGCCGCCAATTAATACCCTCTGGCCGCAAATTACGGCCAGACCTGCACCAAATCGGGTCGTTTTGGTTCTGCTGCTCCTACATCTGTAGTTTAGGCCCCTGACATGTATAGATTTGTCTAATTTGACCTAGGGTGAAATCTGGAGCCTATTTCCTTAGTTGCTGTTTTGGATTCGTGTTTCCGTATTCCGTATTTTTCATTCTGCATTTGTGTATTGTGTTTTACCTCGACTATTAGGCGTTTATACGACGATATCGAGAATTGATTGATGGTTGTGAAGGTGTTGTCCATAGGTTCTAACCTATAGATCATAGCGTATCGTTTTGGGATTCGTATGCCGTTTTAGCTTTGATTTGGTTTTAATACGCATTTTGCGATACGTTGATGTGTAGGTACCCCATAAATACTTCGGGACGACAAGCAAGCACGTGGCGACGTCCACAAATGAAGACGCAAGGTGAGTAGATTATATCTACAGGGGGAAGTCGGGTGGATGGCGTATAACAACCCAGCAGTCCGTAGTTGATATTATATATATATATATATATATATATATATATATATATATATATATGATAGTTATAGTGTGTCGTGGATATTGTGTTAGGTGTATTAGGGATAGTTTCGGGTTAGAAGCAACTAGTGTAGTTCATAGTCGCGAACCCTAGAATAGATTTACACCTACACGTACACCCTTGCACATTCATTATACTTGCACTGTGTTTGATGATATTGGACGATATTGGAGGTGAGTCGATGATTTGGGCATTGTGCCGCGAGATCGGTGATTTGATATGATTCGTATGTGGGATACGACATGTGATCTCTAGCGGGCCTTGGAACGTGTGATTACACACGCAGTCATATTGATGGTATCAGTTGTACTAGACTTAGATCAGTACCCCAGATTATGTGATATGATGATGAGGATACCAATTAATTGATGAGCTGATTGTGATAATTGACCCGTACCCAGCTATTGGGATGCCGTACGACGATGTACCGTACGAGCTTTATATTGATGATAGATCTGCACTCATGACTTGAGGATTGTCATATGATATACTGTATTGTACGCGATAATATTGAGGCGGGATCACCGACTATTATATGTATATATATTTATATCGACTCAGATTTAGGTGGATTCCATACCCCTCCCAGTTGACTTGATACTTAGATCTGTAGTTTGCATAGTAGATGTTAGACTAGACCCAAGTCATACCTATTTAAACAACTAACGAATCGGGAGTATCTTAAAAACACTGTAGCCCTTATTTTACAAAAACCCCGATTTGTCTTATTTCAAATGGCAAGCTGCATTATTATTCATTTACCATTTATTCTACGGCTCGCATTGCATTTCATGCTTTTATGTTATTGATTCATGCTCCTTTGTGCATATGCCTTTACATAGTTCCATGCTCATATTAGTGTTTCATGTTGCATGTATTATAATTCATGGATTTCGTACTGTGATATGCTGGCATATGATAATTCTGGATTGTTTTACTCCTGCGTATATATATATATATATCAGTGGTATGGGACGCTGAAATATATATGTATACCCAGAGTATATATATATTAGTGGTATGGGACGCCGATATATATATATATACCTACTTAGTATATCATCATGATGATCTATACAAACTTATATATGTAGCCCGATATGTGAGAGTGGGGGCTGACCCGGACTGATGGATGCCCGATATATGAGAGTGGGGGCTGACCCGGACTGACGGATGCCCGATATATGAAAGGAGCCTATG
The DNA here is from genome assembly GCA_030015575.1 of Agapanthus africanus. Taxonomy (NCBI): domain Eukaryota; kingdom Viridiplantae; phylum Streptophyta; class Magnoliopsida; order Asparagales; family Amaryllidaceae; genus Agapanthus; species Agapanthus africanus. The sequence goes on along the minus strand of CM057348.1, from coordinate 103,754,557 downwards.
TGCTCGGAGCCTATGTGCTCGATATGAGAGGAGCCTTTATGGTCGATGGTATATTATATCCCCCGTTGTGCCACATTTATTTTATATGCATTGCATCATGTATTGGATGTACCTGATAGAGTACCTTCATGGATGTTGCACACATATCGGATACATGATATATGGGATTTATTTGATATTGAGATATGTATTTGTGTCGATGCTCGACACTGATTTTCTGATGACTTCATTCGTGATACCTTCTGCTTTTATTTCACCGCATACATACATCATATTTATGATATGTTATTACGTGAGGCACTGGTACGAGTTCTTGGCAATACACTTATGTTCAGATGTTACATTGCCACTTTACCATGCTTCAGACTTATTCATTTGAGGTTTATATTATATCTGATCGTTTTGACTAAGGATTATGTCATGCTTTCAATTTCTGCTTGTAGATATTTTCTATTCACGAGTTGGCAATTCACCCCCGTTGTGCCACAGTTCTTGCAGGTTTGCCGTACAGGTTCCATAGCGGCATTTCTGGCACACTGCTTTCCTTTGCGGGTGATTTGCTTGGTAGGTGGGTTCTTTGTATCAGAACCGCCGTTGTACATGTATTATTCATTGTATTTAGAAATTCCATCAACCAAAACATGTATATTGTTTCAGACTTAGACACTAGTGATGTATTATTTCGACCTCAGAGTCACGCTCAGTAGTATTACGATTTTCTTGCTTATTGGAGATTCTCTTGTGTTTTGATCCTCGCCCTTCGGCGTTGTATATTATATTGCCTGTGTGGGTTATGCTCCTTGTTTATACGTAGTAAGTGTTTGATAAAATGCCTCAATGGAAAATAATTTACAAAATATGTTTCTTTACTCTTAAATGGTTTTAGATTTCTGGGCTTTGGCTTACTTGGATCAGATGGAGTCCTATAGACTTCATATGGTTCAAGGGCCAGTCACGTGCTCTTTTGGGTCGTGACAAAGTTGGTATCAAAGCGCTAGGTTAACCTTGGTTCGAATCTAAGTTTGACTATGTGGAGCCTAGGGCGTCTATATATATATATACGGAACTTAGGCTTGACCTTACGGAACTTAGACTTAGTCGAGGGGGTATTAGACCCAAACTTTCGTCGCGTAGGATGACCCTTGGTTGATGGAATAGGTGACTAAAGTAGAGTGACGTACCGTGGGTATGTTCCGCGGCATACTTACGACACGCCACTCCGCTTAAGGAACCTTAGGATGCATATATTTTCGAGATCAGTGATTCTCTTCATATCCATGATTATACATCCATTTGAGATCCTCGTTCTATTAGTACATGATCATACCATCATTGATGTTGTTCCTTCTTATGATCAGGTATCCATTCTGGATCTGTTGTTTTCTTTCTTGCCATCGATCTGCTCTCTTCGATACTCGATTGAAGTTCATGTCGCCATTGTTGAGCGCAGTTGAGCTGTTGCTAGTGTTACGGTGAGGGCGAGCTCGTCTGGTATGAGGGCCGACCGTTTTGTTTTCTGGTGACATGGGAACGTCTCGAGTTAGTATTGGTGATTGTGACCTCTAGTGGAGGCGAGTGCTTGGTTTTGCACCGGATGATCGGGCCATTGTTAGAGCTGTCAGTTGAGAGACGACTGTTGATGTATAGCATACCTTAGAGATTATGATGTCGCCTACCGTGCAGACAGATGAACCAGCTGTTGCTGAGATTGACAGGATGTCGCTTCTGGAGCCTACGAGCTGAGATAGCCGGAGCTTCCAGGCAGATGTGAGACAGATGATAGCTAGTCTACCCGATTTGAGAGACGAAGGCGATTCGTCTGATTTATGCACCGGAGCAGGCCCAGTTGAGTTAAAGATTTCCAGTGTGGAAAGTCTTACTCAGATCTAGAGCAGACCGATTTAGAGAGGACCGCCAATGTATCGCCTTTCCTGGAGGATTGAGGCGCTGTTCAGCGTACAGACGAATGAGCCAGTTGCTGCTGAAATGACGAGATATCGCCCAGATGATTGGAGCTACTGCAGCATGAGTATATACTTAGAGATATGATGGACAGCCGCTAGTCACCGAGGGTGAATGACTAGGACATGTGATTCGTTCGCTTACCCAGATGAGAGGTTATCGGATAGATTGCTTCCAGCTAGAGACGACTTCACGCGGAGACGTTGAGAGTCGACAGAGACGATCGAATGTCGGGAACCTGCTATTCCAAGTTTAAAGTATTCAGAAAGACATGCAGGCGATTCTATGGACGCTCTAGAAGAATGAAACCCTAACTCGACTTAATGACCGTGTGAAAGCCTTTGAACCTTAGGGTTTGCGGCAGTTCCGCGGCTCCATTAGTGAGGCTTGGGTTTGCCCTTCTACGGCTGGACCACTGATGCTGTGGTATATACTCGATACTATTAAACTGTACTCAAGATGTTGATCTCCTGGGGGATTATGAGGTTCTGACGAGTCGATCGGATGGTTCGACATCATTCGGATATCATGTGATGGGACACACTGCTTGGGAGACTCCATATATGAGCATAGCCGTTGGAGCGCAGTTCATGCAGCCACGATGAGACAAGTCCGAATTAGTCGACATTGAAGCAGAGTGAAGTAAAGAGTTCGCAAGAGGTTTCGACGAGATGACGTTCCCACTCCACTGACATCAGAGATGCGATACGCACGCAGAGGCATTGTATATGGATATACCTCCCAGAAGGAGTTGCGATGAGTATGAAGCCGTTCTGGAACAAGAATTAGCTTCAGCAATGGACGATGACTTCCGGGCAATTCGGCAGGAATGAGATTTGAGAGAGACCTCGACAGGACCTTTCTGGAATACTACGAGAAGACCAGGACCCAAGAGGGGTCATATTGAGCACACTCAGCAGGCCAGAGCTCGACATCGTTGACGAGGTAGTTGACCAGGTTCGGATAAAGGACCTTACCCAGATGCGTTGCGAGTTGATCGAGGATGGACGAGTATTGAGTATTCATCCGATGGTTGGGACGTGTTCCCGAGGACCTGTTCGGCCAGACATCTTCTACAGAATGATGAAGCTACAGAGTACGCGATTTCGAGTCCGTGCGAGAGACTTCTGATTGACCGTGGCCGAGAACAGTGAAGTGCGTAGATAGCATGGCGTGACGTCATAGTGGACAACGATAGAGATAAGTGGAACCAGAGGTTCGTGTGAGACGCTGACGAGCTGTCGTTACTTCCCGTCGAGACCAGAGACCTGATATACTTACAGAGGCGTTGGGATGCGACCAATTTCCGAGAAAATGCTGTACTGAAGGCACAGATGTCCATCAAGTGAGAAGAGATTATGCAAGAGAGTCAGCCTCCGTACAATTCGCCATAAGCATGATCGGAATAGACCTTGAGCGGGATTCCTTCCAGGACACTGCTGCAATGATATTTGCACCCAGGATCGGATGTGTGATGTGCGTTCAGAAAGCCAGAGGCCGACGTTAGTGACATGCTGCTTTATAAGTGGTCGTGAGGATTGACCGAGAGATGATCAGAGAAGTGCCAGAATGGAATCGTCCCCATTAACACACCTGACAGGGCCGATGAGACGATTGATTGGAGATTGGTAATCCGCAGAGGAGATAAGGACCCAGAGACAGAAGACGCTAGACCGTGAGCAAGAGGCAAGTAGATGTCTTGCGCTGCTAGCTTTGGATGCACCTTTAGTATTTTGAGGTACGATTTTGGTGCATACCATATGCACTAAATCGAGTTTCCTTGTGTATGTCAGATGCACCTGGTTTTGCTGTCAGGCACACACGTTGCCTATGACAGTTGTTGAGTGCACACCCATTGCACCTGAATGATACTTATATGGATTTTGTTTTCCGTGCGCACCTGACGCACGGGGTATTCTTATATACGCCTTAGGATTGATGTTTGTGGAGCCCCGACAATTTGGATTTTTTTGCTGAAATGTTTTAGTACTTGGGGGTTTAAATTTAAATTCGGCGACCGAATTTATTTAAGGGGGGTAGATTGTAACATTTCAAAATAATAAAATATCATTTTTAGGAAATTTTATAATTTAATATTACTTTATTGAATATTTTAATAATTCGGTATAATTAAATACAAATAAATGGAGAAAAATTTGGAAAAATTATGGAAAATTCTAAAATGGGGTAATTTAGAGAATTATGCCATTTTTAAGTTGTTATGATTAGTTATATGCTAATTTAGTGCTAATCACGATTAAAAATCGATAATCGGGGTTTCGGGCAATTTTGTGCAAAATGCACATATCATTTCCTACACTTGTGTTGCATTTTTCTTACCATGGTTTTATTTTGGGGTTCACTATTTGAGTGAGAAGGATTTTTAGGGAAAAGAAAAGAAAGGAAAAAGAATTGATTAGAATAGTGTGGTAGTAGGTGAGTGAGAGGGAGAGAGAGGTGGGGGGGGGGGGTTCATTTGACCATGAGACTTCTCTTCTCTCTTCATTTTCTTCATCCCTCTTCCTCTTCTCCTCCTCCTGCCGCTGCTCCTTCATCTCCCTCCCCTCTTCAAGCCCCAAATCATCTCACAAACATCACCAAAACCCTACCCCCCATTTCATTAAAAGTGTGCACAAGCTCAAGAGCTATAGGATGGACCAAGAAAAATTTCATTGTGGCGCTGTTGATGATTCTTGGGGGTCTTATGAGGTAATTTCCTTCACAATTAGAGTGGTATTTCTTGTTCTTAAGCTTCGATTCAAGTTTCATATCGATATTGTGTGTTTTTGTGGACTTGAGGAAAACTTAGTTAGGGTTTGAGGGAATTGTGAGTTGTGGTGAGCAATTGAGCTCAGTAGAAGTTAGATAAACACCCGAATGCATGAATTGAGATCCCAACATGAGAGTTGAAACCCGAAATACGGATTTAGAAACCGATATCGGAAAAGTTATGGAATCTGGGAAGCTTTTATGAGATCTGCTATCACCCGAGACATCCTAAAATAAAATTGAATGGACAGTGACATGTGCAGGCACCCAGGAAGCTACCACCTAGACCCTAGCCCCTAACTCCATGACCCGGCCGCCAATTAATACCCTCTGGCCGCAAATTGCGGCCAGACCTGCACCAAATCGGGTCGTTTTAGTTCTGCTGCTCCTACATCTGTAGTTTAGGCCCCTGGCATGTATAGATTTGTCTAATTTGACCTAGGGTGAAATCTGGAGCCTATTTCCTTAGTTGCTGTTTTGGATTCGTGTTTCCGTATTCCGTATTTTTAATTCTGCATTTGTGTATTGTGTTTTACCTCGACTATTTGGCGTTTATACGACGATATCGAGGATTGATTGATGGTTGTGAAGGTGTTGTCCATAGGTTCTAACCTATAGATCATAGCGTATCGTTTTGGGATTCGTATGCCGTTTTAGCTTTGATTTGGTTTTAATACGCATTTTGCGATACGTTGATGTGTAGGTACCCCATGAAGACTTCGGGATGACAAGCAAGCGCATGGCGACGTCCACAAATGAAGACGCAAGGTGAGTAGATTATATCTACAGGAGGAAGTCGGGTGGATGGCGTATAACACCCCCGCAGTCCGTAGTTGATATATATATATATATATATATATATATATGATAGTTATAGTGTGTCGTGGATATTGTGTTAGGTGTATTATGGATAGTTTCGGGTTAGAAGCAACTAGTGTAGTTAATAGTCGCGAACCCTAGAATAGATTTACACCTACACGTACACCCTTGCACATTCATTATACTTGCACCGTGTTTGATGATATTGGACGATATTGGAGGTGAGTCGATGATTTGGGCATTGTGCCGCGAGATCGGTGATTTGATATGATTCGTATGTGGGATACGACATGTGATCTCTAGCGGGCCTTGGAACGTGTGTTTACACACGCAGTCATATTGATGGTATCAGTTGTACTAGACTTAGATCAGTACCCTAGATTATGTGATATGATGATGAGGATACCAATTAATTAATGAGCTGATTGTGATAATTGACCCGTACCCAGCTATTGGAATGCCGTACGACGATGTACCGTACGAGCTTTATATTGATGATAGATCTGCACTCATGACTTGAGGATTGTCATATGATATACTGTATTGTACGCGATAATATTGAGGCGGGATCATCGACTATTATATGTATATATATTTATATCGACTCAGATTTAGGTGGATTCCATACCCCTCCCAGTTGACTTGATACTTAGATCTGTAGTTTGCATAGTAGATGTTAGACTAGACCCAAGTCATACTTATTTAAACAACTAACGAATCGGGAGTATCTTAAAAACACTGTAGCCCTTATTTTACAAAAACCCCGATTTGTCTTATTTCAAATGGCAAGCTGCATTATTATTCATTTACCATTTATTCTACGGCTCGCATTGCATTGCATGCTTATATGTTATTGATTCATGCTCCTTTGTGCATATGCCTTTACATAGTTCCATGCTCATATTAGTGTTTCATGTTGCATGTATTATAATTCATGGATTTCGTACTGTGATATGCTGGCATATGATAATTCTGGATTGTTTTACTCCTGCGTATATATATATATATCAGTGGTATGGGACGCTGAAATATATATGTATACCAAGAATATATATATATTAGTGGTATGGGACGCTGATATATATATACACCTACTTAGTATATCATCATGATGATCTATACAAACTTATATATGTAGCTCGATATATGAGAGTGGGGGCTGACCCGGACTGACGGATGCCTGATTTATGAGAGTGAGGGCTGACCCGGACTGATGGATGCCCGATATATGAGAGTGGGGGCTGACCCGGACTGACGGATGCCCGATATATGAGAGTGGGGGCTGACCCGGACTGACGGATGCCCGATATATGAGAGTGGGGGCTGACCCGGACTGACGGATGCCCGATATATGAGAGTGGGGGCTGACCCGGACTGACGGATGCCCGATATATGAGAGTGGGGGCTGACCCGGACTGACGGATGCCCGATATATGAAAGGAGCCTATGTGCTCGATATGAGAGGAGCCTTTATGGTCGATGGTATATTATATCCCCCGTTGTGCCACATTTATTTTATATGCATTGCATCATGTATTGGTAGTACCTGATAGAGTACCTTCATAGATGTTGCACACATATCGGATATATGATTTATGGGATTTATTTGATATTGAGATATGTATTTGTGTCGATGCTCGACACTGATTTTCTGATGACTTCATTCGTGATACCTTCTGCTTTCATTTCACCGCATACATACATCATATTTATGATATGTTATTACGTGAGGCACTGACACGAGTTCTTGGCAATACACTTATGTTCAGATGTTACATTGCCACTTTACCATGCTTCAGACTTATTCATTTGAGGTTTATATTATATCTGATCGTTTTGACTAAGATTTATGTCATGCTTTCAATTTCTGCTTGTTGATATTTTCTATTCACGAGTTGGCAACTCACCTTCGTTGTGCCACAGTTCTTGCAGGTTTGCCGTACAGGTTCCATAGCGGCATTTCTGGCACACTGCTTTCCTTTGCGGGTGATTTGCTTGGTAGGTGGGTTCTTTGTATCAGAACCGCCGTTGTACATGTATTATTCATTGTATCTAGAAATTCCATCAACCAAAACTTTTATATTGTTTCAGACTTAGACACTAGTGATGTATTATTTCGACCTTAGAGTCGCGCTCAGTAGTATTACGATTTTCTTGCTTATTGGAGATTCTCTTGGGTTTTGATTCTCGCCCTTCGGCGTTGTATATTATATTGCCTGTGTGGGTTATGCTCCTTGTTTATACGTAGTAAGTGTTTGATAAAATGCCTCAATGGAAAATAATTTACAAAATATGTTTCTTTACTCTTAAATGGTTTTAGATTTCTGGGCTTTGGCTTACTTGGATCAGATGGGAGTCCTATAAACTTCATATGGTTCAAGGGCCAGTCACGTGCTCTTTTGGGTCGTGACATATGGTATCCTATTTGGAACTCTTCCAACATACTGCCCCTCTGTTGAGGGTAAACACATAACCCGAGACAAATTTATTGTCATCTTTATCACTTTGGATCTTGAAATGGTAAAGGAATCTATCTGTAGGTCTCCATTATCGTACACCAAGAACATCTCTTTAGTCCTTCTCAGATACTTCAGAATGTTCTTTACAGATATCCAATGTTTCTCCCCTGGGTTACCGGCTTACCATGCTAAGTACGTAAGCTATATTTGGTCTGGTACATAACATCGCATACATTATAGACCCTACAGCCGAAGCATAAGGTATAATGCTCATGCGAGCCCTCCCCTCATCAGTCTTGGAAGACATATCTTTTGAGAGGGTGATTCCGTGATAAGCGGGTAAATTACTACGCTTGTAATCTTCCATACTAAACCTCTTTAGTATGGTGTCTATGTATCTGGACTGTGAAAGTCCCAACATTCTTTTGGATCTATCCCTATTGTAACGACTCTGAATTTACTGTACTAAATTTTCCATTTTAATGTACAGAAATGAGTTTACAGCCTGAGTTTGAGTTATAAGTCAATTTTGTTAAATAACAGCAAGTAACAATTTGTAGCTCACTGGTAAAGCCTTGCACTGCTGTGACGTAGCCCCTGTGTTCGATTTCCATCAGACACGTTATTTTTTCTGAATTTCTTTTAAATTTTTTGGAAGCCCAAAAGATTACACGTGCAATACACATGGAAACGAAAAGTTCAGAAAAATCAAACATGTGCAAAAGGGTTTAAATACTGAATTTATCAAGTAGCACGAATCTCGAGGAAATTGCCTCGAGATCGACCGGCTAAACCCCTCTAAAAACCAGCACCGACGGTCAGATCATGGCCAAACAACTCCGGGCTTTGCACACTTGCCTCTTCACCTACCCCTCACTCCTCTGCACTGCTTGATTTCTCTGCAATCAAACAGAGACCCTTCATTTCATAATTTATCATAATTTTAATACTTTTTAATCCACCATTTTAATTCCAAAATCCTAATTCTCCACTATAAATACCATCCCCTACTTTGGTTCAGCACCATTCTGAAAATTATAGCAAAATTCTCTCAAAAAGTTCCTAAGTACAAATGGAGTAAAGAGGAGGTAGCGAGCAAGCAACTTCCGGCGAAAATCGAAGCAACATCCTGATCTCCCATGACACCATAAGGATTCCTTCCTCTTCCTTAAACTCTTCTTAGCGTATTCAAACTGTAAGTCTCTCTCAATCTCTCTTCCTCTTCATTGAAATTCTATTTCAAAACTTATATCGGTAAGTGGAGTTAATACTGATATCCTTTTTTCTAAACCCTAGAAACTCCTTATCCTGTATTCTTTGATCAACCAACTTTTTACACAATATTTTTAACCTTAAACCCTAATATTTAAAATCAAATTTCATCAAAATTCTCATATGAAATAACAATAGTATCACTTTTTCATTAAAATACATTGAACTTGTAATCACCTCTTTTCGTATTTTCTTAAAACAATACCTTAGAAAAACTTCATGGGGTAACGACCTACCCTACATACACACTTGGTTTCATAGCACGATACTCATTGAATGTACTTTCGTTGCGAAGTATAATATTACAATAAAATACCACATAACTTTAAAAACCGGATTTTTTATAAAGCAGTATTTCCTATCCTTTGCGATTACGCATCTACAACCCTCTTTAGGGGACCCGCTAATAGATGGTGTGGATTATCGCACATCCCTGGGCTAGTAAAAAGAGATGCAGACCTCCTCACGGAGCATTCGATCTTGAAAGGATTTAAATACGGTTTTTAAGAAATACGAATTTTCTAAATAAAATAAAATTATTTTTAAAATTAAAATTATATAAAATTATAAATACATATTTTTAAAATATAATAAACCTATGTTTTTCCCAAAAAAATGAAAAGATTAACAAATGTCAATAAAATATCATCAAGATACCAAAAATGCAAGTTTTTCAATAAAATACCATGAACTTTCCAAGCTAAATACTTATCACTAATCTACCCTAAATACTTAAAATCCATGCTCTTGACAACCTCAAATAATACTAATCACCCTCGAGATTTACTTTTGAACTATATTGAAATATTTTTTCATAAAACCCCCTCGAGATATATAAAACAATATTTAAGGACTTTAGTAAATATAGGTTTAAAGCGATCAATTTTCTTGAGCCCCAGGGAGCCGGAGAAAGTGAGTGCTTGTCTATTTAAAGTAGACAACTTAACGGAGTTATCAATGGTAATTGTCTTGGAAAAATACACAAATCCTGCCATCCATGTGCAGCAGTTACCGATGACTCCTGAACTTACTTCAAGAGCTAAATCTGTTTACAAGTGTCTGACTCAGTCTGAATCCAATTTAAATATGAATCTAATATCAAACATGAATACTTGATTAAGAACATGAAAACTCGAATTCAAACATCAATATCAAATATGCATACTTGACTTGACTTGACCGAACCATGGTTATAGGTTGACTTGACTACTTGAATACTTGATTATATCCTGAACATGACTACTTGAATATTTGTATCCATAGTTTCAACAAGACTTGTAAATATAATCTATACAATACAATATGTGGGAAATAAAGAGGTAGATTGGTACGGAACGTATATCGTGACACGAGAGGTCACTTAAAAGACACCTACATGAATTCTCATGCTGTTGTCCCGTAGGTTATGACGGGGCCTTGCACTACATGTTACCATAGTCCACGGGATAAGATAGACTCCTCTCGTATACATAAATACCTTCGGTATCAAGCTACAAACAACCATGTTATAATAATCATCATATACCGGTAATCAATCATACACAATTACCCGTTCTCTTCACTTTACTGGTTATATTCTCTCTCTTCTTTTGGGACTTACCGAGCGCTAGTTTGTTGACGAAATTCCTTTCTATTTCTTTCTTTGGAATGTTCATTAGGAGGACATGACTCTCAGGAGATCGAGCTGAGCCAGGAGGACTTGGACCAGCTTGCGGCACAGCCTGAGTTCTACTTCCTTGTACTTTCATTTCCTACATGCCATTGTTTAGGTATTGCTTTATATTATTGTATCTTTTCATTTTCAAACAGTTGTATCTAAATATGAATGTAAATAAAGTTGTTTTATTTTAATACTCTTGTCATTCTTGTACATGTTATATATTTCTTAATTACGCTTAACGTATTTATTTCTTAGTAATACGTTATGGCCTGCCACGTCATCGTTTCCGTCTACTGGGAAGCGGAGCGTGACAGGTTTGTTGGCGACCCATGCAGGTTAATTTTGTATGAAGTCTTAAGCAATATATCACTAGAATTATAAGAATCAGCAACTATACATTCCTTACATTTTTTATTTCTTGAATCTATCCTAACCATTCCTTTTATATCAAGGTCATGGATTCTCTCAACAACACCAGCACGAATGTCAATAGCAACACTCCACCGCCTACTCTACCACTACTACCTACCGTTAAAGCTCCTATCAACAAGAAAATGGTACTACTCGAGGCGATCAAGAGCCTCCTAAAGGGTCAGCAGTAGTGGTCTGCTATCCTCATGCACCGCCCAGAACCTGAGACATACGGAGTCAAGCAATTCCGAGCACTGCACCCAAAATATTTCTCTGGGAAAGAGATCCTACTGGAGGCGGAAGAATGGGACTAATCGATAAAAGATGATCTGGCAGCCGCTCAAGTGCCAGATATTGCCTGGGTGAGAGTTACGAAGCTGCAACTGACAGACAACGCCAGAATCTGGTGGAAGGCTGAAGAAAGCCGTCTCACCCAACTGATTGAATGGAAGACGTTTCGCGATCTGTTCGATGCGAAGTACTTCCCTGAGACTACTCATTTCGACATGGAGCAGCGGTTCATTCATTTACAACAAGGCTCGATGTGGGTCAAGTATGTGGATGAATACGATGCTGAGTTTATCATACTTAGCAAGTAAGATATTGTCTCAAATTCAAATTCCTGATTCCACTCATTACACTACTAACAAAAGGTCGTAACAGGTCCGCTGCACACCTGATTCCTACTGCTGAGATCCGGGCACGACGATTTCAGCAAGGGTTTGACCCAGAAATCCAAGCTGCATTCACTACAGAGGATTTCCCAACCCATGAGATTGCTCTGAAGGCTGCCCGACGCTATGAGGCAGTTGTGAAGAAGAAGGGCAGACCGCAGACTGCCGGTGTGAAACGCCCTACCACTCAGATGTCAGGAGGAGCCTCTTCTAGGCCGACATTTGCACCTAGGAGACTGGAAGGATCATTTAACCGGTCTAGTCCAGACTTTTGTTTCTATTGCAAGAGGACGGGACACCTGGCGAAGGACTGCAGGCGTGCAAATGGCCTGTGTTTGGTTTGTGGCGCATCCACTCACGCCATAGGAGCATGTCCATACCGTTTCAACACAGCTCCAACACCCAGACGCGCAATTACGGTTCCGCAGCGGCTAGCCATTCAGGTTCCTGCACCCCATTTAGCTCTCCCTGCACCAACTCCACGTGGACCTCCTGCATAGTCTCAATGTCAATTCCATCAGGCACAGAGAAATATGCCTCAAGGGCAGAGAAACATGCCCCAAGGACAGAGGAATGTACCACGACGTCAAACTTTCACAATTACGGTCGAGGAGGCCGTAGCCACTGGCCAAGTCATCATTGGTAATTCCCAATCCTTTCAAACCATTAAAATCCTTGAATATCACTATACTTTTCCTATACCTAAACCAACCTCACACAACTTAGCTACTATACTAGTAGCCTCCCTTCCTGTTGTAGCACTCTTCGACACTGGAGTATCATATTGCTTTATGTCGCAACGGTTCTTCTGAACTTATGCGATTCCAGTTAACCGCTCGTATCCATCTAGAATGTCAGTTCAAGGAACGGTGTTCTAAAAGCAACTTTGGGATACAATCTGTGCCCGGTGGTCGTCTGCAGTAGAGAATTTTATGTGGACTTCAAGGTGCTGGACATACCAAACTTCGACATAACCATGGGAATGAATTGGCTGGGAACTTTCTTCGCTACCATTGACTGTCGCCAAAGAAGGGTAGTGTTCGAAATACCAGATCATCCAGTGTTCTATTTCAAGAGTGGAGACTGTACCTTAGAACCTAGTGTCTACAAAGAAAAACCAAAGAAGGCAGTGGTTGCAGCATTACAAGCGGAAGAATCGAAGCCAGAAGTAGTTTGAGAGTTCGAGGATGTATTACCGGAAGATATATCAGGTTTGCCTCCCGATCGAGCTCTTGAATTTAGCATCGATTTACAACCTGGTGTGCAACCGATAATCAAAGCTCCGTACCGGCTAAGTCTAGAAGGATTGAAGGAGATCCACATTCAGTTGGATGAACACCTGAAGAAAGGTTGGATTCATCCCAGTACTTCAAGTTGGGGATCTCCGGTATTACTGGTGAAGAAGAAAGAAGGTTCATACTGTAAGTCGATGTCGCGCACCCGGCGGGTTCGCGGGGAGGCTGGATACGCAAAAAATGATTTTTACGGGCTTCACAACACCGACTTGAACCCAGGATCGACCATATACCCTAGCTAGCAAAACTTTATGAGGTTAACTAGTCGGAAAGAATGTTATACCTCATAGTATCATGTCCTTCTGGTCTTCTTACTGTCCTCCTCCTCCTCGTCATAGGCTTCTCGGATCGTACACGGATCGGGCCTCCTCGTCGGTCCTCTCAAGTCAAAGACGATCCACCCGAGAGTCTATAGTCCGAGCCTCAACCTCAAATTCGAGGTAACTAAGGCACCTAGTTCGCTAAACTAGATGTCCTAGATGATGTAGAGAATGAAGATGGATTAGTTTGTCTCTAAATACCCTAGGTTTCTCAACACATGAGAAATGTAGGGTTAGAGAAAGAAGAAGGAGCATTGGAGGAGAGAGTGTGTTCAAGTGATGAATGAGTGAGGATGGCTAAGTCTTGAGAGATATTAAAGAAAATGATAATTCAATAATAATTGAATCAAGCATGCTTCATTAGTCCTCAAGTGACTCACCCCATGAGTTGCCAAGTAGCCATGCCTCTTCTTTTGTCAAAATAACATCTCATCCTCCACCTCATTATCCATTAAACTAAATGGATAAAACCAACAAATAAGGTGTCTTCTTCTAGAAGCAATCTTGAGTAAATTACAAGAACCCCTCATCCGTATATACATATCTGTATCCGTATTCCGAAAAATACGAATACAAAGTGAAAAAAATAATCCAACAATATAATACTAGGATCCAGCTTAAACCAAAGCCCATTAGTATTATCCGCCCGAACATCATACTTGCACAAGTACACGTATGTGATCGAAGCCCTGCCGTAAAACGATACGGCCTCTATATCTTTTGCCCAATGCAGGGAAACCCTCTGTGTGAGACTCTAAAGACTTGACACTACGCTGGCAGTGGGTTTAACCACAAGCATGTCAGCGGTACTAGCTGCATGTAACGGCTATCCAGGTATCTGTCGATAAGAAGGCCGATGAGCAAACTCATCCGAACTCCTACTGAGCCTATATGTGACAATCTTCGTACAGCCCGGTCTGTTCGTCTAAGAATATCGCATATCGGGTCTAGGGGGCGGTAAACGCCAGACCCCTAACAGCGCAATAATTCATGCCTAAGTGTAGCCCAAAACACCCTGAGAAACTACTAGAGTACCTACCAGTAAATCTTGCTTGCCCTGCCCAGGGACTTTGTGTAATGGCTTTCCGAACACAGCGAGATTTCAACCCCCAATAGCAGGAGAGACGAATCCTATCTAACCACCACTGCCTCCTAGTGCTTCGGGACTGCACCCAACCACTACTTGTTTGCACGACTCCTTTGAGCCGTGGTAGTGTAGTAATTTAAGAAAAGTGGGAACACACTCGAGGCGAAGTAGCAGTGTCAAGTTGACGGACTAAGTTGTACTCATGTCATTTGGGAACTGCTACCCGACGATAGGTATAATACCCACCAACAGTTCCTTACGAGTCATGTCCAGTGTACTTGTTCCCTCATGAAAACTGAATAATAAATATATAAAGCAATGGGAAATGTCCCCAAATAGAGCAACACGTGCCCACACGTGGTAGGCACAATGCTTGACAAAACAAGGCTGAAACCGAGCCTCACGTACAGACACGTGACCTCTATATACAAAGTATATATGTGCCTTCAAAAAACAAACAATTGGCCAGAAAAATTCACGTGATAGCACGTGATGCTCTTTGATGGGCTCAACTTTGTGAGGTCATGTGCTACACGTGATGGGCTTTTATTCCTTCTGAACCGATAGAATTAAATTCTAAAATAAAGGGGATCAAAGTCCTATTTGGAAAATATTTCCTTAGATCTTTCTAAACAAGAAAGATTGCGCTCTGTAAAGAAGAGCGCTGTTGGATTAAAATTCCAATGGTTATTAAAAATCACCAATTTACAAAAGAAGATTCTGTATAGGGAAATATTTTCCTAATCTTGTGAGAAATATCTTCTGTAAAACAAAAGTCCTTGGATTAAAAATCCAACGGTGAATAAAATTCACCGATTGATTTAAAAGATCATTTTGGTTGATTATAAAATCAATCAAAATCTCTCAATAAGAGATTTTCTAAACAAATTGATTCTTTTCTTTTTCCTATAAATAGGAGCCAAGAGACACGAGAAAAAAAGAAAAAAGAAAAAAGAAAAAAGAGAACACCCCCATAAACTTCAAGTTAAAAAGAGAAAACAGAAAGAAAAACCCGAGGTAAGAGAAGGAACAAAACACAGAGAATATCTCATCTCCTTTTCACCTCCATAAGAGTTTAACTCTTCTAAAAATAACTTAGTTCTTCCTCTGGTTGAGATCTGCAGAAGCAGATCTCCCCACAAGTTGAGAATTTAATTCTCATTCAGGAGATTCTGCTATGCAGATCCAAAACCTAGGGGGAGATCTAAGTTCAGAGAATTTAATTCTCCCAAAAAGTATATAGGAATTTAATTTCTCAGATAAAATAAGGGTTTAACCCTTCATATAAGAACTTAGTTCTTCCTCATAGTGAAAGATCTGCAGAAGCGTCCCTATAAGTTGAGAATTTAATTCTCATCGGGGAGATTCTGCCATGCAGATCCCAAACCTAAGAGAAAAACTAAGTCCTAAAAATTTAATTCTTACAAAACAGTGGGTTTGAAAGTCTCGAAACTCAGGATCTCCATGCTCGTAAAAAATTGGCACCCAACATGATAACGGCTGATCACGTGCTCCCACGTGAGCACCCTCGATGAATAAAAGAGGACAACCGAGATTGGCTCACATGATCCCACGTGACCCCCAAGTAGTGCTTAGCATTTATAAAGCAAAAATGGAATAAATCAAAGCCAAGTTTCCATTTTTGGGACGCCTCACGTGATCTCACGTGACCCAATAGCGCTTAGCGCTCAGAAAAGAACAAGGGAATAAACCCAAAGAAACAGCGTCTCAAATTTTTAGTGTTTAACACTACTCCAAGCGCCGCACATGACCCCACGTGAGCGCCTCGAATCTTTAGTGTTTAACACTACTTCAAGCGCCTCACGTGGGAGCACGTGAGCGCTGAACATATACTAGTGTTGAACACTATGAAAGGACAATATTACCCAAACTCAGACCAAATTTCCCGAGGACCATCAATTGAGCTCCTCATGCTCAGGGTTCCCAAAACCGATCTCAGTCCCAAAGATAGCTAAAGAGCTCCCAACAGATGGCATCTAAAATGATGGTCATCCCATCCTCCCTCAGTCGGGACATTGGTTCGAGGGTATATCTCTCCACACCTCTGATACATGTCGTTGTAATTGTTCAACGTCTTCAGAGATATGGAGGGTCCCAATAACCAATAACTATTGGCGCATCTCCAAACTGTCAAACTAAAACCCTACAGACTATGATGTCTTTAAACATGGACCATGAGGTCCTTAAACTCATAGACTATGATGTCCTTAAACCCTATGGACTGCAACGTCCCTAAACCAAACTCTATAGACTATGACGTCTTTAAACTATGGACTTTGATGTCCCTAAACCCAATGTACCGTAACGTTCCTAAACTAAAACAATAGAGCCCAAATGCTCTTTTGTTGGATCTGAATGATCCGAAAACCTTGTTAAGTAGATCTTAGTCTAAAATTGGACTAACGTGTCCTTAACAAACATTTATGTTGATCTTAATCTCAAACAAGGTTAACGATCCTTAAATCAACCAAACCAAAATCTAAGAAAATACGGATTTGGACTAATCCACGCTCTACGGGCGACAACATAAATTAGTCTCCGTATACAATCCACGGGCAACCAAAAACAAAACAAACACACACAACATGAAGTGAACATCTGGAGAAGGAGAAAGTGGTTACCACGATGCAGTAGCGTAATTAACTGTAGGGGCTTGCGCCTGCAGGGAATAGCGTCCCCATAATCAAAAACCCCTCGCAAATGAGGGGGAATCTGACGAAGTCTGCTACAACGGCCGTATCTGTCTAAACCTCTGATATACGGTGCCATAAATAAACTTAGCATTTTCGGAGAGGTGGACAGATAAAACCAAATAGCATCTGCCCCCAAAGTTCAGGCCAGACGTCCCAACGTCCCGGTCGCATCTTTCGGCGGTAAACAGATTCTGGCACGCTCGGTGGGACCTTTTCTTTTTTCCACTCCACACTTCATGTGTCATGTTCGCGAACGAATCGCGGTTTAACATGGTTGCCTATGGATTCGAGGTACTAAGATTTGGTGTCTTGCTCCGTGCAGAAGAGTAGACGACGTCAATGGCTTCCAACTGCACCAACTGCAACAACAACTCCCGCTTCACTCCATCTGGAGGAGTGACTTATGGGCCCAAAGCGGCCTCCATATTCACAATGCCGGTGGAACAGGTGACACATGCCACCACTGGATTGTTCTTCGGGACCATGCTCCCGCCAATGAGCTTCAACGCTCCAATGCCGTCACAGGAGGCTCCAAAGAAGTCAGTCTTTGATCGGCTTACCACTACCACGACCCCTCTCAACGGGTCATCCAAGTCCAATGCCTCGGTCTTTAACAGACTAAGCCAAAGCTCATGTGGGCCCGTGAAGAAGCCTGCAATACCCGAAGGAGTTATCCCGAGGTGGATAGCCATTCCAGCTCCGATAAACGAAGTCTTCAGAGGGGCTTCTCCTGCTAAAGGATCGGTCTTTGCAAGACTGGCCGTTCCAACTCCTGCTGCAGGTGGGGTCGTTAAAAATGCTTCCCCTGCCAAAAAGTCGGTCTTTGCAAGATTGACCGTTCCCTCTCAGCGGATGCCGGTCTTCGACAGGTTGACCCCAGCAGCCCTTCACCAGAACAGGGGGCATGATGAAGCCACCCCCGTAACTGAGCTAGCCCCATCTGCAAGACATGCTCGACGTCGCCATTGGCACCGAGTGTGGAAAACTAGGGGCAGCTCTCCCTCTGGACTGACTCCACCAGCTCCAATGGTGGAAATTGATGCTGCTATTCTAACCGGGAAAAACTTTGAGCCGCTCAGGAGGGTGCGCAAGAACTCTTCGATTGCTGTGTTGAAAAGGTCTCCTCCACTCGCTGAAAATGTTGCTAAAGCGAAGCCGGAGCAGCCCCCTCAGCAGCTGTTCTCGAAAATCCACAGGGTCTGGCGAAGAGTCCAAGATTTTGAAATCGACAAAGACTACTCCCGCTGACAGAAGAAAATGAAAGTTCGGCAAGAGGATGACTATCTCACCGCTGTCGTACCACGGAAAGCATCGGCTGCAACAACCCCCTCAACTTTGACCGTTCATAAAAGGAGAAGGCTGGAGAAGATCCCCGTGTCCGCGGCAAATCTCAGGGACACTGAACCTAAACACCCCAAGTCTGGGGGCATGGTGGTGCACACCGTCTACATGGCTTCCGGAAAAGAGGAAAGTCATACTTCTACGGGTCATCGACCACTCACACGGTCTGTGACGAAAACTCAGGAGCAGCAACAAAAGCTCCAGGAAATGTTGACAAAAATGGCCACACTCACTGGGCAAAAGGAAAGCCTGGAAGTGTCGTTAGATCAACGCCAGGAGAAGGAAACAGACGCCGAGTTCCTCCGAAGAATGCTCAAAAAGAAAGATAAAGAGGCCGCGGAACAAGCAGCTAAAATAAAACAAATGGCGCTCCTGTTCCAAGATATGGTCGGGATGATGATTCAGCCGGATCCTCCAGCTGAAGATCCCCAATAATCATTGAAGATGATAGAGGAGAGACATCAAACCCTGTTCCGGCTTTATCAGCAGCCAGGGAGGAGACGATCTCGAAAGCTGCGCTTGATGACTACATAGCTCAACAAATATGAGCTCATTAGGCAAATGAAGCAACTGGCCAAGTCGTCAGAACTGGGCGACCCTATCCAGGCTGGTACGATCAAATTAAGTACCCGCCAGGATACACGATCCCTAAATTTCACGTATATAAGGGGGAAGGCAATCCCCATCAACATGTCGCTCAGTTCAGGGCTCTCTGCGGCAATACCGGAGGTGACGACAAATTTCTACTTCGCCAGTTCGTCGGTAGCTTGGCGGAGACGACCTTTGAATGGTATTCGGATATGCCGAATGACTCCATCAAAACGTTTACAGAGATGGACCTGCTATTCACCCAGTGTTTCGCAAGCGCCAGCGAACGCACTCCCATCACGGCGTTGATCAACGCTAGAGTGAAGTCGGGAGAGACATGGGTTCAGTATGCAATTCGACGGCGGAACCTATGGTCGAGATGCGAACAACGCATAGAAGAAGCTCCTGCCGTGGGAATATTCATAGGGATCCGCAGGCGACCATATCTCAGTTTATGATGTTCTTCAAGCTGACCACTTTCCAGGCCTTGATCGACAAGCTGGCCCAAATGGACCAGATGGGCCATAGACCGCCCTCCTAAAAAATGGAGCTTCGAAATGAAAAAGGCAAAGGGAAAGCGACCTTCGTCGCCAACGCTCAGCAACAGCCGAGTGATCCGAAACCAGCTGCTCGCCAGGGCAACAAACCGCGATTCCTCGACGAGAAATTGAGACATCCTTACTCGTTTCCCCGGGACAAAACGAGGAGACTGTTTGAACTAGCAGTGCGCAATAGGCTCATCACCCTGCCGGATCCGAAGCGCCCACTGCAGCCCGGTGACGTCAACAATCCCAACTACTGCCCCTACCAACGAATGTTAGGCCATCCGATCGAAGATTGCTTCGTCTTCAAAAGCTGGATTGAGGACCAGTACCAGCAAGGCAAATTCGCGCTGTCTGAAAACTGGAGGGTAAACCCGCCACAACAAAACGCTCCGAAAAAGATGGACACGCCGGGGGCATCATGCTCATTCATATAGGAAGCTCCTTGGGAAGTAGTTCTTTCGGCAAAAGCTAAAAGAATGCCGAAGATCTTCAAGCATGCCCGACAATCAGGTGGAAAAGCCCGCTAGAGCCAGAAATCATTGAGGGGATGCTGAAACCGCGCCTAACACTGAGAATTGGTAACGATGGGCAAAACACCCAGGCCCAGCCGTCAAAGTCTTCAAAGAAAAAGAAGAAAACCAAGAAGCCCACGCAGCCTGACGACAAGCGCACGGATCTGCAAAAGCATATTGACGCGCTGGAGGAATACAACCAGAAGGCGCGAACCCCGGTCACATTCCAAGAGTTTCTCAACCATATCCTTGAAAATGGAGATAATGACAATAATGAGGGAGACGACTCGTCAGAGGAACCCAAAGATTATGTGGCAAGTTGCCACATGATCTCTCATTCGTCGCTAAATAACGAGGAAGCTCACTCGGCATCAGAAGATAATGTAAAGGAGCTTGGGGCAGGATCGTGCCAAAATCCTTGGGACCGTCAGACGAGATGATTGACATACTACTGAACGAAGCCCGTCAGAAGAGCAAAGCTGATCAAGAGCATGAAATGGCCATATTCGAAAGGGCCAAACGTCGGCGGAAGGATGAAAAGGTTGAAGCACACCAACCAGATCGAAGTACGTCTGCGGCAGACAAAAACAGGTTTAAGATAAGGAAACGGTTCGCTAAAACCCTCTCAATGGGAATGAAGTTGCCACCTTTAAAAGGAGATACTCCCGGCGGCATGTACCTTGACGAAGCAGACGTTCATCCGAGCTACTGCTTATACCATCAAAAGATTGCACATCCCACCAAAGAATGCAATTCTTTCAACAAATGGTGGCAGGGATACGTTGCTCACCGACAACATTTTAAGCAGATGAAGCGCAAAACTCATCGGGAGCAGAGAAATATGACGAACGAGCGCAAAAGAACTGCCGGCAACTGTCACATGGTTGATACCAAGAGATCTCAAGTTCTCACCTTCGGAAGTGATTCTGACGAAGAAATAGCCCTCAACCCTCTCTTCAAAGAATCCACCTCAGGAAAAGAGGAAGAGCTGAAGAACTGTGAGAATATTCAGCCGCGCAACTGTACATTGCCCGAAAAGAATCTTGGACCTGCAAACAGGGGATCCAACAAAATGATAAGGGGAAAGAAAAAGTTCATGAGGATATCTCCCTCGATGATCGAGTCGCCGAAGAGCTGACAGCCAAGAACCCGCCCAAGGAAAGCAAAGTGGATTACAATGTCCTAGCGCACCTGAGGAAGATACCCTCACAGCTAAGCATTTTGGACGTCCTTCTGTTGTCTAAAGAGGCACGAGATTCTCTGATCAGGTCATTACAAGAGCCCGAGCAGTTTATAGCTTTCCTTACCGAGGAAAAAAATGAAGGACGAGCTGGAAAAAGTGCATACAGCTGAAATCACTTTCGGCGATGAAGATCTCCTCCTCGGAACGTGCGACCATAACCGTCCCCTGTATGTCACCGGGTACTGCCATGACATCAAGATAAGAAGATCTTAGTTGAAAACGGGTCCTCTGTCAACCTCCTAATTGTGAGGGTATTAAAAGAAATCCGCATGAGTGTTCAACACCTCGCTCGGGATAAAATCACCATCTCCGGATTCGACTCCCAGTCATCACGGATGCTCGGGTCTGTAATACTGACGTTACGCTTTGGGCTGCTCGTCATTGACATCAAGTGTCATGTCATTGACGCCAAGACCTGCTACAACGCTTTGCTCGGCAGGTCTTGGTTACACGAGTACAACATCATCCCTACTACACAACATCAGTGTATGAAGTATTTTAAAGATGGTCTCGAATATACCATGACGGGGAAACTGAACCCATTCTCCGTAATGAAGTCCACAAGTATGAAGACGCTAAGTATTTCCTACAAGACTTTGAAGACACGGAAAGATGCCATAAACCGGAGAATAAGCAAAAAACTATCACCACTATTCCGGTCTTCGGGAGCGATACCGAGGAGGAAGAAGAGATAGTCTATTCGGGGCCGCCCCAATGCAATAGGCCGGGACCATTTATCCCTATTCCGGTGTTTGGCAGTGACTTCAAAGACGAAGTCGACACAGTGTTCTCGATCCGTCCATCAATGCAAGCCCTCATTGGAAATGATCAGAGTTTGCATATCGCCATGGTTCCGCAGCAGCACTACAGAGAGCTTGATGCGCTTGAGACATATAGTGTGCAAGAGCTACAAACATTCTACGTTCCGCCTAGGCGAAGAGGTGAAAAGGCGATCCTATTCTATCGATCCGGGAAAACCAAAGTTGAGAGAGAAGTCTGGCGTAGTGCCGAACCTGCGCTTGACAGGCTCCAACCAATCCGTCTGCCCAGATACTACGCAGAGGAGTTGAAAAGGTTATTGAGATGTCAAGGCGTACCCTTTAAGCAAATCGCGCGACAGGCCTAATTCTACAACAGGATCTGGAATATCCCCGGAACTCAGCGAAAATTTCCCAACGGAAAAATGGAAACGATTGGGCTTGGATTTGTCCAGTCCAGAAACGGGAGCAGTTCCATGGCTGCCATGTCATAAAGGACTTTGATGAAGAAGAGGATGCTCTTTTAAAAGACGCTGACATTGAACCAGAACGAAGTCCTTCCATAAAAGTGTCGAGTCCGTCGTTTGAAGAAAAGATGGACAAGCTAATAAGGGAAGAGTGTCAAAAGGCTCAGAACGGCCACAGCCGCGAAATGGCCATTTACGAGAAAGCCAAGACGCAATGCCTCCTTCAGCAGGCCACGGAGGATGATGACGCCCTTCGCCGTCAGCCCGCCATGCATTCCCAAGATAAGAAAAAGGCCCGACGCAGAGGCAAAAACAAGTTAGAGAATGGAAAAACGTTCGGCAACGGCAAAACGAATCCAAAAAGCCACGCGATCAAGAAAGGGTCAGCTGGAATCCGTCTCTTATGAAAAAGATGAGTCGAGCATATTCTTTCCCTCGAGACAAGACACGGAGAATGTTTGACCTTGTTATGAAACATCAAATGATGACACTCCCGGAGTCCCAGCACCCCGATCAAGCAAACGAGGTTCATCCCCGGATTATTGTTCCTATCGCTGAGCGATAGGACATCCTCTTGAAGACCGCTTCACCTTCAAAAACTGGGTCGAAAACCAATATCAACTCCGCAGATTCACTCTATCCAACAGTTGGAGGGTGGCCCCACCACAAAGGCATGTGCCAAAAGCAATGTATATGGTGAGAGTAGAACCAGATCAACATCGGTCCTGGAAACGATCTCGTACCTATCACGTGATAACGCTGTCAGAAGGAGTGCCCAAGAACATGGATGACCTCTTCCGGTGATTCGAAAATGAGGATGAAGACGAGGTGATCTCAGTATTTCCACCAGCGCCAAAAGAATTGGAAGATGGGATACATACTACTGCGGACAACCTGAGAAAAATCAACTTAGGGACGACAAATGACCCGCGGCCAACGTTCGTCAGCGAGTTGCTGTCTAAAGAACAGGTAGCTACGCTAAAAGATGTGCTCATGCAGTATAAAGACTGTTTCGCATGGAACTATTCCGAGATGTCGGGGCTAGATCCAGAAATAGGTGTGCATAAATTGGCGATATCTCCGGACGTCAAGCCAGTCAAACAAGCACCAAGAAGAATGCGGCTCGAACTTGAAATGAGTATCAACGCCGAAGTCAAGAAGCTAATCTACTCCGTCTTCGTCCAAGAAGTTCAATACCCCGTCTGGATCGCCAACATTGTCCCAGTGATAAAGAAGAATGGGACGGTGTGCATCTGCATAGACTTTCGGGACCTCAACATAGCCTGTCCGAAGGATGACTTTCCCGTACCGGTCACCGAGCTGATGATAGACAACTCGTCCACTCACGAAGTTTTCTCCTTCATGGACGGGTCATCGGGGTACAATCATCTATCGGTTCGGCACTCCGCGACGGATTATCTCCGATAACGGGCCAGCTTACAGAAGTCACAGAATCAGCCACTTCGCACAGCAGCATAATATAGACTAGAGATACTCTTCGGTCTACAATCCACGAGCTAACGGTCTAGCTGGGGCTTTCAACAAAACCTTGACGAAGATCATAAAGAAGACGGTGTCCAAAAATAAAAAGGACTGGCATGGGAGTCTGCATGAAGCTCTCTGGGCGTATCAGACCACATTCAAAACAGCCACAAACACAACGCCGTATGCATTGGTATTCGACACTGAAGCGGTACCCCTTGGTGATAGAGCTACCCTCTCTACGAGTGACGGTTCATTACGAGCTAACAGACGAAGAGAATGCTCATCTTCGGCTTGAGGAACTCGACGCCCTTGATGAAACTCGTCTCATGGCGCAGCAAAACCTAGAAGATTACAAAGCAAAGATGACACGCTCACACGAAAGATTAACTAGGCCGAGAACATTTCGCCAAGGCGTACTCATGCTAGTAGTCAAGAGACCTATGATCCCCAATCGTGCCAAACGGGGGAAATTCGAGCCGAACTATGAGGGCCCGTACATCATAGATGTCACGCCCCGATTCCCGGTGTACGGCGAAGGGGACGCGACGAGGCCGCCAAGTATTTACTCTGAAGTAAATACGCTAAGTGTATCTAAGCAATATAAATAAAAATGCAAAAGAGACAAAGACAGTAGGTATAACTGAACAACAACTTTATTTATTAACATTCTTTTGTACAATGCATGGAAAAGTAAATACATCTGAAAGAAAGTAATGCCTAAACAGTGTCATAACAGAAATGAAAAGTACTGAAATAAAAATGTGTTAATGAAGCTAGAGCTCTGGGTCGTAGGCAAGCTGATCCAAGTCCTCACTAGTAGGCTTGATCTCCTGAGTGTCCAGATCACCTGACAATATTCCAAAGAAGAAAGAGAAGGAATGTCGTCAGCGAACAATCGCTCGGTAAGTCCCAAAGATAAGGGAGAAGTAGAATAGACAGAGAGTAAGAGAGAGAGTGTAGCTTTTAAAGTTGTATTTAGTGTTAACGCTGTTGTTTGTAGCTTGGTACAGAAGGATGACAGTGTATACGAGAGGAGTCTCAATACGCCAGAGACTAGAGCCAATGGAAGTACAAGGCTCCGTCGATAATACCACGGAACAAAGGCATGGATGTAATTACGTCTTAAGTGACCACCTTATGCCACTTTTAACACCTTCCGTACCAGTCTACCCTTTTATAAACCCCGCGATTTCTTGTTTGTATTGTTGTATATAGATGGATGACTTGTGTTGTAAAAGAAAGACTTGCCGAAACCATGATATCGTATAAATGGAAATGAATGTACTGGATAATCATGTAAATGGAAGTATATCCATGGTTCGGTTCGGTCATGTTATATAGATTGACAGATTGAATATATGGATTCACGGATTCAGGTTGAATTGTAGTTTGTACTTGAATCATATTCAAGTTAGATCAATATAATGAGACTCAGTCTGAGTCAGAACAATTAGAAAAGAAATTGAAGTCCTGAATTAGGTTTTGATGTTATCGGTAACCGCTGCACATGGGCGGCATGATTTGTGTCTTTTTCAAAGACGATTACCATGTTGATAACACCGTTTGTTAAGTTGTCTGCCTTAAACAGGCAAGCACCCACTTCTTTGGCTTCCTGAGGCTCAAGAGATTGGTCCCGCTTAAACCTGTATTTACTAGGGTCCTTATTATAATTTAGTATAACTTGAGCGGGTTTATGTAAAAATAATTTGTATAATTTTTAAAATACACCCTAAGTATTTAATTATCGTTTTTAGAGTTGTCATAGATATAGATTTTATATTTGTGACATTTCTAGTGAAAATAACCTAATTTCATAATATAGGGTTTTAAATTGTAATATTGAACTTGTATGGAATTTCATGGTATTTTCATGTAAAGTGATTCTTTTGATTTAGAAAAGTTGGAATGTTTATATTATATCAAAAATAGATGTTTTGATGATACATATATACATACATACATATATATATATATATAATTTTTAATATATTATATTCTAGAAATCTTATTTTCTTAAGGTATTTATATTTCAAAATCTTTCGAGACCGAATGCTCCTTGCGGAGGTCTGCATCTCGCACTACTAAGCCCGGGGATGTGCGATAATCCGCACCATCCCGAACGGGTTTCCCAAATGGGTTGTAGCGGCGCTTTGCAAAGACTTGTTTAAAATACATAATCTTATGAAAATGGTTTTTATAAGTTAAAGGTAATTTGTGTAAAACGGTATTTTCCCGAATCTATATTTACCAAAAAGGTAATGTGTTATGTTATATATGAGTGTTGTAAGGAGGTATGTCATTACCTTGTGATCTAATTAAAGGTATACCAAGATTATGATGTTTTAAAGTTAGAAAGTAAACTACATGGTATTTTATTGAAAAAGAGCGGTAAAAGTTACAAAATGAAATATATTGCCATGAAACCTGTTCAACATGTTTTTTAATGATTAATAGTCAACATGTAAGGGTTTGGTATGTTTGTATTTAAGAATGGTTGAATATTTTTTAGGATGAACCGAATCGGAAATCGGATTAACTTCGATTCCGTCGGGTTTTAATAATACGAGTTTTTAGAAAAGAATAGAGAAGAGGGAGGTGGGAATTACTGGATTTTGGTTAGAGAAGAGGTAGAGGAAGACGTAGGATTTGCCGGTGCGTCGTTTCGTCGCCGGGAGCTCCTAGGGTCGTCGTCGGAATTTCGCCGGAGCTTCGCCCTTCGCTAACTCTAATTGCACACAGAAGTTCTAGGAATTTTCTTGAGAGTTTTGGACAGAATTGTGAGTGAGGGGTGTGTGTTTAGGGGTGGTGTTTAGGGTAAAACTAGGGTTAGGGTAGGTGAAAAGTTGAATTGAAAATGTAATAAAAATTGTATTAAAAATAGGTTAATGGGGGTTTTAAAGAGGCTCTGTTATTGATCAAAGAATTTTAACTATACAGGAGTGATGGGGAGCTCAAGAGACACAAGTTTCATGTTGGGATAATCGGAGTCGGTGCGGAATCGGCCGATCCGCCGGCCCGATTCGGCCGAGTCGGGCCGGGGCTCGCCGCCAGTGGTCCGCCGTCGGTTTGTCTACTCCCTGGGCTATTTTGTTTTATATGTGTAGTAGGGTTTTTACGAGTTATGCACGTGTAGGCTCTTGGACTTCTAAAAATTTAATATAAAACAATATTAAAAATAATGTGGGGGATGGGATTTGAACTCTGGTGCTTTGGTTTAGCAATGCAAGGTCTTACCAATGAGCTACAAGCTCCTTCTTGCTATTAAAAAACAAAACAAACTTATAACCTGTGCTCAGGAAAAATTACCCCTTTCTGTATTTTTGAAAAAAATGTACTGAAAGTTGTACAGAAAGTTTAGGGTTGTTACATTCTACCCTCCTTATAAAAATTTCGTCCTCGAAATTTGTAAAAGGAAAGTGTAACAGATTTAAGAAAAGTTTGGTAGTGTATGAAGAATAACAAAGTGATATAAGGATTTGAGAATGTGAAAGAGAATTACCAGTGTTACCTTGACCTACAACCTCGGCTTCTACGGCTGCTAATGTGAAAATCTGACGCCGTGGTACATTTTTCCTAGCTAGAGGTACATTCTGTCCTTGGGGCATGTTTCTTTGTCCTCGAGGCATGTCCCTCATTGCTTGTTGGAATTGGCGAGTAGGCTGTGCAGGTGGTGGAGGAGGGAGTGCTAGACGAGGTGCAGGAGCCTGGATAGCTGGCCGCTGCGGGTAGTTGGTGGATGTGTGAGCTGGGTTGCGTCTATAAGGACAGTTTCCAAGTCCGTGATTAGACGCGCCACAAACTAAACATAGGCCTTTTGCACGCCTACAGTCCTTCCACAAGTGTCCTTCCCTCTTGTAATAGAAGCAAAAGTCGGGGCTTTGATGATTATTGGTTTCTTCCAGTCTTCTGGGTTCAACAGTTGGCCTTGAAGAGGCTCCTCCCGCCATTTAATTGCCAGGGCGCTTCACTCCGGCAGGTTGAGGTCTGCTCTTTCTCTTTACAACTGCGTCGTATCTTCGGGCAGCCTTCAAAGCCAAATCATGGGTTGGAAAATCCCCTGTAGCTAATGAAGCTTGGATTTTTGGGTCCAACCCTTGCTGAAATCTTTTAGCTCTGATCTCAGCAGTCGGTATGAGATGGGCTGCAAACCTGTTACGGTCTTGTGTTAGCTGTGTAGTATATGATATGAATTAGTGAGACATATTTTACCGACTAAGTATGGTGAACTCAGCGTTATACTCATTTAAAGATTTGGTCCACATTGAACCTTGTTGCAGATGGATGAACTACTGTTCCATATCGAACTTGGCAGTCTTAGGGAAGTACTTTGCGTCGAACATGTCTCGGAAAGTTTTCATTCGATGGGTTGTTCAAGACGGCTTTCTTCCGCCTTCCACCAATTCCGTGCATTGTCCATGAGCTGCAGTTTCGCAACACAGACCCAAGCTATTTCTGGCACTTGTGCTGCTGCCAGATCGTCTTCGATGCTCTGAGCCCATTCCTCAGCTACCAACGTGCTCCCTTTTCCTGAGAACTATTTGGGGTGCAAAGCCCTGAATTGCTTCACCCCAGGTGCTTCTACTTCTGGTCGGTTCATTAGAATAGCAGTCTGATGTTGCTGTCCTTCCAGGAGGCTGCGGATCGTCTCAAGCAGAACCGTCTGCTCGTTGAGCGAAGCAGGGACGACAGGTGTGAGTGGTAGTGGTGGAGGTGTGTTGTTGACATTGGTGCTGGTGTTGTTTGGGTAATCCATAATCTTGAAAGAAAATTTGGGTTAGGACAGATTCAAGGTATATGAAATTGTAAGATTCAAGGAACATGAATTGTAAAGAATGTTTTCAGTTGCTGGTTCTTGTGTTATATTGCTTAGGTTGTTCACGTAGAACTGAACTGCATGGTAGAGTTCCATACAGCTCTGACCTGCATGGGCCACCAACAAAACCTGTCATGCCTCGCTTCCCGGTGTACGGCGAAGGGGACGCGACGAGGCCGCTACGTATTTACTCTGAAGTAAATACGCTTTAGCGTATCAAAGCAATATAAATAAAAATGCACAAGAGACAAAGGTAGTAGGTATAACTGAACAACAACTTTATTTATTAACATTCTTTTGTACAATGCATGGAAAAGTAAATGCATCTGAATGAAAGCAATGCCTAAACAGTGGCATAATAGGAATGAAAAGTACTGAAATAAAAATGTGTACAATAAAGCTAGAGCTCTGGGTCGTAGGCAAGCTGATCCATGTCCTCACTAGTAGGCTCGATCTCCTGAGTGTCCAGATCACCTGACAACATTCCAAAGAAGAAAGAGAAAGAATGTCGTCAGCGAACAATCGCTCGGTAAGTCCCAAAGATAAGGGAGAAGTAGAATAGACAGATAGTAAGAGAGAGAGAGTGTAGATTTTAAAGTTGTATTTAATGTTAACGCTGTTGTTTGTAGCTTGGTACAGAAGGTGCCAGTATATATGAGAGGAGTCTCTATATGCCAGAGACTAGAGCAAATGGAAGTACACGGCACCGTCGATAATACCACGGAATAACGACATGGATGTAATTACGTTTTAAGTGACCACCTCGTGCCACTTTTAACACCTTCCGTACCAGTCTACCATTTTATAAATCCCGCGATGTCTTGTTTGTATTGTTGTATATAGATGGATGACTTGTGTTGTAAAAGGAAGACTTGCCGAAACCATGATATTGTATAAATGGAAATGGATGTACTGGATAATCATGTAAATGGAAGTATATCCATGGTTTGGTTCAGTCAAGTTATATAGATTGATAGATTGAATATATGGATTAACGGATTCAGGTTGAATTGTAGTTTGTACTTGAATCATATTCAAGTCAGATTAATATAATGAGACTCAGTCTGAGTCAGAACAATTAGAAAAGAAATTGAAGTCCTGAATTAGGTTTTGATGTTATCGGTAACCGTTACACATGGGCGGCAAGATTTGTGTCTTTTTCAAAGACGATTACCGTGTTGATAACACCGTTTGTTAAGTTGTCTACCTTAAATAGGCAAGAACCCACTTCTCCGGCTCCCTGAGGCTCAAGAGATTGGTCCCGCTTAAACCTATATTTACTAGGGTCCTTATTGTAATTTAGTATAACTTGAGGGGGTTTTATTTAAAAATAATTTGTATAATTTTCAAAATACACCCCAAGTATTTAATTATCGTTTTTAGAGTTGTCATAGATGTAGATTTTATATTTGTGACATTTCTAGTGAAAATAACCTATATTCATAATATAGGGTATTAAATTGTAATATTGAACTTGTATGGAATTTCATGGTATTTTCATGTAAAGTGATTCTTTTGATTTAAAAAAGTTGGAATGTTTATATTATATCAAAAATAGATGTTTTGATGATACATACATATATATATATATTTATATAAAAATAATTTTTAATATATTATATTCTAGAAATCTCATTTTTTTAAGATATTTGTATTTCAAAATCTTTCGAGACCGAATGCTCCTTGCGGAGGTCTGCATCTTGCACTACTAAGCCCGAGGATGTGAGATAATCCGCACCATCCCGAACGGGTTCCCCAAATGGGTTGTAGCGGCGCTTTGCAAAGACTTGTTTAAAATACATAATCTTGTGAAAATGGTTTTTCTAAGTTAAAGGTAGTTTGTGTAAAACTGTATTTTCCCGAATCTATATTTCCCCAAAAGGTATTGTGTTATGTTGCATATGAGTGTTGTGAGGAGGTAGGTCATTACTTCGTGATCTAATTAAAGGTATAACAAGATTATAATGTTTTAAAGGTAGAAAGTAAACTACATGGTATTTTATTGAAAAGAGCGGTAAAAGTTACAAAATGAAATATATTGCTATGAAACTTGTTCAACATGTTTTTTAATGATTAATAGTCAACATGTAAGGGTTTGGTATGTTTGTATTTAAGAATGGTTGAATTTTTTTTAGGAAGAACCAAATCGGAAATCGGATTAACTCCGATTCCGTCGGGTTTTAGTAATACAAGTTTTAGAAAGAATAGAGAAGAGGAAAGTGGGACTTACTGGATTTTGGTTAGAGAAGAGGTAGAGGAAGACGTAGGATTTGCCGGTGCATCGTTTCGTCGCCGGGAGCTCCTAGGGTCGTCGTCGGAATTTCGCCGGAGCTTTGCCCTTCGCTAACTCTAATTGCACACAAAAGTTCTAGGAATTTTCTTGAGAGTTTTGGACAGAATTGTGAGTGAGGGGTGTGTATTTAGGGGTGGTATTTATAGGGTAAAACTAGGGTTAGGGTAGGTGAAAAGTTGAATTGAAAATGTAAAAAAAATTGTATTAAAAATAGGTTAATGGGGATTTTAAAGAGGCTCTGTTATTGATCCAAGAATTTAAACTATACAGGAGTGATGGGGAGCTCAAGAGACACAAGTTTCATGTTGGGATAATCGGAGTCGGCGCGGAATCGGCCGATCCGCCAGCCCGATCCGGCCGAGTCGGGCTGGGGCTTGCCGCCAGTGGTCCACCGTCGGTTTGTCTACTCCCTGGGCTATTTTGTTTTATATGTGTAGTGGGTTTTTTACGAGTTATGCACGTGTAGGCTCTTGGACTTCTAAAAATTTAAAATAAAACAATATTAAAAATAATGTGGGGGATGGGATTTGAACTCTGGTGCTTTGGTTTAGCAGTGCAAGATCTTACCAATGAGCTACAAGCTCCTTCTTGCTATTAAAAAGCAAAACAAACGTATAACTTGTGCTCAGGCAAAAATACCCATTTCTGTATTTTTGAAAAAATTGTACTGAAAGTTGTATAGAAAGTTTAGGGTTGTTATATTCTACCCTCCTTATAAAAATTTCGTTCTCGAAATTTATAAAAGGAAAGTGTAACAGATTTAAGGAAAGTTTGGTAATGTATGAAGAAAAACAAAGTGATACAAGGATTTGAGAATGTGAAAGAGAATTACCAATGATACCTTGACCTACAGCCTCGGCTTCTACGGCTGCTAATGTGAAAGTCTGATGCCGTGGTACATTCCTCATAGCTGGAGGCACATTCTGTCCTTGGGGCATGTCCCTCTGCCCTCGAGGCATGTCCCTCATTGCTTGTTGGAATTGGTGAGTAGGCTGTGCAGGTGGTGGAGCAGGGAGTGCTAGACGAGGTGCAGGAACCTGGATAGCTGGCCGCTGCGGGTAGTTAGTGGGTGTGTGAGCTGGGTTGCCTCTATAAGGATAGTTTCCAATTCCGTGATTGGACGCGCCACAAACTAAACATAGGCCTTTTGCGCGCCTACAGTCCTTCCACAAGTGTCCTTCCCTCTTGCAATAGAAGCAAAAGTCGGGGCTTTGATGATTATTGGCTTCTTCCAGTCTTTCGGGTTCAACAGTTGGCCTTGAAGAGGCTCCTCCTGCAATCTGATTGGTAGGGCGCTTCACTCCGGCAGGTTGGAGGTCTGCCCTTTCTCTTTACTACTGCCTTGTATCTTCGGATAGCCTTCAAAGCCAAATCATGAGTTAGGAAATCCCCTGTAGCTAATGCAGCTTGGATTTCTGGGTCCAACCTTTGCTGAAATTTTCTAGCTCTGATCTCAGCAGTCGGTATGAGATGGGCTGCAAACCTATTACGGTCTTGTGTTAGCTGTGTAGTATGTGGTATGAATTAGTGAGACCTATCTTACCGACTGAGCATGGTGAACTCAGCGTCATACTCATTTACAGATTTGGTTCACATTGAACCTTGTTGCAGATGGATGAACAGCTGTTCCATGTCGAACCTGGCAGTCTCAGGGAAGTACTTTGCGTCGAACATGTCTCGGAAAGTCTTCCATTCGATGGGTTGTTCAAGATGGCTTTCTTCCTCATTACACCAATTTCGTGCATTGTCCGTGAGCTACAGTTTCGTAATACGGACCCAAGCTATTTCTAGCACTTGTGCTGCTGCCAGATCGTCTTCGATGCTCTGAGCCCGTTCCTCAGCTTCGAGCGGGCTCTCTTTTCCTGAGAACTGTTTGGGGTGCAAAGCCCTGGATTGCTTCACCCCAGGTGCTTCTGCTTCTGGTTGGTTCATTAGAATAGAAGTCTTCTGTTGTTGTCCTTCCAGGAGGCTGCGGATGGGCACGGATGAAAACCCGAAAGGGCTCCATGAGTAAAAACAGCAAGGCTACCGGCAATGTTTGTGAAAAGCCGAAAGGGTGCAAAATCGTAAAAAAAATCCACGCACACTTGCAAGGTCCTCTCGACCTTATAAGGAGAAAATACCCGCGTGAGATCCTTACGACCCACAAGGGAGCAACACACTTAGGGATCCCCATGATTCCTGAGAAGAAATTACGCTTACGAGATCCACACGACTCGTAAGGAGAACCCTCTTATGAGACCCTCACGGCTCATAAGATTCAAAAGCCTTAAGCTACAGGGATCTGAACCTGTTCTTAAGCCATCACATTTCCAAGCATACCCTACAAACGGTTCAATGTTGACCCTTGTATACAATCCACGGGCACAAATAAATGTCTCCCCCACCAAGTTCAACCGATGGCGCGAAATTTCCCCACTTGGTGAACAACACTTGTAAGTCCTCTCGACTTACAAGAAGAAAACACTCTTGCAAGATCCTTACGACTTATAAGAGAACATGCACTTAAGAATTCTCACGATTCTTAAGGAGAAATCACACCTATGAGATCCTCACGATTCGTAGGGAGAAACACCTTTATGAGACCCTTACGTCTCATGAAGTTAAAAGCCTTAGCCGACAGGATCCTAACGCTGTTTGCTAAGCCACCTTTGTTCGAATCGACAGAGGCAAATGATGATTCGCTCCTGGCAATGTCCCAGTGGTAGCAATTCTGATGCCTAAATCGGTATCAGCTTCCAAGTCCTTTCACGGCAAATGATGATTCGCTCCTGGCAATATTCCAGTCGCAGCGATACTGATGCTATGATTGGCACCAGATTCCAAGTTCCATACTCGCAGCAAAAGTCAGCAAGCTATAAATGCATATAAAATAGCCGAAGTGATAGGGCAACTTGCAACAAAATCAGCAAGTAAAATATATGCATACAAAAATAGCCGAAATGATTGGGCAACTATCAATAAAAAACAGCGAGTAAAAAGAAAAAATAGCCGAAATGATTGGGCACCGCGAAAAATAGCCGAAACGGTTGGGCAATCGTGAATTTCACGATATAAAAAGTTGAAATGATAGACCATCGTGGAAAGAAAAAAAAATGAAAGAATGAAACTTTTGCCTTACAGGCGAGTCCATACTGACCCCTGTATACGATCCATGGGCATAAATAAAAAGGGAACCATATTTTCCCATCAGACTCTGTCAAAGGAAGAGTCAGATCTCGACGGCAACATCTACATCCCGGAAGATCAACACGACGTTCATTCTCAACTCCAGCAGGATGCAGACGTTACGTCAACAACCGACCTTTGGGTCACAACGAAACGGAGCCATGGTAAAGTCCCTAGTTCCAGATCTCAACGGCAACATCTACAGCCTAGAGATCAGCAACGGCGTTCTTCCTCATTCTAGCAGGATACAGACGCGAGACCACCAATCGGAGCCACGGAAAAATCCCTAGTTCTAAGACTCCACGGTTCACAGACAACCAAAAGTCAACCCTGACACCGTAGAAAACGGAGAAAGTCAACCTGACACCGTAGAAAATGGAGAAAGTCAACCCCGACACCGTACAAAACGGAGCAAGTCAACCCCGACACCGTAGAAGATGGAGAAAGTCAACCCTGACACCGTACAAAACGGAGCAAGTCAACCCCGACATCGTAGAAAACGGAGAAAATCGACCTTGACATCGTAGTAAGCGGAGCAAGTCAACCCTGACACCGCAGAAAGCGGAGCAAGTCAACCCAACCCCGACACCGTAGAAAATGGAGAAAGTCAACCCAGACACCGTAGAAAACGGAGCAAGTCGACCCCGACACCGTAGAAAACGGAGCACGTCAACCCCGACACCGTAGAAAACGGAGCAAGTCGACCCCGACACCGGAGAAAACGGAGCAAGTCGACCCGACACCGCAGAAAGTGGAGCAAGTCAACCACGACACCGCAGAAAGCGGAGCAAGTCAACCCTAACACCGCAGAAAGTGGAGCAAGTCAACTCTGATACCGCAGAAAGCGGAAACAAGTCAACCAATAATCCCTCGGTTCATCTCGATTCATAGAGGAAAGCCTTAGGCAATGGGGATAAGGACCTGTGTCCTATGCATTGGGACCCTGCAAGTCGGCCCAAGATAGGCCATTGTATACTATTCACGGGTCACACTCTCCAACGTCGAATCTCGACAAGGAGGGAAACAACCACTTATGAGTCCTCTCGATTTGTAAGGGGGAAAAATTATCTTGTGAGATCCTTATGACTCTCGAGAGAAAAATATATACTTTGGAATACTCACGATTCCTAAGGAGAAATACACCTACGAGATCCTCTCGACTCGTAGGGAGAAAAGTCTTTATGAGACCCTCACGGCTCATAAAGTTGAAAAGTCTTAGGCGGCAGATCTGAACCTGTTTCCTAAGCCGTCACTGTCCTGCAAGGAGTTCAAGATAGACTATTTACGGAATGCATTTGCTAAAAAGGATACATCGCTATGAAACAAAATATGTCTTTTATTCATGAATCCAAATGAATACAGGGTATATTTCATAAAAGAATCAAAAGATACTCACATTCAGGAGTAAATATAAAAATGAGAATACAAAAAAAAAATATTTCAAGCCGGCGGACGATGCAATAAGTTCGTTAATTCGTCATTCTTCCGCTGGGCCTCGGCTTCAAGTTTTGTTATGGCCACAAGATGGGTCTCCGCCTGAGACCGTTGAGCCTGATACGAGGCGAGCCGACTCTCAAGCTCCCTTTCAGCAACTTTGTGAGCTTCAACCATCTCGCGAGTAAAGATAACTGCTTTATCAAGAGCCACCACCTCCGTGATAGCTTCTTGAAGCACCCACCAAAGTTCGTACGGACGAATGGTCTTAGTAGTGAGTTAAGCTTGAAGGTCCCCCAAAGCATTCGAAGCTAATTCCCTCTCCGAAAACTTCCGATTGAGCCTCTTCTCGCACGACTGCAGATTGGCGGCGCACCGTTCAATCAACCCCGCAAGCTCGTCTTTGCGGTCAAAAGCTCAAAGGAGGACGTATGCACTCAAAGACTATGTAAGCAAGCCTCCACTCGACGACGATACTCAATTCAAAACATGCAAAAACCATGTGCTATGTAAGGAAGTAAGGAGAGTCTTTGGTATACACCCCATTAAGCATGCATTCGCGACTATATGCCTGTTTAAATGGAAATGGTATCCAAAACGCGCTGATTTGCGGGCAACACGACGATAGTGTTCGCACTTAAAGAAAATTCCTAGGGGTAAAGCATAAAGCTCATGTACACAAGCGGGATGCACGTACGAATATATGACGAACGGAAAAATTCAACAGAAAGCATTCAACAGTCAATAATAAGATAAATATATCGATTTAAATATACTACTCTACGGGGAAAAGATCACCAAATATGGGATCAGAGATACTGGGGTTAACAAAACAAAATACAAAGTTCTCTAATTCCCTCTCTGCCTTTTCCAACATGTCGAAGCGACGGTTTTTGCGAGGAGTTGCTCCCCACCGGTTAGCACCGTGCTCATCAGCGAAAGCGAACATGATGGCCCGCCGAGCCCTTATTTGACTCACTAAATGAACTGAACGATACCTCAGAGGCTGGGTAATTAAGTGTGCCTCATGAAAACACTCAATTTTGTCCTCTGCCGTATCAAGAATCGCCGGAGTCATCTCCGCCGGATGAGGGGATATCGGCAAGCACGGATAATAAGATCATCCGGAGCCAAATGGAGCCCATAGGAAGAGGAGAGTCCCTACAAGTCATGAGCTCATACATCACCGCGTCACACTGAGCATCGGTAAAAAGAGGGTCTACTAGCCGTGCGGCAAAGCGAGGAATAATCTCCTCAATGGGCACCTCCGATGGTTGCCGACGAGCGTGGGGGCGGTTGCAAGCCATAACTTTTGGTTTGTTTTTCACGATGATCACCCTAAGGTCTAAATGGTTTTCTCTTTAGAGAGGAAGAAAGACACGGCTTCAAGTTATAAAAGGAAGCATTCAATGCTATGCACAGAAAATGCTGTGCATGGTGGAACTATTCCTAAGGCCTAGAAAAAGGGGAGAGCATGGGAAATGAAAGAGGTGACTCATTGGAATCAGAGTAGGGAGATGAAACGACCTCATCAGTAGAACCTCACGCGCATGGCACGTGAGTGTCTACGTTGATCCTTTTGAAAACTAAAACGGCACCGCATGTGCAAAACACGTGAGCCCTGGCACTAATCCAAGATTAAAATCCCCAACAGCGTCTCACGCGCAAAACACATGAATTCCAACAACAGTATAATGACACTTCATGCAGAATACATGTATAAAAAGGGGGGAAAGAAAGTTTTGTCATTCATACTCCAAGAACTCATACAAAAACAAAAGAAAATGTCTACAATGGCAAAACATTTAATCCAGGACATGGATTGAGAAATTCAGAAGTAAGGCCGTCTAAAATGCTTCTGGCCTCTCTGACCATTTTCGTGTGCATCCTCTCACGAATGCAAGCGTCAGGATCCTCGCTGATGTCGTCTGTCCTCTGATAGGCAGAGATTATCGTCGTCTGTTGGAAAATTTGGTGCAAGATATCAACAAGATTATCTCGCCGCCTCTTTGAGATCAGGCCCATCAGATATACTGAGTGTATCTTGTCTTCGGCATCATCCAGTGCCTTAAGCGGCATGGCTTCGTAAAATCCAGGAAGTGCTTCCCAAATCGCTCTTACGATAATCTTCAAAAGAGCGGAGCGATGAAGAAGTAGTCGACCGTTGTATTCATTAAAACGAATCATAATCTCAGCGCATTGGGCGTTTGTAAACTCCTGGTTTTGGCAACGGCCTTGTGCGCGAATATCTTTATAAGAAATAATTTCGTCAAGATTGTACAGATGAGCGGCCATAGTGTCTGAAAAGAAAAATCAGTGAGAGTTTAGTGATCAAACTGATCAAGAAAATGCTTATTGAAACAGACATTGGAATTCAAACAAATTCTTGGGAAAACAAGTTCTGTTAAGCACACAACAAATTCAAATTTGTGCGAATAAGGGTAAAACCGTATAAAAAGATTTTCAAGAACACCAAGGAATAAAATTCCCGAAGGATCCTCCTGATCTTTCAGAGCTAAGCTCTTCGCCAAAAGAATTAAATTCCTTTTATATGATGGAATTAAATTCCAAAAAAACACATAAAAAAATATATGAGAAACAAAATCCCATGAATCCTCAAAAAATCAGAGGGGAATGCCCGAGATATGGAGGTCTACTGCTAAAAAAAATCACATCTTTGGATCTCTAGGAGATGGGTTTCAGAGGAGAGCAAAGCTCTCATAATTGATTTAAAATCCAGAAATTTTTGTTCAAAAAGAATTTTTTTCTTCTGATGTGCAAGATCTTTACCTAAAAAAGGGTTTCTTTTTGACAGAGTCTAACTCTGGAATTCCAATGGCAGAGAACTAAGCTCTGAGGAGGAGAATTAAATTCTCAAAGAAAACGAAGAAGGAAGAAGAAGAAATAAACAGTGGCTGCTTAAGGAACCAAACCCCTGCATTTATAAGACGTGACAAGGGCGGTTCACCTCCCCGTTCCCCTAAGCAATCCAACGGCTGTAAAGGTGACAACGTTGCACTCACGTGCAAGACACGTGAGAACAACGCTGTGGGGGCATTTATTCCCTCATGAAAACTGAATAATAAATATAAAAAGCAATGGGAAAAGTCCTTAATGGAGCATCACGTACCCACACGTGGTAGGCACAGCGCTTGACAAAACAAGGCTGAAACTGAGCCTCACGTGCAGACACGTGACCTCTATATACAAAGTATATAGGCGCCTTCTATAAACAAACAATTGGCCAGAAAAATTCACGTGATAGCACGTGACGCTCTTTGATGGGCTTAACTTTGTGAGGTCACGTGCTACACGTGATGGGCTCTTATGCCTTCTGAACCGATAGAATTAAATTCTAAAATAAAAGGGATCAAATCCCTATTTGGAAAATATTTCCTTAGATCTTTCACAACAAGAAAGATTGCGCTCTGTAAAGCAGAGCGCCGTTGGATTAAAATTCCAATGGTGATTAAAAATCACCAATTTACAGAAGAAGATTCTCTATAGGGAAATATTTTCCTAATCTTGTGAGAAATATCTTCTGTAAAACAGAAGTCCTTGGATTAAAAATCCAACGGTGAATAAAATTCTCCGATTGATTTAAAAGATCATTTTGGTTGATTATAAAATCAATCAAAATCTCTCAATAAGAGATTTTCTGAACAAATTGATTCTTTTCTTTCTCCTATAAATAGGAGCCAAGAGACACGAGAAAAAAAAGAAAAAAGAGAACCCCCCCATAAACTTCAAGTTAAAGAGAGAAAACAGATAGAAAAACCCGAGGTAAGAGAAGGAACAAAACACAGACAATATCTCATCTCTTTTTCACCTCCATAAGAGTTTAACTCTTCTAAAAAGAACTTAGTTCTTCCTCTGGTTGAGATCTGCAGAAGCAGATCTCTCCACAAGTTGAGAATTTAATTCTCATCGGGGAGATTCTGCTATGCAGATCCAAAACTTAGGGGGAGATCTAAGTTCAGAGAATTTAATTCTCCCAAAAATTATATAGGAATTTAATTCCTCTGATAAAACAAGGGTTTAACCCTTCATATAAGAACTTAGTTCTTCCTCATAGTGAAAGATCTGCAGAACCAGATCTTCCTACAAGTTGAGAACCCGAAAGGGCGCCGTGGGTAAAAACAGCAAGACTACCGGCGATGTTTGTGAAAACCCGAAAGTGCTTAGACTCGTTAAAAAAAAACCGGTATGTCCATAAGCAAAATGGGCATGGATGAAAACCCGAGAGGGCTCCGTGAGTAAAAACAGTAGGGCTACCGGTGAGTGTTTGTGAAAACCCAAAAGAGCGCAACCTCGTTAAAGGGCACTTGCAAGGTCCTCTCGACCTTGTGAGGAAAACCACCCGCGTGATATCCTTATGACTCACAAAGGAAGCAACGCACTTAGGGATCCCCACGACTCCGAAGAAGAAATTACACTTGCGAGATCCTCACGACTCGTAAGGAGAACCCTCTTATGAGACCCTCACGGCTCATAAGATTCAAAAGTCTTAAGTTACAGGGACCTAAACCTGTTCTTAAGCGCCCCTCACAACCTCCAATACTGCCCTACAAGTGTCTCAATGCTGACCCTTGTATACAATCCACGGGCACGAATAAACATTTCCCTAACAAAGTCCCATCCATGACTAGGGATATGTTTACACGGTGAACAGCCCTTATAAGCCCTCTCGACTTATAAGGAGAAAACACTCTTATAAGATTCTTACGACTTATAAGAGACCATGCATTTAGGAATCCTCACGACTCTTAAGGAGAAAACGCACCTATGAGATCCTCACGACTTGTAGGGAGAAATACCTTTATGAGACCCTTACGGCTCATGAAGTCAAAAGCCTTAGTCGACAGGATCTCAACCCTGTCTACTAAGCCACCTTTGTTCGTTTTCGACAGAGGCAAATGATTCGCTCCTGGCAATATCCCAGTTGTAGCGATACTGATGC
The DNA here is from genome assembly GCA_030015575.1 of Agapanthus africanus. Classification (NCBI taxonomy): domain Eukaryota; kingdom Viridiplantae; phylum Streptophyta; class Magnoliopsida; order Asparagales; family Amaryllidaceae; genus Agapanthus; species Agapanthus africanus. The sequence continues at coordinate 103,713,508 of CM057348.1, read as the reverse complement.
CAAAATCGGTGTCTAATTCCAAGCTTGCAGCGAAAAGCCAACGAGCTACACATGCATACGAAATAACCGAAATGATGGGGCAACTTGCAGCGAAATCAGCAAGTAAAAATGTATGCATACAAAAACAACCGAAATGATTGGGCAACTCGCAATAAAAAGCAGCGAGTAAAAAGAAAAATAGCCGAAATGATTGGGCACCACGAAAAATAGACGAAATGATTGGGCAATCGCGATTTTCGCGATATAAAAAGCTGAAATGATAGAGCATCGCGGAAAGAATAAAAAAATGATGAAAGAATGAAACTTTTTGCCCTACAGGTGAGATCACATCGATCCCTGTATACAATCCAGGGGCACAAAGAAAGAGGGAACCATACCTTCCCAACACGCTCCATCAGAAAGTGAAGCCAAATCTCGACGGTTCATAGATAACCTAGAGACAACCTCGACATTTGTCGCAATATTGCAGACAAAATGTCAACAGACGAAACAAAGGCCAAATTCCTAGCTTCAGGGTTTTGACGGCAACTCATATAAAACATGAAAGACTATCGGAGATCATCCCACACTAGCGCGGAGTGGTTATGACTCATCGGGACTCCCCAAACTGAGTCTAACCTCAAGTAAAAAACGGCACGGCAAAATTCCTAACGCTTGCTCTTCCGACGGTCAAAATGCCTAGGAAGATTGCTTGAAGACGTCTTGTCCATCCCCCGAAGGGATCAGAGACACGACAATCGCAAGACTACTCGAACAGCAAGATTGCCTTTCGAGGGATACATCAGCCCACGCGACGGTACGACGGGCAAAACCCTAGTACCACAGACCCTAACGAACCTCTGTCGTAAAGAGCAAAAGTTAACTGTAACGTTAGGACATTCTTGCAAGAACACCTCGATTCGTCTCAACCTCAGGGAGATCAGCGTCCTTGACGAGAGCATCTCAATTCGAGTCGACCCGCAAAGAAATCAGTGTCTCTGCAGGAATGTACGACGTCAGCAAAATGGAGCCATGGCAGAGTCCCTAGTCCCAAATCTCAATGGCCACATCTACATCCTGGAGACCAACAACGGTGTACCTCCTCATTCCAGCAGGACACAAATGTTACACCATCAAACGGAGTGATGGCGAAATCCCAGATCCACCTCAGCATTCGTCTCGCTACACCAGACGCAATGTCAATAATGGCATTCCTTCGCAATCCAGCAGGATGCAGATGCGACGTCAACAAAAGACCCCATGGTCGAAACAAAGCGGAGTGACGGAAAAATCCCAGCTCCACCTCGACGTTCGTCTCTATACAGCAGACGTGATGTCACCCCAGCGTTTTTTCCCTCGGCAGGATGCAGACGCAACGTCAACAAAAGACCCCATGGTCGAAACAAAGCGGAGTGACGGTGAAATCCCACCTCCACCTCAGCATTCGTCTCGCTACACCAGATGCAATGTCAACAACGGCATTCCTTCGCAGTCCAGCAAGATGCAGATGCGACATCAACAAAAGACCTCATGGTCGAAACAAAGCGGAGTGACGGCAAAATCCCAGCTCCACCTCGACGTTCGTCTCGATACAGCAGACGTGATGTCACCCCAGCGTTTTTTCACTCAGCAGGATGCAGACACAACGTCAATAAAAGACCCCATGGTCGAAACAAAGCGGAGTGACGGCAAAATCCCAGCTCCACCTCAGCATTCGTCTCGATACAGCAGACGCAGTGCCAGTAAACGAAGCGAAGGACAAATTCCTAGCTTCAGGATCTTGACGGCAATTCATATAAAACCCGAAAGACTATCGGAGATCATCCCACACCAGCGCAGAGTGGTCACCACCTTGAAGTTCGTCTCGATACAGCAGACGAGATGTCGCCCCGGCGTTCTTCCTCCAGCAGGGTTCAGACTCGACAATCAAACAACGGAACCACGGCAAAATCCCTAGTTCCAAGCCTCGATGGTTCACCTAGAGACAACCACGACATTCGTATCGATACAGCAGACGCAGTGCGAGCAAATGAAGTGAAGGACAAATTCATAGCTTCAGGGTCTTGATGGTAACTCATATAAAACCTGAAAGACTATCGGAGATCATCCCACATCAGCGCGGAGTGGTCACCACCTCGACGTTCGTCTCGATACAGCAGACGAGATGTCACTAAGGCGTCCTTCCTCTAAGAGGATTCGGACATGCCAAAGAAAATGAAGCGAAGGCCAAATTCCTAGCTTCAGGGTCTTGACGATAACTCATATAAAACCTGAAAGACTATCGGAGATTATCCCACATCAGCGCAGAGTGGTCACCACCCAGACGTTCGTCTCGATACAACAGACGGAATGTCACTACGGCGTCCTTCCTCCAACTGGATTCGGACACGCCAAAGCAAATGAAGCAAAGGACAAATTCCTAGCTTCAGGGTCTTGACGGTAACTCATATAAAACCTTAAAGACTATCGGAGATCATCCCACATCAGCGCGGAGCGGTCACCACCTCGACGTTCGTCTCGATACAGCAGACGAGATGTCACTACGGCGTCCTTCCTCCAACAGGATTCGGACGCGCCAAAGAAAAACGAATCAAATGCCAAATTCCTAGCTTCAGGGTCTTGACGGCAACTCATATAAAACCTGAAAGACTATCGGAAATCATCCCACACCAGCGTGGAATGGTCACCACCTCGACGTTCTTCTCGACACAGCAGACGAGATGTCACCACAGCATTCTTCCTCCAGCAGGACTCATACGCCACATCACCAAGCGGAGCTACGGCAAAATCCCTAGTTCCAAACCTCAACGGTCCATCAGCAACCTAGAGACAACCGCGACATTAGTCTCGATACAGCAGATACGATGCCAGCAAACGAAGCAAAGGCCAAATTCCTAGCTTCAGAGTCTTGACGGTAACTCATATAAAACCTGAAAGACTATCGGAAATCATCCTACACCAACGTGGAATGGTCACCACATCGACGTTCGTCTCGACACAGCAGACGAGATGTCACCACAGCGTTCTTCTTCCAGCAGGATTCAGACGCGACAATCAGACAACGGAGCCACTGCAAAATCCTTAGTTCCAAACCTCGACGGTTCACCAACAACCTAGAGACAACCACGACATTCGTCTCGATACAGCAGACGCAGTGCCAGCAAACAAAGCAAAAGCTAAATTCCTAGCTTCAGGGTCTTGACGGCAACTCATATAAAACCTGAAAGACTATCGGAGATCATCCCACACCAGCGCGGAGTGGTTATGACTCATCGGGGCTCTCCAAAATGAGCCTAACCTCAAGTAAAAAGCAGCATGGCAAAATTCCTAACGCTTGCTCCTCTGACGGTCAAACTGCCTAGGAAGATTGCTTGAAGACGTCTTGTCCAGCCCCCGAAGGGATCAGAGACACGACAGTCGCAAGGCTGCTCGAACAGCAAGATTACCTATCGAGGAATACATCAGCCAACGCGACGGTATGACGGACAAAATCCTAGTAGCACAGACCCTAACGGACCTTTGTCGTAAAGAGCAGAGGTTAACTGTGACGTTAGGACATCCTTGCGAGAACTTCTCGATTCTTCTCGACTCGTAAGGCAAAGCCTTAGTCAATGGGGATTAAAAACCCGGTTTCCTAAGCACTGGGGCCCTACAAGTCAGTCCAAGATGGACTCTTGCATACTATTCATGGGTCACACTTTCCGAAGTCGAACATCGACAAAGAGGGAAACAACCACTTACAAGTCCTCTCGACTTGTAAGCGCGAATTTTTTTCTTGTGGGATCCTTACGACTCTCAAGAGAAAATACGCATTTAGGAGTCCTCACGACTCCTAGGGAGAAAATACAACTATGGGATCCTCTCGACTCGTAGGGAGAAAAGTCTTTATGAGACCCTCACGGCTCATAAAGTTGAAAAGTCTTAGGTGGCAGATCCTAACCCTGTCTCCTATGCCATCACTGCCCTACAGAGAGCTCAAGATGGACTATCTATAGGCCACATTCCCCGAAGTCAAATATCGACAAGGAGGGAAACAATCACTTATGAGTCCTCTCGACTTGTAAGGGAGAAAATTCTCTTGTGAGATCCTTACGACTCTCAAGAGAAAACGCACTTACTAGTCCTCATGACCCCTAAGGAGAAAATACACCTGCGGGATCCTCTTGACCTGTAGGGAGAAAAAACCTTCTTGAGACCTTTACGGCTCATGAAGATGAAAAAGTCTTAGGCTACAAGGACCCTAAAACTTGTCTCCTAAGCCCTCAATTCTATGGCAATGCATAAATCTGCACTACTTCACCCACGTACATACTTACGTGGGCAAAATAGTGGGGGGCATTTGTTCCCGCCAAAAATTTCTGCGCAAAGAGCCTAAGGTAGCAAATGGCAGCGGTACGCTTAAGAAAATGCGAACCAGTATTTTTCGGGCTGTATTTTGACAAACTCCTGAATAAGAAATAGCTAAATTCTAATAATATCGAAAGCGTCTCGAAAAATCCTTCGATTTGATATATTATGGGCCTCATAATTCATCCGGGATCAAAAGTTATGAGGCATCACGTGCGCACACGTGACCATTTACAGGCAAAGCTTGTAGGCACTGAATAAAATAAATAATTAAATGGGGGCACGTGCTATCACGTGATAGGCCTTTGAAAACCCACTGAAGAAAATTAAAAGTGCAATAAAACAATCAGGAATACCCCAATGGGGGATCACGTGTCCACACGTGACCAAAGGTCACGTGCAGACACGTGATGGGTTCTTAGGCTCTTTAACTAATAGAATTAAATTCTAATCAACGGAGTCACGTGCCAACACGTGATGGGCCTTTTAAACCCACTAAAAAGAATTAAAGGTATAATAAAATAACACAGGAAAAATCCCAATGGGGCATCACGTGCTGATACGTGATAATTCCTGAGTTCTTTAAAACAACAGAATTAAATTCTAGTTAAATGCTTTATCGAGTGGGTCACGTGTCAACACGTGATGGGATCCTAAAATCTCTGAAATAATAGAATTAAATTCTAATTAAGGGAAATCAAAAACCCTAATTGGAAAAATATTTCTTTAAATCTTTCCAAACAAAAAGGATGGTGTTCTGTAAAATGGAGTACCGTTGGATTAAAAATCCAATGGTGATTAAAAATCACCAATTTCTGGAAAGATTTTATACAAGGAAAGTTTTCCCTAAAATTTGAATAACAGATAAAAGATCTTTTGGATTAAAAATCCAATGGTGAATAAAATTCACCGAGTGATCTAAAAGATCATGTTGGTTACGAAAAACAAACAAAATATTTCAATGAAAGATTTACTAAACAAATTGATTCCTTTCTTTCTCCTATAAATAAGAGCCAAGAAGAGAAGAGAAGAAAACTACTTTTTTGGGGAAATAACAACAATAGAGAGAAAAAAGAGAGGAGAATTTAATTCTCAACAAGGAAAACCCTAGGTGAGAAAAGAAAGGGAATCAAAACTTCAAACAGAGAATTTAATTCTCAAATCTAAGAGTTTAATTCTTCTGAAAAAAAAGAACTTAGTTCTTCCTCTGGTTGAAGATCTGCAAGAGCACATCTCCCCATAAGTTGAGAATTTAATTCTCATCGGGTTGAGATCCTTCCATGCAGATCCAAAGCTTAGAGGGGGAATTGAGTTTAGAGAATTTAATTCGCCCAAAATTACAGGAATTTAATTCCTTCAAGATGGACAGAACTAGGGTTTAACCCTAATTGAGAATTTAATTCTCTCAAATTCACAGGAAATTAATTCCTCTTAAAATAAAATTAGGGTTTCACCCTATACAAGAATTTAATTATTTTACATATATGAGAATTTAATTCTTCTAAAAAGAAATTAGGGTTTAACCCTACATAAGAATTTAATTCTTTTATAATAGGAATTTAATTCCTCCAAAATCGTGATTAGGGTTTAACCCTACAGAGAATTTAATTCTCAAAATAAAATAAGGAGACTTAAAATATCTCTGTGCATGAAAAGAATCAAGGTCATGTGGCCCCACGTGACCCCTGAAGAGATCCCCAAAAATGAGAAGGAAAAATCTCTGAGGCAACGCCTCACGTGCTCCCACTTGACTTCCAAAACACAGAAAGAAAAAGCAAAGGAAATCCAAGCTTTGGGCGCTCTCACGTGTTACCACGTGACCCCTTAGCAAACACTTTAGTGATCAGCGCACAGATGACCATCACGTGCCAACACGTGATGCTCAAAATAAAAATATAAAAGTGTTTAACACTTAATTACAGAACGAAGAAAAGGAATCTGGTCCCACCTTTGGGCGCCCTCACGTGTCCACACGTGACCCCATTTTCTTTAGTGTTTAACACTAATTCGAGAGCTTTATTCCCAGTGTTTAACACTGATTATCTTTTAGTGTTTAACATTAATTTGAAAATCTTATTTCCAGTGTTTAACACCGTTATTTTCTAAGTGTTTAACACTAATTTGGGATTCTATATTTCCAGTGTTTAACACTGTTATTCTCTAGTGTTTAACACTGCTTTTAGCCAAATTGGCTAATTTTCCAGAGGCAAAAGTCCCTCCTCCAAATGAATCTCAAAATTGAGGGAATCAAAGATAAAAATGTTGCCAAAGCCCTCAAACTCTCGTTTAGCATTGCTAAATAATATGGGCTCGAACTCAGACAAATGTCTAATGGTCCAACAAAGGGCCAACATTTTGAAATTAATTGGACTTAGCCCAAATTGGCAATAAGTCCTCAATTCAGACTTAACTGAGCCCAAATGTGCTCATAATCTTAGTTCCAAATTGGACTACAGATCACTTAATCCACTTTGGTTCAAGGGTACATCTTTGAACTCCTTTGATATTTATCGTTGTAATCCTTCAATGTCTTCAGAGAGGTGACGGGTCCCGACAACCAAACACTCTACGGACTGTGGGGTCCTTAAACTCACGGACTATGATGTCCTTAACCTTGACTGTGAGGTCTTTAAACTCACGGACTATGACGTCCTTAACCTTGACTGTGAGGTCTTTAAACTCACGGACTATGACGTCCTTAACCTTGACTGTGAGGTCTTTAAACTCATGGACCACTATGTCCTTAAACTGGTATTGGACTACTATGTCCTTAAACTGGTATTGGACCACTACGTCCTTAAACTGCTAATCGACCGCAATGCCACTAAAATAAACAATAGAGCCCAATTGCTCTCTTGTTGGATCTAAACGATCCCGTTAAGTTGATCTTAGTCTAAAATTAGACTAACGTATCCTTAAAAAACGTTGAGTCGATCTTAGTCTAAAATTAGACTAATGTGTCCTTAACAAACGTTTAAGTTGATCTTAGTCTCAAATGAGACTAACGTATCCTTAAACCCATACCCCAAAACCCAAATCTAAGAAGATACGGATTTGGACTAATCCACGCCCTACGGGCGACAACACAAATTAGTCTCCGTATACAATCCACGGGAAACCAAAAATAAAACAAACATACACGACACGAAGTGACCATCTGGAGAAGGAGAAAGTGGTTACCGTGATGCGGTAGCGTAATTAACTGCAGGGGCTTGCGCCTGCAGGGAAGAGTGTCCCCACAATCAAAAAACCCCTCACAATGAGGGGGAATCTGACGAAGTCTGCTACATCGGCCGCATCCGTTTAAACCTTCGATACATGGTGTCATAAATCAACTTGGCATCTTCGGAGAGGTGGACGGATAAAACCAAATAGCATCTGCCCCCAAATTCAGGAAAGACGCATGTCTTCTCTGTATTCGGCGGAGAACACCTCCGATACATGTCGTTGTAATTCTTCAACGTCTTCAGAGAGATGGAGGGTCCCAATAACCAATAACTATTGGCGCATCCCCAAACTGTCAAACTAAAACCCTACAGACTATGATGTCTTTAAACATGGACTATGAGTTCCTTAAACTCATAGACTATGATGTCCTTAAACCCTATGGACCGCAACGTCCCTAAACTAAACTCTATAGACTATGGCGTCTTTAAACTATGGACTATGATGCCCTTAAACTCCATGGACTATGATATCCCTAAACCCAATGGACCGTAACGTCCCTAAACTAAAACAATAGAGCCCAAATGCTCTTTTGTTGGATCTGAATGATCCGAAAACCTTGTTAAGTAGATCTTAGTCTAAAATTGGACTATCGTATCCTTAACAAACATTTAAGTTGATCTTAATCTCAAACAAGGTTAACGATCCTTAAATCAACCAAACCAAAATCTAAGAAAATACGGATTTGGACTAATCCACGCCCTACGGGCGACAACATAAATTATTCTCCGTATACAATCCACGGGCAACCAAAAACAAAACAAACACACACGACACGAAGTGAACATCGGGAGAAGGAGAAAGTAGTTACCGCGATGCGGTAGCGTAATTAACTGCAGGGGCTTGCGCCTGCAGGGAAGAGCGTCCCCACAATCAAAAACCCCTCGCAAACGAGGGGGAATCTGACGAAGTCTGCTACAACGGCCGCATCTGTCTAAACCTCCGATATACAGTGCCATAAATCAACTTGGCATCTTCAGAGAGGTGGACAGATAAAACCAAATAGCATCTGCCCCCAAAGTTCAAGCCAGACGTCCCAACATCCCGGTCGCGTCTTTCGGCGGCAAACAATACTCATAACCCAATGAGCACCTGCATACTATCTCCAGTACGGCGTACTAATGGCTGTAGGACAGACCATCTCCCCTGCTGGGATGAGAAACGTATACACTAGTCTACTCTGAAGTATCGATGCCCTATCTCGATAATCCTACAATTAGGGACCTGTATAAGGATGTGCTTATAGACTACCCAGCCCCTACAAGAGTGACCGCCATCACAACGCTGGTAATCAAGCAAAGATCCTAAGGTCTCTACCAATATGTATAAGCGATATGCTAAAAGAAACGCATGCACATATTGAGGTAGAAACAAACCAAGTAGCATACTACCATTTCGAGCAAGACTGTTACTATATCCGTGTATATCTCAAGCTTCAAATATATAATATACAAACCAGTATGATACAATAATGGCATCTAGGGCATATATCACTAACACATACAGGATGTGTGTGGATTATCGAGCTCTGAACGAAGTGACGATTAAGAACAAGTATCCACTACCGCGCATCGATGACCTTTTCGATCAGCTAAGTGAGTCTTGTTTATTTTCGAAGCTAGATCTTCGTTCAAGTTATCATCAGGTGAAGGTCAAAGAGTCCGACCTTCCGAAGACGACGTTTAGGACTCGCTATGGTCATTATGAGTATCTCGTAATGCTATTTGGAGTGACCAATGCACCTGCCATCTTCATGAATCTGATGAACCAAGTTTTCTGAGAGTACTTAGACAGGTTCATTATCATCTTCATCGACGACATCCTGGTGTATTCAAAGAATCGGAAAAAACACGCCGAGCATTTACGGATTGTCCTGGAGACATTGCGACAACATCCGCTCTACGCCAAGTACAACAAGTGTGAATTTTTGTTAGATCAAGTCAGATTTCTCGGACACATTGTTTCAGGCGAAGGAATCTCAGTAGATCCAGCCAAGGTGTCAGCTGTCAGCGAATGGCCGACACCAAAGACAGTGAAAGATATACTAAGTTTCTTGGGATTAGCAGGATACTACCGACGGTTCATTGAAGGCTTTTCAAAGATTGCAGCACCCCTGACCAAGCTCACACGTAAAGATGAAGTATTCGTTTGATCAGAAACGTGTGAAAAGCTTTTGTGGAACTCAAGTCGAGATTAACCTCTGCTCCTATCCTTGTAATACTGGATCAATCTGGAGGATTTGTTATGCATTGTGATGCATCAGGTAAAGGATTAGGATGTGTTCTACACCAGCATGGGAAAGTTGTGGCTTTTGCATCAAGACGGCTGAAGGTTCATGAGCGCAACTATCTAACACATGATCTGGAGTTGGCAGCCGTTATCTTTGCACTTCAGATTTGGCACCACTACCACTTGGGAGAACGAGTGGATATATACACTAACCACAAAAGTCTGAAGTATGTATTTACTCAGAATGAATTAAACATGCGGCAGAGAAAATGGCTAGAACTCATGGTGGACATCGGCATTAACCTACAGTATCATCCTGGGAAGGTTAATGTAGTTCCTGATGCACTTAGTCGCCAGCCATTAGCAATGAATCTCACCGCTCAGTGGAAGCTACAGTAGAAATTGCACGGATTGGCGATCGAAGTAGTTATGCCAGGTAACGCTTCATATTTTATGAACTTACAAGTCCAGTCCACCCTTGTTAATCAGATCAAGGCAGCTCAAGCAAATGATACCAAGCTACAAAAGATCAGAGAACAAGTAGAAAGTGGACTTCGAACTGATTTCATCATCCACGAAGACGGATCCTTGAGATATGGAAGTCGATTATGTGTACCAAACGACCCAATTTGAGAAGCGTTGATGAAAGAAGCTCACAACTCTCATTATTCTCTAAACCCCGATGGTACGAAAATGTACAAGGATCTACGACAACACTACTGGTGGCATGGAATGAAGCGCGAAGTAGCAAGGAACGTAGCCAAGTGTTTGGTGTGTCTGTAAGTGAAGGCTAAACATCACAGAACTGCTGGTCTACTTCAGCCGTTACTAATCCCAGAATGAAAATGGTAGCACATTACCATGGACTTTGTGACTGACCTTTCTCACAGCACGAAGGGTAACGACGCAGTATGAGTTATTGTGGATCGACTCACCAAATCAGCACACTTTATTCCATTTCGAGTTGGCCAATTTACCGAGACGTTAGCAAAGAAATACATGGAAACCATAAATCTAAAGTAAGATTTAATCCTTCAAAGTGTACTATATTTGATACCCATGAATTCATGTAGGAGATCGTGAGATTACATGCAGTACCGGTTTGCATCGTCTCCGATCATGATACCAGATTCCGATCACAATTTTGGCAGTGTCTGCAAGCTAGCCTGAGAACGAGTCTGAATTTTAGCACGGCTTATCATCCACAAATGGACGGACAGTCCGAGCGAACAATTCAGATTCTAGAAGACATGCTAAAAGCTTGTATGTTAGACTTCGGAGGTTCGTGGGAAGATCACCTACATATTGTGGAGTTTTCATACAACAACAGCAATCGGGCAAGCATTGGAATGATACCATTCGCAGCACTTTACGAACGGAAAAGTCGTTCACCACTAAGTTGGGACGACGTCGGAGTTCGTGAACTCCTTAGACCAGAGATGATCGTGGCAACTATGGACGTAGTTCGCACGATCAGAGAAAGAATGCGCATAGCCTAAGACAGACAAAAGTATTGGGCAGATGCAAAGCGACGACATCTAGAGTTCCAACCTAGAGACCATGTTTTCTTATTGATCTCTCCAAACAGAGGAGTGATCCGTTTTAGTAAGAGGGGTAAGTTAAGTCCAAGATACTGTCATGCCCCGCTTCCCAGTGTACGGAATCGGTGACGTGGCAGGCCACAACGTATTTACTAAGTAATAAATACGTTAAGCGTAAATAAGCAATATATATAAAATGCACAAGAATGACAAGTGATATAAAAATATAAACAACAACCTTTAATTACATTCATCTTTACATACAACTTTTTTTGAGAAAGAAAGATACAATGAAATAAGCAATGCCTAAACAGTGGCATACAAAATAAAATAAGTACAAGATGAGCTAGTAGTCCGGCTGAGCGGTAAGCTGCTCCAAGTCCTCCTGGCTAGGCTTGATCTCCTGAGATTCCGGTCCTCATGACGAATATTCCAAAGAAAGAAAAGACAGGAATGTCATCAGCGAACTAGCACTCGGTAAGTCCCAAAAGAAGGAATGGAATATAACAAGTAATGTGAAACAAAACTGGTAAGTTGTACAGGTATATGCATGTTATTCTAACGTAGTTGTTTGTAGCTTGGTACAGAAGGTATTTATGTATACGAGAGGAGTCCATCTTATCCCGTGGACTATGGTAATATGTAGTATAAGGCCCCGTCAAAACCTACGGGACAACGGCACGAGAGTTCATGTAGGTGTCTTTTAAGTGACCATCTCGTGCCACGCTATACATTCCGTACCAATCTATCTCGTTATCCCCGCGTAACGTATTGTATAGGTTATATTTACAAGTATTGCCAAAACTATGGATACGAGTTATTCAAGTAGTTATGTTCAGGATGTAATCATATATTCAAGAAGTCATGCCAAGTTATAACCATGGTTCGGTCAAGTCAAGTCAAGTCAAGTATTCATGTTTGGTATTGATGTTTGAGTTCAAGCATTCAGGTTCAAGTTCAAGTATTCATGTTAGACTTTTGATTCATGTTTGAATTGGACTCTGATTTGAGTTTGGATTCAGATTTGAGTTAGACTCAGACTGAGTCAGACACTTGTAACTGATTTAGATCCTGAATTAGGTTTGGGAGTCATCGGTAACTGCTGCACATGGACGGCAGGATTTGTGTCTTTTTCCAAGACAATTACCATTGATACCCCCGTTAAATTTTCTACCATAAATAGGCAAGCACTCACTTTTTCCGGCTTCCTGGGGCTCAAGAGAATTGATCCCGCTTAAACCTATATTTACTAAAGTTCTTAAATATTGTTTTATATAACTTGAGGGGGTTTTATGAAAAAATATTTTTAATAAAATTAAAAATAAATCTCGAGAAGTTATTTATAATTTTAGGGGTTATATGGATGCGAATTTTAAGGATTTGAGCTATTTTAGTGATGATTACATAGCTTGGAAAGTTCATGATATTTTATTGTAAAACTTGTCTTTAGTTGGTATCTTGATGGTATTTTAGTGAAACTTGTAATTCTTTCATTTAAAAAAATGTAAGTTTATTATATTTTGAAAATATATGGATTTGTAATTTTTATATAATTATTAAAAATTAAATTTTATTTAAGTAGAAAAATGTGTTTTTCTTAAAAACCGTATTTAACACCTTTCGAGATTGAATGCTCCATGAGGATGTCTGCATATCGCTCTAGTAGCCCAAGGAAGTGCGATAATCCGCACCATCCAATAGCGGGTCCCCTGAAGAGGGTTGTAGAGGTATATTCACAAAGAAATTTAAAATACTGTTTTAAAAGAAAACCGCTTGGTATTTTAATGTAATATTTTCTTCGTAACCAAAATTCATACAAAGGCATCGTGCTATGGAACACGAGTGTATGTGAGAGGTATGTCGTTACCCTGTGAAGTTTTCCTAAGATATGTTTAAGCGATACTAAAAGAGGTGATATTTAAAGTTCATGGTATTTTAATAAAAAAACATAAGTTAAAGTTATTTTGCATGGAATTCTAGGTTAAAATTTATTCTAAACATTTATAATTAAGATTACAAGTATTGTGTAAAATTTTGATGAACTATATGTTAGAGAAAGGGGTTAGAAAATATATATCGGTATTAACTCCACTTACCAATATTCGTTTTAAAATGAATTTTTAAAGAAGAGAAATGAAGATTAGAAGGCACTTACTACTAGATTAGCTCAAAGAAAGGTTGAAGAAGGAGAGTTGAACTTCGTGGTATCGCGGAATTGCCGGAATTTGCTTTGATCCTCACCGAAAGTAGATCGCTTGCTAACTCCTCTTTTACTCCACTTGTACTTAAGAAATTTTAAGAGTTTTGGCTAGAATTTCAGAATGATATTGAGCCAAAGTGTGGGGTGGTATTTATAGTAGGGAATTAGGGTTTTGGAATTAAAATGGTGGATTAAAATGGTGGATTAAAATGCATTAAAAAGATGATAAATGGTGAAATGAAAGGTCTTAGTTTGATTGCAGAGCAATCAAACCGTGCAGGGATGTTAGGGGTAGGGAAAGAGTCAAGTGTGCAAAGCTCGGGGCTCTTTGACCTCGGTTTACCCGTCGCTACCGGCATAAATGGAGTTTCCGCCGGCCGATCTAGTGCTTTGTGCCTCTGGATTCTTGCCACATGTACAACTCAGTGTTTAAGCTCTTTTGCACATGTTTGATTTTTTTGACTTTTCATTTTTATGTGTATTGCACGTGTAAACTTTTGGGCTTCCAAAGAGTTAAATAGAAAAAATCAGAAAAATAATGTGTTTAATGGGGATCGAACACAGGGGCTACGCCACAACAGTGCAAGCGCTTTACCAGAGAGCTACAAGTGGTTTCTTGCTGTTATTTAATAAAATTTACTTATAACTCAAACTCAGGCTGTATAACTCATTTCTATACATTAAACTAGAAAATTCCGTACAGTAAATTCAGAGTCGTTACATTCCACCCTCATAAAAATTTCATCCTCGAAATTTACATTTACATAGGGTCTAATTTATAAATAAGTGAGGGTGTCTTGCACGCATGTCTTCTTCTCGTTTCCACGTTGATTCTCCCGGCGAATCTTTTCTCCGCATCACTCGGACCAAGTTTACTTCCTTTTTCCGCAGTGTCTTCACCTTTCGGTCTAGGATCTCAACGGTTTGTTTCTCGCAAGTCACGTCAGTCTGGACTGTGAGCTCTGAGTGATCAAGGATGTGGCTGGGGTCGCTCACATATCTTCGTAGCTGAGATATGTGGAACACGTTGTGCACTACTTCCAACGAGGATGGTAGTGCCAAACGGTATACCACTTCTCCGACTCGTTCGAGAATGTTGAATGGTCCTATGTATCTGGGACTGAGCTTACCCCTCTTGCTAAAGTGGACCATTCCTCAGTTTGGAGAAATCTTTAAGAAAACATGGTCTCCAGGTTGGAACTCTAGATGTCAGCGCTTTGCATCAGCCCAATGCTACTGTCGATCTTGAGCAATGCGCATTCTTTTCATGATCGTGCGAACTACGTCCATAGTTGCCATGATCATCTCTGGTCCAAGGAGTTCACAATATCCAACGTCGTTCTAAATTAGTAGTGAACGACACTTCCATCCATAGAGTGCTGTGAATGGTGCCATTCCAATGCTCGCCTGATAGCTGTTATTGTATGAAAACTCCACAAGGTGTAGGCGATCTTCCCACGAACTTTCGAAGTCTAACATACAAGCTCTTAGCATGTCCTCCAGAATATGAATTGTTCGCTCGGACTGTCCGTCCATTTGTGGATGGTAAGCCGTGTTGAAGTTCAGACTCGTTCCCAGGCTAGCTTGCAAACTTTGCCAAAACTGTGATCGGAATCTTGTATCACGATCGGAGACGATACAAACTGCTACTCCATATAATCTCACAATCTCCTGCATGAGTTCATGGGTATAAAAAATAGTACATCTTGAGGTTAAATCTTACTTTAGATTCATGTTTATCTCCATGTACTTCTTTGCTAACGTCTCGGTTGATTGGCCAACTCGAAATGGAATAAAGTGTGCCGATTTGGCGAGTCGATCCACAATAACCCATACTGCGTCGTTACCCTTCGTACTGCGAGGAAGGGTAGTCATGAAGTCCATGGTAATGTGCTGCCATTTCCATTCTGGGATTGGTAACGACGGAAGTAAACCAGCAGTTCTGTGATATTCAGCCTTCACTTGCTGACGCACCAAACGCTTGGTTACGCTCTTTGCTACTTCACGCTTCATTCCATGCCACCAGTTGTGTTGTCGTAGATCCTTATACATCTTTGTACCACCGGGGTGTACAGAATAAGGAGAGCTATGAGTTTCTTTCATCAACTCTTCTCAAACTGGGCCGTTTGGTACACATAATCGACTTCCATATCTTAAGGATCCATTTTCATGGATGACGAAGTCAATTCAAAGTCCACTTTCTACTTGTTCTCAGATCTTTTGTAGCTTGGCATCATTTGCTTGAGTTTCTTTGATCTGATTGACAAGAGTAGACTGGACTTGTAAGTTCATCAGATATGAAGCGTTACCTGGCATAATTATTTCGACCACCAATCCGTGCAATTCTTGCTGTAGCTTCCACTGAGCGGTGAGATTCATTGCTAATGGCTGGCGGCTAAGTGCATTAGGAACTACATTCACCTTCCCTGAATGATACTGTAGGTTGATGTCGAAATCCGCCATGAGTTCTAGCCATCTTTTCTGCTGCCGCATGTTTAGTTCTTTTTGAGTAAATACACACTTCAGACTCTTGTGGTCAGTGTATATATCCACTCGTTTACCCAAAAGACAGTGGCGCCAAATATTAAGCGCAAAGATAACGACTGCCAACTCCAGATCATGTGTTGGATAGTTGCGCTCATGAACCTTCAGCTGTCTTGATGCAAAAGCTACAACTTTTCCATGCTGGTGTAGAAAACATCCTAATCCTTTACCGGACACATTGCAATGCATAACAAATCCTCCAGATTGATCCAGTATTACAAGAATAGGAGCAGAAGTTAATCTTGACTTAAGTTCTACAAAAGCGTTTTCGCAGGCTTCTGACCACATGAATGCTTCATCTTTGCGTGTGAGTTTTGGTCAGAAGTGCTGCAATCTTCGAAAAGCCTTCAATGAATTTTCGGTAGTAAACTGTTAATCCCAAGAAACTTCGTATATCCTTCACCGTCTTTGGTGTTGGCCATTCGCTGACAGCTGACACCTTAGCTGGATCTACTGAGATTCCTTCGCCTGAAACGATATGTTCGAGAAATCCAACTTGATCTAGCCAAAACCCATACTTGCTGTACTTGGCATATGTTCACCGCCGAAAGCCGGGAAGAAAAACGTCTTGCCTGAATTTGGGAGAAGATGCTATTTGGTTTTATTCGTCCACCTCTCCGAAGATGCCAAGTTGATTTATGGCACCGTGTATCGGAGGTCAGGATGGATGCGGCCGTTGTAGCAGACTTCGTCAGATTCCCCCTCGTTGTTTGGGGTTTTTGATTGTGGGGACACTCTTCCCTGCAGGCGCAAGCCCATGCAGTTAATTACGTTATCGCATCGCGGTAACCACTTTCTCCTGCTCCAGAAGGTCACTTCATGTCGTCTGTGTTTGTTTAATTTTTGGTTGCCCGTGGATTGTATACGGAGACTAATTTATGTTGTCGCCTGTAGGGCATGGATTAGTCCAAATACGTATATTCTTAGATTTGGGTTTAGTTTGATTTAAGGATCGTTAACCTTGTTTGAGATTAAGATCAACTTAAATGTTTGTTAAGGATACGTTAGTCCGATATTGGATTAAGGTCTACTTAACGGGGGTTCAGGATCATTTTTGATCTAACGAAAGAGCATTTGGGCTCTATCGTTTTAATTTTGGGACGTTACGGTCCATAGATCACCATTTTTTTGGGTGAGGGTTTAGTTTAAGGACGTTACGGTCCATAGCTAGTTTAAAGACATTGCAGTCCTTGTAGATGTGCTCATGGATTTGGGAGTGCACCAAAAAGCTGTTGGTTGTCGGGACCCTCCACCTCTCTGAAGACGTTGAAGAATTACAACGACATGTATAAGAGGTATGGAGAGATGTACCCTTGAACCAAACTCCGGATTGAAGGGAGAGATCATAGTGGAATGGACACCATTTTAGATACCATCTGTTAGGGGATCATTAGTCATCTTTGGAACTGAGATCGATTTGGGGAGGCCTGAGGATAAGAAGGCTCGGTTAATTGGTGATCAAAAGAGTTTTGGCCTCGGGGGACTTGTCTAGTTTAGGCTAAGGTTGGCCTATCATAGTGTTAAACACTAAAATTTGCTCAGCGCTCACGTGCTCCCACGTGAGGCTCTGGAGCAGTTTTAAACACTAAAATTTGGAGCGCTCACGTGTGGCACATGAGGCGCCTGAGGATTGGGCACTACTTCTTTGGGTTTATTCCCTTATTCTTCTATAAGTGCTAAGCACTATTAGGGGGTCATGTGGGATCACGTGAGGCGCCCCAAAAATGGGAACTGTTTTTGGGTTTATTCTCTTTTCTTTTATAAGTGCTAAGCATTATTAGGAGGTCACGTTGGATCACGTGAGGCGCCCCAAAAATGGGAACTGTTTTTTGGGTTTATTCCCTTTTCTTTTATAAGTGCTAAGCACTATTATGGGGTCACGTGGAATCACGTGAGGCGCCCCAAAAATGGGAACTGTTTTTGTGTTTATTCCCTTTCCTTTTATAAGCGCTAAGCACTATTAGGGGGTCACGTGGGATCACGTGACTCGATCTTAGTTGCTCCTTTTTGTTCCTCAGAGATTCTCACATGGGAACATGTGATCTGTTGTGATAGCGTTGAACGCTAATCATTTCTTTTATGTGCATGGAAATCTTGATCTGAGTTTTGAGAATTTCAGGTTCTTCATTTTTATAAGAATTAAATTCTTATGTAGGGTTAAACCCTAGTTTTATCAGAGGAATTAAATTCCTATATCTTTCGTAAGAATTAAATTCTTTGAACTTAGTTCTTTTCTCTAAGTTTTGAATCTGCATGACAGAATCTCCCCGATGAGAATTAAATTCTCAACTTGTGGGGAGATCTGCTTCTGCAGACCTCAACCAGAGGAAGAACTATGTTCTTTTTAGAAGTGTTAAACTCTTGGAACGGCGAAAAAGAGATAAAATAATCTCTATGTCTTTCTTCTTACCTATGGTTTCTTTTTCTAAAAAAGAACCCTTCTTCTTTTTTTGTTTTCTCAAATCTTATAGGGGGTCTCCTCTGTTTTAGACTTGCAGTCTTGGGTCCTTTATATAGTAGATGCAAGTTTATTTATTTAGTTAAAGAAATCTCTCATTGAGAGATCTTAATTGATTTGGGGATTTTATCCACCGTTGGATCTTTGATCCAAAGACTTATGTTTTACAGAAAATATTTTTCTTATTTTTAACAAGATTAGGGAAATATTTTCCTATACAGAGCTTATTCTGTAACTTGGTTATTTTTAATCACAATTGGATTTTTAATCCAACGGTGCTCTGTTTTATAGAGCGCAATTTTTCTTGTTCAGAAAGATTTAAGGAAATGTTTTCCAAATAGGGTTTTGATCACTTTAGTTAGAATTTAATTCTATCGGCTCAGAAGGCTTTTGAGACCACTCACGTGTAGCAATTGACCCCACAGAGTTAAACTCATTTGCGTATGTGCAACAATCAAAAGAGGGCATCACGTGCTGACACGTGAGCCTTTCTGGCCTGTCATTTGTTTTAATATGGCGCCTATATACTTTGTATATAGACGTCACGTGCTTACACATGAGGCTCTATTTTAGCTTATCAATTGTTTAAACCCAGCGCCTATAATCTTTATATAGGTACTCACGTGTAGGCACGTGATGTTTTATTAGAGGAAATTTTCCCATCTCTTTTCTCTCTTTCTTTTCCTTTTCTTTCTTTTTTTTTATAAGGGAATAGCATAGAGCTGATGTTGTCTCAATTTCTCCAGGACAATCCGTAAATGCTCGGCGTGTTCTTTCCGATCCTTTGTATACACCAAGATGTCGTCGATGGAAATAACAAAAAACCTGTCTAACTACTCTCGGAAAACTTGGTTCATCAGATTCATGAAAATTGCAGGTGCATTGGTCACTCCAAATGGCATTACAAGATATTCATAATGACCATATTGATTCCTAAACGCCGTCTTCAGATTGTCGGACTCTTTGACCTTCACCTGATAATAACCCGAACGAAGATCTATCTTCGAAAATACACAAGACCCACTTAGCTGATCGAAAAGATCATCGATGCGCGATAGTGGATACTTGTTCTTGATCGTCACTTCGTTCAGAGCTCGGTAATCCACACATATCCTGTATGAACCTTCTTTCTTTTTCACCAGTAAAACCGAAGATCCCCAGTTTGAAGTACTAGGATGAATCCAACCTTTCTTCAGTAGTTCGTCCAACCGAGTGCGGATCTCCTTCAATCCTTTTGGACTTAGCCGGTACAGAGCTTTGATTACCGGTTGCGCACCAGGTATTAAGTCAATGCTGAATTCAAGAGCTCGATCGAGAGGCAAACCTGTTATATCTTCAGGGAACACATGCTCGAACTCTCGAACTGCCTCTGGCTTTTCTTCTTCCACCGGTAGAGTAAACACTTCTGTATTCTTTGGTTTAGCATGGAAGATTCCTTGCTCCAACGTTCTATCTCCACTTTTGAAGTAGAAGGCTGTGTGATATGGTATCTCAAATACTACCCTCCTTTGACGACAGTCAATCGTAGCATAGAAAACTCCCAGCCAGTCCATTCCGAATACAACATCGAAATTTGGGATGTCCGATACTTTGAAATTCGCGTAGAATTCTCGTCCGCAAAGTACAACTGGACACTGATCAAATCCCATAGTTGCTTTTAATACTCCATTCCCAAAACTGGCATTCCAGCTTGAAATGAGTGGCTTCACGGTAATCGCATGCGTTCTCACAAATCGTTAGGACATGAAGCAGTATGATGCTCCAGTGTCGAAAAGTGCGAGTGCAGGAAGGGTGGCTACTAGTATAGTACCTAAGTTGTGTGAGGTTGGTTTTAGATACATGAAAAATATAGAAGTATACAAAGATTGAAAAGATGTGAAAGGATTGGGAATTACCAGTGATTACTTCGCCAATGGCTTCGACTTCCTCAACCGTCATTGTGAATGCCTGACGTCTGGGTATATTCCTCCTTGCTGGAGGCACATTCCTCTGCCCTTGGGGCACGTTTCTCAGCCCTTGAGGCATGTTCCTCTGTGCCTGATGGAATTGTCGAGGAGGCTGTGCAGGAGGTCCACGTGGAGGTGGTGCAGGAAGAGCTAGACGAGGTGCAGGAGCCTGAATAGCTGGCCGCTGCGGGACTGTGCTTGCGGGTCTAGGTGCTGGAGCTAGGTTGAGTCGATATAGACATGATCCTATGGCATGAGTGGATGCGTCACAAACCAAACACAGGACATTTGCACGCCTGCAATCTTTCGCCAGGTGTCCATTCCTCTTGCAGTAGAAACAAAAGTCGGGATTGGGCCGGTTAAATGATCATCCCGGTCTTCTGGGTGCAAAAGTTAGCCTGGAAGAGGCTCCTCTTGCGTCTGAGTGGCAGGGTGTTTCACACCGGCAGTCTGAAGCCTGCCCTTCTTCTTCACCACTGCCTCATAGCGTCGGGCAACCTCAGAGCAAGATCATGGATTGGGAAATCCCCTGTAGCGAGTGCAACTTGGATTTCCGGCCCAACGCTTGCTGAAATCTTCGTGCCTGGATCTCAGCAGTAGGAATCTGGTGTGCCGCAAACCTGCTAAGCATGGTAAACTTAGTATCGTATTCATTCATGGAATTGCTCCACATCGAGCCTTGTTGTAAATGGATGAACTGCTGCTCTATGTCAAAACGGGTAGTCTTAGGGAAGTATTTCACATCGAACATATCGCGAAATGTCTTCAATTCAATCGGTTGGGCGAGACGGGTTTCTTCAGCATTCCACCAGACTCTGGCGTTGCCTGTTAGTTGAAGCTTCGCAACTCTCACCCAAGAAATTTTCTGGCACTTGTGCTCCTGCCAGATCGTCTTCTGTCGATTGGGCTCATTCTTCCGCCCTCAGTGGGCTCTCTTTCACAGAGAAATGTTTTAGGTGCAGTGCCCGGAATTGCTTGACTTCCGGTGCCTCGACTTCTGAGCGGTGCATGAGGATAGCAATCTGCTGCTGTTGACCCTCCAAGAGGCTCTTGATTGCCTCAAGCAGTACCGTTTGCTCGTTGATGGGAGCTGCAACGGTAGGTGGTGGTGGTAGAATAGGCGGTGGAGTGTTGCCATTGACATTCGTGCTGGTGTTGTTCGGTGAATCCATGACCTTGATAGGAAAAGAAATCTTATGATAGATTAAATGAATTTAAAATGTAAGGAATGTATAGTTGCTGATTCTTATAATTCTTGTGATATATTGCTTAAGATTCTATGCAGAACTGACCCGCATGGGCCGCCAACAAAGCTTGTCATGCCCCGCTTCCCAGTGTACGGAATCGGTGACGTGGTGGGCCGCAACGTATTTACTAAGAAATAAATACGTTAAACGTAAATAAGCAATATATATATATATATAAAATGCAAAAGAATGACAAGTGATATAAAAATATAAACAACAACCTTTAATTACATTCATCTTTACATACAACTGTTTTTGAAAAGGAATGATACAATGAAATAAGCAATGCCTAAACAGTGGCATACAAAATAAAATAAGTACGAGATGAGCTAGTAGTCCGAGCGAGCGGTGAGCTGCTCCAAGTCCTCCTGGTTAGGCTTGATCTCCTGAGAATACGTTCCTCCTGGCGAATATTCCAAAGAAAGAAAAGACATGAATGTCGTCAGCGAACTAGCGCTCGGTAAGTCCCAAAAGAAGTAATAGAATATAACAATTAATGTAAAACAAAACTGGTAAGTTGTAGAGGTATATGCTGTTTACCCCAATCAGAGCAAAGCTCTGTTCGAATTCCGAGGCGGGAGATGAAGCAACGCTTCATCTTCCCCCAATCAGAAACAAAGCTTTGCTTTGAAAATTTAAACTTTAATAAATGAAGCAACGCTTCAGATCCTTTGCACTGCGCGCGATGCGCCACGTGTCTGGCGCAGATGCATTAGCGCAGCGTCCAAGAAGGCGCGCCCAATCAGAGCAAAGCTCTGTTAGAGGAAGCGCCGCGCTGCGCTTTGCGCTGTGCGACATGGGTCAGCGCAGATGCGCTAGCGCAGTTGCGCTGCGCGACACGTGTCAGCGTAGATGCGCTAGCGCAGATGCACCATTTCATAAAAAAAGGGGGGCTAAGTGCCAAAAGCAATTTATCCTTGCAAAATTACATGCACTTGATAATAACAAATTGAAATCATACGATGCACAAGCACAACAGAGAACTAAAATAAAAGAACCCTTAACAGACAATGAAGTACTTGATTAAAAAGAAAAATACTTATTCATTATTATTGTTATTACATTTAAAAAAGATCACCGAATACGGGATCAGAAAGACAAGGGTTCACAAAAAGAAAAAGAAGATTATTCAGCTCCCTTTCTGTCTTCTCCACCACGTCGAAGCGGCGACCCTCCCGAGGGGTAGCCATCCAACGGTCGACGCCGCACTCCTGGGAAAAAGTGGCGATGACAACCCGACGAGCCCGTATCTGGCTCAGCAAATGGAAAGAGCAGTCCCTCAGGGCTTTGGTGATCAAGTGCGCTTCGAGAAAGCCCTCGATCTTGTCATCGGCGGCATCCAGCATTGCCGGGGACATCTCTGCTGGAGGAGGGGGAATGTCGGCGAGCACCGAGGCAAGGATCATCCAAAGCCAAATGGAATTCGGAGGGAGAGGAGACCCCACACGAGTCAAAAGCTCGTGCATTGCGGCATCGCATTGCTTGTCCGAGAGAGAAGGGTCCATCAGGCGCACAGCAAAACGGGGAACGATGTCCCGAATCGGCACCTCCCATGGTTATCGGCGGGCATGAGGGCGGTTGCAAGCCATGATCGAAGAAGTTCTCTGAAGATGAGAGAAGAAAAGGCTCAGCCTCGAGTTATATATAGACCTAAGCACAGAAGATTCTGTGCACAATGAAATCATTTCCAAGGCCCGGGAAATCAGAATTTTGGAAATACGAGTTTGACTTGAAAAAAGGAGATGAAAAGATATCTCAGGCGATACGACGCTTCCGATTTGCCCAAAATCTAAGTTTCAATAAATGAAGCAACGCTTCGGATCCTCTGCGCTGAGCGCAGGGCGCCACGTGTCAGGCGCAGACACATCAGCGCAGCGCCCAAGGCAGCGCACCCAATCAGAGCAAAGCTCTGTGTTAAACAAAGCAACGCTTCAGTTGCGCAAACACTGCGCTGCGCGACACGTGTCAGCGCAGATGCGCTAGCGCAGTTGCTCTGCGCTGTGCGCTGCACGACACGTGTCAGCGCAGATGCGCTTGCGCAGTTGCGCTGCACTGTGCGCTGCACGACACGTGTCACGCGCTGGGGCATCTGCGCCAAACAGAATTAAAATTCTAAAGAAACATTTTCTGTTCTTATTAAAACAAGAAGATTTTCTTCTGTAAAACAGAAGCCCTTGGATCAAAGATCCAACAGTGGGGAAAATTTCCCAAATCACTCAGAGAAAGATCTCTTCAACAAATTTAACTAATTTATGGGCACTATAAAAAGGACCCCAAGCCTCAATTCAAAAGATCAACATTTCTTGAAAAAAAAATCAAGAGCTTCAAACAGAGAGAACTCTGAGAAAAATTTCAAGAAAAAGGTAAAAACCTTCACAAGAGAGAAGAAATCTCTTCTAATAGATCATTGATCTAAAAACCAGATCAATGATCTTCATATAATAAACAGTACTTTGCACTTCTTATGAACCATTGGTTCTTTAAAACAAGAAAAAACAAAATAAAATAAAAATAGTGCTTTTCACTTTTATGAACCTTTGGTTCCTGAAATAAAAAGAAAAACTTGTTTTTCTTTGATCTAAATTAGATCAAGGAAACGAACAGTGCTTTGCACTTCTTTTGTGAACCATTGGTTCTTGAATCTAAAAGATTGGCGCTGTTGCCTTGCACTTGCAAACTGCGCTGTTGCACTCCTGGATTGGCGCAAGCCACCAGAGCGCGCCACGTGTCAGCAGCGCAGGCGCAGCGCATTACCGCAACGCACTGCGCTTGCGCGACACATGTCAACACTACAAGCGCTTGCGCTCTCTGATTGGAGCAAAGCGCCTGACAAATGCAAGGCATTTCTTAAAGGGCCAGGCCCAAATCAAAAAGACCTAGCAGGCCAAAATAAATTGCAAAGCAATAAAAAGGGGGCAGAGCCCAAGTGAAATTGATGCTCTGCATCTTTTATGGGCAGAGCCCAAACAAAGAAAATAGAAGTAATGCAATGCATTAATTAAGTGTGGGCAAGGCCCTAGCACAGGTCTGATAGACCAAAAATAAATAAGGGTGTTGAACATTTTCAACTGGACTTAGCCCAATTTTGGCCGTAAGTCCTCAAATTAAATTGACTGAGCACAGCTGTTCTCTTAAATTAATTTATATCCGGTTCGAGGGTACATCTCCGAACTCCTCTGACACCCATCGTTGTAATCCTTTAATGACGTCAGAGAGGTGACGGGTCCCGACGACCACACATCAATACGGACAGCGGGGTCCTTAAACTCGTGGACCGGAACGTCCTTAAACTAATGTTGGACCGAAACGTCCTTAAACTAATGTTGGACCGAAACGTCCTTAAACTAATGTCGGACCACCACGTCCCTAAACTGGAATATGGACCACCGTGTCCCAAAACTGGAATATGGACCACCACGTCCCTAAACTGGAGCATGGACCGCAACGTCCCTAAACTACCTGTGGACCACTACGTTCCTAAACTGGAACAATAGAGCCTCCAAATGCCCTTTTGCTGGATCTAAACGATCCCGTTTAAGTTGATCTTAGCCCCCAAACACGGCTAACGTATCCTTAAACATTCAAACGGACTATAAAACACCAAATCAACCTTGGTTCAAGGGTACATCTCTGAACTCCTCTGACATCTGCCGTTGTAATCCTTCAACGACATTAGAGAGGTGACGAGTCCCGATGGCCAGATATTAATTGGATTATCACGTTAAGTTGATCTTAGTCTCAAACAGGACTATCGTATCCTTAACGAATGTTTAAGTTGATCTTAGCCGCAACGCGACTAATGCATCCTTAAACTAAAAACACCAAACCCAAATCTAAGTAAATACGGATTTGGACTAATCCATGTCCTACGGGCGACGGTATTACTCAGTCTCCGTATACAATCCACGGGCAACCACAAACAAAACAAACACACACGACAAGAAGTGAAATTCTGGAGAAGGAGAAAGTTGTTACCGCAATGCGGTAGCGTAATTAACTGCAGGGGCTTGCGCCTGTAGGGAAGAACGTCCCCACAATCAAAAACCCCTCAAATGAGGGGGAATCTGACGAAGTCTGCTACATCGGCCGCATCCGTTTAAACCTCCGATGCACGGTGCCATAAATCAACTTGGCATCTTCGGAGAGGTGGACGGATAGCACCTATTAGCATCTACCCTGAATCTCAGGCGAGACGTCCACGTCGCGCCGCCATTCGGAGGGGAACAGATTCTGGCACGCCCGGTGGGACCTTTTCCTCTTTCCACTCCACACTTCGTGTGTCGTCTTCGCGAACCAATCGCGGTTTGTTAAATGGTTGCCTTCGGATTTCAAGTTACTAAGATTTGGTCTTTTGCCTGGCGCAGAACTCAAGATCCAATGGCCTCTAACTGCACCAACTGCTCGAAATGCCACTGCAACGGACGCTCCACCTCACCAGGAGGTGTAGCATATGGGCCCTAAGCGGCTTCCTTCCTCACTCTGCCGGTAGACCAGGTGACCCAACCCACCACTGGCCTGTTCTTCGAGACTATGATCCCACCTACAACCTTCTCTATGCCAATACCTGCATCGGAAGTGAACAAAAAGTCGGTCTTCGACCGGCTCACTGCTACGACGACCCCTGTCGACGGGTCGTTCACTGTCAAACCAACAGCCTCGGTTTTTACCAGGCTGGATCAGAACTCTAAATTGGCTGCCCCGAAGAAGGAAATAACTGCTGCTCCAGAAGTCGTCAAGGCGGCGTCCCCTGTGAAAGAGTCAGTCTTTTCAAGACTGACGATTCCTGCTCCTTCCCCTTCCCGAAGATCTGTCTTCGACAGATTGAATATCACCCCTCAAAAGACAACCTCAGTCTTTAAGAGGTTAACACCGGCGGCGCCTCATTCAGACAGGGGGCAAAAAGAAGATGTCTCAATCTCCGAGCCAATCCCAACGGCTCGTCATGCTCGACGTCGCCATTGGCGACGAGTGAGGAAGGCAGGGGGCAACTCCCCCTCAGGGCTAACTCCACCGGCTCCAGTGGTGGAAGTCGACGCTGCTGTTCCAACTGGGAACAGCTTTGAACTGCTGAGGAGGGTACGGAAGAACTCTCCAACCGCTATACTGAAGAGATCTCCTCCACCTGCGGAGAGAGTTCCAGAAACGAAGCAAGAACAGCCCCATCAACGGCTGTCCTCAAGAATTTATAAAGTTTGGAGGAGAGTTCAAGACTCCGTGATCGACCCGGATCACTCTCGTCAACAAAAGAAGACGAAAGCGCAAAAAGAAAAAGACCGTCCTATTAAACAACAGGGGACAACAATCGCTAGGGTGCCCACTGCAACGGCCCCTTCAACTTCAACGGCCCACAAAAGAAGAAGGCCGGAGAAAACCCCCGCGTCGGCGACAGATATCAGAGGTGATGAACTCAAACGCCCTAAGTCAGGGGGCATGGTAGTGCACACCGTCTATGTGACGTCTGGTAAAGAAGACAGTCGCATATCTACAGGTCATCGACCGCTCACCCGATCTGTGACCAAGGCACAGGAGCAACAGCAAAAGCTCCAAGAAATGATGAACGCTATGGCCGCACTTACAGGGCCAAAAGAAAACCCCGAAGCGTCCTCAGATGAACGCCAAGAGGAAGAAACCGACGCCGAATTCCTTCGTCGAATATTGGAGAAGAAGGACAAAGAGGCTGCTGAACAAGCAGCCAACATACAGCGTATGGGCCTCCTCTTCCAAGACATGATAGGGATGATGATACAACAAGATCCTCCGGCTGAAGAGCCCCCGATCGTCCTTGGGGACGATAAGGGAGAGACAGCAAATCCTCCACCAGCTCTGTCGACGGCTAAAGAGGATACAATCTCCAAAGCTGATTTGGATGAGTACATCGCCCAACAAATACGGGTTCATCATGCGACCGAAGCAGCCGGCCAGGTCGTAAAAACGGGGCGGCCATATCCAAGTTGGTACGATCAAATCAAGTACCCACCCGGTTACACAATTCCCAAGTTCCATGTCTACATAGGGACGGGCAATCCTCATCAACATGTTTCCCAGTTCAGGGCACTCTGCGGCAACACCGGCGGTGATGACAAGCTGTTGCTTTGCCAATTTGTTGGAAGCTTATCAGATACGGCGTTCGAATGGTACTCTGAGCTCCCGAACGAATCTATTAAAACCTTCGCGGAAATGGAGCTGCTGTTTACTCAGCGTTTTGCAAGCGCCAGTGAACGCACCCCGATGACGGCACTGATTAACG
Source organism: Agapanthus africanus (assembly GCA_030015575.1). NCBI lineage: Eukaryota > Viridiplantae > Streptophyta > Magnoliopsida > Asparagales > Amaryllidaceae > Agapanthus > Agapanthus africanus. The sequence continues at coordinate 103,685,545 of CM057348.1, read as the reverse complement.
CCAGGATAAAACCCGGCGAGACGTGGGTTCAGTACGCTATACGATGGCGGAACTTATGGTCAAAGTGCGAGCAGCGCATTGAAGAAGCTCCCGCGGTGGGTATGTTTGTGGGAACCCTTGATCCGCAAGCAACCATCTCACAATTTATGATGTTTTTCAAGCCAACTACCTTCCAGGCCTTGATTGACAAACTAGCGCAAATGGATCAAATGGGCTATAAACCCCCTCTTCCAAGGCCAGACTCCCGAAATGACAAAGGGAAGGGAAAAGCGATCGTCGTCGCTAATGCTCAACAACAACCGAGCGACTCGAAGCCGGTTGCTCGTCAAAATAATATGCGCCCGTACGTACCCCTTGAAGATAGCATGGGACGTCCTTATTCCTTTCCTCGCGATAAAACGAGGAGGTTATTCGAGCTGGCGTTGCGCAACAGACTCATAAATCTGCCGGACCCAAAACGTCCGTTGCAACCAAGTGACGTCAACGAGCCCAACTACTGTCCTTATCATCGAGTACTAGGCCATCCGATCGAAGACTGCTACGTTTTCAAGAATTGGCTTGAAAACCAGTACCGACAGGGCAAGTTCGCGTTATCTGACAAATGGAAGGTGAATCCCTCACAGCCCCACACCTCTAAGGGGACGAATACGCCGGGGGCAACATGCTCCGTCATTGAAGAAGCTCCTTGGGAGGTTGTATTATCAGCCAAGACAAAGAGGATGCTAAACGATCTTCAGATATGTCCAGCGATCAAGTGGAAGAACCCGTTGGAACCACAGGTCATTGAGGGGATGTTGAAACCACGTACAACTCCAAAGACCGATGGTGGTGGCTCAAGCACTCGCAACCAGCCGTCAAAGTATTCAAAAAAGAAGAAGAAGAAATCTAAGAAGCCCGTGAAGCCTGGCGACAAGTGCACGGATCTATAAAAACAAATTGACGTGCTGGAAGAATACAACCAGAAGGCACGGACTCCCATTACGCTCCAAGTGTTCCTCAATCACGTCTTTCAAGAAGAAGATGAGGGAGAAAGTTCGTCAGATGAATTTGAAGAATGCGTGGCAAGCTGTCGTGTGATTTCCCATTTGTTCATGGACGATGAGGAAACTCCTCGTACTGAAACGCTGGGGGCAGATCTTGAACCAAAATTTCCGGAGCTATCAGATGAAATGATTGACGCGTTCCTTTACAAAGCTCGATTGAAAAGTAAAGCTGATCGAGAACGCGAGACGGCTATATTTGAAAGGGCCAAGCGCCAGCGACTTGATGAAAGAACTGAGATGATCCCGCTGGAGCAAAACACCTCCGCTACCGACAAAAGCCAATTCAAGATGAAGAAAATGTTTGCTAAGGCCATGTCAATGGGCATCAAGCTACCATCCTCCGAAGAAAAAATTACTTGTGAAATGGAAATGCACCCCTCCTATTGCTTATATCATCGGAAGATTTCGCACCCCACTAAAGAATGCAAAGCTTTCGATAGATGGTGGCAAGGATATGTTGTTCATCGACAACGCTTTAAGCGGGAAAAGTGTAAAACTCGTCGAGAGCAAAGAAATACGACCGAAGGGATTAAAAGAACTACCGGCAATTGTCACATGGTTAACACTGACGGGTTACAAGTGCCTACATTCGGGAGCGATTCTGATGAAGAGCTGGAACTTGCCCCTCTCTTTAAAGAATCCACTCCGGGAAAAGAAGAAGAGCCGAAGGTCTGCGAAAATATCCGGCTGCGGAATCGGACGCTGCCTGAAAAGAACCTCAGACCCTCAAACAGAAAAGATAAAGGGAAAGAAAAGGTCTCTGAAGATATCGTCTTAGATGACCAAGTTCTGGAAGAGCTAAACGCCAACAACCCGCCGAAGAAGAATAAGGTGGATTACAACGTCTTAGCACATCTGAGAAAGCTGCCCTCACAGCTCGGCATTCTTGACGCCCTTTTGCTATCAAAGGAGGCGAAAGATTCGTTAATCAAGGCATTACAAGATCCGGAACAATTCCAAGCTTTCCTGGCCGAGGAAAAGATGAAGGATGAATTAGAAGAAGTGCACACGGCCAATGTCACCTTCGGCGATGAGGACCTTCTCCTTGGGACGTGCGAACACAATCGCCCTCTCTATGTCTCGGGATACTGCCATGATACAAAGATAGGCAAAATCCTGATCGACAATGGATCCTCCGTTAATCTCCTCAACGTGCGGGTGTTAAAAGAAATCTGCATGAGCGTTCAACACCTTGCTCGTGACAAGATCACCATCTCCGGGTTCGACTCCCAGTCATCAAGAACTCTTGGGTCTGTGATACTGACGCTACGCTTCGGGCTACTCGTCACGGACATTAAGTTCCACGTCATAGACGCCAAGACATGCTACAACGCTTTGCTCGGCCGACCATGGTTACACGAGTATAACATCATCCCTTCTACACAACATCGGTGTATGAAGTATTTTAGGGATGGTTTCGAGTATACCGTGACGGGAGAACTGAACCCGTTCTCTGTCAATGAAGTCCGCAAATACGAAGATGCCAAATACTTCTTACCGGATTTCGAAGACACAGAAAGGTGTCACAAGCCGGAGAATAAAGCTAACGCCACCATCCCTGTCTTCGGCAGTGATACTGAGGAGGAAGAGGAGATAGTGTATTCGGGTCCGCCCCAATACAACAAGCCAGGACCGTCCGCTCCTACGTTAATCTTTGGTAGCGACTCGGAAGATGAAATCCATGTTGTATTCTCTGCTCGACCTTCAATACGAACGTCCGCTGATGAAGAGCAAAGTCTACAAGTCGCCGTAGTGCCGCTTAAACACCATAAAGAACTGGATGCACTTAATATCTACAGTGTAGAAGAGTTGCGGACATTCTATATACCTCCCAGGCGAGAGAGCGAGAAAGCAATTCTGTTTTACCGCTCTGAAGAAACCAAGGTGGAAAAAGAAATCTGGCATGGCGCGGATCCTACGCTCGACAGGTTTCAGCCTATCCGTCTTCCCAGATATTATACAGATGGTTTGAAAAAGCTGCTGAAACGCCAGGGGATATCCTTCAAGCAGGCTGTTCGAAAAGTCAAGTTCTATGACAAAATCTGAAACGTTCCCGGGACTCAACGCAAACTGCCTAATGGGAAAATGGAAACAATTAGACTTGGATACATCCGGTCAAAGAAACGAGAGCTACTAAACAGCTGCTATGTCATGTACGACTTCGATGAAGAAGCGGATGCTCAATGGGAAGATGCTAATCCTGAGACAGTGAAAGTTCCAGATGCAAAAGTGCCCAGTCCGTCGTTCGAAGAACAAATGGACAAGCTAATAAGGAAAGCGGGCCAAAAAGTCCGGGACGACCATAACCGTGAAATGGTCATCTATGAGAAAGCCAAGACGCAGCGCCTTCTCCAACAGGCCGTGAAGGATGAAAATGCTGCTCCTTGTCAACCTGTTATAAAGAAGGCTCGGCGCAAAAGCAGAAATAAGTCGAAAGGCCGAAAAGGCGCTCAACAAAAACAAAGCAGGGCTAAGAAGCCACGCAAATGGGAGTCGAGCGTTATTGATCTATCCCTTATGAAGAAAATGGGTCGAGCATACTCGTTTCCTCGCGACAAGACGAAGAAGATACTTGATCTCGCTCTAAAACATCAGATGCTTACACTGCCGGAGTCCAAACACCCCGAACAAGCAGGCGAAGTCTCATACCCAGACTATTGCTCTTATCACCGAGTGGTAGGGCACCCTCTCGAGGACTGCTTCACCTTCAAGAACTGGGTTGAAGATCAATATCAGCTTTGCAAGTTCGCTCTGTCCGACAACTGGAGGGTAGCGCCGCCACAGAAGCACGAACCCAAGGCCACGAGAATAGAACCAACTCCAAATTGGGATTGGAAGCGGATTCACACCTGTCACATGATTACAATATTAAAAGAAGAGCCCGAGGACATAGATGAGCTCCCTTGGTGCTTCGAAAACAGCAACGATGAGGTGATCTCAGAATTCCCACCAGCGCCAAAAGAACTGGAAGATGGAATCCATACCACTGCGGATAACCTTAAGAAAATTGAGCTGGGAATGGCAAATGACCCGCGACCGACATTCATCAGCGAGTTACTATCTGAAGAAAGGGTAGCTGCGTTAAAGGATGTGCTTCTACAGCATATAGATTGCTTCGCGTGGAACTATTCCGAAATGCCGGGACTAGATCCAGAAATTGCTGTACACAGATTGGCGATATCCCCGGATATCAAGCCAGTCAAACAGGCGCCGAGGAGAATGCGGCTCGAGCTTGAGAAACGAGAGCTACTAAACATCTGCTATGTCATGTACGACTTCGATGAAGAAGCCGATGCTCAATGGGAAGACGCTAATCCTGAGACAGTGAAAGTTCCAGATGCAAAAGTGCCCAGTCCGTCGTTCGAAGAACAAATGGACAAGCTTATAAGGGAAGCGGGCCAAAAAGTCCGGGACGACCATAACCGTGAAATGGTCATTTATGAGAAAGCCAAGACGCAACGCCTTCTCCAACAGGCCGTGAAGGATAAAAATGCCGCTCCTTGTCAACCTGTTATAAAGAAGGCTCGGCGCAAAAGCAGAAATAAGTCGAAAGGCCGAAAAGGCGCTCAACAACAACAAAGCAGGGCTAAGAAGCCACGCAAACGGGAGTCGAGCGTTATTGATCTATAATGGGTCGAGCATACTCGTTTCCTCGCGACAAGACGAAGAAGATACTTGATCTCGCTCTAAAACATCAGATGCTTATACTGCCGGAGTCCAAACACCCCGAACAAGCAGGCGAAGTCTCACACCCAGACTATTGCTCTTATCACCGAGTGGTACGGCACCCTCTCGAGGACTGCTTCACCTTTAAGAACTGGGTTGAAGATCAATATCAGCTTGGCAAGTTCGCTCTGTCCGACAACTGGAGGGTAGCGCCGCCACAGAAGCACGAGCCCAAGGCCACGAGAATAGAACCAACTCCACATTGGGATTGGAAGCGGATTCGCACCTGTCACATGATTACAATATTAAAAGAAGAGCCCGAGGACATAGATGAGCTCCCTTGGTGCTTCGAAAACAGCAACGATGAGGTGATCTCAGAATTCCCACCAGCGCCAAAAGAACTGGAAGATGGAATCCATACCACTGCGGATAACCTTAAGAAAATTGAGTTGGGAACGACAAATGACCCGCAACCGACATTCATCAGCGAGTTACTATCTGAAGAAAGGGTAGCTGCGTTAAAGGATGTGCTTCTACAGCATAGAGATTGCTTCGCGTGGAACTATTCCGAAATGCCGGGACTAGATCTAGAAATTGTTGTACACAGATTGGCGATATCCCCGGATATCAAGCCAGTCAAACAGGCGCCGAGGAGAATGCGGCTCGAGCTTGAGATGAGCATCAATGCTGAGGTCAAGAAGCTGATCGACTCTGGCTTCATCCAGGAAGTTCAATACCCTGAATGGATCGCCAACATCGTCCCGGTGATGAAGAAAAATGGGACTGTGCGCATATGCGTAGACTTCCGGGATCTTAATAAAGCTTGCCCAAAGGATGATTTCCCAGTGTCAGTCACCGAACTGATGATAGACAACACGCCCACTCATAAGGTTTTCTCCTTCATGGATAGCTCATCAGGGTATAATCAGATAAAGATGCATCCCGAAGACCAGAAGCACACCGCCTTCAGGACCCCTCTAGGTATATTCTTCTACAAGGTGATGCCCTTCGGTTTAAAGAATGCTGGTGCCACCTACCAAAGGGCCATGACGAAGATCTTCGATGACCTTATACATGAAATCGTCGAATGCTATATCGACGACCTCGTGGTTAAAAGAAAATCATACGAGGAACATCTTGAGCACCTAAAAACTGTATTTCAACGCCTTCGGCAATACAACTTGAAGATGAACCCGCTCAAGTGTGCATTCGGAGTTTCCTCAGGCAAATTCCTGGGATTCATTGTTCGACACCGAGGTATTGAAATAGATCCGTCAAAGATCAAAGCGATCATGGAAATGCCTACGCCGAGAACTCTCAAACAGTTGCGATCTCTCCAAGGGAAGCTCGCATACATATGGCGATTTATAGCCAACCTTTCAGGCAAGCGCCGTCCCTATAGCCACCTGATGAAGAAGGGAACCCCGTTCGTCTGGGATCAAAAATGCCAAAGCGCACTAGACGAGATCAAGCAATACTTGCAGAACCCGCCGGTGTTGGCTGCTCCGGTCAAGGGAAAACCCCACTCTTTATACAACCGCCCTCGAAGGTTCCTTAGGCGCATTATGGGCACAAGAGAACGATCAAGGGAAAGAAAGAGCACTCTACTACTTAAGTCGAGTTCTATTGGGGGCAGAAGGCAACTACTCCCCCATTGAAAAACACTGCCTGGCGTTGATCTTCGCGATAACAAAGCTCAGGCACTATGCGTTGGCGCATGAGGTCCGTCTCATTTCAAAGGTGGGACCCCTTAAATACTTGATGTCAAAGGCCATATTGACGGGACGACTCGCTAAATGGGCCCTACTCTTGATGGAGTTTTCGATAACGTATCAACCTCTCAAGGCAGTGAAAGGCCAGGCCATCGCCGACTTCCTCGCTGAGCATCCCATACCCGCCGATTCTCCTCTAAATTGCGATCTTCCAGACGAACATGCGTTTGATGCGATCGACGGTGGTGATACCCGATGGGAGCTCTATTTCGATGGAGCATCTTCCGTAAAGAAGCGCAAACAAAGTACCCCTATAATCAAATCGGGGGTAGGACTCATCTTTGTAACTCCACAAGGAGGGATAATGCGCTTCGCTTTCTCCTTAACAGAGCTTAGGACAAACAATGAAGCCGAATACGAAGCTCTGATAGCAGGCCTCGAGATCGCCATCGACATGGGAATTGAAGACCTCCTCATATACGGGGATTCTCAACTGGTCGTTAGTTAAGTAAATGGCGACTACCAAACGTGCAAACCGGAGTTGGTAAAGTACGGCGAAAAAGTGCAACAACTGTTGACCCAAATTCCCTCCTATACTTTGGAGAACATGCCGCGCGCGGAAAACAGCAAAGCAGACGCGTTGGCCAAACTTGCTAAAGAACTGGCTGACGAGAACCTCGATGACGTCAGAATTGTGGTACAAAGCCGTCGAGTGCTCGCCCCAGCAGAAATATCTCCGGAATCACCCGAAGAAAAGGGAGCGAGCGAGCAGACAACCCTGCAAGTAAAAGATTGGGAAAATACCGAGGATTGGAGAGAAGTCTTCATAGATTACTTCAAGTCCCACCGAATGCCTGAAGAAGCGTCCACAAGACATCAGCTCATGAAACGAGCTCTGTCTTTCGCCTTCGTCAATGATACCCTGTACAAGAGGTCATTTGATTCTCTGTGGCTGAGATGCTTAGGACCTGACGAAGCGAAAAGGGTCGTCCAGGAAGTTCATGATGGACTCTACGGTTCTCACCAAGCGGGCCCAAAAATGAAGTTGAAGATAAAATGGATGGGCTACTACTGGCCCACGATGATTCAGGACTGCCTCGAATATGCGAAGCAGTGTCACTCATGTCAAATTCATGGGGATTTCATCCACCAGCATCCAAATCCATTACATCCAACGGTGGCTAGCTGGCCGTTCGAGATGTGGGGAACTGACATAATCGGCCCCATCGAACCAGTATCGTCTAAAGGACATCGTTTCATCCTAGCGACGACTGACTACTTCTCCAAATGGGCAGAAGCAGTACCGTTAAGAGAAGTTAAGACGGAGAATGTCCTCCATTTCTTCAAGACGCATGTCATATATCGATTTGGAACTCCGCGACGGATCATCTCCGATAACGGGCCAGCCTACAGAAGTCACAAGATCAGTCGCTTCGCGCAACAGCACAATATAGACTGGAGATATTCCTCGGTTTATAATCCGCGAGCTAATGGTCTAGCTGAAGCCTTCAATAAGACCTTGACGAAGATCATGAAGAAAACAGTGTCACGAAATAAGAAAGACTGGCACGAAAGACTGCAAGAAGCTCTCTGGGCGTATCGGACTACGTTTAAAACGGCCACGAACGCAACACCATATGCGTTAGTATTCGGTACAGAAGCAGTACTCCCTCTCGAGATAGAATTACCCTCTCTACGAGTGGCAGACCACTATGAGCTGACGGACGAAGAAAATGCTCACCTTCGGCTTGAGGAACTTGACGCCCTTGATGAAACCCGGCTCACAGCGCAACAAAATCTGGAGGCCTATAAAGCAAAGATGACGCGCTCATATGAAAGATTGACCCGACCGAGGACATTCCGCCAAGGCGAACTCGTGCTAGTAGTCAAAAGGCCTATGATCCCCAATCGCGCCAAGCGGGGAAAATTTGAGCCAAACTATGAAGGCCCGTACATCATAGATAAGGTCTACCAGGGTGGGGCCTATCTACTCATGGACATGCACGGTGAAAGGCCTTTCAGGCCAATAAACGGTCGCTTCCTAAAGAAATACTATGCTTAATGAGCCACAGCCTAGGTCAATGGTAGATGACGACGACTATGTCCGCTCGCTATCTTCCTAAGCTCAAACTCTATCAGCAGTAGCCAGCCTTCTCAAAGTCGGACCGAAATGTCCTTAAACTAATAGCAGACCGAAACGTCTTTAAACTAATACCGCAGCATCCTTAGGCTGACGAGATGAATAAAAAAAATTAATAAATAAAAAAAATATAATAAATAAAAACGGTATGTCCATAAGCAAAAAGGGCACGGATGAAAACCCGAAGGGGCTCCGTGAGTAAAAAACAGCAGGGCTACCGGCGAGTGTTCGTGAAAACCCGAAAGGGCGCAACCTCGTAAAAAAAAGAGAGAAAAAGAAAATAAAAAGAATTATAAAAAAAACGGTATGTCCATAAGCAAAATGGGCACGGATGAAAACCCGAAAGGGCTCCGTGAGTAAAAACAGCAGTACTACCGGCGAGTGTTTGTGAAAACCTGAAAGGGTGCAACCTCGTTAAAGGACACTTATAGGGTCCTCTCGACCTTGTAAGGAGAAACCACCTGCGTAAGATCCTTACGACTCACAAAGGTGCAACACACTTAGGGATCCCCACGATTCCTAAGGAGAAAACACACTTGCGAGATCCTCACGACTCGTAAGGAGAACTCTCTTGTGGGACCCTCACGGCTCATAAGAGTTGAAAGTCTTAAGTTACAGAGACCTAAACCTGTGCTTAAGCAACCCCCAAAACCTTCGATATTGCCCTACAAGTGGCTCAATACTGACCCTTGTATACAATCCACGGGCGCGAATAAACATTTCCCCAACCAAGATCCATCCGTGACTGGGGATATGTTCGCACGACCCTTGTAAATCCTCTCGACTTACAAGAAGAAAACCCTACTGTAGGATCCTTACGACTTACAGATGAACATACACTTAGGAATCCTCACGATTCTTAAGGAGAAAATACACCTACAAGATCCTCACGACTTGTAGGGAGAAATAACTTCGTGAAACCCTTACGGCATATGAAGACAAAAGCCTTAGCCGACAGGACCCTAACCCTGGTCGCTAAGCCACCTTTGTTCGACATCGACAGAGGCAGATGATGATTCGCTCCTGGTAATATCCCAATTGTAGCGGTGCTAATGCCGAAATCGGTGTTTAATTTCAGGTTTACGGCGAAAAGCCAGTAGGCCGCTCATGCATATGAAATAGCCGAAATGATGGGGCAACTCGCAATAAAAAGCAGCGAGTAAAAATAAAATAAATAGCCGAAATGATGGGGCAACTCGCAATAAAAACAAGCGAGTAAAAATAAAATAAATAGCCGAAATGATTGGGCAACTCGCAATAAAAAGCAGCGAGTAAAAATGAAATAAACAGCCGAAATGATTGGGCACCGCGAAAAATAGCCGAAATGATTGGGCAATCGCGACCTTCGCGATATAAAACCTGAAATGATAGAGTATCACAGAAATAAAACAAAGAAAAAAGGAATATGATAAAACTTTGGCCCTACAGTTAAGATCACATCGATCCCTGTATACAATCCAAGGGTGTAAACAAACAAGAGGGAACCATACTTTCCCAACAGGATCCGCCAGAAAACGAAGCCAAATTCCGACGGTTCATCCCAACGCTAGGGAAATAAATAATCCCTAGCAAACTCCTTGACGCACGGATACAAACACTCCTTGACGAGAGCCTCCTGATCCGCGTCGACTCGCAGAGCCACCAGTGCCTCCGTGGGAAATCCTCGACTCGTTTCAAACTCCAAGGAAACAAATAATCCTTGGCGCTTGGGAAACAAATAATCCCTAGCAAATTCCTCGACTCACGGATACAAACACTCCTTGACGAGAGCCTCCTGATCCGCGTCGACTCGCAGAGCCACCAGTGCCTCCGTGGGAAATCCTCGACTCGTTTCAAACCCCAAGGAAACAAATAATCCTTGGCGCTTGGGAAACAAATAATCCCTAGCAAATTCCTCAACTCACGGATACAAACACTCCTTGACGAGAGCCTCTTGATCCGCGTCGACTCGCAGAGCCACCAGTGCCTCCGTGGGAAATCCTCGACTCGTTTCAAACCCCAAGGAAACAAATAATCCTTGGCGCTTGGGAAACAAATAATCCCTAGCAAATTCCTCGACTCACGGATACAAACACTCCTTGACGAGAGCCTCCTGATCCGCGTCGACTCGCAGAGCCACCAGTGCCTTCATGGGAAATTCTCGACTCGTTTCAAACCCCAAGGAAACAAATAATCCTTGGCGCTGGGGAAACAAATAATCCTTAGCAAATTCCTCGACTCACGGATACAAACACTCCTTGACGAGAGCCTCCTGATCCGCGTCGACTCGCAGAGCCACCAGTGCCTCCGTGGGAAATCCTTGACTCGTTTCAAACCCAAAGGAAACAAATAATCCTTGGCGCTTGGGAAACAAATAATCCCTAGCAAATTCCTCGACCCATGGATGCAAACACTCCTTGACGAGAGCCTCCTGATTCGCGTCGGCTCGCAGAAAAACCAACGTCTCCGCGGGAAAATTCCCGATTCGTCTCAACTTGCAAGATGAAGCCTCAGACAGCAGGGACTAAAAAACTTGCTTCCTAAACAATGGGACCCTACAAGTAGATCTAAACGGTCTCTTGCATACTATTCATGGGTCTCACTCTCCAAAGTCGAGTTTCGACGAGGAGGGAAACAACCGCTTACGGGTCCTCTCGACTCATAAGAGGGAAAAATTCTCTTATAGGATCCTTACGACTTATAAGAGAAAACCACACTTAGGAATCCTCATGATTCCTAAGGAGAAAACCCACCTATAAGATACTCTCGATCCGTAGGGAGAAAAATCTCTACGAGACCCTCACGGCTCATGGAGTTGGAAAGTCTTAGGCAGCAAATCTGAACCTGCGGCCTAAGCCATCGCTATTTCTTAAGAAAGTCAAGATGCGTGCTCTATTATCTGTTAACCATGTTTATCAAGATAGCATGCCGATAGTAATAGAAAGAAGAAAGCTACAGAAGGAGCATCCGATTTACGTTTGATCGAGCATTCGAGACACACTCATTCATGCACAAGCAAAAGACTCAGAACGAAAAATAAAGACAAGCTGGGATAAATTTTTTCCATTAATATGGCCAATGGTTCTTACAATCATAAAAGCAATAAACGAAAAACATCATTACAAGGGAATAACCTCGAACCCAGGACATGGATTGAAGAACTCGAAAGCAACCCTATCTATGACTTTCCAGGACTCACGGACCATCCTAGTATGCTTTCTCTCGCGAGCACAAGCGTCAGGGTCCCCCCTGATGTCTTCCACCCTCCGATAAGCAGCAAGTATGGCAGACTGTTGAAAGACCTCGTGCAAGAGATCGATAAGACTGTCTCGCCGTCTTTTCGAGATAAAGTTCAACAGGTACACCGAGTGCACCTTGTCCTCAGCAGCATCCAACGCCCTAAGTGGCACGCCGGAACAGAAGAGGGGAAGCGCTTCCCAGATGGCTCCCACGATAAGCTTAAGGAGGGAGGAACGTCGGGGGAGCAGTGGACCATTGTACGCGTCGAAGCGACTCATTATTTCAGCGCACTCCTCGTTCGTGAACTCTCGATTTTGAGAGCGGCCAAGTCGGCGGATGTCACCGTAAGAGATGATCTCGTTAAGAGCATACATGTGGGCGTCCATTGTTCCTGTGAAAGAGGATCAACAGAATTATCAGAAAAACTGATTAAGCAAAACAATATAATGAAACGAGGAACAAAATTCCATCTTCAAACTCTAAGATTAATGAAACAATCTTGAGAGTTCTTTTAGATCAAAAGGATCTATGTTTTGCCAAAGATGCAAGTTTCTGTTTATGGGTTGAGAAACCCTGAAACAGATTCCTGAGAGCAAAGCTCTATTTGGTGAAACCCCAAAAGGATTTTCTTTAGATCAAGTGATCTATGAGTGCAAGGCTCTGTTAATTAAACTTAAATTGATTTAATTTATAAAAAAAAATTACCTAAAAGGGTGCTGGGTTTTGAACTTTGAAAGTTCTTAAAAAGAAACGAGAGCAGGGCTCTAAAAGTTCTTAAATAAGAGCAAAGCTCTGAGGTCCTGAAACTAAAAATCTAAAAAACGATAATCATCTGTTGAGGACCAAAGGTCCTATTTATAGGCATCAAGTACCCTTTCAACTTCCAAAAGTTACCGCAAACGGTTGGAATTCTGTCACCGTTGCGCTCACGTTTTCAGAGCCACGAAAGCGCAACGGTGGGGGGCACTTGTTTACCCCAATCAGAGCAAAGCTCTGTTCGAATTCCGAGGCGGGAGATGAAGCAACGCTTCATCTTCCCCCAATCAGAAACAAAACTTTGCTTTGAAAATTTAAACTTTAATAAATGAAGCAACGCTTCAGATCCTTTGTACTGCGCGCGATGCGCCACGTGTCTGGCGCAGATGCATTAGCGCAGCGTCCAAGAAGGCGTGCCCAATTAGAGCAAAGCTCTGTTAGAGGAAGCGCCGCGCTGCGCTTTGCGCAGTGTGACACGGGTCAGCGCAGTTGCGCTGCGCTGTGCGCTGCGCGACACGTGTCAGCGCAGATGCACCATTTCATAAAAAAAAAGGGGAGGCTAAGTACCAAAAGCAATTTATCCTTGCAAAATTACATGCGCTTGATAATAACAAATTGAAATCATACGATGCACAAGCACAACAGAGAACTAAAATAAAAGAACCCTTAACAGACAATGAAGTACTTGATTAAAAAGAAAAATACTTATTCATTATTATTGTTATTACATTTAAAAAAGATCACCGAATACGGGATCAGAAAGACAAGGGTTCACAAAAAGAAAAAGAAGATTATTCAGCTCCCTTTCTGTCTTCTCCACCACGTCGAAGCGGCGATCCTCCCGAAGGGTAGCCATCCAACGGTCGACGCCGCACTCCTCGGAAAAAGTGGCGATGACAACCCGACGAGCCCGTATCTGGCTAAGCAAATGGAAAGAGCAGTCCCTCAGGGCTTTGGTGATCAAGTGCGCTTCGAGAAAGCCCTCGATCTTGTCCTCGACGGCATCCAGCATTGCCGGGGACATCTCTGCTGGAGGAGGGGGAATGTCGGCGAGCACCGAGGCAAGGATCATCCGAAGCCAAATGGAATTCGGAGGGAGAGGAGACCCCACACGAGTCAAAAGCTCGTGCATTGCGGCATCGCATTGCTCGTCCGAGAGAGAAGGGTCCACCAGGCGCGCAGCAAAACGGGGAACGATGTCCCGAATCGGCACCTCCCATGGTTGTCGGCGGGCATGAGGGCGGTTGCAAGCCATGATCGAAGAAGTTCTCTGGAGATGAGAGAAGAAAAGGCTCAGCCTCGAGTTATATATATAGACCCAAGCACAGAAGATTCTGTGCACAATGAAATCATTTCCAAGGCCCGGGAAATCAGAATTTTGGAAATACGAGTTTGACTTGAAAAAAGGAGATGAAAAGATATCTCAGGCGAAGCGACCCTTCCGATTTGCCCAAAATCTAAGTTTCAATAAATGAAGCAACGCTTCGAATCCTCTGCGTTGAGCGCAGGGCGCCACGTGTTAGGCGCAGACGCATCAGCGCAGCGTCCAAGACCGTGCACCCAATCAGAGCAAAGCTCTGTGTTAAACAAAGCAATGCTTCAGTTGCGCAAACACTGCGCTGTGCGACACGTGTCAGCGCAGATGCGCTGCGCTGTGCGCTGCACGACACGTGTCAGCGCAGATGCGCTTGCGCAGTTGCGCTGCGCTGCACGACACGTGTCACGCGCTGGGACATCTGTGCCGAACAGAATTAAAATTCTAAAGAAATATTTTCTGTTCTTGTTAAAACAAGAAGATTTTCTTCTGTAAAACAGAAGCTCTTGGATCAAAGATCCAACGGTGGGGAAAATTCCCCAAATCACTCAGAGAAAGATCTCTTTAACTAATTTATGGGCACTATAAAAAGGACCCCAAGCCTCAATTCAAAAGATCAACATTTCTTGAAAAAAAAATCAAGAGCTTCAAACAGAGAGAACTCTGAGAAAAATTTCAAGAAAAAGGTAAAAACCTTCACAAGAGAGATCTCTTCTAATAGATCATTGATCTAAAAACCAGATCAATGATCTTCACATAATAAACAGTGCTTTGCACTTCTTATGAACCACTGGTTCTTTAAAACAAGAAAAAACAAAATAAAAAAAAATAGTGCTTTGCACTTTTATGAACCTTTGGATCCTGAAATAAAAAGAAAAACTTATTTTTCTTTGATCTAAATTAGATCAAGGAAACGAACAGTGCTTTGCACTTTTTTTTGTGAACTATTGGTTCTTGAATCTAAAAGATTCTTAAATCATAGTGCCTTGCACTTCCAAACTGCGCTGTTGCGCTCCTGGATTGGCGCAAGCCACCAGAGCGCGCCACGTGTCAGCAGCGCAGGCGCAGCGCATTAGCGCAGCGCACTGCGCTTGCGCGACACGTGTCAACACTACAAGCGCTTGCGCTCTCTGATTGGCGCAAAGCGCCTGACAAATGCAAGGCATTTCTTAAAGGGCCAGGCCCAAATCAAAAAGACCTAGCAGGCCAAAATAAATTGCAAAGCAATAAAAAGGGGGCAGAGCCCAAGTGAAATTGATGCTCTGCATCTTTTATGGGCAGAGCCCAAACAAAAAAAATAGAAGTAATGCAATGCATTATTTAAGTGTGGGCAAGGCCCTAGCACAGGTCTAATAGACCAAAAATAAATAAGGGTGTTGAACATTTTCAACTGGACTTAGCCCAATTTTGGCCGTAAGTCCTCAAATTAAATTGATTGAGCACAGCTGTTCTCTTAAATTAATTTATATCCGGTTCGAGGGTACATCTCCGAACTCCTCTGACACCCATCGTTGTAATCCTTCAACGACGTCAGGGAGGTGACGGGTCCCGACGACCACACATCAATACGGACTGCGGGGTCCTTAAACTCGTGGATCGGAACGTCCTTAAACTAATGTTGGACCGAAACGTCCTTAAACTAATGTCGGACCACCACGTCCCTAAACTGGAATATGGACCACCATGTCCCTAAACTGGAATATGGACCACCACGTCCCTAAACTGGAGCATGGACTGCAACGTCCCTAAACTACCTGTGGACCACTACGTCCCTAAACTGGAACAATAGAGCCTCCAAATGCTCTTTTGCCGGATCTAAACGATCCCGTTTAAGTTGATCTTAGCCCCTAAACACGGCTAACGTATCCTTAAACATTCAAACGGACTATAAAACTCCTAATCAACCTTGGTTCAAGGGTACATCTCTGAACTCCTCTGACATCTGCCGTTGTAATCCTTCAACGACGTTAGAGAGGTGACGAGTCCCGATGGCCAGATATTAAATGGATTATCACGTTAAGTTGATCTTAGTCTCAAACAGGACTATCGTATCCTTAACGAATGTTTAAGTTGATCTTAGCCGCAATGCGACTAATGCATCCTTAAACTAAAAACACCAAACCCAAATCTAAGTAAATACGGATTTGGACTAATCCACGTCCTACGGGCGACGGCATTACTCAGTCTCCGTATACAATCCACGGGCAACCACAAACAAAACAAACACACACGACACGAAGTAAAATTCTGGAGAAGGAGAAAGTTGTTACCGCAATGCGGTAGCGTAATTAACTGCAGGGGCTTGCGCCTGCAGGAAAGAGCATCCCCACAATCAAAAACCCCTCAAATGAGGGGGAATCTGACGAAGTCTGCTACATCGGCCGCATCCGTTTAAACCTCCGATGCACGGTGCCATAAATCAACTTGGCATCTTCGGAGAGGTGGACGGATAGCACCTATTAGCATCTGCCCCGAATCTCAGGCGAGACGTCCACGTCGCGCCGCCATTCGGAGGGGAACAGATTCTGGCACGCCCGGTGGGACCTTTTCCTCTTTCCACTCCACACTTCGTGTGTCGTCTTCGCGAACCAATTGCGGTTTGTTAAATGGTTGCTTTCAGATTTCAAGTTACTAAGATTTGGTCTTTTGCCTGGCGCAGAACTCAAGATCCAATGGCCTCTAACTGCACCAACTGCTCGAAATGCCACTGCAACAGACGCTCCACCTCACCAGGAGGTGTAGCATATGGGCCCCAAGCGGCTTCCTTCCTCACTCTGCCGGTAGACCAGGTGACCCAACCCACCACTGGCCTGTTCTTCGGGACTATGATCCCACCTACAACCTTCTCTATGCCAATACCTGCATCGGAAGTGAACAAAAAGTCGGTCTTCAACCGGCTCACTGCTACGACGACCCCTGTCGACGGGTCGTTCACTGTCAAACCAACAGCCTCGGTTTTCGCCAGGCTGGATCAGAACTCTAAATTGGCTGCCCCGAGGAAGGCAATAACTGCTGCTCCAGAAGTCGTCAAGGCGGCGTCCCCTGTCAAAGAGTCAGTCTTTTCAAGACTGACGATTCCTGCCCCTGCCCCTGCCCGAAGATCTGTCTTCGACAGATTGAATATCACCCCTCAAAAGACAACCTCAGTCTTTAAGAGGTTAACACCGGCGGCGCCTCATTCAGACAGGGGGCAAAAAGAAGATGTCTCAATCTCCGAGCCAGTCCCAACGGCTCGTCATGCTCGACGTCGCCATTGGCGACGAGTGAGGAAGGCAGGGGGCAACTCCCCCTCAGGGCTAACTCCACCGGCTCCAGTGGTGGAAGTCGACGCTGCTGTTCCAACTGGGAACAACTTTGAACTGCTGAGGAGGGTACGGAAGAACTCTCCAACCGCTACACTGAAGAGATCTCCTCCACCTGCAGAGAGAGTTCCAGAAACGAAGCAAGAACAGCCCCATCAACGGCTGTCCTCAAGAATTTATAAAGTTTGGAGGAGAGTTCAAGACTCCGTAATCGACCCGGATCACTCTCGTCAACAAAAGAAGACGAAAGGGCAAAAAGAAAAAGACCGTCCTATTAAACAGCGGGGGACAACAATCGCTAGGGTGCCCACTGCAACGGCCCCTTCAACTTCAACGGCCCACAAAAGAAGAAGGCCGGAGAAAACCCCCGCGTCGGCGACAGATATCAGAGGTGATGAACCCAAACGCCCTAAGTCAGGGGGCATGGTAGTGCACACCGTCTATGTGACGTCTGGTAAAGAATACAGTCGCATATCTACGGGTCATCGACCGCTCACCCGATCATTGACCAAGGCACAAGAGCAACAACAAAAGCTCCAAAAAATGATGAACACTATGGCCGCACTTACAGGGCCAAAAGAAAACCCCGAAGCGTCCTCAGATGAACGCCAAGAGTAAGAAACCGACGCCGAATTCCTTCGTCGAATATTGGAGAAGAAGGACAAAGAGGCTGCTGAACAAGCAGCCAACATACAGCGTATGGGCCTCCTCTTCCAAGACATGATAGGGATGATGATACAACAAGATCCTTCGGCTGAAGAGCCCCCGATCGTCCTTGGGGACGATAAGGGAGAGACATCAAATCCTCCACCAGCTCTGTCGACGGCTAAAGAGGATACAATCTCCAAAGCTGATTTGGATGAGTACATCGCCCAACAAATACGGGTTCATCATGCGACCGAAGCAGCCGGCCAGGTAGTAAAAATGGGGCGGCCATATCCAAGTTGGTACGATCAAATCAAGTACCCACCCGGTTACACAATTCCCAAGTTCCATGTCTACAAAGGGACGGGCAATCCTCATCAACATGTTGCCCAGTTCAGGGCACTCTGCGGCAACACCGGCGGTGATGACAAGATGTTGCTTCGCCAATTTGTTGGAAGCTTATCAGATACGGCGTTCGAATGGTACTCTGAGCTCCCGAACGAATCTATTAAAACCTTCGCGGAAATGGAGCTGCTGTTTACTCAGCGTTTTGCAAGCGCCAGTGAACGTACCCCGATGACGGCACTGATTAAAGGGGAAAAAGGGAAAAGACATCCAAAGGATGTATGGGGCAGCATCTTGGGCGCTGTGCACCTAGGTGCTGTGTGCTCAGGCGCTAGTGTGCCACGTGTCGGCACGTGGGCGACTTGCGCTCGTGCGCTTGCGCTGGAGCGCAAGCGCGCCACGTGTCGGCACGGGGGTGACTTGCGCTCGAGCGCAAGCGCGCCACGTGTCGGCACGGGGCGACTTGCGCTCGAGCGCTTGCGCTGGAGCGCAAGCGCGCCACGTGTCGGCACCGGGGCGACTTGCGCTCGAGCGCAAGCACGCCATGTGTCGGCACGTGGGTGCTTTGCTCTCGAGCGCTGAGCGCTTGAGCGCAAGCGCGCCACGTGTCGGCACTCGGGCGCTCTGCGCTTGAGCGCCGGCGAGAAAAGGAGGCTTTTAGCCTAAGAAACAGAAGCTATGCTTCAGAAAGAAAATATTTATTATGTATATATGAATGGAGTTAAACTCCTATGATGTTTTGAAGCTGATGAAGGGGGTTCTTCTTCTTCCTCCTGTTGTTTAGAAGGATCTTGAAGATCAAGAGACGTGAGATCTAAAAATCTCTCCTTTCTGAGATCTAATGGTAGATCCAAGTTCCCTTTGTGGGTTTTGTGGTGGAAGACTTCTTAGTTTTTGAAAAGAAAGAGTAAAACTCTTGATTTAATTCAGAAGAAAGGAGAAGGTTTAGAATCTTGGAGAAGGAGCAGGAGGCACAAAGAACCCTAGATTTTTGGGGAATGAAAAGTTGTCTCTTTTTTTATTCATCATGTTGCCTTTTATAGGCTTACATATTTACATATAGCCCCTTGGGCTTTACAAAAAATGGCATTTTAGCCATCCCATGGCTCATGTGCCATTTCATTTTTGCACATAAGCCATGGGCTTACAAAATATTGGCTTTATGCCCATTTTGTTTACATTCATGCATAAACAATTACATAAAAATTATTTATTATATGATTTCATTTTGGCATGGGGAGGGTCGGCCGCTTCATGTTTCGGACTCGACCTGGGCATGTGCCCACTTGACCTGGGCTTGGGCCCACCTGGCTTAGGGTTGACCTTGACTTTGACTTGGTCAACCGGGGTGTAAATTTTTACCCCAACAGGGACAACGGCACGAGAGTTCATGTAGGTGTCTTTTAAGTGACCATCTCGTGTCAGGCTTTACGTTCTGTACCAATCTACCCCGTTATCCCCGCGTAATGTATTGTATAAGTTATATTTACAAGTCTTGCCGAAACCATGGATACAAGTTGTTCAAGTAGTTAGGTTCAGGATGTAATCATGTATTAAAGAAGTCATGTCAAGTTATAACCATGGTTCGGTCAAGTCAAGTCAAGTATTCATGTTTGGTATTAATGTTTGAGTTCAAGTATTCAGGTTTAAGTTCAAGTATTCATGTTAGACTTTGGATTCATTTTTAAATTGGACTATAATTTGAGTTTGGATTCAGATTTGAGTTAGACTCAGACTGAGTCAGACACTTGTAACTGATTTAGATCCTGAATTAGGTTCGGGAGTCATCGGTAACTGCTGCACATGGATGGAAGGATTTGTGTCTTTTTCCAAGACAATTACCATTGATAACTCCGTTATGTTTTCTAGCTTAAATAGGCAAGCACTCACTTTCTCCGGCCCGCTGAGGCTCAAGAGAATTGATCCCGCTTAAACCTATATTTACTAAAATTCTTAAATATTGTTTTATATAACTCGAGACGGTTTTATGAAAAAAATATTTTTAATAAAATTAAAATTAAACCTCGAGAAGTTATGTATATTATTTAGGATTTTTATGGATGTGAATTTTAAGGATTTGAGGTATTTTAGTGATGATTACATAGCTTGGAAAGTTCATGGTGTTTTATTGTAAAACTTATCTTTTGTTGGTATCTTGATGGTATTTTAGTGAAACTTGTAATTTTTTCATTTTAAAAATGTAAGTTTATTATATTTTGAAAATATATGGATTTTTAATTTTTATATAATTATTAAAAATTAAATTTTATTTAAGTAGAAAAATGCGTTTTTCTTAAAAACCGTATTGAACACTTTTCGAGACCGAATGCTTCATGAGGAGGTCCGCATCTCGCTCTACTAGCCCAAGGATGTGCGATAATCCGCACCATTCAATAGCGGGTCCCCTGAAGAGGGTTATAGAGGTATATTCGCAAAATAATTTAAAATACTGTTTTAAAAGAAAACCGTTTTTAAAGTGAGTGGTATTTTAATGTAATATTTTTTCGTAACCAAAATTCACACAAAGGCATCATGCTATGGAATAAGAGTGTATGTGAGGGGTATGTCGTTACCCCGTGAAGTTTTCCTAAGATATGTTTAAGCGATACTAAAATAGGTGATATTTAAAGTTCATGGTATTTTAATGAAAAATTTAAGTTAAAGTTATTGGAATTCTAGGTTAAAATTTATTCTAAACATTTATAATTAAGATTACAAGTATTGTGTAAAATTTGGATGAACAATTTGTAAGAGAAAGGGGAGTTTTTAGGGTTTAGAAAATAGATATCGTTATTAACTCTACTTACCGATATTCGATTTAAAATGAATTTTTAAAGAAGAGAAATGAAGATTAGAAGGGACTTACTACTAGATTAGCTCAAAGAAAGGTTGAATAAGGAGAGTTGAACTTCGTGGCTTCGCGGAATCGCCGGAATTTGCTTCGATCCTCACCAGAAGTTGATCGCTTGCTAACTCCTCCTTTACTCCACGTGTACTTAAGAAATTTTGAGAGTCTTGGCTAGAATTTTCAGAATGATGTTGAGCCAAAGTGTGGGGTGGTATTTATAGTGGGGAATCAGGGTTTTGGAATTAAAATGGTGAATTAAAATACATTAAAAAGATGCTAAATGGTGAAATGAAGGGTCCATGTTTGATTGCAGAGCAATCAAACAGTGCAAGGGTGTTAGGGGTAGGGGAAGAGTCAAGTGTGCAATGCCTGGGGCTCTTTGGCCTCGGTTCACCCATCGGTACCGACCTAAATGGAGTTTCCGCTGGCCGATCTAAGGCTTCGTGCCTCTGGATTCGTGCCACGTGTACAACTCAGTATTTAAGCCCTTTTGCACATGTTTGATTTTTCTGAGTTTCATTTTTATTTGTATTGCTCGTATAAATTTTTGGGCTTCCAAAGAGTTAAATAGAAAAAATAAGAAAAATAATGTATCTGATGGGGATCGAACACAGAGGCTACGTCATAGCAGTGCAAGGGCTTTATCAGTGAGCTACAAGTAGTTTTATGCTGTTATTTAATAAAATTTACTTATAACTCAAACTCAGGCTGTATAACTCATTTCTGTACATTAAACTGGAAAATTCCATACAGTAAATTTAGAGTCATTACAGATACATAGGACCGTTCGACATACTCGAATGAGTTGGAGAAGTGGCTTACCGTTTAGCACTACCACCCTCATTGGAAGGAGTGCACAACGTGTTCTATATATCTCAGCAGCGATGATATGTGAGCGACCCCAGCCATATCCTTGATCACTCCGAGCTCACAGTACAAACTGACTTAACTTGCGAGTAACAACCTGTTGAGATCTTGGACTGAAAGGTGAAGACACTACGGAACAAGAAAGTAAACTTGGTTCGAGTGATGTGGAGAAAAGATTCACCAAGAGAATTAACATGGGAACAAGCATGCGTGCATGATACCCTTACCTCTTTGAAAATTAGTCCATATGTAATTGTAAATTTCGAGGACAAAATTTTTATAAGGAGGGTAGAATGTAACGACTCTGAATTTACTGTACTGAATTTTCCATTTTAATGCACAGAAATGAGTTTACAGCCTGAGTTTGAGTTATATGTCAATTTTTTTAAATAACAATAAGAAACAACTTGTAGCTCAACGGTAAAGCTTTGCACTGCTGTGACGTAGCCCATGTGTTCGATTCCCATCAAACACATTATTTTTTATGAATTTTTTTTAACTTTTTGGAAGCCCAAAAGATTACACGTGCAATACACAGGGAAATGAAAAGTTCAGAAAAATCAAACATGTGCAAAAGGGTTTAAATACTGAAATTATCAAGTGGCATGAATCTCGAGGCAATTGCCTCGAGATCGACCGGCCAAACCCCTCTAAAAACCGGCACCGACGGTTAGATCATGGCCAAAGAACCCCGGGCTTTGCACACTTGCATCTTCACATAGCTCTAACTCCTCTGCACTGTTTGATTTCCATGCAATCAAACAGAGACCCTTCATTTCATAATTTATCACAATTTTAATACTTTTTAATCCACTATTTTAATTCCAAAACCCTAATTCTTCACTATAAATACCATCCCCTACTTTGGCTCAGCACCATTCCGAAAATTATAGCAAAATTCTCTCAAAAAGTTCCTAAGTACAGGTGGAGTAAAGAGGAGTTAGCGAGCAAGCAACTTCCGGCGAAATCGAAGCAACATCCGGAGCCCCCGCGACACCACAAAGATTCCCTTCTCTTCCTTAAACTCTTCTTAGTGTATTTAAACTATAAGACCCTCTCAATCTTTCTTCCTCTTTATTGAAATTCCCTTTCAAAATTTATATCGGTAAGTGGAATTAATACCGATATCTTTTTTTTAAACCCTAGAAACTCCTTATCCTATATTCTTTGATCAACCAAGTTTCTACACAATATTTGTAACTTTAAACCCTAATATTTAGAATCAAATTTCATCAAAATTCTCATGTGAAATAACAATAGTAGCACTTTTCATTAAAATACCATGAACTTATAATCACCTCTTTTCATATTTTGTTAAAACAATACCTTAGGAAAACTTCACGGGGTAACGACCTACCCTACACGCACACTTGGTTTCATAGCACGATACTCATTGAATGTATTTTCGTTGCGATGTATAATATTACAATAAAATACCACATAACTTTAAAAACCGGATTTCTTATAAAGCAGTATTTCCTATCCTTTGTGATTACGCATCTACAACCCTCTTTTGGGGTCCCGCTAATGGATGGTGCAGATTATCTCACATCCTTGGGTTAGTAAAACGAGATGCAGACCTCCTCACGGAGCATTCGATCTCGAAAGGATTTAAATGCGGTTTTTAGGAAATACGAATTTTCTAAATAAAATAAAATTATTTTTAAAATTAAAATTATATAAAATTATAAATATATATTTTCAAAATATAATAAATCTATGTTTTTCATAAAAAAATGAAAAGATTAACAAATATCAATAAAATATCATCAAAATACCAAAAAGGCAAGTTTTTCAATAAAATACCATGAACTTTCCAAGCTAAGTACTTATCACTAAAATACCCAAAATACTTAAAATCCATGCTCATGACAATCTCAAATAATACCAATCACCCTAGAGGTTTACTTTTAAACTATATTAAAATATTTTTTTCATAAAACCCTCTCGAGATATATAAAACAATATTTAAGGACTTTAGTAAGTATAGGTTTAAGCGGGATCAATTCTCTTGAGCCCAGGGAGCCGGAAAAAGTGAGTGCTTGCCTATTTAAGATAGACAACTTAACATAGTTATCAATGGTAATTGTTTTGGAAAAAGACACAAATCCTGCCGTCCATGTGCAGCAGTTACCGATGACTCCCGAACCTATTTCAAGAGCTAAATCTGTTTACAAGTGTCTGACTCGGTCTGAGTCCAATTCAAATCTGAATACAATATCAAACATGAATACTTGATCAAGAAAATGAAAACTCGAATCCAAACATCAATATCAAAACATGTATACTTGACTTGACTTGACCGAACCATGGTTATAAGTTGACTTGACTACTTGATTATATTCTGAACATGACTACTTGAACATTTGTATCCATGGATTCGACAAGACTTGTAAATATAATCTATACAATACAATATGCGGGGAATAAAAGGGTAGATTGGTACGGAACGTATATCATGGCACAAGTGGTCACTTAAAAGACACCTACATGAATTCTCATGTCGTTGTCCCGTGGGTTATGACGGGGCCTTATACTACATGTTACCATAGTCCACGGGGTAAGATGGACTCTCTCATATACATGAATAAGTTCGGTATCAAGCTACAAACAACCACGTTATAATCATCATATATCGGTAATCAATTATACATAAATTACATGTTCTCTTCACTTTAATGGTTATATTCTCTATCTTCTTTTGGGACTTACCGAGTGCTAGTTCGCTGACGACATTCCTTTCTATTTCTTTCTTTGGAATGTTCGTCAGGAGGACAGGACTCTCAGAAGATCGAGCCGAGCCAGGAGGACTTGGACCAGCTTGCGGCACAGCCTGACTTCTAGTTCCTTGTACTTTCATTTCTTGTATGCCATTGTTTAGGCATTGCTTTTTATCATTGTATCTTTTCATTTTCAAACAGTTATATGTAAAGATGAATGTAAATAAAGTTGATGTTTTATTTTAATGCTCTTGCCATTCTTGTACATGTTATATATTGCTTAATTACGCTTAACGTATTTATTTCTTAGTAAATACGTTGCGGCCTGCCACGTCATCATTTTCGTCTACTGGAAAGCGGGGCGTGACACCTATAGATATTTATCCCCAGAATGTAGGAGGCATAACCCAGGTATTTCATGGAGAACATTTGTGATAAGAACAGCTTGACCCATTGTAGCATGGGAATATATTTTCCTATCAGGAGAATGTTATCGACGTACAAGACGAGGAATACGACAGCTCCCCCTATAATCTTATAATATATATAAGGCTCATCTACATTTTTGATGAAGTCTAATTTCTTGATTGTCTTGTTCCCTCACGTGAAAGACATGTGAACGCTGACGTGCAAAGCATGTGAACGTTAGTCTCTATTAGGATTAAAAATCCTAAGGTAGTGCCTCATATAAAAGGCATATGTGCGCCGGCGTATATAGCACGTGAGTGTCAGCGCCAAAATTAAAGCGGGTCTCTTTTAAACAGAGAGCCGTTGGATCAAAGATCCAAGGGTGATAATGAATAATCATCATTAAATTCTATAAAAATGATAGAATTAAATTCTATTAGGGAAAATCTTTTCCTGGCCAAATTAAATAAGAAAGATATTCTCTGTTAAACAGAGAGCCGATGGATAAAAAATCCAATGGTCATCAAATGATAGAATTAAATTCTATTAAGATAGAATTAAATTTGATATGGGAAAATATTTCCCTAATCTTTCTAAAAAAGAAAGATATACTCTATTGAATAGAGAACTCTTAGATTAAAAATCCAATAGTGATAGAATTAAATTCTATATATAGGAAAATATTTCCCTAAAAATAAGAAAATATATTCTGTTAAACAGAAAATCACTGGATCAAAAATCCAACGATGGATAAAATTCCCTGAATAATCTTCGAGACCAATTAAATTAATTGGTATCTCTCAAATGAGAGATTTTCTCAAACTAATCAGCAGTTTGCATTACCTATATAAAGAATTCGATACTTCAAGTCTCAAAAAAAGAGAGACACAAATAAAGAGAGAACCCCTCATAAGCTTCTACAAACAAAAAGATAGAATCTACAACTGAGAATTTAATTCTCTCGCTGAAGAAACCCCCGTTCTCCTTTTAAATCCTAGGTAAAGAAAAAAAGAGATTAAAATATCTGCTTTACCTAGCACATGTAAATACAAGAGTTTAACCCTGAAAAAAGAACTTAGTTTTTTCTCAGGATCTAAGATCCGCAGGGAAAATCTTCCATAAGTTGAGAATTTAATTCTCATTAGGAAGATTTTGTTATTAAGAACTCAACATCTAGGGGAAAAACTAGGTATGAGAAAAGAAATAATAATAAAAAAAAAGAGATGGAAGTTACATACATCTCAGGAATTTAATTCCTCCAAAAAAACCAGGATTTAACCCTATGTGAAGAACTTAGTTCTTGGCAAAAAGAATAGAAGATCTTAGTTCTCAACAAAAATCTGATTTCAGATCCTCAAAACAATGATCTTAGAGATCATTAATAGCCAAAATTCCATTAATAGAAGTTTAACTTCTTTTCGAAAGATAAATAGAGAGTGAATCGCTAAAGGGCTCGGCGCCTCACGTGAAATACACATGAGTGCCAAAAAAAAGAAAACTTAGCGCCTCACATGATAGCACATGAGCGCCAGAAAGCAAAACAAACCAGTACTTAGCACTGTTGCAGCACCTCACGTAGAACACACGTGAGCATTTAAAAGCTCAGTGCCTCACGTGAAACACACGTAAGTGTCAAGAAACTCAGCGCCCCATGTGGCAACATGTGAGCGCTTAACAAAATTGCTTAGCATTATATATAGTTAAAAGACTAAGTGCTTAGCAATGCTGAATAAGGGGAAAAGCCCAAGACTGAGCCCAAATTGGCTAAGTCTCTGAAATTTCTTCACAGCCGAGCACATATGCTCTGTTGATGGATCTTAACAAAATTAATGATCCTCAAACATATTTCTAAGTTGATCTTAATTTCATACACGACTAACGTATCCTTAGTTAAAATATATTGAGCCCAAATACTCATATATATTTGAGAAAATATTAATCTAAAACCAGATTAACGGTACTTAAATAAAATAAAATATTATTTGAACTAACGGAATATCCAACCTAAGTTCAAAACCCAAATTCATAAATATACAGATTTGGACTAATCCGCGCCCTATGGGCGACGACATAAACTAGTCTCCGTATGAAATCTACGGGCAACCAAAATAAACAAAATACAACACGACACGAAGTGACCTACCGGAGCAGGAGAAAGTTGTTATCGCAACGCGATAACGTAATTAACTGCTGGGGTCTGTGCCTGCTGGGAAGAGCATCCCTACAATCAAAACCCCCTCACAAACGAGGGGAATCTGAAAAAGTCTGCTATATTGGTCGTATCTATCCAAACCTTTGATATACGGTGCCATAAATCAACTTGGTATTTTCGGAGAGGTGGATGTATATCTTCCAAATAGTATATGCCCCCAAATTTAGGCTAGACGTCTCAACGTCTCAGTCCTGTCTTTAGCGACAAATAGATTCTGGCACGCCCGGTAGGACCTTTTCCTTTTTCCACTCCACACTTCGTGTATCGTGATCGCGAACAAAATCGCAGAATCAGTGGCTCTCAACTGCACTTCATGCAACAACTCCCGCTCCATCCCATATGGGAGAGTGACGTACGGGACCAACACGGCCTCCATCTTCTCAATGCCGATGGGGCAGGTTACTCAGGCCACTACCTGGCTATTCTTCGAGACCATGCGCCCGCCTGTGAACTTTGGCACCTCGGCGCCACAAGAAACTCCCAGAAGGTCAGTCTTTGATCGGCGGGCAACCGTGACGGCTTCTATCAGCAAGCCATCAAACTCTGACGTCTCAGTCTTCAACAGGCTGAACAAGAACTCGAAGGACCCACAAAGAAGCCCATGATATCTGAAGAAGTTGCCCCAAAACGGTTAGCCCTCCCTACTCCTGCTGCAGGTGAAGCTGATAAAAATGCTTCCCCTCCCAGACGGTCCGTCTTTGAAAGATTGGCCAGGACGTCAGCCTTCAATAGGCTGATTCCAACCGAAGCTCCCCAGCAACGTCGGGGGCATGATGAAGGCGCCTCTAATACGGATGCAGTTCCTGCTGCAAGGCATGCTCGATGTCGCCACTGGCGCCGAGTGAAAGAAGCCGGGGGCAACTTTCCCTCTGGGCTCACCCAGCCAGCTCCTATGGTGGATGTCGACGCTGCTGTTCTAATTAGGAATAGCTTTGACCCGCTTAGGAGGGTGTGCAAGAACTCCCCGACGACGGTACTGAAAAAATCACCTCCGTCGGCAGAAGCCCCAGCACAGAAACAGCCGGAGCAGCCTCTCCAACTGTTCTCCTCACAAATACATAAAGTTTGGTGAAAAGTCCAAAACTCTGTGCTTGATAAAAATTACTCTCATTGACCTAAGAAATATAAGGGCCAACAAGAAAAAGACTGCTTCTCCGCCATACAATTGGGGGACTTCTCCTAAACAGGTGCCTGTCATAACGTCTCCTTCAGCTCTAATCTCTAACAAAAGTACGAGGCCGGATAAAACTCTACCGCCAGCGGCAAAATCCAGAAGCAATGGATCTAAACGTCCCAAGTCTGGAGGCATAATCGTACATACGGTCTACATGGCCAGCGGCAAAAAAGAAAGTCGTGCTTCAGTGAGTCACTGACCGCATACTCGATCGCTGACAAAGGCTCAGGATCAATAACAAAAGTACCAAAAATGATGACTAAAATGCCAACGCTCACCGGACCAAAAGAAAGTCCGGACAAAGAATTCGAACGGCGCCAAGAGAAAGAGATCGATCATAGTTCTTGCAATGAGTACTGGAGAGAAAAGACAAAGAAGCTGTAGAGCAAGCTGCTAGCATAAAACAGATGGATCTTTTATTTCAAGATATGGTTAGAATAGTGATCCAACCGGAACCACCGGGTGAAGATCCGCGGTGATTATTGAAGATGACTTAGGAGAAATATCAAATCCTCCCCAGCCTTATTACCGTTAAAGGAGGAAACAATCTCCAAAGCATCTTTGGATGACTACATGCTCAGCAAATTATAGCTCACCAAGCCAGCAAAGCCTCCAGTCAACTCGTCAAAAATGGGCGACCATATCCGGCCTGGTATGACCAAATCAAATACCCACCGGGATATACGATCCCAAAGTTCCACGTTTACAAAGGAACGGGTAATCCACACCAGCACATCGCACAATTCAAAGCTCTGTGCGGCAATACTGGAGGCAACGAAAAAATGTTGCTTCGCCAATTCGTCGAAAGCTTGTCAGAGACAGCTTTCGAATGGTACTCGGAGCTCCCAAATGACTCCGTGAAAACCTTCTCTGAAATGAAGCTGCTGTTCACGCAACGATTCGCTGGCATAAGTGAGCGCACTCCGATTACGACACCAATCAATGTCAGGGTAAAGTCGGGAGAAACTTGGGTCCAATATGTGATCCGGTGGCGGAACATGTGGTCTAAATGTGAGTAGCGCATTAAAGAGTCTCCAACCGGGCATGTTCATCGGGACCCACGATTCTCTGTCGACTGTGTCCCAGTTCATGACGTTCTTCAAACCCATAACTTTTCAGGCGCTGTTAAATAAACTGGCCCAAATGGATCAGATGGACCATGGACCTTCCTCCTCAAATAAGGACCCTCGAAATAACATGGGTAAAGGGAAAGCGGCCTTCGTTGCCAACACGCAACAACAGCCGAGCGGTCCAAAACCAGCTGCTCGCCAAAACAATGCACGCACACGCCCGTCCTAGGAAAAAAGGCTGGGACGTGCGTACTCACTCCCTCGCGATAAAACGAGGAGGTTGTTTGAGATGGCGATGCGAAATAACCTCATTATATTGCCAGACCCATGCCACCCATCACAACCCGACAATGTTAACAACCCCAACTACAGCTCATACCATAGGACAGTGAGCCACCCAATTGAAGATTGGTACATCTTCAAAAATTGGGTCGAGGACCAGTATTAGCAGGGGAAGTTCACGCTGTCCGATAACTGGAGGGTAGATCCGCCCTAAAAGCATGCTTCTAAAAAGGTGGACGCACAGGGGCATCATGCTCACTCATTGAAGAAGCTCCATGGGAAGTAGTTTTTTCAGTGAAAACTAAAAGAAAGCTGAATGATCCGCAAGCATATCCAGTGATCAAGCGGAAAAGCCCGCTTGAACCCGAAATTATTAAAGGGATGCTGAAACCACGTCCCACACCAAAAGTTGTTGACAAGGGGAAAACCTCCAAGTCAAAACATCAAAGTCTTCTAAGAAAAAGAAGAAGACCAAGAAGCCTGTACAGTCTGCCGAGTACGACGACAAGCACACAGACCTCCATGTTCCCTTATTAATTAAACACAATAATAAGAGCTAAGCTCTGTTTAAATACAATAAGGCAGCGCCTCACGAGCTCCCCACATGGGCACCATCTCAGGCCTCTTATAGGATTAAACTCTACAGCGGCGCCTCACGTGAAGTTCACGTGAGCGTTGACGAGCAAAGCACGTGGTGCCTGTTATATAAGAATTAAATTCTTAGGCAGCACCCACATGCATAGCACATGAGAGTCAGCGCCCAAATTAAAGAGAGTAGAATTAAATTCTACACAAAACTAGGGATATTCTCTGTTAAACAGAGCCGATGGATCAAAAATCCAATGGTGATTAAAAAATCATCAAATGATAGAATTAAATTCTATTAAGGGGAAAATATCTCCCTGATCTTTTTAAAAAAAATTCTCTGTTAAAAAGAGAGCCGATGGATAAAAAATCCAATGGTCATCAAAGATTAGAATTAAATTCTATATTTCCCTGATCTTTCGCAAACTAGAAAGATTTTCTCTATTAAACTGAGAGCCGTTGGATTAAAGATCCAACAATAATTATAAAATCACTCATCGATAATCTGATAGAATAAAATTCTATCTTAGGAAAATACTCTCCTAATTTTATTAATACAAGCAAGAAATTTTCTCTGTGAAACAGAGAGCTTTTGGACTAAAAATCCAACGGTGAATAAAATTGATCGGTTGATCTAAAAGATCAATTTGATTGATTATAAAATCAGTCATAATCTCTCAATGAGAAATTTTCTCAACAAATTGATTTTTCTCTTCTCCTATAAATAGGAGTAAAGAGATTAATCAAAAAAAGACGAGGAAGGAATTCCACAAAACTGAAAATTTAATTCTCTTCTAAAAGAAGAAGATTCTCGCTCTTCCAAACCCTATGTAAAGAAAGAAGCAGAGATAAAACGTATCTCTTTTGCCTAGTATAAACAAAACAAGGGTTTAACCCTTCATAAAAAGAACTTAGTTCTTCCTTTGATCTGAGATTTGCAAAACTAATCTCTCCACAAGTTAAGAATTTAATTCTCATCGGGGAGACTCCATTCTCCAAACTCAAAATTTAGGGGAAAGAACTAGATTAAGAGAAAAAGAGAAAAGAGAACGTATGTTCTAGGAATTTAATTCCTTTGCGAACAGGGTATAACCCTACAATGAATTCTTATAAAAAAATAGAAGAACTTAGTTTTCCAATAAAAAAAACGATCCTAGATCTTCAAAAATATAGATCTTGGTGATCATTAATGGCCAAAATGCCATTAACAGAGGTTCAATCTCTAAAAGAAGAGGACCGACGCTTCACGTGAAACACACGTGAGCGCCCAAAAGATTCTCTTAAATGGAACTCGGCGCCTCATGCGTTTCCCACGTGAGCGCCCAAAATTATAGACCTGGCGCTTCACGTGCTTCCCATGTGAAGCACCCAAAACAAAAGGCCCAGCGCCTCACGTGCTTCTTACGTGATGCGCCTAAAACAGAATGATCGACGCCTCATGTGTTTCTCACGTGGGCGCTCAAAATAGAAGATCTTGCGTCTCATGTGAAATACACGTGAGCTCTGTATAAAAGTGCAGAGCACTATAAAGTTAGTCCAAATGATTAAGTGCTTAGCATTGATTGGGCAACACCCATATCCCACCGCCTCACGTGCTTCCCACGTGAGCGCCCAAAATAAATGCTTAATGCCTCACGTGCTTTCCACGTGAGTGCCATACAAAGTGCTTAGCACTCTATATTCAGTCAAACTGACTAAGTGCTTAGCACTATATATTCAGTCAAAATGACTAAGTGCTTAGCACTGATTAGGCTGCACCCTTATCTGAGCACCTTATGTGCTTCCCACGTGAGCGTCAGAGCTACAAATAAGTGCTTGGCGCTTCTGAGTAAAACAAAAAGGAAGGCCTAAGACCGAGTAGACCAAACCCAATTTGGCTAAGTCTCTGAAATTTCTTGCAGCTAAGCCCAAACGCTCTGTTGTTGGATCTCAACAAAAATTTGATGATCCATAAAATATTGCTAACTTGATCTTAGTCTCAAATAAGATTAACGCATTAGTAAAAATAAATTGAGCCCAAATGCTCATATATTTAAATTGATCTTAATCTCAAACTAGATTAACGGTCCTTAAATAAAATGAAATATTTTTTGAACTGACGGAACATACAATCTAAGTTCAATCTCCAAATCTAAAATATACAGATTTGGACTAATCCGTGCCCCATGGGCTACGACATAAATTAGTCTCTATATACAATCCACGGGAAACCGGAATAAAACAAATACAACATGACACGAAGTGACCTACTGGAGCAGGAGAAAGTGGTTATCGCAATGCGATAACGTAATTAACTGTAGGGGATTGCGCCTGGAGGGAAGAGCGTCCCCACATTCAAAAAACCCCTCACTAATGAGGGGGAATCTGATAAAGTCTGCTACATCGGTCGCATCTATCCAAACCTCCGATCAACTTGGTAACTTCGGAGAAGTGGGTGGATATGTCCAAATATCATCTGCCCCTAAATTCAGGCAAGACGTTCAATCCCAGTTCATCTCTGTTTTCGGCGGTAAACGGATTCTGGTACGCCTGGTGGGACCCTCTTCCTCTTTCCACTCCCCACTTCGTGTGTCATGATTACGAACAAAATTATGGTTTGCTATATATTGGTTGCTGTTAGACTCGAGATACTAAAACTTGGTGTCTCATTTCTGTACAGAAATCAATGGCTTCCCAATGCACCTCTTGCAACAGCAACTCCCGCTCCACCCCAACTGGAGGAGTGACGTACGGGCCTAACATGGCCTCCATTTTCTCAATACCGGTGGGTAAGGTTACACAAGCCACTACCGAACTGTTCTTTAGGACCATGCTCCTGCCTGTGAACTTTGGCGCCTCAATTCTACAAGAAGAAGCTCCCAGAAAGTCGGCCTTCGATCGGCTGGCAATCACGATGGTTCCTATCAGCAAGCCGTCAAACT
Organism: Agapanthus africanus; assembly: GCA_030015575.1. Taxonomy (NCBI): domain Eukaryota; kingdom Viridiplantae; phylum Streptophyta; class Magnoliopsida; order Asparagales; family Amaryllidaceae; genus Agapanthus; species Agapanthus africanus. The sequence goes on along the minus strand of CM057348.1, from coordinate 103,652,315 downwards.
CTGAAGCCTTAGTTTTCAGCAGGCTGAGCAAGAGCTTAAGCAGGCCCGTAAAGAAGCCTATGATACCAGAGAGAGCTACCCTAAAACGGCTAGCTCTCCCTACTCCTGCTATGAGTGAAGCCGATAGAAGTGTTTCCCTCCCAAAATGGTCGGTCTTCGAAAGATTGGCCAACCCTGCTCCAATAATCTCTTCATTTTCATTATCTTCCTTATTATTAGGTACATGAACCTTTTCTGGGGGTTTATCTGTAAATCTACGGTAGCGCCCCGGCCGTCAATCTGACGCCAAATGTGGAACAAAAACTTTTATAATTAGCGCTATCGCATACTATAACCCGGATCTGCCATTAACGCTAAACTAACAAACTACAAAGAGGGTAGAAAGGTTATACCGAACGATCCGAGTCCTTCGTTCTTTAACCATCATCCCACGCTCCGTTGCGGCTGCTCCGATCTCGTCGATCTCCGATCTCCTCGTCCAGGTGGCACCACGTCAACGGTTCTTTAAACGGGCTCCCGCCTCTGACCCGAGGCAACTCGGTCATCAAGTTTGCTAAAAGAGATGACCAAGATTGATGTAGATAATGAGTAGAACACTTTGTCTCGCTTTGTCCAAACCCATGGACGAACGGTTAATGAAGTTGCCATTTGAGTCGGGTGATGGAATAATAGGAGCTATGAAATTTCCATACACAAATCTATCATCTTTTTTCAATCAAGTGAGAGTGAATTCCTCTAGTGGGCATCTAAGAGGGGCCGGCCACTTATAGAGGTGGGGGGTGAGAGTAAGAGGAAAGGGGGTGACCACAAGGATAAAGATCATGAAGAAATATCTTTAGCACAAACAAAATGCATTAATGCAATGAATGACTCATCTAAACCTAGTCACCATTCATTAATGCATACAATGAACCAAAATCAAGTCACCATATCTAGAACCTTCTAGAAACACGACTCACCTCATGACTCACCCAATAGAAGAAAAGATAAATCCGTATTTAACCGACTGTTAAATACGGGTGATAGAAAACTGGAAACTGGCAACTTCCAAAAGTGATCCCGAAACGAATTTCAGGATAATCCCTTAACTGTATAAATATACCCGCATTTGTATTACGACTGAATACAAATGCAACTGAGACAAAGATATTATATCTACTAAGTATAATACTCGGATCCGGCTTAAACCAAAGCCCACCAGTATTATCTTCCCGAAATATGACACGTGCGTAAACTCACGTGCATTTTCCGAACCCTGCCATAAAACCATACGGCCTCTACAACGTTTCGCCCGAACTTGGGAAACTATCTGTGGGGGACTCTAATGACTCGTCAGTACCCTGGCAGTGGGTTTAACCACAAGCCGTCAGCGGCACTAGCTGTGCGTAACGGCTGCCCATGTACTGACCTCAAGGGAGGCCGATGAGCGGACTCATCCTGAAACCCTACTGAGCCTAACAGTGACAATGTATACACAGTCCGGTCCGGTCGTCTATGAGTATCGCATATCCGGCCTAGGGGGCTAGTAACGTCAGACCCCCAATAGCGGTATAAATCGTGTCGGAGACAAACCATGAACACCCTGAGAAACTACCGGAGTACCTACCAGTAATTCTCACCTGCCTTGGCCAAGGACTTGGTGTAATGGCTTTCCTAGACACAGCGCGATCTCCACCCCCAATACCGGGAGAGATGAATCCCCTGCCGATCCGCTCACGTGCCTCCATATAGCTCGGGACTGTACCCAAAAACTACCTGTTTGCACGACTCCTTTGAGCCGTTGTAGGGTAGAAATCAAAGAACAGTGGGAACAAACACGAGACAAATGACGACCTCAGGTCAATGAACTAACCTGTACACATGTCACCAGGGAACTGCTATTTGACGATATGTATAATACCAACTAGCAGGTTCCCGGCGAGTCCTGTCCGGTGTACTCATAACCCAATGAGCACCTGTATACATCATAGGTGATCCAACTGACACCAGTGGCTTGTGAGACCGGCCACCGCCCCGCGTCGGGGTCTCGATTGTATACACTAGTCTACTCCAGAGTATCGATGCCCTGTCTCGAAACTCCTATGACTAGGGACAACTATTAAGGATATGCTTACGGACTACCCAACTCTCACGTATATGATCGCCCTTATACTGTTGGTAGTCAAGCAAGATCCTAAGGGCTCTATCAACGTGTAACATGTAATTAGTCACCTGAACATGTACACGACTGATAAAGGCAAACCAGATAGCATACTATCATCTCGAGTAAGACTGTCCTACCGGCATAGGTCCTCTTCAATCATTGCAATTACGTACTTGCGATCCAATAATTGACTTTGAAGGCACTATATCCAACAATCGCCCACTTGCACTTAAGGCTAATTATTGCGATGTCGCATACTCACAGCCCGTGTGATACCGAACATCCAACTCCTCTACTAATCAGTTTCACAAAGCCCGTTCGTAAAACGATTGTGTTCAAGAAATAGCCTCAGTGAGTGGATCCGCCCTGATGTTTCTTTCTATGTCTCTCTTAATCTCAAGTGCGCGGAGAAAGCCATCTCCCGAATCGAGTAATACCTGTCTTAGAATATGTCTGGATATCTGATGGGACCTAGTTCATAAATGAACTCCAAATCCAAACTTCTTAGACTGTATCGATAACTGAACCTAATCAGTATCATGCACCATGCCTCCCACAGTATCCTCTTGGACCACCTGTCCATAATACTGTCCCTCGTCAGAGGGAAAACTATAACTCTGACAATCACTCTGTCATCTATGTCACCTTTGAAGCCTGGAATGATAACCGTCTCCCGAAGGTGGCTGCCGTCATCAAATCCATAGAACATGCACTTATGTTCTAAAACTGCTTCCTTATGTTTCTCCAGGATTGGATTAATACAAACTTATCGCATCTATTGCAAAAACAACATTTGGTGTGGTACTTGACATCTCACGATTGACTCAATTGCCTAAGCAAGTGATCTGCCAATCATGCACATCCCTCTCCCCTTTAGTCTATAAGACACCTTTAGAGAGGGTGACTCCATCACCTGCAGGTACACCACCATACCAGGAGTCATCTATTCTAAAAACCATTAGAATACTGTCAAAGTACCCATATTGGGAAACTACCCAAATCCAGATCTAAAACCATAGATCTAGAAACCAAAATGTCTGATATTATATCCATATCCTGTCTGGAGAAACAACTGTGTGACGACCACAATACAACCGATCGTAGTATAGGAATTTTACTTCCTACTCTGTGTATGGCATCCAAAAACCAGGACATCACACCCTACTACCTTCTTAACAGATCTATCCCCTATTCTGATGAAGTCAAATCCATGACTGTCACATCAAAATTAGATGATCTATCTCCGCTATAACTGCTCAAGTCTATAAATAGACATAAGCTACTTGCCCACTATGCTTCCGCTGCTCCCATTGACCACAACAACTCTCTGGCAGAATAATATATACGTGCACTTCTAAAGCTAGTTTAGAACGACGCTATACTTAACCTCCTGCCGGGTCTCATAGTCTGGAACAACAGTAGTGTCAAGTCTGGGTATATTAGAACCTCCCTGTCATCGTCCTTGAGACTACCGGAGTATCTCTCGGGAGTCTGAGGTTACCCACCACATCTGCGGAGTGGCAATTGGAATGTCAAACCTAATTGAATTTTTAGGTCCTATTAAATTTTCTGTAATCGTTTGCGGTTCTGGAGTCACTTCCAGTTCTACCATACTCCCACTACCGTTTTCTGAAAAAATCCATTTTACTAAAATTGTGGCAAGTTTAAGAACAATATCACTATTGATCTTCCAGATGGTAGAAAGTCAACCCTCGTCATAGCCTAGGCCAACCCACAAACAGCCATTACAGAAACGTGCCCTGAGTTATCCAGAGTCTGGTTTTAAGCATAAGCCGGACAACTCCCCGTACCTTAACATCGTTAAGATATGAACCATTCTATATCCAATATAGAAACTTTGGCACTTTATTTAATTTGAACCAGAATCAAATCATGCAGCCGTCTCCAGTGCATATCAACTTAATGGAGAGAGGCTAATCAGCATTACTCAACTTAGGAATCCATCCAATTATGAGTAACCCGAAAGAGAAACAAGTTTCTCAAAACCATTACTATCATCTGAATACCTATCACAAGAATCTACATCTTCTATCTCTTTGAAGAATCCCAATACTTGCGACATCTGGTTCTCTACTTTATTCCTATACCCACAACTTCTCAAAACTTAGACCTTGTATTTCTACGAAACACTTGTCTAAAAAACTAGAGAAATCATAAGTAAACATAACATAGTACGAGGACCTACCCCTTTGTCCTGATGGACACTGGACAACATACAATACTCTGTATAAGTCCGCTGACTTGAATAACTCAAAACCTGTGCGTCGTAGGTTGAAAACTGTACCCAGGCGATTTCCTCAAATATCACCAATTACAACGAATTCCGATATAATGAGGATGATCACCTAATCCCCAATAACTTCCTCCCACTCACCATCTGTAAAACCATACAGATGTGAGAATGAAACCTGGTAAATACATACCCTGGAGTAAGTATCTAATCGGGAAAACAGTTTTCCATTAATAATGCACTGAAACATGAAAATGTTTCGTAGGGGTATCCTGGTATTCATAGTAATGCCTCTTCCATAATTCAATTCATGACTTTAACCGTATATTTCTTTGCCATCTCTCCAAATCCCTTTATTTGTCTTTAATCGTTACCTTCTATACACCATCGTTAGGCTAAATGGTTTTCTTCTTTCCCTACCGTTCGGCACCGGCCTATGGTTTGGAAGAAGACTATCCAGTAAGCATAATAGGTGTACCCTCCTAAACCAAGTAGTACTCGTAACCTGAAAGAAGGTGATGATAAAAGACAACTGAATAATACCTTATTCTATTAAAGGTGAAATAGGAGTGGCGATGAAGTACGCGGTTCGGTCGTGAATGATAACAGTCGCAATTTACTTTGTCATCTTTCTAATCCCTTTATTTTGTCTTTACATATTACCTTCTGTACACCCTACTTAGGCTAATTGGTTTTCTTCATTCCCTACCTTTCGGCACCTGCCTATGGTTTGGAAGAAGACTATCCAATAAGCGTAATAGGTGTACTCTCCTAAACCAAGGAGCCCTCGCAACCTGAGAGAAGGTGATAATAAAAGACAACTGAATAAACCAATTCTATTTCTCCTGAACCTGGACCCATCCTCGAAGAAGTCCCTTCGAGTTCGTATATAACCATACGATGGATCTATCCAATGGAAGTGGATGTCCGTAATAATACGGGGTGTTCTGAGAAATGCAAAGGGTAAAAGAAGGAGTGGCAATGACTTATGCAACTTAGACAATCCAAAAGCCAGTATTTTAAGAAGGTTCGGTCAACTTGGTCACTGAGTCATAGTCTAGGGTCGATCAAAGGTCGCTACCAAAAAGAGAGAGAAAAGAAACACTCTGCGTGCACTCTAACCTAGATCAGAATGGTTATCACTTTATCTAATCCGGAAACCTCCCACTGTACTGTCAAATTCTTCTCCAAACCTAAAAGAAGAATCAATCGGGATCACCCGAAGAGTAAACCAACTCATCAGTGGGAATCGGGATCCAACTCTTATCGCATGATAACGTGACGGAATCCACTCACGTTATCACACTCTAGAAGGTATGCGCATGCCTGGCAAGTTTCAGTTTCTTTAGAAACTCCCGATGTGATTTTTACCCCATGTTCTTATGACCTTGACGAAAGCCAACAAATCATAAGCCACATGTCAAGTTCTGCCCGTCATTATCTTGTTAATTCGAACCCACCCGTACATACCCTTGACGAAAGCCAACAAGGTAATACAACTGTCCCAAACCAACTCATCTATCTATGCAACAAATGAATACCCCAGAAGCTACCAAACACTATGTCTTGACGAAAGCCAACAAACATAACTTGAATACTACTGACCATCCATAAGAAATGACGGAGGACTACGGCTGATTTTTGGCGAAAAACCTTTAACGTAATGAACTTGATCTCGTTGAAGGAACCTGATAGCTTTTTATAAAAATATAGTGGCGAAAACCTTTGCTAAAGAGGTCACTCCCGGTGAAGGGATCTCGGCTCTTTCCTCATGGAATGAGGTGCAGGATATTCCACTGAATACCGCGATGCAAAGCAACATATAATCGACTATAGTGAAGTTATTACACTGACGCAAACTTCTTCCCAAGGGGTCACTCCCGGTGAAGGGATATCGGCCCTTGCCCCGTCGAATAAGGTGCAGGATATTCCAACTGAATACCACTATGCATAACAAAAAGGAAACATCTTTGTAATAACACTTTTTAAATTTGTTCCAACAACATCCAAACAGGTTTGTTTTCCTTTGCATTGATCAGAATCAACGCGGTCCCATCAATTAATCACACCAGAAAAGAACGAAAAATAAAATGTACATATATGCTATCCGCATTCGTCACTGGGTCCCGTCATAACCCGTTAGGTTACTTAACTAACGACAGAGCGGAGACTGGACTAGCGCGGGTGCAAAACATATACAACATCTAATAGTATATTTACCAATATACAATAATCGCTCCAGACGTGATAAAATGCAACATTACAGAAAAGTAATAAGCATCACAGAACAATACAGATGATCTGGGATCCCCGGGTTTCACAGAGCCGCTGCTGAAACCCGACGTTCCCCTGGTCGTGTGGATAGCCTGTGCAATGAAACCTAGACCCCTACGGGTGCGGCAAGTTACCCGCCAAAACCTGAAGTGAGGTGGCCCCCTACAGCATAGTGAATGGACCACTCTGCACTTCACGGAATCCGGTAACTTGAGCACCCCTCCTTGGGTCAACCTGTACCCCCTACGAGTGCGACGAATAGTCTGCCAATTCTAGAGTGAGGCCCCTCTGCCTCTCAAAGCCATGAGATGCGGACCCGTTGCCCTCCAGAACCCGGCTATCCGTGCACTCCGTCGCGGGATAAAACCTAGTACAGAAATGAAAAATATGTACAACGGGTACATCGACCTCAGCCCGGTCGTGCCCCAAAAGAATATTATACAAACGGGCAGTGACGGCAGTCCATATATTGGACGCTCGCCCCGCAATATCAAATGTACAAATAAATCCAGACTGCACTACCATTGCACACTGCTATCCACTACGACAAATCCGCAACATCACAGCACAAGACAGAACATCAACGCGAATGTCACGTTCGCAAATCCGTCTAAAAGGACTATAGCAATTAGACGCAATTTACCGCTCGAATGACATTCACGGTCAGAGATATAATGTAAGTACTGTAAACTAACATGTTTAAATTTCGATCGACAAAATTTCCCGAAGTGGGCCCCACATACATCTGTTGTACAGTAACAAAAACTGGGCCCAAAAGAACAGTTCAAGAGACCACAATTTCCCAAGTAAAATCCACAGAAGAAAGATGGCCCACTGATTCACCTAGACGGCCGCGGTTCCGTGGCCAAAGCATGGCTCTGGCGGCGGTTCCGCGGCCGTACGGTCAGATCAGTGGGTTGAATTTTTTCTGTGTTCTTTAAAAAGCCTGCTTGATTTTCTGGTATGGTCAAAATAATTTTTAGACCAGATTTAAAATTAACAGAAACTTTAACACTAGAAATTGCGATTTTGAAAAATCCGTTCGATCGATATTTTAAACGCGTTAGCACAAGTTAGTAAAGCTTAATGGCGAGGCTCTGATACCATGTAAGTCTACGGTAGCGCCCCGGCCGTCAATCTGACGCCAAATGCGGAACAAAAACTTTTATAATTGGCGCTATCGCATACTATAACCCGGATCTGCCATTAACGCTAAACTAACAAACTACAAAGAGGGTAGAAAGGTTATACCGAACGATCTGAGTCCTTCGTTCTTTAACCATCATCCCACGCTCCGTTGCGGCTGCTCCGATCTCTTCGATCTCCGATCTTCTCGTCCAGGTGGCACCACGTCAACGGTTCTTTAAACGGGCTCCCGCCTCTGACTCGAGGCAACTCGGTCATCAAGTTTGCTAAAAGAGATGACCAAGATTGAGGTAGATAATGAGTAGAACACTTTGTCTCGCTTTGTCTAAAGCCATGGACGAACGGTTAATGAAGTTGCCATTTGAGTTGGGTGATGGAATAATAGGAGCTATGAAATTTCCATACACAAATCTATCATCTTTTTTCAATCAAGTGAGAGTGAATTCCTCTAGTGGGCATCCAAGAGGGGCCGGCCACTTATAGAGATGGGGGGTGAGAGTAGAAGGAAAGGGGGTGACCATAAGGATAAAGATCATGAAGAAATATCTTTAGCACAAACAAAATGCATTAATGCAATGAATGACTCATCTAAACCTAGTCACCATTCATTAATGCATACAATGAACCAAAATCAAGTCACCATATCTAGAACCTTCTAGAAACACGACTTATCATGACTCACCCAAGAGAAGAAAAGATAAATCCGCATTTAACCGACTGTTAAATACGGGTGGTTGAAAACTGGAAAATGGTAACATCCAAAAGTGATCCCGAAACGAATTTCAGGATAACCCCGTAACTGTATAAATATACCCGCATTTGTATTACGACTGAATACAAATGCCACTGAGACAAAGATATTATATCTACTAAGTATAATACTCGGATCCGGCTTAAACCAAAGCCCAGCAGTATTATCTGCCCGAAATATGACACGTGCGTAAACGCACGTGCATTTTCCGAACCCTGCCATAAAACCATACGGCCTCTACAACGTTTCGCCCGAACTTGGGAAACTATCTGTGGGGGACTCTAATGACTCGTCAGTACCCTGGCAGTGGGTTTAACCACAAGCCGTCAGCGGCACTAGCTGTGCGTAACGGCTGCCCATATACTGACCTCAAGGGAGGCCGATGAGCGAACTCATCCTGAAACCCTACTGAGTCTAACAGTGACAATGTATATACAGTCTGGTCCGTTCGTCTATGAGTATCGCATATCCGGCCTAGGGGGCTAGTAACGTCAGACCCCCAATAGCGGTATACGTCGTGTCGGAGACAAGCCCTGAACACCCTGAGAAACTACCGGAGTACCTACCAGTAATTCTCACCTGCCTTGGCCAAGGACTTGGTGTAATGGCTTTCCTAGACACAGCGCGATCTCCACCCCCAATACCGGGAGAGACGAATCCCCTGCCGATCCGCTCACGTGCCTCCATGTGGCTCAGGACTGTACCCAAAAACTACCTGTTTGCACGACTCCTTTGAGCCGTGGTAGGGTAGAAATCAAAGAACAGTGGGAACTCACACGAGACAAATGACGACCTCAGGTCGATGAACTAACCTGTACACATGTCACCAGGGAACTGCTATCTGACGATATGTATAATACAACTAGCAGGTTCCCGGCGAGTCCTGTCCGGTGTACTCATAACCCAATGAGCACCTGTATACATCTTAGGTGATCCAACTGACACCAGTGGCTTGTGAGACCGGCCACCGCCCCTCGTCAGGGTCTCGACTGTATACACTAGTCTACTCCGGAGTATCGATACCCTGTCTCGAAACTCCCACGACTAAGGACCACTATTAAGGATGTGCTTACGGACTACCCAACTCTCACGTATATGATCGCCCTCATACTGTTGGTAGTCAAGCAAGATCCTAAGGGCTCTATCAACGTGTAACATGTAATCAGTCACCTGAACATGTACACGACTGATAAAGGCAAACCAGATAGCATACTATCATCTCGAGTAAGACTATCCTAAAGGCATAGGTCATCCTCAATCATTGCAATCATGTACCTGCGATCCAATAATTGACTTTGAGGGCACTATATCCAACATTATCATCAATTATGTCTTGGGTCTCTTCATGGGTATCTGCCTCCTCAATCTGGGCATTTTGTTTATTTGCTCCTTTTCTTTTTCGATGGTTTTTTTTATCTTTGGAACCGACTGGTCACCACACTTTAGACGTGTCGTAGTGTCATGACCTGAATGCAGCACGTGACCGGCACTTAAATCACGTGACGTCAAAAGATGTCGATGTGGTCCAAGTAAGCCAAAAACCCAGAATCTAAACTTTTTAAAGAAAATAGTAGAGGTGAAGTTTTTTTTAAAAAGAGTTATCAAAAGGAATCAAGTTTCTTTTTAAAGTATAAGTTTGTTTGAAAATGTCTATGTCGTTTGAAAATCGGGCAGCAGCTCCTTTGTAAATTTTGAATAAAACCATATAAAAAGCATAATATATATAAAGCATCCCCAACAGGAGCTAGCTTCCATGCCCAAACGGCGGAGCTACCAAGAAAATAATATACGACGCCCAAGTCGAAGAAATAGAAAGCAAAATTTAACCAACAACAATATAAAGTCGACTCCAAACGAGTGCGACGCCCAAAACACATAAACATCTAAGTCTCACTTATAAGTCCTTAAATATACAAGTTTAGGTCGATGGAGTTTTTAACTAGATACAAAGAATATACATATACAACGGGTGGTTACGATCCAACATGTAAACCACCTTCCAAAGCAATCACCGAAGATGAAATGTGCCAGTAAGCCATTACTGATCTGGGCGGTCAATCCTACAAGAAACTGGGGCATAACGGGGGTGAGTTGCTAACTCAGTGAATAAAAGTATATCGCAAGGTAAAAATCGAAATGCATAACGATCTATCTAGGTCATAAAATATAATACTATCATATCCTGAACCTATATATGAATAAGGCACAAGTACTATAAGCATATCAATATCAATCACGTAAACATGGAAATATATCAACATGTCATATGTATATATAGCACACATCCATGTATAAGCTTATAGAGTAGCCGAAGATGTATGTAAAACCCTTTCAAAACAGCCGTATGATACGTATATCACGGCACAAGTAGCAAACGTAATTTTATGAAGTATTATATGAATTTTGTTTAAAGTATACGTCTCGCTTTTAGAAATGAGTTTTAAGAGGGTTTCCGTTTAAAAGTTTCTTGTGTCATCCCAGATACGTCAAAATAGTGAGACTATAGCTCATCTGGAAACCTCTTTATATGCATCTAAATGTGAAATAGTATTCAGGTACCATCTCATAGATCGGTCTTGTTCGGCTACTACATGGCATAATATATAACAACGCATCTCGATGGATCGCGCAAATATCAACATATGAGTGTCCAGCATCAATGCTCTAAATCTCATAAATCTCGTGTCTATCACCGACTCGTAAATACAGATATCATAGGCACCGTATCGTCAGACCAGTCCTCTCCTGATATCAATAACCATGGTCGGTATCTCCCGGATATCCGCCGCGCTCAATACTCATTCCGGTATTGATCCACCTCGCTAGGCTCCCCGTACCTCCCTACGGTCTTCCTGCCCTCGGTGTCGTACCGGGTCCACCATGTACCTGTAATCGGTTAACCCCTCCCTTGATTCGAATATCTCATCATAAAAACCAAAACTCATGGTGGACGCTAAATCATTATATCACGAGAAAACCGCATTTAAAAACATTCACAAGTTTTATAAATCCCACCGCGGCTTCTCAAATCCATGGAAAACAACAAGTTCTGAAGAACAAATAATATAATCTGTCTTGAGTTCATAAAACATAACGCATATATCATCTTTGCTACATTGGCAACAAATATATACAAATATCCATAGCGATGGTATTCGTATGTCAAAATCATTATAGGTATCATCATATCTATTATGGATATCTAGAACACAAGTAACATGGCAGTTTTACTGTTTCATGGCAATACCAATGATGTGTAGTGTAGCATATGCGTCTATGCTCGTACAACATGGCAATCATTAGCATTTGTGCAAGTATTCTATCAAAGGTGTTCAAACAACACTATCATATGGATATGTCAATCATCGCATGCATATAATAACATTAACGATAACAAGCATGGAAATCCTACAGTGTCATGGCGGTACCAATACGGTGTAGTGTAACATGCGCGTCTGTGATCTGTTCAACATAGCAATCATTGGTAGTTGTGCATTGTTCTATTAATGTGTTCGTATGAGAATAATAACGCAACTAGTATATATAACAGGTAAACGAAACGCGAGCATAAAAAAGGCTCATCCTAAATGTAACGTGAATAATCATTAAACGTAACTAACTTTTATGAGCTATACCGTTATAATTTAAAATAGAATGAAACGTTGTTTTACAAATAAGGAGGCTACAGTGTTTTTGAAGTAGATAATTTATTTGAAATTTTTAGTACATTCTTGATATTGTCATTTAAAAGTAGGAAACGGATCGTTAGTTTTTAAAAGAGTATATCTCAACAAATATAACAATGTCTCAATCAGGATATAGCAAGACTCTGCGAATCAAATACATATCGGCCGTATCCGGCAATCAATAATAATATCCCAAACGATATCGTACGGATCTATAGCCGTGTACGCATATCACAATAATCATATATAACTATATATCCACGTATATATATCCTACTAGATACAAACTATATAATAACTTAGTTATAAACAAAGTTATCTAACATAACATTATCCTAGATATACTATAGATATCCTAGTTAATTAGTTGCGAGGGAGGTAAACGCCATCCGCCCGACTTCCCCCATAGATATAAATCTACTCACCGACGTCTTGAGCTAGTCGAAACCCACGATCGCCTTGCCCGTCCTCGCTGTCTCGGAAATCCCCACGATCATACCTACAATTGAAATCATGACACGACATAAATATCCAAATCAAAAACGATAAAACGAGCAAAGCGCACATGGGTTAGAACCTATGTCCAACATACGCTAAAAACGACCAAATACCCCCGAAGTCGACGTACGATCGTCGAATGACCGAGTCAAGACATAAAATACAAAATCCAATTTTCAAATATCGGAAAATATCACCAAAACCAATCTAAAATGCTCCCAGATTTTGACTCAAGGAATCTGGGGCAAATTAGTATATAAAACAGACTTTTATATAAAGTAAAACACCTACTGACCAAAGCTCAACACCTAATTCTAAAATGGGGCCACCAAAATAATACTTTCGACCGCAAATTGCGGCTTGAGCAGGGAGTTAGGGCCTCGTCTTCGTGGTGGGGTCTCCTTGTGTTCTAATTTGGTCGAGTATATATGCAAAATATTTATCAGAGTAACCAAGTTGCTCTAGATTCCAATCGAACATACAAAACTTCATGAAATCCTATTTTTATAACTTATAACTCTTTAGAAAACCAAATTTTAATATAACAACTACACTTTAGCAAAGCCTAACACTTAAAAATATGAAGAATTGTAAATAAAGAGGGTCTTTACCAATCAAGTGAGAGGTAGAGGAGGTCCAAGCTATAGAGATGACCACTTGAAGCTTTTGATGGTTGAGATGGCTCTAGACGAGGTCTTGATAGGTTTTGATGAAGAAATCTTGCAAGAATCCATAGGGTTTTGTGAAGGAAGTTAGGGTTTTGATGGAGGGTGAAAGAGTTGGGATATTTCCTTAGAGGTATGTAAGAGATAGAAAATAATGAGAGAAGGAGAGAGTGTGTGACATAAAGGATATTATGATAGGATATTTTGTGAAGGGTTGTGGTGTGCATGAAGTGTAGTATAGCTAACATATCCCCCCCTCTCTCACAAAACCAATAAAATCTACACAAATCACTTAAATCACATATATTTTCTCAAAACAAAATACACTGCATCTTTAAAATATTTCATATTTTTCATTTTTTTCCCAAATTACTTATATTTTTACGGATACTGATCCGAAAACCCAAAATCCATACATGATATTTTTTCACAAACTCATAATATCCATATTTAAATTATAAAATACTATTTATAATTTTCAAAATGTTACACGTAGACTCAGTTGTTGCAATATTCAGTGATTCTCCTTTCAGAACATCAATTCTAACTGGAGCATTAACATCAGGAATATGTGATTTAATTACTTTATTTAAGTCGGTAAAGGTATCTGGCAGCTGAGTTTCTATAGATTGCAACTGTACTATCTTTTGAACTTCTAGTTCATATTGTCTTGTGTGAGGATCAAATTTAGATAAAGATAACGCATTCTATGTAATCTCTTTTTCCAGCTTATTTTCTCCCCTAATGTTGGGGAAACATTTTTATTAAAATGATAGTTGGAAAATCATGCCGTAAATACATTTCCTGTCAATGATTCAAGATATCTAATTATAGAGGGGGACTCAAAACCAAAATATATTACCTGCCTCCTTTGAGAACCCATCTTAGTGTGTTGTAGTGGAGCAATTGAAACATATACAGTACACCCAAATATTCTTAAATGGAAAATATTTTACTCCTTACCAAAAGCCAATTAAAAAGAGATCTTATGATAACTTGTTGTCCAATGCGTACAAGTGCCGCTGCATCAAAAATAGCATGCCCTAATATCGAAATTGGGAGCTTTGTTCTCATGATTAACGGTCTAGCTATTAATTGGAGGCGTTTAATAAATGATTCAGCTAAACTATTTTGTGTATGAACATGAGAAACAAAATGTTCAACAATTATCCCAATTGACATACATCAATCGTTAAATGCTTAGGATGTAAATTCACCAGCATTATCAAGAAGGATTCTCTTAATTTCATATTCTGGAAATTATGTTCGTAATCTAATTATTTGAGCAAGTAATCTTGCAAAGGCAACGTTGCGAGTTGATAATAAACACACATGTGAACATCTTGTAGATGCATCTTTTAAAATCATGCAATATTTAAATGGTCCACATGGTGGGTGAATAGGCCCACATATATCACCATGAATTCGTTCCAAAAATGCAGGAGATTCAATTCCAACTTTAGATGGTGATGGTTTAATGATTAATTTACTCTGAGAACAGGCAGCACATGAGAGTTCATTACATTGAAAAATCTTCTGATTCTTCAATGGGTGCTCGTGTGAATTCTCAATGATTTTTCGCATCATTGTTGATCCGGGATGTCCCAGTCGATCATGCCAAATAATAAAAGTATTTGGATCAATGAACTTCTGGTTTACTGGTGCATGGGTTTCAATTTTATTAATATTTGTGTAGTACAATCCAGAAGAGAATGTTGATGGTTTTTTAAGTACGCATTTCTTACCCGAGGCAAAACATATAATATATAGATATTCATTATTTCTTTCTTTTATAGTCTCAATGTGGCATCCGTTAAGACGAATATATTTAAAACATAACAAGTTTTTTTGAGACTTACTTGAGAATAATGTGTTGTTAATAATAAACTTTGTTCCTCTAGGTAATAATATATTTGCTCTTCCAGAGCCTTCGATTAGTTTTGTATCTTTAAGTATTTCATATCTTTAAGTATCGTGTTAACATTGGCTTCAACAATTATTAGAAGGGAAAAATATTTCATATCTTTAAGTATCGTGTGCATTGTTGCACTATTGTCACGCCCAGCTTTCCAGTAGACGGAAACGGTAACGTGGAAAGCCCGCGGCATATTTATCTAGAGAAGGTCATTTCCTAAGTAAATATACTAAGCGTATTGAAACAATAATACACAATACAATAATAAATTGAGACCGTAAATTTTTTCAACAAGTATCTTCATTTACATTCAACTTCCAATATTTACAAATACATGAGTTTATGCTGGAAAGTAACTACAATAAGGAAAATACCTAAACAAGTGGCATATATAAACTGAAGAAAAGTGAAGCTGAGCTAGCCATGAGTAGCGATCTGGTTGTAGTCTTCCTCTACGGCTTCCGCTTCCTTTGTCTCGACCGTATTTGACGAACATTTCAAGAGAAGAAAAGTGGGTGGAATTCTCGTTAGCGAACTACCGCTCGGTATGTCCTAAAAATAAGTAAGAGTAAATAAAATGACGATTGTAGAATATTTATATGATGAGTAAGAGTATATGATCATGGGTAAATATATTCTATAGGTCTCTATATGGTTACTATGTTAACATTAAGTTCCAAATGTGAATGTTAACGCAGCCGTAGAAGTATTCACGAGCTCAAGAGTGGGGCCTTAGGAGCAAGGAAACACGGGCCCATTTCATGTGTTAGCATCGGGGCTCTGGGCTGTGCATGAGTCAGCCCGACTGATATTTGAGTAAAATAAAAAAGAGGTTAATACGGGACCCCTGAACCTCCGTTGGATTCACACAAGAAACTATCCCAAACATCCCGAGTATAATATATATTATAACAGTATAGTATGCTTAATCGTTTTGATTGATTGATTAACATATCTTGATCGAAAAACTAGATTGCAAAAGGTGTAGAATTTAGTCGAGTGAGTCGAGTAATATACGAGTCATGACAATTGCAATCTTGGTTCGAGTCAAGTTGGTTCGAGTAGTTTGGGTTCGAGTTTACATTCGAGTTAGGTTAGAGTTCGAGTTTATGTTCAAGTTCGAGTTCAAGTTTAGATTCGAAATTGGATTCGAGTTCAAGTTTTGATTTAAACTGTTAAAAATCTTATGTTCTGGAGAAATCGGCAACTGCATATGAATGTTCCCCCAATCTGAGCAAGGCTCGTTTGAATTTTGAAAATCCAAATTTTCTGAAGCAACGCTTCGAATTCCGTGCGTTGCGCAGTGCGCAAGCACTGTTGCGCAAGTGCAAGCCTCCCACTGCGCGACACGTGTCATTCATTGGGGAGTTGCGCAGAAACAAAATAAAAAATTTAATGAAATCTTTTCTGTTCTTTCCAAAACCAGAAGATTTTCTTTTGCCTTTGGATCAAAGATCCAATGGTGGGAAAATTCCCAAAATCATTCAGGAAAGATCTTGTTAACAAATTCAACAAATTTGTGAGCACTATAAATAAGACCCCAGACCTCATTCGAAAGGATGAACTTCAAGAATCAACTTCTGGCATAAAAAAAAGAGAAGAGAAAGAACTCTTGGAGATTAATCAAGAACATAAAAAAAGAGGTAAAAACTTCTTTTGAAGAAGAGAAAAAAAAATCTCTGAAGAACAGAGGATTTAAAAGTGGATAATTCAATAAAAATAAATAAATAGTGCCTTGCACTTGATATGAACCCTTGGTTCTGTAAAATCAGGGAAAACAAGTAGGAAAACTTGTTTTCCTTTGATCCAAATTTAGATTAAAAGTGCCATGCACTCGTGGTTCTGCATAAATGCAACCCATTTAAAAAGGGCCTGGCCCAAATCAAATTGCAGAATAATAAAATGGCAGAGCCCTGTTTGGAAAACTCTTGATTTTCTGCACAAATGCAACTCATTATTTAAAAGGGCCTGGCCCCAAATCAAATTGCAAAATAATAAAGGGGCAGAGCCCTGTTTGGATTAATTTATTAGTCGGGCAGAATTCTAGATAAATAGAAGAAAAAAATCGGACTTAACCCAATCCTGGCTGTAAGTCCTTAAATTAAAATGATTGAGCAAAATGGCTCTCCTAAACCAATTCACGACCAGTTCAAGGGTACATCTCCGAACTCCTTTGACATCCCTCGTTGTAATCCTTCAACGACGCCAAAGAGGTGACGGGTCCCAACGACCGCACATCCAAATATCGGACCGAAACGTCCCTAAACTAATATCGGACCGAAACGTCCCTAAACTAATATCGGACCACCACGTCCCTAAACTGGCACAATAGAGCCCAAACGCTCTTTTGTTGGATCTAAACGGTCCCGTCTAAGTTGATCTTAACCCCCAAATACGGTTAACGTGTCCTTAGATATTTAAATGAACGATAAAACTCCAAATCAACTTTGGTTCAAGGGTACATCTCTGAACTCCTTTGACGCCTGTCGTTGTAATCCCTCAGCGACGTCGGAGAGGTGACGAGTCCCAACGGCCAGATATTAAATCGATCACTACGTCAAGTCAATCTTAGTCCGAGACAGGACTAATGTATCCTTGACGAACGTTTAAGTTGATCTTAGCCGCAACGCGACTAATGCATCCTTAAACTAAAAACACCAAACCCAAATCTAAGCAAATACGGATTTGGATTAATCCACGCCCTACGGGCGACGGCATTACTCAGTCTCCGTATACAATCCACGGGTAACCACAAACAAAACAAACACACACGACACGAAGTGAAATTCTGGAGAAGGAGAAAGTTGCTACCGCAACACGGTAGCGTAATTAACTGCAGGGGCTTGCGCCTGCAGGGAAGAGCGTCCCCACAATCAAAAACCCCTCACCCTGAGGGGGAATCTGACGAAGTCTGCTACATCGGCCGCATCCGTCTAAACCTCCGATACAAGGTGCCGTAAATCAACCCGGCATCTTCGGAGAGGTGGACGGATAAAACCAAATAGCATCTGCCCCGAATCCCAGCGCCAGGACGCACCAAGCAGTCCTGTGCGGCCGCCTTTCGGAGGGGAACAGATTCTGGCACGCCCGGTGGGACCTTTTCCTCTTTCCACTCCACACTTCGTGTGTCGTCTTCGCGAAACAATCGCGGTTTGTTAAATGGTTGCCCTCGGATTTCAAGTTGCTAAGATTTGGTCTTTTGTCTGGCGCAGAACTCAAGATTCAATGGCCTTCAACTGCACCAACTGCTCGAAATGCCACTGCAATGGACGCTCCACTTCACCAGGAGGTGTGACATATGGGCCCCAAGCGGCTTCCTTTCTTACTCTGCCGGTAGACCAGGTGACCCAGGCTACCACCGGCCTGTTTTTCGGGACCATGGTCCCACCTACAAGCTTCTCTATGCCGATATCCGCACCGGAAGCGAACAAGAAGTCGGTGTTCGACCGGCTCGCTACTACCACGACCCCTGTCAACGGGCCGCCCGCTACTAAGCCGACAGCCTCCGTTTTCACCAGGCTAGGTCAGAACTATAAAGTGGCTGTCCCAAAGAGGGCAACGGCCGCTGCTTTGGAAGTCGTTAAAGCGGCTTCTCCCATCAGAGAGTCGGTCTTCACAAGATTGAGGGTCCCCACTCCTCCCCCAGCTGGTCAAAAGGCATCAGTCTTCGATAGGCTAACATCGGCAGTTACCCCACACTCAAACAGGGGGCAACAAGAAATCATCTCGACTCCCGAGCCAGTCCCAACGGCTCGTCGTGCGCGACGTCGCCATTGGCAACGACTAAGGAAGGCAGGGGGCAGCTCCCCTTCAGGGCTAACCCCACCTGCTCCAGTGGTGGAGGTCAACGCTGCTGTTCCAACTGGGAACAGCTTTGAATTGCTGAGGAAGGTGAGAAAGAACTCTCCAATTACTACATTGAAAAGATCTCCTCCGCCTATGGAAAAAGCTCCGAAGACAAAACAGGAACAACCCTCTCAACGGCTGTCGTCAAAAATTTATAAAGTTTGGCGGAGGGTTCAAGACTCCGTGATTGACTCAGACCACTTTCGTCGCCAGAAAAAGGCAAAGGTGGAAAAGGACAAAAACCGCCCCATTAAACAGCAGGGGGCAACAATTGCTAGGATGCCCACTTCAACGGCTCCTTCAACCTCAATGGCCCACAAAAGAAGAAGGCCAGAGAAATCCCCCGTGACACTGACAAAGTTTAAGAGCGGTGAACCTAAACGCCCCAAGTCAGGGGGCATAACAGTTCATATGGTTTATATGGCTTCTGGAAAGGAAGAAAGTCGTACTTCTACGGGCCACCGACCGCTTACCCGATCAGTGACCAAGGCTCAGGAGCAGCAACAAAAGCTCCAGGAGATGATGACTACAATGGCTGCACTCACGGGGCCAAAAGAGAATCCTGAGACGTCCTTAGACGAACGTCAAGAGGAAGAGACCGACGCCGAGTTCCTCCGCCGAGTACTGGAAAAGAGAGACAAAGAGGCTGCTGAACAAGCAGCCAATATACAGCGTATGGGCCTCCTCTTCCAGGATATGATAGGGATGATGATACAACAGGATCCCCCGACTGAAGAACCCCCGATTGTCCTTGGGGATGATAGGGGAGAGACATCAAACCCTCAGCCCGTTCTATCAACGGCTAAAGAGGATACAATCTCTAAAACTGATCTAGACGAATATATAGCCCAGCAAATAAAGGTTCATAATGCGGCCGAAGCAGCCGGCCACGTCGTAAAAACGGGGCGGCCATATCCGGGCTGGTATGACCAAATCAAATACCCGCCGGGTTACACAATTCCCAAGTTTCATGTCTACAAAGGGACCGGCAATCCCCATCAACATGTTGCCCAGTTCAGGGCGCTTTGTGGCAACACCGGCGGCGACGACAAGCTCTTGCTTCGCCAGTTCGTTGGAAGCCTATCAGATACGGCGTTCGAATGGTATTCTGAGCTCCCCAACGACTCTATTAAAACCTTTGCGGAGATGGAGCTGCTCTTCACCCAACGCTTTGCAAGTGCCAGTGAGCGTACCCCGATGACGGCACTGATTAACGCCAGGGTAAAACCCGGCGAGACATGGGTTCAGTACGCTATACGATGGCGTAATCTGTGGTCTAAGTGTGAACAGCGCATAGAAGAAGCCCCTGCGGTGGGAATGTTTGTTGGAACCCTTGATCCACAAGCAACCATCTTGCAGTTTATGATGTTCTTCAAGCCGACTTCCTTCCAGGCTTTGATCGACAAATTAGCGCAGATGGACCAGATGGGCCATAAACCCCCTCTCCCGAAGCCGGACTCCCGAAACGATAAAGGGAAAGGAAAAGCGATCATTGTCGCTAATGCCCAACAACAACCGAGCGACTCAAAGCCGGTTGCTCGTCCAAACAATACACGCCCATACGTACCCCTTGAGGACAGGATGGGACGTCCCTACTCCTTCCCCCGCGATAAAACGAGGAGGCTATTCGAGCTGGCGTTGCGCAACAGACTCATAAATCTGCCAGATCCAAAACGCCCGTCGCAACCAAGCGACGTCAACGAGCCCAACTATTGCCCTTACCATCGAGTGCTAGGACATCCGATCGAAGACTGTTACGTTTTCAAAAATTGGCTTGAAAACCAGTACCGCCAGGGCAAATTTGCGCTATCCGACAAATGGAAGGTGAATCCCCCGCAGCCCCACGCCTCTAAGGGGATGAATACGCCGGGGGCAACATGCTCCGTCATTGAAGAAGCTCCCCGGGAGGTTGTATTATCAGCCAAACAAAGAAAATGCTAAACGATCTTCAGACCTGTCCAGCGGTCAAGTGGAAGAATCCCTTGGAGCCGCAGGTTATTGAGGGGATGTTGAAGCCATGCCCGACTCCGAAGACCGATGGTGGTAGTTCAAGCGTTCATAGCCGGCCGTCAAAATCTTCGAAAAAGAAGAAGAAATCTAAGAAGCCCGTGAAGCCTGGCGACAAGCGCACGGACTTACAAAAGCAAATCGACGCACTGGATGAGTACAACCAAAAGACGCGGACTCCCATTATGCTCCAAGATTTCCTTGATCACGTCTTCCAAAAAGAAAATGAGGGAGAAAGTTCATCGGATGAATCCGAGGAATATGCGGCGAGCTGTTATATGATCTCCCATTCGACCACGAACGATGAAGGGACTTCTGGCACTAAAACGCTGGGGGCAAATGCCGAACCAAGAGCCCCGGGGTTATCGGTTGAAATGATTGACGCGTTTCTTAGTAAAGCTCGATTGAAAAGTAAAGCTGACCGAGAACGCGAGACGGCTATATTTGAAAGGGCCAAGCGCCAGCGACTTGAGAAAAGAGCTGAGATGATCCCGCTGGAGCAAAATGCCTCCACCGCTGACAAAAGCCAATTCAAGATAAAAAAGAGGTTTGCTAAGGCCATATCAATGGGCATGAAGCTACCATCCTCTGAAGGAAAAATTACTGGTGTGGTAGAAATGTACCCCTCTTATTTTATATCATCAGAAGGTCTCGCATCCCACTCAAGAGTGCAAGGCTTTCGATAGATGGTGGCAAGGATACGTCGCTAATCAACAACGCTTTAAACGGGAAAAGCGTAAGATTCGTCGGGAGCAAAGAAACACGACCAAAGAGCTTGAAAGAACTGCCGGCAATTGTCACATGGTTAACACTACCGGGTCACAAGTGCCTACATTTGGGAGCGACTCTGATGAGGAGCTAGAGCTTGCCCCTCTCTTTAGAGAGTCAATTTCGGGAAAAGAAGAGGAGCCAGTGGTTTGCGAAAATATCCGGCTGCGGAATCGGACACTGCCTGAAAAGAACCTCGGACCCTCGAATAGAAAAGATAAAGGGAAAGAAAAGGTCTCTAAAGACATCGTCTTAGATGACCAAGTTCTGGAAGAACTAAACGCCGAGAACCCGCCAAAAAGGAATAAAGTGGATTACAATGTCTTGGCGCATCTGAGAAAGCTACCCTCAGAACTCAGCATTCTCGATGCCCTATTACTATCAAAAGAGGCGAGGGATTCTTTGATTAAGGCCCTACAAGATCCGGACCAATTCCAAGCTTTCCTGACCGAACAGAAGATGAAGGATGAATTGGAAGAGGTGCACGCAGCCGACGTTGCTTTTGGTGATGAAGACCTTCTCCTCGGGACGTGTGAACACAATCGCCCCCTTTATGTCTCAGGATACTGCCGTGACATAAAGATAGGCAAAATCTTAGTCGATAACGGATCGTCTGTTAATTTACTCAACGTACGAGTGTTAAAGGAGATTTGCATGAGTGTCCAACACCTCGCCCGAGACAAGATCACTATCTCCGGTTTCGACTCTCAATCCTCAAAGACTCTTGGATCTATGATATTGACGCTACGCTTCGGGTTGCTCGTCACGGACATCAAATTCCATGTTATAGATGCCAAGACGTGCTATAATGCTCTGCTCGGCCGACCATGGCTACACGAGTACAATATCGTCCCGTCTACACAGCATCAGTGCATGAAGTATTCTAGGGATGCCCTCGAGCACACAGTGGCGGGAGAGTTGAATCCGTTTTCCGTAAACGAAGTTCGCAAGTATGAAGATGCCAAATACTTCTTACCGAGTTTCGAAGACACGGAAAGGTGCCACAAACCGGAGAACAAAACTAACGCAACCATCCCTATCTTCGGCAGTGACATCGAGGAGGAGGAGGATATAATTATTCAGCTCCATCCCAATCCACCAGGCCAGGACCATCCGTTCCTTCATTGATCTTCGGTAGTGATTCAGAGGATGAAGTTCATGCTGTATTCCCTGCTCGGCCTTCAGTACGGGTTTCCGCTGATGAAGAGCGAAGTCTGCAGATAACCATGGTGCCGCTTGAACATTACAAAGAACTTGATGCACTCGACACCAATAGCGTAGAAGAATTGCAGACATTCTATATCCCTCCCGGACGAAAAGGCGAAAGGGCAATCCTATTCTACCGTTCTGAAGAAAACAAGGTGGAAAAAGAAATTTGGCATGGCGCGGATCCCACGCTCGACAGGCTTCAGCCCATCCGTCTTCCCAGATATTATACCGAAGGTTTGAAGAAACTGCTGAAACGCCAGGGGATGTCCTTCACACAGACCGTTAGAGAAGCCAAATTCTATGACAAAGTCTGGAACGTTCCCGGGACTCAATGCAAACTGCCTAACGGGAAGATAGAAACAAAAGGGCTTGGGTACATCCGGTCAAAGAAACGAGAGCCAGTAAACAGCTGTTACGTTATGTATGACTTCGATGAAGAGGCGGACGCTCAATGGGAGGACGCTAATCCTGAGCCAGCAAAAGTTCCTAATGCAAAACCGCCCAGTCCATCATTTGAAGACCAGATGGACAAACTTATAAGGAATGCAGGTCAAAAAGCCCGAGATGATCACAATCGTGAAATGGCAATCTATGAGAAAGCCAAGACACAGCGCCTCCTTCAACAAGCGGTGAAGGACGAAAATACCGCTCCTTGTCAACCTGCTACAAAAAAGGTTCGACGCGAAAGCAAAAACAAGTCGAAAGGCAAGAAAGGCGCTCGACAACCACAAAGCAGAGCTAAGAAGCCACGCATCCGAGAGTCGAGCGTTATCGACCTAGCCCTCATGAAGAAAATGGGTCGAGCATACTCATTTCCTCGGAACAAAACAAGGAAAATACTTGATCTTGCTCTAAAACATCAAATGCTTACACTGCCAGAGTCTAAACACCCTGAGCAAGCGGGCGAAGTCTCCAACCCAAATTATTGCTCTTACCATCGAGTAGTAGGGCATCCGCTTGAAGATTGCTTCACCTTTAAGAATTGGGTTGAGGACCAATACCAGCTTGACAAATTCGCGTTGTCTGACAACTGGAGAGTAGCGCCGCCGCAAAAGCACGAACCCGAAAACACAAGGACAGAACCAACTCTGTATTGGGATTGGCAGAAAATCCGCACTTGCCACGTGGTAACAATATTAAAAGAAGAGTCCGAAGATATGAACAGCCTCCCTTGGTGCTTTGAAAACAGCGGCGATGAGGTAATCTCAGAATTTCCCCCAACTCCGAAAGAGCTGGAGGATGGAATCCATACCACTGCAGATAATCTCAAGAAAATTGAGTTGGGGACGGTAAATGATCCGCGACCGACATTTGTCAGCGAGCTGCTGTCTGAAGAGAAGGTGGCTGCTTTAAAGGACGTCCTCGTACAGCATAAAGATTGCTTCGCATGGAACTATTCCGAAATGCCGGGACTAGATCCAGAAATTGCTGTGCACAAATTGGCGATATCTCCGGACGTTAAGCCAGTCAAACAGGCGCCAAGAAGAATGCGGCTCGAGCTTGAAATGAGCATCAACGCCGAAGTCAAAAAGCTGATAGACTCCGGCTTTATCCATGAAGTTCAATACCCTGAATGGATCGCTAACATCGTCCCGGTGATGAAGAAAAATGGGACGGTGCGCATATGCGTGGATTTTCGGGATCTTAATAAAGCCTGCCCGAAGGATGATTTCCCAGTACCAGTCACCGAACTGATGATAGACAACACATCCACTCATGAGGTTTTCTCCTTCATGGACGGCTCATCAGGGTATAACCAGATAAAGATGCATCCAGAAGACCAGAAGCACACCGCCTTCAGGACTCCTCTAGGTATATTCTGCTACAAGGTGATGTCCTTCGGTTTAAAGAATGCCGGTGCCACCTACCAAAGGGCCATGACAAAGATCTTCGATGACCTTATACACGAAATCGTCGAATGCTATATCGACGATCTCGTAGTTAAAAGCAAATCATACGAAGAACATCTCGAGCATTTGAAGACTGTATTTCAACGCCTTCGGCAATACAACTTGAAGATAAACCCTCTTAAGTGTGCATTCGGAGTTTCCTCAGGCAAATTCCTGGGATTCGTTGTTCGACACCGAGGTATTGAAATAGATCCGTCAAAGATTAAAGCGATCATGGAAATACCTCCGCCGAGGACTCTCAAACAGCTTCGGTCTCTCCAAGGGAAACTCGCATACATACGGCGATTTATAGCCAACTTTTCAGGAAAGTGCCGTCCTTATAGTCACCTGATGAAGAAGGGAACCCCATTCGTTTGGGATCAAAAATGCCAAGGCGCACTGGATGAGATCAAGCTATACCTGCAAAACCCGCCGGTGTTGGCTGCTCCGGTTAAGGGGAAGCCTCTCATTCTTTATACAACCGCCCTCGAAGGTTCCTTAGGCGCATTATGGGCACAAGAGAACGATCAAGGGAAAGAAAGAGCACTCTACTACTTGAGTCGAGTTCTGCTGGGGGCAGAAAGTAACTACTCTCCCATTGAAAAACACTGCCTGGCATTGATCTTTGCGATAACAAAGCTCAGGCACTATACGTTGGCGCATGAAGTCCGTCTCATTTCAAAGGTGGACCCCCTTAAATACTTGATGTCAAAGGCCATATTGACGGGAAGACTCGCTAAATGGGCCCTGCTC
The DNA here is from genome assembly GCA_030015575.1 of Agapanthus africanus. NCBI lineage: Eukaryota > Viridiplantae > Streptophyta > Magnoliopsida > Asparagales > Amaryllidaceae > Agapanthus > Agapanthus africanus. Next base: position 103,626,514 of record CM057348.1, on the reverse strand, counting down.
TTGATGGAATTCTCGATAACGTATCAACCTCTCAAGGCAGTGAAAGGCCAGGCCATCGCCGACTTCCTCGCTGAGCATCCGATACCCGCCGATTCTCCTCTGAATTGCGATCTTCCAGACGAACACGCGTTCGATGCGATCGACGGTCATAATATCCGATGGGAGCTTTATTTCGATGGAGCATCTTCAATGAAAAAGCACAAACAAAGTACGCCAATGATCAAATCGGGGGTAGGACTCATCTTTGTGACTCCACAAGGAGGAATAATGCGCTTCGCCTTCTCCTTAACAGAGCCGAGAACGAATAATGAAGCTGAATATGAAGCTTTGATAGCAGGCCTCGAGATCGCCATTGATATGGGAATTGAAAGCCTCCTCATATATGGGGACTCCCAGCTGGTCGTCAGTCAAGTGAACGGCGATTACCAAACATGCAAACCGGAATTGGTAAAATATGGTGAAAAAGTGCAGCAACTGCTAACCCAAATTCCCTCCTACACGTTGGAAAATATACCACGCGTGGAAAATAGCAAAGCGGACGCATTGGCCAAACTTGCTAAAGAATTGGCTGACGAGAACCTCGATGACGTTAGAATCGTAATACAAAGCCGTCGAGTGCTTGCCCCAGCAGAAATACATCCAGAATCACATAAAGAAAAGGGAGCAACTGAGCAGGCGACCCTACAAATAAAAGACCATGAGAAGACCGAAGACTGGAGAGAAGTTTTCATAGATTACTTCAAGTTCCACCGAATGCCTGAAGAAGCGTCCATAAGACATCAGCTCGTGAAACGAGCTCTGTCTTTCGCCTTCGTCAACGATACTCTGTACAGGAGGTCATTTGATTCTCTATGGCTGAGATGCTTAGGACCTGACGAAGCGAGAAGGGTCGTCCAGGAAGTTCATGACGGACTCTGCGGTTCCCACCAAGCAGGCCCTAAGATGAAGTTGAAGAGAAAACGGATGGGTTACTATTGGCCCACGATGATTCAGGATTGCCTCGAATATGCGAAGCAATGCCACTCATGCCAAATCCATGGGGACTTCATCCACCAACATCCAAATCCATTACATCCAACGGTGGCTAGCTGGCCGTTCGAGATGTGGGGAACTGACATAGTCGGCCCCATCGAACCAGCATCGTCAAAGGGACATCGTTTCATCTTGGCGACGACTGATTACTTCTCCAAATGGGCAGAAGCGGTACCGTTGAGGGAAGTGAAGACGGAAAACATTCTCCATTTCTTCAAAACGCATGTCATATACCGGTTTGGAACCCCAAGAAGAATCATCTCTGATAATGGGCCATCCTACCGAAGTCATAAAATTAGCCGCTTCGCACAGCAGCACAATATAGACTGGAGATATTCCTCAGTTTATAATCCGCGAGCTAACGGTCTAGCTGAAGCCTTCAACAAGACCTTGACGAAGATCATGAAGAAAACAGTGTCACGAAATAAGAAAGATTGGCACGAAAGATTGCAAGAGGCTCTTTGGGCGTATCGAACTACGTTTAAAACGGCCACAAATACGACACCATACGCGTTGGTATTTGGGACGGAAGCAGTACTCCCTCTCGAGATAGAGTTACCCTCTCTACGAGTGGCAGTCCACTACGAGCTGACAGACGAAGAAAATGCTCACCTTCGGTTTGAAGAGCTTGACGCCCTGGATGAAATCCGGCTTCTAGCACAACAAAATCTGGAAGCGTATAAAGCAAAGATGACGCGCTCATACGAAAGATTGACCCGACCGAGGACATTTTGTCAGGGCGAACTCATGCTAGTGGTCAAAAGGCCTATGATCCCCAATCGCGCCAAGCGGGGAAAATTCGAGCCAAACTATGAAGGCCCATACATCATAGATAAGGTTTACCAGGGTGGGGCCTATCTACTCATGGACATGCACGGCGAAAGGCCTTTCAGACCAATAAACGGTCGCTTCCTAAAGAAATACTATGCTTAATAAGCCACGGCCTAGGTCAATGATAGATGACGACGACTATGTCCGCTCGCTATCTTCCTAAGCTCAAGCTTTATAAGCAGTGGCCAGCCTTCTCCATGACGGACCGAAACGTCCTTAAACTAACGAGGGACCGAAATGTCCTTAAACTAATAGCAGACCGAAACGTCTTTAAACTAGTACCGCAGCATCCTTGGACTGACAAGGTGATGTAAAAATAAAAAAAAAACGGTATGTCCATAAGCAAAAAGGGCGCGGATGAAAACCCGAAAGGGCTCCGTGAGTAAAAACAGCAGGACTACCGGCGAATGTTTGTGAAAACCCGAAAGGGCGCAACTTCGTTAAAGAACCCTTATAGAGTCCTCTCGACCTCGTAAGGAGAAACCACCTGCGTGAGATCCTTACGACTCACAAAGGAGCAACACACTTAGGAATCCTCACGATTCCTAAGGAGAAAATACACTTGCGAGATCCTCACGACTCGCAAGGAGAACTATCTTATGGGACCCTCACGGCTCATAAGATTTGAAAGTCTTAAGTCACAGAGACCTAAACCTGTGCTTAAGCAAACCCCCGCAAACTTCCAATATTGCCCTACAAGCGGTTCAATATTGACCCTTGTATACAATCCACGGGCGCGAATAAACATTTCCCTAGCCAAATTTCATCCGTAATTGGGAATACATTCGCATGCTGAACAACCCTCGTAAATCCCCTCGATTTATGAGGAGAAAACCCTCCTGTAGGATCCTTACGACTTACGGAGGAACAAAACACTTAGGAACCCTCACGATTCCTAAGGAGAAAATACACCTGCAAGATCCTCACGACTTGTAGGGAGAAATAACTTTGTGAGACCCTTACGGCTCATGAAGTCAAAAGCTTTAGTCGACAGGACCTTAACCCTGGTCGCTAAGCCATCTTTGTTCGACATCGACAGAGGCAGATGATGATTCGCTCCTGGCAATATCCCAGTTGTAGCGGTGCAGATGCCGAAATCGGTATCTAATCTCAGGTTTACGGCGAAAAGCCAGTAGGCCGCACATGCATATGAAATAGCCGAAATGATGAGGCAACTTGCAATAAAAAGCAGCAAGTAAAAATGTATGCATAAAAAATAGCCGAAATGATTGGGCAACTCGCAATAAAAAGCAGTGAGTGAAAATAAAATAAATAGCCGAAATGATTGGGCACCGCGAAAAATAGCCGAAATAATTGGGCAATCGCGACCTTCGCGATATAAAGCTGAAATGATAGAGCATCGCGGAAATAAAACAAAAAAAAATGATGATGAAGCTTTGGCCCTACAGTTAAGGTCATATTGATCCCTGTATACAATCCAAAGGCGTAAACAAAAAGGAAACCGTACTTTCCCAACGGATTCCGTCAGACGACGAAGCCAAACCTCAACGGTTCATTTCAACCGAAGAAGCCAATGACTTCAGCAAAAATACTCGACTCACGGATACAAACACTCCTTGACGAGAGCCTTCTGATCCGCGTCGACTCGCAGAGCCACCAGCGCCTCCGTGGGAACCATCGACTCGTTTCAAACCCCAAGGACACAAATAATCCTTGGCGCTTGGGAAACAAATAATCCCTAGCAAAATCCTCAACTCACGGATACAAACACTCCTTGACGAGAGCCTTCTGATCCGCGTCGACTCGCAGAGCCACCAACGCCTCCGTGGGAACCATCGACTCGTTTCAAACCCCAAGGACACAAATAATCCTTGGCGCTTGGGAAACAAATAATCCCTAGCAAAATTCTCAACTCACGGATACAAACACTCCTTGACGAGAGCCTTCTGATCCGCGTCGACTCGCAGAGCCACCAGCGCCTCCGTGGGAACCATCGACTCGTTTCAAACCCCAAGGACACAAATAATCCTTGGCGCTTGGGAAACAAATAATCCCTAGCAAAATCCTCAACTCACGGATACAAACACTTCTTGACGAGAGCCTTCTGATCCGCGTCGACTCGCAGAGCCACCAACGCCTCCGTGGGAACCATCGACTCGTTTCAAACCCCAAGGACACAAATAATCCTTGGCGCTTGGGAAACAAATAATCCCTAGCAAAATTCTCAACTCACGGATACAAACACTCCTTGACGAGAGCCTTCTGATCCGCGTCGACTCGCAGAGCCACCAGCGCCTCCGTGGGAACCATCGACTCGTTTCAAACCCCAAGGACACAAATAATCCTTGGCGCTTGGGAAACAAATAATCCCTAGCAAAATTCTCAACTCACGGATACAAACACTCCTTGACGAGAGCCTTCTGATCCGCGTCGACTCGCAGAGCCACCAGCGCCTCCGTGGGAACCATCGACTCGTTTCAAACCCCAAGGACACAAATAATCCTTGGCGCTTGGGAAACAAATAATCCCTAGCAAAATCCTCAACTCACGGATACAAACACTCCTTGACGAGAGCCTTCTGATCCGCGTCGACTCGCAGAGCCACCAGCGCCTCCGTGGGAACCATCGACTCGTTTCAAACCCCAAGGACACAAATAATCCTTGGCGCTTGGGAAACAAATAATCCCTAGCAAAATCCTCAACTCACGGATACAAACACTCCTTGACGAGAGCCTTCTGATCCGCGTCGACTCGCAGAGCCACCAGCGCTTCCGTGGGAACCATCGACTCGTTTCAAACCCCAAGGACACAAATAATCCTTGGCGCTTGGGAAACAAATAATCCCTAGCAAAATCCTCAACTCACGGATACAAACACTCCTTGACGAGAGCCTTCTGATCCGCGTCGACTCGCAGAGCCACCAGCGCCTCCGTGGGAACCATCGACTCGTTTCAAACCCCAAGGACACAAATAATCCTTGGCGCTTGGGAAACAAATAATCCCTCGCAAAACTTCTCAACTCACGGATACAAACACTCCGTGACGAGAGCTTCTTTGACTCACATCTTGGGCAGTAAGGATTCAAAAACTTGCTTCCTGAACAAATGGGACCCTGCAAGTCAATCCTAAATGGTCTCTTGCATACTATTCATGGGTCTCACTCTCTGAAGTCGATTCTCGACAAAGAGGGAAACAACCGCTTACGAGCCCTCTCGACTCGTAAGAGGGCAATGGGACCCTGCAAGTCAATCCTAAATGGTCTCTTGCATACTATTCACGGGTCTCACTCTCTGAAGTCGATTCTCGACAAAGAGGGAAACAACCGCTTACGAGCCCTCTCGACTCGTAAGAGGGAGAAATTCTCTTATAGGATCCTTTCGACTTATGAAAGAAAACCACACTTGGGAATCCTCACGATTCCTAAGGAGAAAATCCACTTACGAGATCCTCTCGATCCGTAGGGAGAAAAGTCTCTATGAGACCTTCACGGCTCATAGAATTGAAAAGCCTTAGACGGCAGACCTGAACCTGCAACCTAAGCCATCGCTACCTTTCGGAAAAATTAAGTTGCCCGCCGATCAGGTTCATCGAAAACACCATGATAAAAGGAAAAAAGCGAAGAAAAAGTACCAGACATTGCAACAAAGAATGTGTCTTTATTCATAAATTCAATCAAAATACAAGGCGGGTCGTATAAAGAATAAAAATGCGTATATGCTATATACAAACTACAGGTGTGTAAACGATACAAAATATTCAGGGAGAAGGAAGCTTCTTGAACAACTCTATCAATTGCTCGCGTACTTCCTTCCACGCCTTCTCCTGATCAACTGCCACTGCCAGTTCAGCCTCTACTCGAGCCCGCTGCTGCGTGAAGGATGTGAGCTGTTCCCCAACAACCTGCTGAGCTGCTTCTTGGCCTCGGGCATCACGCTCAGCGGCATCGAGTTGCCGCTTCAGTGCTAGCCCATTAGATATACGCTTGAGAAGACCTTCAAAGACAGCTTTCACTTCAGCAGCATTCGTCCTAACTTCGGCACGAAGGCGAGCGGTCACGTTTGAAGATTCCCGATGCGCCTTTAGCCGTAAAGCTGCCTCCTGCTCCAAATGATGGAGATAAGAGGCGCTTTGCTCAAGCCAAGCTGTCCGTTGGGCGCTCGCGGCCAAAACCTCGGGAGAAGGGCGCGTTGACTCCAATTGATGCAGGCGAGCCTCGATCTCTCTGCAGTGGTTAACCCAAAATTCGACGACGCCTTCGTTGTGAAAGTTTACGAGCGCCGCCAACATCGGGTTAACCTCCACAGCGAAATATACGGCAAAGGGGAGAGCGTCCACGTTAAGCTCTTCAATATACCCACTCAGCATCCCCAAACTCATCACGGCGCCTCTTGAAGACGGACGTTTCAAGAAAGGGCCCGCTGGTGAGAGAACACGAGACTCAGGGTGGATCGGAGCTGGAACAATAGCTGCAAAATGAAGCATGGTTAAACAATGATTCGAAAAGATGTTAAAGGATCATATAAAAAGGGGGTGAAATATACTGTACCAGCGGCAATAGACGGCAAAGCGGGAAGGGCCGGTGGCGTGGTAGGGCTTGCGTCCCCTCCCCCGATTTGTGGCACTGCAATAAGGAAGAGGAAAAGTCAGAAATCATCCCATTGCTAAAAAAAAGGGGCAATAAACAAAGGCATCAAAATGAAAACGTACTCACCGGCACCGCTAGAGGGAGAAGCGAGTTCGGACGGGAAGGAGAAGTGTGGGAGTAACACTTGGTACAGACGATCGAAGAGCACTCCTGAAAAGAGCATAGTGATATAACGTAAGTACATAAGCTACACGTTAAAAGATTAATGCATAAGTCGTAAATTCATACCTTCCAACATCCGCGATGGCACAAGGGAAGGCTGAGGAACGACCACCGCCAAAGCAGTAGTTGACGGTGTGCCTTCAAGCAATGGAGCATCGGCACTAGCCGCACCTGCGTTTAAAACAAAGACAAACTGGTTAAAAGAGATTGTGAGATATATATGAACGAAAAACATTGGTAATTCAAAATTTACCCGACAAGCTGCCAGCAGAAACGAAGGCAATCCCTTCCTCCACTGACGGGAGGCCACCGCCTGTAGCTTCATCACCCGACTCGAGGGGAACCGTTGTTATGCTCGCAAGCTCTACAGGTGGCGGGGGACCATAAGCAGGGAGTGCTATGATAGGAACATTGCCAGACTCCTGAGAAGGAGCGCCCAGCCCATCTTCAGGAATCATGGCCGCCTCACCCGCTGCTCCCTCAGGATCGGCGGTCGCAGCTGCCTCGTCCATCGGCACCACGAGGTCCCCAGCCTCAAGCACCTCGTCCTCTACCGCCTTCGGCTCGGTTGAGTCAATCGTCTCATCTGCCGCCACAGGTGCGACATCAATGATCCTCTCCGCGGCAGATCCCTCAACCTCGGCTCCAGGCCCCATGACCCCGACAACGTTGCTCACTGTCGGTTCGGGTTCAACAAGTACCGCTTCCTCCACTCCCCTGGGTTCGACGGTCGTCTCCGCCTCCCCCTCAGTTGGACTTGGCCCTGCAAGACGGAATACGTATGAGCCAATGGCTCTACAATTCGTACAACAAGGTTCTGAAAGGAGTACTACCTGAACCAGATTTATCATTGGCGCTCTGAACCGCGCGCGCCACTTGCCGACGAGCAGTAGACAGGGCAACCGGGGGCTCTTCAGAAGGAGTACCAGTGCGAGGAATGGTGCTAGGGCCCGCTCCTGCGGCCAAAGCAGCTTTTCGCGCCTTTGCTTCACGTCTCAACCGCTTCCGCTCCTCCCGAGCCGTTGAGACGGATGCCATTAGGGCGGCTTTCATTGAAGCATCCTCATCCGTATAGAGAGATGCCTCCAGATTTTTCAGAGCATCCCTCGTCGTTGCGTCAAGCCGAGGCTCTTGCGGCAACTTCGACGGAGCTGGGGCTTCGGTAGCAAGCTCGAGAAGGATCCCCGCATCAACTGATATAGCCCCTGTAAAGAAGCAAAAGAAGGTTAAATTGACCACCAGAAGAAATAACAAACTTTCCCTATAAAAAAAGGGGTGGAGCATACCAACACCTGCCAGGGCACGCCTCTCCTCCTCTTCCTGAAAGGTTTTCAGGGAGGCAGCAATAGCCTCTTCGGTAGAAACACCTGTTAAAAAGGGAGCAAATATCAGTTAAAGGTAATGATTAAAATGCAATAAAATGACAAATAAAGCGTCTGATAATTACCGGACTCAGCGAGTTTGCTTAACATCGCTTCAAGCCTCGCCGATCGCTCTTAAGCTGCAATGGCGGCAGCTAAGTTGGTGTCCTCAGGGTCCACCACAAAGCCCTCATTGCTGCCATACTCGCATATGGCCTCGACAGGAGAGGCCGCAGGCTTTGAGCTGAGAATCGCATCGAGGGATAGGGTGGACTTCTTCTTTTTCTGTCCGCCAGCTTTGGATCCCCTCGGAGCAGCTTTGCGCTTGGCAGTCACTTTCGGGCGGCGAGTCCCGATATCCGCTCCTGCAACCGACTCCGGCGATACCATTTTAACCGTCTTTGTAGGAGCACGGGGCGCCGGCGGTGCATCCACCGTAGCGGGCAGTGGCAGTCCACGCGGGGGGGCCAACACGCGTGGTCGGTCAGCTCCGGCATCTTTTATCGGGAGGGTGACCTGGGTCCTTGGCTGCAAGGGAACCTTGCGATCACCGCCAGGAGGCGCACCCCTACGGTCAACCAACATGCGTTTCTCCATTAAACTGATTGGGCCCATAGCGTGCGCATACCAGGCCACATACGAATTAAGCATCTTAGGGACACAGCTGGATTCACTAATGAAGAAATAGGAACCCGTGTTAAGCCGTATAAAGTGATGCATCGCATTCTTTACCCCCTCTGGGCCAACCACGGGCGTTTCCAAGAAGGCTTCCATCGGGATCCCCTGGTTGTAGCTTGATTGCTGGGCAAATCGATGCGGATTATACCTCATAAACAAAGCCGTCTCATTCTGCCGAAACACTAGGTAGCCCGGCCGAATGGAGTAGAGATGGACGATATCCCGAGCCTTCAGTACAGAAGCCCCGCCCTTAAACTCGTCATGTAGGGGCACCACCGACTTAGTAGTCTCCGAGCCTATGGTGATAACCTTATCCACGAAAGAAGTCGTCGCGCCGACCAAATGTGGGCGCAGGAGGAGTCCCCTAGAATCCCGCGGGGATGCAAACACAATTGAAGCCCCGACTAACCGTATGACTCTCGGGAGTCTGTACTTCTCGAAGAATGGAGGAGTCTTGTGGGCGCCAAACACCCCTCGCACGTGCATCTCCATCCAAGAAACGAAGTAATGCATCGGGAAGTTAGAGGGCTGTGTCCCAGGATCATTGGCGTCCGCCGCTACGCTGAGTCCATGATAAAGGTAAGCTAACCCAGCAATTCCTACTGACAACTACAGACCGGCCACCATCCGATGTGCCGGGTAAAAGACAGAGGGCCGCATGAAGCGCGGGTGCATAGGGAGCGCAAAGTTGCATAACCACAAGCCCAGGAACCCAATAAAGAAAGTTTCCTCATCCATGCCGGAGACGGCAATTTCTGAGAAAGCGACGATGGCAGCATTGGGGAGATAGAAATCCCTCTGGTTATTCTCCGATACGGGTCGACGATCCAAACCGAAACCAAAAGGGTCGTCAAGTTGAGCGAACTTCTCGCTCTGCTCTGATAAGAACTCCGGACGGATAAAGCGAGCAATGAAAGCTGCGAAACTGACGCCCTTGTCTCCCGATTCCAAATGGAGTTCCTCATAGATCTCCAACACTTTCACCAAACCCGGATGCTGATGCTAAATGGCATTCTCCGGGGTTAAGTCAAATACCAGCTGCTTGGGGGCAAAGACATACTCATCAGGAGGAAGCAACTCCTCATAGTGCTCTCCCCTCATTGGCAGACCTGAAATTTCGGCAAATTCCTCCAAAGAGATTGAAACTTCCTTATCCGCCATCAGGAAGGTATGGGTGGGGATATTCCATTGTTCAACAAAAGCCTTTATCCACCACGTTGGAGGAGAGGGGTACTCGAAGAGCGAGACGAAGACGGCTGAGTATAGACCAATCTTCGTTAGGTGGGTCCTCTTCGCCGATAGAATGTACCGGGCCCACTGCAAATATCCGGCGGGGAGTCGCGGGATCATTCCAATGTTATAAGCCTGTCCCCAAGGGCGTACTTCGCCCTGACAGATTCGCCTCCCCAGAATATCTATCGCCGGCGGCGGCTGCACGGGGATGGCGCCGATTGCAGGTTGAAGGAGGTCATCAGAATTCCAATTCTTAACCTCCACGGCATACTTCACTGGGGGTTCGTCCGCATAGGGGATCGTGACTATGGGCTCAGAGGGCGCGGCGGAACTAAAACTGCGACGGCCTTGGATGATCTGGCTATATCACCTTCCCCACAGATGGAGCTTTTTGCACTCGGGATCGCGATCTTTAATAAGAGCGAATACCACCCGATCCACTGGCGCATGGGGGAACCCTCCTTCCGAGCGAACGAAGGGGAAAGACAAGTCGTCAGACATCTTTTCTGTGGAAAGACAAGAAATATACATCATTAGTGGCCCAACGCTTGGCATTTCAAAAAAATATATATATAAATCCTGCTCCACACTGTGATGCAGTGGGTAAGGGACCAAAAGGGGACCCACAAAATCCGGGTGATGTGCATCATTTAATAAGACAATTCCATCATTAGATAGGACTGTCAATTCATAAAAAGGGCCCAATAGGATACACCCATTGGTGGGGAAGTCCTTGGAAACAAAGAGAAAATCCCCTCTTTTAGAGCAAAGCTCTGTCACAGAGTGACATATGTCAAACTCTGGTCTCAGGGGAACAAGATTCCTTAAAAGAGCATGGCTCTGTGGTAATAATCAAAAATTCATCAACACTTAGAAGAATTGAAAAATCCATGAAAACTCATAAAAAGAAATTTTCAGTTCATCCAAGAGCAAAGCTCTGTTCATGGGTCAAAACCCATGAACAAGACCTCTGTAAGTCCTGAGAGCAAAGCTCTGGTGAAGAAGCCCCAATGGGGGTTTCCTTTAGATCCAAGATCTGCAAGAGCAAGGCTCTGATTAATTAAATTTAATTTGAATTAATCTGATTGTTATTACCTAGAAATTCTAAGTTCTGAACTTGAAAGTTCTTGAGAGAAATCAAGAGCGAGGCTCTGAAAATGTCTAAGCGAGAGCAAGGCTCTGAGAATTAAAATTCTTGAAGACAGTAAGAATTACCAAGGACCAAGGGTCCTATTTATAGGCGCATGCGTCCCTTCAACTGACCCCCCTGATCCAACGGCTAGGATCTCGCCACCGTTGCGCTTACGTCGTGCCACGTAAGCACAACGGCGGGGGGGCATTTGTTCCCCCAATCAGAGCAAGGCTCGTTTGAATTTTGAAAATCCAAATTTTCTGAAGCAACGTTTCGAATTCCGTGCGTTGCGCAGTGCGCAAGCACTGTTGCGCAAGTGCACACCTGCGCGACACGTGTCTGCGCAGTTGCGCAAGCACTGTTGCGCAAGTGCACACCTGCGCGACACGTGTCTGCGCAGTTGCGCAAGCCTCCCACTGCGCGACACGTGTCATTCATTGGGGAGTTGCGCAGAAACAGAATAAAAAATTTAATGAAATCTTTTCTGTTCTTTCCAAAACCAGAAGATTTTCTTCTGCCTTTGGATCAAAGATCCAATGGTGGGAAAATTCCCAAAATCATTCAGGAAAGATCTTGTTAACAAATTCAACAAATTTGTGAGCACTATAAATAAGACCCCAGACCTCATTCGAAAGGATGAACTTCAAGAATCAACTTCTGGCATAAAAAAAAGAGAAGAGAAAGAACTCTTGGAGATTAATCAAGAACATAAAAAAAGAGGTAAAAACTTCTTTTGAAGAAGAGAAAAAAAAATCTCTGAAGAACAGAGGATTTAAAAGTGGATAATTCAATAAAAATAAATAAATAGTGCCTTGCACTTGATATGAACCCTTGGTTCTGTAAAATCAGGGAAAACAAGTAGGAAAACTTGTTTTCCTTTGATCCAAATTTAGATTAAAAGTGCCATGCACTCGTGGTTCTGCATAAATGCAACCCATTTAAAAAGGGCCTGGCCCAAATCAAATTGCAGAATAATAAAATGGCAGAGCCCTGTTTGGAAAACTCTTGATTTTCTGCACAAATGCAACTCATTATTTAAAAGGGCCTGGCCCCAAATCAAATTGCAAAATAATAAAGGGGCAGAGCCCTGTTTGGATTAATTTATTAGTCGGGCAGAATTCTAGATAAATAGAAGAAAAAAATCGGACTTAACCCAATCCTGGCTGTAAGTCCTTAAATTAAAATGATTGAGCAAAATGGCTCTCCTAAACCAATTCACGACCAGTTCAAGGGTACATCTCCGAACACCTTTGACATCCCTCGTTGTAATCCTTCAACGACGCCAAAGAGGTGACGGGTCCCAACGACCACACATCCAAATATCGGACCGAAACGTCCCTGTTTGGAAAACTCTTGATTTTCTGTACAAATGCAACTCATTATTTAAAAGGGCCTGGCCCCAAATCAAATTGCAAAATAATAAAGGGGCAGAGCCCTGTTTGGATTAATTTATTAGTCGGGCAGAATTCTAGATAAATAGAAGAAAAAAATCGGACTTAACCCAATCCTGGCTGTAAGTCCTTAAATTAAAATGATTGAGCAAAATGGCTCTCCTAAACCAATTCACGACCAGTTCAAGGGTACATCTCCGAACTCCTTTGACATCCCTCGTTGTAATCCTTCAACGACGCCAAAGAGGTGACGGGTCCCAACGACCACACATCCTAATATCGGACCGAAACGTCCCTAAACTAATATCGGACCGAAACGTCCCTAAACTAATATCGGACCACCACGTCCCTAAACTGGCACAATAGAGCCCAAACGCTCTTTTGTTGGATCTAAACGGTCCCGTCTAAGTTGATCTTAACCCCCAAATACGGTTAACGTGTCCTTAGATATTTAAATGAACGATAAAACTCCAAATCAACTTTGGTTCAAGGGTACATCTCTGAACTCCTTTGACGCCTGTCGTTGTAATCCCTCAGCGACGTCGGAGAGGTGACGAGTCCCAACGGCCAGATATTAAATCGATCACTACGTCAAGTCGATCTTAGTCCGAGACAGGACTAACGTATCCTTGACGAACGTTTAAGTTGATCTTAGCCGCAACGCGACTAATGCATTCTTAAACTAAAAACACCAAATCCAAATCTAAGCAAATACGGATTTGGATTAATCCACGCCCTACGGGCGACGGCATTACTCAGTCTCCGTATACAATCCACGGGCAACCACAAACAAAACAAACACACACGACACGAAGTGAAATTCTGGAGAAGGAGAAAGTTGTTACCGCAACACGGTAGCGTAATTAACTGCAGGGGCTTGCGCCTGCAGGGAAGAGCGTCCCCACAATCAAAAACCCCTCACCCTGAGGGGGAATCTGACGAAGTCTGCTACATCGGCCGCATCCGTCTAAACCTCTGATACAAGGTGCCGTAAATCAACTCGGCATCTTCGGAGCGGTGGACGGATAAAACCAAATAGCATCTGCCCCGAATCCCAGCGCCAGGACGCACCAAGCAGTCCTGTGCGGCCGCCTTTCGGAGGGGAACAATGAACGACAGAATTTATGTCTTTTTCCAAGACAATTGCCATTGATAACTCCGTTAAGTTGTCTAACCTAAATAAGCAAGCACTCACCTTCTCCGGCTCCTCGAGGCTCAAGAGAAATGATTGTTAGTGATATGTATGCCCTAGAGAACATTATTGTATGACATAGTAGATGCTTGGGCATATATATGGAGGACTTTCTTGCTCAACATGATAGTATGCTATCTGGTTGTCTTTATCTTAACATGTTTACTAGTATTATTATACCGTCTCTCATATACATATTGATAAAGCCCTTAGGATGTTGGCTTGAATATCAGGACTATGATGTGGATTACTACTGGGACCTGGGTAGTCCATAAGCACATCCTTCAATTGTTTATAGTTGAGGGAATATCGAGACATAGCATCGATATTCTAGAGTAGACTAGTGTGTACGTTTCTTGACACTGTATGGGACGATAGTTGATCCCATATCCATTGGTGTTTGACATCAAAGATTGTACACAGGTGCTCATTAGAGAATGGATACACCGAACAGGACTCGCCGAGAACTCCTAGATGGTACTATACCTATCGTCAGGTAGCAGTTCTCTGGTGACACTAGTACAGTTTAGTCTGTAGACCCAAGATCGTCATAGAGACTTGTGTGGTTCCCACTGTGCTTTGATTTCCTCCCTACCATGGCTCAAAGGAGTCGTGCAAACAGGTGGATTTTGGGTACAGTCCCGAGTTACATGGAGGCAATGAGTGATAGGAGGGGTTTCGTCTCTCCCGGTATAGAGAGTTGATGTTGCGCTATGCTCGATTGGCTATAACAGTAAGTCCCTGACCAGGAATGTTGATGAGATTTACTGGTAAGTGTTATCAGTATTTTCTCGTACCGTTATAGGCCTTACATCGGCATGACTTATCAAGTTATTGGGGTCTGACGATACCACACCTAGACTCGATATGCGACATATCAGACGAAGAGACCGGACTGTACGGTAAGTGTTACCTATAGGCTTCATAGGAGTTTGGACAAGCTTGATTTTTGATCTTCTATTCGCTCAATACCTGAGTAGCTGTTATGTCCAGCTAGTACCGCTTACGGCTTATGGGTAACTGATGTGATCATTACCTACTGCTGGCGTATTGATGAGTCTTTATAGTCCAACACAGAAGTTTCCTAGCTTAAGCGAAACAAAGTAGGGCACACATGTTGATATGTGCGGGAGCCTGATTAAATACGAGTATGTGATGCCGTATTCTAATCTGACGGCTATTTGTTATCAGTTAGGTTATATGTGATATAACCGGATTATCAAGTGTTGATTTGATAATGTGATATACAGATAAATGATATTAGTCGGTTATATGTGATATAACCGGATTATTAAATCAAGTGTTGATTTAATAATATGATATATATTTATATTTGATATAATTGTATATTGACTAATATTATTGCTCATTAATTATATGCTTATCTTTATATATATATATATATATATATATATATATATATATATATATTATATGAAGCATGGCATGGATTTTCTATTTTTAGAAAATAGAAATTGAGATGATAAACGGGGAGACTTTAAAGGCATGGGCATAGCATGGCTTATTCTATATTATATTCATTTGCTTACACTATTGAAGTATGGCTACAATTTTTAAGTGTTAAAAATTGTATGCTTCAATAATGTGTGTTTTGAGAAGAGCCATTCTACACTTCATTCCACACTTAGTTATTTTTTCTTGAGTTGCTCTCTAGCTCTCTTCATCTTCTTCACCGCCACCTCCAAGCTCAATCCCTAACATGAGTTGTGAACTCTTGAGCTTGTGAGAACCCTAGTGAGCAAATATAACCCCTACTTCACCATCCTACACTAGATTAGCAGTTTGGTGTAGTGTGTTTACTTCACTAAAGAGTTTAGTGAAGAGGTAGCTTGGATTAGCGGACTTCGGGTGGATCATCTTCGTCACTAAGGACATAAAAAGGAAGTTCTTTCAACCTTCAAATGGGGCCTAGTGGAGTCGCATGGACTAAAACCTGGAGCTTTAGAAGAGAAGTACATGGTATACAAAGGTTGTATCCATCCATCTCTTAGTTTAGTTTTTGATAGCATAGTTAAACCCTAATCATCTAGTTTAAGATCTTGGTTAGTGTAGATTAGCACCCCTAAAATTTTGAAAACGGCATGCTTGATGCTAGTAAAACCCAGTGGTGGTGCTAACATACACTTTCATGGTATCAGAGCCAAAGCTAGAAGATTAGACGATGTTTATAGAATTACGAAAACGAAACAACTCTGAAATAGTCGCTATGAAACTCCATTCTCTGTTCACTTTGAAATTTTTTTAAACAAGTGCAGAATGTTACATTTGATGTAACTAGAATACCAGAGAAAAATGAGGCAAAACAACAAGTTATGGCCCGACGAAAATTCCTTTTTGGCCGGCCTGGCTAGTTTTTGGATGTGTGTTTGCACTTGTTTTTGTTTGGTGTTCTGGTGTGTTGATTTTGGGGTTTCAGGTCATGTTTGATTGGCTAAGTTTGCATGTGATGTTAACTTTTTTGCCAACTTAGAGTGTTTCGTAGTCATAATTTTAACATCATTTTGGGTTTAAATTTGATATGTGATATACTAGTTGGAATCCACATTTAATTAGTTTAAAACTAGTTTGTTTGTAAATCTAGAATGTTAGTCTCTATTGATCGATTGCCACGAAGTTTCAATTCAGATCGAAACTCCGTCGCAATAGCTTATCGTACGCGAATACTCGCCAGATAACTTTACTAGGTAGCCACGCCCTATAGCCCCGACCAAGTGACTGTAGGAGAACCCTGTTGCCAAAAGCATCCACTCGACTGCTCGTGGCCACTGTGTTCCACCTAAGTGCACTTTGTCGACAGCATCGGGGGTGCGACCATCTACTAAAATTCCCGACGAGTATTCGATCGGGTAATCGGGAATCTTGTTGAATTACCCGACTAAATTATTGAAAAGTGTTTTCAATATGAGACTAAAATGCAAGGTTTATAGGGTTAGGCATGAAATTCAGAATATGAGATATTCCGGGTTTATGATGTCTAAGGAAATGCAGATTCTAATTATTATAGTTTTTCATTTCTTTTCTGCGACCGTAAGTGTAATATGTGGGGTATCCCAAATCTCGTTTCTATATGTCAACGGAATTTGGGATACGCATATATGCTTACGTTAATGACATGTGAGGTTATGTGTTGTTGTGATATGTTATATTGGATCGTCGTGAATGAATAGCCGGGTGTTTTATGTGAGATGGGAGTTTTTCAATTTTCATTCATGTAAAATTTGTATGTAATATTCTTTTATTGGGAAACTTCCGGGTTGAGGATGATGTCACCATTGATGTATATTATTTACTTTTCCGCATTAGGATAGACCCAAGGTGTGGAGCACAAGTAACCGGGTTCTGGAGTCCAGTGGGAGACCATCTCGAGGAGTCGAGACCGGGTCTCCTAACTCTAGAATTGGCAGGGTTGTTTGCCGCTCTCGTAGGGGTCTAGGGATGTGGGTTTGTCTATTCATCACTACCGTGGAATCCATGTTTTTTATTATTGGATTAATTTAAAACACTGACCTCCTAGTATATCCAATATTTCATATGTTGACTTCTGTTGCTTGGTTCTTTGATGTGATCATATAACCGCGTGAGACGAATGCTATATATATATATATATATATATATATATATATATATATATATATATATAGATATATGATATATATAATAAACGTTGATTATGTTTTACACCCACGCTAGTCCAGCCCCGCTCTGCCGTTAGTTAAGTAACCTAACGGTGCATGACGGAGCCCCGTGGCGAATGCGGATGGCATAAGCGTACGTTTCATTTTCTGTGATGTTTAGGAAACATTAAATGATGGGACTTCATTAATGAGATTAATAAAAAGAAAAGAAACCTAAAGATGTTGTAAAATTAAAAGTTTTTAAAAAGATAGCTCTAGTTCTTGCTTTGCATAATGGTATTCCTTGATGAATATCCTGCACCACATTCGATGAGGAAAGAGTCGAGATCCCTTCACCGGAAGTAACCTCTTTACCAAAACTAGCAAATGCTACAACCCACTCGGTTTATCATCATAGCTTCTGTAGTTATTGCTTTACATAGTGGTATTCCTTGATGGATATCCAGCACCTCATTCGATGAGGATAGAGCCGGGATCTCTTCACCGGGAGTGACCTCTTTAGCAAAAGCTAGTAAAAACTATTCGGTTTGTTTTTGAAAACTTCTCGATTTTAAAAGCGGAACTTAAACCACTCCTTTTTAAATCGCTAGATTCTGCAACGATATCAAGTTCATTAAGTTAAAGATTTTCTTAAAAACCAGCCGTAGCCCTCCTTCATTTCAGATAAATACCATTTAGTATTCGTTCTACGTTTGTTGGCCTTCTTCAAGGCGTAATGCGCGGTAGCCGATTAGTGCGATGTGATTGGATTAGGGTAGTCGTGCGACTTTGTTGGCCTTCATGAAGGGTCGTGCAGGTGGGTTTAATTCAATCAAGAAATGAGCGGGGAACTTGACTAGCGGCCTATGGTTTGTTGGCCTTCGTCAAGGTCATAGGAAGCTAAGGATAAAAACAAATATTGGGAATTTCAAGTGTTGAAATTTGCAATGAGATTGCATACCTTCTATGTGATAATTGGATCCCGATACCCACTGCGAGTAAGTGTTACTCCTGGAAGGGTTTTCCACTTTACAATTAGCCGATCCATTAGGTGTCTAAGAAAGGTGTTAACGGGGTGATGCCCCTGCGGAAATGAGATTATTTAATTAGTTCCATGCGAAAGCATGGGGAGGCTCCCTTGGAGTTCCAATACCTGTCTGGCCGAACGATTGGCGAACTTATAAGGTGTAATTAATCCCGGCTAATCTTACCTTTTAGGGTTTGAAGGAAGATTTGATAAAAACAGTGGGAGCCATTCTGATTAGATAAAATAATAACCGATCTAATCTTGCAAAGAGCGCACGCAAAGTGATTATCCTTCTCTCTCTCCTGGTAGCGACCAATGACACGCCTTAATCAAGATAATAATATGGATGTATTGACCGAACCCACTTATTATACTGGGCTAGGTTCCGCTCTATCTTATGATTGTCATAAGTCTGAGCAAGGAATAGGAAAATATCCGGATTCCCCCGCCACTCAAATGAAGAATAAGCATGTTGATGCATGGTCTTCGCGTGTGTTCGTAACCGAGAACTGTTTCTCAGTTTGTTCTACTTCCTGGGTATTAGATACCAGAACAGGATCCCACGTATGTAATTTGTTACAAGGGCTAAAGAGAGGTAGAGAACTGGGAAAGGGTGATAATTCTCTAGTAGTAGGGAATGGTGCAATTGTTGCAACCAAAGCAGTTGGTGAATATCATCTTGTATTATCAGGTGGTAACACAATGATTCTGAGCGACTGTTATTTCGTACCAAAAATATTGTGGATATTTTCCTAAATCAAGTGTTGATTGGGTATGGTACGTTGTATAATGGTATATACATTCTAAATCACAAAACAGTTCTAAGTATACAGAATACACACAAGAGGAACAGTTCAGAAATGAACGAAGTCATCTTGTGGCAATGTAGACTAGGTCATATCAATGCGACAAGATTAGCTAAAGTTGCATAAAGATAGATATTTGAATCCGTTCGAATTTACATTTTATGAAACTTGCAAGTCATGTCTCAAAGGTAAAATGACCAAAACTCCGTTTGCTAGACACGGAGAAAGAGCTACTGAACTCTTGGGACAGATACATAGTGATGTATGCGGTCCTATGTCTACACATGCCAGGAATGGTTCCTCGCACTTTATTACATTCACCGATGATCTCTCAAGATTCGGACATGTGTTCCTGTTGAAACACAAATCTGAATCTTTTGAGAAATTCAAGAAATATAGTACAAAGTTTAGAACCAGACGGGTAAAAGTATTAAAATCCTTCGATATGATCGGGGATGAGAATACTTGAACACGGAATTCAGAGACTACTTAAAAGAGAATGGGATTCTCTCTCAGCTTACTTCTCCGTATACACCACTGCACAACGGAGTGTCAGAGCGGAGGAATCGCACCCTATTAGAGTAATGCTGAGTTGCCTATTTCCTTTCAGGGTTATGCACTTGAGATAGCCGCATTCCTATTGAATAGAGTTTCAACCAATTCCATTTCCTACCACTCCATATGAGATATGGAATGGGAAGAGACTATCTCTTAAACGAGTTAAGATATGGGGGTTTTCGGCCTATGTTTAAAAGCAAAATCCGGACAAGCTCAAGGCAAGGTGGAACCGGAGGATTCAAAAGTCCCGACGAACCTCAGCCACTCCGCAGATCTAGTAGGGTTCCTCATCCACCTGAGAGATACTATGGTTTTCTCATATATGGTGGGAGAGAGGATTGCATCATGGAAGATGATGGCCCAACTAGTTTCGAGCAAGCCATCACAAGTGGAGACTCTGTGAAATGGCTGGATGCTATTCGATCTAAGATGGAATCCATGTACACCAATAAAGTATAGACTTTGAAAGTTGCTCTTGAAGGGGTAAAACCCATCAGGAGCAAGTGGATCTTGAGAAGATAATTGGTGTAGATGGAAAAATTGAGACTTTCAAAGCTAGACTTGTAGAAGAAGGTTTGCGTCAACGACCAGGTGTCGACTATGATGAAACCTTTTCTCCAGTGGCTATACTTAAGTCCATCAGGATCCTACTTGCCGTTGCTGCATACCATAACCACGAAATCTGGCAGTTGCACATCAAGACCGTTTTTCTAAATGGTGATTTAGAAGAGAACGTGTACATGACATAGCCAAAGGGCTTCATAGACAGTGAAAGCAGCGGAAGCGTGTGCAAGCAGCTTAAATCAATCTACGGATTAAAGCAGGTATCGCGGAGATGGAACATCTGTTTCGATAAAGTTGTCAAAGAGTTTGACTTCATCAAAAATGTAGATGAACCATGTATATTTAAGAAGGTAGTAGAGAGTAAGATTGTCTTCCTCGTATTGTACGTATATGACATACTCTTGATAGGAAACGATGTTCCTATGCTACACTCGGTCAAGCTTTTCTTATCACACAAGTTCTCCATAAAAGATCTTGGTGATGCCTCCTTCATTTTGGGGATAAAGATCTATATAGATAGATCTAAAAGGATGTTGGGATTGTCTCAATTCAGGTACATATACACCATACTAAAGAGGTTTAGTATGAAAGATTATATGCGTGGTAATGTATCCGCTTGTACAGGAATCACTCTCTCCAAAGAGATGTCTCCCAAGACCGATTTGGAGAGGGTCGCATACAAGGGATACCCTATGATTTAGCAGTCGAGACTATCATGTATTCAATATTATGTACCAGACCAGATGTAGCTTACTCATCAGGTGTAGTGAGTAGGTATTAATCAAATCCAGGGGAGAAATACTGGACAGCTGTGAAGAACATTCTTTACCGATTCGAGCTTCCAGAGTGATAAGGACGACAGTAAGTCGGTCTCGGGTTTTGTCTTCACCCTCAGTGGAGTGACAGTATGTTGGAAGAGTTCCAAGCTAGATACCGTTGCAGACTCGACGATGAAGGCTGAATACATCGCTACCAACGATACTGCAAAAGAGGCTGTCTGGATGAACAAGCTCATAAGATGAACTTGGTGAGGTTCCATCCATTGAGCATCCAATACATATGTATTGTAATAACAATGGAGTTGTGGTTTTGGCCAAGGAACCCGGGTCCCATCAGTGATCTAGACATATTCTTAGACGGTATCACCTGATTAGGAAGATAGTAGATCTCCAGGAGATCGAGGTCAGGAGAGTTGACACAGAGGATAACACAGCGGATCTATTCACAAAGGCCCTTCCCCAAATACTGATCAAGAGACTTTTTAGGATGTTTGGTATGAGATACTACAACAACTGGCCTTAGTGCAAGTGGGAGATTGTTAGTGATATGTATGCCATATAGGCCATTATTGTATGAAATAGTGGATGCTTGGACATATATGGAGGACTTTCTTGCTCGATATGATAGTATGCTATCTGGTTGTCTTTATCTTAACATGTTCACTGGTATTATTATACCGTCGCTCATATACATGTTGATAAAACCCTTAGGATGTTGGCTTGACTACTAGGACTATGATGCGGATCATACTACTGGGACCTGGGTAGTCCATAAGCACTGTTCCCCTCCGAAACACGGAGACGCGACCGCGCGGGTCCGTCTTGCCTGAATTTCGGGGAAGATGCTAATTGGTGCTATCCGTCCACCTCTCCGAAAATGCCAAGTTGATTTATGGCACCATGTATCGAAGGTTTAAACGGATGCGGCCGATGTAGCAGACTTCGTCAGATTCCCCCTCGTTGAGGGGTTTTTGATTGTGGGGACGCTCTTCCCTGCAGGCGCAAGCTCTTACAGTTAATTACGCTACAGCATCGCGGTAACCACTTTCTCCTTCTCCAGATGATCACTTCGTGTCGTGGGTGTTTGTTTTGTTTTTGGTTGCCCGTGGAATGTATACGGAGACTAATTTATGTTGTCGCCCGTAGGGCATGGATTAGTCCAAATCCGTATTTTCTTAGATTTGGGTTTGGGGTTGGGTTTAAGGATACGTTAGTCTCATTTGAAACTAAGATCAACTTAAACATTTGTTAAGGATACGTTAGTCTAATTTTCAGACTAAGATCAACTTAACGGGATCGTTTAGATCCAACAAAAGAGCATTCGGGTTCTATTGCTTAGTTTAGGGACATTGCGGTCGATTACCAGTTTAAGAACATGGTGGTCCAATGTTAGTTTAAGGACATCTCGGTCCAAGGTTAAGGACATCATAGTCCATGGGCTTAAGGACCCCACAGTCCGAGGTTAAGGACATCATAGTCTGTGGGTTTAAAGGGACCCCACAGTCCGAGGTTAAGGACATCATAGTCCGTGGGTTTTAAAAGACCCCACAGTCCGAGGTTAAGGACATCATAGTCTGTGGGTTTAAAGGGACCCCACAGTCCGAGGTTAAGGACATCATAGTCCATGGGCTTAAGGACCCCACAGTCCAGTTTAAAGACGTGATAGTCTATGAAATGTATGGTTGTCGGGACCCGTCACCTTTCAGAAGCCGTTGAAGGATTACAACGACAAATATCAGAGGAGTAAAAAGATGTACCCTTAAACCGATGTGGGTTGAGAGACCTGCAGTCCAATTGGGACTAAGATCTGTTAAAATATTTATGAGCAGACAGGCTCAATTGATATGAGTTGAGGACTTATGGCCAATCTTGGGCTAAGTCCAATCAAGTTAAAATGTTTTAACATTTATTTTGGGCTGTTGAGCTTTTATTTGGGCTTAGCCCTTTTAACAATGCTGAGCATTGATTTGTATCATGACAATATTTTTGTCTTTTATTGAATGCTGAGCATTCAATCATAGCTCTGGGGTTTATTAAAGAACAGTTTATGTTCTGTCAGCGCAGCACATGGTGCGCTTGGCGCTTTGCGCCAGTCAAAGAGCGCAATGCGCTTCTGTCTAGCGCACACGTGAGGGACACGTGTTGCGCTTAGCGCTAAGCGCTAGTTTATGAGCGCAGAGCGCTAGTTCATGAGCGCATTGCGCTATTAGTTTAGTGGCGCACACGTAAGGGACACGTGGTGCGCTTGGCGCTGAGCGCCAGTCCATAATCGCAGTGCGCTATATTTGGAGCGCTAAGGCTCTGTAGCGCTTTGCGCTAATCTTTGAGCGCTGAGGTGCTTCTGTTAAGTAGCTCACACGAGAGGAGCATGTGTTGCGCTTGGCGCTGTGCGCCAGTCTTAAGCGCAGAGTGCCATCTTATGAGCGCAAGCGCTAACTGATCAACTTGTGATCCCAAAAGAGATTTTGTCTCAAGATTCTAAGAACAAGGGTTCTTATTTTATAGGAGATGCTTCAATCTCTTGTATTGATGAAAAGGCTTTGCCTTTATGGATCTATGATCCTTAAGAGAGTTGAATTATTCTTTCCCCCCTCTGTTTACAATGAGATGTTCATGATCTCTTCTTGTAAAAGACAATTTGTCTTATAGATGTGAGAAGAGTTATGTTCTTCTTTTTATTTTATGATAAGATCTTTTGATCTCTTTGTAAAAGATCTCGGTCTTATAGATCTATGATCTTTAAAGAAGTGAGTTATTCTTTCAATTATGAGATAATTTTATCTCTCTGTTCATCATCGTTTTACCTTGAAGAAAAGAAGTTCTTCTATCGAGAGCCTAGCTCTTCTTCCTGAGATTTTTCTCAAAGCTTATCGGGGGTTCCTCTCTATATTTCTCTCTTTTTTTGAGACTTGAAGTCCAGGGGCCTTTTTATAGGGCAATCTGATCAGTTCAATCAGTTAAGGAGATCTTTTCTCCAATTAATTTGGGGAATTTCCCATCGTTGGATCTTTGATCCAAGGGCTCCTGATTTACAGAAGGAAATCTTCTTATTTTTAACAAGATTGATAAATCTTTCCATACAGAATTTATTCTATCTTTTGGAAATTTTTAATCACCATTGGATCATTGATCCAACGGTGCTCTGATTTACAGAGCACAATCTTGTTATTTGGAAAGATTTTGAGAAATCTTTCCTTAAAAGAATTTAATTCTGATTAATCAATGATTTATCATTATTATTAGATCTTTGATCTGACGGTGGGGAGTTTTTAGTTCCAGCGCTAGCGCACCCGTGCTTTGCACATGGTGCGCTGCTTAAAGGGCAGCGCACCCATGCTTTGCACGTGGTGCACTGCTTAGAGCGCAGCGCGCCTAGCGCTAGCACACCCGTGGTTTGCACGTGGTGCGCTTCTTAGAGCGCAGCGCGCCTAGCGCTAGCACACCCGTGGTTTGCACGTGGTACGCTACTTAGAGCTCAGCGCACCTAGCGCTAGCGCACACGTGCTTTGCACGTGGTGCGCTGTTTAGGGCGCAGCGCACTTGGCGCTGCATCTGAAGCGTTGCTTCATTTTCAAAATTTGAATTTTGAACAGAGCTTTGCTCTGATTGGGGGAAACAAGCACATCCTTCAATTGTTCCTAGTCGAGGGAATATCGAGACAGGGCATCGATATTCTAGAGTAGACTAGTGTGTACGTTTCTTGACCCTGTATGGGGCGATGGTTGATCCTATATCCATTGGTGTTTGACATAAAAGATGTAGGGTTCCTATGCATACTAAGGAGGTCTCACAAGGCATCAAGCATGCCAAATTCAAATAAATTCCGGTGCCGAGAAACCCTAATGCGATCGTTGACTAGAGATTAGGCGATAACAAATGCGAGCAATAAACAACTTTACTGCAAAGTGAAAGAGACTACAACCTTTGTAGATCCGGTCCTCCACCTCCATAGCTCCGTGACGATGTCCCTTCGCTGCGATCATCGGATCTCAGACTCTAGTGTTGATTCCATCGAAGAAATGATCGGGCTAGGTCGTCGACTTCGATGCCGAAGATGATCTACGTCGAGGCAACTCAAGATCAAGCTCCAACTTCACCAAGTCATGAAACTTGTGAAGAAAACACCCTATACTACATGGAAAGTGGTAGAGGATGAAGAAATAGAAAGTGGGTTCACTTTGGATTTGGATTTCTCACTTGGAATCATCACTTAGAATTTTCAAGCCATGGTTTCTTCTCTTCATGAAGAAGATGAAGAAGAAGAAAGAAAAAGAATCCTCAATAATAGAAAAACAAGTGATGGTTATCATAATGCAACCATGGTTAAGTGTAGAGAATAAACTAGGGTTAGGTGAATGGTTAGGGTTAAGGAAAGAAACAAAATGGTCAAGCTTTCAAAGCTTCATGAAGCTTCAACAAAAAACAAAAGTAGCAACCATTTCATTTCTTGTCCAAATATAAATGAAAAGAAATAAATAAATAAGTAAATCAAACCCTAACCATTAACTTAATCATGGTTTAATCATACACACCCAAGTTTGCATGTATCATCAAACATGATACAAACTAGTGCATAAAACTATATCATATATACAATGTGCACATTCAAGTGAGAAAGAAATCTTAAGTGAACCAATATTAGTTAATGTAAAGTAATATATCAAATATATAATTATATATTAAATCATTAAATCAACACTTGATTTAACGATCCGGTCACATCGCATATGACCGACGAATATCCAATGTATCGACTTATCGAATCAATCCTCGATTCGATAACCAGGTTATATCGCATACAACCAATCGATACATTCATCGCGAGAATAGAATACGGTATCACATACACGCATTATTCTTGGTCCCGCACATATCTCATATGCGCTCCTATTTCGTTTCGCTTGAGCCAGGAAACCTCTGTGTAAGACTCTAAAGACTCGTCAATACGCCGGCAACATGTGATGATCATATCAAACACCCATAAGCCGCAAGCGGTCTGCTAAATGTAACGGCCATACGGGTATTGAGCGATCAGAAGATCGACGAGCAAGCCCGCTCACACTCCTGTGAATCCAACCAGTAACACTTACCGTACAGTCCGGTCCGATCGTCTGATATGTCGCATATCTCGCCTAGGGGTGGTAAACGTCAGACCCCAATAGTTTGATAAGTCGTGTCGATATGAGGTCTATAACAGTTCGAGATACTACTGATAACACTTACCAGTAAATCTCAGCAACCCTGGCCAGGGATTTCCGGTTATAGCCAATCGAACACAGCGCAACATCAACTCCCTATACCGGGAGAGACGAATCCCCTCCTATCGCTCATTGCCTCCATGTGATTCGGGACTGTACCCAAAAACCACCGTTTTGCATGCCCTCTTGGACGTGGTAAGGTGGAAATCAAAGCACAGTAGGAATCACACAAGACTCTATGACGATCTCGGGTCTACAGACTACTCTGTACCAGTGTCACCAGAGAACTGCCATCTGACGTAAGGTATAATACCATCTGGGAGTTCTTGGCGAGTCCGTCCAGTGTACCCAATCTCCACTGAGCACCCGTATATCATCTCTGATGTCAAACACCAATGGATATGGGATCATCCATCGCCCATCTGTATGGGTCGAGAAGGTATACACTAGTCTACTCTGGTATATTGATGCCCCGTCTCGATACACCCACGACTAGGGACCTTGAAGGATGTACTTATAGACTACCATGTCCCCACTAGTATGATCCGCATCATAGTCCAGGTAGTCAGGTACACATCCTAAGGGCTTTACCAACATGTAACAGAGAGACAATCAGTATACACGTTAAGGCAAAGAGTAACCAGATAGCATACTATCATGTCGAGTAAGAAAGTCCTCCCTATATATGTCCCAGCATCCACTACAATATACATCCTATGTACAGTAATGGCCTCTAGGGCATACATATAACTAACAATCTCCCACTTGCGCTAGGGCCATCTGTAGCAGTGGTTGCAGTATCTCATACTCAACCATCCAATAAAAGTCTCTCTCTGGGAAAAGGCCTTTGTGAGTGGATCCGCCGCGTTGTCCTCTGAGTCTACTCTCCTAACCTCGATCACCCTGGAGATCATCTGTCTCCATGATCAGGTGATGCTGCCACAGAATACGTCTGGGTCACTGATGGGACCGGGGTTCCTGGCATAAGCCACAACTCCATTGTCACACAATGGGAGGAACAAAGTTCATCTCATGAACAAATATACACCCAGACTTCCTCTTTGGTAGCATCTTAAGTAGCGATGTATCTAGCCTTTATCGTCTAGTATGCCACGGTATCTAGCTTGGAACTCTTCCAACATACCGTCCCTTTACTAAGGGTAAAGACAATGCCTTTTACTGACTTTCAGTCGTCCTTATCATCCTGGAACACTTCCAGTGATTCTCCCCAGGACCAATTGATACCATCTCACTATAACTAATGAGTATCCTAATATCCAATTATATCTATCTCATAGATCCAAAACCCAGGATTTAGTAGGTATCACTTTGATCCTATATGGAGAATCATTGCGATAAGCGGAGATTGACCGAGCGTAGCATAGGAAACTCCTTCCCTATCAAGAGTATGTCATCCACGTACTCTACGAGGATCACTACCATACTCCCTACTACCTTTTTGTATATACAAGGTTCATTTACCATTTTGATGATGTCAAACTGTTTGACTAACTCATCAAAACAGATGTTCCAACTCCGCGATGCCTGATTCATCACATAAAACATCTTGCACACGTTTCCGCTGCTCCCACTATTTACGAAGCCCTCTGGCTGTGTACTTATAGACGTTCTCTTCTAAAACATCATTTAGAAAAGCAGTCATGGCACCCAACCGTCAGATATCTTAGTCATGGTATGTAGCCGTGGCAAGTAGGATCTGGATGGACTTAAGCATAGCTACTGGAAAAGGTTTCATCATTTTCCACGCCTGGTTGATGACGAAAACCTTTAACAAGTCTAGCTTCGAAAGTCTCAACTTTTCCATCTACACCAAGTAATCTTCTCAAGATAAACTTGCTCCTGATGGGGATTTAACCCTTCAGATAAAGCAACTAAAGTCCATACTTTGTTGGTGTATAAGGATTCCATCTCAGATCGATAAACATCCAGCCATTCTTACAGAGTCCCACTCCTGATGGCCAGCTCGAAACTAGTTGGGTCATCATCTCATGACGCAATCCTCGCTCCCACTGTCATAGAGAAACGGAAGTATCTCTCAGGTGGGTGAGGATCCCTACTAGATCGGCGGAGAGGCTGAGGTTCGTTGGTAACTATTGAATCCTTTGGTTCTTCCAAATCATCAGCTGCAGTTTGTATATCTGGAACCTTTCCAGTTCTACATAACAGACCTTGCCTCGAGCTTGTCCGGATTTTGCTTTTAGACATAGGCCGGACAACCCTAAATCTTAACTAACTTAAGATATGGGCTCTTCCCTTTCCATATCACATATGAAGTGGTAGGCAACTGATTTGATTTGAACCCTATTCAATAGGTATGCAGCTTCTCAAGCGCATAACTCCCAAAATGAAATAGGAAACTCAGTAGTACTCATCATAGAGCGCACCATATCATATAGGGTGTGATTGCTCCGCCCCGATACAACGTTGTGCTGTGGTGTATTCGGAGGAGTAATGCTGAGAGAGAATCTCATTCTCCTTTAGAATAGTCTAGGAATTCCATGCACAAGTATTCTCCTCCCTGATCTCATCATAGGACATAATACTTATACCCGTATTTTGGTTCTCTACTTCTAACTTATATTCTGTGAATATCTCAAAAGGTTCGGACTTGTGTTTCAACAGGAACATAGGTCTGAATCTCGAAAGATCATCAGAGAATTAAATGAAGTACAAAGAACCGGTCTTGGCATGTGTAGACAGGGGACCTACATACATCAACATATATCATCCTAAGAGTTCACTATCTCTTTCTCTGTTTCCAATAAACAGAGCTATGGTCATCTTATCTCTGTGACATGACTGGCAAGTTTTCACAAGATGTAAATTAAAACAGATTTAAATATGCATCTATGTGCAACTTAGCTAGTCGGGTCGCATTGATATGACCTAGTCTACAATACCTCAAGAAGGATCCGTTCATTTCTGAACTCTTCCTCTTGTGTGTGTTCTGTATACTAGGAACTGTAGTTTGATTTAGAACGTCAATGCTTTTAGATAACGTGCCTGAACCGATCAACTTTTGATATAGGAAATGTTCAAAACATTATCCAACAATACAAAATTTTATCGTTTCTTTACTAATAAAGAGACTGATATGATTTTGTATATAAGGTTCGGTATCTAATAACATTCGCTCAAAATCAATGTATTTGTAATACAGGGTGACAGTGACCAACAGACTTGGCTGCAACACTTGCCCCGTTTTCTGCCTCATGAAACTTATCACCCGTTTCTCAGTTCTCTACCTTTCTGTAGCCCTATGTAACAAATTACATTTGCGGGATCCTGATCCGGTATCAAATACCCAGGACGTAGAGTATACAGAGAAACAGTTCTATATAATGAACACACCCGAAGGAGATGCATCATATGCACTTTCTTCGTTTGGGCGGCACGGGAAATCTGGTATTCCTCAATTTCCTGCTCTGTCTTATAACAATTATAAGTTGGAGCGGGACCAACGTTCCCCAGCTCAGTATAACAAGCGGGTTCGGTCAATACATCCGTATTATTATCTTGATTAAGGCGTGACATGGTCGCTACCTGGAGAGAGAGAAGAAAACACTCAGCGTATGCTCTTGCAAGATCAGATTGGTTATTATTTTATCTAATCAGGCTGGCTCCCACTGTTTTTATCAAATCTTCCTTCAAACCCAAAAAGGAAAGACCAGCCGGGATTAATTACACGCTACAAGTTCGCCAATCTTTCAGCCAGGCCAATGTCGGTACTTTGAGGGAGGTCCCCCGTGTTTTCGCACGAACCTAATTAATGTAAACCTCGTTTTCCCAGAGGCGTATCCCCGTTGACACCTTTCTAGACACCTACTTGATCGGCTAATTGTAATGTGTAAAACTCTTCCAGGAGTAACAATTACTCGCAGCGGGTATCGGGATCCAACTATCTCATAGAAGATATGCAATCTCATTGCAAATTTCAACACTTGAAATTCCCGATAATTTTGCCCCTAGCGTCCTATGACCTTGACGCAAGCCAACAAAGTCGCACGACTACCCTAATCCAATCTGCATCATATGCATAAGCAGATAAATACTAGTTAGCTACCGCACACTACGTCTTGACGCAGGCCAACAAACGTAGCACGAATACTAACTACTACTTATCTGAAATGACGGAGGCCTACGACAGGTTTTTCTGAAAACCTATTGCGTAATGAACTTGATATCGTTGTAGGATCGAATGAATTTGAAATGGAGTGTTTTTGAGGCTTTTCTAGTTTTGCTAAAGGGGTCACTCCCGGTAAAGGGATCGTCGGCCCTTTCCTCATCGAATAAGGTGCAGGATATATCATATATACCGCTGTGCAAAGCAAAAAACTATAGAAGCAATCAAAAGACAAACCGAGGGTTGTAGCATCTGCCAGTTATTGCTAAAGGAGTCACTCCCGGTGAAGGGATCTCGGTCCTTTCCTTATCGAATAAGGTGCAGGATGTTCTACAAGGAACACCGCGATGCAAAGCAAGAACTGTAGCTACCTGTTTTATTTAGAAATTCGATTCCACAACATCTTAGGTTTCTTTTCTTTCATTAATCACATTAATGAAGTCCCATCATTTAAATCACCTAAACATCACAGATAAATACGACGTACACTTATGCCATCCGTATTCGCCTCGATGTCCCCTCGTGCACCGTTAGGTTAGGTAACTAACGGCAGAGCAGGGCAGGGCTAGCGCGGGTGTAAAACATAAGTAACGTCTATATAATATATCATATATACTATATACTGTATCTATCACAGAACATCACATGATCACATCACAGATATCGCAGTAGAAAATATCATATGAAATATTGGATATACTAGGACGTCCGTGTTTTCAATATGAGCCAGTATAAAACACGGATTCCACGGTCGCGATGAATAGCCAAACCCACACCCCTAGACCCCTACGAGAGCGGCAAGCAACCCTACCAATTCTAAAGTTAGGAGACCCGGACTCGACTCCTCGAGTTGGTCTCCCACTGGACTCCAAAACCCGGTTACTTGTGCCCTCCTCCTTGGGTCTATCCTAGTGCGGAAAAGTAAATAATATACAAACGGTGACAACTTCCGCAACCTGGAAGTGCCCCAATAAAAGAATATTACATACAAGTCTTTACATGAATGAAAATGAAAAACACTCATCTCACATAAAAACCCCCGGCTATTCAAACACGACGATCCAATATAACATATCCAGCAACACATAACATCACATGTCATCAACGTAAGTAAATATGCCCATCCCAATTGTCGTTGACATATAGCAACGAAACCGGCGATATCATATATTACACTTACGGTCACAGAAAAGAAAGTTTAAAACTACAACAGTTGGAATCCGCAACTTCCTTAGACATCGCATGCCTAATCAAATGAATTCCTTAGACATCGCATGCCTAACATTTATAAACCCCGCATTTTAGTCTCATTATCGAAAACACTTTTCAATATCAAGTCGGACAATTCAACAAGATTCCCGGCATCCTGATCGAATGCTCGTTGCAAACTTTAGTAGACGGCCGCACCCCCGATACCGTCGACGAAGTGCACCGAGGCGGAACACCGCTGCCGCGAGCACCCGAACGGATGCTTATTAGAGACGGGGTTCTCCTACAGTCACTTGGTCGAGGCTATGGGGCGTGGCTATCTATTAAGTTTTACCGGCGAGTATCCGCGTACGCTACGTGATTGCGACGGACTTTTGATCACATCAAAATTCCGTGGCAACCGATCAAGTGAGACTAAAGTGCTATGTTTATAACATTCATTCAGTTATCTCATAACTACTTGTGGATTCCAAGTATTGTATCCCATTCCAGATTAAATAGAAAATGTTAAACTTTCCGATCGAACATTCAAACACCCAAGTTTTCCCGAAACAGCTCAACACATGAAACAAGTTTAAAAACATCCAGTTCATGCCTCAGTACCAACGGTCCAGCCGTAGAAGGGTCAAGCCAACGCCTCACATGTGGCACGCCGTACTGCCCTAAACCCGAAGGTTCAAAGGGCAGTTCAAGACGGTCACATAATCGAGTTAAGGTTTGTTGTCTTCTAGAGGGACCATCGCGTTACTTGCACTACTTAGAACGTCATTAAACTACGGAAAAATCCAACAATTGGAAATTTCCCGGCAGGGGAAAAAGTGGGTATTCATATCCAGTCGAACTTTTTAACATATTCAAAAGTTATCCGGAAAAACACATAGACGAAGTTAAATAAACCGATCGAATTATCGAATCCCCAAAACAACCCAGAAAACTCAACTCTTGAGTAGAAGTTAAAAATTCCCAGAAAATACAGCACTAAAATATAGGAATTACTGTGCAAATTTCAAATGCTGAAGTGACTAAATGGCCGCGGAACCGCCGCACGAGGCATGCTCGTGCCGCGGTTCTGCCGCGCTTTGGTTGAATCAGGCGCACGTGCTTCACAGTAATTCATAAAAAAGCCTGCTGATTTTTCTTCATATTTTTAATTCTCAAAAATCCCCGATTTAAAAAAATGTACAGAGAAGGATTTCGGATTAGGGTTTCGGGTTCGTTCGGGTTTCTAACTTCGTCTACTCATCGCCTAAGGCTCTAGCTAGGCTCTGATACCACTGTAGGGTTCCTAGACACACTAAGAAGGTCTCACAAGGCATCAAGCATGCCAAATTCAAATAAATTCCGGTGCCGAGAAACCCTAATGCGATCGTTGACTAGAGATTAGGCGATAACAAATGCGAGCAATAAACAACTTTACTGCAAAATGAAAGAGACTACAACCTTTGTAGATCCGGTCCTCCACCTCCATAGCTCCGTGACGATGTCCCTTCGCTGCGATCATCGGATCTCGGACTCTAGTGTTGATTCCATCGGAGAAATGATCGGGCTAGGTCGTCGACTTCGATGCCGAAGATGATCTACGTCGAGGCAACTCAAGATCAAGCTCCAACTTCACCAAGTCATGAAACTTGTGAAGAAAACACCCTACACTACATGGCAAGTGGTAGAGGATGAAGAAATAGGAAGTGGGTTCACTTTGGATTTGGATTTCTCACTTGGAATCATCACTTAGAATTTTCTAGCCATGGTTTCTTCTCTTCATGAAGAAGAAGAAAGAAAAAGAATCCTCAATAATAGAAAAACAAGTGATGGTTATCATAATGCAACCATGGTTAAGTGTAGAGAATAAACTAGGGTTAGGTGAATGGTTAGGGTTAAGGAAAGAAACAAAATGGTCAAGCTTTCAAAGCTTCATGAAGCTTCAACAAAAAACAAAAGTAGCAACCATTTCATTTCTTGTCCAAATATAAATGAAAAGAAATAAATAAATAAGTAAATCAAACCCTAACCATTAACTTAATCATGGTTTAATCATACACACCCAAGTTTGCATGTATCATCAAACATGATACAAACTAGTGCACAAAACTATATCATATATACAATGTGCACATTCAAGTGAGAAAGTAATCTTAAGTGAACCATTATTAGTTAATGTAAAGTAATATATCAAATATATAATTATACATTAAATCATTAAATCAACACTTGATTTAACGATCCGGTCACATCGCATATGACCGACTAATATCCAATGTATCGACTTATCGAATCAATCCTCGATTCGATAACCAGGTTATATCGCACACAACCAATCGATACATTCATCGCGAGAATAGAATACGGTATCACATACACGCATTATTCTCGGTCCCGCACATATCTCATATGCGCTCCTATTTCGTTTCGCTTGAGCCAGGAAACCTCTGTGTAGGACTCTAAAGACTCGTCAATACGCCGGCAGCAGGTGATGATCATATCAAACACCCACAAGCCGCAAGCGGTCTGCTAAACGTAACGGCCACCCGGGTATTGAGCGATCAGAAGATCGACGAGCAAGCCCGCTCACACTCCTGTGAATCCAACCAGTAACACTTACCGTACAGTCCGGTCTGATCGTCTGATATGTCGCATATCTCGCCTAGGGGTGGTAAACGTCAGACCCCAATAGCTTGATAAGTCGTGTCGATATGAGGTCTATAACAGTTCGAGATACTACTGATAACACTTACCAGTAAATCTCAGCAACCCTGGCCAGGGATTTCCGGTTATAGCCAATCGAACACAGCGCAACATCAACTCCCTATACCGGGAGAGACGAATCCCCTCCTATCGCTCATTGCCTCCATGTGATTCGGGACTGTACCCAAAAACCACCATTTTGCACGCCCTCTTGGACGTGGTAAGGTGGAAATCAAAGCACAGTGGGAATCACACAAGACTCTATGACGATCTCGGGTCTACAGACTACTTTGTACCAGTGTCACCAGAGAACTGCCATCTGACGTAAGGTATAATACCATCTGGAAGTTCTCGGCGAGTCCGTCCAGTGTACCCAGTCTCCACTGAGCACCCGTATATCATCTTTGATGTCAAACACCAATGGATATAGGATCATCCATCGCCCATCTGTATGGGTCGAGAAGGTATACACTAGTCTACTCTGGTATATCGATGCCCCGTCTCGATATACCCACGACTAGGGACCTTGAAGGATGTACTTATAGACTACCATGTCCCCACTAGTATGATCCGCATCATAGTCCAGGTAGTCAAGTACACATCCTAAGGGCTTTACCAACATGTAACAGAAAGACAATCAGTATACACGTTAAGGCAAAGAGTAACCAGATAGCATACTATCATGTCGAGCAAGAAAGTCCTCCCTATATATGTCCCAGCATCCACAACAATATACATCCTATGTACAGTAATGGCCTCTAGGGCATACATATAACTAACAAAAGATTGTACACAGGTGCTAATTAGAGAATGGGTACACCGAAAAGGACTCGCCGAGAACTTCTGGATGGTACTACACCTATCGTCAGATAGCAATTCTCTGGTGACACCGGTACAAGTTAGTCTGTAGACCCGAGATCGTCATAGAGACTTGTGTGGTTCCCACTGTGCCTTGATTTCCTCCCTACCACGGATCAAAGGAGTCGTGCAAATAGGTGGATTTTGGGTACAGTCCCGAGTCACATTGAGGCAATGAGCGATAGGAGGGGTTTCGTCTCTCCTGGTATAGGGAGTTGATGTTGCGCTATGCTCGATTGGCTATAACAGTAAGTCCCTGGCCAGGGCAGTTGATGAGATTTACTGGTAAGTGTTATCAGTATTTTCTCGTACCGTTATAGGCCTTACATCGGCATCCCTGTTAGGATTTCAACTCCAAAGACCCTTGGGAGTTCAACTCCCAGCCCAGGGACTAAGCCCCTTTTCTGCTAGTGTTTCCAGCAGTCGCGTGCCGTCCACGTGACCCATGGGCGCCCAGTGGTCGTGTGCAAGGAACGTGACCCATAGGCGCTCAGCGCCCACGTGCACCTCACGTGACCCACGGGCGCCAAGCTCTCAGCGCCCACGTGACCCGCGGGCGCCCAGCGGACGCGTGCCGCGCACGTGAGCCGCGGGTGCCCAGCGGTAGTGTGCCGCGCACGTGACCCGCGGGAGCCCAGCGGTCGCGTGCCGCGCACGTGACCCGCGGGAGCCCAGCGGTCGCGTGCAGGGCACGTGACCCGTGGGCGCCAAGTGCCCACGTGCCAGGCACATGACCCGTGGGCGTCTAGCGCCCACGTGCCATACACACGTCTTTAAGACGCTCATCACCCCTCATTTTCCATGCACTCCACACCCAAAACACGTCCCCCGTTGAAATTTTTTTCTAACGGGGCGCTGCCCTGCTCCCCACAAGGGGCTGCTAGCCCCCTTGACCCCCAGCCCGCTATCCGGATAGAGGGACCCCCGTAAACTCTGCAAGGTCCCCGATATATCCAAAAACCTTTCAAAACACAACACACGCACACTGAACACTAAGTTTGCATGACTAGTTGACCTGTCAATCGGAGGTTCCCTCACTCCAAAGGCGAGGGGTAATTAACGTCAACTTAGTCCACGGCTGCCGGAGATTCAGATTCCCATAATCAATAAACCCCTCCCTACCCTAGGCAGGGGGAATCTGTAGTATGCTTGACAAGCGACGCATATTCCCATCTCAATAGGGTGACGAAAAACACCCTACAGTCATCAAGCACGCCCGGTGGGACCCTTCTCTCCTCCCATATCTCGGGTCAAGTGTTCATGCGAACTCATTTAACATATATATCGACGTTTGTACTGAAGTGATGTTCTTTTCGTGCAGCAATCTGTCAGTCTACGCTAGCGCCCCGGCAGTCTACAGACGCCAAATGCGGAACAAAAACTTTTTAACTGGCGCTATCGTATACTTTAACCCGGATCTTCCATTATTGCTAAACTAACAAACTGTAAAGAGTGTAGAATGGTTATACCGAACGATCCGAGTCCTTCGTTCTTCAACCATCATCCCACGCTCCGTTGCGGCTGCTCCGATCTCGTCGATCTCTGATCTCCTCGTCGAGGTGGCACCACATGATCGGTTCTTTAAACGGGCTCCCGCCTCTGACTCGAGGCAACTCGATCGTCAAGTTTGCTAAAAGAGACGACCAAGATTGATGTAGAGAATGAGTAGATGACTTTGTCTCACTTCGTCCAAGTCCGTGGACGATCGGTTAATGAAGTTGCCGTGGAAATCGGGTGATGGAATGAAATGAACTGTGAAATTCCATACACCGATAAAACCTATCATAATCTTTTCTCTCTAAAATGAAACCAACAAGTGAGAGAGAGTGTGAGGAGAGAGAGAGGGCAAGCCATATATAGCAAGAGGGAGGTGACCGTAGGAGAGGGGGGGTGACCACAAGAAAGCTTCTCACTTAAAAGATCAAGAAGAAAATATCTTAAGCAATCCAAAACCATTAATAACATAGCATGAATCACTAAACACCTCATCATGCATTAATGAACCATTAAATGCATCCAATGAAAACTCAACACCATATAATCCTAGTCACCTCATCTAGAAACTTCTAGAAGCTTCTACACTCATCTCAAGAAAAAGATAAATCCGTCTTTAACCGAATGTTAAAAGACGGCTGATAGAAAACTGGAAACTGGCAACTTCCAAAAGTGATCCTGAAACGACTTTCAGGATAACCCCGAAACTGTATAAATATACCCGCATTTGTATTACGACCGAATACAAATGCAACTGAGACAAAGATATTATACCTACTCAATATAATACTCGGATCCGGCTTAAACCAAAACCGACCAGTATTATCTGCCCGAAAAATAACACGTGCGTAAACGCACGTGCATTTTCCGAACCCTGCCATAAAACCATACGGCCTCTACAACGTTTCGCCCGAACTTGGGAAACTGTCTGTGGGGGACTCTAATGACTCGTCAGCACCCTGGCAGTGGGTTTAACCACAAACCGTCAGCGGCACTAGCTATGCGTAACGGCTGCCCATGGACTGACCTCAAGGGTGGCCGAGGAGCGAACTCAAGGGAGACCGATGAGCGAACTCCTCCGAAAACCCTACTGAGCCTAACAGTGACAATGTATATACAGTCCGGTCCGTTCGTCAATGAGTATCTCATATCTGCCTAGAGGGCTAGTAACGTCAGACCCCCAATAGCAGTATAAGTCGTGTCGGAGTGAAGCCCAATTACACCCTGAGATACTACTGGAGTACCTACCAGTAAATCTCCTGCCATGGCCATGGACTTTGTGTAATGGCTCTCCTAGACACAGCACGACCTCGCCCCCAATACCGGGAGAGACGAATCCCCTGCCGATCCGCTCACGTGCCTCCATATGGCTCGGGACTGTACCCAAAAACTACCTGTTTGCACGACTCCTTTGAGCCGTGGTAGGGTAGAAATCAAAGCACAGTGGGAACTCACACGAGACAAATGACGACCTCAGGTCGATGAACTAACCTGTACACACGTCACCAGGGAACTGCTATCTGACGATAGGTATAGTACTAACTAGCAGATTCCCGGTGAGTCCTGTCCGGTGTACTCATAACCCAATGAGCACCTGTATACATCTTAGGTGATCCAACTGACACCAGTGGCTTGTGAGACCGGCCACCGCCCCTCGTCGGGGTCTCGACTGTACACACTAGTCTACTCCGGAGTATCGATGCCCTGTCTCGAAACTCCCACGACTAGGGACTACAATTAAGGATATGCATATAAACTACCCAACTCTCACGTATATGATCGCCATCATACTGTTGGTAGTAAAGCAAGATCCCAAGGGCTCTATCAAAGTGTAACATGCAATCAGTCACCTGAACATGTACACGACTGATAAAGGCAAACCAGATAGCATACTATCATTTCGAGTAAGACTGTGCTACCGGGATAGGTCCTCCGCAATCATTGCAATCACGTACCTGCGATCCAATAATTGACTATGAGGGCACTATCTCCAACAATCTCCCACTTGCACTCAAGGCTAATATTGCGATGTCGACTACTCACAGCCCGTGTGAAACCGAACATCCAACTCCTCTACTAATTAGTTTCACAAAGCCCGTTTGTAAAACTATTGTGTTCGAGAAATAGCCTCGGTGAGTGGATCCGCCTAGAAGTTTCTTTCTGTATCTCTCTTAATCTCAAGTTCGCGGAGAAAGCCATCTCCCGAATTGAGTAGTACCTGTCTTAGAATATGTCTGGATATCTGATGGGACCTTAGTTCATAAATGAACTCCATATCCAAACTTCTTAGACTGTATGGATCACTGAACCTAATCAGTATCCGGCACCATGCCACCCACAGTATCCTCTGGAACCACCTGTCCATAATATTGTCCCTCGTCAGAGGGAAAACTAAAACACTGACAATCACTCTGTCATCCATGTCACCTTTGAAGCCTGGAATGATAACCGTCTCCCGAAAGAGGCTGCCGTTATCAAATCCGTAGAACATGTACCAATGTTCTAAAACTGCTTTCCTATGTTTCTCCAGGATTGGATTAATACAAACTTATTGTATCTAGTGCAAAACCAACATTTGGTGTGGTACTTGACATCTCATGATTGACTCAATTGCCTAAGCAAGTGATCTGCCAATCATGCACTTCCCTCTCCCCTTTAGTCTGTAAGACACCTTTAGAGAGGGTGACTCCATCATCTGCAGGTACACCACCATGCTAGGAGTCAACTATTCCAAAAACCATTAGAATATCTGTCAAAGTACCCACATTGGGAAACTACCCAAATCCAGATCTAAAACCATAGATCTAGAAACCACAATGTCAAATATTATATCCATATCCTGTCTGGAGAAACAACTGTGTGACAACCATAGTACAACCGATCGTAGTATAGGAATTTTACTTCCTACTCTGTGTATGTCATCCAGATACCATGACATCACACCCTACTACCTTCTTAACTGATCCATCCCCTATTCTGATTGAAGTCAAACCCATGACTGTCACATCAAAATTAGATGATCTATCTCCGCTATAACTGCTCTTAGTCTATAAATAGACATAAGCTACTTGCCCACCATGCTTCCGTTGCTCCCACTGACTACGACAACCCTCCTACCGGGTCTCATATCCTGGAACAACAGTAGTGTCAAGTCTGGGTAGATAAGAACCTCCCTGTCACCGTCCTTGAGGATACCGAAGTACCTCTCGGGTGTCTGAGGTTACCTACCATATCTGCGGAGTGGCTATTGGAATGTCAAACCTGATTGAATGTATAGGTCCTATTAATTTTTCCGTAATCGCTTGCGGTTCTGGAATCACTTCCAGTTCTACCATACTCCCACTACTGTTTTCTGAAAAAGATCCATTTTTACTAAAACTGTGGCGAGTCAAGAACAATATCACTATTGATCTTCCAAATGGTAGAATATCAACCCTCGTCATAGCCAGGGTCAACCCACAAACAGCCATTACAGAAACGTGCCCTGAGTTATCCAGTGTCTGGTTTTAATCATAAGCTGGACAACTCCCCGTACCTTAATTTCTTTTAAGGTACGATCCATTCTATATCCAATACAGAAACTTTGGCACTTATTTAATTGGAACCATATTCAATCCATGCATCTGTCTCCAGTGCATATCAACTTAATGGAAAGAGGCTAATCAGCATTACTCAACTTAGGAATCCATCCAATTATGAGTAACCTGAAAGAGAAACACGTTTCTCAAAATCATCACTATCATCTGAATACCAATCACAAGAATCTACATCTTCGATCTCTTTGAAGAATCCCGATACTTGTGATACCTGGTTCTCTACTTTATTCTTATACCCACAACTTCTCAAAACTTGGACCTTGTATTTCTACGAAACACTCGTCTAAATACTAGAGAAGTTATAAGTAAACAGAACATAGTACGAGGCCCTACCCCTTTGTCCTGATGGACACTGGACAACATACAATACTCTGTATAAGTCCGCTGAGTTAAACAACTCAAAACCTGTGCGTTGTAGGTGGAAAACTGTACCCTGGCGATTTCCTCAAATATCACCAATTACAACGAATTCCGATATAATGAGGATGATCACCTAATTCCCAATATCTTACTCCTACTCATCATCTGTAAAACCATACAGATATGAGAATGAAACCTGGTAAATACATATCCTTGGAGTAAGTGTCTAATCGGGAAAACAGTTTTTCCTTTAACAATGCACTGAAACATGAAAATGTTTCGTAGGGGTATCCTGGTATTCATAGCAATGCCTCTTCCATAATCCAATTCATGACTTCAACCGTATATTTTATTGCCATCTCTCCAAATCCCTTTATTTGTCTTTAGTCATTACCTTCTGTACACCATCGTTAGGCTAACTGGTTTTCTTCCTTCCCTACCGTTCGGCACCAGCCTATGGTTTGGAAGAAGACTATCCAGTAAGCATAATAGGTGTACCCTCCTAAACCAAGGAGTACTCGCATCTCGAGAGAAGATGATGATAAAAGACAACTGAATAATACTTTATTCTTTTAAAGGTGAAATAGGAGTGGCGATGAAGTACGCGGTTTTGGTCGTGAATGATATCAGTCGCAATTTACTTTGCCCTCTTTCTAATCCCTTTATTTTGTCTTTACATATTACCTTCTGCACACCCTACTTAGGCTAATTGGTTTTCTTCATTCCCTACCTTTCGGCACCAGCCTATGGTTTGGAATAAGACTATCCAATAAGCGTAATAGGTGTACTCTCCTAAACCAAGGAGCTCTCGCAACCTGAGAGAAGGTGATAATAAAAGACAACTGAATAAACCAATTCTATTTCTCCTGAACCTGGATCCATCCTCGAAGAAGTCCCTTCGAGTTCGTATATAACCATACGATGGCTCTATCCAATGGAAGTGGATATCCGTAGTAATACGGGTGTTCTGAGAAATGCAAAGGGTAGAAGAAGGAGTGGCAATGACTTATGCAACATAGACAATCCAAAAGCCTGTATTTTTAAGAAGGTTCGGTCAACCTGGTCACTGAGTCATAGTCTAGGGTCGGTCAAAGGTCGCTGCCAAAGAGAGAGAGAGAGAAAAGAAACACTCTGCGTGCACTCTATCCTAGATCAGAATGGTCATCACTTTATCTAATCCGGAAACCTCCCACTGTCCTGTCAAATTCTCCTCCAAACCTAAAGAAGAATCAATCGGGATCACCCGAAGAGTAAACCAACTCATCAGTGGGAATCGGGATCCAACTCTCATCGCATGTTAACGTGATGGAATGCATCCACGTTATTCATACTCCAGAAGGTATGCGCATACTTGGCAAGTTTCAGTTTCTTTAGAAACTCCCGATATCATTTTCTTGCCCCATGCTCTTATGACCTTGGCGTATGTCAACAAATCATAAGTCACATGTCAAGTTCTACCCGTCATTATCTTGTTAATTTGAACCCACCCGTACATACCCTTGACGTATGCCAACAAGGTAATACGACTGTCCCAAACCAACTCATCTATCTATGCAACAAATGAATACCCAGCAGCTACCAAACACTATGCCTTGACGTATGCCAACAAACATAGCTTGAATACTACTGACCATCCATAAGAAACGACGGAGGGCTACGACTTGGTTTTTGGCGAAAAACCTTTAACGTAGTGAACTTGATATCGCTGAAGGAACCTGATAGCTTTTTATAAAATATAGTGGCGAAAACCTTTTGCTAAAGAGGGCACTCCCGATAAAGGGATCTCGGCTCTTTCCTCGTGGAATGAGGTGCAGGATATTCCACTGAATACCGCTATGCAAAGCAACTTGTAATCGACTATAGTAAAGTTATTACCCTGACGCAAACTTCTGTCCAAGGGGTCTTTCCCGGTGAAGGGATATCAGCCCTTGCCTCGTCGAATGAGGTGCTGGATATTCACACTGAATACCGCTATGCATAACAAAAGAAAACGTCTTTGCAATAACACTTTTTAAAATTGTTCCAACAACTCAAACAGGTTTGTTTTACTTTGCATTGATCAGAATCAACGCAGTCCCATCAATCAATCACACCAGAAAAGAACGAAAATAAAATGTACGTATATGCCATCCGCATTCGTCACTGGGTCCCGTCATCACCCGTTAGGTTACTTAACTAACGACAGAGCGGGGACTGGACTAGCGCGGGTGTAAAACATATACAACATCTAATAGTATATAAACCAATATACATAATCGCTCCAGGCGTGATAATATGCAACATTACAGAAAAGTAATAAGCATCACAGAACAATACAGATATTCTGGGATCCCCGAGTTTCACAGAGCCGCTGCTGAAACTCGACGTTCCCCTGTCGTGTGGATAGCCTGTGCAATGAAACCTAGACCCCTACGGGTGCGGCAAGTTACCCGCCAAAACCTGAAGCGAGGCAGTCCCCCACAGCATAGTGAATGGAACACCCGGCACTTCACGGAATCCGGTAAATTGAGCACCCCTCCTTGGGTCAACCTGTACCCCCTACGAGTGCGGCGAATAGTCTGCCAATTCTGAAGTGGGGACCCTCTGCCTCTCAAAGCCATGAGATGCGGACCCGTTGCTTTCCCGAACCCGGCTATCCGTGCACTCCGTCTCGGGGCAAAACCTAGTACAGTAATGAAAAATAGTACAATAGGTACATCGACCGCAACCTGGTCGTGCCCCAAAAGAATATTATACAACAGGCAGTGACGGCAGTCCACAAGTTGGACGCTCGCCCCGCAATATCAAATGTACAAATAAACTCAAACTGTACTACCATTGCACACTGCTATCCACCACGACAAATCCGCAACATCACAGCACAACACAGAACATCAACGCGAATGTCACGTTCGCAAACCCGTCTAAAAGAACTATAGCAATCGGACGCGGTTTACCGATCAAATGACATTCCCGGTCGGAGATATAATGTAAGCACTGTAAACTAACATGTTTAAACTTCGATCGACCAAATATCAAGAAGTGGGCCCCACGCAAATCTGTAGAACAGTAATAAAACCTGGGCCCAAACTGTATTTACCAAAAACCCCAAAATCCAACCAAGAACCCACAGACAAATTTTGGGAGTACGTGCTCCTCACGTGGCCGCGGATGCGCGGCCAATACAATAGGGTTGGCCGAGCTTCCGCGCCTCAATGGAGAGATCATGAGCCCAAATTTTGTCGTTGGTCTTAGAAAAGCCTGCACGGATTTTTAAGATGTACAGAAGTCAATTTTGACACCGTTTAAAAACAACAGAAACTGTCGGCTTGGAATTTGCAGTTTTTAGTTTTCCGGTCGGATCGATGTTTTAAACGCGTTAGCACAAGTTAGTATAGCAAAATGGTGAGGCTCTGATACCACTGTCAGTCTACGCTAGCGCCCCGGCAGTCTACAGACGCCAAATGCGGAACAAAAACTTTTTAACTGGCGCTATCGTATACTTTAACCCGGATCTTCCATTATTGCTAAACTAACAAACTGTAAAGAGTGTAGAATGGTTATACCGAACGATCCGAGTCCTTCGTTCTTCAACCATCATCCCACGCTCCGTTGCGGCTGCTCCGATCTCGTCGATCTCCGATCTCCTCGTCGAGGTGGCACCACATGATCGGTTCTTTAAACGGGCTCCCGCCTCTGACTCGAGGCAACTCGATCGTCAAGTTTGCTAAAAGAGACGACCAAGATTGATGTAGAGAATGAGTAGATGACTTTGTCTCACTTCGTCCAAGTCCGTGGACGATCGGTTAATGAAGTTGCCGTGGAAATCGGGTGATGGAATGAAATGAACTGTGAAATTACATACACCGATAAAACCTATCATAATCTTTTCTCTCTAAAATGAAACCAACAAGTGAGAGAGAGTGTGAGGAGAGAG
The DNA here is from genome assembly GCA_030015575.1 of Agapanthus africanus. NCBI lineage: Eukaryota > Viridiplantae > Streptophyta > Magnoliopsida > Asparagales > Amaryllidaceae > Agapanthus > Agapanthus africanus. Next base: position 103,582,070 of record CM057348.1, on the reverse strand, counting down.
AGAGGGCAAGCCATATATAGCAAGAGGGAGGTGACCGTAGGAGAGGGGGGGTGACCACAAGAAAGCTTCTCACTTAAAAGATCAAGAAGAAAATATCTTAAGCAATCCAAAACCATTAATAACATAGCATGAATCACTAAACACCTCATCATGCATTAATGAACCATTAAATGCATCCAATGAAAACTCAACACCATATAATCCTAGTCACCTCATCTAGAAACTTCTAGAAGCTTCTACACTCATCTCAAGAAAAAGATAAATCCGTCTTTAACCGAATGTTAAAAGACGGCTGATAGAAAACTGGAAACTGGCAACTTCCAAAAGTGACCCTGAAACGACTTTCAGGATAACCCCGAAACTGTATAAATATACCCGCATTTGTTTTACGACCGAATACAAATGCAACTGAGACAAAGATATTATACCTACTCAATATAATACTCGGATCCGGCTTAAACCAAAACCGACCAGTATTATCTGCCCGAAAAATAACACGTGCGTAAACGCACGTGCATTTTCCGAACCCTGCCATAAAACCATACGGCCTCTACAACGTTTCGCCCGAACTTGGGAAACTGTCTGTGGGGGACTCTAATGACTCGTCAGCACCCTGGCAGTGGGTTTAACCACAAACCGTCAGCGGCACTAGCTATGCGTAACGGCTACCCATGGACTGACCTCAAGGGTGGCCGAGGAGCGAACTCAAGGGAGACCGATGAGCGAACTCCTCCGAAAACCCTACTGAGCCTAACAGTGACAATGTATATACAGTCCGGTCCGTTCGTCAATGAGTATCGCATATCTGCCTAGGGGGCTAGTAACGTCAGACCCCCAATAGCAGTATAAGTCGTGTCGGAGTGAAGCCCAATTACACCCTGAAATACTACTGGAGTACCTACCAGTAAATCTCCTGCCATGGCCATGGACTTTGTGTAATGGCTCTCCTAGACACAGCACGACCTCGCCCCCAATACCGGGAGAGACGAATCCCCTGCCGATCCGCTCACGTGCCTCCATATGGCTCGGGACTGTACCCAAAAACTACCTGTTTGCACGACTCCTTTGAGCCGTGGTAGGGTAGAAATTAAAGCACAGTGGGAACTCACACGAGACAAATGACGACCTCAGGTCGATGAACTAACCTGTACACACGTCACCAGGGAACTGCTATCTGACGATAGGTATAGTACTAACTAGCAGATTCCCGGCGAGTCCTGTCCGGTGTACTCATAACCCAATGAGCACCTGTATACATCTTAGGTGATCCAACTGACACCAGTGGCTTGTGAGACCGGCCACTGCCCCTCGTCGGGGTCTCGACTGTACACACTAGTCTACTCCGGAGTATCGATGCCCTGTCTCGAAACTCCCACGACTAGGGACTACAATTAACGATATGCATATAAACTACCCAACTCTCACGTATATGATCGCCATCATACTGTTGGTAGTAAAGCAAGATCCTAAGGGCTCTATCAAAGTGTAACATGCAATCAGTCACCTGAACATGTACATGACTGATAAAGGCAAACCAGATAGCATACTATCATCTCGAGTAAGACTGTGCTACCGGGATAGGTCCTCCGCAATCATTGCAATCACGTACCTGCGATCCAATAATTGACTATGAGGGCACTATCTCCAACACAATCAACTTTCAACGATGATGTCTCCCAAGATGAATTCAGCTTCCGACGCGACCCCGATCTCGTACGTAGTCAAGATCAATGCCCGTGTGGTTCTCCTTGCCAATCTCAGCCGGCAATGGGAGGAGCCACCCCGTCAATTTGGTTCGGTCATCATCTACCCTGCTGGAAGCGCTCATCTGGCGGATGTCCCGACAAACCAAGCGGCCAAACCAACCTCGAGGGGCAAGAAGCCGAGCGTCGTGGTCGCCAGAGCATCCTACCCCAAATGCAAATCCGTATTCGAACGGCTCTCCACTGTTCCAACTGAGGGCAAGGCCGTCAACACCAATACGGCCACAAAGCAGCAACAACAAGCTCAGATGGCGCCCTTGATGATCGAGCGAGCATGCATATTCTATGGACTCTCTATCAGTCGGTCTACAACGTCGTCCCGAAGGGCCGAAGCCTGCCAAGTGCTCAAAATAGAAGGTTGAGAAAGAAGAGGCTCAGGTATCGATCCAACAAAAGGGCCAGGACTTCGAACAAGTGGAACCTTGTAAGGTTCCAAAAGCAGGGTTACTCCGTGACGACAGTTGAGTCAGCCGTAAAAGTCAGCAATTCTTTTGAACCTCTTAAGTGGGTTCAGAAAAATGCCATGACCGCCAGAATCAAGAAGACAACGGTCCGAACAATTCCACAAAGGGACGTGTCCCAACCCCAAAAGAGAAAGCATGACACCATCTCTTCAAGAGTCTATCAGGCGCTCTGCGCCGCGTGAAAACAGCGAGGCAAATCCAGAAAGGAAGCGCTAGCACCACTCATGAATCCGGTCAGGCCAGCCATCTCTAATCGATTGTCCACTACCAAAATAGAAGGGCCAAGACGGTGGTCCACAAAATCAGCTATCAATAATGAAATGATGGACGAATATGTTATCCATACGGTCTATATGACGGGCGCACATCCTAATGACAACCTGCACAGCAAGAGCAAGGATGGGGCTACCACATCCCAAGCCCAATCTGGCTTGAATATGGTTGCCGCTTCGCCTCCACTGGATGAGGAAAACCCTGTCGATTAAGCCGATAGGCAGAAAGACCCCTCAGTCCTTGTAGAGTCAAGCTCGGACAGTAAGGAAGAGCCGACTTTCTGCCACAGGACCGCAGAGCAAGAGTTGCTTCAAGAGTTTCGAAAATAGCTCAGGAGCAAAGATAAAGAAATGGCCAAGCTTTACTCAAAAATCGACGACATGACGAATGTTGTGATGCATCTTACGTCTCAAATTGCTCGGGCGCCTCCCAATCAAGAACAAGTCTCTAATCATAAGCAGGGTGATGAAAACCCAAAGCAATCGATGCCTGTCCCTTTGGGTCCAAGATTGGGTGAGCCGCACGAAAGCCGTCCACATTCCGCTTTTGGGGACGCCTCGGCCCCAGATAGCACCATCCCGCTAACATAAGATCAGATAATGGATTTGGTCACCAGCAAGGTTAAAATATTGGTGGCCGAAGCTCAGAAAGAAATTGGCAGTAGCGGGCGACCAGATCCTGCACAGTACGATCTGATTGAGTTCCCCAGCAGCTACGTCATTCCTAAGTTCGGAAGATTTGACGGGACGGAAAATGCAAATCAGCACGTCGTCCAATTAGCGTCGTGCAGAAATACAGGGGGCAATGATGCACTCCTTCTTCGTCAATTTGTCAACAGCCTGACTGGTGTCGCTTTCGACTGGTATGCGAGTATACCAGACCGGTTCGTCACTACTTTTGTTACAAAGTGATGTCGTTCGGACTGAAGAACGTAGGTGCTACATATCAAAGATCAATGACCAATATCTTTGATGACCTAACCCATAAAGTCGTCGAATGCTATGTTGATGATCTGGTCATCAAGACTAAAGCCAAGGCCGATCACATCTAAGATATTAGGACCGTTCTCACTAGACCGAGAGAATACGATCTGAAGATGAATCCTCTGAAGTGCACTTTTGGCGTGTCATCGGAAAAATTCCTGGGCTTTATAGTCCGACATCGGGGGATCGAAGTTGACCCATCCAAGATAAAGGCCATCATGGATATGCCCCCTCCAAAGAGTCTGACGCAGCTAAAATCTTTTCAAGGAAAGCTTGCTTATATACGAAGGTTTATCTCAAATTTATCGGGGAGATGTAGGCCCTTCTCAAAACTCATGAAGAAAGGAGCTCCTTTTGTCTGGGATGCCGAATGTCAAGAAGCGTTCGAAAGCATCAAACAATACCTGTTGCACCCTCCAGTGCTTGCTGCCCCTATTCTATATAAACCGTTGATTCTCTATACTGCCATGCTAGATGAGTCACTCGGTGCGCTCCTTGCCCAGAACAACGAGGAGGGAAAATAAAATTCCCTCTACTACCTCAGTCGAACTCTAGTTGGGGCGGAACACAACTATTCCCCAATCGAAAAGCAATGCCTGGCTCTGATATTCGCTGTGAAGAAGCTGAGGCACTATCTGCTCGCTCATCGGGTTATGCTGATCTCCAAGGTCGACCCGCTCAAACACTTGATGACCAAAGCAAGCCTAGCCGGTAGAATGGCGAGATGGGCTGTCATGCTGCTTGAATTTGACATAATCTATACTCCCCAGAAAGCAGTAAAAGGGCAAGCTCTCGCTGACTTCCATGCTGCTCATCCCATACCAGAAGGGTCACCACTCACTTGCGAGTTACCCGACGAACAAGTGCTGCACCTCGAGGATGATGAACCATGTTGGGGGCTCTACTTCGATGGGGCCTCATCAATGAGGAGCTCCAGCAAATCAAGCATCCCGCAGATAAAAGAAGGGATAGGATTGGTGTTCATCACGCCATCGATGGGAACCCTACGATGTTCTTTTGCTCTCACCGAGTCTTGCACAAACAACGAGGCTGGGTACGAAGCTCTGATAGCTAGTCTAGAGCTCGCCATAGAAATGGAAATCCTTCGGCTACGGATTTACGGTGACTCCCATCTTGTCATCAACCAGGTAAGCGGCGACTATAAGATATACAAACCCGAGTTAGCTCGATATAGAAGCCGAGTGGTGAAACTCATGAAACGGTTCACTCACATTGAACTAATGAGAGTCCCTAGGGCGTTGAATGGAAAAGACGACATATTCACTCGCCTAGATAAAGAGGTAGATGGTCCTGACATGGAAGAAATTCTAATCACAGTCAGAATCCGGCAAATTCTTCCTCTAGTCTCTTTGCGTGAAGAAGAAAGCATAGAACAAGAGAACAATCCTGCCGAAGAGGCTTCGATCATTCAAGACAAGCCCGATTGGAGAGAACCCTTTATAGAGTACCTTCGATACGACAAGCTGCCCGAAGAAAAGTATACGAGGATTCAGCTGAAGAAGAGAGCTCTCTGATACGTGTTTGTAAATAATACACTATACCGCAGATCATATGACCAACTCTGGCTCAGGTGCCTGTCATCGACCGAAGCTCAAAAAGTCATGAAAGAAGTTCACTCGGGCGTCTGCGGGGCTCACCAGTCCAGCCCTAAAATGCGGCTTCAGATCAAACGGCTTGGATATTACTGGCCCACCATGATAAGGGATTGCGAAGAGCATGCAAAGAAATGCCATCTCTGCCAAATTCACGGTGATTTCATTCATAAGCATCCCAATCCGTTGCATCCTACGGTGGTGTCGTGGCCTTTCGAAGTTTGGGGCACCGACATAGTGGGCCTAATTGATCCTCCGTCATCCAAAGGTCATCGGTTCATATTGGCCGCAACTGACTATTTCTCCTGATGGGCTGAAGCTGTCCCGCTAAAAGAAGTCAAGAAAGAAGATATTCCGACATTCTTCCGGCATAATATTCTCTACCGCTTCGGTACACCAAGAAGAATTATTTCTGACAACAGGCCTTCTTTCAAGAGCTTCAAAGTCTTAAGGTTCGCTACCCAACACAAGATAGACTGGAGATATTCCTCCATCTATAATCCAAGGGCAAATAGGCTAGCCAAAGCCCTCAATAAAACTCTGTGCAAGCTCCTGAGGAAAAATGCTTCAGCCAACAAGAGAGACTGCAATCTCAAACTTCACGAGGCGTTGTGGTCATATCATACCACGCACCGTACTCAAATCCAGTCCACTCCATACTCATTACTCTTGGGAGTGGAGGCGATCCTCCCTTCGAAGTCGAAATTCCAAGCTTAAGAATGGTCGTTCAGCACGAGTTGATAGAGGAGGAAAATGTGCTCCTCTGGCTCGAAGAGCTTGACGCCCTCGAAGAAAAGAAGCTCGTAGTACAGCAAAATCTGGAGCTGTACCGAGCCCAAATGTCATGGGCCTATGACAAGATGACCCGTCTCCGTGCTTTTAAGAAAGGCGAATTGGTGTCGGTCCTCAAAAGACCGATCATCCCCAATCGACATGCCAAGGGAAAATTCGAGTCAAACTGGGAAGGACCATACGTCATCGAGAAGGTGTTTGATGGAGGGTCCTACCAGCTGATAAATGCCGAGGGAGAAAGGCGCATGCCACCCACCAATGGCCGATATCTCAAGAAATACTATGCGTAAATGCTCTAAGTCATAGAAGAATTGAGCACACCGGCCCTACGGTCTGGATCATACATCCTGTAAAACCGTATACAATCCACGGGCGTAAAAGACCCCTATCTCTCCCAAAGTCCTACCGACGAGACTACATTTAAAGTCCCACTGGCCTAAAAAAAAGAAAAAAAGAAAAAATGGCATGTCTACAAGCAAAACGGGCACGGATGAAAACACGAAAGGGCTCCGTGAGTAAAAACAACAGGACTGCCGGTGAGTTTGTGAAAACCCGAAAGGGCGCAAACCCGTGAAAAGAGATAAAATACACTCGCAAAGTCCTCTCGACCTTGTGAGGAGAAAATCCCCGCATGAGATCCTTACGACTCATAAAGGAGTAACACACTTAGGAATCCCCAGATTCTTAGGGAGAAATACACCAGCGAGATCTCCTCGACTTGTAGGGAGCAAATGCTTTTATGAGATCCTTACGGCTCATAAAATTGAAAAGCCTTAGGTGATAGGGATCTAAACCTGTCTCCTGAGCCATCGCTCCCCAACGGAAAACGGCAAATGATGAGTCGCTCCTGGCATTGCTTCAGTGTTAGCGGTGCTGATGCCGACCAAAAAACTCAATCCCAAGTCCTCCCGGGGCAAATGATGAGTTGCTCCTGGCATTATTCCAGTGCAGCAATGCTGATGCCGACCCAAAAACCAAATTCCAAGTCCTCCCAGGGAAAATGATGAGTTGCTCCTGGCATTATTCCAGTGCAGCAATGCTAATGCCAAACAAAATCCAAATTCCAAGTTCCTCTCAAATTCAAAAGTACCGCCAAATAAGGCAGAAATCAAACATATCAAATTAATGTCCCACCCGGTAGCGCTTCCAAGCTCAAAAGTCCCGCTGGACGGGTAGGGAACTCCTAAAATAAATCAAATCAAACAAATCAATCCTGACACCATAAAAAATGGAGCAAGTCAATTTCAACCCGACAGCGCAGAAAGCGGAGCAAGTCAAATCAAATCCCGACACCGCAGGAAGCGGAGCAAGCACCGACCGTCCAAGTCGCTAAAAGGGCAGCACCGACCGTCCAAGTCGCTAAAAGGGCAGCACCGACCGTCCAAGTCGCAAAAAGGGAAGCACCGACCGTCCAAGTCGCTAAAAGGGCAGCACCGACCGTCCAAGTCGCAAAAAGGGCAGCACAGACCATCCAAATCGCAAAAAGGGCAGTACCGACCGTCCAAGTCGCAAAAAGGGCAGCACGGATCGTCCAAGTCGCTAAAAGGGCAGCACCGACCGTCCAAGTGGCAAAAAGGGCAGTACCGACAGTCTAAGTTGCTAAAAGGGCAGCATCGACCGTCCAAGTCGCTAAAATGGCAGCACCGACCGTCCACGTCGCGAAAGGGGCAGCACGACCTCCAAGTCGTCAAAATGGGAGCCAAATCAAGTCAACCTCCACGCGAAAGAAGATCCATCAATTTCATGCACATGGCCCATATATGTGGTATGCATGTATTGATGGGGGGCACTTTCTTGGGGTCAAAAATTATACCCCGGTTGATCAATTCAAAATCAAAGTCAACCCTAAGCCAAGTGGGCCCAAGCCCAGGTCGAAGGGACCAGCCTCATAATAAAATGAATGAAGCCATAAATTGGTTTAATGTAATTCTTTATATATATATATATGTGTGTGTGTGTGTGTGTGTGTGTGTGTGTATAGAAATAAATGTATGTAAAATAAGCAAAAAGCCAAAATTTTGTAAACCCCATGGCTTATGTGAAAAAAAGAAATAAGCACATAAAGCATGGGGTGGCACAAGTGCCATTTCGGCAAAGCCCAAGGGGCTGAATGTAAAGTGTGTAGCCTATAAAGTCAACATGATGAAAAATCAATGATAACTTTTTTCTCTCTAAAAAAAATTAGGATTTGTGCCTCCTTCTCCTTTCTCAAGGTTCTAAAACCTTCTTCCCTCTTTTGAATTAAATCAAGAGTTTAACTCTTCCTTTTCAAAAAAATGAACAGTTTTCACCATCAAACCGTTGAAGGGGAACTCAGATCTTCCATCAGATCTCAAAAGGGGGAGGTTTTTAAACCTCACCCCTTTTTTTCTCCAAGATCCTACCAACAGAAGAGGAGGAAGAAGGATACCCACCTCTAAAAATCCCACTTTGGGGAAGATCCCGGGCCAAAAGGGAGAAGAAAAGGGTCCCCTTCGGTCATTTCCAAAGATTTCTATGAGTTTAACTCCATTCAAGACCTGTTGGAGTTTAACTCCATGAACAAAACCCTTTTAGGAGTTTAACTCCAAATCTACACATAATCCATATTAGGAGTTTAACTCCAAAGACCCTTGGGAGTTCAACTCCTAGCCCAGGGACTAAGCCCCTTTTCCGCCGGTGTTTCCAGCAGTCGCGTGCCGCGCACGTGACCCATGGGTGCCCAGTGGTTGCGTGTCGCGCACGTGACCCGCGGGCGCCCAGCGGTCACATGCCGCGCACGTGACCTGCGGGCGCCAAGCGGTCGCGTGCAGGGCACGTGACTTGCGGGCGCCACGCGCTCATGCGCCTGGCACCTGACCCACGAGCGCCAAGTGCCCACACGCCAGGCATGTGACCCGTGGGCATCTAGCGCTCACATGCCATGCACGCATCTTTAAGACGCTCATCACCCCTCATTTTCCATGCACTCTACACCCAAAACACATCCCCCATTAGAAATTTTTTTTCTAACGGGGTGCTGCCCCGCACCCCACAAGGGGGCTGCTAGCCCCCTCGACCTCCAGCCCGCTATCCGGGTAACGGGACCCCCGTAAACTCTGCGAAGCCCCCTATATATCCAAAACCCTTTCAAAACACAACACATGCACACTACACACTGAGTTCGCATGACTAGTTGACCCGTCAATTGGAGGTTCCCTCACTCCAAAGGCGAGGGGTAATTAACGGCAGCTTAATCCGCGGCTGCCGGAGATTCAGATTCCCACAATCAATAAACCCCCGTCTACCTTAGGCAGGGGGAATCTGTAATACGCCTGACAAGCGACATGTATTCCCATCTCAAAGGGGTGACGAAAAACACCTTACAGTCATCAAAAGGAAGTTCGTTCAACCTTCAAGTGGAGTCGCGTGGACTACAACCCGGAGCTTTAGAAGAGAAGGACTCAGTCTACAAAGGTTGTAACCATCCATCTCTTAGTTTAGTTTTTGATATCATAGTTAAACCCTAATCATCTAGTTTAAGATCTTGGTTAATGTAGATTAGTACCTCTAAAATTTTGAAAACGACATGCTTGATACTAGTAAAACCCAGTGGTGGTGCTAACATACACTTTCAATGATACCGCTTAAGCCTATATTAATTCTAGAGTTCTTAAAACATTGTTTGCATATATCGTGAGGGTTTTATGAAATATACATTAATATAGTTTAAAAATAAAGCTCGAGGGTGATTTGTAATATTTAAGGTTTTCATGAACATGTATTTTAATTGTTATGGTATGTTGGTGATAAAACGTAGTTTTTTGAAAGTTTATGGTACTTTTGTGAAAACTACTAATTTTGGAAACTTGATGGTACTTTATTAAGAATTCCAACTTTTCATTTTAAATAATATAGTTTCATAATATATTTTTATTGAAAATACGGATTCATAATTTTTATATAATTTTTCAAAAATTAGTTTTATTTAGAAAAGTCGCATTTCTTAAAAACCGTATTTTTATTTCCTTTCGAAACCGAATACACCGTGAGGAGTTTTGCATCTCGCTCTACTATCCAAAAAATATGCGATAATCTGCACCATCTATTAGCGGGTCCCATAACGAGGGTTGTAGAGGCGTAATTGCCAAGGATTTCAAAATACCGATTAAAAGAAACCCGTTTTGAAAAGGTGTGGTATTTTAATGTAAAATTCATTCTTTAAATTAGCTATATGTTTATAGTACCTGCTATGAAACCATAGTGTGTGTGTGGAGTAGGTCGTTACTCCGTGAAGTTTTCCTAAAGGTATCTTTTTAACAATTATTGAAAAGGGGTTATACTTAAGTTCATGGTATTTTAATGAAAAGTTCGTTTTATGATAGTTTCACATGAAAGTTTTGATTAAACTCAAAACTAAATGATTGTAAACCAAGTTATAAGTAGTGTGAGAAAGTTATTTTGACCTATTTTGCTTTAGGAAGGGGAGTACAAAGGTTAAAACTACACATATCAGAGTTAACTCCACTTTTCCGATATATTTTTAGAAGATGGTTTAGAGATGAAAGAAGAAGAGAGAAGAGAGACTTACGAGTTTAGATGGTTAACAAGAGAGAGAAGAAGCCTTCGGGTGTCGTGGTTTCGTCGGAGATACTCCGGTCGTCGAGTTTGGCTTGCTACTCCACTTGGGTGCTTAACTCTACGAGTTACTTAGAGAGTTTAAGAGAATTTTTAATAGAAATTTTAGAATGGGGGAGAGATAGGGCATGGGGTGGTATTTATAGTGAAGAATTAGGGTTTAGGAATTAAAAATGTGGATTAAAAGAATTCAAATGGTGTTAAATGGTGAATTGAAGGATCTCTGTTTGATTGCAGGAAAATCAAACGGTGCAGGGGAGTTGAGGGGAGTCGAAAGGACAAGTGTGCAAAACACGGAGGTATTTGAGCGCATCGGGACCGTCGACGGCGGGTAAAAGAGCAAAACGGGCGGGCGGATTTGATTAGTCTGTCTCGAGATTTGTGCCACATGTCATGTTGGGTGTTTACTCCTCTTTGCACCTATTTGATTTTTCTGAAACTTTTCGTTTCTCCATGTATTGCACGTGCAACTCTTGGGCTTCTGAAAAATTAAAAAGAAAAATCCTAAAAATAATTGGGTATGTTGGGAATCCAACACACAGGCTATGTCAGAACAGTGCACAAGCTTTACCAGTGAGCTACAAGTTGCTTCTTGCTTTTATTTAACAAAAATAACTTTTAACTCTTACACAGGCTGTAATGCCCTTTTCTGTACAATAACAAGAAATTTCTGTACAGAAATTCAGAGTCGTTACATTCTACCCTCCTTATAAAAATTCCGTCATCAAAATTTACAATTACATAGAGACTAATTTTCAAAAAGATAAGGGTATTGTGTATGCATATCTTCTTCTCTTTCCCAAGTTGATTCTCCTGGCGAATCCTTTCTCCACATCACTCAGACCAAGTTTACCTTCTTGTTCCGTAATATTTTCACATTTCGGTCCAGATCTCAACTGGTTGTTACTCGCAGGTTACGAAGAGTTTGAGAGTAAGCATTACAAAATCTCCGACGGTTTATTTTATTTCTAGACAAATACTATTTCTTTTTTTCCTCATTCTTTGCATTGAAATAATATATTCAAATAAAAATGATATGATTCAACCTAGGTCAGTCTGTACGGTGAGCTCCGAGTGATCAAGCATGCGTCTGGGGTCGCTCACATATCGTCGTAGTTGAGATATGTAGAACACATTATGTAACACCCGAGCCCATTGCTACTGTTTTTCAGTTACTGTTTGAGCATTAAGTGGTACTCATTTCACTTATCTTGCTTGTTGGTGGCTTACTGTAAAATTTTACCCGGCAAGGTCATTTTTGCATATAACAAATTTTAGCATCTAAAATGAAATTAAAAATATTCATCTTGGCCTACTCGACACCCCTAGCCTTGTGGTAGCGTCCGTGCATCGTGTTCTCGTCCCGTTCGGTGAAACGGACGAGTTTGGACGGCTACGCGCGCATACAGGTGTCCGTCTTGGGGGTATGCTTTTTAATCATAAAACACTCAATTTCAAAATTTGGAACCCGCTTAAAATCCTATTATTTAAATTTCGAATTTTTGGACCCAACCCGGGCACGATTTGGAAATGTTTTATTTGGCGCCAAAATCCCAAAATTTAATTATATTTAAACCATAATATAATTCGTTAACATATTTATACTTTACTGTTATGCTAATCTTTAATATATTTTCTTTAACCTCTAAAATTTTATCCAGCCAATCACGAGGCTACTTATCCCCGTGGGCCCCATCAAAATATTTCCCTATTCTCTCTCTCCCTCAAATCTCTCTCTCTCTCTCTAACCCTATTCTCTCTCTCTCTCTCTTATATTATTTCCTCCTCTCATTTTTTTTTCCTCACGAGAACAGTACCCCTCGCGAGAAAACCCAACGGCAGAACCCTAGCCACCTTCATCCCGTCGCCGCCGCAGCCCCGACGCCGGCACCACCCTCGCCGGCCGCGTCCTCTCCTCGCCCTCACCCGAGTCTCCCTCTCCTCGCTATCTCCTCCTTCTTCCTTTGTTTACCCGAGCCTCCACCCTCTCAACCCATCGCCGGCGGCCTCTCGTCGTCGCCATACGCGCCACCACCAGCACCCTCCTCACCACCTGCGCACTCCAGCACCCCGACCATCTCCTCTCCCTCTCCGTTTTCCTTTCCCTGCACCAACGTTCCATACCCGAGCCCTAACCCTAACCGCTGTAACCTCCTCGCCGGCGCCTCACCGCCGTCGATCTCACCGCCGTCATACCCTCTGGATCACCAGTAAGCTATCTCTTCTTTTCCTCCTTCCATTCCCTCTTCCTGTTTCTCCTTTGGCTGTTCATTAAATTCTGGAATTTGTAGTCGCTGTTCGCCGGAATCCGGCCGTGCCGGTGACGAGTCCCGACAATCCAGCAGAGTACTCTGACCCGTGTAGTTCCTTGGTTCGTTGTTTGGGTTCAATCCATGAACCGTGCGTCCGTCGCGAGTTTCCCCGCCGACGATACGTTCCGTTTTTCCCGGTTCGCGACCCGTCGAGGCAAGTACCCCTTGCTACATGCTATACTATATATTTATATATGTATTGACACCCTAAACCTGTAAAATTAGCTTAGTACAATCGTTTTCCATTTCGGTTACAAAATTTCATTATATCATTTTACTGTTAAAAATGGAATTTACAGTTTGCCAATTTAAACCTAATAATCAAATCTACCTGTTCGATCACATTTTACTGTTAAATAGCTGGTAGCATTTATCCATGTAGTTCTGTTACATTTGGACACTCGTATGCATTTTAACCTGATATAACTATATTGAACCGTCACATATATTATTGCACCGCTAAGGGTGCTTAAACCTGTTAACATGACTAAACGGCTACATTGAATTATTGCACTCTTGTGATTGAATGAAACATGCTTATTATTTAATTCATTGCTTATTTCATGTTGTTAATACCCTGTTCGATTATATATCTGATTGTGAGCACACCCATGATATTGTTTACATCTTGACCTGACATGGCCACATATATATATTGATACACCTGACATGGTACCGTATACTGTTGACTTGACCTGATGTACCATGACCTGACCCGTTGCCTGATCCTGTATCTAATGCCAACAAACCTGACATGTAGTCCTCATGGACCGTTCCTGTTGTCTATCCAGACAAACCTGCTTTTACCTGATCCTGTGTTGGCATTAGTTCTTGATTACTGAATACCTGACTTGACATACATAACTTGGGGGTATGGGGAAATCAAAGGTGAAACCGACTTGTAACTCAACAGTTCGATACCTGTTCTGATCAGTCTTACGGGCTAGGCCAGCCCCGGAGTGATGATGCTGACATCACTCGCCCATCCTGCTACTTGTTACTGCCTAGCGGCACGTCTCGGATTCAGCCCCGAGAATCTTGACCGTGGTCCCGGGCACGCACGGGATACTATTGAGTTACATCGACGATTCATCAATTGATTTCAAAGACTTTAGACTAGAAAACCTGATAGAACAGTTTGGTTACCCACTGCACACTACCCTGCACTGCTTGTTTCACATTATTGCTTTATTCATGTTTATTTTTCATTGCCTGTTACATTGTTCCTATTATATTACTTGTTGACATGACGCGCTGACGTCTGGGTTTTGCATGGCCCAGATTCTGTACTGCTGTCGCAGTCCGAGCAGGAGTACTTCAGCCAGCAGGCTGAGCTGTGAGTTCAGTAGTAGTTAGTTTTATTTCCTGCATTTATTTCCGGATGTGAGCCCGCATTATGGGACATACCTTTCAGTTATTTGTATTGGATCCTTGCTTCCGCATTTATTTATTATTGACTCTTGTTATTCTGGATTATGGACATGTTTTAGATAGATTTGTCTTGTTCTTGATATCTCTACAACCGTAATGTGACTGTGAATGGATACTTCCTACCCACAGGTAGCATGGTTGGCTATGTCACGTGCCCAATCTAGCGTACTCTGGGAAGCGGGGCGTGACACATTATGCACTCCTTCTAATGAGGGTGGTAGTGGCAAATGATACGCCACTTCTCTAACTCGTTCGAGTATGTCGAACGGTCCTATGTATCTTGGACTTAATTTACCCCTCTTGCCAAAACGTATCACTCCTGTTTGGAGAGATCTTTGAGATTACATGTTCTCCGGGTTGAAACTCCAAGTGTCGGCACTTTGCATCTGTCCAGTGCTTCTATTAGTCTTGGGCTATGTGCATCCTTTCCCTGATCGTGCGAACCACGTCCACAGTTGCCACAATCATCTCTGGTCTAAAGAGTTCAAGATCTCCAATTTCATCCTAACTCATCGGGGAATGATATTTTCGTCCGTAGAGTGCTGCGAAAGGCGTCATCCCAATGCTTACCTGATAGATGTTGTTGTATGAAAACTCCACAAGGTTTAGGTGATCTTCCCATGAACCTCTGAAATCCAACATACAGGCTCTCAGGATATCTTCTAGTATCTTAATTGTTCTCTCGGACTGTCTGTTTGTTTGTGGATGGTACGCCGTGCTGAAATTCAGACTCGTTCCCATGCTAGCTTACAGACACTGCCAGAACTGTGATTGGAATCTCGTATCACGATCGGAGACTATGCAAGTAGGTACTCCATGTAATCTCGCAATCTCCTACATGAGTTTATGGGTATCAACTATGGTACATCTTGAAGGTTTAAATCTTACTTTAGATTTATACTCACCTCCATGTACTTCCTTACTAATGTCTCGGTTGACTGGCTAATTCGAAATGGAATAAAGTGAGCCGACTTGGTGAGTCGATCCACAATAACCCAAATTGCATCGTTACCATTCGTTCTGCGAGAGAAAGTGCGGTCACGAAGTCTATGGTAATGTGCTGCCATTTCTATTCTGGGATTGGTAACGGCTGAAGTAGACCAGCAGTTCTGTGATGTTTAGCCTTCACTTTCTGACACACCAAACACTTTGTTACGCTTCTAACTACTTCACACTACATTTTATACCACCAGTAGTGTTGTCGTAGATCCTTGTACATCTTTGTACCACCAGGGTGTACCGAATACGGAGAGCTGTGGGCTTCTTTCATCAACTCTTCTCTAACAGGTCCGATTGGCACGCATAAACGACTTCCATATCGCAATGATCCATCTTCATGGATGATGAAGTCAGTTTGTAGTCCACTTTTTACTTGTTCTCGGATCCTTTGTAGCTTGGCATCATTTGCTTGAGTTGCCTTGATCTAATTTCCAAGAGTGGACTGGACTTTTAAGTTCGTCAAAGATGAAGCGTTACCTGGCACAACTACTTCAATCTCCAATCATGCAGTTCTTATTGTCACACCCCGCTTCCCAGTAGACGGAAACTGTGACGTGGCAGGCCGCAACGTATTTACTAAGAAATAAATACGTTAAACGTAATTAAGCAATATATAAAAATGTATAAGAATGACAAGAGTAATAAAATAAAACAACAACTTCATTTACATTCTTCTTTACATACAACTGTTTGAAAATGAAAAGATACAATGATATAAAGCAGTGCCTAAACAATGGCATACAGTAAAGTAAGTACAAGGAACTAGAAGTCGGGTTGTACCACAAGCTGGTCTAAATCCTCCTGGCTCGGTTCAATCTCTTCAGTGACCGGTCCTCCTGACGAACATTCCAAAGAAAGAAATAGAAAGGAATATCGTCAGCGAACTAGCGCTCAGTAACCCCAAAAGAAGAAAGAGAATATAACAAGTAATATGAAATGAACAGGTAAGTTGTGTATGATTGATTCCCGGTATATGATAGTTATTCTAAAGTAGTTGTTTATAGTTTGGTAAAGAAAATATTCATGTATACGAGAGGAGTCCATCTTACCTCGTGGACTATGGTAACATGTAGTATAAGTCCCCGTCATAACCCATGGGACAACGGCACATGAATTCATGCAGGTGTCTTTTAAGTGACTTCTCGTGCTACGATATACGTTCCGTACCAATCTACCCCTTTATCCCCGCGTAATGTATTGTATAGATTATGATTACAAG
This sequence comes from Agapanthus africanus, assembly GCA_030015575.1. NCBI lineage: Eukaryota > Viridiplantae > Streptophyta > Magnoliopsida > Asparagales > Amaryllidaceae > Agapanthus > Agapanthus africanus. Next base: position 103,565,625 of record CM057348.1, on the reverse strand, counting down.
TCTTGCCAAAACCATGGATACAAAATGTTCAAGTATTCATGTTCAGGATGCAATCAAGTATTCAAGTAGTCAAGTCAAGTTATAACCATAGTTCGATCAAGTCAGGTCAAGTATACATATTTGATATTGATGTTTGGATTTGAGTATTCATATTCTTGATTAAGTATTCATGTTTGATATTGGATTCAGATTTGAATTGGACTCAGACTGAGTCAGACATTTGTAAACAGATTTAGCTCGTGAATTAGGTTTGGGAGTCATCGGTAACTGCTGCATATGGACGGCAGGATTTGTGTCTTTTTCCAAGACAATTACCATCGATAACTCCGTTAGGTTGTCTACCTTAAATAGGCAAGCACTCACTTTCTCCGGCTCCCTGAGGCTCAAGAGAATTGATCCAGCTTAAACCTATATTTACTAAACTCCTTAAATATTATTTTATATATCTCGAGGGGGTTTTATGAAAAAAAATATTTTTTTAATATAGTTAAAAAGTAAACCTCGATGGTGATTAGTATTATTTAGAGTTGTCATGAGCATGGATTTTAGGTATTGAGGTATCTTAATGATAAATACTTAGCATTTGAAAGTTCATGGTATTTTATTGAAAACTTGTCCTTTTTAGTATCTTAATGGTATTTTATTGACATTTGTTAATCTTTTCATTTTTAGAAAAAATATGGGTTTATTATACTTTGAAAATATTGGTTTATAATTTTATATAAATTTTTAAAGAACATAATTTTATTTTATTTAGAAAATTCGTATTTCTTAAAAAAACGTATTTAATCCTTTCAAGATCGAATGCTCCGTGAGGAGGCCTGCATCTCGCTCTACTAGCCCAAGAATGTGCGATAATCCACACCATCCATTAGCGGGTCTCCTAAAAAGGGTTGTAGATTTATAATTACAAAGAAAATGAAATATCATTTTAAAAGAAATCCGGTTTTATAATTATGTGGTATTTTATTGTAAATTTTCTTCGTAACAATTATTCATACAAAAGAGGTATCGTGCTATAGATCCAAGTGTGCGTGTGGGGTAGGTCATTACCCCATGAAGTTTTTCCTAAAGGTATTGTTAAGCAATTTTTTCGAAAAGATGTGATAACAAAGTTCAAGGTATTTTAATGTAAAAGTTCAAATATGGTTGTTTTACATAAGATTCTTAGGTAAAATTTATTCTAAATATTGGTATTAAGATTTCAAATGAAGTGGTAAAATTAGATTGTCCAAATGATAAAGGAAAATGGAGTTATCGATTTTAGAAAAAATGATACCGGTATTAACTCCACTTTTACCGATATTGTTTTAAAAATAAATCCAATGAAGAGAAAGGGAGTTTGGGAGGGACTTACGGTTTAGAAATTTCAAGGAGAGGTTGAAGAAGAGGGGATGAGCTTCGTGGCATCGCGGGAGCTCCGGAATAGGTTTCAATTTTCGCCGGAACCAACTTGCTCGCTAACTCCACTTTACTTCACTTGCACTAGGTACTTTTTAGAGAGTTTTGGTTAGAATTTTAAGAATGATGCTAGGGGTGGTATTTATGGTGGAGAATTATGATTTGGGAATTAAAAGTGTGGATTAAAAGTATTAAAATTGTGATAAATTGTGAATTGAAAGGTCTCTGTTTGATTTCAGGGAAATCAAACAGTGAAGAGGAGTTAGGGGTAGGTGGAGAGACAAGTGTGTAGAGCACGGAGCCATTTGGCCACTATCCACCTATCCCCGCCGGTTTTATAGAGCTTTTCGCCGGTCGATCTTGAGGCATTTTCCTCGAGATTCGTGCTACCTGATTAATTCTCTGTTTAAACCATTTTGCACATGTTTGATTTTTCTGAACTTTTCATTTCCCCATGTATTGCACGTGCAATCTTTTGGGCTTCCAAAAAGTTAAAAAAATTCAGAAAAAATAATTGTGTCTGATGGGAATCGAACATAGGGACCACGTCGCAGCAGTGCAGGGGCTTTACCAGTGAGCTACAAGTTGTTTCTTGCTGTTATTTAACAAAAGTAACTTATAACTCAAACTCAGGCTGTATAACTCATTTCTTGTATATTAACAGTAAAATTTCCATACAAGATTTTAGAGTCGTTACATTCTACCTTTCTTATAAAAATTCCGTCCTCGAAATTTACAATTACATATGGACAAAATTTCAAAGAGGTAAGGGTATCTTGCACGCATGTCTTTTTCTCGTTCTCATGTTGATTCTCCTGGAGAATCATTTCTCCACATCACTCGGACCAAGTTTACTTCCTTGTTCTGCAGTGTCTTCACCTTTCGGTCTAGGATCTCAACGGGTTGCTGCTCGCAGGTTAGATCAGTCTGTATTGTGAGCTCTGAGTAATCAAATATGTGGCTGGGATCGTTCACATATCGTCGTAGCTGAGATATGTGGAACACGTTGCGTACTCCTTCCAATGAGGGTGGTAGTGCTAAACGGTATGTCACTTCTCCAACTCGTTCGAGTATGTCAAACAGTCCTATGTATCTTGGACTTTGCTTACCCCTCTTGCCAAAGCGGATCACTCCTCGGTTTGGAGAGATCTTCAGAAAAACATGGTCTCCAGGTTGGAACTCCAGATGTCGCCGCTTTGCATCTGCCCAATGTTTCTGTCGGTCTTGAGCTATGCGCATTTTCCCCTGATCGTGCGAACTATGTCCACAGTTGCCACGATCGTCTCTGGTCCAAGGAGTTCACGATCTTCAATGTCGTCCCAACTTAGTGGTAAACGACACTTCCGTTCGTAGAGTGCTGCGAGTGGCGCCATTCCAATGCTTTCCCGATAGCTGTTGTTGTATGAAAACTCCACAAGGTGTAGGTGATCTTCTTACGATCCTCCGAAGTTTAACATACAAGCTCTTAGCATGTCCTCCAGAATCTGAATTGTTCGCTCGGACTGTCCGTCCGTTTGTGAATGATAAGCCGTGCTGAAATTCAGACTCGTTCCCAGGATAGCTTGCAGACTCTGCCAAAACTGTAATCGGAATCTGGTATCACGATCGGAGACGATGCAAACAGGAACTCTATGTAATCTCACGATCTCCTGCATGAGTTCATGGATATCAAATATAGTACATCTTGAAGGTTTAAATCTTACTTTAAACTTATGCTTAACTCCATGTACTTCTTTGCTAACGTCTCGGTTGATTGGACAACTCAAAATGGAATAAAGCAAGCCGACTTGGTGAGTCAATCCACAATAACCCATATTGCGTCATTACCTTTCGTGCTGCGAGGAATGACAGTCAAAAAGTCCATGGTAATGTGCTGCCATTTTCATTCTGGGATTAGTAACGGCTGAAATAGACCAGCAGTTATGTGATGTCCAGCCTTCACTTGCTAACACACCAAACACTTGGCTACGCTTCTAACTACTTCGCGCTTCATTCCAGGCCACGAGTAGTGTTGCCGTAGTTTCTTGTACATTTTTGTGCCACCGGGGTGTACAGAATAAGGAGAGCTGTGAGCTTCTTTCATCAACTCTTCTCGAACTGAGCCGTTTGGTACACATAATCGACTTCCATATCGCAAGGATCCATCTTCATGAATGATGAAGTCGGTTCGAAGTGAACTTTCTACTTGTTCTCGGATCTTTTGTAGCTTGTCATCATTTGCTTGAGCTGCCTTGATCTGATTGACAAGAGTGGACTGGACATGTAAGTTCATCAAATACGAAGCGTTACCTGGCATAACTACTTCGATCGCCAATCCGTGCAATTCCTGTTGTAGCTTCCACTGAGCGGTGAGATTCATTGCTAATGGCTGGCGGCTAAGTGCATCAGGAACTACGTTCACCTTCCCAGGATGATACTGTAGGTTGATGTCGAAGTCCACCATGAGTTCTAGCTATTTTCTTTGCCGCATGTTTACTTCCTTCTGAGTAAATACATACTTCAGACTCTTGTGGTCATTGTATATATCCACCCGTTCTCCCAAGAGGTAGTGATTCCAAATTTTAAGTGTGAAGATAACGGCTGCCAACTACAGATTATGTGTTAGATAGTTGCGTTCATGTACCTTAAGTTGTCTCGATGCAAAGGCCGCAACTTTTCCATGCTGGTGTAGAACACATCCTAATCCTTTACCGGATGCCTCACAATGCACAACAAATCCTTCAGATTGATCCAGTATTACGAGGATAAGAGCAGAGATTAGTCTTGACTTGAGTTCTACAAAATCTTTTTCACATGCTTCTGACCACACGAATGCTTCATCTTTATGTGTGAGCTTGGTCAGAGGTGTTGCAATCTTTAAGAAGCTTTCAATGAATCGTCAGTAGTATCCTGTTAATCTTAAGAAATTTCGTATATCTTTCACTGTCTTTGGTGTCGGCCACTCGCTGACAGCTAACACCTTAGATGGCTCTACTGAGATTCCTTCGCCTGAAACGATATGTCCAAGGAATCCGACTTGATCTAGCCAAAATTCACACTTGCTATACTTGGCGTAGAGCTGATGTTGTCGCAATGTCTCCAGGACAATCCGTAAGTGATCGGCGTGTTCTTTCCGATTCTTTGAATACACCAGAATGTCGTCGATGAAGATGACATCAAACCTATCTAAGTACTCTCAGAAAACTTGGTTCATCAGATTCATAAAAATACCAGGTGCATTGGTCACTTCAAATGGCATTACAAGATATTCATAATGACCATAACGAGTCATAAATGCCATCTTCGGAATGTCGGACACTTTAACCTTCACCTGATGATAACCCGAACGAAGATCTAGTTTCGAAAATACACAAGACTCACTTAGCAGATCGAAAAGATCATCGATGCGCGGTAGTAGATACTTGTTCTTAATCGTCACTTCATTCAGAGCTCGATAATCCACACACATCCTGTATGAACCTTCTTTCTTCTTCACAAGTAATACCGGAGATCCCCAACTTGAAGTACTGGGATGAATCCAACCTTTCTTCAGGAGTTCGTCCAACTGAATGTGGATCCCCTTCAATCCTTCTGGACTTATCCGGTATGGAGCTTTGATTACAGGTTGCGCACCAGGTTGTAAATCTATGCTAAACTCAAGAGCTTGATCAAGAGGCAAACCTGATATATCTTTCGGAAATACATTCTCGAACCCTTGAACTACCTCTGGCTTCAATTCTTCCGCTTGCAATACTGCAACCACTGCCTTCTTTGGTTTTGCTTTGTAGACGCTAGGTTCCAAGGTACGGTCTCCACTCTTGAAACAGAACACTGGAAGATCTGGTATTTCGAACACTGCCCTCCTTTGGCGACAGTCGATGGTAGCGAAGAAATTTCCCAGCCAGTCCATTCCCAAGACTACGTCGAAGTTCGGTATGTCCAGCACCTTGAAGTCCGCATAAAATTCTCTACTGCAGACGACCACCGGGCACAGATCGTATCCCAAAATTGCTTTTAGATCACCGTTCTTTGAACTGACATTCCAGATGGATACGAGCGGTTTAACTGGAATGGCATGGGTTCGGACGAACCGTTGCGACATAAAGCAATGTGATGATCCAATGTCGAAGAGTGCTAAAGCAGGAAGGGAGGCTACTAGTATAGTACCTAAATTGTGTGAGTTTGGTGTAGGTATAGGAAAAGTATAGTGATATTCAAGGATTTTAAAGGTTTGAAAGGATTGGGGATTACCAATGATGACTTGGCCTGCGGCTACGGCCTCTTCGACCGTCATTGTAAAAGTTTGACGTCGTGGTACATTCCTCTGTCCTTGGGGAATGTTTCTCTACCCTTGAGGCATGTTTCTCTGTGCCTGATGGAATTGACATCGAGGCTATGCAGGAGGTCCCGTGGAGTTGGTGCAGGGAGAGCTAAATGGGGTGCAAGAACCTGAATGGCTAGCCGCTGCGGAACCGTGATTGCGCGTCTGGGTGTTGGAGCTGTGTTGAAACGGTATGAACATGCTCCTATGGCATGAGTGGATGCGCCGCAAACCAAACACATGCCATTTGCACGCCTGCGGTCCTTCGCCAGATGTCCCGTCCTTTTGCAATAGAAACAAAAGTATGGACTAGACCGGTTAAATGATCCTTCCGGTCTCCTAGGTGCAAATGTCGGCCTAGAAGAGGCTCCTCCTGACATCTGTGTGGAAAGGCGTTTCACACCGGCAGTATGTGGTCTGTCCTTCTTCTTCACAACTGCCCCATAGCGTCGGGCAGCCTTCAAAGCAAGTTCATGGGTTGGGAAATCCCCTGTAGCAAGTGCAGCTTGGATTTTCGGGTCCAACCCTTGCTGAAATCTATATGCCCGGATCTCAACAGTAGGAATCAGGTGTGCAGCGAACCTGTTACGACCTTGTGTTAGCAGTGTAATGAGTGAGATCAGGAATTTGAATTTGAGACAATATCTTACCTGCTAAGCAAGGTAAACTCAACATCGTATTCATCCACAGACTTGACCCACATCGAGCCTTGTTGTAGATGGATGAGCTGCTGCTCCATGTCAAAACAGGCAGTCTCAGGGAAGTACTTTGCATCGAACAGATCGCGAAACGTCTTCCACTCGATTGGCTAGGTGAGATGGCTTTACTCAGCCTTCCACCAGACTCTGGCATTGTCGGTTAGTTGCAACTTAGTAACTCTCACCCATGTAATATCTGGCACTTGAGCTGCTGCCAGATCATCTTCAATCGATTGAGCCCATTCTTCTGCCCCCAGTGGGCTCTCTTTTCCCGAGAAGTGTTTTGGATGCAGTGCCCGAAATTGTTTGACTCCGGGTGCCTCGGCTTCAGGACGGTGCATGAAGATAGCAGTATGCTGTTGCTGACCCTCCAATAGGTTTTTGATAGTCTCAAGTAGTACCGTTTGCTCGTTGATAGGAGCTGCAACGGTAGGTAGTGGTGGTAGAGTAGGCGGTGGATTGTTGCTATTGACGTTCATGCTGGTGTTATTCGGAGAATCCATAATCTTGATAGAAAAGGAATTGTTAGGATAGATTCAAGAAATTTGAAATGTAAGGAATGTATAGTTGCTGATTCTTATAATTCTTGTGATATATTGCTTAAGACTTCGTGCAGAACTGATCTGCATGGGGCCGCCAACAAAACCTGTCACGCTCCGCTTCCCAGTAGACGGAAATAGTGACGTGGCAGGCCACAACGTATTTACTAAGAAATAAATATGTTAAGCGTAATTAAGCAATATATAAAAATGTACAAGAATGACAAGAGTAATAAAATAAAACAATAAATTTATTTACATTCTTCTTTATATACAACTCTTTGAAAATGAAAAGATACAATGATATAAAGTAGTGCCTAAACAATGGCATACAGGAAAGTAAGTACAAGGAACTAGAAGTCGGGCTGTGCCGCAAGCTGGTCCAAATCCTCCTGGCTCGGCTTAATCTCTTCAGTGACTGGTCCTCTTGACGAACATTCCAAAGAAAGAAATATAAAGGAATGTCGTCAGCGAACTAGCGTTCGGTAAGTCCCAAAAGAAGAAAGAGAATATAACAAGCAATGTGAAATAAACAGGTAAGATGTGTATGATTGATTACCGGTATATGATGGTTATTCTAACGTGTTTGTTTGTAGTTTGATAAAGAAGGTATTCATGTATACAAGAGGAGTTCATCTTATCCTGTGGACTATGGTAACATGTAGTACAAGACCCCGTCATAACCAACGGGACAACGGCACGTGAATTCATGTAGGTGTCTTTTAAGTGACCTCTCGTGCTACGATATACGTTCCGTACCAATCTACCCCTTTATCCCCACGTAATGTATTGTATAGATTATGATTACAAGTCTTGCCGAAACCATGGATACAAAATGTTCAAGTATTCATGTTCAGGATGTAATTAAGTATTCATGTTCAGGATGTAATCAAGTATTCAAGTAGTCAAGTCAGGTTATTACCATGGTTCGGTCAAGTCTGGTCAAGTATACATGTTTGATATTAGTGTTTGGATTCGAGTATTCATGTTCTTGATTAAGTATTCATGTTTTATATTGGATTCAGATTTGAATTGGACTCAGACTTGAATTGGACTCAGACTGAGTCAGACACTTGTAAACAGATTTAGCTCTTGAATTAGGTTCGGGAGTTATCGGTAACTACTGCACATGAACGACAGAATTTATGCATTTTTCCAAGACAATTACTATTGATAAATCTGTTAGGTTGTCTACCTTAAAAAGGCAAGCACTCACTTTCTCCGGCTTCCTGGGGCTCAAGAGAATTGATCTCGCTTAAACTTATATTTACTAAAGTTCTTAAATATTATTTTATACATCTCGAGAGGGTTCTATGAAAAAAAATATTTTTTAAATATAGTTAAAAAGTAAATCTCGAGGGTGATTAGTATTATTTAGGGTTGTCATGAGCATGGATTTTAGGTATTGAGGTATTTTAATGATAAATACTTAGCATTTAAAAGTTCATGGTATTTTATTGAAAAACTTGTTCTTTTTGGTATCTTGATGGTATTTTATTGACATTTGTTAATCTTTTCATTTTTAAAAAAATATAGGTTTATTATATTTTGAAAATATGAGTTTATAATTTTATATAAATTTTTTAAGAAAATAATTTTATTTTATTTAGAAAATTCGTATTTCTTAAAAAACGCATTTAAATCCTTTCGAGATCGAATGCTCTGTGAGATGATCTGCATCTCGCTCTATTAGCCCAAGGATGTGCGATAATCCGCACCATCCGTTAGCGGATCCCCTAAAGAAAGTTGTAGATGTATAATTGCAAAGAAAATGAAATATCGCTTTAAAAGAAATCCGGTTTTAAAATTATGTGGTATTTTATTGTAAATTTTCTTCGTAACAATTATTCATACAAAAGAGATATCGTGCTATGGATCCAAGTGTGCGTGTGGGGTATGTCGTTACCCCGTGAAGTTTTTCCTAAAAGTATTGTTAAGCAATTTTGTCGAAAAGATGTGATAACAAAGTTCAAGATATTTTAATATAAAAGTTCAAATATGATTGTTTTACATGAGATTCTTGGGTAAAATTTATTCTAAACATCAGTATTAAGATTGCAAATGAAGTGGTAAAATTAGATTGTCCAAATGATAAAGGAGAATGGAGTTATGGGTTTTAGAAAAGATGATATCGATATTAACTCCACTTTTACCGATATTGTTTTAAAAGGAAATCCAATGAAGAGGAAGGGAGTTTGGGAGGGACTTACGATTTAAAAATTTCAAGGAGAGGTTGAAGAAGAAGGGATGAGTTTCGTGGCGTCGCGGGAGCTCCGGAATAGGCTTCGGTCTTCGCCGGAACCAACTTGCTCGCTAATTCCACTTTACTTCACTTGCACTAGGAACTTTTTAGAGATTTTTGCTTAGAATTTTCAGAATGATGCTGAGCCAAAGTAGGGGGTGGTATTTATAGTGGAGAATTAGGGTTTGGGAATTGAAAGTGTGGATTAAAAATATTAAAATTGTGATAAATTTTGAATTGAAAGGACTCTGTTTGATTTCAGGGAAATCAAACAGTGCAGAGGAGTTAGGGATAGGTGAAGAGACAAGTGTGCAGAGCACGAGGCCATTTGGCCACCATCCACCCGTTCCCACCGGTTTTATAGAGCTTTTAGCCGGTCGATCTCGAGGCATTTGCCTCGAGATTCATGCCACTTGATTAATTCTCTGTTTAAATCATTTTGCACATGTTTGATTTTTCTAAACACTTCATTTCCCCATATATTGCACGTGCAATCTTTTGGGCTTTCAAAAAGTTAAAAAATATTCAGAAAAAATAATTGTGTCAGATGGGAATCGAACACAGAGGCTACGTCACAGGAGTGCATGGGCTTTACCAGTGAGCTACAAGTTGTTTCTTGCTGTTATTTAACAAAAGTAATTTATAACTCAAACTCAGGCTGTAAAACTCAATTCTTGTATATTAACAGTAAAATTTTCGTACAAGATTTTAGAGTCGTCACACTTGTTGTAGTCTCCACTGAGCAGTGATGTTCATTGCTAATGGCTGGCAACTAAGTGTATCAGGAACTACGTTCACCTTCTCAGGATGATACTGTAGGTTGATGTCAAAGTCCACCATGAGTTCTAGCCATCTTCTCTGCCGCATGTTGAGTTCTTTCTGAGTAAATACATATTTAAGACTTTTATGGTCGGTGTATATATCCACTCGTTCTCCCAAAATATAGTGGCGCCAAATCTTGAGTGCGAAAATAACGGCTGCCAGTTCCAGATCATGTGTTGGATAATTGCGCTCATGAACCTTTTTGTCTTGATACAAAAGCCACAACTTTTCTATGCTGGTGTAGAACACATCCTAATTTTTTACCAAACACATCACAATGCACATCAAATCCGCCAGATTGATCCGGTATTAGAAGAATGGGTGCAGAGGTTAATCTCGACTTGAGTTCTACAAAACCCTTCTCACATGCTTCTGACCACACGAATGCTTCGTCTTTACGTGTGAGCTTGGTCAGGGGTGCTGCGATCTTTAATAATCCTTCAATGAACCGTCGGTAGTATCCTGCTAATCCTAAGAAACTTCTTATATCTTTCACCGTATTTGGTGTCGGCCACTCACTGACAGCTGATACCTTAGCTGGATCCGCCGAGATTTCTTCGCCTGAAACGATATGTCCGAGAAATCCGACTTGATCTAGCCAAAATTCACACTTGCTGTACTTAGCGTAGAGCTAATGTTGTCGTAATGTCTCCAGGACAATCCGTAAGTGCTCGGCATGCTCTTTCGGATTGTTTGAATACATCATGATGTCGTCGATGAACATAACAACAAACCTGTCTAAATACTCTCAGAAAACTTGGTTCATCAAGTTCATAAAGATGGCAGGTACATTGGTCACTCCAAATGGCATTACGATATATTCATAATGACCATAATGAGTCCTAAACGCCATCTTCGAAATGTCGGACTCCTTGAGCTTCACCTGATGATATCCTGAACGAAAATCTAACTTTGAAAAGACACAAGATCCACTTAACTGATCGAAAAGGTCATCAATACGCGGTAGTGGATACTTGTTTTTAATTTTCACTTCGTTTAGAGCTCGATAATTCGCACACATCCTGTAGGAATCTTCCTTCTTCTTCACCAGTAGCACCGAAGATCCCCCGCTCGAAGTACGGGGACGAATCCAACCTTTCTTCAGGAGTTCGTCCAACTGAATGTGGATTTCCTTCAATCCCTCCGGACTTAATCGGTATGGAGCTTTTATTACTGGTTGTGCGCCGGGTTGTAAATCGATGCTGAATTCAAAAGCTCGATCGGGAGGCAAACCTGATATATCTTCCGAGAATACATCCTCGAACTCTCGAACTACCTCTGACTTCGATTCTTCTGCTTGCAACGCTGCAATCTCTACCTTCTTTGGTTTTTCTTGGTAGACGATAGGTTCCAAAGTTCGGTCTCCACTTTTGAAGTAGAATATTGGATGATCTGGTATTTCAAACACTACCCTCCTTTGGCGATAGTCGATGGTAGCGAAGAAAGTTCCCAGCCAGTCCAGTCCCAAGACTACGTCAAAATTTGGTATGTCCAGCACTATGAAGTCCGCAAAAAATTCTTGTCTGCAGACGACCACTGGACACAGATCGTATCACAAAGTTGCTTTTATAAAGTCGTTCCCTGAACTAACATTCCAGCTGGATACGAGCAGTTTAACTGGGATTGCATAAGTTCGGATGAACCGTTGCGACATAAAGCAATGTGATGCCCCAGTATCGAAGAGCGCGAGTGCGGGTAGGGAGGCTACTAAGATTGTATCTAAGTCATGTGGGATAGGTTTAGGTATAACAAATATAAGATGGCTATGAATTGAAAGGTCTTGAAAGAGAATAGGGAAGAGATTTACCAGTGATAACCTGACCAGTATCTTCGACCTCTTCGACCGACATAGTGAATGCTTGGCGTCACGGCACTTTCCTTTGTACCTGGTTAAACACTCGGCGTTGGGATTGAGTGGTCTGGGTGCGGGGAGTTGGAGATGGTAGAGCTAACAGGGTAGGAGGAGCTTGGATCGTCGGTCTAGCTGGAGGGTTGTTGAGTCCTTGGTTCTGTGGGCATGCTCCAATGCTGTGAGTAGAAAACGCACAAATTAGGCACAAGTTGTTCTTCCTGCGACAGTTCTTCATAAGATGCCCTGTTCTTTTGTGGTAGATGCAAAAGTCTGGCCTGTTGTTGGTGAACGAACCTACTGGCCTCTGAGATGGTCCGTTAAAAACTGGCCTGGAAGAGGCCCCTCCTGTGATCTGGTGCACATGGCGTTTCACATCGGCAGTTTGCAGCCTGCCTTTCTTCTTCACAACTGCCTCATAGCGTCGGGCAACCTTCAAAGCAAGCTCATGGGTTGGGAAATCTCCTGTAGCGAGTGCAGCTTGGATTTCAGGGTCCAACCCTTATTGAAGTCGCCGGGCCCGGATCTCAGCAGTGGGAATAAGGTGTGCAGAAAACCTGTTACGACCTTGTGTTAGCAATATAGTAAGTAATATCAGAAAATTGAATTTGAGACAATATCTTACATGCTGAGCATGGTAAACTCAGTATCATATTCATCCACCGATTTGACCCACATCAAGCCTTGCTGTAAATGGATGAATTGCTGCTCCATGTCAAAGCGGGCAGTCTCTGGGAATTACTTGGCGTCGAAGAGATCTCGGAATGTTTTACATTCTATCGGTTGTGCGAGACACTCTCCTCAGCCTTCCACCATACCCTGGCGTTATCAGTTAGTTGCAGCTTAGCAACTCTTACCCATGAAATATCTGGCACTTAAGCTGCTGCCAGGTCATCCTCGATCGCTTGAGCCCATTCTTCTTCTTCAAGCAGACTCTCTTTACCCGAGAAGTTCTTTGGGTGTAAGGACCGAAATTTGACTCCAGGTGCTTCCGCCTCGGGGCGGTTCATAAGGATAGCAGTTTGCTATTGCTGACCCTCTAATAGGCTCTTGATAACCTCAAGCAATACCGTTTGCTCATTGATATGAGCTGCAACGGTAGGTGGTAGTGGTAGTATAGGCGGTGGAGTATTGCCATTGACGCCTGTGCTGGTATTGTTTTGAGATTTCATTACCTTGATATAAAAGATAGGTTAGGATAGATTCAAGAAATTTGAAATGCAAAGAATATAAATGTTTGTTGAACTTATTAATTCTTGTGGTACATTGTTTACGACTTCATACAGAACTGACCTGCATAGGCCACCAACAAAACCTGTCGTGCCCCACTTCCCAATAGACGGAAACGGTAACGTGGAAAGTCCGCGGCATATTTATCCAGAGAAGGTCATTCCCTAAATAAATATACTAACCGTATTGAAACAATAATACACAATATAAGAATAAATAGAGACTGTAAAATTTTTCAACAAGCATCTTCATTTACATTCAACTTCCAATATTTACAAATACATGAGTTTATGCTGGAAAGTAAATACAATAAGGAAAATGCCTAAACAAGTGGCATACATAAACTGAAGAAAAGTGAAGCTGAGCTAGCCCTGAGTAGCGATCTTGTTGTAGTCTTCCTCTGTGGCTTCCACTTTCTCTGTCTCGACCGTATCTAACGAACATTCCAAGAGAAGAAAAGTGGAAGGAATGCCCGTCAGCGAACTAGCGCTCGGTAACTCTTAAAGATAAGTAAGAGTAAAGAAAATGACAATTGTAGAATATTTATATGACGAGTAAGAGTATATGATCATGGGTAAATATATTCTATAGGTCTCTATATGGTTACTATATTAACGTTAAGTTCCAAGTGTGAATGTCAACGCAGCCGTAGAAGTATTCACGAGCTCAAGAGTGGGGCCGTAGGAGTAAGGAAACACGGGCCTATTTCATATGTTAGCATCGGGGTTTAGGCTGTGCATGAGTCAACCCGACTGATATTCGAGTAAAATAAAAAAAGAGGTTAATACAAGCTCCTGAACTTCCGTTGGATTCACACAAGAAACTATCCTAAACACCCCAAGTATAATATATATTATAGCTGTATAGTATAATTAATTGATTTGATTTGATTGATTACATATCTTGATCGAAAACCTAGATTGCAAAAGGTGTAGAATATAGTCGAGTAAATTGAGTAATATGCGAGTCATGACAATTGCAATCTTGGTTCGAGTAGTTTGGGTTCGAGTTCATATTCGAGTTTAGATTCGAGTTAGGTTAGAGTTCGAGTTCGTGTTCAAGTTCGGGTTCAAGTTTAGATTCGAGATTGGATTCGAGTTCATGTCTTTTTCATAGGAATTGATTTAAACTGTTAAAAATCTCACGTTCGGGAGAAATCGGCAACTGCTGCACATGAACGGCAGGATTTGCATTTTTTCCAATACAATTGCCATTGATAACTCCGTTAAGTTGTCTAACCTGAATAGGCAAGCACTCACTTTCTCCGGCTCCCCGAGGCTCAAGAGAAATGATACTGCTTAAGCCTATATTAATTCTAGAGTCCTTAAAATATTGTTTGCATATCTCGACGGAGTTTTATGAAAAATATTTTAATATAGTTTAAAAATAAAGCTCGATGGTGATTTGTAATATTTAAGGTTTTCATGAACATGTATTTTAATTGTTATGGTATTTTGGTGATAAAACCAAGTTTTTTGAAAATTTATGGTATTTTTTTGAAAACTGCTACTTTTGGAAAGTTGGTGATATTTTATTAAGATTTCTAACTTTCATTTTAAAGAATATAGTTTCATAATATATTTTTATTCAAAATACGGATTCATATTTTTTATATAATTTTTCAAAAATTAGTTTTGTTTAGAAAAGTCGCATTTCTTAAAAACCGTATTTTTATTTTCTTTTGAGACCGAATACCCCGTGAGAAGTTCTGCATCTCGCTCTACTATCCCAAGAATGTGTGATAATCCGCACTATCCATTAGCGGATCCTCTAACGAGGGTTGTAAAGGCGTAATTGCTAAACATTTCAAAATACCGATTAAAAGAAACCCGTTTTGAAAAGATGTGGTATTTTAATGTAAAAGTCATTCTTTAAATTAGCTATATGTTTAGAGTACCTGCTGTGAAACCATAGTGTGTGTGTGAGGTAGGTCGTTACTCCGTGAAGTTTTCCTAAAAGTATCTTTTTAACGATTATTGAAAAGGGGTTATACTAAAATTCATGGTATTTTAATGAAAAGTTCGTTTTATGATAGTTTCACATGAAAGTTTTGATTAAACTCAAAACTAAATGATTGTAAACCAAGTTACAAGTAGTGTGAGAAATTTATTTTGACCTATTTTGTTTTAGGAAGGGGAGTACAAAGATTAAAACTATACATATCGGAGATAACTCCATTTTTCCGATATGCTTTTAGAAGATGGTTTTTAGATGAAAGAAGAAGATAGAAGAGGGACTTATGAGTTTAGATGGTTAACAAGAGAGGGAAGAAGCCTTCGAGTGTCGTGATTTCATCGGAGATACCCCGGTCGTCGAGTTTGGCTCGTTACTCCACTTGGGTGCTTAACTCGACTAGGTACTTAGAGAGTTTGAGAGAATTTTTAATAGAAATTTTAGAATGGAGGAGAGTTAGGGCATGAGATGGTATTTATAGTTAAGAATTAGGGTTTGGAAATTAAAAATTTGAATTAAAAGAATTTAAATGGTGTTAAATGATGAATTGAAGGGTCTCTGTTTGATTACAGGAAAATCAAATAGTGCAGGATAGTTGAGGGGAGTCGAAGGGACAAGTTTGCGCAGCACAGAGTGATTTGAGCACATCGGGACCGTCGGCGGCGGGTAAAAGAGCAAAACGGGCGAGCGGATTTGATTGGTCTATCTCGAAATTTGTGCAACGTGTCAAGTTGAGTGTTTACTTCTCTTTGCGTCTTTTTGATTTTTCTGAAATTTTTCGTTTCTTCGTGTATTGCACGTGCAACTCTTGGGCTTCTGAAAAATTAAAAAGAAAAATTCTAAAAATAATTAGGTCTGATGGGAATCGAACACACAGACTATGTCAAAAGAGTGCATAGACTTTACCAGTGAACTACAAATTACTTCTTACTTTTATTTAACAAAAATAAATTTTAACTTTTACATAAGCTGTAACACTCTTTTCTGTACAATAACAAGAAATTTTTGTACTGGAATTTCAGAGTCGTTACAACTATCTACGAGACATACATCTTTATCAATTATCTTGGATCCGACTAAAAATTTGGAAATATCCATATTATTTATTAAAACAAAAAAATGCATTGTAAGAAACACTGCAAATTTAGAGGGGAAAAGAAAAAGAAGACTACATATAAGACTAAAAAAACAGATCCTTAAAAGAAATATAGAAGTGATAAAGGAAAATTTTAGTTATTTGGGATAATTCCATCGTTGTTTAAATTTTTCGTTCTCACATATGAATCTTCGAGGAAGTCCGCTGCATCAAATTGCGTCATACCAATAGATTCAATGTTGAAATCATCATTTTGGAAGGCAAGATTTGCCTCTACATTTTTTCTTTTCTATTCATTGATGCTTGATAAAGTTCAACAAGGTGTTTCGGCGTACGACAGATACGTGACCAATGCCCGTTCATGCCGTACCGGTAACAAATATTTTCTAAATCCTTATCTTGTCCACTTTTGTTCTTTTCTTTTCCATAATTATCATTCATCTCCTGGTGATGATTTTTGTTCTTAAAAGTAGAAAAGTTTTTGGTGTAACCACCATGACCACGATGATTATTACGACCACAGCCATGGCCATGACCTCGTCCACTCTAAGAATTATTAAAAATTGTCGCATTCATTTCAGAAAATGGAGCAGAACCAGAAGGAAGAGATTCATGATTTTTCATTAATAACTCGTTATTTTGTTCAACCACATGAACGCATGAAATTAATTCATAATATTTTTTTAAACCCTTTGTACGATACTGCTTTTGCAGGAGCACATTCGTGAAATGAAAAATAGAATATACTTTTTCTAATAAGTCTACAGTAATATTCTCTCAACATAATTTTAAAATAGAGCTAATTTTAAAAACTGCAGAGTTATACTCGCTGGTTTAAAATCCTGATAACGTAAATGAAACTTGTCATAACGAGCTTTTAGAAGAATTGTTGTTTTTTTACGATCAAATATTTCTTTTAAATTTTTCCAAAATTCAAGCGGATCTTTTATTATTAGGTACTCAATTTTTAATCTCTCGTGCAGATGATGACGAAGGAAAATCTGCCTTCGCACGAGACTGTGTCGCTTATTCTTTCTTTTCTTTAATCGAATTTCCAAATCCCATCGATTCTAGATGAACTTCAGCATCAAATATCCATAATAAATACCTCTTGCTCGAAATGTCAAGGTCCACAAATTCTAGCTTTATGAAATTTGACATGATAAAGTACTATAAAAAATTGCATGTTAGATCATGAAGACAATAGTTATATTTGTAAGGAGATTTAAACATTTAACAAGTCGATAGAACTGAGATATACTGAGATAAAAAAAAAGAAGCTATATGGAGAGAAAACCAAGTTATATATATCGCATAAAAATTAGAGAAACTGTGAAATAATCAACTTTTGTTATTTTATTTTTAAAATAAGCAATTAAGGACTCACTACTGCAATAAGGGATTGCCTATACGGATAAAGTTATCCGTAGGGGCAATAAAAGGTTGCCCCTACGGATTACTCCGTAGGTCCCCATGGTTGTCTCTACAGTACCATAAGAATTAATTTTAAAAAATTAAAACGTAATTTTTTATTTGGTCCTACGGACCCGCAAAAGAAGGATCTACGGGTTAATCCATAGGGGCATGTATATGGGTTATTAATAAAAAAAAACCTCAAAAAAGTCCTTGTTCCCAAAAAATTACTCTCTCTCATCACTGATCTCCCGCGCGCGCCTCTCGTCGCCACCGCCCGCGCCTCATCGCCATCACCCTCCCGCGTGCGCCTTGTTGTCCCCGACATCACCGTCGACTTTCTCGTCGCCACCGCCCGCGACTCGTCGTCGATTGCGTCGTCGACCATCTCCGGTCTCCTCCATCGCCGGCCTAGCTACGTACAGGTTAGTAAATTTCTGTTTTTTTACTTCTAATTATTATTTTATTTCCGTTTTTGTTGATTAGGGTGAGGGTTAGGGTTAGTGTTAGGGTTCAGTTTAGCTTTATGGTTGGGTTAGGGATCGGTTCAGTTAGGGTTAGGGTTAATTAGTTGCGGTTAGGGTTAGGGTTAGGGTAAGACTTGGGCTAGGGTTAGGGTTCAGTGTATGGTTAGGGTTAGGGTTTGGTTCAGGTTTAGGGTTAGAGGCTAGGGTTAATTTGGGTTAATTTGGGTTAATTGGTGATAATTTGAAAGGGTTAGGCTGTCGATTAGGGTTAATTAGGTTAATTTGGGTAAATTGGGTTAAGTTTGGGTTAATTAGGGATAATTTGTGTTAGGGTAATGATTATGGTTAATTGTGGTTAATTAGGTTAATTTGGGTTATTTAGGGTTAGGGTTTATTGTGGTTAATTAGGTTAATTTGGGTTAGGGTTTAGGGTGCACTAGTTCATTCAGTAGGATACTTGATGATAACGTAAACGTACAACTTTACCGTAAACGCAAGAAAAATTTACCCTAAACTAAAAACTTCGAACCCTTAATAACGAAACGTAAACGTAAAACCTATTCAAGTTAAATATTCAAGTTAAAACCAATATATGATACTCGATGATAATATGAGACTTTCATATTCTCATCGATACTGATATATAAAAATCAAAGCGCGACTTAGTCCCCGTCTATCGGTTAATATACGTTCGATGTTCGTCGTGACATAGAACTATACGAAGATTGTTAAATATCAGACTTTATATTTCGGTACTAACAACAGTTGTATAGTCTATATGACGAGAAGATTCAATCATATGATAACCGATAGACCCCTTCAGAGGGCCGGTCTTGCACCCCGATCAGAGACCCCTTCGAATACCTCCTTCCGTGTGGACTTTGCCACACCTCCAATTATATTGCACGCATATTCATTTTGAATGTAATATTATAGATATACATGCATATTCATGTCAAAATTACTTATATAGTCAATGTTTGATTGTCTAGCTGTTGGTGGTGCATCCACATCAGGGACAGAGGCCACTCCCGCACCTCCAGATATGTTTATATATCATATAGTGCATGCATATTGATTTAGAGTGCTATATCATAAATATACATACATTCTTTTTGCTCTTACGTACTTACATCTCGGGTAGAGGCCACCACCGCACTTGCGGGTATGTTTAAATATCCTATAGTGTATACATGTTGATTTAGAATGTTATGTTATTGATATACACATTCTTTTTGCAATTACTTATATAGTCAATGTTTGATTGTCTAATTATAGGTGGTGCGTCCACGTCTGGTGCAGAGGACACTCACGTCACTTCCATAGCCTCCGCTCAGTCTGCAGGTTTGTATGAATAAATATAAAATATATATTCATTTTATATATCCTTTAAGGATAAATATGAACTTCATGTAATTTTATCGATGTTTATTTTCTAGTTGGAGATGCGTCCACGTCCGGGTCACCGGCTGTTCCTCACCGGAGGAACTATCGTCCTGCTCGTGCTTCTTCCCGGGCCCAGGCTCGTGCTTCTGTCGCCAGAGGTATATATCACACTTCAATTTTCGTTAAATCTTGATTTTTTTAATACCACTTTGTCTTAATATTGATTGTCTTGATATTTCTTGTAGATGCAGGGCATCCCCATCCCGAGAGGGGGACTCGATACCCGAATCAGTCCCACAGGCTGAGGCCCGACAGAGTTAGGGGGAGGCAGCATTCCCCATCTTCTTTATCCCTGATTATCGCTATACCGGTGATTATGCCAAGAGGTTCGGCCGGTATATGGGGGATGAGAGTCGCCTCGTGAAGAAGTATCCACTTCACGTTGAGTGAGGCGACCAGCACCGACGCTCATTTGCCCTCTTCTGGGATCAGGCTCGGGTATTAATATATAGTTTCATTTGACTTACTCAATATATTTTTTATTATTTAACACTTTCAATTTAATAACATTGTTTTTTTTTTGTATTTGTAGTTGGATTACGACTTTCAGCCTGTACCCGACCCTGATCACCCTGAGAGAGCGCTCGATCTTCACGCTCTGTACTATGGCCTGATGAAGAACATATAATCAAAGGTCCGATACAATAGGAACGAGCTGAAGATAGACTCCTATTCCCTGTGGATGGCGACCCCCGAGGCAGAGAGAGCGGCTCTCCTACATACTCCGGCCTTTGCGAGAGTCGACGTAAATACATGGTCTCTTTTATGCCAATATTTTGACTGTCAGCACAAACAGGTTTGTATTTTAAATGTAATTCATTGTTTAATATATAATTTATTTTTTGTGTTGCTTAATTAGAAAACTAAATCTGAATGTGTTGTGCAGAAACAGGCCGATCAAAATAAAGAGAATAGAAAATCGGCGAAGAGGGGTCGCCCCACTTATACAGGTGGCTCGAGGAATATTACTCGTGCCATGGAGTTATCGGTAAATTGCAATAGACCTACTGTGATATAATGTAATATTAAGAGTTATTTTATAATATATATAAATTTTTTGCGAATTGCAGAGAGCTCAGACCCTGGCATAGGGTGGTACACCGAGCGTGATGTCCGCGTATCTTGCCGTCCACGGCACCTCGACAGATCCTTCCACGGGCGAGCTTCGATTCCCCAACACCGCTACACAGGAGTATTGCGTAAGTGTTAATATTTATTCTAACAGGTTTGAAATTTTTGTTTTGAAAAGTTCAAATTTAAATGATATACTTATATTTTAATGGTTAATGTGGGTGTAGGAGCGGGTGGTGGAGCAGGCGGAGGCATCGGGGATCGATTTTACTGGACAGAACGATCCGATGTTGCTAACCCTAGTTCTAGACGCCGCACACGGAGGACACCACGGAGGTTGGGAGAGAGGCCGGGGACTGGGTCCTAGCATGGACCATATGAGGTTGGACTCTACTCGGGCGGTTACTTCCCTTACCCCCCGTGAGCGACGTCTAGAGCAAGATGTTGCCACCTTGAAGACCACCGTCCAGGAGTTGAAGGAGATGATGGTATGCATACTACTTAATAGTAAATTATTATATCATATTATAAATAGTAACATATCCAATATTAGTAACCTGAGCTTATTTGGTTGTAGACTTAACTTTGATTAATTTTAGATTGGGATTTTCGCAATAACCTGATATGAAACTAATTCGACTAATACACGGTTCTTACATGTTTATTATACACAAAATTGAACTACAACAGGGTACTTCGGCTGCGGCTCCACATGCATCTCCTTCGGCTGCGGCTCCGCAAGCCACTACATCGGCTACGGTTGCGCAGACCACTCCTGCAGCTCCACATCCCGCTCAGACTCCTGCACAGTCTGCTCCTTCATTGGTCGAGTTTTTGACGACACAGGGCTGCACCGAGAAACAGATGCGTCAGATTACGTCGATTATCAGAGGTGGAGGAGCTGGAACGAGGCATGATAGCTTTATTTATATTTTTGAGAATGTATATACTTATCTGATACATATTGTATAAATTTTGGATGATATGGTTGTTTGTTTGTTCATGATGATTTATCCTGATATCGTATTCTGTTTGTCTATTTCTTTTATATATTATGCGTGAGATATTGATTATGAATATTTCTTTATTTGATTATATGATGTATATATTATTGTGCACATGACGGGTTAAAAACAGGAAGCCTTTTTTTTATAAAAAAAACCTGATATTATGTCCTTACGGACTAATCCGTAGGGCCCTAGGTTGCACCTACGGATTACTCCGTAGGTCTACAGTTTGCCCCTACATATTTATCTGTAGGGACAAAATATCAGGATAACTGATATTTTGCCCTTATGGACTCAGTAACAGGCTGACATTTTTCCCCTACGGATATATCCGTAGGGGCTTATAGCTAGACCTACGGCTAACTCCATAGGGGTTGTAGTTGCCCCTATGGACTCAGTAACAGGCTGACATTTGGCCCCGACGGATATCTCCGTAGGGGATTCTATCTAGACCTACGAATACCTCCGGAGGGGCTGTAAGTTGTCCCTACAGATAGCACCGGAAAGGCAATTATTTTATTTTATAAACCACTAAATTAAATAAATATTTTGTCCATGCGGACTACACCGTAGGTACATCGTCCCCTACGCATTACACTGTAGGGGTAATTTTTACTCCGTAGAGATATGTTCAGGACGAAGACTTGCACCTACGGAGAATTTTCTAGCCCCTACGAATATATCCGTAGAGGCAGTGCTTTGCCCCTACGGATTAGGCCGTAGGGGCAACCCCTTATTGTAGTAGTGACTAGTTAATATCAAATTGGCTATGCATGCCAAAATAACAAAAGAGATTACCTAAAAGAATTATCTTAGCTTTTAAAGATGATGACACTCGTGCTAATAACATGTTAAGAAAGATTTATAGAGATAAACGAGAGATATAGAAAATCAATATAGAGAAAGTATTTGTTTATTCTTGTTGTATCCAATATGCTTTACAATAGCTGTATTTATAGGCTCATGAAATGAGAAATTTATTTGGACACTTTCTCCATTATCTCTTATATTGATATCAAGTCATAAGTACAAAGATTTATTTTCTTAAGTTAGGATAACCAAAAGACATCCACTATGTCATAATAATACAATTTATAACCGTTGTTAATTAGTTGTCGTGAATAAAATTATACCATAAATCAAATTGACAAAAAGTCCAGTCTATTAAAAAAAATCCTAAAAAAAGGTTTAATAAAATTAATAATTAAAAAATAAGATATTGACAATCTTAAATTTGACTTAACGTAAGTTATCATGCCCCAGGAAGAAACGTGCATCACGATTACACCAGAGGCCCAAATAACAAAAGTCCTTTGCGTCATTCTCTTCCATATAACACAAAGTATGTTGATGGCTTGAGTGACTAGCCAAGGGACAAGAAAATCTAAAACATAGGCTGAAAAGGATTAGAAAACATGTGATGCAGTGGCATTTTATGCGTTTATTTAAACAAACATGTCATTTACTAAGATATTTATTTGGACACAAAAACTTGCCATGGAATGTGTTGTAGGGACATTTTTTGTGTTTAATAATTTGAAGTTTTGAAAGAACAATAGTTATTTAAGCGAATTTTCTAAGAAGTCATTCGGTATTTTAATTATGGTCTGATTGCAAGATACTAATAGAGATTTTAATGAAAGGGTGTTTATATTTACTAAGATATTCCATGATACACATAACCGTCCATATAATATAAATGAACCAATTGAAGACAAAATTGGCATTCCACTCTTTATCGCACTAAGGAAATCTTATAAAAACTTCATATTATTGAAACATTTTACTTCTTTTAACAATGGAAATTGGTCATATGAATTGAAATGGGTAGCATTAAGAAAAATGATCTTGACAAGGCAAAAGAAGTAAGCCAGGTCTTATATTAATTCTCTCAATTCTCTCGTGCTGTAAACTCTTTGCTTTCTAATATTATTTTGGAGCAGGGCTTCCGAGTTTTTTTTTTCAAAATTTTTTTTGCCGGTATTGTCTTTACAGTACGGATTTGAGAATTTATACAAAATGTATGATTTAGGTAAACCTATTATGTATGGAACACTGTTATCTCTTCATTCATTCATATATATAGATCGATCGAGAGGGAGAGGGAGGGAGGATAATGGAGGAAAGAGGTCCTGCGAGGCTTTTTGCATTAGGTAGCTGTAAAAAGTACGTCTTCCATCATTTTATTCAACGATCAACACCTTCCAACTTGATCTCCATCCTCGAATTTATCGATACACCAAATTTCATATGATTACAACATCATTTCATCGTTGATTTAGCAATGTAAAAAGTTCTATTGTCAGTAAACCGTTAATTTTGCACCCACTAATTAATAGTGAAAAGGAGCTGGAATCACATGAAATTTGGTATATCGACATGTTAGACGATGAAGATCAAGATGGCTGGTGCCGATCGTCGAATAAAATGTTGGAGAACGTGATTTGTGCCGCCACCTAACGCAAAAAAACTTTTAGTGCCTTATCCCGTTGTTATATATATATAGAGAGAGAGAGAGTAATACAGGAAAGATGCCATAGGAGGGATTTTCCTCCTACGGGGTCGAAAAATTACACCCTCCCTCATTTTTTCTCCCGATGTCACCAACCATCTTCATCGCTATCATCTAAGATGTGGATACACCAAATTGCTTGTGATTCTACAAACATTTCACCGTTGATTTAGCAATATAAAAAGTTCTATTGTCGGCAAACCGTTAATTTTGAACCCACTAAATCAACGGTGCAAAAGTTGTAGAATCATATGAAATTTGATGTACCCACATCTTAGAAAATAACGATGAAGATGGTGGGTGCCGATAGTCGGAAAAAATAAAGAAGGGTGTATTTTTTCGACGCCATAGGAGAAAATTCCCTCCTATGGCCTCTTTTCTCCATTAACCTTATATATATATATAGAGAGAGAGAGAGAGATTAATGGAGGAAAGGTGCCATAGGAGGGGATTTCCTCCTATGGCTTCGGAAAAATGCATTCTCCGTGAATTTTTTCGACGATTAGCATACATCACCTCCATCTTTATCATCTAAGATGTGGATACACCAAATTTCATGTGATTATACCATTTTTTCACCGTTGATTTAGTTGGTGCAAAATTAATGGTTTACTGACAATAGAACTTTTTACATTGCTAATTTAACGGTGAAAAAGTAGTGGAATCACATGAAATTTGGTGTATGCACATCTTAAATGATAACGATGATGATGATGGATCCCGATCGTCGGAAAAAATGGTGGGGGTTGTATTTTTTCAACGTCATAGAAGGAAATCCCCTCTTATGGCCTTTTTTCTCCATTATTCTCGTGTGTGTGTCTATATATATATATATATATATATATATATGAGAATAATGAAGAAAAGAGGCCATAGGAGGAGATTTCCTCCTATGGCGTGGAAAAAATACAACCTCCATCATTTTTTTCGACAATCGGCCCCCCTCATCTTCATCGTTATCATCTAAGATGTGGGTACACCAAATTTCATGTGATTCCACAACTTTTTCACCGTTGATTTAGCAATGTAAAAAGTTCTATTGTCGGTAAACCGTTAATTTTGAACCCACTGAATCAACGGTGAAAAAGTTGTGGAATCACATGAAATTTGGTGTACGCACATCTTAGATGATAATGATGATGATGATGGGTGCCGATCGTCGGAAAAAATGGTGGAGGTTGTATTTTTTCCACGCCATAGGAGGAAATCCCCTCCTATGGCCTCTTTCCTCCATTAATCTCTCTCTCTCTCTCTCTCTCTCTCTCTATATATATATATATATATTGAACACTATTAAGATATATGATTATATGAGAGTTTATTAATCCCAGCTCCAATTGTCCCAGAATAGACATACTTTTATGCAAACAGATAGTAAAATAATAAAATATCTCTGTTCTTATTTCCACATTTAGGGTAGCTCACCCACCTTAAATAATTATTTGGACTTAATCCAGCGACTCTTTATTCTTTTTTTATACATAATTTAAACTTATTTCCCTCGATCAATCCATCGCCATCGCCATCGCTGTCCATTTTTTCTATACCAAGCATTATTTGTACATTTAATTACCGCCATGTGCTGACGTCCTAAATAAGTCGAAAGAATTTTCATAAATGATTTTGGCACAGGGCCCATCGAAGGTGATCAGTTGCATGCATATGTCCTACATGGCTGATTAATTAGATGACATATTCTTGTAATTCTGATGTCCCTATTTTTTCTTTAATCTAAGACAAAGAACACATCACATCATCTTATGCTTGCGTTGGACAGCTATCTTTATCTCCTGTATTTTTTCCCCTTCTCTTTTTCTTGATTAATTTGTGGTGCAAACAACGGACCGTATTAGAAGTCAACGACATTAAAAGCCAATAATGCCACTGTCCTCGTTTGTTCAAATAAACTTAATCAATGCAGGTAGAGCTGTTAAACGAGCCGAGCTTCAGGTTGTTCGGCTTGGCTCGATTATTTAAACGAGCTTAAAATTTAAGCTTGGCTCGTTTATTTATCAAACTGTTGGATATAGTGCCTTCAAGACAATTATTGCAATCGCAGACATGCGATTATGATAATTTTGGATGGACCTATACGTATAGAACAATCTTACTCGAGATGATAGTACGCTATCTAGTTTGATTTTATCATCGTGTACATGTCTTGTATGGTATTACATATCACTATTGCATGTTGATAAAGCCCGTAGGACTTATACTTAACTACCAGGGTTATTGTGGCGAAGACACTTATGAGAACTGGGTAGTCTATAAGCACATTCTTAAATGTCCCTAGTTGTGGAAATATCGAGACCGGGTATCGATATTCCAGAGTAGACTATTGTATATGTTTCTTAACCCCGACGAGGGGCGATGGCTGGTCTCACAGCCATTGGTGTTAGTCAGTCACCGAGATTGTATACAGGTGCTCATTGCGTTATGAGTTACATTGGACGGACTCGCCGAGATCATGCTAGATGGTATTATACCTATCGTCAGGTAGCAGATATTTGGTGTCATTAGTACAGGTCTGTTGACTCAAGATCATCATTTGTCTTGTGTGAGTTCTCACTGTAATTTGATTACTATCCTACCACGGCTCAAAAGAATCGTGCCAACAGGTTTTAGTTGGGTACAGTCCCGAGTCACATGGAGGCAGTGAGCGGATTGCGGGGATTCGTCTCTCCCGGTATTGGAAGTTGATGTCGCGTTGTGCCCAGTTGGCCATCACCATAAGACCTGACCAAGCAGCTGAGATTTACTGATTTGGATCTGTAGTTTCTCAGATGGTGATGGGCTTGATATCGGTACGACTTATTGTGTTACTAGCAGTCTGACGTTTACCACCCTCCTAGACCCGATATGCGACAGTCTCAGACGAACAGACCGGACTGTATGGTACATGTCACTGATAGACTCAATAGGGTTTCGAACATGCTTGCTTGTCGATATCTTTTTCAACAATACCTGGATATTCGTTACGTACAGCTAGTGTCGCTGACGTGCTTGTGATTAAACCCACCGCCAGCGTATTGTTGAATTTTTAGAGTCCCACACAGAGCGTTTCCAGATTTGACGAAATGTTGTAGTTGCGGTACATTTGTAGGCGCCAGGATTCGATTAAAACTAGTGTATTTTATACACTGACGGTAATCGGACGGTTGTAATACTAACCAGTCTTTTTGGAAAGACGGATATTAAATCGGGTGTCGATTTAATATTTAATACATATATATTGTATACATATTTACTAGTATTATATCACTATTAATTAATCTCTCTTTTATGTATTTTAAATACTTTAGGTAACAATTACAAGTATATGTATTTAGTATGTTATATATATATATATATATATATATCTATATATATATATTGTTTTTGTTTATTCTTTTTCTTTTGTTTTCTTTAGCTTATGTTATTCCAAAGGAATAACATAACCTTTGCTTCACTCTTTAGGGTGACATGTGGAGGAGAGAGAAGAGGGTGGACATTTGGTAGCTTGATTAAATCTTTCGGCTAGGATTTTGTAGAAAATGTTTTATTAGTAATCATTTTCTTTTTTAGTAAAGGGTTAACTAATTCAATTCTCTACTTCTTCCTCTCTTTTAGCCATGAAACTCTATCTCCCTCCTCCTCTTTGTAAGAAAACAAATTAGAAAAAGAAAGAAAAAAGAGAGAAAATTATAGTGAAGAAGAAACTACAACTTCTAACTAGTTAGCTTAGCAACCTAACTATTTAGTTTAATTCTAGTTTGAATTTGAAGGCATTGTACTTGAGCCTTCAAGTTGGATCATCTTTGATGGAGGAAATAGACTTGCAAGCTTGTTCCATGAAATTTCAAGGAGCCTACAATTGAGTCCAACACAATTTGGAACATATAAAGATACTACAAAGGTTGTATGATTCTAATCTTGAATGAAAACTCTTGGTTTATATCTGCATGTTTAATTCTTTAGCTAGTATCCTAGTTTATGTAGACTTGAGCTTACTAGAAAATTTTAAAATCTAGTTTTTCTTGTTCTAAAATCCTAGTAGTGAGCTCAAGGTCTCGTATCAAAACCAATCTAAAGAATTAAACTTGATATCTTGTAGCCAAAATAATTCATTAACCCGTTTTAGTAAAACTTTGTTTTAAAAACTTGCATAAATAGCTCTCTTTTTTGTGTCAGAGCTACTGAATTCTTGGTTCAGACCATGAATTTCGTGTAGGTACATAATAGCCAAATACCCATCTGATTCGTGCTCGGTTCGGCTCCGAACCAGGGCCGAAACAGCCCTGAAACGAGGGCTGGAATCAGCCCCGAATTGGGGGCTGTTCCAGCCGTGTTTCGGGGCCGATTCCGCCCTTGATCCGGCTCCGTTTCGGGGCCGAATCAAGGCTCAAATGGGGGGGGGGTTGGGGTATAACGGGTTTCGTTTTCGTGCAAAAATGAGAGGTTTTTGATGTGTTTGTTTGCGATTGAAATTTAAATTGTTTAGAATTTCGAACGTATAACTTTGCGTGTTAGTGATAGTTTGGTTACGGATTCGATGCATGCTTATTTTGCGATTGATGACGTTTGGTAAAACGCCGCCTAATTGCTATAGATATTAATTAGACGGGGTTACGAAATTGATACTCGCATTGATGTTCTGTGTTGCTTTGTGATTATGGTTTTGTTGGTCGCAGTGGATAGCCCGGTGTACATAGTATTAGATAGCTATGTGATATAATGTATATTTAAATTGCGTGGCGAGCGTCCGACATATGGAATGCCGTCATTGCGGCTTGTATTATTCTTTGGAGCGCGTCCTAGTTGCGGACGTAGTCACCGCTGTATATTCAGGTATTCTTTACTGGTGCTAAGTTTACCATGCGGCGAAGTGCTCGAGTAGCCGGGTTCTAGAGGGAAACGGGCCACTATCTCATGGCGTTGAGACCGGGATGCCTTACTCTAGAATTGGAGAGCTACTCGCCGCACTCATAAGGGGTATAGGATTGACCCACGGAGGGGTGCCCAAGTCACCGTAATTTGGAAGTGCCGGGTGGCCCATTCACTTCATTGATTGGGGTTGCCTCACTTCTGGGATTGGCGGGTGGCTTGCCGCACTCATAGGGGTCTAGGATCTGATACTACGGGCTATCCACGAGACCAGAAAATTTACATTTCATATTTGGCTCCATTGAAATGTACTTTTCCTAATTTATCCGCATTTCCATACCGTGATTGCTTCTGCTGTGATACTTTTGTGATGTTGCTTGATATCATGCATGAGATGAATGTTTATATTATATATATATATATATATATATATATTATTAGTAGACGCTATATATGTTTTGCATCGGCACTAGTCATGTCCCCGCCCTGCCGTAAGTTAAGTAACCTTACGATAATAACCCGGGACCCTGTGGCGATTGTGGATGGTATATATATGCGTGCCTATTTTCGTTTCTTTTGGTATGATATGATTAATTGATGGGACCGCATTAAACCTCATTAATGCAAAAAAACAAACCTATAATCATGTTGTTGGAACCAATTTTCTAAAACTATAGGCGTTTATTTTTGCTTTGCGTCGAGATATTCAATTAGGAATATTCTGCACCTCATTCAATGAGGAAAGAGCCGAGATCTCTTCATAGGGAGTGACCTCTTTGGTAAAAGTTTATGTGGCTATAAACTACTCGGTTTTCTTTAAAACCATCGGTTTTCTACAAAACCACTTGTTTTAAAATGCGGAGCCTAAACCACTCCATTTTCAAAATTGCATGGCTTCATCAACAAGATCAAGTTCATTACATTAAGGGTTTTTTGCCAAAAACTAGCTGTGGCCCTCCGTCATTTCCTACGAGTAGTGGTTAGTATTCGTGCTGCATTTGTTGACTCTGTCAAGGCGTAGTGTGCGGTAGCTAATTGGTGCTTATTTATAGCATTAGATGCGATTGGTTAGGACAGTCTTACGGCCTTGTTGACCCTGTCAAGGGCTCATGCGGGTGGGTTTAATGCAATCAAGATAATGACGGGTTGAACTTGACTAGGACCGTTTGATTTGTTGACTCTGTCAAGGTCACTAGGGTCTTAGGGGCAAAATCAATATCGAGAGTTTCAAATATAAAAGCAAACTTACCAAATATGTGCATACCTTCTGGAGTGTAGTGACTTAAGTGGATTCTATCAAGTTTCTACGTGGTGATAGTTGGGTCCCGATTCCCACTGATGAGTAGGCACTACTCCTCGGGTTATCCCGACTAGTTCTCCTTTCAGGGTTTAAAGGAGAATTCGAGGAAACAGTGGGAGCTATCCTGATTAGATAAATTGATTAACCAATCTAATTTAGGTTAGAATGCACGCTGAATGTTTCTTTTCTCTCTCTCTGGCTGCGACCTTGACCTGCCTTAAACTAAAAAACTCTAAAACCAAGCTAAACCGAACCTTTTACCATTCGACTTTGGATCGTCTAGATTCAAGACAAATTCGCTTATATCCCCTCCTACTTTATCCTTAGTTTTCTCCAGAACATTCCGTATCACTACGAAGATCCTGATAGAATAGATAAAACTATCTCGTATAGTTATATACGAACTCGTAGAAATTTATTTCAGTTCGAGAATAGATTCCGATTTGGATAATTTGAATAGGATTATTCGGTTGTCTCTACCTTTTACCTTCTTTCAGGTTGCGAGAGCTCCTCATATTAAGAGAGTACACCTATTATGCTTATTAGATGGTCTTCTTCCAAATCTTAGGCATGTGTCGAAAGGTAAGGAAGGAAGAAAATCAATTAGCCTAAATACGGTGTACAGAAGGTAAGAAGTAAAGACAAATTAAGGATTGAAGTGAGGGCAATGGAAATTGCAACTGGTGTCATGGATCTGGATATTGGAAGGGCGTTACTAGGAATACCTGGCTACCCCTCGAAACATTTTCATGTTTCGGTTTCCCTGTGCAATAGTTATTGAAAACTGCTTTCCCAATTACATTCTGACTCCAGGGTATGTATTTACCAGGCTCAATTCTCACATCTGTATGGCGTTATAGATGATAAGTGGTAGCAGAACTATTTATCGCCGAAAGACCGGACCGAGACGTCGGGACGTCTGGCCTGAATTTGGGGGCAGATGCTATTTGGACTTATCCATCCACCTCTCCGAAGATACCAAGTTGATTTATGGCACCATGTATCGGAGGCTTGGACGGATGCGGCCGTTGTAGTGGACTTCGTCAAATTCCCCCCATTTGCGAGGGGTTTTGATTGTGGAGACGCTCTTCCCTGCAGGCGCAATCCCCTACAATTAATTACGTTACCGCATCGCGATAACCACTTTCTCCTGCTCCAGAAGTTAACTTCGTGTCGTGTGTATGTTTGTTTTATTTTGGTTGCCCGTAGATTGTATACGGAGACTAATTTATGTCGTCGCCCGTAAGTCGTGGATTAGTCCAAATCTATATATTTTTAGATTTGGGTTTAGGTTGATTTAAGGACCGTTAATCTGGTTTGAGATTAAGATCGACTGAAACATATGAGCATTTGGGCTCGATTATTTTAGTTTAAGGACATCACGGTCCATTATCGCCATGTTTGAGGCGAAGTTTTAGTTTAGGGACGTTTCAGTCCATTATCGCCATTTTGGAGGAATATTAGTTTAAGGACGTTTCGGTCCATCATCGCCATTTTAGAGACGAATATTATTTTAAGGACGTTTCTTTCCAACATTCAACTTGCGCGCACGTGTATTTGTTACGTGACGAAGTGAACGATATTGATATGGAATGTGCTCAATTTGGGGCACGATCCGATTTGAGGTGTGCATGTCAATTTGGAAGTGCATCAATATGGGATGAAAGGAGTTGTTGGTCGTCGAGACCCGCCACCTCTCTGAAGACGTTGAAGAGTTACAACGACATATATCAGAGGTGTGAAGAGATGTACCCTTGAACCAAATCCCGGGTTTGAGGAAGAGAGGTCATAGTGGCCTTAAGAATTTTTGTTAAGGATACATTAGTCCAATTTGAGACTAAGATCCACTTAACATTTCAGGATCTTCCTTATTTAAGACCCAGCAACAGAGCATTTGGACTCAGTTGTAAGACTTTAGCAACTTAGCCAATTTGGGCTTTAGTCTGCTTAGTCTCCCCTCTCTCTTTTTTTTTTGAAAAAAAGTGCTAAGCACTTGTTTGGGCTCTGTTTAATCAGTCCTTTTTTTAATCAAAAAGTGCTGAGCACTTATATAAGTTCTGACGCCCACATATGATCCTGTGGAGCTTTCAGTCATGAGGATTGCCCAACAAGTGTTGAACACTTTACTCTTTTTGTCTTTATATAGAGTGCTAGGTACACTTTATGGCGTCCACGTGGGGAACACGTGAGGCGCTGGGCGATGGGCACTGCCTAATGAGTGTTGAACACTCAGCCGTTTTGGGCTGTTTATGGAGTGCTAAGCACTCTTTTCTTCTCTTTTGCGGCGCACACGTGGGGAGCACGTGTGGAGCTGGGCGCTAGGCGCTACCTAGTGAGTGCTAAGCACTCTTCCCTTCTGTAGCGCCCACATGAGGAACACATGCGGCGTTGGGCGGTGCCTAGTGGGTGCTAAGCACTCTTCCCTTCTGTAGCGCCCACGTGAAGAACACGTGAGGCGCTGGGCGCTGCCTAGTGAGTGCTAAGTACTCCTTTCTGTGGCGCTCACATGAGGAACATGTGCGGCGCTGGGTGCTGGGCATGCTGATAGCATTTTTTCATATTAATGATCGATAGGATCTTTGTTTTGCAGATCTAGAATCAAGCTTTCATTCTTAAGAACCAAGTTCTTTTACGAGAACTAGGTTTCTCTTATATGCTTTGTTTTTAGGAATTCAATTCCTAGTTCCTTTCTGAATCTTTGATTCTCAAGAACAAGTTCCTTCCGATGAGAATTAAATTCTCAACTTGTAGGAGACTTGTCTTGTGGATCTCAGATTCAGAGAAAGAACTAAGTTCTTCGAGAAGGGTTAGACCCTTAGATATGTAAATGAGATGTTTTTATCTCTGTTTTTTTCTTTACCTAGAGTTTTTAAGGAGGGAGACCTTCTTCCTTGAGAATTTAATTCTCTATTCCTTTTTGAAGTTTTCTATTTTTGTTTTTAGAAGCCTATGGGGGGTTCCTCTCTCTCAGACTTGAAGTCTTCGGTACTTTATATAGTAGAAGCAAGTTTGTTAATTAGGTTTGAAGAAATCTCTTATTAAGAGATCCCAATTGATTTGGGGAATTTTACCCACCATTGGATCTTTGATCCAATGGTTTCTGTTTACAGAACATATTTTCTTGTTTTTAATAAGATTGGAGAAATATTTTCCATATGCAGAGTTTTATTCTGTAAAATGGTGATTTTTAATCACCATTGGATTTTTAATCCAAGGGTTCTCTGTTTTACAGAGGGCAATCTTTCTTATTTAGGAAGATTGAGAGAATATATCCCAAAAATAGAATTTTATTTTATGATCCAATTTGGGGAATGTTTTCTCCCGACAGAATTTAATTCTGCATTTTTGATGATTTATCATCTCCGTTGGATTTTTGATCCAACGGCTCTGTTTAACAGAGAGTAGAATTTAATTCTACCTGGGCCCCGACGCTCACGTGTTGTGCACGTGAGGCGCCACTTGAGAGTTTTAACTCTTATAAATTATTTTTATGCTTTGCACATTGGCACCCACGTGAGGAGCACGTACAGCGCTATATGAGAGTTTTAATTCTTATTTAATCTAATAGATTCTTTTGTGCTTTGCACACTGGCGCCCGCGTGAAGAGCACGTGAGGCGTTGGCTCATTAATTTTGAACAGATCTTTGCTCTTTTATCAAGGGAAACAAATGCCCCCCCACCGTTGCTCTCACGTGGCTCACACGTGAGTGCGGCGGTGTCACCTTTTCCACCGTCCGATCTTCTGGGAAGTTGAACCGTCTTCTTATGTTTTATAAATAGGGCATTTGGCCCTTGAGATGACTGTTGTTCATCTTCTTGAGTGTTCTTCCTTTCCTGAGAATTTAATTCTCTTTTCAGAGCTTAGATCTCTGTTTTTAAAGAAACTCTTAGTGTTTTACTCTGTTTCAAGAATCTTGGTAAGGATTCTGACCATTTTTCCCTTAAAAGAGACTCTTTTGTCTTGGATTTCTTTCAACCCATTAACAGAGTTTTGCTCTTTCCTTGAGATAATCTTGATAGACCATTAATCTCAAAAGATCCCAGGGTTTTACCCTATTACTCTGATCTTTAAGAGTTCCTTGGAGTTTAGTTCCGGTGTATTTCTCTGGGTTGTTCTTCAGAGCTTAGCTCTAAAAAGATTTCTTCTTTTGGGAATTTCATTCCCCTTTTTCTTCTCTCTGCAGATTTAAATCTGCTGTAGAGCCCGTTTCTCGAGGGAGTTTAACTCCATAGTTCAATGAGATTTTCTCATTAAATGAGAATCCTTATTGATGGGGCATTAGAACCACTGTTTTTTCTTTTAGATTGTAAGAATCTTGATATTTTGATCGCTAACCATTTGTTGAATTTTCTTTTCAGATACTATGGTTTCTTATCTGTATGATTATGATGAGATTATCTCTTATGAGGACATTCGCGTCCAAGGCCGCTGTCAAGACCAGGAGTTTACCGACGCCCAATGCGCTGAAGTGATGCGTCGCTTTGACGATTACAACGGTCGATTACTTCCCTGTCGTTCTGGTCTTTTGAAAATCATTGTGGGATCGATTTGGGAAGCACTTCCTGAACTTGACGAGGTCATGCCGCTCGAGGCACTTGATGATGCCGAAGATAAGGTGCATTCAGTATATCTGATGGGCCTGATCTCGAAGAAGCGGAGAGATGATCTTTTCGATATTTTGCATCGCGTTTTCCAACAGACGGCGATAATATCCGCCTACTAGAGGACAGACGATATTAGCGGGGATCCCGATGCTTGCATTCGTGAGAAAATGCACAAGAAAATGGTCAGAGAAGCCATAAGCACTTTACTCGGACTTACTTCTAAATTCCTAAATCCATGTCCGGGGTTCAGTGTTTTATCATTGTAAACATTTTGATGATGTTTTTTGTTTTGTTGATTCCTTTTATCACCAACGTATAAAGCTTCTGAAGTATGAATGACAAAACTTTCTTTTCTTTTATACCACTGCTCATATGTGCCTCATGTGAAGTAGTTATTACTCATATATATATAAAAACAAGTGTCAGTACCCACGTGTTATATGCATGAGGCGCTACCACTAGTTCTAAGGATTGGCGCTGGCGCCCACGTGTTATACGTGTTAGGCGCCATCGCTGATTCTAATCCTATAAAGGATTGGCGCCAGTGCTCATGTGTCACGAACGCGAAGCGCTAAAATCATTTCACCTTCTTGCTCTAATTCCTATGAGCCAACTTTTCCTTTTCCCATACCTCTTTCTACCAGGCCTTGGAAATAGTTCCATCATGCACATAATTTTCTGTGCCTAGACTAGAATGCCTCTCTTTATAACCTGAAGCTGTGCCTTCCTCCTTCTTCACAGAGAGAGAACTATTCAGACCTTAAGGTGACCATTTTTTTAGAGACAAACCAAGAGTTATGGCTTGCAATCGTCCTCACGCTCGTCGGCAACCATGGGAGGTTCCTATCGAGGAGATTATTCCTCGTTTTGCTGCGCAGTTAGCGGATCCCCTTCTCACCGCTGACCAATGTGACAAGGTAATGTACAAGCTCTTGGCTTGTAGGGGCTCCCCTCTTTCCACGGGCTCCATTTGGCTCCGGATGATCTTCATGTCCGTGCTTGCTGACATCCCTCCTCATCCAACGGAGATGACTCCGGCGATGCTCGACGTGGCGGAAGATAAGATTGAGTGCTTTCATGAGGCACTTTTGATTATCTAGTCTTTGAAGGATCGTTCGGTTCAGTTGCTAAGCCAGATTCGGGCTCAGCGGGCCATCATGTCTGCCTTCGCTAATGAGTACGGCGCTAACCGATGGGGAGCGACTTCCGCAAAGATTGCCGCTTCGACATGGTGGAGAAGGCAGAGAGGGAGTTGGAGAATTTTGTTTATTGTTTTGTTAACCCCTGTATCTCTGATCCCATTTTTGGCAATCTCTTTCCTGTAGAGTAAGATTCTTATTTAAATGTATCTCTTTATCGTTGACTATTGCATGTTTCATCTTCATCACATATTCATATATGCATCTTGCATCTACGCATGTGCTTTATACTTTACCCTTAGGAATTTTCGCTAAGTGTAAAACGCCACTGTTGTGCTCGTGTCATGCACTGATCCTTCTCACGCATGTATAAATCGGGACGCTTTGAACGCTATTTCCATTCAAGTACGTATGTGATTGTAAATAAGTGCTTAAACGGGTGTGAATCAAATGCACTAATCAGATGTGGCTCTGAGCCCTAAGGCCCATGAGTTGCACCTTTCTGTTTCTTGATGTCTTGATCTGGCGCCTATTCAGTCAAAAATATTGCACATTTGATATAACATTTTCCTTACTTTTGTTAAGTGCTTAAAGGTGTTTATTGTAAATATAGAACACATGAGGATTTATCTGCAAAATATCTATTGCCAAATGTTCTATATATTATAATTAACGTTATGAAGGAAAATATATGCATATTATATTTATACAATATTTTGATAATTAAAATATGCATATCATATCAAATATCCCTAATCAATATTCTTACAATATAATACATATAAAATGGTGAGGATAATATCTCAATTAAAACAAATATTACTAACATTATTCATTGAGATATTGTGCAAGGTTTAACTCAGGTCAGGAGATCGAGATATCGAGTGTCGGGAATCAAAAATCTACCGATGAAGTTAAATAAATCGAAGAATCAATACTGGCAGAGACTCAGAAAAGATATGAAGATTCCAGACATCAAATAAATCTCCATGTGTCACTATGAAGCTGCCCAAGA
The DNA here is from genome assembly GCA_030015575.1 of Agapanthus africanus. Taxonomy (NCBI): domain Eukaryota; kingdom Viridiplantae; phylum Streptophyta; class Magnoliopsida; order Asparagales; family Amaryllidaceae; genus Agapanthus; species Agapanthus africanus. Next base: position 103,528,657 of record CM057348.1, on the reverse strand, counting down.
ATTTTGAAGCAATGATCACTCCAAACGGCCGCGGTTCCGCAGCCAAAACAAGCCATATGCGGCGGATCCGCGGCCGTTATAGGGAATTGGGGTTCTGGATTTTTTGGGTAGGATCCTAAAGACAAGTCACCATATATGGAAAGTCACCATATATGGAAATTCACCATATTAGGAAATCACCATATATGGAAAGTCACCATATTAAGAAATCACCATATATGAAAAGTCACCATATATGGTAACTAGGTTTTCTTCTTTGAGGGCTATATAAAGGACCGAGGGCTAAAGTTAGAATTCATCACCTTTTACACAAAACAAATCACCATCAAAGAACACGAGATCCACGACAGGTCCACGATTCAACGTGATAGAGCGACGTGAGATTCGACGGAGTATCTACTTCCTACAAGGCAGAGATCGAGAGCAAATTCTTCTTCCTCTTATAATCTAAACTTGAAAGCTTTGTAATTGTGAAGTTGATTAATAAAGGTAGATCGTTATTTAGCATTTATTTTCTGCATTTACATTATGAATTCTTTCTATATCCGTTCTTCTTCTATCTCCATCATGCACGAGTAATTCTCCGCTTGATAGGGTTCGTAAGATTATGGTAGATCAATGGATGAAAAAATGTTTTAACTTCTTTTAAGTCTTATGAAGTTTATAAACTTTAGCAAAATAAATGTTAATATCCTTATCGGGCGCGCTACCAATTTATTGCTAGTCTCGACCGCGATTTGAGATCAGATTAACAATTGTTTGGTTAAGGGCTAGACATGAATAGAGATCAATGAAAAGACAAGGGTCAATAGTGGGGAAACCCTAGTTTCTTCCAAGAACCCTAATTCTCATTCATCACTATCTATCTAGTATTAAATCTATCAATAGATAAAAGGAGTAATCTTTATTAGTCATCCATGACTACTAAATCCGAACGAACTCTACAAGCATTCTTCTTATAAAATCTATATCCGTATTCAAACTAGATCTGTATTCTACATCCGTGTTTAACGTAGATCTAGATTCTATAACTATTCTTCACTATTATCTATTCTTCTTCCTCTTCCTAATCAACACGTCTAAAGAAAGATTAAAAGATTCCGCATATCCCTGAGGACGACCCGTACTCATCTCGGTCAAGCTACACGCGACACCGTTATTGATTGCGGTTATTCTACAGACACTTTTTCACATCAATCAAATGGCGCCGTTGCCGGGGATACGTGCGTAATTTTTTTATTCTTACTATTTGTGTTGAATTCTTATTCGATTTATATCATAAAAATAAAACAAAACCGCATCTTGCATATTTAACGATTAGTGTGCAATTTTTGCGAGATAATCTGGAGTCACTTTAGAGAGGAGATAAAGATTCAGAGACATTCATCAAGACCCAGAGGAGCAAAGGAAGCAACAGTGAAAAAAAATTAAACAAAGAACCCTCTAAAGCGCGGCGGAACCGCGGTTATTGTGTGCAAACGGCGGCGGAACCGCGGCGGTCTTGGGGAGTTGTTCCCTCAAACTTTTCTAGTATCTTTTCTATCTCTTTCTCTCTCCTCTGAAAAATCCAATAATATATTTTCTGCAGGATTCTTTGCAAAATATCGCCGCTCAAAAATCTTTTTGCGAGTTTTGTTTTGTGGTTTGATTTTTGCATATTTTAATACGGACATTAAGGAGGCAAAGACCAAATTCAGATTAGGTGGGGATTTTATCACCCTTCCTAGGCCCCGCAAATCACAAAACGAGCATCCGCATCAACTCTACATTAATTTAAAAAATATCTAGACAAGACTCTAAGGACTGTCGCGCTCAATAAGGACAGAGGAAGGTCGTGGGTAATTTATCGCTTATCCGCATAACTTTTGTGGTGCTTAGGCAAGTGTGTCTAAGGCAAATGGTTATTTAATTAGGCCCACTATTTTCGATGATTCGTATAGCGGATACCTCCCACTTACCTGGCCACAAGAGTAGTAAAGAGGTGGTAGAGAATTGATCCTGCGGCTTGTCCTTTGGAAGTCTAGGAGCGGTCTAGAGACTTGACTTAGGTAACCTTAGTTCTAGGGTTGATTGTGCATTTTGTGTGATTTGTCTCACGTCCGACATTTTTCAAAACAAACCAATTTTAAATAACACACACGCTGCCACTTGCGCTAAACCCGCTTAGTGCATGCTCGGCTGGACACGGGATTCTAGTGCCCGTCTTGTCCGCGTTCCTGCTATCGACTCCGAAGTCGGTACTTCTTCATCTTCTTTTCCCCCACCATCCACCACATCGACCGAGATGGACGGTACTCCATCAAATTATAATACCACCCTGCCACCGCCCGAAGGTGAGCAGAATCCACCGCGCATCTCTCTCCAAGAGAGATGTTATCCTATACGCGGTCCCCTTCCTACCTGTTTATCTATTCCACCAGCCAACGGGGATAATTTTGAAATTAAACCCCACTACATCAACCTGTTGCCCAAATTTCATGGGCTTGAGTCTGAAGACGCGTACGTTTTCATCACTAAATTCGAAAACGTATACGTAATGATGGGTACTTCACAACTGTCCGTGGATGCTATGCGCTTGCGTCTTCTCCCATTCACTTTGTTCGACTTGGCAGAAAAATGGCTTTATAATTCTTCCGCACACTCTATTACCAATTGGGATGAATTCGTGATAGCATTCCTTAAGAAATTTTACCCAAATCATAAGACCGCCCGTGTTCGGAGCGAAATCAACCAGTTTACCCAGCTTCCCAATGAACCATTTTGGAAGTGCTTTGAACGATTCAAGGATCTGCTTGTCCAATGTCCTCATCATGGAATACATAGATGGGATCTGTGCCGAATTATATATGAGGGCATTAATCCAGCGACAAAGCAGAAGCTTGAAACCATGTGTCAATGCAATTTCATGTCCAAATACGATGGTGAAGCCTGGAAATATCTGGAAGATCTCGCTGAAAACACTTTGCAGTGGAAAAGCGTTAGACCACCTTCATCTAGGGGAGGTATTCATCAGCTCGATGTTTCCATCGCAGTAAAAGCCGAAATGGCAGCGATGCAAAAGAAACTCGACGCTGTTGAAAACAAATTCTCATAAGTCTCCCTAAACCAGGTAACGCTCCCCAAGACCGTGTGTGGTTGCTGTTCCGATCCATCACACTTGACGGAAGAATGTGCTATGAATGCACCGTTTCAAGGTCACGAGCAAACTAATGCTACTTTTCAGCAGCGACCAAGAAACGATCCTTATTCTTCCACATACAATCAGGGGTGGAGGAATCATCCTAACTTTGCTTGGAACCAAAACCAAAATCAAAACCAGTTCCAAAGCAATTACCAAAGACCTCCTCCACAGCAACAACAACCACCACCACAGAGTCAGCACCCCTTTCAATCACAACCTTTTCAAAATCCGACCAACACTTCCGCACCGTATAATAATTCTTTGCAATTCGCCTGGTACCGATAATTCCTCTTCACTAGAACAAACCATGAATTTGTTTCTGAAAAATTTCATGCAAGTTTCGGCTGAGATAAATTCTTCTGTCGATAATATAAAAAATGATTCCGCCTCCCACGGTGAGAGTATTAAATCGATAGAAGCACAAATTGCACGATTAAACGCCAAAATGAGTGCTAGAGAGAGGGAAACATCCGTCTCAACCCCTACCGAATCCTGGCCACTCACAAAGTCATAATGTGAGTGACGTTACCACGTTGAGATCAGGAAGAGTATTGAACAATCAAGTGAGTGAACAGATTGATGATGAGGAATCAATTGAAACCCCGGCTTCTACTTCTTCCCCTAATTATCTAGTCTCCCACCTTCGTCCGAGCTTATTCTCCGTTTTCCCCAAGGCTCGAACACTTCGCCCATTTCCTTGAATCTAACTAAAATGATCCCCACTCCAATTTTGGGATCCATTCCATCCCCACAATCCTCTCCAATGTTGGACCCTACCCTTATTGATAAAGCATTGTATCCAAACAGGTTAAGGGGCAACAGACCAAGTCCACAAATGGAGAAGATTGTGGAAATTTTTAAGCAACTTAACATAAACATTTTTCTCCTAGATGCTATTCAACAAGTTCTGTCTTATTCGAAAATCCTAAAGGACTTGTGCACTAGGAAGAGAAAAGTTCAAGTACCTAAAAAAGTTTTCCTTGCAAGTAATGTGAGCACTGCTTTTACACAACAACTCCCCAAGAAACGAAAAGACCCCGGAAGTCCTACAATTTCTATTTCTATTGGGGGTAAAAATATCAATCGTGATCTACTCGATTTAGGTGCTAGTGTAAACTTGCTTCCGTATTCTGTTTATGAGCAATTAGGGATCGGAGAGTTAAAACCGGCGCATTGCACTCTTCAGATGGCCGATCGATCTATCACCCAACCTAGGGGTGAGCTAGAGGATGTGTTAATCAAAGTCGGGGAATTTATATTTTCTGTGGACTTTATCGTTATAGATACACAACCTGTAGCGAACCCACGAAACTAAATTCCGGTGATTTTAGGTCGACCTTTTCTTGCGACTTCCAATACAATAATCAATTGTTGAAACGGCTCTATAACCTTATCCTTCGGGATGATGTCAATTGAGCTTAACATTTACAAGTTGGGAAGTGAACCCTCCGAACCCTATGCTCAAGTATGTTCTGTCGAAACAATAGATTCCAAAAGCAGCGAAATTGAAAAACTTCACGATACTGATCTCGACTCCGCTATTACGTTGTTGTCCGGGTCAACATCTAACACTAAATGTGAACCTTTTATGGAGTCCGAGTATTGATTGGTAGAGATTTTCTGCGTTTAAATTTACCGCAATCAAGACGGTGTCGCTTGGTAGCTAGCCAATTGAGTACGGGTCGATCCACAGGGAGACGGAATCCTTTTCTTTATGTTCTAACGAGTTAAATCCGGTAATTGGATATGTTTTGTTTTAAAAACTATGAATGAGAATAAGTTGATAAAAAGCTTGCTAAGGTTAGGATTAGTTTAGTTCGAGATAAGGATCTTCTCACATCTTTCAATGCCATAGTTATGAATATAGGTGTTAGGGTAATCGGCAACAACGGGGATTAGCATGACTAGGAAGAAACTTACAAGTCTAAGCTAGGCTTTCCATGCTTAGTTTCTTCCTTTTGGTCCTTGTCCGTCCGTTCTTGGCTCTTAGCCCTAACTTCCGGTTAATTCAACCACAACCGGTCTAACTAAAGAATCACCGCTATCATGTAGGATAGGGTGCCGTAGTGAGCGGATTGAGGTTGAATTAAAGAGAGTCCGTATTTAAAATTATTGGGCAAAGAAAGGAGTGAGAGAGATTTCCTTCTCTCAAACCTTCCTTCTCCGACCCTAACAAGTAAGGAATTACTCACTCATTAAAAGATTTAAAATAAAGATCAAGATAAGAAATTGTAGATTAATTCTACCACTAGATTAACAAAAAATTGCAGGTATTTAAAATACGATAAAAAGAATGCGAGATAAATAAATAAAAAAAAGTCTTACTTTATTGATGACCTCTCAAAAACGCATTACAATGGAATTTAAATTTTTAGATCTAGAAATAAAAAAAGGCATAAAAAATAAAAAGAGGCCCTCCTAATTTAGCTTTGAACTCTCCTATTTATAGATAGGAAAAACCCTAGGTTTACATTCTGATCCATACATGAAATTACAAAACAACCCCAAAAACCGAGTCAAAGCACCGACACTGCCACCGACACGTGCAAAGCACGGCCGCGGAACCGCGGCAGATGTGCCTATTTGGCCGCGGTTCCGCGGCCATTTGATGGTCTTGGTGGTTCATTTTTCCAGGGCTTCTTCATGTTATTTTTGTCTTCTGTTTGGCACACTTGGTTTCTCAAAATCTCTTCAGTTCTCTTCCAGATATTCAGCAGTGGACTTTTGCTTTGAGCTCCGCGTTAAAGTCTTGGATCTTGTACTGCCCTTGTGCTTTGTGCATTAAAATGCCCAATGATTTTTCATTTGTTCCTTGAACTGGCAGGCGGCATTATACGGATAGTGTGCGGAAACCCGTATTTCTCTGTTTGTTGGTCGTAGTCCCACATTTATTACGACTTTTCATGAATTTCACTGTAAAGAGCTGAAAACCTGTAACCTGCAACTATTTAGCAGACATGGATCAAAAGTACCTATTTATATGCAATGCGATTAAGAATGGACGGTATAAAAATGCAAAAATCTGATATGAAAAAATACCCCCAAACTTATCTTTTGCTCGTCCCGAGCAAAGCCAATTTTATTCTCAAAAATTCCTAACCTCACTTTCACAGGGAACGTGATTGCACTGAGCTCGTGCAACAAGACGTTAAACCTCTCGGCGTCCCTAATAGGAGGAGTGTTGTCTCTTGAGGGTTTTCAGTGGATACTACCCACAAAATCCGATCAATTTGGCCGTTGACTCTAATTCTTCAATTCGGTATTCTAGCAAGAAATTCTATTATCTTCAACTTAAGAATTATCAACCCGTATTTTTCACGCTTCCTTTTCATTTAACTTAAGATCACGTTTTGCAAATTTATAAAGCTTTCAGCATCTCCTAAGTTTTCCTTCTAAGGTGCAATCTTAACTCAGAAATTTTTATCACGGAAGATAAGCCTTATCTTTTATTTCTATCTCTCCTCCAAACTCCAATTATATACCCCTATGTGTGTGTAATTATCACCCCTACACTTGGAAATTCAATTCAAGCTATCATACTCTTGTCCATCTTCCAAAATATTTTTAGTTGGTGAATTTTAGATGAAATTGCTCATACATTCTTCATGCGACCATTAATACTTCTTGAGGTACTAAACGACCGATTACAAAATGTGCTTGCATTTAAGCGTAATTCCTCGTCTTGCAATATCTAAGGCTTAGCAGTGACTCCCAAACCAGTTAGTCTAAGGCACTAGATGATAAAGCACCCTCGCTATATTTTTTTTATTTATGCTGTCTTAAGTAATTACAAAACTAATGTTCGTCATTTTTTTTAATCTCTTTATGCACCACTTATACTTTTGTTTTATTTTCCTTCATACTAAGGATTTTAGACAAGAGCATTTCAAGGTATTCTCTACTATCCCAAATTTCAAGATGTGTGTGAGTGCGTAAAGTGGGTATATAGTTTCAGAATTTGGACTTAAGGTTCAGAATTATTTTTCAGACTTATATTTCAAATAGAGCTTTCAATACTCTTCCCTTATTTCGATTTAGCCCAAGAACTGAACTCAAAATTTGCATATTTCTAAATAAACTACAAGGACGTATATTTTCTACAGTTAAACTTTAAGAAAGGTTATTTTTAGGTGTTTTAATTTGCCAAGTTTAGGATCTAGTTTTTTCCTAACCAGTTAACCGTCATGTTGAACTTAAGTCGAATATGGCCAAAATTGAACTTTTCAATTTTTATAATTTTTAAAAATTTCCAATTTTTATTGATTTTATTTATATATATATATATATTTTATTTTTTTATTTTTATATTTTTTTATAAAGATGCAATGCGGAATTAAATATGCAAAGAAAAAAAACAAATATGTACAAAAATAAAAATATGCAGATGCAATGCAAGAATAACTATGTACAACACCCTCACCCCCAAACTTATTAATAGCAGTGTCCTCACTGCTCATAGCCTCTTCGTCCCCTCGATCGTGAACGGGATAGTTCCTCTCTGGCCAGTAGGGTGGTCATTCCCTGTTCCAGACCCGTTACTCGTTGATCCAAGTTGGTCATCATCCCTTTCAATCGTTCTACCCTCCTATTTGTTCGTCGCATTAAGCGCGCTTGCGCAGCGGGGGTAAGCTCTTCATCGCTCGCGTTTGAGCTTGAGCTGGGTGTCTTTGCGGGCACGTCTTCGGCCGGCTCGGTGCGCGACCATAGATCATGTAATCGTGTGTATGACGTGGAGACACCCTTAAGAAGGGGTCTAATGGGAATCCTACCATGCATATAAAATTCAAATTCCTCAACAAGGAGGAAGTTGCGACACAGTCGTGTCACCAACATAGGGTATGAATAGTTGGCAGCCCTCTTGCCCGCGCCAATCGAGTGAAGTAAAACAGTGCACATATCATAACTAGGGTTTCGTGTCATCAATGTGTGCACTATATGGAGGGATGGTGTGAAAAATGTCGTGTTGTGCGAACTACCAAAAATATTATTTTGTGCCCAACGGCACACAGTTAACACGTTCGCTAAAAGTGTTCGTGCTTGGATTCCTTTTCGTGGCTCCCTAGAGCAATCGTTTCCCATTAAGGGTAGATAGTCTTCAAAATGGAGTGGTTGGTCATGAATGGGGAGTCGTGGAATTAAGGTAACTTCGTGAATGAAGTCCCTATCAATTATAATTTCCCTATCTCCTCACATTAATCTAATATACCCGTGTTGTGCAAGACAACCCTCCTCCATGCATTCATAAAAACGGGTGACAAGATCAGGAAGTGCGAACGCATTCGGATGGTTAAATAGTAAAAAGTTCCATCCGCTCCTTCGGATCTCATCACCGAAGTAACTACCATAAACAATGTGTGCAAACATTTGGGAAAAAATCTCTTTCATATTGCAGTGTAGGTGCCATTACAGAGAAGTGCGGATATTTGTAAAACTTTTAACAGAGAGGATCAGAGAATGCAAACCTCCTCTGAAGATTTCAGAGGGAGAGGAGTCCAAGAGGCGGCGGTTGCGCGGCAGAGGAGCACTTGTGCGGCGGAAGCGTGGCGACGGGATGCGATCTCTCTGCTGTTTCTGCTACGGCGGCTAGGGTTTTGAGGGAGAGAGAAATTAAGGTTCTGTAAATACAGAGGAGGGGTCGGGTTGTATTTATAGGGGGTGTTTTGGTTATTTGCAAAAAGGATCCCTTAAAAAAAGGAATTTATTTTGTAAAGAAAAAATTGTATTATTTATTTATTCATTTAATAGAACTGAATATTTACAAAATACCCCCGAAAATTTGAATTTTTTTTAAAATTTATTTATTTATTTATAAGTGGGAAATAACAATTTTGGTACAGACATACCCCCAAACTTATTTGAAACAGTGTTTCCACTATTTATGCCTGTATAACCGAAATTTGGGGGTAGATCGAGGAAGATCAGTCAATGTAAATCGGCTCCTGCAACATCAGGAGCTCCTCCGAAGGGTCCGCGGTGAGGAACGGTTTAAGCCTGTGTTCGTTCACTTTAAATAGTGAATCGTCCTCCGGATTTTCTAAGTCGACCGCACCATGCGGATATACGGTACATACAAAAAATGGCCCCTTCCATCGAGATCTGAGCTTGCCGGGATGGAAATGTAGCCGGGTGTCGTAAAGTAATACCTGTTGACCAGGTGTGAATGTTTTGCGCATAAGGTGTTTATTGTGAAACACCTTCGTTCGGTTTTTACGACAACCGCGTTCTCATAAGCTTCATCTCGAAACTCGTTCAATTCGTTTAACTGCAACTTTCGATGGCTGCCCGCATCTTCGAAAGTAGATTTAGCTCTTTTATCTCCCAAAATGCACGATGCTCTATTTCCACTGGAAGGTGGCAAGCTTTTCCGTAAACAAGCCGATAAGGAGACATGCCAAGGTCGGTCTTATAAGCAGTTCGAAATGCCCAAAGGGCATCAGTAAGTTTTAAAGACCAATCCTTACGGTTTTTGGAAACCGTTTTCTCCAAAATCTGTTTGATTTGCCGATTTGAAATCTCGGGTTGCCCACATGTTTGGGGATGATAGGGCGTTGATAGCTTATGATTAATGGAATATTTCCGAATCAAGGACTCGAAAGTCCTATTACAGAAATGAGTTCCATTGTCGCTAATGATTGCTCGGGGGTGCCCAAACCGGGAGAAAATGTTTTCCTTGAGGAATCTAACGACAACCTTGTTGTCATTAGTCCGGCTGGGCACAGCCTTGACCCACTTAGAAACATAATCAACAGCAAGAAGAATATACATGTTCCCAAAAGAATTGGGAAACATCCCCATAAAATCAATCCCCCAAACATCAAAACTTTCCACAACCAAGATTGGTTTGAGCGGCATTTCGTTTCTCCTGGACATCTGGCCCAAGTGTTGGCACCGGGAGCACGTCTTGCAGTAATCATGTGCGTCTTTAAAGAGTTGTGGCCAGTAGAAACCACACTGCAAGATCTTTTCGGCTGTCTTTCTAGGGCCAAAATTCCCGCCACATACTTGATCGTGGCAAAATGACAGCACGCTCATGAATTCATTGTCGGGGACACACCGACGAATAATCTGGTCAGGACAGTATTTAAACAGATAAGGTTCGTCCAAGTAAAAGTGTTTTAACTGGGATAGGAATCGGAGTCTGTCCTGTTTTGACCATTCATTCGGCAGTAGTCCGGTGGCTAGATAATTTACAATATCTGCGAACCAAGGTTTGCATGATACTGTCAAGAGCTGCTCATCCGGAAAAATGTCGTTTATCGGAAATTGAAGCATCGGCGAAGAAGGGAGGCGTGAAAGATTGTCGACGACTACGTTTTCGCATCATCTTTTGTCTTTAATGACAAGGTCAAACTCTTGGAGTAAGAGGATCCAACGGATCAGCCGAGATTTTGCGTCCTTCTTCGCAAAAAGATGGCGAAGAGCTGAATGGTCAGTGTATACGATGACTAGAGAGCCGATCAAATAGGGCCTGAACTTTTCTAAGGCAAACACAACAGCCAAGAATTCCTTCTCGGTTGTTGTGTAATTCAATTGGGCATCGTTCAAGGTTCGGCTAGCATAATAGATTACATGTGGTATCTTATCGATGTGCTGTCCAAGGACAGCACCAATGGCAAAGTCAAATGCATCGCACATAATCTCAAATGGATGCTTCCAGTCAGGAGAAGAAAGAACGGGAGCAAAAGTGAGTGAGCTTTTTAATGACTCGAACGCATTCATACAGCTCGAGTCGAAATCGAATGTGGGGTCCTTGGCCAGCAAAAGAGTCAAGGGCCTAGCAATCTTGCTAAAGTCCTTGATGAACCGTCTATAGAAACCGGCATGGCTAAGGAAGGCTCGAATGTCTTGGACGCATTTGGGAGGAGGGAGATTGGAAATGAATTCAATCTTCGCTTTATCTACCTCAATTCCATTTTGCGAGATGATATGTCCTAAGACAATACCTTCACGCACCATGAAGTGGCACTTCTCCCAATTTAAAGTAAGGTTCTTATCCTTACACATGGTAAGGACTGCGTCTAGATATAGCAAACACTCATCAAAGGAGTCGCCGAAAATGGAGAAATTATCCATGAAGATCTCCAAGAATTTTTCCACCATGTCGGAAAAAATTCCCATCATTCACCGCTGGAAAGTAGCGGGCGCATTGCATAACCCAAAGGGCATATGACGATATGCAAACGTGCCGAAAGGACAAGTGAATGTGGTCTTGTCCTGATCTTTTTCGGCGATAGGAATTTGATTATAGCCGGAGTAGCCATCCAAAAAGCAGTAGTATTCATGCCCAGACAATCGTTCAAGCATTTAATCAATGAAAGGTAATGGAAAGTGGTCTTTCCGTGTCGCGGCGTTGAGTTTCCTATAATCGATGCATACTCGCCATCCAGTTTGGGTGCGAGTAGGAATTAACTCGTTTGCCTCATTTGTTATGACCGTTATGCCTGATTTCTTAGGGACAACGTGAATGGGGCAAACCCAATGGCTATCAGAGATAGGGTAAATGATACCACTATCTAGACACTTTATGATCTCCTTTTTAACAGCCTCCTTCATGACTGGGTTGAGTCGTCTCTGTGGATCCCTGGCTGGTTTGGTATCATCCATCATATGAATATGATATTCAACTATCAGGGGACTAATCCCCTTGATGTCCGCCATAGTCCAACCAAAGGCTTGCCGATTGCTCTGCAAGATCGTCAAAAGGGCTTTCTCTTGCTCTGAGGCTAGAGAAGCCGAGATGATAACAGGGAGGGTCTCATTCTCACCTAAGTAAGCGTATTTAAGGTGAGACGGCAACAGCTTGAGTTCGAGCGTTGGAGGTGAAACGATTGAAGGTAAAATCGGCGAAAATGTCTCAAACTCGAAGGATTCCAGCAGAGGTTCAAAATGAGTGTAAGCAACCGAGTCGGATGGTTCAGCTAACTCATCCGAGAACTCAAAGGATTCAAACTCGGGTGGTGACTGGTCAAGTTCGTTCGAGAAAGTGAAACACTCGTAGTCATTATCGGGAGTAAAAACAGTATCAGATTCAAGGAGGAACGCACTAGTGGCGTTAAAATTGCTGTGATCGAACAAATTTTTTTCTAATTCACAGTCCTCCGGGATGATCTCTTGGATCGAGCAAACGTTTAGTATATTAGCATTAGGTTCAGAGGGCTGATTCCCCAATTTAAAAATGTTGAGTTCAATTGTCATGTTTCCAAAAGATAGGTTCATCGAACCATTTCGACAATTGATCACAGCATTAGAGGTTGCAAGGAATGGACGACCGAGTATCACCAAAATTTGATTCTGGGGGGTTAGCTACAGGCTATGTATCTAAAACAATGAAATCAATGGGAAATATGAAGCCCCCTATTTTGATCAATACATCCTTTAGCTCACCCCTAGGATGGGTGATAGATCTGTCGGCCGTTTGGAGAGTACAATGTGTAGGTTTCAGCTCTCCTACACCTAATTGCTCATATACCGAATAAGAAAGTAGGTTAACACCGGCACCAAGATCCAAAAGTGCGCGATTGGTGTTCTTATCCCCAATAGTTATTGAAATAGTATAACAGCCAGGGTCCTTTCGTTTTTGAGGTAAAACTTGGGTAAAAGCATCACTCACGGCACTAGCTAAGAAATCCTTCTTTGGTACCTGAGATTTTCTCTTCTTAGTGCACAAGTCCTTCAAGATTTTTGCGTAGGAAGGGACTTGTTGGATTGCATCCAAGAGGGGAATGTTAATGTTAACCTGTTTAAACAATTCCACAATCTTCTCCATTTGTGGATTTTGTTTATTGGATCTCAACCGGTTTGGAAATGGAATATTTTGAAAATTGGTTGAGTCCAATGCTTGTGGAGGAGATTGTGGAGTTGGAACGGATCCCTGTGCTGGTATTTTCGTGGCGTAAGATGTGGGTCCGTTCGGAGCAGTAGAAGAAATAGAGCCTTGTGAAGAATGGAGAACAGGCTCAGAAGACGAAAAAGAAGAAGAAGAAGCGGCCGGAGTGTCATCATCTGTGCCAACGTAGTTTTGCAGCACCCTTCCAGATCTCAACGTAGTCATGGCATTCACATTATGGTTTTGTTGTTCAAGAGCAACATGTGCATTTTGTGGGTGACCAGGATTTGACAATGGTTGAGATGGAAGCTTCCCCTTCTCTCGTTCGCTTAAAGTTGCATTCAGTTGTGCAATCTGGGCTTCGATGGTTTTGATGCTTTGCCCGTGTGAAGCAGTGTGTTGCACCAAAGACTGAATGGAAGACTGGATGTTGGCGGAGGATTGAATTGATTGCTTTAAAAATGCCTCCAGATTTCGTTCTAACGAGGAAAACTTATCATTATTTGGCGGAACAAAATTGTTTTGAGGAAAAGAATTGTTGGGTGTAAAGTTGTTCGTTTGATTTTGGTAGGGTTGGGGTTGGAAAGGCTGCTGATATTGATGCTGCGTTTGTGGTTGTGCTTGTTGTTGAGTAGGAGGAGGCCTTTAGAAATTTTTGTTGCCTTAGAATTGTTGCTGATTTTGATTTCAGGCGAAATTGGGGTGGTTCCTCCAACCAGGATTGTAAGTTGAAGAGTATGGATCATTTCTTTGTCTTTGCTGAAATGCAGCATTGACTTGATCCTGTCCTTGAGCAGGTGGGTTGTAAGGACACTCTTCGGTTAAATGTGAGGGATCCGAACAACAAGCGCATATAGTGCGAGGGAGAAGAGCAGGGGCAGGAGAAGGCAATGAGAATTTGCTCTCAATTGCTTCTAGTTTTTGTGTAATCGCTGCCATTTCGGCTTTCATTGCAATTGACATATCAAGTTGATGAACGCCCGCCTTAGATAGACCGGAAGAAGTAGACGAAGTGGACGAAGTGTTCGGTCTAGTGCTTTCCCACTGAAGCGATTGTTCAGCAAGATCGTCGAGAAATTGCCAAGCTTCCTCGTCAGATTTGGATAGGAAGTGGCCTTGACAAATGGTTTCCAACAACTTCTTAGTTGCTGGGTTCAGTCCTTCGTATAAGGTTTGGCAAAGTTTCCATCTCTCAATACCGTGATGAGGGCACTGAACAAGAAGGTCTTTGTATCGTTCGAAACACTTCCAAAAAGGTTCGGCAGGAAGCTGGGAAAATTGGTTAATTTCATTTCGTATTCTCGCGGTCTTGTGATTTGGGTAAAATTTTTTAAGAAACGCTTTAACAAACTCTTCCCAACCGTTTATGGAATGCGATACAGTACTATATAGCCACTTTTAAGCTAGGTCACACAATGTGAAAGGAATGACTCGTAGCCGTATAGCATCATCGGACAGTTGGGTTGTCTTCATCATTGCACATACGTTCTGGAATTTGTTGATGAAGATACATGCATCTTCGGATTCCAGTCCGTGAAATTTAGGCAACATGTTGATGAAGTGGGGCTTAATTTCGAAATTATCCCTATTAGCCGGCGGAAGTGAAAGACAGGTAGGAAGTGCGGAGCGGGTAGGATAGAAACGATCCTGGAGCGAGATTCGCTGTGGCGCTTCAACAGGAGGTTGTTGTGGGTTATTCGCACCCATTTGAGGTGGAATCAGTCCCGAGGTAGGTAAATGGTTGTTAGGATTGAATCCTGACATCTCAGAAGAAGATGAAGATGAAGGTGAAGATGTATGAACCGAATTCCGGTCAACGTCGGAGTTTGCCGGCAAAGGTAAGGATGAAAAAGGTGTGGGGGAAGTTTCGACTTCGGAGTCGATCGCGTAGTTGGTAGCGACCAACGAAACACGGACTAGGCGGGTGCTAGTGTCCCGAGTCCAACCGGACATACACTAAACGAGTTTAGTGTAGTCAAAGCGTAGAATGTGAGGGTAAGAAAACGTCAATGGGGAAATGTGGATGAAAAGTGGGTGAAATTGGATTCTAGCGACAAAAGATAAGTTTTTATTAAAAAAAAAAATTATTTTTTATTTTATAAAGAGTTTTGCAAAAATTTGTACGGAACTACGGCACAATTTCAAACAACCACAGTTTAAACATGCACAATCAAACCTAGAGATAGGGTCTTCTAAGTCTACTAGACTGCTCCTAACTGTTCCAAAGTGACAAGTTGTGAGATATCTCTCAAATCGCCTCTTCACCGCCAATTGTGTCCAGGTAAGCACAAATGAAGAAAGGAGGGTTCTGCACACGAATCACCGTGAGACGGGCCTTTTAAAATTACTTTTCTCACTTGTCTAACCTAGGCACCACAAAGTCAGGTTTAGATAAACGAATGAATGCCAACAACCTTCCTCTGTCCTAATGAGCACGACAGTCCTTAATTGGCTGAGTCTAGATATTTTTTAATTAACTCAAGGGTGATGCATATGCTTTTTAGTGATTTTTGGGGTCTCAGGAAGGGTAATGAAATCCCCACCCAATCTTAATTGGTGTTATAGCCCCTTAGATTCCGTATTAATTATGCAAAGCAGGAACAACCCAAATTTTTTTTATTTGCGGCGCAAAGAATCCTGCACAAAAATCAGTTTATTGGAGAGGGGGAAAGAATTTGTGCAAAGAAGCCTGCAGGAAAAATATTTCAGTGGAGTTCAGAGGAGAGAAGGAAAGGGTTAGAATACTCACAGAGAAATAGGGCTGCTGAAGTCACCCTTTGACCGCGGTTCCGCGGTCAAACAGATGCTTATTCCGCGGTTCCGCGGTTAAATAGATGGTTGACTGCTTCAATTTCGTTCCCTAGGCTGAGTTTGTTCTCCTCTTTCTGTTTAGATCCCCTGATTCTGGATCTGTTCACTGAGTTTGCTCCAGATCTGAATCAGAATTTGCTCCAAGCCTGCACACTCGCACAAAAATCAATCAAAAATAACAAGATGATTTTTTTATTTCTTTATATTTTTAATTTTTTCAATTTTTTATATTTTTATATATTTTTTAATTAACCCGAAATTACACAAAGAATTAAACTACCGTCTCCTGGGCAACGGCGCCATTTGATTGGTAGAGATTTTCTGTGTTTAAATTTACCGCAATCAAGACGGTGTCGCTTGGTAGCTAGCCGGTTGAGTACGAGTCGATCCACAGGGAGACGGAATCCTTTTCTTTATGTTCTAATGACTTAAATCCGGTAATTGGATAGGTTTTGTTTTTAAAACTATGAATAAGAATAAGTTGATAAAACGCTTGCTAGGGTTAGGATTAGTTTAGTTCGAGATAGAGATCTTCTCACATCTTTCAATGCCTTAGTTATGAATATAGGTGTTAGGGTAATCGGCAACAACGGGGATTAGCACGACTAGGAAGAAACTTACAAGTCTAAGCTAGGCTTTCCATGCTTAGTTTCTTCCTTTTTGTCCTTGTCCGTCCGTTCTTGGCTCTTAGCCCTAACCTCCGGTTAATTCAACCATAACCGGTCTAACTAGGGAATCACCGCTATCATGTAGGATAGGGTGCTGTAGTGAGCCGATTGAGGTTGAATTAAAGGGAGTCTGTATTTAAAATTATTGGGCAAAGAAAGGAGTGAGAGAGATTTCCTTCTCTCAAACCTTCCTTCTCCTACCCTAACAAGTAAGGAATTACTCACTCATTAAAAGATTTAAAATAAAGATCAAGATAAGAAATTGCAGATTAATTCTACTACTAGATTAACACAAAATTGCAGGTATTTAAAATACGATAAAAAGATGCGAGATAAATAAAAAAAACTTACTTTATTGATGACCTCTCAAAAACGCATTACAATAGAATTTAAATTTTTTAGATCTAGAAATAAAAAAAAAGGCATAAAAAATAAAGAGAGGCCCTCCAAATTTGGCTTTGAACTCTCCTATTTATAGATAGGAAAAACCCTAGGTTTACATTCTGATCCATACATGAAATTACAAAACAACCCCAAAAACCAAGTCAAAGCACCGATACGTGCAGAGCACGGCCGCGGAACCGCGGCAGATGTGCCTATTTGGCCGCGGTTCCGCGGCCATTTGATGGTCTTGGTGGTTCATTTCCGGGGCTTCTTCATGTTATTTTTGTCTTCTGTTTGGCACACTTGGTTTCTCAAAAGCTCTTCAGTTCTCTTCCAGATATTCAGCAGTGGACTTTTACTTTGAGCTCCGCGTTAAAGACTTGGATCTTGTGCTGCCCTTGTGCTTTGTGCATTAAAATGCCCAATGATTTTCCATTTGTTCCTTGAACTGGTAGGCGGCATTATACGGATAGTGTGCGGAAACCCGTATTTCTCTGTTTGTTGGTCGTAGTCCCATATTTGTTACGACTTTTCATGAATTTCACTGTAAAGAGCTGAGAACCTGTAACCTGCAACTATTTAGCAGACATGGATCAAAAGTACCTACTTATGCAATGTGATTAAGAATGCGCGGTATAAAAATACAAAAATCTGATATGAACAAGTATCATCCCATTTTTTCCGATGAGATTATTATTCAGGATATCGATGAAAGCTTTGAAGAAATCTACGCTGAAGAACTCGCATTCTTAGAAGACATGGGCGTTGTGATGAATCAACCCCAACCCAAAGAAGTTGAACCGCTACATCTTCTTATCAAGAATGAGAATGCGAGTAATCCATCATCATTGTTTCGTCTCTACAAACCGAGACGTAAACCTTTTCCATTACACCTCTTATCTCCTCCCCACTTCTTCACGTCAGTAGGCGACATGTTCTTCCACCAACCATGGTGCTTCATCGATAAAATTTTTGAATGGTTGGTGTTGACTTTTGGTCTTTGTAAGGCTTTACTTTGAACAATAACTTTAACCCCCCAATAATTTTAAATGCTTAATACTATTTTTACTCAAGTTTGAGGGGGAATATTTTGGCTCTTGAAAAGAAAATTTTTACAAAATTGTGAGCCAAAAATAAGTTTGGGAGAGAATTTCACTTTCATTATTTCTTATCCCCGTTTCTAACTTTTCCTCCCAAGTCTACAGTTCTTTTAAGCTCAACAGATGACATCAGTGAGGACACTGCTGAAAACAGGGTTAGGGGGGTTTGTGCTTATTCACGCATTACTTTGCATATTACTATATTTATGCACAAAAAAATTTTGATAATGAAAGTTTGAAAGTGAAAATTTACATATGAAAGATAGAAATAGTTTGAGAAAAGCAAGAAAATTAGATATTTTCTTAAACGAAACTGGTAATAAGTTGTTATGAGCCGTTGTCCCAAGGGTTAGTAAGATGAAGGAAATTACTAATCTGAGTATAAAAATAAGTCTGAAAAATAGTCCCTATTCTTGAGGCCAAACATTTGAACGTTGATACCCTACTATACGCACTTACACAGATCTTGAAACTTGGGATAGTAGAGGATACCTTGAAATGCTCTTGTCTAAAAGCCTTAGTATGAAAAAAAAAGTATTAGTGGTGAAGAAAAAAAATGAACACTGGTTTTGTAAATTGCTGAAGGCAGCATAAAAAAAATATAGCGAGGGTGCTTTATCACTTAGTGCCTTAGACCAACTGGTTTGGGAGCCACTGCTAAGCCTCAGGTGTTGCAAGACGAGGAATTACGCCTTTATACGCAAGCACATTTTGTAATCGGTCGGTTAGTACCTAAAGAAATATTAACGGTCGCATTAAGAATGTGTGAGCAATTTCATCAAAAAAATTTACAGACTAAAAAGTACTTTGGAAGATGGACAAGAGTATGATAGCTTGAATTGAATTCTCTAAGTGTAGGAATGTCTTTTACACACACGTTGGGGTATATGATCAATATTTGGAGGAAAGATAGGGAGGAAAACTAAAGACAATGTTTTATTGAGAGATGGTGTGATTTCTAATATCTTTTCACGACCATTAAGTTAGGACTCATGACAACCGAAAAACTGGTGTAGTTGGAAACTCTTATTCTCAAGTTCTTTCTTTTATAGTTTTTATCTTTGTATGTAACTTTCACTATTTTTCTTTTATTATAGGATTTTGTGGGTGTAATTCGCTGAAAACCCTCAGGAGACAACACTCCTCCTATTAGGGACACCTAGAGGTTGAACGGCTTGTTGCACGTGCTCAGTGCAATCGTGTAGCCTACGAAAGTGTGCTACTTATGTTTTTCTTTTTCTTTTTCTCCTTCTTTTAAATAAATAGTTTGCTCGGGACGAACAAAGTTAAGTTTGGGGGTATTTGTTCAGTCAAAAATATTGCACATTTGATATAACATTTTCCTTACTTTTGTTAAGTGCTTAAAAGTATTTATTGTAAATATAGAACACATGTAGGTTTATCTGCAAAATATCTATTGTCATATGTTCTATATATTATAATTAACGTTATGAAGGAAAATATATGCATATTATATTTATACTATATTTTGATAATTAAAATATGCATATCATATCAAATATCCCTAATCAATATTCTTACAATATAATATCATATAAAATGGTGAGGATAATATCTCAATTAAAACAAATATTACTAACATTATTCATTGAGATATTGTGCAAGGTTTAGCTCAGGTCAGGAGATCGAGGTATCGAGTGTCGGGAATCAAAAATCTGCCGATGAAGTTAAATAAATCGAAGAATCAATACTGGCAGAGACTCAGAAAAGATATGAAGATTCCAGACATCCAATAAATTTCCATGTGTCACTATGAAGCTGCCCAAGAATTTTGAAGCAATGATCACACCAAACGGCCGCGGTTCCGCGGCCAAAACAAGCCATATGTGGCGGATCCGCGGCCGTTATAGGGAATTGGGGTTCTGTATTTTTTGGGTAGGATCCTAAAGACAAGTCACCATATATGGAAAGTCACCATATTAGGAAATCACCATATATGGAAAGTCACCATATATGGAAATTCACCATATTATGAAATCGCCATATATGGAAAGTCACCATATTAAGAAATCACCATATATGAAAAGTCACCATATATGGTAACTACGTTTTCTTCTTTGAGGGCTATATAAAGGACCGAGGGCTAAAGTTAGAATTCATCACCTTTTACACGAAACAAATCACCGTCAAAGAACACGAGATCCATGACAGATCCACGATTCGACGTGATAGAGCGACGTGAGATTCGACGGGGTATCTACTTCCTACAAGGCAGAGATCGAGAGCAAATTCTTCTTCCTCTTGTAATCTAAACTTGAAGGCTTTGTAATTGTGAAGTTGATTAATAAAGGTAGATCATTATTTAGCATTTATTTTCTGCATTTACATTATGAATTCTTTCTATATCCGTTCTTCTTCTATCTCCATCATGCGCGAGTAATTCTCCGCTTGATAGGGTTCGTAATATTAGGATAGATCAATGGATGAAAAAATGTTTTAACTTCTTTTAAGTCTTATGAAGTTTATAAACTTTAGCAAAATAAATGTTAATATCCTTATTGAGCGCGCTACCAATTTATTGCTAGTCTCGACCGCGATTTGAGATCAGATTAACAATTATTTTGTTAAGGGCTAGACATGAATAGAGATCAATGAAAGGACAAGGGTCAATAGTGGGGAAACCCTAGTTTCTTCCAAGAACCCTAATTCTCAATCATCACTATCTATCTAGTATTAAATCTATCAATAGATAAAAGGAGTAATCTTTATTAGTCATCCATGGCTACTAAATCCGAACGAACCCTGCAAGCATTCTTCTTATAAAATCTATATCCGAATTCAAACTAGATCTGTATTCTACATCCGTGTTTAACATAGATCTAGATTCTATAACTATTCTTCACTATTATCTATTCTTCTTCCTCTTCCTAATCAACACGTCTAAAGAAAAATTAAAAGATTCCACATATCCCTGAGGACGACCCGTACTCATCTCGGTCTAGCTACACGCGACACCGTTATTGATTGCGGTTATTCTACAAACACTTCTTTAGAAAAGACCAATCAGCGCCCATTAGTTTATTTACTCGTTACGGAGTTTCTAGTTTATGAACTCGTTTCGGAGTTTGTAGTTTATTCACTCGTTTCGGAGTCTCTAGTTTATGAACTCATTTCAGAGTTTGTAGTTTATTCACTCGTTTTGGAGTCTCTAGTTTATGTACTCATTTCAGAGTTTGTAGTTTATTCACTCATTTCGGAGTCTCTGGTTTATGTACTTATTTCGGAATTTATAGTTTATTTACTCGTTTCGGAGTCTCTAGTTTATATACTCATTTCGGAGTTTATTTAGTTTACCTCCCTTAGGTTTACAGGAAAACTTGTCCTAACGTTATATATAGATAACCCTTGCTCTTTACGACAGAGGTCTGTTAGATTTTGTGGTATTAGGGTTTTAGTCCGTAGTACCGTCGCGTTGGCTGATGTATTCCTCGATATGCAGTCTTTAAGCTGTTGTTCGAGTAGCCCCACAACTGTCGTATCTCTGATCCCTTCGGGGGCTGGACAAGACGTCTTCAAGTAATCTCCTTAGGCTATATGACCGTCGGAAGAGCAAGCGTTAGGAATTTACCATATCGCTTTTTACTTAAGGTTAGGCTCGGTTTGGAGCCCTGATGAGTCATAACCACTCTGCGCCAGTGTGGGATGATCTCTAATAGTCTCTGAGGCTTTATATGAGTTGCCATCGAGACCCGATTTTTGTTTTGACGATGCCATACCATTTCTTTGCTAAAGTATGGTAGATATCTGTAGGACATCTATGCTGTATGTATTGCAGTTGAAGTCCGGAACTAGGAATATGCCTTTGCTCCAGTTTGATTTGGCTCGTTGGAGCTTTGTTGACGTCACGTCTGCACTCTGATGGAATGAGATGGTACGCCGGGATAGTCTCTGAGTTGTATATGAACTGTCAAGACTTGGATCTAGGATTTTGCATTAGCTCCATTTTTGATTTGGCCCTAGAATCTTTGTTGACGTCGTGTCTGCATCCTGTCGGAATGAGAAGGAACGCCGAGGTTGTCTCTAGGTTGTATATGAACCGTCAAGACTTAGAGCTAGAAATTTTCCATGGCTCCATTTTTTATTTGACCCTTGGGTCTTTGTCGACGTCGTGTCTGCATTCTGTCGGAATGAGAAGGAATGCCGGGATTGTCTCTAGGTTGTATATGAACCTTCAAGACTTGGAGCTAGGAATTTTCCATGGCTCCATTTTTGATTTTACCCTTGGGTCTTTATTGACGTCGCGTCTGCACTAAGAAGGACGTCAGGCTGATCTCTAGGCTGTATATGAACCGTTAAGACTTGGAGCTAGGAATTTTCCATGGCTCCATTTTTATTTGACCCTTGGGTCTTTGTTGACGTCGTGTCTGCACTAAGAAGGACGTCAGGCTGATCTCTAGGCTGTAGATATTGCCATCAAGATCTGGCTCTTCCTTTGACGGAGCCTGGTGGGAAAACATGGTTACCTTTTTCATTTGTGCCCATGGATTGTATACAGGGGTCAGTATAAACTCACCTGCAGGACAAAAAGGTTTCGTTTTCATTTTTTTTATTTCTTTCCGCGATGCTCTATCTTTTCAGCTTTTGATATCACGAAAGTTGCGATTGCCCAATCATTTCGGCTATTTTCACGGTGCCCAATCATTTCGGCTATTTTCTTTTATTTTTTTACTCGCTACTTTTTATTGCGAGTTGCTCAAACATTTCGGCTATTTTCTTTTATTTTTTACTCGCTGCTTTTTATTGCGATTTGCCCAAACATTTCGGCTGTTTTTATATGCATATTTTTACTCGCTAATTTTTATTGCGAGTTGCCCCATCATTTCGGCTATTCCATATGCATATTTTTGTTTACTACTCACTGCTGTTTTTATTGCGAGTTTGGGATCTGATACCAACCTTGGTATCAGCATCGCTACGACTGGAATGTTGCCACGAACGAATCATCATTTGTCGTGAAAGGACTTGAAGTTTGATACCTGTTTAGGCATCAGCATCGCTACAACTGGGATATTTCCAGGAGTGAATTATCATGTGCCTTTGTCGATTTGAACAAAGAAGGCTTAGTAAACAGGGTTAGGATCCTGTCGATTAAGACTTTTTGACTTTATGAGCCGTAAGGGTCTCATAAAATTATTTCTCCCTACAAGTCGTGAGGATCTCGTAAGTGTATTTTCTTCATAGGAATCGTGGGGATTCTTAATTGTGTGTTCTCCCTTGCAAGTCGTAAGGATCTTACAAGAGTGTTTTTTCTTTATAAGTCGAGAGAACATACAAGTGTCGTTCACCATATGGGGACATTTCACGCCATCGGTGGAACTAGGTGAGGGCTGTATTTATTTGTGCCCGTGGATTGTATAAAAGGGCCAATATTGGACCACCTGTAGGACAACTTGGGGGATATGACGGCTTAAGAACGGGTTTAGATCTCTGTAACCTAAGACATTCGAATTCTATGAGCCGTGAGGGTCTCATAAAGGGAGTTCTCCTTACGAGTCGAGAGGGTCTCATAAAGGGAGTTCTCCTTACGAGTCGAGAGGATCTCGTAAGTGAAAATTTTACGCGATTGCGCCCTTCCGGGTTTTCACAAGCTCGTCGGTTATCCTGCTGTTTTTACTCACGGCGCCCTTTCGGGTTTTCATCCGTGCCCATTTTGCTTGTGGAAATACCGGTTTTTTTAACGAGATTGCGCCCTCCCGGGTTTTCACAAGCTCACCGGTAATCCTGTTGTTTTTACTCATGGCGCCCTTTCGGGTTTTCATCCGTGCCCATTTTGCTTGTAGACATACCGTTTTTTTTACGTGACCCATCTGTTTGCCGGTGCGACATAGAGGTGACTTCACCGCTGGAGTAGCTGTGCAGCCGATAAGACTTGAGTTGCAACCTTCATCGTTGAGGCTTCGAATGCAATATAGATCTCAAGGGTGGATATCGTCGTATTTGGGACGATGTGCCGTGTTTGAGGCGAAATTTTAGTTTAAGGATATCTCGGTCCGTTGTCGCCGTTTGAGGCGAAGTTTTAGTTTAAGTACATCTCAGTCCGTTGTCGCCGTATTTGAGGCGAAGTTTTAGTTTGAAGACTTCTCGGTCCGTTGTCGCCGTTTGAGGCAAAGTTTTAGTTTAAAGACATCTCGGTCCTTCATTCGGAAACGAGTATTAGTTTAGGGACGTCTCGGTCCATTATCGCCATTTTCGAGGCGAAGGATCTTTCGGATACTACTTTTAAGGTTCTGACTCAGGAAGATAGCGAGCGGACACAATCGTCGTCATCTATCATTGACCTAGGTCGTAACCCGTTAGGCGTAGTATTTTTTGAGGAATCGGTCGTTTATTGGCCGGAAGGTTCTTTCGCCATGCCCATGAGCATGTAGGCTCCACCTTGGTAGACCTTGTCTATGTTGTACGGGCCTTCACAATTCGGCTCGAATTTTCCCCGTTTTGCACGGTTAGGGATCATAGGTCTTTTGACGACTAGGACGAGTTAGCCTTGGAAGAATGTTCTCGGCCTAGTCAGTTTTTCATATGACCGCGTCATTCTTGCCTTATAAGCTTCTAGGTTTTGTTGCGCTATAAGGCGAGTTTCGTCGAGGGCTTCAAGCTCCTCGAGCCGAAGATGAGCATTTTCTTCATCCGTCAACTCGTGTCAAACCGCTACTCGAAGAGAAGGGGGTTCTATTTTCAAGGAAAGCACTGCTTCCGTGCCGAACACTAACGCGTATGGTGTCGTATTCATGGCTGTTTTGAACGTCGTTCGGTACGCCCAGAGAGCTTCATGCAGCCTTTCGTGCCAGCCTTTTTGTTTCTGGACACCGTTTTCTTTATAATCTTTGTCAGGGTCTTGTTGAAAGCTTCAGCTAGACCGTTGGCACGAGGATTGTAGACCGAAGAGTATCTCCAATCTATTTTATGCTGCTGTGTGAAGCGGATGATTTTATGACTTCTATAAGTTGTTCCATTATCCGAGATAATTCGTCGCGGAGTACTGTTTATCATAGAAAACTACATTTCAATACCACTCATTCATTATCTGTTTTGTTATATATCGGTACTATTAACCAGTGTCTGCTCAGTAAATACAGATTACAGGCATCCGTGACACAATACTGGAAACACACTCAAAATCACGGATATAACGCTGTGAGCCGACACTGCAACCGGAACTACAAACCGATCGATATCCAAAGAGTTCTTTTGTAACAAATAAATGTGTACACAATTTTGGTCCAACACAATACAAGTGTGCACATAACTCTTTGATGCTTGGACCTAGGTGGGGGCTGCCCAAAGCAAAAGTGAGTGTGATATGTAATAAATCCTAAAAGATGTGATGTGATTTTAAGTATCAAGTTCCCTCCAAAACTACTGAGTAAAACCCAAGCTAAAATGAAGAAATCAAACAATACCAGTGGACTTGTTGAGTGCACTCGAAACCACCACACCAACTTGTGCCCCTTTGCTCGGACCAAGACCAGCGAGTTCCCCAAAAAGACCGGCATGGCGGGGTCCCCTTGCTCCAATTGTTCCCATTTTTCTTTTGGTGGTTTATTTGGGTCACATCATCTTATTTTTATTGTTTGTTTATTCTGGTATGAGGCCTATAAATACGAGATCAATGGGCAAGAGGAGAGGATACTTTTTCTCTAGTTTTGATTTAGAACACTTGTAATTTGTAACTTGCTTTTCCTTTGAACTCTTGAGCTCTTGCCCCTTTGTATTGACCTTGCAACTTCTTCATTGAACTTGCAAGCTTAAGATTTAGGTTTTTGACTTCAGGATTAGTTGTATCTTGTTTGAAATTCAATAAAGCTCTCATTTCATTACATATGTCTTGCTTTCTACATACTTTGAACTTGTGAAATCATTGCTTTACTTTGATCTTTCAACCTCTTAAGTGAGCTTACAACCTTAAACTTTGGTATTTTGATTTCACATTGGTACAGGATTAAAGAACAAGTGAAGATATTTGCACATTTAATTTACCGGTTCTTAACTCTCTATCTTTAACTTTGCTTTTCTTGCTATTTTTTATGTTGCCTTACTCTTTTATTTTTTTATTTATTTTTGTATCGTAAATATGTGTGAGTAATCTATTTACTTGTTAAGGGTAGAATATGGTTAGTTTGTGTTAGGAGATGTTTTTGCTAAAACCTTAAAAAACCTTAACTTTGCAATTGAAACTCCGAGCAAACCACTCGCAATTCCGCTCCGTTAGGCATCCTATCCTACCACGATAGCGGCGAATCCTAATCGTGACCGGATTGCAAGTGGTTTGCCGAAGGCTAAGGTCAAGAGACATCAACGGAAGAACAAGGGACAAGGAATATGGATTTAGCTCAAAGTCGCAAATACCGTATTTCAAGTTCCTTAATCCACGTTGTTGCCTATTACCTTAGTGTCAATATCAAAATTGGGTCTCTAAGGAACCGGTAAATATCCTCACGCAAGCTAACCTAAAACTACCCTTAACAAGTCTTTTTATTGAACATATCCTAGTTACGACACTTAGCATAAACAACAACTCAAAATATGGTATTAACTCGTTAAAACAAGCTTGAAAACTTACCATCTCCCAGCGGACGACCCGTACTCATCGCGGCTCTCTACTCGCAACACCGTCTTTGATTGCAGTAATTTCAAAATTCTTTTTAAATACGACACGGTGAAAACGTATCAATCAAGTACCAAATCGATAGATGACATGTGTCCTGAAGAAATGGAGGATATTCTTCGTCTTCACTTCTTTTAGTGGTACTACTTCTGCCCACTTGGAGAAGTAGTCGGTCTTTGCCAGTATGAACCGGTGTCCTTTGTATGATGCTGGTTCAATGGGGCCGATTATATCGGTTCCCCATATTTCAAACGGCCAGCTAGCTACTGTTGGGTGTAGCGGGTTTGGATGCCGGTGGATGAAGTCCCCGTGAATTTGGCACGAGTGACACTGCCTCACATATTCAAGGCAGTCCTGAATCATTGTGGGCCAATAATAACCCATTCTTTTGATCTTCAGCTTCATTTTTGGCCCAGCTTGATGAGAACCGCAGAGTCCGTCATGAGTTTCTTGGACGACTCTATTCGCTTCTTCTGGTCCCAGGCATCTTAACCACTGGCAGTCGAACGATCTCTTGTATAGAGTATCATTGACGAAGGCAAAGGACAGAGCTTGTTTCATGAGCTGATGTCTAGATGATGCATTTTTGGGCGTTCGTTGGGATTTGAAGTAGTCTATAAAGACTTCCCTCCAATCCTTGACCTTTTCTTCATCCTCTATTTGGAGGGATGCTTGTTTGGTCGTTTCTTTTCCTTCAGATGGCTCTGTTAAATCCTCCGAAGATATTCCTGCTGGCGTGAGAACCCTACGGCTTTGCACGATGATCCTTACGTCATCGAGGTCTTCGTCGGCCAATTCCTTGGTCAGCTTGGCCAATGCATCCACCTTGCTATTTTCTGCACGCGGTATACTCTCCAGGATGTAGGAGGGGATTTGTGCCAGCATTTGCTGCACTCTTTCTCTGTACGTTATCAGCTCCGGCTTGCACGTCTGACAGTCTCCATTTACTTGGCTAACGATCAGCTGGGAGTCTCCATATATGAGGAGGTCTTTGATTCCCATGTCGACAGCGATCTCGATATCTTCTATTACTCAGCTTCGTTGTTAGTCCTTGGCTCCGTTAAGGAAAGGGCGTAACATAGTATCCCTCCTTGCGGAGTCACGAAGATAAGGCCCACTCTCCTTGATTATGGGGGTGTTTTGCCTTCGCCTCCTCAAGGAAGATGCTCCGTCGAAGTAGAGTTCCCATTGGGAATCATTTTCTTCCTTCTCTCCTTCGATTGTGTCGAACGCATGTTCATCCGGCAAATCACAATTTAAGGGGGAGTTGGCTGGTATCGGATGCTCGGCAAGGAAGTCAGCAATGGCCTGGCCTTTCACTGCTTTGAGGCATCGATACGATATCGAGAACTCCATCAAGTGGAGGGCCCATTTGGCTAGCCTTCCTGTAAGTATGGCCTTCGACATTAGATATTTGAGAGGATCCACCTTTGATATAAGATGGACCACATGTGCCAAGGCATAGTGTCTGAGCTTTGTTATCGCGAAGATTAGTGCCAGACAATGCTTTTCGATAGGGGAGTAGTTGTTTTCTGCCCCCAGGAGAACTCGACACAAATAGTATAGAGCTCTTTCCTTTCCCTGGTCGTTCTCCTGTGCCCATAACGCGTCTAGAGAACCCTCAAGGGCTGTTGTGTACAAGATGAGGAGTTTTCCTTTCATCGGAGGGGTCAGTACCGGCGGATTTTGTAAGTACTATTTGATTTTATCTAGTGCGTTTTGGCACTTTTGATCCCAGATGAACGGGGTCCCCTTCTTCATTAGATGACTGTAGGGATGGTATTTTCCTGACAGGTTAGCTATGAACCGTCGGATACACGAACTTTCCTTAAAGGGATCGCAATTGCTTGAGAGTCCTTGGCGTGGGCATTTCCGTAATCGCTTTGACCTTTGAGGGGTCGATTTCGATTCCCCGATGCCGTATGATGAATCCTAAGAATTTGCCTGAGGAGACTCCAAACACGCATTTTAGAAGGTTCATCTTCAGATTATACTTCCGAAGACGTTGAAACACTGTGTTTAGATGTTCCCAAAGTTCCTCATATGACTTGCTTTTCACCACAAGGTCGTCGATGTAGTATTCAACAATCTTATGGATGAGGTCATCGAAGATCTTCTTCATGGCCCTCTGATAGGTAGCGCCAGCGTTCTTCAGACCAAAAGGCATCACTTTATAGCAGAATATGCCCAGCGGAGTCCGGAAGGCAGTATGCTTTTCGTCTTCGGGATGCATCTTTATTTGATTGTATCCTGAAGATCCATCCATGAAGGAGAAGACCTCATGGATAGACATGTTATCGATCATCAGCTCGGTAACAGGTACTAGGAAATCATCCTTCAGGCAAGCTTTGTTGAGGTCCCGAAAGTCCATGCAGATGCGCACCGTCCCATTTTTCTTCATCACCGGAATGATGTTAGCGATCCAGTCAGGATATTGAACTTCTTGGATGAAGCCGAAGTCAATTAGTTTCTTAACTTCGGCGTTGATACTCATCTCGAGTTCGAGCCGCATTCTTCTTGGCGCTTGCTTGACTGGCTTGATGTCTGGCGATATGGCCAGTTTATGTACTTCTAGATTTTGATCTAATCCCGGCATCTCGGAATAATTCCATACGAAGCAGTCTTTATATTGCATGAGCACGCCTTTTAACGTGGCTACCTATTTTCTAGATAGTTGTTCACTAACGAACGTTGGTCTTGAATCGTTTTCCGTTTCTAAATCAATTTTCCTTAGGTTGTCCGCCGTGGTGTATATCCCGTCTTCCAGCTCTTTTAGTAGCGGTGGAAATTCTGAGATCATCTCATCCTCGTCTTCATTTGTGAAGCACTTGAAAAGGTCATCCATAGCCTCATGCCCTTTCCCTTCTAAAACTGCTATCACATGGCAGGTACAAGTCTGCTTCCATTCTTGATGCTGGGCTAGTACTATCCTTGCGATATAGGTTTTCTTTAGCTCATGCTTTTGCGGTGGGGTTACCCTCCAGTTGTCGGATAAAGCGAACTTGCCTTGTTGATACTAGTGTTCTACCCAGTCTTTGAAGGTGAAGCAGTCTTCAAGGGGATGGCCTATTGCTCGGTGATAGGAGCAATAATCCGGATGATGGACCTCGTTTATTTGTTCGGCGTGCCGAGACTCCGTAAGCGTCATCATTTGGTGCTTCATGACAAGGTTGAATATTTTCCTTGTCTTGTCTTGAGGAAAAGAGTATTCCCGGCCCATCTTTTTCATAAAGGACGGGTTCCAGCTGGCTTTTCCTCGAGTGTACGGTTTCTTGGATCCGTTTTGCTATTTTCAGGCGTTGTTTGTTTTCTTCGCCTTGTTTTTGCCTCTATTTCAGGATTTTCCTTCGAGGCAAGAACGTACATCTAGCTAACGATGAAGGGTATTGTATTCTTCTTTCTCCACGGACTGTTGGTTGAGGAGTTGCATCCTGGCCTTTTCATAAATAGACATTTCACGACTGTGGTCATCCCGAATCTTTTGACAGGCCTCTTTTATAACCTGTTCTTTGAACAATGGGCTCAACGTTCTTAGAGCGGGATCTCATTCTGTTTCAACGTCACAGCTATTCGGAAGAGCGTTCTCTTCTTTACCAGAGCTGTTTATAGCGCGGCAACTATGGAAATGATCTCGTTTCCTGGACCGAATGTATCAAAGCCTAGTTGTCTCCATCTTCCCATTAGGTATCTTTCACTGGGTCCTAGGGATATCCTAAATCTTTTTGTATAAGTGGGCTTGCCGAACAGTTTGTTCAAGGGGTACACCTTGGAATTTTAACAGCCTTTTCAATCCCTCCGCGTAGTATCTTAGCAGACGGATTGGTTGAAGCGTGTCGAGTGCAGAATCGGCACCGTGCCAGACTTCTTTAACTACTCTAGTCTCCGTAGATTGGTAGAAGAGGATCGCCTTTTCACCTCTTCGCCTGGGAGGCACGTAGAAAGTTCGTAGTTCTTGTACGCTGTATGTATCGAGCGCATCAAGTTTATTGTAATACCGATGCGGAACCATTATGATTTGCAGGCTCTGATCTGCTTCGTCGAGGGTTTGCACTGACGGGCGGATGGAGAACACTATGTTGGCCTCGTCCTAAGAATCGCTGCCAAAGACCAGAATAGGGGTCGATGGTCCGGGCCTGCTGTTTTCTTTCTGGGGTTGCCCCGAGTAGACTATTTCTTCATCTTCCCTAGTGTCGCTCCCAAAGATTGGGATGGTGGCAATGGACTTCCGTTTATCCTCTGGCTTATGACACTGATTGATCTGTAAAGTGTGTGTAGTAACAACCGCAATCAATAATGGTGCCGCGTGTAGCTACACCGAGATGAGTACGGGTCGTCCTCAGGGATATGTGGAATCTTTTAATCTTACTTTAGACGTATTGAAAAAGAGGAAGAATAGAGTAATAAAGAATAGTGGAGAATAGTTTCTAGATCTACGTCAAAATACGGATGTAGAATACAGATCTAGTTTGAATACGGATATAGATTTTATAAGAAGAATGCTTGTAGGGTTCGTTCGGATTTAGTAGTCATGGATGACTAATAAAGATTACTCCTTTTATCTATTGATAGATTTAATACTAGATAGATAGTGATGAATGAGGATTAGGGTTCATGGAAGAAACTAGGGTTTCTCTACTATTGACCCTTGTCCTTTCATTGATCTCTATTCATGTCTAGTCCTTAACAAAACAATTGTTAATCTGATCTCAAATCGCGGTCGAGACTAGCAATAAATTAGTAGCGCGCCCGATAAGGATGTTAACATTTATTTTGCTAAAGTTTATAAACTTCATAAGATTTAAAAGAAGTTAAAACATTTTCTCATCCATTGTTCTACCCTAATCCTACGAACCCTATCAAGCGGAGAATTACTCGCGCATGATGGAGATAGAAGAATGGATAGAGATGAAATTCATATTGTAACTAAATAATTAAACTAATTAAACTAAATATCTACCTTTATTAATCAACTTCACAAGTACAAACTTCAAGTTTAGATTACAAGAGGAAGAAGAAGTTGCTCTCGATCTCTGCCTTGTCAGATGTAGATGTTCTGTCGAATCTCACGTCGCCTTATCACGTCGAATTTTGGACCTGTTTTGGATCACTTGTTACTTGACGGTGATTAGCTTGTGTAAAAGATTGATGATTTCTAAGTTTAGCCCTCGGTCCTTTATATAGCCCCAAAACCAGAAACTAAAGATCCCCAGATTTAGGGTTAGTTGTAGCAAATCCAACTTGAAATTCCCAACTCCTGACTCGGTGAATCGGCCACGGATCCGCCGTATATTGCATGGTTTGGCCGCGTATCCGCGGTTTGTTGGTGAGATCTTGACTTCAGAATTCTGGAGCTGCTTTGTTGTGACACATGGAGATTTATTTGATGTCTGGAATCTTCATATCTTTTCTGAGTCTCTACCAGTATTGATTCTTCGATTTTATTTAACTTTATCGGCAGATTTTTGATTCCCGACATCTCAACATCTCGATCTCCTGACCTGAACTAAACCTTGCATAATATCTCAAAGAATAATGTTAGTAATATTTGGTATTTTTGAGATATTATCCTAACCAATTTGATATGATATTATATTTTAAGAATATTGATTAAGGATATTTGATATGATATGCATATTTAAATTATCAAAATATTATATAAATATTATATGCATACATTTTCCTTCATAATGTTAATTATAATATATAAACATACGAAAATAGTATTTTTACAGATAAACCCGCATATGTGTCATATTTATAATAAACACCTTTAGATATTTAAGAATAGTAAGTAAAATGTCATATCAAAAGTGCGATATTTTCAACGGAACAAATACCCCCAAACTTAACTTTGATCGTCCCGAGCAAACTTATTTATTGAAAAGAGGGAGAAAGAAAAAGAAAAATCTAAGTAGCACACTTTCGTAGGCAACACGATTGCACTGAACACGTGCAACAAGCCGTTAAACCTCTAGGTGTCACTAGTAAGAAGAGTGTTGTCTCGTGAGGGTTTTCAGCGGATTACACCCACAAAATCCTATAATAAAAGAAAGATAGTGAAAGCTTCATACAAAGATAAGAACTATAAAAGAAAGAACTTGAAAATAAGAGTTTCCAACTACAGCAGTTTTTCGGTTGTCATGAGCCCTATCTTAATGGCCGTGAAAAGATATTAGAAATCACATCATCCCTCAATAAAACATCGTCTTTAGTTTTCTTCCATATCTTTCCTCCAAACATTGATTATATACCCCTACGTGTATGTAAAAGACATCTCTACATTTAGAGAATTCAATTCAAGCTATCATACTCTTGTCCCTCTTCCTTAATACTTTTTAGTAGGTGAATTTTTTGATGAAATTGCTCACACATCTTTCATGTGACCGTTAATACTTCTTGAGGTACTAACCAACCGATTACTAAATGTGCTCGTGCATTTAGACATAATTCCTCATCTTGCAACACCTAAGACTTAGCAGTAGCTCCCAAAGCAGTTGGTCTAAGACACTAGGTGATAAAGCACCCTCGCTATATTTTTTTTATGCTGCCTTAAGCAATTACAAAATCAGTGTTCATTTTTTTTCTTCACCACTTATACTTTTTTTTATTTTCCTTCATACTAAGGGTTTTAGACAAGAGCATTTCAAGGTATCCTCTACTATCCCAAGTTTCAAGATGTGTGTAAGTGCGTATAGTAGGGTATCATTGTTCAAATGTTTGACCTCAAGAACTTATTTTTATCCTCAGATTAGCAATTTCCTTTATCTTACTAACCCTTGGGACAACAGCTCATAACTACTTATTACTAGTTTCATTTAAGAAAATACCTCACTTTCTTGCTTTTCTCAAACTATTCCTATCTTTCATATGTAAATTTTCACTTTCAAACTTTCATTATCAAAAAAAATTTGTGCTTATATATAGTATAATGTAAAGTAACACGTGAATAAGCATAAACCTCCCCCAAACCTATTTTACAGCAGTGTCCTCACTGATGTCATCTGTTAAACTTAAAAAATTGTAGACTTGGGAGGAAAAGTTAGTAACGGGGACATGAAATAGTGAAAGTAAAATTCTCCCCCAAACTTATTTTTTGGCTCACAATTTTATAAAAATTTTCTTTCAAGAGCCAAAATATCCCCCCCCCCCCCCGCCCAAAAAAAAACTTGAGTAAAATAGTATTAAGCATTTTAAATTATTGGGGGGGGGGGGTTAAAGTTATTGGTCAAAATAAAGTCTTACAAAGACCAAAAGTCAACACCAACCATTCAAAAATTTTATCGATATAACGCACTGGTTGGTGGAAAATCAGAGATTTGAAGAAGTGGGGAGATAGGAGGCGGTATGGTTTACGTCTTGGTTGATAGATACAAAACAATAATGGTGAACGGAAATGAGAATGTGGATGATTAGGAATAGGAAGAATGGTCACATTCTCGTATGGGATAAAAAAAATGGTGGTGGTTCGACTTCTTCAGGTGGGGGTTGATTAATCACAAAATCCGTGTCGTTTAGGAATGCGAGTTCGTCGACGAAAATATCTTCGAAACTTTCATCGATGGTCCGATTAAACGTTTCAATGTCAATAAGTGTTGCGCCAGAATTCAACACACTTGATTTGTCAAAAATTATGGAGGTAAGAGACTCGTAAAGCTCATCTGCCTCATTCTCAAAAGAGTCTAAATCAAGTTGTCTTTCTAGAATTATTGAACTCGAAATATCGGATTGTGATTCATCAACACTCGCTATCATTAAAGGAAGATTAGAAGAAGAATCAGTGAAAGTGGAAGATGAAATGGGTAAACAAATTGGTGTGTCGAGTATTGCTGAGCCAGATGTGGGAAATGAAGGCTGAATTTTGTTCTGCTTTTTGGTTATACATTTATCATCAACTTCAAGACGCATATGGGGTTCAGGAAGAATAGTTAAAGGTTCGAGATGATGACCACATGGGAGTGAAAAGACCTGATGAATTGGTGGGACAAACTCATCCAAAATTTCGGGTTCATCATCCAATCTATCCCCAACGTCAATATCCTCAATCAAGTGAATGTTACAAGTCTCAGACACCTCATCAAAAGCAGGGTTTTCAATCAATTGTGGTTCTAGAGTGGAGGTGTAGAGATCACAAGGGTTAGGTGTGGCTTCACTTGAAATGGACCCTTCACAATCGGGTAAATCAAACACAACAAAGTCACACAACTTATCAGACATTATATCTTCAATTGGTGAATCATTTGGTGTACTCGATAGATCTGTGAAACTGGAGGTGTGGATTTCAATTTGAGATGGGAAGGTTGGATTTGGAAGGGTGTACCGCTCTCTCTCACTACCCAAATTCTCAATTTGTCCTATTGTCGTATCATACGTTGGAAAATTTTGAGCTGGTTTGAAACTAGTTGCTCATTCATTTTGTTTATTGAGGGCGTCCATGCACTCATTCAATTCCTCTCTGGCGCAGCGCGACGCTACCACATATTCTTCCACGTTCCGTTCAAGACTAGACATGGGTCGGTAAGGGGTTTCAACATAAGATTGAAATTCTTGTGGATATGTAAAACTCCCAAATGACTGATTAGAAGGAATCTCTAGAGAAGGTGTAAAAGTCGGGAAGGATTGATAGGAATCGAATGGTTGTGAAAATTGGGCAGGAGTAAGATCAATGTGATAAGAAGAATATTGATATTTGTTGGTTGGTTGGCGACTGTCAATAGATGTCATATACGCCATAAACCGAGTAATAAAATCTTCTTTAGAAAGTTGTGGTGTTTGTTGTCCTAACGGTTTGACCGGATTGAAACTTTGGTCGTTAGTCCTCGCTATATATTCCGCGATGTACATATGGTTGGGAGTTCCCTCACACGCTTTAGATGGAGTATCAACAAAAGAAGATGTAGAATTTTGATGCGGTTGATAGTACCTGGAGTGAGGTGGCCAACTGTTTCTTTCCGCTTGCTCTATCCGATCTCTTAAAGACATGGTAGAGTCGGACGTGAGCTGCTGCCAGATCCGTGAGTTGTAGCTTCGCTACACGGACCCAAGCATTATCTGGCACTTG
The DNA here is from genome assembly GCA_030015575.1 of Agapanthus africanus. Lineage (NCBI taxonomy): Eukaryota > Viridiplantae > Streptophyta > Magnoliopsida > Asparagales > Amaryllidaceae > Agapanthus > Agapanthus africanus. The sequence goes on along the minus strand of CM057348.1, from coordinate 103,493,003 downwards.
AGCTGCTGCCAGATCGTCTTCGATGCTTTGTGCCCATTCTTCTGCTTCGAGAGGGCTTCCTTTACCAGAAAACTGCTTTGGGTGCAAAGCCCGGAATTGCTTTACTCCCGGTGCATCGTTATCAGGACGGCTCAGAAGTTGTTGCTGTCCCTCGAGAAGACTGCGGATCGCATCGAATAGCATCGTTTGCTCAGTGGGTGGTGGGGTAACAACTGGTGTGAGAGGTAGTGCTGATGGGGTGTTGTCGACGTTGGTGCTGGTGTTGTTCGGGGAATCCATGATCCTGAAGAAAAATTTGGATTATGACAGATTCAAATACATGAAATGATAAGATTCAAGGAATAGAAATTTGCAAGATTCAAAGAACATGAATTGTAAAGAATATTTTAGTTGCTGGTTCTTGTGTTATATTGCTTAGGTTGTTCACGCAGACCAGAACTGCATAACAGGGATTCATACAGCTCTGACCTGCATGGGCCACCAACAAAACCTGTCACGTCCCGCTTCTCAGTGTACGGCGAAGTGGACGTGACGAGGCCTGCTACGTATATACTCAGAAGTATATACGCTAAGCGTAACTAAGCAATATAAGTAAATCACAAGAGACGAATAATATGGAATAACAGCAACTTTCATTAATAACATTCTTTTTACAATGCAGGGAAAGGAAATACAACTGGAATAAAAAGCAATGCCTAAACAGTGGCATAACAGAAAATGAAATAAACTGGAAAGAACAAGGTACAATTATCTAAAGCTCTGGGTCTGCCTGGAACTGCTCCAAATCTTCACCGGTGGGCTCGATCTCAACTTGGTCCAACGCACCTGACGACATTCAAAGAAAGAAGAGATAGAATGTCGTCGGCGAACAAGTCGCTCGGTAAGTCCCAAAAGAATAAGAAGAGTGAGATTGATAGAGTAACAGTATTTTCTAAAGTATTATATTGTTGAATATTATGGAACATTGTGTAGCGTTGTTGTTTGTAGCTTGGTACAGAAGGATGCCAGTGTATACGAGGGGGATCTCTATATGCTAAAGATCAGGGCAAACGGAAAGTACAAGGAACCGTTATGCCACGGTACAACAGCAACAGGATTCAGGTTAGGTGTCTTAATCTGACCACCTCGTGCCACCTTTAACATCTTCCGTACCAATCTACCCCTTAAACCCCGTAATGTTTTAACAGTATTGTAGTATTGGAATATGTAAGTTGGTTGACTGACCAAAACCATGATATCAGTAAATATGTTGCAACTGTATAATCAGGTAAATGGAATATCAGGATAATGGATGAATATCCATGGTTTGATTCAGTCAAAAATAATATATATTGTTAACTGGGTTCATGGTTTCATGTATTCAAAGTGTGGTGGAATATAAAAGAATATAGATTGACTTGAATCATATTCGAGTCAAGAATAGTTAGACTCTAACCCAAGTCAGACTAAAAGAAGAGAATTTGAAGTTCAATATTAGCTAGGGGCCTTATTGTAATTTGTGAAACTTGAGGGGGTTTTATGTAAAAATACTTTTGTATAGTTTTCAAAATACACCTCAAGTATTTAATATTCGTCTTTAATATTATAATGAATGTGAATTTTATTTGTGTTATTCTAGTGAATATATCCTAATAAAAATATTAATTGTTTTATCTGAAGTTCATGGTATTTTAATGTAACTTTTAATCTTGTAATTTTTTTAGAAAAATGTGGAAACTTTATATTAGGATAAAATAGGTGTTAAAATGATAATTATATATATATTAACACATGAATAATTTTTAAATGAATATTTTATTTTCAAAAATCTCATTTTCCTTAAATATCGTATTTTAAACCTTTCGAGACCGAATGCTCCTTGCGGAGGTCTGAATCTCGCACTACTAGCCTGTGGGTGCACGATGAACCGTACTTTCCCTAACAGGTTCCCCAAAAGTGGGTTGTAGCGGCACTTTGCTTAGGTTTTATAAATACTTTTCATTTAGGAAAACAGTTTTATTAATATAGGGTATTTATTTGCAAAAAGTATAGTTTTCCGTATTTTTAGCTATTAGGGTTTCCTAAACCAACTAGCCTATTTCTAAGGTCTATACGATGAGTCATTAAAAGCCTCAAATCGCCTCTTCACCGTCAATTGCGGCCAGGTAAGTGCAAGTGAGGAGGGAGGGATCCGCTCACGAATCGTGAAACGGGCCTTTTAAAGTTACCCAAGCTCACTTGCCTAGCCTAGACACCACAAGACAGTTTAGATAAACGATCGATGTCCATGACCAATCGTGTTTTCATTTTATTAAAATATTTTATCTAAAAAGTTTACAACTTAAAGCTTTAAATAAAAGTTATAAAGATTATGGTATTTTAATGAAAAGTCCTTTAATCTCGTATTCTGTATTTTGATGTTTATCAATTGGGGTTATATTGAGGGTGTGTAGGGGTAGGTCATTACCCCGTGACTTATTTTAGGTTTTGGTGAATTTTAAAGGTAAAATATGACAAGTTAAAGTTGAAGGTATTAAAGTGCAAGAATACAGTATTTAAAAACGTTATCATTTTATGTGTGAAATTTCATTCAAATTGAGTTATACAAGTTTTGTGATCAAGATAAACATATTTATGAGTGAGGTAATTGATTAGACTAAGAGAATTGAACTTCATGGTATTTTTATGAAAGTAATACGGTTTTGCAAAGAACTTATCATTTTATGTGAAAAAGTTTGATTAAATTGGTTTATGGGTGATTAATAATCAACATGCATATGGGTAGATAATAAGTATTAGGTGACAAGTGGAAATTTAGAGAAAAACCGAATCGGAAATCGGTTTGTCCGATTTCCGTCGGGTTCCAAAAATCCGTATTTTTATATGTATAGAAAAGAGAGATAGAGAGGATGGGACTTACGGTTTGGACAAGCTAATGAAGCTATAGGTCGTGATGGTTGCCGATTCGTCGAAAGCGTCGCGAAGGTCCCGATCCGGTCGCCGGAATCCGTCGTCGATTTCGGCAGCGCTTCGCTTCTCGCTCTTCGTACCGAGTTCTCGAGAATTTGAGAGAGTGGACTTAGAGTTATGAAGGGAAAAGGTAGAGGGTAGGGGTCTTTATATAGGGCTAGGCTAGGGTTAGGGTTTGTATTAAAAAAATATTTTTAAAAAAATGTAAAAATCATTAAAAATTCATTAAATTTTGTCTTAAAAGAGATTTAATTGAAAATGGGTAACAGTAGAAAAAATTTAGAGTATGCAGGTGAGGAGACCAGGTCAACACGAACATTTTTCGTGTTGACGACTCGGCCGACCGGCCGAGTCGGCCGAGTCGCGGCCGAGTCAAGTGCCGTTGGGTCGGGTCTGGTCTGGGGGGAATTTTGGTATACTCTAATTTTTCTGATTTGCAATAAATTGTGAGTTATGGCTGTTTGACCGTTTGACTTCTAAAAAAATTAAAACAAAAAAATATAAAAGTTATGTAGGGTATGGGATTCGAACTCGGGTGGCTTGGTTCAGCAATGCAAGGTGTTACCAATGAGCTACAAGCTCCTTCTTGTAATTATTGTAAGGAATTAGATACTTAAATTGTTTCCAGCAACATTAATACTCCAAGTGTACACTATATTTAAAGTAAATTTTTGGTATACAAAATTGGAGTTGTTACATTAAGGATGTGCTTATAGACCCCAGTTCCCACGTATATGATCGCCATCATACAGCTGGCAGTCAAGAAAGAATCCTATGGGCTCTGTCAACATGCAATAGTGAACTAAAGCATGTATACGATGATAAAGACAAACCGGATAGCATACTATCATCTCGAGCAAGACTGTCATATCGGTATAGGTCCTCCCTCAATCATTGCAATCACGTACCTGCGATCCAATAATTGACTTTGAGGGCACTATATCCAACAATCTCCCACTTGCACTTAAGGCTAATTATTGCGATGTCGCGTACTCACAGCTCGTGTGATACCGAACATCCAACTCCTCTACTAATCAGTTTCACAAAGCTCGTTTATAAAACTATTGTGTTCGAGAAATATCCTCAGTGAGTGGATCCGCCCTGATGTTTCTTTCAATGTCTCTCTTTTTCTCAAGTTCGCGGGGAAAACCATCTCCCGAAATGAGCAATACCTGTCTTAGAATATGTCTGGATATCTGATGGGACCAAGTTCATAAATGAACTCCAAATCCAGCAAACTTCTTAGACTGTATCGTCAACTGAATTTAATCAGTATCCTGCACCGTGCCTCCCTCAGTATCCGCTTGGACTACCTGTCTAAACTACTGCCCCTCGTCGGAGGGAAGACTACAACTCTGACAGTCACTCTGTCATCCGGGTCACCTTGGAAGCCTGGAATGATAACTGTCTCCCGAAGGAGGCTGTCATTATCAAATCCCTAGAACAACCACTTATGTTCATAATCTGCTTCCGAACATTTCTCCCGGATTGGAATAATATATCAACTTATTGCATCTAGTGCAAAAAACAACATATGATATTATATCCATATCCTATGTGGAGAAACTACTGTGTGACAACCACGGTATAACCGATCGTAGTGTAGGAATTTCACTTCTTATTATGTGTATGTCATCCAAGTACCAGGACATCACACCCTACTACCTTCTTAACAGATCCATCCCCTGTTCTGATGAAGTCAGGTCCCATGACTGTCACATCAGAAATAGATGATCTATCTCCGCTTTATCTGCTTTAGTCTATAAATAGACATAAGCTACTTGTCCACTATGCTTCCGCTGCTCCCACTGACTACGAAAACCCTCTGGCAGAGTCATATACACGTGCATTTCTAACGCTAGTTTAGAACGGCGCTATACTCATCCTCCTGCCGGGTCTCATAGTCTGGAACAACAGTAATGGAAAGTCTGGGTAAACAAGAACCTCTCTGTCACCGTCTTTGAGAATACCGAAGTACCTCTCGGGCGCCTGAGGTTACCCACCAAATCTGCGGAATGGCTAATGGAATGTCAATCCTGATTGAATCTTTAGGTCCTATTAAATTTTCCGTAATCGTTTGTGGTTCTGGAATCTCTTCCAGTTCTACCATACTCCCACTACTGTTTTTCTGAAAAAATCCATTTTACTAATACTGTGGCGAGTCAAGAACAATATCACTATTAATCTTGTAGATGGTAGAAAAGCAACCCTCGTCAAAGCCCGGGTTAACCCACAAACTGCCATTACAGAAACGTGCTTTAAGTTATCCGGAGTCTGGTTTTAAGCATAATCCGGACAACTCCCCGTACCTTAACAGCGTTAAGATACGAACCATTCTATATACAATATAGAAATAGAGGCACTGTTTTAATTGGAACCAGATTCAAATCATGCAGCTGTCTCCAGTGCATGTTAACTAAATGGAGAGAGGACGATCAACATTACTCAACTTAGGAGTGCATCCAATTATGAGTAACGTGAAAGAGAAACAAGTTTCTCAAAACCATTACTATCATCTGAATACCAAACACAAGTATCTACATCTTCGATCGTCTTGAAGAATCCCAACACTTGCAACACCTGGTTCTCTACTTTATTCTTTTACCTATAACTTCTCAAAACTTAGACCTTGTATTTGTACGAAACGCTTGTCTAAAACTTGAGAAGTCACAAGTAAACAGAATACAGTACGAGGACCATATCCCTTTGTCCTAATGGACACTGCACAATATACAATACCTTGTATAAGTCCTCTGAGTTGAATAACTCAAACTCTGTGCATCGTAGGTTGAAAACTATACCCATGAGATTTCCTCAAATATCACCGATTACAACGAATTCCGATATAATGAGGATGATCACCTAATTCCCAATAATTTACTCCCACTCATCATCTGTAAAACCATACAGATGTGAGAATCATACCTGGTAAATACATACCCTGGAGCAAGGGTCCAATTGAGAGATCAGTTTTCAATTAATAATGCACAGTGAAACTGAAACATGAATATGTTTCGAAGGGGTATCCGGGTATTCCTATTAAGGCCTCTTCCAATATCCAGATACATGACTGTAACCGTATATTTCCTTACCATCTCTCCAAATCTCTTTATTTGTCTTTAGTCGTTACCTTCTGTACACCATCGTCAGGCTTAATGGTTTTCTTCCTTCCCTACCGTTCAGCACCAGCCTATGGTTTGGAAGAAGACTATCCAATAAGCATAATAGGTGTACTCTCCTAATCCTAGGAGCACTCGCAGCCTGAGAGAAGGTAATGATAAAAGACAACTGAATAAACCTTATTCCTATTTCTCTTGAACCAGAATCCATCCTCGAAAAATTTCCTTCGAGTTCGTATATAACCATACGATGGAATTATCCAATGGAATTGGATGTTCGTAGTGATACGGGGTGTTCTGGAGAAATACAAAGGTGAAGTAGGAGTGGCGATGAAATACGTGGTTCGGTCGTGAATGATAGCAGTCGCAATTTACTTTGCCATCTTTATAATCCATTTATTTTGTCTTTACTTATTACCTTCTGTACACCCAACTTAGGCTACTTGGTTTTCTTCATTCCCTACCTTTCGGCACCTGCCTATGGTTTGGAAGAAGACTATCCAATAAGCGTAATAGGTGTACCCTCTCCGAATCCTAGGAGCCCTCACAACATGAGAGAAGGTAAATGGAAAAGACAACTGAATAATCCTATTCGATCTCTCCAGAACCAGAATCCATCCTCGAAGAAGTTCCTCCGAGTTCGTATATAACCATACGATGGATTTATCCAATGGAAGTGGATGTTCGTAATCATACGGGGTGTTCTGGAGAAACTCAAAGGGTAAAAGAAAGAGTAGCAATGATGTATGCAACTCAGACAATCCAAAAGCCAGTGTTTTAAGAAAGTTCGGTTAACTTGGTCACTGAGTTATAGTCTAGGGTCGGGCCATGGCCGCAGTCAAAGAGAGAAAAAGTAGAAACACTCTGCGTGCACTCTAACCTAGATCAGAATGGTTAATCACTTTATCTAATTAGGAAACCTCCCACTGTTTTCTCAAATTCTCCTCCAAACCTGAAAGAAGAATTAGCCGGAATCACCCGAGGAGTAATACTACTCATCAGTGGGAATCGGGATCCAACTATCATCGCATGATAACGTGATGGAAGCCACTCACGTCATCACACTCCAGAAGGTATGCGCAAGCCTGGCAAGTTTCCTGTATGTTTGAAACTCCCGATGTAATTTTTACCTCTAGGACCCAAGTGACCTTGACAATACCAACATATCAAAGAGTTCTAGTCAAGTTCAACCCGTCATTATCTTGATTGCGTTAAACCCACCCGTACGAGTCCTTGACAATGCCAACATAACCGTACGACTGTCCTAACCAATCCACATATCTATGCGACAGAAAAGCATTACAGAGCTACCGAATACTACGCCTCGGCAATGCACGACATACGTAGCACGAATACTAAGCAATACTAATCTGAAATGACGGAGGGCTACGGCTGGTTTTTGGCGAAAAACCTTTAGCGTAATGAACTTGATATCGTTGAAGGAACCGGATAACTTTTATAAAAATATAGTAGCGAAAACCTTTGCTAAAGAGGTCACTCCCGGTGAAGGGATCTCGGCTCTTTCCTGGTCGAATGAGGTGCAGGATATTCCAAACTGAATACCACGATGCAAAGCAAAAAGTAATCGACTATAGTGAAGTTATTACCCTGACGCAAATCTCTGTCCAAGGGGTCACTCCCGGTGAAGGGATCTCGGCCCTTGCCTCGTCGAATGAGGTGCTGGATATTCATAACCGAATACCACTGTGCAAAACAAAAGAGAACATCCTTGCAATAACAGCTCTTGAAAAATTGGTTCCAACAACATCATATATAGGTTTGTTTTTCTTGCATTGATAAGAATCAACGCAGTCCCATCAATAGATCACACCAGAAAAGAACGAAAATATGATGTACGTATATGCCATCCGCATTCGCCATTGGGTCCCGTCATCACCCGTTAGGTTACTTAACTAACGACAGAGCGGGGACTGGACTAGCGCGGGTGTAAAACATATACAACATCTACTAGTATATATATCAATATATAATAATCGCTCCAGGCATGATAAATGCAACATCACAGAAAAGTAATAAGCATCACAGAACAATACAGATAATCTGGGATCCCCGGGTTTCATAGAGCCGCAGATGAAAACCCGACGTTCCCCTGGTCGTGTGGATAGCTTGTGCAATGAAAACCTAGACCCCTACGAGCGCAGCAAGTTACCCGCCAAAACCTGAAGCGAGGCAGCCCCCTTCAACAACGTGAATGCACCACCCAGCACTTCACGGAATCCGGTAACTTGAGCATCCCTCCTTAGGTCAACTTATACCCCTTACGAGTGCGGCGAATAGCCCGCCAATTCTAGAGTGAAGCCCCCTCCGTCTCAACGCCATGAGATGCGGGCCCATTGCCCTCTATAACCCGGCTATCCGTGCACCCCACCGCGGGGTAATTCTAGTACAGAAAAGAAAATATATACAACGGGTACACCGACCTCATCCCGGTCGTGTCCCAAAAGAATAATATACAGACAGGCAGTGACGGCAGTCCACATGTCGGACGCTCGCCCCGCAAAATCAAATGTACAAATAAATCCAAAACGTACTAATATTGCACCAAGCTATCCACCACGACAAATCCGCAACATCACAGCACAACACAGAACATCAACGTGAATGTCACGTTCGCAAAACCCGTCTAAAAGGACTATAGCAATCAGACAAGTTTTACCGATCGAATGACATTTACGGTCGTAGATGCAAAACTAAGTACTGATAATTACACAGTTAAAATTTCGATCGATTAAATTTTCCGTCTAGCCCCAAGTGCAAAACAGTACTCAAGAGAATCTGGCCTAAATCTAAATATCACAAAATATCATTTTTCCAACACAGAGAGCTGCTGAAGAAATTTGGGGCAAAAATTCCACACGTGTGCCGCGCTTCCGCGGTAGATGCGCACATTCCGCTGCGGAAATGCGGCCATATGGTGGATTCAGGCCACCAAATTTCTTGAGGTGCCCAATGTTTGCCTGCACGGATTTTTAAGCTATACAAAAAGATTTTTCAAGCAAGTTTTAAATCGACAGAAAATAGGCAAATGGGAAAAATGATTGGGAAATTTTGATCGATCGATATTCTAATTTCGTGCAACCAAGCTAGTAAGCGGTTAATGGATGGCTCTGATACCATGTTGGGTTACGGCGGCGCCCTGGCCGTCAAACCGACGCCGGATGCGGAACAAAAACTTTTTACTGAACCGGCGCCTCCGCGGCCCAAATCCCCGGATCGTTCCATTAACCATAAACTAGAAAAACTGTAAAAGGAGTTTAGAAATTATACCGATCGATCCGTGTCCTTCGGTCTTCAATCCCCGCACCAAAGCTTCCCGCTGCTGCGTCGACGAATTCCGCTTCCCGATCACGCCCGTCGGAGTGGCACCACTTCTTTGAATTTTTATACGGGCTCCCGCCTCAAGACCGAGGCAACTCGGACATGAAGTTTGCTAGCCGACATGTCCAAGGGTGAAGTAGAGTGTGTGGAATATTTTGTCTCAACAGTGAAGTTGCCAATTTTGTTGTGAGCATGAAAATTTCTTGGAGAAAAGAGAAGAATGAGCCTTTGTCCAAGATGGAGGGCTCAGCCAAAAACAGCACATAAAAGTGCTCTGGGAATTTTTGTGGAGTGAAGAGGTTGCCTTCCAAAAAATTAATCAAGCATCAAGCAACAATATCTCCTCCTCACAATCCAACAGCCACACCTTTAATCATGCACCACAAAAAAAAAACACCCCTCCCCCCCCCCCCCCCCAACACACACACACACACACACAATTGTGCATGCGAAAATTGCAGGGGACCCCCTTATGCACAAAACTTCAGCCACTAAAAGTAAAACCCTTTTTGTTTTACCCTCGCTCATCACCGCACAAGAGCCCTTGCCCTTCTAAATTGTGCCAATTTGCAAAATACCGCCCAACCACCGTAATCAGGGCCATGCTGCCGAAATGGGCAGCCACCCCCCTGGATTTCAGTGCAAGAAAAGCTAGGAAAGAATGGTCAAAGACCACGACAATATGTTAAAGACGGAAAAGTAAGCTGGCAGCTCCGAGAGTGATCCCGTAATGAATTACAAGATTAACCCTCACCTGTAAATACATACCCACATTTTGTATTCGGTCAATGAAACAAAAATACTCCTACATTGTAATACTGGGATCCGGCTTAAACCAAAGCCCACCAGTATTATCCGTTCGATCCTGATCCGTGCACAAGTGCATGGATATGATCGGACCCTGCCATAAAATCATACGGCCTCTACAACGTTTCGCCCGAACTTGGGAAACTTTCTGTGTGGGACTCTAATGACTCATCAATACACTGGCACTGGGTATAACCACTAGCACGTCAGAGGTACTAGCTGTACGTAACGGTTGCCTATGTATTGAAAGAAAGGGAAGCAGATGAGCGAACTCATCCTGAAACCCTACTGAGCCTGACAGTGACAATATCCGTACAGTCTGGTCCGTTCGTCTATGAGTATCGCATATTGGGCATAGGGGGCTGGTAAACGTCAGACCCCCAATAGCTGTATAAGTCGTGTCAGAGAATAGCCCAGAACACCCTGAGATACTACTGTAATACCTACCAGTAAATCTCGATTACCCTGGCCAGAGATTTCGTGTAATGGCTCTTCTAGACACATCGCGATCTCACCCCTAAGACCGGGAGAGACGAATCCCTGACGATCCGCTCACTGCCTCCATGTGGCTCGGGACTGTACCCAACTAAAACCTGTTTGCACGACTCCTTTGAGCCGTGGTAGGGTAGTAATCAAAGCACAGTGGGAACTCACACGAGACAAATGACGATCTCAGGTCGACAGACTAACATGTACACATGTCACCTGGAAACTGCTATCTGACGATATGTATAATACCAACTAGCATGTTCCCGGCGAGTCCTGTCCGGTGTACTCATAACCCAATGAGCACCTGTATACATCTTAGGTGAACCAACTGACACCAATGGCTTGTGAGACCGGCCACCGCCCCTCGTCGGGGTCTCGACTGTATACACTAGTCTACTTTAGAGTATCGATGCCCTGTCTCGAAACTCCCACGACTAGGGACACTTTAAGGATGTGCTTATAGACCCCAGCTCCCACGTATATGATCGCCATCATACTGCTGGCAGTCAAGCAAGAATCCTATGGGCTCTATCAACATGCAATAGTGAACTAAAGCATGTATACGATGATAAAGACAAACCAGATAGCATACTATCATCTCGAGCAAGACTGTCATATCGATATAGGTCCTTCCTCAATCATTGCAATCACATACCTGCGATCCAATAATTGACTTTGAGGGCACTATATCCAACAGGTTGTGCTCGCACGTTCCGAGGAGGAGATCCTCATCGCTGAATGTGATGTCAGCTGTGTGAAGCTTTGTCATCTCATCCTTCATCTTTTCTTCAGCTAAGTAAGCTTGAAATTGATCAGGCACTTGCAATGCCTTGATCAGGGAATCTCGTGTCTCTTTGGACAGGAGGAGAGCATCCAGTATGCTCAATTATGAGGGCATTTTCCTTAGATGTGCTAAGACATTGTAATACACCTTATTTTTCTTAGACGGGTCCTTGGCTGCGAGCTCTTTGACAACTCGATCATCGAGGGCAATGTTCAGTCGAAAATATCGCACTTTTGATATGATATTTTCTTTACTTTTCTTAAATATCTAAAAGTGTTTATTATAAATATTACACATATGAAGGTTTATCTTTAAAATTCGATTTTCATATGTTTATATATTATAATTAACATTATGAAAGAAAATGTATGCATATAATATTTATATAATATTTTGATAATTTAAATATGCATATCATATCAAATATCCTTAATCAATATTCTTAAAATATAATATCATATCAAATGGTTATGATAATATCTCAAAAATACCAAATATTACTAATATTATTCATTGAGATATGGTGCAAGCTTTAGCTCAGGTCAGGAGATCGGGATATCGAGATGTCGGGAATCAAAAATCTGCCGATGAAGTTCAATAAAATCATTGAATCAATACTGGCAGAGACTCAAGAAATATTTCCAAAATCCAGATATCTAGAAGATCACTACGTGTCAACATGAAGCCACAGCAGAAAACTCAAACCCTGATCCCACCATATCGTGGCGGATCCGCTGCCAAATGCAAGGATTTGCGGCGGTTGGGCGGCGGAATTATGGCCATTGGATGAGAAATTATGGTGATAGGATCTTAACAGTAAATCAACATATTAGGAAACTGGGGTTTCTGCTTCTATGGCTATATAAAGGACCGAGGGCTAAAGTTAGAGATCATCAATTTTTTACACGAAGCAAATCACCGTCAAAGAAAAAGTGATCCAAGACAGGTCCACGATTCGACGTGATAAGGTGACATGAGTTCGACGGAGCATCTAATTTCTACAAGGCAGAGCGCAAGAGCAACTTTTTCTTCTTCTTGTAATCTAAACTTGAAGGCATTGTACTTGTGAAGTTGATTAATTAAGGTAGATCATTAGATTAATTAGTTTGCATTTATTTTCTGTATTTACATTATGAATTCCTTCTCTATTCTTTCTTTTTCTATCTCCATCATGCGCGAGTAATTCTCCGCTTGATAGGGTTCGTAGGATTAGGATAGAACAATGGATGAGAAAATATTTTAACTTTTTTTGAGTCTTATGAAGTTTATAAACTTTAGCAAAAGAATCGTTAACTTCTTTATCGGGCGCGCTACCAATTTATTGCTAGCCTCGACCGCGATTTGAGATCAGATTAACAATTGTTTTGTTAAGGGATAGACTTGAATAGAGATCATTGAAAGGACAAGGGTCAATAGTGGGGAAACCCTAGTTTCTTCTAAAGAACCCTAATACTCATTCATCACTATCTATCTAGTTTTAAATCTATCAATAGATAAAAGAAGTAATCTATATTAGTCATTCATGACTACTAAATCCTAACGAACCCTACAAGCCCTCTTCTGAAATAAAATCTAAATCCGTCTTTAAACTAGATCTATATTCTGCATCCGTGTTTAACATAGATCTAGAATCTATAACTATTCTTCACTATTATCTATTCTCCTTCCTCTTTTCTAATCAACATGTCTAAACCAAGATTAAAAGATTCTACATATCCCTGAGGACGACCCGTACTCATTTCGGCTAGCTACACGCGACATCGTTATTGATTGCGGTTACTACACTTCTCTAAAATAGAAATCAATCAAATGGCGCCGTTTCCGGGATACGTGTGTTGGGGTCAAAATTTGCACCCCGGTTCACCAAGTCAAAGTCAAGGTTAACCCCAAGCAAGGTGGGCCGAAGCCCAGGTCAAGCGCGCCCATGCCTAAGTTGAGCCCGCGGCCAGCTCCCCCCATGCCAAAATGAAATCATGTAATAAATAATTTTTATTTAATTTTTTATGCATGAAGCCAAATTTTTGTAAAGCGCATGACTTATGTGCAAAAAGAAATGGCATATGAGCCATGGGATGGGTAAAATGCCATTTTGTAAAGCCCAAGGGGCTATATGTAAATATGTAAGCCTATATAAGGCAACATGATAATGAATAAAAATATACAATATTCATTCTCCCCCAAAAACTAGGGTTTTTGTGCCTCCTTCTCCTTTCTCAAGGTTATAAACCTTCTTCCCATTTTTCAATTAAATCAAGAGTTTTACTCTTCCTTTTCCAAAAATAAATAGTTTTTCACCACAAAACCCACAAAGGGGAGCTCGTATCTCCAATCAGATCTCGAAAATGGGAGACTTTTAAGTCTCACCCCATTTTCTCTAAGATCCCGCCGACCGAAAGGAAGAAGAAGGAGACCTATCTCTAAAGACCTCATTTTGGGAATGATCCAAGGCTCAGGGGAGAAGAAAGGGGTTTCCTTAAGTATTTACAAAGATTTCTTGGAGTTTAACTCCACAAATTAAAGTTTCTGGGAGTTTAACTCCATAAAAAAAGTCTTTTTTTCTAGGAGTTCAACTCCAAGGGTCAAATCTGGTCACGTGTGCACCACGTGACCCCGGGCGCTGAGGCGCCCAATGGTCACGTGTGCGCCACGTGACCCCGGGGCGCTGAGGCGCCCATCGGTCACGTGTGCGCCACGTGAGCCCAGGGCGCTGAGGCGCCCAATGGTCACGTGTTCGCCACGTGACCCCGGGGCGTTGAGGCGCCCAATGGTCACGTGCGCGCACGTGACCCCGGGCAATAAAGCGCTCACGTGCACGCACGTGACTCGCGGGCACTAAGACGCCTGCGTGCGCCTCACGCGACCCGCGGTCGCATGCAAGGCACGTGACCCGCGAGCACTAAGGCACCCACGTACCCCCCCCACGCGACCCGCTCAGCGCCCAGCGGTCACGTGCAACGCACGTGACCCGCGGGCGCCTCACAACCACGTGCTGCGCACGTGACCCGTGGGCATCGTGCTCCCACGTGCCACGCACGCGACCTTTGGACGCCATTTCCCCCCTCATTTTACATGCACTCCACAATAAAATTCTGTTTGGGGAGTTTAACTCCACATTAAATCCTTTTAGGAGTTTAACTCCATCTAAAGCTCTTTTGGAGTCTAACTCCGCAATAAAAGTCTTTTTAGGAGTTTAACTCCATTTAAAATTCTTTTGGAGTTTAACTCCACAATAAAATCTTTTTAGAGTTGAACTCCACATCAAAACACAACACACTGCACATTGAGTTCGCATGTCCAGTTTGACCCGTCAATCGGAGGTTCTCTCGCTTTAAAGGCGAGGGGTAATTAACGGCAGCTTAGTCCGCGGTTACCGGAGATTCGGATCCCCACAATCAATAAACCCCAGCCTACCCTAGGTAGGGGGGATCTGTAATGCGCCTAACAAGCGCGCGCGTATTCCCATCTCAATGGGGTGACGAAAAACACCCTACAACGTGCGTAATTTTTTATTCTTACTATTTGTGTTGAATTCTTATTCGATCTATATCATAAAACAAAACAAAACCACATCTTGCATATTTAAAAATTAGTGAGTGATTTTTGTGAGGGAATCTGGAGTCATTTTAGCGTGGAGATATAGATTCAGAGACATTCATCAATACCCAGAGGAGCAAAGGAGGCCACATTGAAAAGATTACACAAAGAACTCTCAACTCAGTGGCGGAACCACGGCGGTGTTGGTGAGTTAGGGCTTCAATTTTCTCTGGTATCTTCTTCAACTCTTTCTCTCTCCACTGTAATCCAATAATATATTTTCTGCAGGATTCTTTGCAAAATATCACCGCTCAAAAATCTTTTTGCGTGTTTTGTTTTGCGGGTTGTTTTTGCATATTTTAATACGGACCTTAAGGGGCAAGACCAAAATTCAGATCAAGTGGGGATTTCATCAACATTCCTAGGCCCCACAAATCACAAAACGAGCATCTGCATCACCCTACATTAATTAAAAAATATCTAGACCAAGACTCTAAAGACCGTCGCGCTCATTTAGGATAGAGGAAAGTCGTGGGTAATCTATCGCTTATCCACATTTCTTTTGAGGTGTCTAGGGAAGTGTGTCTAGGAAAGTGGTTACTTAATTTAGCCCGCTATTTTCGGTGATTCATATAGCGGATACATCCCACTTACCTGGCACTTACCTGGCCACAAGAGTTATAAAGAGGTGGTAGAGGATTGATCATGCGGCTTGTCCTTTGGAAGTCTAGGAGCGGTCTAGTGACTTGACCTAGGTAACCTTAGTTTTAGGGTTACTTGTGCATTTTTTGATTTGTTGAGTCAACTCTCAAGTCCTACTTTCAAAGCAAAACAATCCAACTAGAGCTTAAATCTTTCCCTTTTCACCCTCCTTCCTCTTTTCACCTTCTTATAATGGGTAACCCAAATAGACGAACTCTTGTCGAGCTTTGCTATCCAGAACCAGATATCTCTTGTTATCGTAATCGCTTCGGTGTACTATCCGACTCTACCATGTCTTTAAGAGATCGAATAGAGCAAGCGGAAAGAAATAGTTGTCCATCTCACTCCAGGTCCTATCAACCGCATCAAAATTCTACATCTTCTTTTGTTGATACTCCATCTAAAGCGTGTGAGGGAACTCCTAAACGCATGTCCATCGCTGAGTATATAGCAAGGACTAACGGCCAACGTTTCAATCCGGTCAAATCGTTAAGACAACAAACACCACCACTTTCTAAAGAAGATTTTACTGCTCGGTTTGTGGCGTATATGACATCTGTTGACAGTCGCCAACCAACCAACCAATATCAATATTCTTCTTATCACAATGTTGATCATACTCCTGCCCAATTTTCACAACCATTCGATTCCTATCAATCCTACCCAACTATTACACCTTCTCTAGACATTCCTTCTAATCAGTCATTTGGGAGTTTTACTTATCCACAAGAATTTCAATCTTATCTTGAAACCCCTTACCGACCCATGTCTAGTCTTGAACGGACCGTAGAAGAATATCGGGCAGCGATGTGCTGCCACAGAGAGGAATTGAATGAGTGCATGGCCGTCCTCAATAAACAAAACGAACGAGCAACTAGTTTCGAACCAGCTCAAAATTTTCCAATGTATGATACGGCCATAGGACAAATTGAGAATTTGGGTAGTGAGAGAGAGCGGTACACCCTTCCAAATCAAACCTCCCCATACCAAATTGAAATCTACGACTCCAGTTTCATAGATCTATCGAGTACACCAAATGATTCACCAATTGAAGTTAAAATGTCTGATGAGTTGTGTGACTTTGTAGTGTTTGATTTACCCAATTGTGAGGAATCCATTTCAAGTGAAGCCACACCCAATCCTTGTGATCTCTACACCTCCACTCTAGAACTAAAATTAATTGAAAACCATGCTTTTGAAGAGGTGTCTGAGAATTTTAACCTTCACTTGATTGAGGAGATTGGCGTTGGGGATATATTGGATAACGAACCCAAAATTTTGGATGAGTTTGTCCCACCAACTCATCAGGTCATTTCACTCCCGTGTGGTCATCATCTCAAACCTTTAACTATTCTTCCCGAACCCCATACGCGTCTTGAAGTTGATGATAAATGTATAACCGAAAAGAAGAACGAAATTCAACCTTCATTTCCCACATCTGGTTCAGCAATACTCGACACACCAATTTGTTTACCCATTTCATCTCCCACTTTCTCTGGTTCTTCTTCTAATCTTCCTTTAATGATAGCGAGTGTTGATGAATCACAATCCAATATTTCGAGTTCGATAATTTTAGAAAGACAACTTGATTTAGATTCTTTTGAGAATAAGGCAGATGAGCTTTACGAGTCTCCTACCTCCATACTTTTTGACAAATCAAGTGTGTTGGATTCTGGCGCGACACTTATTGACATTGAAACGTTCATTCAGACCATCGATGAAAGTTTCGAAGATATTTTCACCGACGAACTCGCATTCCTAAATGATACGGATTTTGTGATTAATCAACCTCCACCTGAAGAAGTTGAACCACCACCATTTCTTCTTATTCCATACGAGAATGTGCCTATTCTTCCCATTCCTAATAATTCACATTCTCGTTTCCATTCACCATTATTGTTTCATCTCTATCAACTGAGACGTAAACCATACCGCCTCCTATCTCCCCACTTCTTCAAATCTCTGATCTTCCACCAACCAGTGCTTTACATAGATAAAAATTTTGAATGGTTGGTGTTGACTTTTGGTCTTTGTAAAGCTTTGCATAGACCAATAACTTTAACCCCCCTCATAATTTTAATTGCTTAATACGGTTTTACTCAAGTTTGGGGGGGATATATTTTGGCTCTTGAACGGAAAGAAAATTTTTACTAAATTGCGAGCCAAAAATAAGTTTGGAGGAGTATTTCACTGTCATTATTTCTTGTCCACTTTGATAAATTTTCCTCCCAAGTCTACAATTTTTTTTAGCTTCACAGATGACATCAGTGAGGACACTGCTGTAAATCGGTTTGGGAGAGGTTTGTGCTTATTCATGCATCATTACATTATACTATATATAAGCATGCACAAAATTTTTTTGATAATGAAAGTTTGAAAGTGAAAATTTACATATGAAAGATAGGAATAGTTTGAGAGAAGCAAGAAAGTTAGATATTTTCTTAAACGAAGCTAACAATAAGTAGTTATGAGCCATTGTCCCAAGGGTTAGTAAGATTAAGGAAATTACTAATCTGAGGATAAAAATAAGTCTGAAAAATAGTCTCTATTCTTAAGGTCAAACATTTGAACGTTGATACCCTACTATACGCACTTACACACATCTCGAAACTTGGGATAGTAGAGAATACCTTGAAATGTTCTTGTCTAAAAGTCTTAGTATGAAGGAAAATAAAATAAAATATAAGTGGTGAAGAAAAAAATGAACACTGGTTTTGTAATTACTTAAGGCAGAATAAAAAAAATATAGCGAGGGTGCTTTATCACTTAGTGCCTTAGACCAACTGGTTTGGGAGCCACTGCTAAGCCTTAGGTGTTGCAAGACGATGAATTACGCCTTAATACGCGAGCACATTTTTTAATCGGTTGGTTAGTACCTCAAGAAGTATTAACGGTCGCATGAAGAATGTGTGAGCAATTCCATCTAAAATATTCACCAACTAAAAAGTACTAAGGAAGATGGACAAAAGTATGATAGCTTGAATTGAATTATCTAAGTGTAGGAATGTCTTTTACACACATGTAGAGGTATAAGATCAATGTTTGGATGAATGGTAGGGAGGAAAACTAAAGGCGATATTTTATTGAGGGATGATGTGATTTCTAATATCTTTTCATGACCATTAAGATAGGGCCCATAGCAACCGAAAAGCTGGTGTAGTTGGAAACTCTTATTTTCAAGTTCTTTCTTTTATAGTTCTTATCTTTGTATGTAACTTTCATCTTCTTTCTTTAATTATAGGATTTTGTGGGTGTAATCCGCTGAAAACCCTCAGGAGACAACACTTCTCCAACTAAGAACACCTAGAGGTTTAACGGCTTGTTGCACGTGCTCAGTGCAATCGTGTTGCCTGCGAAAGTGTGCTACTTCGTTTTTCTTTTTCTTTTCTCCTTCCCTTGAATAACAAGTTTGCTCGAGACGATCAAAGTTATGTTTGGGGGTATTTGTTCAGTCGAAAATATCACACTTTTGATATGATATTTTCCTTACTTTTCTTAAATATCTAAAGGTGTTTATTATAAATATGACACATATGAGGGTTTATCTGTAAAAATACTATTTTCATGTGTTTATATATTATAATTAACATTATGAAGGAAAATGTATGCATATAATATTTATATAATATTTTGATAATTTAAATATGCATATCATATCAAATATCCTTAATCAATATTCTTAAAATATAATATCATATCAAATGGTTAGCATAATATCTCAAAAATACCAATATTAGTAACATTGTTCATTGAGATATGGTGCAAGCTTTAGCTCTGGTCAGGAGATCGGGATATCGAGATGTCGGGAATCAAAAATCTGCCGATGAAGTTCAATAAAATCATAGAATCAATACGGGCAGAGACTCAAGAAATATTTCCAAAATCCAGATATCAAGAAGATCACTGAGTGTCAATATGAAGCCACGGCAGAAAACTCAAACCCTGATCCCACCATATCGCGGCGGATCCGCGGCGAAATGCAAGGATTTGCAGCGGTTGGGCGGCAGAATTATGGCCGTTGGATGAGAAATTCTGGTGATAAGATCTTAACAGTAAATCACCATATTAGGGAACTAGGGTTTCTGCTTCCATGGCTATATAAAGGACCGAGGGCTAAAGTTAGAGATCATCAATCTTTTACACGAAGCAAATCACCGTCAAACATCAAGTGATCCAAGACAGGTCCGTGATTCGACCTGATAAGACGACGTGAGTTCGACGGAGCATCTACTTACTACAAGGCAGAGATCGAGAGCAACTTCCTCTTCCTCTTGTAATCTAAACTTGAAGGCATTGTACTTGTGAAGTTGATTAATAAAGGTAGATCATTAGATTAATTAGTTTGCATTTATTTTCTGTATTTACATTATGAATTTCTTCTCTATTCTTTCTTCTTCTATCTCCATCATGCGCGGGTAATTCTCCGCTTGATAGAGTTCGTAGGATTATGGTAGAACAATGGATGAGCAAATATTTTAACTTCTTTTGAGACTTATGATGTTTATAAACTTTAGTAAAAGAATCGTTAATATCCTTATCGGGCGCGCTACCAATTTATTGCTAGTCTCGACCGCGATTTGAGATCAGATTAACAATTATTTTGTTAAGGGCTAGACATGAATAGAGATCAATGAAAGGACAAGGGTCAATAGTGGGAAACCCCTAGTTTCTTCCAAAGAACCCTAATCCTCATTCATCACTATCTATCTAGTTTTAAATCTATCAATAGATAAAATGAGTAATCTTTATTAGTCATCCATGACTACTAAATCCTAACGAACCCTATAAGCCCTCCTCTGATATAAAATCTGCATCCGTCTTTAAACTAGATCTATATTCTGCATTCGTGTTTAACATAGATCTAGAATCTATAACTATTCTTCACTATTATCTATTCTCCTTCCTCTTTTCTAATCAACACGTCTAAAGCAAGATTAAAAGATTCCACATATTCCTGAGGACGACCCGTACTCATCTCGGCAAGCTACATGCGACACCGTTATTGATTGCGGTTACTACACTTCTCTAAAATAGAAATCAATCAGGAAATTTCCTCAAGGATTTTCTCTTTCCCTTTGTCAGTTTTGCTCGAACCTTTGTTTGTAGGTCCGAGGTTCTTTTTAGACAGTGTACAGCTACACAGCTAAATGTTCTCACAGTTCTTCTCCTCCTCTTCTTTTTCAGAGGTGGAATCCTTGAAGAGAGGGCTGAGGGTTGTTTCTTCCTCTGAATCTCTCCCGAAGGTAAGAACTTGGAGTTTTGCCTTTTCCGAACTGGTATCAACCATATGACAGTTGCTAGCACTTTTTTACTATCAACGAGCTTCACGCTTCATCCTCTTGAAGTGTTGTTGATGGGCAACGTATCCTTGCCACCACTTCTTGAAGGCACTGCATTCTTCGGTGGGATGAGTAACCCTCGGATGATATAGAAAGTAGTTCGGATATGAGTTATCTCCGTTTAGGCTTATGACCCCAGGCTTGTTTCCTTTGAGAGGTAGCAGTTTCATTCCCACTGACAGGGCTTTGGCGAACCACTTTTCTGTCTTGATTCTGCTCTTGTTTGCCGCAGGTGTGCTTTGGTCTAGTCGGAGTACTTTACGACTCCTTGCCACAGCTTGTTCATCCTGACGCTGACGCTTAGCTTTTTCGTATATGGTTGTTTCGCGTTCTCGGACAGCTTTCCTTTTTCGAAAGGCTTCGTTTAACAGCCTATCGATTGGGTCTTCCGACAGTTCCGGGGATTTTGGCACCGATCCTGCCCCCAGTTCCTCTGCGTTGTTTTCCGACGCTGAGGGGGCTTCTTCGTCATTTAACGACGAATGCGAAACCATGTGGCAACTTGCTACATTGTCTTCGGTTTCTGATGAGTCATTTTTCTCATTGTTGTCACTCTCTTCGTTCTCAAGAATATGCTTGAGGAACTCTTCGAGGGTGATCGGTGTCTGTGCCTTCTGGTTGTACTTCTCCAGCACGTCAATGTACCTTTGTATATCTGTGCGTTTGTCGTCATACTCGGCAGGTTGCACAGGCTTCTTGGTCTTTTTCTTTTTCTTCGAAGACATCGAAGGCTTGACTTGGGGATTTTGCCCTTTGTCGACAGTTTTCGGTACGGGACGCGGTTTCAGCATCCCTTTGATGATTTCCGATTCAAGTGGGCTTCTCTATCTGACTGCCGGACATGCCTGGAGATCTTTCAGCATTCTTTTGGTTTTAGCTGAAAGAACGACTTTCTATGGAGCTTCTTCTACGAGCGAGCATGATGCCCCCGGTGTATCCACCTTTTTGGGAGTGTGCTTCTGTGGCGGGTTTACCCTCCAGTTCTCAGAAAGCGCGAACTTCCCATGTTGATACTGATCCTCGACCCAGTTCTTAAAGACGTAGCAATCCTCAATTGGGTGGCTCACCATTCTATGATAGGAGCATTAGTTGGGGTTGTTGACATCGCCGGGTTGCGGTGGACGTCGTGGGTCGACAATGTGATGAGTTTGTTGCGCACTGCCAGCTCGAACAGTCTTCTCATCTTGTCATGGGGAAACGAGCAAGCGCGTCCTAGCCTTTCTTTCAGGGATAGGCGCGGATGCATGTTGTTTTGGCGAGCAACCGGTTTCGGGTCACTCGGTTACTGTTGAGTGTTGGCAACGAAGGTCGCTTTCCCTTTACTCTTAGCATTTTGAGGGTCCATTTTTGAGGAGGCAAGCCCGTAGCCTATCTGGTCCATTTGGGCTAATTTATCAATCAGAGCCTGGAAGGTGGTCGGCTTGAAGATCATCATGAACTGGGACACAGTCATTTGAGGATCAAGCGTCCCGATGAACATGCCCACGGCGGGAGATTCTTCGATGCGTTGTTCTCATTTTGACCATAGGTTCCGCCACCGGATCGCGTATTGGACCTAGGTTTCTCCTGACTTAACTCTGGCATTGATTAATGTCGTGGTCGGGGTGCGCTCGCTTGCGCTGGAGAACCGCTGTGTGAAAAGCAGTTCCATCTCTGTGAACATTTTAACGGAGTCATTTGGGAACTCCGAGTACCATTCAAATGTCGTCTCTGACAGGCTACCAACGAACTGGCGAAGCAACAATTTGTCGTCGCCTCCAGCGTTGCCGCACAAAGCTCTGAACTGCGCTACATGCTGGTGTGGATTGCCTGTCCTTTTGTACACATGGAACTTGGGGATCGTATATCCCGGCGGGTACTTGATTTGATCATACCAGCCTGGATACGGTCGCCCAGTTCTGACGATTTGGCCAGTCGCTTCATTCGCTTGATGAACTCGTATTTGTTGAGCTATATAATTATCAAGAGCAGCCTTGGAGATTGTTTCCTCCTTATAAGTTGACAAAGCCGGAAGGGGGTTTGATATTTCCCCTCTGTCGTCCTCAACGATTATCGGTGGATCTTCGGCTGGGGGTTCTGGCTGGATCATCATTCCAACCATGTCCTGGAACAGAAGCGCTATCTTCTTTATGTTAGCAGCTTATTCCGCGGCCTCCTTATCCTTCCTTTCAAGCACCCTTCGCTGGAACTCTGTATCGGTCTCCTGCTCTTGGTGCTGTTCGCTTGCTGATTCCGGACTTTCTTTCTGCCCGGTAAATGCTGACATTTTGATCAGCATTTCCTGGAGCTTTTGTTGTTGCTCCTGAGCTTTTGTCAGCGACCGAGTTTGCGGTCGATGACCCACGGAAGCACGACTTTCTTATTTTCCGGAAGCCATGTAAACCGTGTGCATGATCATGCCCCCATACCAGGGGCATTTGGGTTCATCGCTTTTGAATTTGCCGCCGACGGTGGGAGGTTCTCCAGCCTCACCCTTTTGTAGGAGGTCGAAGTTGAAGGAGCCGTTGTAACAGGCACCCGTATGAAAGAAGTCCCTCACTATATGGTAGAGGGATGGTCTTCCTCTTGCCGAGCCTTCGATTTCTTCGGTCGATGAGAGTAGTCTTTGTTGATCACACAGTCCTGGATATTCCACCAGACCCTGTGAATTTGTGAGGAGAGCCGCTGATGGGGCCGCTCCTACTTTTCCTGTACAGGGACCTCAACAGGAGGAGGTGATTTCTTCAGTACCGCTATGGGGGAGTTTTTGCGCACCCTCTTCAGCGGTTCAAAGTTGTTCCCGGTTAGAACAGCAGCATTGACTTCCACCATTGCAGCTGGTGGGGTAAGTCCAGAGGGGGAGTTTCCCCCAGCTTTTCTTACACGGCGCCAGTGGCGACCTCGAACATGCCTTGCTGAAGGAACCGCCTCGGTTTCGGAAGCGGTTGCAGCTTGCCCCTGGTTTTGTTGAGGAGCTCCCGCAGTTGCCAGCTTGTTAAAGATCGACATCCTTGGCAAGATTTGACTGGAGATGGTCAGCCATTCAAAGACCGATCGCCTGAATGGTGAAGCAATTTTGACGGCTTCATTTGCAGTAGGAATTAGGAGGGCTGTCCTTTTTAGGTTAGCCCCTTCGGGAATCACGGGCTTCTTTGCGGACCCGCTTGAGCTTTGGCTCAGCCTATTAAAGACTGAGACCCTCTTTTTGGACGGCTCGTTGAGAAGAGTCGTTGCGGTCGTCAGTCGGTGGAAGACCGACTTCTTGGGAACATCAGGTTGCGGCGTTGAGGTACTGACGCTCATTGGTGGGATCATGGTCCCGAAGAACAATCTAGTAATGGCTTCTGTTACTTGCCCCACCGGCATTAAAAAAATGGAGGCCGCGTTGGGCCCATAAGTCACTCCTCCAGTTGGGACGGAGCGGAAGTTGCTGTTGCAAGTTGTGCAGTTGAAAGCCATTGATTTCTTCTTCTTATGCACAGGAGAAAGACACCAAATCTTAGTACCTCGAATTCAAAGGCAACCATAGCGAACCACGATTTTGTTCGCGAAACACGACACACGAAGTGTGGAGTGGAAAAAGGAAAAGGTCCCACCGGACGTGCCAAAATCTGTTTACCGCCAAAAGATCGGACCGAGACGTCGGGACGTCTGGCCTGAATTTGGGGGAAGATGCTATTTGGACTTATCCATCCACCTCTCCGAAGATACCAAGTTGATTTATGGCACCGTGTATCGGAGGTTTGAACGGAAGCGACCGTTGTAGTGGACTTCGTCAGATTCTCCCTCGTTTGCGAGGGGTTTTGATTGTGGGGACGCTCATCCCTGCAGGCGCAAGCCCCTGCAGTTAATTACGTTACCGCATCACGATAACCACTTTCTCCTGTACCGGAGGTTCACTTCGTGTCGTGTGTATGTTTGTTTTATTTTGGTTGCCCGTGGATTGTATACGGAGACTAATTTATGTCGTCGCCCGTAGGTCGTGGATTAGTCCAAATCCATATATTTTTAGATTTTGGATTTAGGTTGAATTAAGAACCGTTAATCTATTTTGAGATTAAGATCGACTTAAACATATAAGCATTTGGGCTCGATTATTTTAGTTTAAGGACACCACGGTCCATTATCGCCATGTTTGAGGCGAAGTTTTAGTTTAGGGACGTTTCGGTCCATTATCACCATTTTAGAGGCAAATATTAGTTTTAGGATGTTTCGGTCCATTATCGCCATTTTGGAGGCGAATATTAGTTTAAGAACGTTTCGGTCCAACATTCAACTTGCACGCATGTGTATTTGTTACGTGACGAAGTGAACGATGTTGATTTGGAATGTGCCCAATTTGGGGCACGATACGATTTAAGGTGTCCACGTCAATTTGGAAGTGCATCAATATGGAATAAAAGGAGTTGTTGGTCGTCGGGACCCGCCACCTCTCTTAAGAAGTTTAAGAATTACAACGACATATATCAAAGGTGTGAATAGATGTACCCTTAAACCAAATACAATGTTTGAGGGAGAGGGGTTATGGTGGCCTTAAGAATTTTTTTTAAGGATACGTTAGTCCAATTTGAGACTAAGATCCACTTAACAACATTTCAGGATCTTCCTTATTTAAGACCCAGCAACAGAGCATTTGGACTCAGTTGCAAGACTTTAGCAACTTTGCCAATTTGGGCTTTAGCCTTTTTAGTCTCCCCTCTCTTTTTTTTTGAAAAAAAAGTGCTAAGCACTTGTTTGGGCTCTGTTTAATTGGTCCTTTTTATGCAAAAAGTGCCGAGCGCTTATATGAGTTCTGACGCCCACATATAATCCTGTGGAGCTTTCAGTCATGGGGATTGCCCAACAAGTGTTGAAAACTTTACTCCTTTTGTCTTTATATGAAGTGCTAGGCACTCTTTATGGCGTCCACGTGGGGAACACGTGAGGCGCTGGGCGCTGCCCAATGAGTGTTGAACACTCAGCCGTTTTAGGCTGTTTATGGAGTGTTAAGCACCATTTTCTTCTCTTTTGTGGCGCACACGTAGGGAGCACATGCGGCGCTGGATGCTAGGTGCTACCTAGTGAGTGCTAAGCACTCTTCCCTTCTGTAGCGCCCACGTAAGGAACACGTGCGGCGCTGGACGGTGCCTAGAGAGTGCTAAGCACTCTTCCCTTCTATGGCGCCCACGTGAGAAACACGTGCGGCACTAGGCGCTGCCTAGTAAGTGCTAAGCACTCCTCTCTGTGGCGCTCACATGAGGAACACGTGCGGCGCTGGGCGTTGCTGATAGCATTTTTGCACATTAATGATCGATAGGATCATTGTTTTGCAGATCTAGGATCAAGCTTTCATTTTTAAGAACCAAGTTCTTTTACGAGAACTAGGTTTCTTTTATATGCTTTGTTTTTAGGAATTCAATTCCTAGTTCCTTTCTGAATCTTTGATTCTCAAGAACAAGTTCCTCCCGATGAGAATTAAATTCTCAACTTGTGGGAGACTTGTCTTGAGGATCTCAGATTCAGAGAAAGAACTAAGTTCTTCGAAAAGGGTTAGACCCTTAGATATGTAAATGAGATGTTTTTATCTCTGTTTTTTTCTTTACCTAGAGTTTTTAAGGAGGGAGATCTTCTTCCTTGAGAATTTAATTCTCTATTCCTTTTTGAAGCTTTCTGTTTTTGTTTTTAGAAGCTTATGGGGGTTCCTCTCTCTCAGACTTGAAGATTTCGGTCCTTTATATAGTGGAAGCAAATTTGTTAATTAGCTTTGAAGAAATCTCTTATTAAGAGATCCCAATTGATTTGGGGAATTTTACCCACCATTGAATCTTTGATCCAAGGGTTTCTGTTTTACAGAACATATTTTATTGTTTTTAACAAGATTGGGAAAATATTTTCCATATGCAGAGTTTTATTCTGTAAAATGGTGATTTTTAATCACCATTGGATTTTTAATCCAAGGGTTCTCTGCTTTACAGAGGGCAATCTTTCTTATTTAGAAAGATTGAGAGAATATATCCCAAAAATAGAATTTTATTCTATGATCCATTTTGGGGAATGTTTTCTCCCGATAGAATTTAATTCTACATTTTTGATGATTTATCATCTCCGTTGGATTTTTGATCCAACGGCTCTGTTTAACAGAGAGTAGAATTTAATTCTACCTGGACGTCGGCGCTCACGTGTTGTGCACGTGAGGCGCCACTTGAGAGTTTTAACTCTTTTAAATTCTTTTTGTGCTTTGTACACCGGCGCCTGCGTGAGGAGCATATGTTGCGCTATATAAGAGTTTTAACTCTTATTTAATCTATTAGATTTTTTGTACTTTGCACGCTGGCGCCCGCGTGAGGAGCACGTGAGGAGCTGCCTCATTAATTTTGAACAGAGCTTTGCTCTTTTATTGTGGGAAACAAAAACGTTGGGAATTAGGTGATTACATCCTCGATATCAAAACTCTTTGTAATTAGTGATGTTTGAGAAAATCGCCCGGGTTAACCTAATGGAAAACAGTTGGTTTTGAATATCCGATGTTGTGCACCAATTTCAAACTGATATATCTGTACGTTTATTTCATTAAGTGAGATATAACTTTTTGAAATTATATTTATAACATTTACCTTTATCAGTTGATGATTAGGTAAAGTGCATTCAATAACGATATAATTCTTCTTAATCAAAATACAGTTTTCAACTTACGACACTCAGGATTTGAGTTAGTAAACTCAGGGACTTATACAAAGTATTGTATGTTGTCCAGTGTATAGTAGGACAAGGGTTGGTACTCGTACTATATTCCATTTACTTATAATTTCTCTTGTTCTGGGCACGCATTTATGCAAGGTCCAAAATCTAAAGAAGTTTATAGGTATAAGAATAAAGTAGAGAACCATATGTTGGAAGTATCAGGATTCTTTGAAGTGATCAAAGATGTAGATACTTCTGGTAGGTATTCCATTATACTAATTTTGAGAGTATTGTTTCTCAGACAGTTTACTTATCCGTGGGTGCGCTCCTTGATGAGTAATGTTGTAAGGGCCCTCTCCCATTAAGGTGGTTGTGCACTGGAAACAACTGCAAACTTTTTGAATGTGGTTCCATTTAAATTAGTGCCTCAGTTTCTATATGGATATAGAATGGTTCATATGTTAACGATGTTAAGGTATATGGAGTTTTCCGGTTTATACTTAAAACCAGAATCTGAATAAACTCAAGTCACGTTTCAGTAATGGCAGTTTATGGGTTATCTCGGGCTTTGATGAGGGATTAACTTTCTACCGTTTACAAGATCAAAATTTATTTTGTTCTTGACTCGCCACAATTTTTAGTAAAATGGATTCTTTTCAGAAAACATTAGTGGGAGTATCGTAGAACTAGAAGTGATTCTAGAACAACAAACGGTTACTAAAAATTTAGTAGAACCTAAGAATTCAATTGGATTCGACGATCCGTAAGTCACTCCGCATATTTTTTGGGTAACCATAGCCATCCGAGAGGTAATTCGGTTTTCTCATAGACGGTAACAGAGAGTTTGAATCATGGTATGATGACCTAAGCTTGCCACTACTGCTGCTCTTGATTATGAGACCTGGCAGGTGGATGACTATAATATCATTCTAAATGGACTTTCAGAAGTGCATGTTTATATGACTCTGCCAGATGGTTGTTGTAGTCAGTGGGAGTGTAACGACCCAGAATTTTCTATACAAAATTTTTCTTCTTAAAGTATAGAAAGGAGTTTGCAAGACTGAGCACAATTTAAAAGTTATTTTCGTTTAAGAACAGCAAGAAATAGATTGTAGCTCACTGGTAAAGCCTTGCACTGCTGTGACATTGCCCATGTGTTCGAATCCCATCAGCCACATATTATTTTTCTGAATTTTTCTTTTAAAGTTTTTGGAATCCCAAAAGTTTACACGTGCAATACACGTAAAAATGAAAAGACAGAAAAAAAAATAAACATGTGTAAAATGTTGTGTACACAGCCAAGAACACGTGGCACAAATCCCAAGGCCTATCTCCAAAAATGGACCGGTGAGATCGGGAAGGGGGCTGGCGCCGACGGTTCGACCGTAGGGTTCCCAGATTTTGCACACAAAACCCTTTGCCCTACCCCTATTACCCCCATACCGTTTGTTTTCTCTGCAAATTAACAGAAACTTCAATTTCATCCATTAATCCAATTTTTAATGTTTTTTAATTCAATTTTTTAATTCCAAAACCCTAAATTCACTCTATAAATACAACCCCATACCCTAGACCCTCCTCATTCTGAAAATTCTAGTCCAAAATATCAAAATTTTCTAAGTACAAGTGGAGTTGAAGTGGAGTTAGCCCAAGACCAACTTCCGGCGAGGAATCGAACAAATTCCGGTGACTTCACAAAGACTACACCCTCTTCTTCTACCTCATCTTGATCCTTCTAGCTAGTAAATTCCATTTCTTATTCTACTCTTTCATCTCAAAAAAGTCTCCTTTCATAAAACATGTCGGAAGTGGAGTTAATACCGACACCTCCTTTAAAACATTATAAAATCCACTTTTTTATATGTTCTTCATGAATATTATTATATCATACTTGCTAATCATTAAGCTAACATTTAGAAACAATTTTCACTCTAAAACTCCATGTAAAATAATTTTAACCTGGCTTTTACGTTTAAATACCATGAAATTTATATACGTCATCTTTAAAACTTTTTGCCTAGCATACCTTTAGAAAACTTCATGAGATAATGACCTACCTCTCACATACACACATATTGACATAGCATGATTCTCTTGAGACATAACTTTTGTGGCAAAATACGACTTTTCATCAAAATACCTTGAACTATAAAAACCCGTTTTCTTCGAATTGTATTATCAAACTCTTTGCAATTATGCCTCTACAACCCATTTTGGGAAATTCTCTATTGGATGGTGCGTATTATCGCACATTCTCGGGCTAGTAGAGCGAGATACAGACCTCCTCACGGAGCATATGATCTCGAAAAAAATTTAATACGATTTTTAAGAAAAACGAGATTTTCTGCTTTAATAATAAAATTAATTTTTAATAATTATATAAATATTATCAAACCATATATTTTTAATATATAATAAAATTCCATGTTTTCTAGAAAATAAAATAATGACAAGTTTCATTAAAATACCATCAAATATCAATACAAGACAAGTTACACTAAAATACCTTGAACTATTCAAGCTAAGTTAATTTTCACTAATATACCTCACTCTTTAAAATTCACATCCATGGAAATCCTAAAGAACATAAATAATTACTCGAGATTTAATTTGAAAGTATATAAAATATTTTTCATAAAACCCCCTCGAGATATTTAAAATTACATTAAGGACCCTAGTAAATATAGATTTAAGCGGGACCAATTCTCTTGAGCCTCAGGGAGCCAGAGAAAGTGGGTGCTTGCCTATTTAAGGTAGAAAAACTTAACGGGTTATCAATGGTAATTGTCTTGGAAAAAGACACAAATCCTGCCGTCCATGTGCAGCAGTTACCGATAACTCCTAAACCTAATTCAGGATCCAAATCTGTTTAAAGTGTCTGACTCAAGTCTGAGTCTAAATCAATTTGAGTTTAACTCAATCTAAATCCAATCAGAATCTAGTACAAACATGAATCCAATATACCAACATGTATACTTGAACTTGAACACGAATACCAAAACAATATCAACATGCAAAGATGACTTGACTTGACCGAACCATGGCTATGACTTAACTTGACGACATGACTACTTGATTCAATCCTGAAACTGTTTACATGAACAACTTATACCATGGTCTCGGCAAGTCTAATAATTACCAATCAATACAATATATATTACGGGGTTTAAAAGGGTAGACTAGTACGGAATGTGTTAAAAGTGACACGATGATGGATACTAAAAGACACCTACATGAACATCCATTGCTGTTGTCTCGTGGTCTTGACGGGGCCTTGTACTACGGGTTACCATAGTCCACGGAGAAACTTGGACTCCTCTCGTATACACTGATACCTTCTGTACCAAGCTACAAACAACTACGTTAGTATAGCAAACATATACCTGTTTATATTACTAGTTCTCTCCTTATTACTTGTTCTATTCTATCTTATTTTTTGCACTTATCGAGCGCTAGTTCACTGACGACATTCTTGTCTCTTCTTTCTTTGGAATGTTCGTCAGGAGGACCCGACTCTCAGGAGATCGAGCCCAGTCAGGACGATTTGGAACAATTCACAGAGGAGCCATACTTCTAGGCTTTTACTTGTACTTATTTTCTTTTCAGTTCATATGCCATTGTTCAGACATCGCTTTCTATTATTGTACATTCCTTTTCAGTTGTATGTCAAGAAAGAATGTTAATAAAAGTTACTGTTATTATTACATCTCTTGTGATTCTTGTGTATTCATTTATATTGCTTATTTATGCTTAACGTGTTTACTTCTGAGTTAATACGTCGTGGCCCGTCACGTCTACTTCTCCGTACACTGGGAAGCGGGGCGTGACAGATTTTGTGGCGGCCTATGCAGATCAGTTCTGCATGGAAACCTAAGTAATATGTCACAAGAATTATAAGAATCAGCAATAAAACATTCCTTATATTTCTAAGCTTTTGAATATATCCTAACCTTTCTTTTCTATCAAGGTTATGGATCATTCCAACAACACGAGCACCAACGTGAACGAAAACACGCCACCACCTACACTATCACCCATTACCGTTGAGAACTTACTGATAAAATCAATGGCGTTTCTTGAAGCAACAAGGAGTCTAGTTTAAGGACAGCAGGAGCAGGCTGCTCTCCTTCACCAAGAACTAGTTCGTACTAAGACCGCTTTGAAGGCAGCTCATGGTTATATCAAAAAGAAGGAAAAGATACCGCTAGCAAAGACTTGCTATTATTGTAAGAAACTCGGATATGAATTAAAGGACTGCAGGCGTGCGAATGGCCTGTGCTTAGTTTGTGGCGCATCCACTTACTCCATCGGAGCTTGCCCATATCGTCTCACCCCAGCTCCTGCACCACCTTCGCGAGGACCACCTTAACCTCGTCAGTCCAAAATGTACCAGCAGGCACAGAGAAAAATGCCAGGAGGCCAGACATCCACAATACCGGTTGGAGAAGCTGAAATCACTGGTAATTCCCAATCCTTTCATCTTTTCAAATTCTTGTATACCTCTGTATTTTTCCTTCTATCTAAAACCAACCCCACACGACTTAAGCCACTATTCCTACACTTGCACTGTTCGACACTGGAGCGTCATCATGCTTCATGTCGCAACTTGAGAGAATTTCGCGGACGAAATTCTTTTAAGGAGGGTAGACTGTAACGCCTGCAACATGATTGCATTCCTTTGAATCTTTTCTTGTCTCGACGTAACACGAAACTACAAACTCTTGATCTTCTTTTGATTTTTTTGTTGTTTCTTAAATCTTATCATCTTGACTCTGATGGTAGGATTTGGGTGATTTAAATGGAGTTATGCGATTGCAACTATGAACTGCAGTATAATTATAATGCGGTACTCTATTTGAGTGACTTAGAATTCTACCTTTGATTCTCTTTCTTATTAATTTAGTTTTACGTATATTATCGAACCATATTTTCTTTATTAACATATATCCCTTCCCATCTTTTCAGCCTTTTCAAAACCCTTGCATCCTTTCGTTCTTTCAAACATATTTTTCATGCACTTTCAGTAGCTCTTTCACCATCACTGAAATCAAATTTTTCTTGAATCTGTTACAACTTCTTTCTATAAATTTCGAGGACAAAATTTTTATAAGGAGGGTAGAATGTAACAATCATAAATTTTCTGTACAAAATTTTTCTTCTTAAAGTACAGAAAGGAGTTTGCAAATCTGAGCACAATTTAAAAGTTATTTTGGTTTAAGAACAGTAAGAAATAGATTGTAGCTCACTGGTAAAGCCTTGCACTGCTGTGACGTAGCCCCTGTGTTCGAATCCCATCAGCCACATATTATTTTTTTGAATTTTTCTTTTAAACTTTTTTGAAGCCCAAAAGTTTACAATACACGTAAAAATGAAAAGACAGAAAAAAAAATAAACATGTGTAAAATGTTGTGTACACAGCCAAGGACACGTGGCACAAATCCCAAAGCCCATCTCCAAATATGGACCGGCAAGATCGGGAAGGGGGCCGGCGCCGATGGTTCAAACGTAGGGAAAAGTCCCCGGATTTTGCACATAAAACCTTTTGGCCTACCCTATTACCCCCATACTGTTTGTTTTCTCTGAAAATTAATAGAGACTTCAATTTCATCCATTAATCCAATTTTTAATTCTTTTTAATTCAATCTTTCAATTCCAAAACCCTAATTTTACCCTAAAAATACAACCTCATACCCTGACCCTTCCTTATTCTGAAAATTCAAGTCAAAAATATCAAAAAATTTTAAGTACAAGTGGAGTTGAAGTGGAGTTAGCCCAATACCAACTTCCGGCGAGGAATCAAACAAGTTCCGGTGACCC
This sequence comes from Agapanthus africanus, assembly GCA_030015575.1. NCBI lineage: Eukaryota > Viridiplantae > Streptophyta > Magnoliopsida > Asparagales > Amaryllidaceae > Agapanthus > Agapanthus africanus. The sequence continues at coordinate 103,459,485 of CM057348.1, read as the reverse complement.
CGCGACTCCACAAAGACTACATCCTCTTCTTCTACCTCATCTTGATCCTTCTAGCTAGTAAGTCTCATTTCTTATTCTACTCTTTCATTTTAAAAAGTCTCTTTATATAAAATATGTCGGAAGTGGGGTTAACACCGACACCTCCTTTAAAACATTATAAAATCCACTTTTTCTTATATGCTCTTCATAAATATTATTACATCATGCCTGCTAATCATTAAACTAACATTTAGAAACAATTTTCATCTAAAACTCCATGTAAAATAACTTAACCTAGCTTTTACGTTTAAATACCATGAAGTTTATATACGTCATCATTAAAACTTTTTGCTTGGCATACCCTTAGAAAACTTCACGAGGTAATGACCTACCTCTCACATACACACATATTGACATAACATGATTCTCTTGAGACATAACTTTGGTGGCAAAATACGACTTTTTCATCAAAATACCTTGAACTATAAAAACCCGTTTTCTTCGAATTGTATTATCAAACTCTTTGCAATTATACCTCTACAACCCATTTTGGGAAACCCGCTATTGGATAGTGTGGATTATCGCACATTCTCGGGCTAGTAGAGCGAGATGCAGACCTCCTCACGGAGCATACGATCTCGAAAGAATTTTAATACGATTTTTAAGAAAAACGAGATTTTCTACTTTAATGATAAAATTAATTTTTAATAATTATATAAATATTATCAAACCATATATTTTTAATATATAATAAAATTCCATGTTTTCTAGAAAATAAAAGAATGACAAGTTTTATTAAAATATCATCAAGTATCAATATAAGACAAGTTACACTAAAATACCTTGAACTATTCAAGCTAAGTTAATTTTCATTAATATACCTCTCTTTAAAATTCACATTCATGGAAACCCTAAAGAACATAAATAATTACTCGAGATTTATTTTAAAAGTATATAAAATATTTTTCATAAAACCCCCTCGAGATATATAAAATTACATTAAGGACCCTAGTAAATATAGATTTAAGAGGGACCAATTCTCTTGAGCCTCAGGGAGCCGGAGAAAGTGGGTGCTTGCCTATTTAAGGTAGAAAAACTTAACGGGTTATCAATGGTAATTGTCTTGAAAAAAGACATAAATCCTGCCGTCCATGTGCAGCAGTTACCGATAACTCTTAAACTTAATTCAGGATCCAAATCTGTTTAAAATGTCTGACTCGAGTCTGAGTCTAAATCAATCAGAGTTTAACTTAATCTGAATCCAACCAGAATCCAATACAAACATGAATCCAATATACCAACATGTATACTTGAACTTGAACATGAATACCAGAACAATATCAACATGCAAATATGACTTGACTTGACCAAACCATGGCTATAACTTGACTTGATTACATGACTGCTTGATTCAATCCGGAAACTGTTTACATGAACAATTTATACCATGGTCTTAGTAAGTCTAATAATTACCAATCAATACAATATACATTACAGGGTTTAAAGGGGTAGACTGGTACGGAATGCGTTAAAAGTGGCACGATGATGGACACTGAAAGACACCTACATGAACATCCATTGATGTTGTCCCGTGGTCTTGACGGGGCTTTGTACTATGGGTTACCATAGTCCACGAGGAAAGTTGGACTCCTCTCGTATACACTGATATCTTCTGTACAGAGTTACAAACAACTACGTTAGTATAGCAAACATATACCTGTTTATATTACTAGTTCTCTCCTCGGTACTTGTTCTATTCTATCTTATTTTTAGGACTTACCGAGCGCTAGTTCGCTGACGACATTCATGTCTTTTCTTTCTTTGGAATGTTCGTCAGAAGGACCCGACTCTCAGGAGACCGAGCCCAGTCAGGACGATCTGGAGCAGTTCACGGAGGAGCCAGACTTCTAGGCTTTTACTTGTATTTATTTTCTTTTCAGTTCATATGCCACTGTTTAGGCATCGCTTTCTATCATTATAATTTCCTTTTCAGTTGTATGTAAAGAAAGAATGTTAATAAAAGTTGCTGTTATTATTACATCTCTTGTTATTCTTGTGTATTCATTTATATTGCTTATTTACGCTTAACGTGTTTACTTCTGAGTAAATACGTCGGGGCCCGTCACGTCTACTTCTCCGTACACTGGGAAGCGAGACGTGACAGGGAGCGGCGGAAGCATGGTAGGCATGGTGCTTATGTATTTTTATAGACTACAGCAGGTATAGCAGAGATGGATCATCCATTTTGATGTGACAGTCATAGTGTTTGACTTCATCAAAACAACAGATGAACCTAGTAAGAAGGTAGTAGGGAATACTGTATAAGGATTCTGATGACATACTCAAGATAAGAAGTGAGGTTCCTATACTATAATCGGTTAAACTGTGGTTGTCACAGGTGTTTCTGTCACGCCCCGCTTCCCAGAGTACACTAAAATGGGCACGTGTCATAGCCAACCATCCTACCTGTGGGTAGGAAGTATCCATCCACAGTCACATTACGGCTGTAGGGATATCAAAAATAAAATAAAACTATCTAAAACATGTCCATAATCCAAAATAACATGAGTCAATAATAATAAAATGCGGAAGCGAAAGATCCAATACAAATAACTGGAATGTATGTCCCATAATGCGGGCTCACATCAGGAATAAAATGCAGGAAATAAAGGTCTAACTAAAACTGACACCTCACATCTTAGCCTGCTGGCTGAAGTACTCTTGCTCGGACTGCAACAGCGGTACGGAATCTGGGCCATGCAAAACCCAGACGTCAGCGCGTCATGTCATCAAGTAATATAATATGAACAGTGTGGCAGGCAATGCAATATAAACATGAATAAAACGAGAGTAACAATAATATGAATCAAGCAGTGCAGGGTAGTGTGCAGTGGGTAAACTAAACTGTTCTATCAGGTTTTCTATTCTAGAGTCTTTGAAATCAATTGATGAATCATCGATGTAACTCAATAGTATCCCGTGCATGCCCGGGACCACGGTCTAAGACTCTCGGGCTGAAACCGAGACGTGCCGCTAGGCAGTAACAGGTAGCAGGTTTAGACGAGTGATGTCAGCATCATCACTCCGGGGCTGGCCTAGCCCGTAAGACTGATCAGAACAGGTAGTGAACTGTTGAGTTACAAGTCAGGTTTCACCTTTGATTTCCCCATACCCCCAAGTTATATATGTCAAGTCAGGTATTCGGTAATCAAGAACTAATGCCAACACAGGATCAGGTAAAATCAGGTTTGTCTGGATAGACAACAGGAACGGTCCATGAGGACTACATGTCAGGTTTGTTGGCATTAGACACAAGATCAGGTAACGGGTCAGGTCATGGTACATCAGGTCAAGTCAACAGTATACGGTACCATGTCAGGTATATCAATATATATGTGTAGCAAGTCAGGTCAAGATGTAAACAATATCGTGGGTGTGCTCACAATCAGTTATATAATCAAACATGGGTATCAACAATCATGAGATAAGCAATGAATTAAGTAATAGGAAGTTTCATTCAATTAGCAATACAGTTATCAAATTTGTCACAGAGATGATTACAAGAGTGCAGTCAGACAAGTATAGACGTTTAGTCATGTTAACAAGTTTAAGAACCCTTAGAGGTGCAATGATTTGTATAACGGTTCAGTACAGCTATTACAGGTTAAAATGCACACGAGATTCCGAATGGAACAGAACTATAAAGGCAAACGCCATAAGCTATGTTAACATTAAAATGTGATTAGACAGGTAAATATGGTTATTAGGTTCAATTTGCAACTGTAGGTTCCAAGTTTAACGGTAAAATGATATAATGCAATATTGTACACGAAAACGAGAAATGATCGTACCAAGTTAAATTTACAGGTTTAGGGTGTCATAATATATGTGTAAATATTGTATAGCATGTAGTAAGGGGTACTTGCCTCGACGGGTCGCGAACCGGGAAAAACGGAACGTAAAACGTCGGCGGGGAAACTCGCGACGTCCGCACGGTTCACGGAATGAACCCAAACGACGAACTATGGAACCACGCGGGTCGGGGTACCTCGCTGGAACGTCGGATCACGTCGTCGGCATCGTCGAATTCCGGCGAAAATGTGAACAGTGAACCATTAACACATGCAAACAAGAATAGACGAGAAAACAAAGAAGCAAGGAAGAATGAGATGGAGGCAAAGGCTTACGGTGGTCTGCAGAGGGTCGTGAGGATCGACGGTCGTTGAAGAAACTCCGGCGACGGCCTACGACGGCGGCGGAAGAGGTCTGCAGATCAAGAATCATGTTAGAAGAGAAGGAAAGAAGAAGGAAGAGAGGAGGGGAGGTGGAACTCACCGAGGAGTGTGCGCGAGGGTCGGGGCTACGGGAAAGAGGTCACCGACGGCGACTCCGGCGACGCAGATGCATGCAGGGAATTGCAGGCGGCCGCGGCGGGGTGTGCAGGTGGCTGGGAACGCGGGGAAAGGAGGAAGAGGTGGCTTGGCCGTGACTAGGGCGCGGAGACGACTAGACCGGCGGTACGGGTGCCGTCAATGGGGTTGCGGCGACGACGGGGGACGAGGCGGCTGAGTTCGACGATGGGTTAGGGTTATCGTTGCTGAGGGAAAATAAAAGGAGGGGGAAAAGATTTGAATATATAGAGAGGAGAGAGAGAGATCGGGGGAGAGAGAGGGGGAGAGAGAGAGATATCAGGGAAGAGAGAGAGGGAGAGAGAAATAGAGAGATAGAGAGAGACGCAGAGGGTGGGGCCCAGGGCTTAAAAGAGAGATGATTGGCTGCTAAAAGAAGTTGTGAAAGATTTATGAGTTTAGAAAATATTTATACGGTTTTAAAAATATTAGATAGGGTAAAATTTAAATATTCGATGGTTTTAAAAAAATATTAAATTTGGGATTTTGGCGCAAAATAAAACATTTCCAAATCGCGCCCGGGTCGGGTCCAAAAATTTGAAATTGAAATAATAGAATTTTAAGCGGGATCCAAACATTAAAATGAAGTGTTTTATAATTAAAAAGCATACCCCCAAAACGGACACACGTACATGCACGTAGCCATCCAAACTCGCCCGTTTCACTGAACGGGACGAGAACACGATGCACGGACGCTACAATGGGGTTAGGGATGTCAAGTAGGCCAAGATGGATATTTTTAATTTAATTTTATTTTAGATGCCAAAATTTGTTATATGCAGAAATGAATTTACCGGGTAAAAATTTACAGTAAGCAACAAACAAACAAGATAAATGAAATAAGGGTCACACTCCATTCATAAAGTAACATAAATTAGTAGCATTGGGCTCGGGTGTTACATTATACCCAACTACAAAAAGAATTTCGTCCTCAAAATTCCAAGAATACAAAGACAGAAAACTACAAGAAATGGTGAGGAAACTTCTGCCGGATTTCATCTTCTCGTTCCCAGGTGGAATCTCCATGCGAGCGATTACCCCAAGAAACAAGCACAAGAGGGATCACTTTGTTCTTAAGAACCTTTTCCCTTCGATCCACAATTTCAACCGGTCGCTCCTCAAAAGTCAAGTCTTCCCGTACTGTTAGCTCCGAATGATCCAATACATGCGTTTCATCTCGAACATACCTTCGTAGTTGAGATACGTGAAACACATCGTGCACATTAGCCAAGGACTGCGGTAATGCCAAACGATACGCTACCTCACCAACACGCTCCAAGATATCAAAGGGTCCAACGAATCGAGGACTGAGCTTTTCTCGACTCCCAAAACGAATCACCCCTCTAGTCGGTGATATCTTCAAGAATACCAAATCACCCACGGCGAACTCTAGAGGTCTTCTTGACGTGTCTGCCCAACTCTTCTGTCGGTCTTGTGCTGCCTTCATATGATTTCTGATAGTGTTAACCTTCTCAACTGTCTGCACAACCAAATCTGGTCCCAACAATCTTCGTTCACCGACATCGTCCCAACAAACAGGTGAACGGCACTTACGACCATACAAAGCTTCAAACGGAGCCATCTGGATAGTTGCCTGAAAACTGTTGTTGTAAGAAAACTCCACCAAATGTAGATGATCCTCCCACGAACCCTTAAAGTCCAACATGCATGCTCTCAACATATCTTCAAGAGTTTGGATCGTTCTCTCTGACTGACCATCAGTTTGAGGATGATAAGCTGTGCTAAACTTCAATCGAGTCCCCAAACTTTCCTGTAAGCTCCTCCAGAAGTGTGATAAGAACCGAGTGTCACGATCGGACACGATGCTTACCGGTACTCCATGCAATCTTACAATCTCTTGCATGTACCGCTCTGCCAAAGTCTCTGTTGATTGACCAACCCGGAAAGGAATAAAGTGAGCTGCCTTGGTCAACCGATCGACAATCACCCATACTGCATTGTTGCCTTTTGGACTCCGCGGTAAAGACGTCATGAAATCCATGGTTATATGTTCCCACTTCCACTGAGGAATCGGAAGTGGTTGCAATAAACCAGCAACCCTTTGATGTTCAGCCTTAACTTGCTGACACACCAAGCACTTTGCCACAAAGCGAGCAATCTCCCGCTTCATGCCTTCCCACCAGAAATGCTGTCGAATATCTCGGTACATCTTTGTGCCTCCTGGATGTACAGAATAAGCTGAACTGTGTGCCTCCTTCATAAGCTCTTCACGAACATCTCCCTTTGGCACACACAAACGGCTACCATACCTCAACGAACCATCTTCGTGGATCAATAAATCTGTTCGTAGTCCGGCTTCAACCTGTCATCGAAACTTTTGCATTCTAGGGTCCTGCGATTGTGCTGCTTTAATACTCTCGATCAATAATGACTGTACTTGTAGCTGCATCAACTGTCCCGTAGAATGCGGTAGCACAACCTCCAAGTCAAATCTTTAAAAATTTGCAACAATCTCCTTCTACGTAGTCAACACCTGAATTGCTGGTAACCGACTAAGCGCATCCGGCACGACAGTGATCTTCCCCGGATGGTACTTAAGATCAAGATCGTAGTCAGCCATCAGCTCCAACCATCTACGTTGCCTCATATTAAGCTCCTTCTGTGTGAACATATACTTCAAGCTCTTATGATTAGTAAAAACTTCGACTCTTTCGCCCAAAAGGTAGTGTCTCCAAATCTTCAAAGCGAAAATCACAGCCGCAAGTTCCAAGTCATGAGTTGGGTAATTCTTCTCATGGGTCTTCAACTGTCTCGATGCGTACGCTACAACCTTCCCATGCTGCATCAAAACACATCCCAATCCTTTCCCAGATGCGTCGCTGTGAATCACCAATCCTCCGGAATTGTATGGCACGGTCAGAATAGGGGCGGTTATCAACTTCTGCTTCAACGTCTCAAAAGCTAATGCACAGTTGTCCGTCCAAACAAAAGGTACCTCCTTGCGCGTAAGCTTGGTCAACGGCTCCGCCAGATGAGCAAAGTTCTCCACAAATCTCCTGTAATACCCGGCGAGTCCAAGAAAGCTTCTTATCTCCGCAACATTCTTTGGAATCGGCCAATCTCGAACTGCTGCAATCTTTTCTAGATCGACGGCAATTCCATCGCCAGACACAACATGCCCCAAAAACTTCACTTCCTCCAGCCAAAACTCGCATTTACTCATCTTCGCGTATAACTTCTCTTGTCTCAATGTCTGTAGTGCGATCTTCAAATGCTCAGCATGCTCCTCAAAACTCTTCGAGTAAACCAGAATATCGTCAATGAATACCACAATAAACTGGTCCAAGAAAGGTGAAAAGATTCGGTTCATCAAGTCCATGAATACTGCCGGCGCATTCGTTACTCCGAAGGGCATCACTAAGTACTCGTAATGTCCATACCGAGTTCGAAACGCCGTCTTGCAAATATCTTATGTTTTCACTCGGACCTGGTGATATCCGGATCGCAAATCCAGCTTCGAGAATACCCTCGCGCCACTAAGCTGCTCAAAAAGTTCTCCAATGCGAGGGATAGGGTACTTGTTCTTAATAGTCACCCGGTTTAATTCTCGATAGTCTATGCACATCCTTCTTGTGCCATCCTTCTTCTTCACTAGAAGAACTGGAGCTCCCCAAGGCGAGTTACTGCTGCGGATCCAACCCTTTTCAAGCAATTCAGCAACCTGTTTCTTGACTTCTTCCAACTCTACTGGTGCCATTGGATAATACGCTTTGGATACTGGCGCTGCACCAGGAATAAGATCAATTGCGAACTCCACGTCTCGCTTCGGCGGTAAACCCGATATATCTTCAAACACATCCATAAAATCGCGAACAACCGCCGGCTCTTCACCATTATCAACTTCCATTGCTGCAAGAATATTGTTTGTCGGCCTAGCCTTAAACTCGACTGGCCCGACAGAACTGCTTCCTCCAGTGAAGGTAAACTCAGGATGTCCGAGAATCTGGAAAATTACTTTCTTTGCCCTACAGTCAATGTGAGCGTGGAAAGTGCCAAGAAAATCCATTCCCAAGACGACTTCATAGCTGCCCGTATCAATCACCAAGAAATCTGCAAAAAGCTCCCGTCCGCACACAACAACTATACAATCTTTACATTCCCTACTAGATATGATTTTCCCATTCCCAGTGTGTATGTCCCAGAAACTAGACAGGGTCGTGCAGGTAATCGAGTGTGTAGCCATAAACATGGATGACATAAAACAGTGGGATGCACCAGAATCAAATAATGCCAATGCGGGAAAACCATGAACGAGTAAAGTACCTGAAACAACTTCTCCTGACGCCTTAGCTTCCTCAGCTGTCAAGGTAAAAGCTCGAGCCTGATTAGGTCCTTGAGTCGGCTGTTTCTGCCCTTGGAACGGTTTCTGCGGAGGCTTCAGAATATCAACCCTCGTACGAAGCTTCAACGGACAAGCACCAACGGCGTGATCAGCCGCTCCACAAACCAAACAAAGTCCTAGCCTCCTTCGACACTCCTTCTGCACGTGCCCAGGTAAACGGAAGTAGTCACAAATCACGCTCCTTCTTCGATCAACGATCACAGGCTTCTTCATTGGTGCTACACCAAGACGGTCCACTGGAATACCCTTGCGACCATGAGCTCGGTTAGGTACAAATGCTGGCTTCCTTACCGCAACTGCTGTCTGCTGCAAGCTCCCTTTCATCCCAGATAAACTCTGATGTTCCCGAGCTGCCGTAAGAACCTGTGAGAAAGTGGTCAAACCCTGGGAGACAATCTGCCTCTGGATGTCCACATCCAAGCTGCGCATGAACCTCCGTGCCCTGTCTGCATCATTGGCAACTAAAGGTCCAGCGAATCTGCTGAGTCTCGTCCATTCTGCTGCATGCACATCCACGGGTGCTCCATTCTGCCTTAGCCCAATAAACTTCTCTTCCATTTCCTCCCGTGCAGTCCGCGGGAAGAACTTCTCCAGGAAACTCTTAGAAAAATCCGCCCACTTGATCGGCTTGGGAAAGAGTGTCTCTTCCACAAGCCACCATTCTCGGGCGTAGTCCACTAACTGAATGCGTACCACATCAACTCTTTTATCATCTGGAATCTGTGCCGCGATAAGCAAATTCTCCGTGTCAACTAGCCACTGCTCTGCTGGCAATGGCTCCTCCAAACCAATAAATGTAGACGGACCCAAACGCCTGAAATCTGCCACGGTCCCAACTCGATCAACTGGTTTAGCTTCAACCTTATCTACGGACTGCTGAACGGTCCGCAAATCTTCCTAGAATGATTCTGCTTGCTGCTGGATCAGCTCGGTCTGTCTCTTTTGATTCTCCAGCATTCCCCTTATCACTCCAAGCATGGCGGCTTCGTCCACACGCCTCTGGTACGTCTTCAAATTCTTATCTGCCATATTCCTGAAATCAAAACACCCAACATTAGCATGATGATAGATTCAATATATAGATCAAGGCTAGAACTCCAAGATACTTAAATAGAGTACCGCATTGTAACTATGCCGCGGTATCATAGCCACAATTACTTAACTCCACCCAAGTCGCCTAAGTCCTAGAGATAACAAGGAATCAGGTTTCCGAGTCGATATGCAAAAGAAGTTTGCACATCGTAAAAAATATAATCAGGAAGAATGTGATTCAAGAATGGTAAACGGTAAAGTGGCAGGACATGTTTCCTAAACACGGGTATTCTGATTCGTGCATTGGGTACAATACCCAACTACAAAGAATCAACCCGACTAAGCTATGGCTCTGATACCAAAAGAACCATGTCACGCCCCGCTTCCCAGAGTATACTAAAATGGGCACGTGACATAGCCAACCATGCTACCTGTGGGTAGGAAGTATCCATCCACAGTCACATTACGGCTGTAGGGATATCAAGAACAAAATAAAACTATCTAAAACATGTCCATAATCCAAAATAACATGAGTCAATAATAATAAAATGCGGAAGCGAAAGATCCAATACAAATAACTGGAATGTATGTCCCATAATGCGGGCTCACATCAGGAATAAAATGCAGGAAATAAAGGTCTAACTAAAACTGACACCTCACAGCTCAGCCTGCTGGCTGAAGTACTCCTGCTCGGACTGCAACAGCGGTACGGAATCTGGGCCATGCAAAACCCAGACGTCAGCGCGTCATGTCATCAAGTAATAGAATATGAACAGTATGGCAGGCAATGCAATATAAACATGAATAAAACGAGAGTAACAATAATATGAATCAAGCAGTGCAGGGTAGTATGCAGTGGGTAAACTAAACTGTTCTATCAGGTTTTCTATTCTAGAGTCTTTGAAATCAATTGATGAATCATCGATGTAACTCAATAGTATCCCGTGCATACCCGGGACCACGGTCTAAGACTCTCGGGCTGAAACCGAGACGTGCCGCTAGGCAGTAACAGGTAGCAGGTATAGACGAGTGATGTCAGCATCATCACTCCGGGGCTGGCCTAGCCCGTAAGACTGATCAGAACAGGTAGTGAACTGTTGAGTTACAAGTCAGGTTTCACCTTTGATTTCCCCATACCCCTAAGTTATATATGTCAAGTCAGGTATTCAGTAATCAAGAACTAATGCCAACACAGGATCAGGTAAAAGCAGGTTTGTCTGGATAGACAACAGGAACGGTCCATGAGGACTACATGTCAGGTTTGTTGGCATTAGACACAAGATCAGGTAACGGGTCAGGTCATGGTACATCAGGTCAAGTCAACAGTATACGGTACCATGTCAGGTATATCAATATATATGTGTAGCAAGTCAGGTCAAGATGTAAACAATATCGTGGGTGTGCTCACAATCAGTTATATAATCAAACATGGGTATCAACAATCATGAGATAAGCAATGAATTAAGTAATAGGCAGTTTCATTCAATTAGCAATACAGTTATCAAATTTGTCACAGAGATGATTACAAGAGTGCAGTCAGACAAGTATAGCCGTTTAGTCATGTTAACAAGTTTAAGAACCCTTAGAAGTGCAATGATTTGTATAACGGTTCAGTACAGCTATTACAGGTTAAAATGCACACGAGATTCCGAATGGAACAGAACTATAAAGACAAACGCCATAAGCTATGTTAACATTAAAATGTGATTAAACAGGTAAATATGGTTATTAGGTTCAATTTGCAACTGTAGGTTCCAAGTTTAACGGTAAAATGATATAATGCAATATTGTACACGAAAACGAGAAATGATCGTACCAAGTTAAATTTACAGGTTTAGGGTGTCATAATATATGTGTAAATATTGTATAGCATGTAGCAAGGGGTACTTGCCTCGACGGGTCGCGAACCGGGAAAAACGGAATGTAAAACGTCGGCGGGGAAACTCGCGACGGCCACACGGTTCACGGAATGAACCCAAACGACGAACTATGGAACCACGCGGGTCGGGGTACCTCGCTGGAACGTCGGATCACGTTGTCGGCATCGTCGGATTCCGGCGAAAATGTGAACAGTGAACCATTAACACATGCAAACAAGAATAGACGAGAAAACAAAGAAGCAAGGAAGAATGAGATGGAGGCAAAGGCTTACGGTGGTCTGCAGAGGGTCGTGAGGATCGACGGTCGTCGAAGAAACTCCGGCGACGGCCTACGACGGCGGCGGAAGAGGTCTGTAGATCAAGAATCGTGTTAGAAGAGAAGGAAAGAAGAAGGAAGAGAGGAGGGGAGGTGGAACTCACCAAGGAGAGTGCGCGAGGGTCGGGGCTACGGGAAAGAGGTCACCGGCGGCGACTCCGGCGACGCAGATGCGTGCAGGGAATTGCAGGCGGCCGCGGCGGGGTGTGCAGGTGGCTGGGAATGCGGGGAAAGGAGGAAGAGGTGGCTTGGCTGCGACGAGGGCGCGGAGACGACTAGACCGGCGGTACTGGTGCCGGCGATGGGGTTGCGGCGGCGGCGGGGGACGAGGCGGCTGAGTTCGACGATGGGTTAGGGTTATCGTTGCTGAGGGAAAATAAAAGGAGGGGGAAAAGATTTGAATATATAGAGGAGAGAGAGAGAGATCGGGGGAGAGAGAGAGGGAGAGAGAGAGATATCAGGGAAGAGAGAGAGGGAGAGAGAAATAGAGAGATAGAGAGAGATGCAAAGGGTGAGGCCCAGGGCTTAAAAGAGAGATGATTGGCTGCTAAAAGAAGTTGTGAAAGATTTATGAGTTTAGAAAATATTTATATGGTATAAAAAATATTAGATAGGGTAAAATTTAAATATTCGATGGTTTTAAAAAAATATTAAATTTGGGATTTTGGCGCAAAATAAAACATTTCCAAATCGCGCCCGGGTTGGGTCCAAAAATTTGAAATTGAAATAATAGAATTTTAAGCGGGATCCAAACATTAAAATGAAGTGTTTTATAATTAAAAAGCATACCCCCAAAACGGACACACGTACGTGCACGTAGCCATCCAAACTCGCCCGTTTCACTGAACGGGACGAGAACACGATGCACGGACGCTACAACGGGGTTAGGGGTGTCAAATAGGCCAAGATGGATATTTTTAATTTAATTTTATTTTAGATGCCAAAATTTGTTATATGAAGAAATGAATTTACCGGGTAAAAATTTACAGTAAGCAACAAACAAGCAAGATAAATGAAATAAGGGTCACACTCCTTTCATAAAGTAACAGAAATTAGTAGTATTGGGCTCGGGTGTTACAGTTTCTCCACACAGAACATTGATAATGTTTCTGTTGCACTAGCTGCAGTAAGCAGATATTAATCCAATCCTGGAGAAATAAAGGGAATCGGTTATGAACATAAGAAAATGTTCTTGGTATATGGTAATAGGCAGCCTCCTATTAGAGGCGGTTACCGGTTATAGCTTCTAATGTGACATGGATGATAGAGTGATTGTCAGAGTTATAAGTTTATGCTCTTGTGAGGGGCAGTATGTTGGACAGGGATCCAAGCAGATACTGAGGCAGGCATGGCGTAGGATGCTGATTAAATTCAGTGGATGATACAATATAAGAAGTTTGTTAGATTTGGTGTTCATGTTATGAACTTGGTCCTATCAGATATCCAGACAAGTTCTAAGACATGTATCACTCATTTCGGGAGATGTTCGTTCTCCGCGAAGTTGAGATATAGAAAGATACAGATAGAAACACTGGAGCGGATCCACTCACTGAGGCTATTTCTCGAACATAATTGTTTCTTCAAAGTCGGTTTGTGAAACATATTAGTAGAGAAGTTGGGTATTCGGTAGCACACGGGCTATGCGTACGCGATACCGCAATAATTAGCCTTAATTGCAAGTAGGAGATTGTTGGATATAGTGCTCTCAAGGAAGTTATTGCAATCGCAGGCAAGCGATTATGATGATTGAGGGTGGACCTATACGGATAGAATAGTCTCACTCAAGATGATAGTATGCTATCTGGTTTGATGTGATCATCGTGTACATGTCTTGTATGGTATTGCATATCACTATTACATGTTGATAAAGCCCATAAGATTTATACTTGACTACCAAGATTATTGTGGCGATCACACTTGTGAGAACTGGGTAGTCTATAAGAACATCCTTAAATGTCCTTAGTCTTAGGAATATCGAGACTGAGTATCGATATTTCAGAGTAGACTGGTGTATATGTTTTTTGACCCCGACGAGGGGCGGTGGCCAATCTTATAGCCATTGGTGTTAATCAGTCACCGAGATTGTATATAGGTGCTCATTGGGTTATGAGTTACATTGGATGGACTCTCCGAGATCATGATAGATGGTATTATACCTATCGTCAGGTAGCACGTCTTTGGTGGTATTAGTACATATTAGTCTGTTCACCCAAAATAGTCATTTTTCTTGTGTGAGTTCCCACTATACTTTAATTACTATCTTACCATGGCTTAAAGAAGTCATGCAAACAGGTTTTAGTTGGGTACAGTCCCGAGCCACATGGAGGCAGTGAGCGGATTACGGGGATTCATCTCTCCCGGTATTGGGGGTTGATGTCGCACTGTGCCCGGTTGGCCATCACCATAAGACCTGGTCAGGCAGCTGAGATTTACTGATTTGGATCAATAGTTTCTCGGATGATGATGGACTTGATATCGGCACAACTTACTGCATTATTAAGAGTCTGACGTTTACCGCCCTCTTAGACCCGATATGCGACAGTCTTAGACGAACAGACCGAACTGTATGGTACATGTCACCGATAGGCTCAATAGGATTTCAGACTTTCTTGCTTGTCGATCTCCTTTTCGACAATACCTGGATAACTGTTACGTACAGCTAGTGCCGCTAGCTTGCTTGTGGTTAAACCCGCTGCCAGCGTATTGTTGAGTCTTTAGAGTCCCACACAGAGCGTTTTCAGCTTTGGCGAAATGCTGTAGTTGCGGTACATTTGTATGCGCCAGGGTTCGATTAAAATTAGTGTATTTTATATACTGACAGTAATCGGACGGTTGTAATACTAGCCGGTCTTTTTAGAAAAACGGATATTAAATCGGGTGTCGATTTAATATTTAATACATATATATTGTATATGTATTTATTAGTATTATATCACTATTAATTAATATCTCTTTTATGTATTTTAAATACCTTGGGTAACAATTACAAGTATATGTATTTAGTATGTTATATTATATATAAATATATTGTTTTTGTTTATTCTTTTTCTTTTGTTTTCTTTAGCTTATGTTATTCTAAAGGAATAACATAACCTTTACTTCACTCTTTAGGTTGACATGTGGAGGGAAGAGAAGAGGGTGGACACTTGATAACTTGATTAAATTCTTTGGTTAGGATTTTGTAGAGAATGTTTTATTAGTAACAATTTTCTTTTGTAGTAAAGGATTAACTAATTCAATTCTTTACTTCTTCCTCTCTTTTAGCCATGAAGCTCTCATCTTCCTCCTCCTCTTTTGTGAGAAAACAAATTAGAAAAAGAAAGAAAAAGGAGAGAAAGTTATAGTGAAGAAGAAACTACAACTACTAGCTGGTTAGCTTATCAACCTAACTACTTAGCTTAATTCTAGTGTGAATTTGAAGTCATTGCACTTGAGCCTTCAAGGTGGATCATCTTTAATGGAGGAGATGGACTTGCAAGCTTGTTCCATAGAGCTTTAAGGAGCCTACAATGGAGTCCAACACAATTTAAAACATATGAAAATGCTACAAAGGTTGTATGATTCTAACCTTGAATGAAAACACTTGGTTTATGTTTGCATGTTTAATTCTTTAGCTAGTATCCTAGTTTATGTAGATTTGAGCTTACTAAAAAATTTTAAAACCTAGTTTTGCTTGTTCTAAAATCCTAGTAGTGAGCTCAAGGTCTCCTAACACAAACAAGCCCGAGCCAAGCCTTCATTGAGTCTCGAGCGAGCCTCGAGTTTTATCGAGCCTATCTAAAATCCAAAAAAAAGCTATAAATAATTATATCAATATTTAAAAACATGATATCAATGTTCAATATTATATCTAATAAAGTGAGCAGCGAGAAATGCAGTTGTTATTGTTAAATAAACGAGTTTAAAACTTGTTTTGAACTTTGTCGACAAAATTTGAAGTTGTTAATTATTTAATTTCTTTAATATTTTAACATAGCAATATTTAATTCGATATTTATCATGTTGCAAGCCCAAGTTAACAAGTTAATAATTATAATATAAATTTAAGAAATAAGTAATCATGTTTATTTATATTGAATACCAAACAAGATATAAATTATCTAATTTTACACGAGCCTTAAACAAGCCGAGCTTGAACACGAGCCGAGCTTGAGCCTGTCGTGTTCGTGTTTGTTTGTTTGTTTATTTCTCCAAGCTTAGATCTTTGTTCAAGATCGACTTGTTTAGTTTTCAAACGAGCCCGAGCCGAGCTTTTAACAAGCCAATCCCGAGCCAAGCTCCGAGATTTGAGCATTTCCGTCGACCCCACACCCTATCGTCAACTCGTTGGTGCACTTCAAAGTATTGCACATTGGAGTGGTGGTAGCTTTAGCTCCTTCCAATAAAAACTTTTTCAGGAGGTCGGCAATGTGGCGATGTTGGGATGGAAATAGGCCTTGTGACATGGGAATAGCTTCTACATCAAGGAAATGATTAAGGTCATTGAGATCCATTCTGCTCAAGTTGATGAACAAAGAATTGAACGAACTGTGTGTTGTTACCGGTGAGAGTAATGTCTTCAACAAACACCAAGAAGTAGGCGACGGTGGCTTTCTTGGAATAGACGAAGAGATACGTATCCACCACAGAGTTTGCAAAGCTAGTTTTAAGGAGTTAGCCTTTAAGTTCTTGATACCATACCCTCGGCTCTTACTTGAGACCATACAGAGCTTTACACAGTTTGCAGACATGGTTGGGTAGAGAGGAATGGAGGAAGCCTGGTGGTTGAGTAATATACACATTTTTATGGAGAGTATCGTTAAGGAAAGAATTGTGAATGTCGAGTTGACGAAGATGCCATCCATGAGAGAGTGCAAGGCATAAGACTACACGCAGAGTTGTCGGTTTGATAACCAGGATAAAAGTGGCGGAGTAGTCTAGGCCAGGCCGTTGGTGGAATCCTTTGGCCATAAGGCAAGATTTGTATCAAGCAATAGTGCCATCGGAGTTTCGCTTGATTCGAAAAACCCATTTGCAGCCAACAAGATTTTGATTTAAATTGGGGACAAGATCCTATATTCTGTTCTTCATAAGAGTATCAAATTCTTTGGACATTACATCACGCCAGTCAGGATTCTTCACAGCTTGAGATACACATGTTGGTTGTGTTTGGGGTATAGGGTGAACAGAGGTATGGTTGATATATTGGGAGTTGAAGTATTTAGGGTTCGGTTTATTTTCAGTGGTGGTTCAGAGATTTGGGGGTGGGGGAGTAGGGGAGATTTATGGAGAGGGTAAATGTGGTTTAGCAGTTGCGGAGGAATTTGGGAAGGTAGGGTCGGGAAGGCTGGTGGTGGTATCGAGATTGGAGAGTGAGAATTATGCAGAGTCAATGGAGGGGGAGATGTCTAGGGTATGAGATATTAATGATTGGGGTTCAGAGGGGGTTGGGGTAGTTAATGTGGGGAGGATGTGAAGTTTAGTATGTTAGGTGGACATAAATGGTTGCGATGCTGCACCAGCGGAGTCCAATACTTGCGGAAGATCTTTTCGATGTCCACTGGATACCTGCATGGAAAAATTGGTTTTGACGAATTTTACATGAAGAGAAATGTAAATTTTATGAGCGACGGGATCTAGGCATTTATACGCAAATTGAGATGTTAAATAATCTAGAAAAATGCAGGGAGTGGATCTAGGTTGAAGTTTGGAGGAGATATACGGCCTTAACCAGGGATAGCAAAAACACCCAAATTTTTTGAGACGTGTATAGTTAGGTGGACGTTGAAAGAGTTTTTCAAATGGGGACTAGAAATTAAGGACCGGTGTAGAAAGACGATTTATGAAATAAACAGCTGTTTGAAAAGCATGACTTCAATACTTAGTGGGAAGAGAGGCCGTATACAAGAGTGTAAGACCAGTTTCGACAACATGACGATAGTGACGTTCTGAAGTGCCATTGTGTTAAGAAGTGTGTAGAGGAGTGGTGAGATGAGAGACACCATAGGAGGTGAGAATAGAGGCAAGAGAAGTGTATTCACCGTTATTATCAGAGTATATTGATATGAGCGGTAATTGAAAATATGTTTCGACAAGTTTTTTAAATTGGGGGAAGATGGTGGTAACATCATATTTACGTTTTTTGTGTAATGTTCAACAAAAATTAAGTAATTGTAGGGTGTTTTTTTCCACCCCATTGAGATGGGAATACGTGCACTTGTTAGACATATACAGATTCCCCCTGCCTACGGTAGGCTGGGGTTTATTGATTGTGGGGATCCGAAACTCCGGCAGCCGCAGACTAAGCTGCCGTTAATTACCCCTCGCCTTTGAAGCGAAGAAACCTCCGATTAACGGGTCAACTAGTCATGCGAACTCAATATGCAGTGTGCGTATGTGTGTCTTGACGGGTTTTGGTATATCGGGGGCCTCGCAGAATTTACGGGGGTCCCGCTGCCCGGATAGCAGCCCCCTTGCGGGGTGCGGGACAACGCCCCGTTAGAAATTTTTCTAACGGGGGACGTGTTTTGAGTCTGGAGTGTATGGAAAAAAGATGAGCGAGGAACGTCCTAAGGATGCGTGAGTGGCTCATGTGTGTTGGGCACCCACGGGTCACACACCAGGCACGCGGGCGCTGGGCGCTCGTGGGTCACGTGCCCTGCGCGTGGGCGCTGCGCGCCAGCGAGTCACGTGCGTGGCAAGCGACCGCTGGGCACCAAAGGGTCATGTGCGTGGCACACGATCGTTGGGCGCCAGCTGGTCACGTGCGCGACACACGACCGCTGGAAACACCAGCAAAGAAAGGGGCTTAGCCCCAGGGCTGGGAGTTGAACTCCCGAAAGGCTTTGGAGTTGAACTTCTAAACAGGAATTAGGTATAAATTTGGAGTTAAACTCCCGAAAGATTTGGATTTGGAGTTAAACTCCTATGTAATAAATTGGATGTGCATTTAGAGTTAAACTCCTAAAAGGCTTGGATTTGGAGTTAAACTCCTGAGGGACTTTGGAAACTCCCAGAAAAGGGAAGGATTTTTATCTTTATGGAGTTATACTCCCAAAAAGATTTTGAGTGGAGTTAAACTCCCGAAAGGATTTTGAGTGGAGTTAAACTCCCAAAAGGATTTTATTTATGGAGTTAAACTCCAAAAGATTTTTGACAAATGGAGTTGAACTCCCAGAAATCTTTGGAGATGATCAAAGAGGACCCCTTTCTTCTTCCTTTTAGGTCTGGATCTTCTATTTGTTGGCTATAGTGCCCTCAAGTCAATTATTGAATCGCAGGCATGCGATTGCGATGATTGAGGGAGGACCTATACGGATAGAACAATCTTACTCAAAATGATAGTATGCTATCTGGTTTGTCTTTATCATCATGTACATACTTTATGTGGTATTACAGATTACTATTACATGTTGATAGAGCCCATAGGATTCTTGCATAACTACCAGCATTATGATGGCGATCATATACGTGGAAGCTGGGTGATCTATAAGCACATCCTTAAATGTCCCTAGTCGTGGGAGTTTCGAGACTGGGCATCGATACTCCAGAGTAGACTAGTGTATACTGATTGAGACCCCGACGAGGGGCGGTGGCCAGGTCTCACAAGCCATTGGTGTTAGTTTGTTCGCCTATGATAGAATACAGGTGCTCATTGGGTTATGAGTACACTGGACAGACTCGCCGGGAACCTGCTAGTTGGTACTATACCTATTGTCAGATAGCAGTTCCCAGGTGACATGTGTACAGGTTAGTCTGTCGAATTTTGTTCCGCAATCGGCCATGGTATGATAGCCAGGGCACTTGCATAACCCAACAATGGTATTAGAGCCAACCCATTAACCCCTCACTATAAGTTTAAACTATGTTTGAACTATCAAAACTGAAACAACTCCGAAACAGTACGCGATATATTCCAGTTTCTGTCAAATTTTTTAGAGTCTTCTAAAATTTTTTAAACAATTGCAGAAGACTACTCTTGAGACATCTAGAACACCCTCAAAACCCGAGCCCCAAATTCACAAATTTGGCCAGCAAGAATTGGAAAAATCCCGGCCTAGCCGGTCTCATTTGAAGATTGGGACTTGAAATTTTTGGGGTGATCTGGTCTCTGGAATATTTGGTTTTTGGTATTGTTTGTTTTTTCCCAGGTTGGATATTATGTTATCTTTTATTTGGGGGCAATACGGAGTATTTCGAATTCGCTATTTTTAATACTGTTTAAATATTTTCAGTACATACATTACTATCTGCGACCATGAATGTCATTAGAGCGGCACAACTCGTCTAATTGCTATAATTCTTTTAGATGGGTTTGCGAACATGACATTCACGTTGATGTTCTGTGTTGTGCTGAGGTTGTGGTTGGATCATCGTGGTGGATAGCCAGTGGTGCGATGGTAGTACAGTTCAGCTTCATTTGTACATTTGATATTGCGGGGCGAGCGTCCGACATATGGACTGCCGTCTCTGTCAGTTTGTATATTATTTGTTTGGGGCACGACCGGGTAGAGGTCGATGTCACCCTTGTACATATATTTCTTTTCTTTTCTGTACTAGGATAAGCCCGCGGTGGAGTGCACGAATAGCCAGGTTCTAGAAGGCAACGGGCCCGCACATGGCATTGAGACGGAGGGGGCCTCATTCTAGAATTAGCGGGCTATTCACCGTACTCGTAGGGGGTACAGGTTGACCCACGGAGGGATGCCTAAGTTACCGGATTCCGTGAAGTGCTGGGTGGCCCATTCACGTTGTTGATTGGGGTTGCCTCGCTTCTGGGATTGGCGGGTAACTTGTTGCACTCGTAGGGGTCTAGGTTTTCATTGCACATGCTATCCACACGACAGGGAACGTCGGGTCTCATTTGCGGCTCAAGTGAAACCCGAGGCTCCAAGATTATCCACCATACTATGTTGCTTGCTGAGATTCTGTGATGTTGTTTATATCATACCTGGGTCGAATGTTATATATATTTATATATATACTAGTAGATATTGTATATATTTTGCACCCGCGCTAGTCCTGTCCCCGCTCTGCCGTTAGTTAAGTAACCTAACGGGTGATGACAGGGCCCAGTGGCTAATGCGGACGGCATATACGTACATTATATTTTCGTTCCTTTATCTGGTGTGATATGTTTAATTGATGGGACTGCGTTGATTCTGATCAATGCAAGGAAAACAAACCTATATGATGTTGTTGGAACCAAGTTTTTTGAAAACTGACATTACAGACGTTTCTTTTTGCTTTGCACAGCGATATTCGGTTATGAATATCCAGCACCTCATTCGACGAGGCAAGAGCCGAGATCCTTTCACAGGGAGTGACCTCTTGAGCAAAAGTTTGCGCCAGGGTAATAACTTCACTATAGTTGATTCTTTTGCTTTGCATCGTGGTATTCAGTTTGGAATATTCTGCACCTCATTCGACGAGGAAAGAGCCGAGATCCTTTCACAGGGAGTGACCTCTTTAGCAAAAGTTTGCGCTACTATATATTTGTAAAACCACTCGGTTCCTTCAACGATATCAAGTTCATTACGTTAAAGGTTTTTCGCTAAAAACCAGCCGTAGCTCTCCGTCATTTCTTACGAGTATTATTTAGTATTCGTGCTGCGTTTGTTGACCTAGTCAAGGCGTAGTGTTCGGTAGCTAAGTGGTGCTTGTTTGTTGCATTTTAAATGCGATTGGTTAGGACAGTCGTGCGGCCTTGTTGACCTAGTCAAGGGCACGTGCGGGTGAGTTTAATGCAATCCAGGATAATGACGGGTTGAACTTGACTAGCGGTTTATGGTTCGTTGACCTAGTCAAGGTCAGAAATTGCTTGGGGTAAAAACCATATCGGGAGTTTCAAACATACAGGAAACTTGTCGGGCATGCGCATACCTTCTGGAGTGTTGTGACTTGAGTGGATTCCATCAAGTTATCATGCGGTGATAGTTGGATCCCGATTCCCACTAATGAGTAGGATTACTCCTCGGGTGATTTTAGATGATCCCGACTAATTCTCCTTTTAGGGTCTAAAGGAGAATTCGAGAAAATAGTGGGAGCCATCCTGATTAGATAAAGTGATTAACCATTCCGATCTAGCTTAGAGTGTATGCTGAGTATTTCTTTTCTCTCTCTCTTTGGCAGCGACCATGGCCCGACCCTAAACTAAAAATCATGAACCAAGTTAACCGAATCTTCTTGAAACACTTTGTCGGAGTCGTATATATCATTGCCAATCCTACATCCCTTTTGCATTTCTCCAGAACACTTTGTATCACTACGAAAATCCATATTTCTTGGATATTCCATCGTATAGTTACATACGAACTCGAAGGAACTTGTTCCGGTTCGAGGATGGATTATAGTTCTGAAGAAATTGAATAGGATTATTCGGTTGTCTTTTCCTTTTACCTTCTCTCAAGTTGCAAGAGCTTCTAGGATTATGAGAGTACACCTATTGCGCTTTTTGGATAGTCTTCTTCCAAACCATAGGCAGTTGCCGAAAAGTAGGGAAGGAAGAAAACCAATTAGCCTGAGTGTGGTGTACAGAAGATAATAAGTAAAGACATATAAAGGGATTAGAATAAGGGCAGAGGAAATTGCGAATGCTATCATTCACGACAAAACCGTGTATACCCCTGCCACTCCTACATCCACTTTGCATTTCTCCAGAACACTTCGTATCGCTATGAAAATCCATATTGCTTGGATATGCCATCGTATAGTTACATACGAACTCGAAAGAACTTGTTCCAGTTCGAGAATGGTTTCTGGTTCAGGAGAAATAGAATAGGATTATTCAGGTGTCTTTTCTCTTCACCTTCTCTCAGGTTGCGAGGGCTCCTGGTATTAGGAGAGTACACCTATTGGGCTTATTAGACAGTCTTCTTCCAAACCTTAGGCCGGTGCCGAAGGGTAGGGAAGGAAGAAAATCAATTAGGCTAAGTGTGATGTACAGAAGGTAATAAGTAAAGACATATAAAGGGATGGGAGTGAGGGCAAGAAAGTATACGGTTACTGTCATGAACTAGGATAGTGGAAGAAGCATTACTAGGAATACAAGACTACCCCTTCGAAAAAATTTCATGTTTCAGTTTTACTGTGCGATGTTAAGTGAAAATTGTTTGCCCAATTAGATTCTAACTCCAGTGTATGTATTTACCAGATTTGATTCTCACATCTGTATGGTATTACGGATGATGAGTAGGAGTAAAATATTGGGAATTAGGTGATTATATCCTCAACATATATCGGAATTCTTTGTAATTGGTGATATTTGAGGAAATCACCTGGGTTTTGTCTAACGACAAATATTTGGTTTTGAATATCCGTTGTTATGCACCAATTTCAAACTGATATATTTATACTTTTATTTTATAAAGTGAGATATAACTTTTTGAAATTATTTCTATGACATTTACCTATATCAGTTGGTGATTAGGTAAGGTCCATTCAACAACGGTATAATTCTTCATAACCATAGTACAGTTTTTCAACCTACGACGCACAGGGTTTGAGTTATTGAACTCAGGGGACTTATACAAAGTATTGTATATTGTCCGGTGTCTATTAGGACAAAGGGGTTGGTACTCATACTATATTATGTTTACGCATAACTTCTCTAGTTCTAGACAAGTATTTCGTTGAAATACAAGGTCCAGATATTGAGAAGGTATAGGTATAAGAATAAAGTAGAGAACCATATGTTGCAAGACAAAGGGTTGGTACTCGTACTATATTCTCTTTACTTTTGACTTCTCTAGTTTTAGACAAGTATTTCGTTGAAATACAGGGTCCAAGTTTTGAGAAGTTATAAGTATAAGAATAAAATAGAGAACCATTTGTTGCAAGTATCAGGATTCTTCAAGGTGATCGAAAATATAGATACTTGTGTTTGGTGTTCCGTTGTAAATAATAGTATTAAGAACTTACTTCTTTCAGGTTACTCATACGAGGATGTATTCCTGAATGAGTAATGTTGTATGGCCTCCTTCCATTTGGTTGATATGCACTAGAAACAGCTGCATGATTTTTGAATCTGGTTCCAATTAAATTAGTGCATTTGTTTCTATATTGGATATATAGAATGGATTCATATCTTAACGATGTTAAGGTATATGGAGTTGTCCGGCTGATGCTTAAAACCAGAATCCGGATAAACTCTAGGCACGTTTCAGTAATGACAGTTTGTGGGTTATCCCGGGCTTTGACGAGGGTTAACATTGTACCATCAGGAAGATCAATAGTTATATTATTCTTGACTCGCCACCAGTTTTAGTAAAATGGATTCTTTTCAGATAACATTAGTGGGAGTATGGTAGAACTGGAAGTGATTCCAAAATCATAAACGATTACTGAAAATTTAATATAACTTAAGGATTCAAATGGTTTCGACGATCCATTAGCCACTCTGCAGATTTGGTGGGTAATCTCAGACATCCGAGAGGTACTTCGGTACCCTTAAAGACGGTGACAGGGAGGTTTATTATTACCCAAACTTGCCATTGCTGTTGTTCTAGACTATGAGACCTGGTAGAAGGATGAGTATAGCGTCGTTCTAAACCAGATTTAGAAGTGCACGTGTATATGACTCTACCAGAGGGTTGTAGTCAGTGGGAGCAGCGGAAGCATAGTGGGAAAGTAGTTTATGTCTATTTATAGACTAAAGCAGGTATAGCGGAGATAGATCATCTAGTTTTGATGTGACAGTCATAGGTTTTGACACATCAGAATAACAAATGGATCTGATAAGAAAGTAGTAGGGAGTGATGTCCTGGTATTTGGATGACATGCACTTAATAGGAACAGATCTTCCTATACTACGATCGGTTATATACTGTGGTTGTTACAAGGTGTTTCTCCACATAGGATATGGATAAAATATTAGGGATTTTAGTCACTAGATCTATGGTTTTAGATCTAGATTTGGGAAGTGTCCTAATTTGGGCACTCTGACATTATTCTAAAGGTGTTTTAGAATGAACGACTCCTGGAGAGGTGGTAGTACCCGCAGGTGATGGAGTCACCCTCTCTAAAGGATGTCTTACAGACTGATGGGGAGAGAGATTTGCATGATTGGCATATCACTTGCTTAGGCAATTGAGTCAATCATGAGATGTCAAGTACCACACCAGATATTGATTTTGCAATAAGCATATATTAATCCAATCCTAGAGAAACGTTGGGAAGCAGTTATGAACATAAGTGGATGTTCTTGGGATATGGTAACGGCAGCCTCTTTCGGGAGACGGTTATCATTTCAGGCTTCCAAGGTGACCTGGATGACAGAGTGTTGTCTGAGTTATAGTTTTCCTCTTTTGAGGGACAGTATATTGGACAAGAGGTCCAAGCGGATACTGTGGAAGGCATGGCGCAGGATACCGATTAAATTCAGTGGATGGTACAATTTAAGAAGTTTGTTGGATTTGGAGTTCATTAGTGAACTGGGTCCCATCAGATATCCAGACAAATTCTAAGATAGGTATTGCTCATTTCGGGAGATATTTTTTCTCCACGAAGTTGAGATAAAGAGAGATAAAGATAGAAACATTGGAGCGGATCCACTCTGAGGCTATTTCTCGAACGCAATAGTTTCACATACGAGCTTTGTGATACTGATTAGTAGAGAAGTTGGGTGTTCGGTATCACACAGGCTGTGAGTATGCGACACCGCAATAATTAGCCTTAAGTGCAAGTGGGAGATTGTTGGCTATAGTGCCCTCAAGTCAATTATTGAATCGCAGGCATGCGATTGAGATGATTGAGGGAAGACCTATACGGATAGAACAGTCTTACTCAAAAAGATAGTATGCTATCTGGTTTATCTTTATCATCATGCACATGCTTTATGTGGTATTACAGATCACTATTACATGTTGATAGAGCCCATAGGATTCTTGCTTGACTACCAGCATTATGATGGCGATCATATAAGTGGGAGCTGGGTGGTCTATAAGCACATCCTTAAATGTCTCTAGTCGTGGGAGTTTCGAGACTGGGCATCGATACTCCAGAGTAGACTAGTGTATATTGATCGAGACCCCGACGAGGGGCGGTAGCCAGGTCTCACAAGCCATTGGTTTTAGTTTGTTCACCTAAGATAGTATACAGGTGCTCATTGGGTTATGAGCACACTGTACGGACTCGCCGGGAACCTGCTAGTTAGTACTATACCTATTATCAGATAACAGTTCCCAGGTGACATGTGTACAGGTTAGTCTGTCGACCTGAGATCGTCATTTGTCTTGTGTGAGTTCCCACTGTGCTTTGATTACTACCCTACCACGGCCCAAAAGAGTCGTGCAAACAGATTTTAGTTGGGTATAGTCCCAAGCCACATGGAGGCAGTGAGCAGATCGTCGGGGATTCGTCTCTCTCGGTATGGGGGGTTGATGTCGCGCTGTGCACGGGTGGTCATCACCAGAAATCCTTGGCCAAGGTAGTCGAGAATTACTGATTTAGATCGGTAGTTTCTCAGTTGGTGATGGGTTTCATACCGACACGAAATATCGCGTTATTAGGGGTTTGACTTTATCCACCCCCCTAGACTCGATATGCGATACTCTTATACGAACAGACCGGACCGGACGGATATTGTCACGGACAGGCTCAGTAGGGGTCAGGATGAGTTTGCTCGTCGGCCTCCCTTTCGCTCAATACCTGGGTAGCCGTTACGTACAGCTAGTGCCGCTGACATGCTTGTGGTTAAACCCACTGTCATCGTATTGACGAGTCTTTAGAGTCTCACACAGAGGGTTTCCCTGTTTCGGGCGAAACGATGTAGAGGCTGTATGGTTTTACAGCAGGGTTCGATCATATACGTGCACTTGTGCACGTATCATGATTCGGACGGATAATACTAGTGGTTTTGGTTTAATCCGAATTCTAGTATTATATTGTTGGATTATTTTCGTCTCATTGTATTCGTATTTTGTCGGAATACGGATACGGGTATGTATATATAGATGAGGGGTATTCTTTTAATTTATTACAAGGTGCTTCTAGAAGATGCCACCTCATTTAGTTTTAACCATTTAGGATTAAATGGTTAATGAGGTGGAGAGGATGAGGTGTTGTTTGCATTTATTGTAGCATGGCTTTGTAGTGACTCATGGTTACTATTCTAGCGTGCTTGATATTTTGTTTGTTGTGAGATATTTTGGAGTCTTGAGATATTTTGTTGACTTGAGATATTTTTGTAAACTTGAGATATATATTGGATGCTTCATTATTACTCACAACACAACACAAAACACTTAGCCATTTTTCTTAGGTTGCCCTTACACTTTCATCCTCAAGCTTCTTCTTCTACCTCCACCCTTCAAGTCTCATGTGCTGAGAAACCTTGGGTGTTATAAGATAAATTAATCCATCACTACACTCTACATCCTCTAGGCTATCTAGTTTAGCGAACTAGGAACCCTAGTTACCTCGGCTATTGAGGTAGGAGCTCGGGATACAAATCCTCAGGTTGATCATCTTCGATGGAGGGAGACCAGTGATCAAGCTTGATCATGGAGGCCTCTATGAGCTTGGGATGATGGTTAAAGACCGAAACACACGGATCATTCGGTATAACCATTCTTAACTTTCTTTATAGTTTGTTAGCTTTAGGGTTTATGGTGGATTCGTATTTCGGGTTGTTCTAGCGCCAGTTTAGAAAAATTTTGTTCTGCAATCGGCCACGGTATAATGGTCAGGGAGCTGGCATAACCCAACACTATTGAGCCTTGGATCTTCCCGAAGTAGGGGTTTTGGGAGATGGGTCTCCTTCCTCCTTCTCTCTGTTGGCTGGATCTTGGAGAAAAAGGGGTGAGACTTAAAAATCTCCCCTTTTGGGGATTTGATGGAAGATCCGAGCTCCTCTTCAAGGGTTTTATGGTGAAAAACTATTTCTTTTTTTAAAAAAGAAGAGTTAAATTCTTAATTTAATTCAAAAAAAAAAGAAAGAGGGTTTAGAACCATGAGGAAGGAAAAGGAGGCACAGAACCCTAATTTTTTAGAGAATGAAAAGTTGTTGATTTTTTCATCATGTTTGTCTCTATAGGTTACACACTTTACAAATAGGTCCTTGAGTTTTGTCAAATGGCACTTGTGCCACTCTATGCCTTATGTGCTTATCTCTTCTTCTTTTTTGCACATAAGCCATGGGGTTTAAAAAAATTTGGCTTTTTCCCATTTTACATACATTTATTCCTTAAAAAAAGAATTACATTAAACTAATTTATGGTTTCATTCTTTTTATCATGGGGCAGGTCCCTTCCATGCTCGGTCTTGACCTGGGCATGGGCCCACTTGGCTTGGGGTTGACCTTGATTTTGACTTGGTCAACCGAGGTGTAATTTTTGACCCCAACAGTAATAACGAAAACTATAATATGCCAATTCAGTGGGTTCCCAAATATCAGTGTAGATTAATTGCAAAGGTTTAGAACCACGAAGTGAATTTTCAAAAAAAAAGAAGTTTATGACTTTTATTGCAATCACAAATGTTACATTGAAAATTATTAACTATCGAGACATTAGACAATAATTTATTTCTCTTAATGACTGACTGAAGAATTTGAATGGAGGGATGATCAAGATGACAGTGCCACTCACTTATTTCGGATTTGGAGGTAACGTGAATTTGAGCTTGGATGGAGTGTGGGAGGTAATGGACATCATTATGGCTATCCCCGCGAAGAAGAGGCGCCCCGTGCGAAGATCCTTCACTAAAAATGAGAAGGAAAAAACTCAAGTAGGACCATATTTAATTTGCAAAGTTTGGCAGCAGAAATTAAGTTTTGAGTAATAGATGGTGCACATAAAACATTATCTAAAAGAAATGGTTTTTAGGGAGACTGCAATATTGTTTTACCGATGTGAGAAATTTTCAAATCTGAACCATCACCTATGTTGATCTCATCGAGACCACCGTAATCGGTGTAGCAGTTAAGAGTCCAAATATCAGACGTAACGTGATGAGAAGCACCGTGTCCAATATCCAGGAGGAAGGAGTGGGCCGGTTGGAATTTTTGTTGTTGGCCACCCCTTGAGAAAGCGTCTGCGACGGATGTTGCGGTGGATTGGTTTTCACTGCGTTCTCACTTAGGAAACGAGTGAGTTGACGATATTCTTTGATGTTGTGACCGGGACGCTTGCAGAAGTTGCGGTAGGAGTTGGAGCGGGGTGAATTGTTTTTGCGTGCAGTGGAATACTGGTTGTTGTTGTTGTTGCGAGCGAAGTTGTGGTTGTCATTGCTGCGATTGTAGGAGGCGCTTCCACGGTGTTGCGGAGAGCGATAGGAGGAGCGATTGGGTTGGTTGGCATAGTTGGCAGTTACGAGAGAGAAAGACGCACATGCATCTTCTTTCTTCAGATGGTGTTCATTATCTATGAGTTGGTCATAGAGCTCGTCGAAGATGATAGCGTTATCACGGGCTCGGATATATAGCATCTGCGACTTCTTTGAACTCAAGTCCGAGACTAGCGAGAATATGGAGAACAAGGTCATCTTCGGGGAGAGGGTGATCAGTGAGAGCAAGATCATCGGAGATAGATCGCATCTCTTGCAGATACTTGCTTATAGATCACGAGCCGCGTTGATTGTTAATGAGGCGTTCCTTAAGCGACATAACTCATGAACAAGATTTGTTTGCAAAGAGAATAACAAGTCGATCCCATGCTTCCTTGGATGAGGAATCATAGGAGATATAAGGTTAGATCGTCTCGACACAACTGCCGAGGATAGCGTTGATGAGTTGACCCTGATGATACCATTGATGGTAGTTTGGATTTTTCAACACGCTCGGTGTTGTCGTTGACGTCAGTGATAGTCCTTGAGGGGGAGATTTGGAACCGTCGATGTGACCAAAGAGATCGGGCTGATTAACACCGATTGAATTTAGGATCTCCACACAGTGAAGATTGTGTAGGAAAGTTTTGTTGGAAAAGAGAATTTAGAGATGATGAGGATTGAATTTTGAGAGGAAGCCATGGAACAAAATTGAGTTTTTAATCGCAGGGCTTTGATACCATATAAAATCTTGAAGAAAATAGTGTTTAGGGTTTTCAACTTGGTGATTGTATTGAATATCAATTATGTATGTATGTATGTATGTGTGTGTGTGTGTGTGTTACAATTCACATGATGGAATCAAATAAAATCTTTCCTAAATTTAAAATAAAATCAATTTGGAAGTTATGGAAAGATTGGTATTGTTCCCCTCCGAAAGACGCGGACGAGACGCTAGGACGTCTTGCCTGAGATTCGGGGCAGATGCTATTTGGTTTTATTTGTCTACCTCTCCGAAGATGCCAAGTTGATTTATGGCACGGTGTATCGGAGGTTTAGACGGCTGCGGCCGATGTAGCAGACTTCGTCAGATTCCCCCTCGCTTGAGGGGTTTTTGATTGTGGGGACGCTCTTCCCTGCAGGCGCAAGCCCCTGTAGTTAATTACGCTACCGCATCGCGGTAAAAACTTTCTCCTTCTCCAGAATTTCACTTCGTGTCGTGTATGTTTGTTTTGTTTGTGGTTGTCCGTGGATTGTATACGGAGACTAAGCGATATCGTCGCCCGTAGGACGTGGATTAGTCCAAATCCGTATTTACTTAGATTTGGTTTTGGTGTTTTAGTTTAAGGATACGTTAGCCATATTGAGGCTAAGATCAACTTAAACATTCGTTAAGGATATGTTAGTCCTGTTTGAGACTAAGATCGACTTAACGGAAAGAGCATTTAGGGCTCTAATTAAGGACGTAATGGTCCGTTTAATATATGGCCGTCGAGACCCGTCACCTCTTTGACGACGTTGAAGGATTACAACGACAGGTGTCAGAGGAGTTCGGAGATGTACCCTTGAACCAGAGTTGATTTGGAGTTTTATAGTCCATTTGAATGTTTAAGGATACGTTAACCGTGTTTGGGGCTAAGATCAACTTAAACGGGATCATTTAGATCCGGCAAAAGAGCATTTGGGGGCTCTATTGTTCCAGTTTAGGGACGTGGTGGTCCATGTTCCAGTTTAAAGACGTGGTGGTCCGTATTCCAGTTTAGGGACGTGGTGGTCCATGTTTCAGTTTAAGGACGTTATGGTCCATACTCCAGTTTAGGGAGGTGGTGGTCCATATTCCAGTTTAGGAACGTGGTGGTCTATGTTCCAGTTTAAGGACGTGATGGTCCATACTCCAGTTTAGGGACGTGGCGGTACATGTTCCAGTTTAAGGACGTGATGGTCCATACTCTAGTTTAGGGACGTGGTGGTCCAATATTAGTTTAAGGACGTTTCGGTCTACGAGTTTAAGGACCCTGCAGTCCATATTCATGTGTGGTCGTTGGGACCCGTCACCTCTCTGACGTCGTTGAGAAATTACAACGATAGGTGTCAAAGGAGTTCGGAGATGTACCCTCGAACCGGATGTAAATTGATTTAGGGAGCAGCCGTGTTCAGTCAATTTAATTTGAGGACTTATGGCCATGACTGGGCTAAGTCCAATTAAAAAGTTCAACACCTTTATTTGTTTTTTGTTTGGGCTCTGCCAATAAAGGATGCAGAGCATCAATTTATTTTGGACCCTGCTCATTTTATAAATGATGCAGAATACCAATTTCACTTGGGCTTTGCTCTTATATAAAGGATGCAAAGCATCAATTTATTTGGGCTCTGCCCATTTATTGCCTTGCAATTTATTTTGGCCTGTTAGGTCATTTTGACTTGAGCCTGGCCGTTTAGCAGAGGAAATGCATTGCATTTTCAGGCGCTTTGCGCCAATCAAAGAGCGCAAGCGCTTATGATGATGACACGTGTCATGCAGCGCAGTGCGCTGCGCTAGTGCTCTACGCTTGCGCTGCTGACACGTGGCGCGCTCTGGTGAGTTGCGTCAATTACAGAGAGCAAAGCTCTATTTCAAAAGCGCGTAGCGCAACTGGTTCAGATGCTGACACGTGGCGCTCTCTGGTGGCTTGCGCCAGCCCAAGAGCGCAACAGTGCAGATTTATAAGTGCAAGGCACTATTAATTTAAGAATCTT
The DNA here is from genome assembly GCA_030015575.1 of Agapanthus africanus. Classification (NCBI taxonomy): domain Eukaryota; kingdom Viridiplantae; phylum Streptophyta; class Magnoliopsida; order Asparagales; family Amaryllidaceae; genus Agapanthus; species Agapanthus africanus. The sequence goes on along the minus strand of CM057348.1, from coordinate 103,427,529 downwards.
TTAGATTCAAGAACCAAAGGTTCATAAAGGAAGTGCAGAGCACTATTGATTTCTTGATCTAATTTAGATCAAAGAAAAACAAGCTTTTTATTATTTCAGGAACCAGAGGTTCATAAAAAGTGCAAAGCACTATTTTTATTTTGTTTTTTATTAAAGATCATTGATCTTGTTTTTAGATCAATGATCTGTTCATAAGAGAATTTTCTCTTTTTCTAAGGGCTTTTTACCTTTTTTGTTCTTGAGAATTTCTCTCCAATTCTTCAGAGTTCTCTCTGTTTAATTTCTCACAAAATGTTGATGCATTCGAATTGAGGCCTAGGGTCCCTTTTATAGTGCCCATAAATTAGTTAAGTTTGTTAAAGAGATATTTCTCTGAGTGATTTGGGGAATTTTCCCCACCGTTGGATCTTTGATCCAAAGGCCTCTATCTTACAGAAGAAAATCTTCTTGTTTTAACAAGAGCAGAAAGATTTCTTTGAAATCTTAATTCTGTTTGGCGCAGATGCCCCAGCGCGTGACACGTGTCGCGCAGCGCAACTGCGCTAGCGCATCTGCGCTGACACGTGTCGCGCAGCGCAGCGCTTGCGCAACTGAAGCGTTGCTTCATTTAATTTTGTTTAAAAATAGAGCTTTGCTCTGATTGGGTGCGCTGTTTTGGGCGCTGCGCTGATGCGTCTGCGACAGACACGTGGCGCGTTGCGCCCGGGATTTGAAGCGTTGCTTCAAAATTTTGAATTTTGAATTTCAACAGAGCAAAGCTCTGATTGGGGGAAACAAATGCCCCCCCACCGTTGGGCTCACGTGGCACACACGTGAGTGCAGCGGTAGCAAACTCCTGATCGTTGGATCAAGGGGTGAGCTGAAGGGGCGCAAGCGCCTTATAAATAGGACTCTTTGCCCTTAGAAAATCTTCACCATTTTCAAGATTTTAGTTACCAGAGCTTTGCTCTTGCTTGAGAATTTCAGAGCTTTGCTCATTTCTAAAGTTAGAAAGTTTAGGTAAAATTAATTTAAATCAAATTAACTTAAATTAACCTTAACCAAAGAGCTTTGCTTTTACAGATCTTTTTGATCTAAAGAGATCCCCATTGGGGTTTCGTAAACAGAGCTTTGCTCTCAAAAACTTATAAATCTGCAGAGATCTTGTTCATGGGTTCTAATCCATGGACAGAGCTTTGCTCTTTGAATCATCTGTAGATCTTTTAGATCTGAAAAATGAAGAAATTTTCATAAGTTTTTCATGGATTTTTCAAGATTCCAAATTTTTTTAATTCTTTTAGGTGTAAACTTTTTCTGATGGACCTTTCCATTATTACCATAGAGCTATGCTCTTTTAAGGAATCTTATTTCCCTGAGACCAGAGTTTGACAAGTGTCACTCTGTGACAGAGCTTTGCTCTGAAAGAGGAGATTTTCTCCTTGTCTCTAGGGATTCTTCCCCATTTTTATTAATGGGAATATTTTCCTGGGGGACCAACTGACAATCTCATCCAATGATGAGGTTGTCTTATTAACTGACGTATTGTCATCCAGATTTTATGGGTCCCCCCTTCGGTCTTCTACCCACTGCACTGCTGTGTGGTGTAATCAATTAATTTTAATTTTCAATTTAATTAATTAATTAACGCATTTTTTTTAAACGCCAAGCGTTGGAATTACAACACTAACGGCTAAATTGTTCTTTTGTAGCGATCATGTCTCTAGACACTTCATTCCCGTTCGTCCGCTCGGAGGAGGGATTTCCCGAGGCGCCCTTGGACCGTGAAGTCCTGGCCATGATTAAAGAGTACGACCCGGAGTACAAGAGTCTCCACCTTTGGGGGTCGTGGTATAACCAGATCATTATGGGTCGACGCAGCTTCACATGCGCGGTGCCGTCAGAACCCATCATGGCGATTCATTACGCTACCCCACCCTCGGTGCAGTATGCCGTGGAGATGGTGGATTAGACCGCGAACAGCTTTCTTCATCCCGCTATGGATGCGGTTCCGGTCCAACGTCCTATGGTCTTGGATATCCTAGGACGTCGTATCTGTCAGGGCGAGGTGAGACCTTGGGGGCAATCATATAACATTGGTCTGATCCCCCGCCACCCGATTGGCTATCTGCCATAGGCCCGGTACATCCTGTCGAAGAAGAAGTCGCAGTTGATAAGGTTAGGACTGTACACCGCGGTCTACGTCTCTCTCTTCCAGTATCCTACGCTCCCCACCTGGTGGTTCAAGGCTTTCTTGGAGCAGTGGAATATCCCTACGCACACTTTCCTTGCCATGGATCGGGAAGTGTCAATCTCTTTGGAAGAGTTCACGGAGGTGTCCGGTTTACCAGTCATGGGAGAACATTATGAGGAGTTGCTCCCGACAGATGGGTACGTCTTTGGTGCTAGGTCGGTAGTAAGAGGGGTCACACCGGAGAATGCTATTCAACATCAATTCCCAAGCTTGATTAAGGTGTTGAACATCTATGAGTCTCTTTTTATCGAACATGGGAGTCGGGGAGTTAACTTTGAGGATTTCATCGCTCGGTTCCTTCGCCCAAGCGTCCTCTCATCAGAGGCTGCCAAGTTTGCCACTCTGGATGACCCTTTTGGTCTAGGTGCGGATAACCTACCGGAGAAGGAGATAGATCAAAAGGGTTTTTTTCTTCCGGACCTCCCTACTATGTCGTTTGCAGAAATTGCGGCCCCTGGAATGGATGAGGAGGCCTTTTTCTTAGGATTTCTCGGGTTATGGTTGAGTTGGTTTGCAATTCCAATGCACTCTCACCGTATGCGGCCCTCTGTTTTTTACCCAGCCCACCGGATGTCTATCGGGGTAAAGGTGGCCGTTGGGATCGCCGGCTTGGCGCATTTATATAATGGCCTTAGCCGAGCAGCGGACGCTAATGAGCCTGGGGTACTGCACGTGGTCTTCCCGATGCACTACTTTGTATCGTGGCTCGAGCTACACACGGCGGGTGTCTTCGGTATGCACAAAAGGCCCTCGTTCTTCGACAAGTGTGGTTTCCCTCGCATCATACAGCTGATTGGCGCATCAATCGTGACCCCGTCACCACGGAACGCCAGGGGTTTATTGTTCGTCCTCACACCGTTGGAGCCGGGATCTCTTTCATCGACAAGGTATTGACCATTGGAAAAGCGTCCACCGCTGCGGTGCGACCATTACAGGACTCCTTTAAGGATGGAGCTTCAATTCTGACAGCCCGGGAGACCCTCCACTTGTATTCTATTAGACCGGGCTTCCTAGTCTTCAGGCAGGACGGTGCGGCAATTTTCATGAGATATAACCCGCATCGTTTCACCCAACAACTGGGTTACGATCGAGGGGTACCCTTGGAAGCTTTCTTACTGGAACCTGCTGCCAATGAGGAAGGGATGGAGAACGCGTTACATCACTTCATGCGCCTAAACACGGGTTCTTGTTTTTTTATCAATACGCCGGCCTGCGCTCCACGACTCCTTAATGTATATAAAGACTGGTACAATCATGCAACAGGAGCCGTTATAAAAGAGGAAAGGCGACTGCTGGTTGATCGTAAGGGTACGCCTCTAGGCAGCGACCGCAACACTCCTTTGGTCCCCAGGACTCCAGTAGTTTCTCCTCTAAAAGAGGTTAGAACCGGGCCATCGCGTGCGCGAAGTCCTCTACACGGATCGCCGCTCCCTGATATTGCAGATGCACCTCTAGCACCCCGTCCTTCAGCGGAAATAGTGGTCGTGGCTTCGCCGGAGTCCGGTGTAGGTGCGGACATCGGGACCCGCCATCCCAAGGTGGCTGCTAAACGTAAGTCGATTCCGCGTGCACCTAGGGTTGGCGGGCAGAAGAAAAAGAAGTCGCTCTTTGCCGTGGACGTCGTGCTCGGTCAGGAACCCCATGCTCCCTATGTCGAGGGCATGATCGAATATGGGACTATCGAGGGTTTAGTCATGTCGCCGCCGGACGATACAGATTTGGAGGCCGCTCTTGAAGCTTCAGCGTGGTTGGCAAGGCGTGACGCGTGGCTAGCTAGGCTTGCGCAATCAGGTAACTACTAGTCGCATTTTCTTTATTGCAACATATTCTCTTCATTGCTTTTGACTAACGCTTTTCTTTTCTTTCTTCCAACAGGCATCACTGATGAAGAAGCCATTGCCGCTTCTCTGAAGACTTTCCAGGAGGAGGAACGTCTTAGAGCGTCCATGGGCCTTAGTAAGTTTCGATTCATCAAGTTTTCATTTCCCTTGTATTATGGTCGATCTAACCTTTCCCTTTAATCACAGGAACCTCAATGCCGCTCCCGCCAAGTGACGCAGATGTTCTACCAGTTGCCAATGTTCCTGCTTCCTCAGGGTTACTGCAGGAGGTTCATCTTGAAGAGCCGATGAGAGACGCCTTAAAGGCTCTGGAGGCATCTCTGAACGAGGATGATGACGCCCTGTAGGAAGCGTCACAGAGGTCCATTATGACAGCCCGGGAGGAACGGAAGCGGTCGAGGAGCGAAGCAAAGGCACGCAGGGCTGCCTTGGCTATGGGAGCGGGCCCCAGCACCGTCCCTCGTGATGATACTCCTTCCGAAGAGGCCCCTGTCGCCCTCCTATCCACTGCTCGCAGACAAGTGGCACGCGCAGCTCGGAGCGCCAATGATAAATCCACTTCAGGTAATATTTCTCCTAAGATTTTGTTGTAAGAGTTATAATACCATCGGTTCTTATATATTTTATCTTATAGGGCCAAGTCCGACCGAGGGGGAGGCGGAGACCGTTGAACCCAAGGAAGCAGAAGAGGCGGCACCTGTCGAACCCGAGCCAACAGTGGGCAACATCGTTGAGGCTTTGGAGCCTGATGCAGAGGTTGAGGGGCCTGCAGCCGAGAAGGTCATTGATGCCGAACCTGAAGTGGTGGCAGATGAAATGATCATTTTAACTGAGCCCAGGGTGTTGGCGGACGAGGCGCTTGAGGCCGGCGACCTCGTGGTGACGGTGGATGAGACAACCGCGACTACTGAACCCGAGGGAGTAGCGGGTGAGGTGGCCCTGATTCCCGAGGACGAGCCAACTGCTCCTTCTCTGGAATCTGGGAATGCCCCAGTTATAGCCCTCCCCGTCTATGGTCCTCCGCCGTCTCCAGGTCTCGCGAGCACAACAACGGTTCCCATTGAGTCGGGTGATGAGGCCACGGGCGGTGGCCTCATGTCAATAGAGGAGTGAATCGCCTCCGTTTCAGCCGGCAGCTCATCAGGTAAATCCCAAGTTGCTATCTTCTTTATCTTACAATCCTTTCTGACAAATTCGCATTTGTTGTATCGCAGGTGCAGCCAGCGCCGATGCCCCACTGCTTGAGGGAGCGCCTTCAACGACTGCCTTGGCGGTGGTCACCTCTCAACCCTCTCTCATACCATCTAAGATGTTGGAAGGTATGGGTTTGCAATTTATTAATCCCATACTTCAGATGTATAATTTGTATACTGAAGTCATATTGTTGTGTCTTTTCAGGAGTGCTCTTTGATCATGTATATCAGATGTTGCTCCCACACTTCTCCTTCCCATCCGAACTTGCTTCTTCCCCTGGTGGCGTTGGTGAGTATGATTTCCATTGACATCTTTCTTTTTCTTTTTTTTATTGATGGAATTACCTCTAACCCCTTTTTTCTCATCTCGACTGCAGTGCTACAGATTGAAGGAGGGGATAAAAGATCAGCTGCGCCACCGGCCCTTCCGACCTTGCCACCTGTCTCAACTGGTACAGCGACTATCACATTGATAACTTCCCTCTCTTTATTTTCTGTACTGTTATCTGATCGCATCCTGTTTCTTTTCAGCTGTCGTTCCGGCTTCGGCGCCCTTCGAGCCCGTATTACAATGCCGGCGGGTCCTTATCTGAGAAGTCCGTCTTCAAAAGGCGCCGCGAATAGTCTGCGCATGTTGAGTGACTACGTCGAGGAACTCGACGTTGAAACTCCTACATCTTTCGCAGACTTTGATACGGTGGTTAACCCGATGCTGACAATACTCGTGAACTTTCATGATGAGGGCATCATCGCATCTTGGGTTAACCATTGCAGGGAGATCGAGGCCCGCCTGTATCAGTTGGAGTCGTTGCGTCCCGCTCCCGAGACCTTGGCTGCCAGCAATCAAAGAACAGCGTGGATTGAGCAAAGCGCTTCTTACTTCCGCCACCTCGAACAAGAAGTCATTTCAAGGCGTAAGGAGCGCGGTGAGACTTCGAGTAAGTCTGCCCAACTGCATGCTCGGGTAGAGGCCAATGCCGCACGGCTGAAGGTTGTCTTTGAGGGCCTTCTGCAATGTCTATCTGAAGGGTTATCATTGAGGCAACAACTTGACGTTGTCGAGCGGGACGCACCCAGCCAAGAAGCAGCCCAGAAAGCAGCCGAGGAGCAACTTTCATCCTTTTTACAGCAGCGGGCCCAGGTGGAAGCGGAGGTGGCCGCGGCAGCCACTCAGGAGGAGGCGCTGAAGGAAGTGCGAGAGCAGCTTGTGGATTTACTAAAGACACTTCCTCCTCAGTAGCTATCCCTCTTTGTATCGTTTGTACTTGTAGATAAAAGAATGTGTATATATATTTTTTTATTCTTTGACATAATGTATCCTGTACCCAATCAAGTTTATGAATGAAAGATACACACATTTTTTTTGTAATGTCTTGTGTCATTTTCTTCGTCTTTTCTTTCTTTTATTATCAGCATGCCACCTTAGTAACCATGGTTGACAGATAATAGAGTACGCATCTTGACTTTCTTAAGAAATAGCGATGGCTTAGGCCGCAGGTTCAGATCTGCCGCCCAAGACTTTTCAATTCTATGAGCCGTGAGGGTCTCACAGAGATTTTTCTCCCTACGGATCGATGGGATCTCGTAGGTGGGTTTTTCTCCTTAGGAGTCGTGAGAATTCCTAAGTGTGTTTTCTCTTATAGGTCGTAAGGATCCTGTAAGAGAATTTTCCCCTCTTACGAGTCGAGAGGATTCGTAAGCGGTTGTTTCCATCCTTGTCGAAACTCGACTTCGGATAGTGAGACCCATGAATAGTATGCAAGAGACCGTTTTAGATCGACTTGCAGGGTCCCATTGTTCAGGAAGCAAGTTTTTTTTTAGTCCCTGCTGCCTGAGGCTTCATCTTGCAAGTTGAGACGAATCGGGAATTTTCCCGCGGAGACACTGGTTTCTCTGCGAGCCGATACGAATCAGGAGGCTCTCGTCAAGAAGTGTTTGTATCCGTGAGTCGAGGAATTTGCTAAGGATTATTTGTTTCCCTAGCGCCAAGAATTATTTGTTTCCTTGGGGTTTGAAACGAGTCGAGAATTTCCCACGGAGGCACTGGTTGCTCTGCGAGTCGACGCGGATCAGGAGGCTCTCGTCAAGGAGTGTTTGCATCCGTGACTTGAGGTGTTTGCTAGGGATTATTTGTTTCCCTAGTGCCAAGGATTATTTGTTTCCTTGGGGTTTGAAACGAGTCGAGAATTTCCCACGGAGGCACTGGTGGCTCTGCGAGTCGACGCGGATCAGGAGGCTCTCGTCAAGGAGTGTTTGTATCCGTGAGTCGAGGAATTTGCTAAGGATTATTTGTTTCCCTAGTGCCAAGGATTATTTGTTTCCTTGGGGTTTGAAATGAGTCGAGAATTTCCCACGGAGGCACTGGTGGCTCTGCGATTCGACGCGGATCAGGAGGCTCTCGTCAAGGAGTGTTTGTATCCGTGAGTCGAGAAATTTGCTAAGGATCATTTGTTTCCCTAGTACCAAGGATTATTTGTTTCCTTGGGGTTTGAAACGAGTCGAGAATTTCCCACGAAAGCACTGGTGGCTCTGCGAGTCGACGCGGATCAGGAGGCTCTCGTCAAGGAGTGTTTGTATCCGTGAGTCGAGGAATTTGCTAAGGATCGTTTGTTTCCCTAGCGCCAAGGATTATTTGTTTCCTTGGGGTTTGAAACGAGTCGAGAATTTCCCACGGAGGCATTGGTTGCTCTGCGAGTCAACGCGGATCAGGAGGCTCTCGTCAAGGAGTGTTTATATCCGTGAGTCGAGGAATTTGCTGAAGACACTGGTTTCTTTGGAATTGGACTGAACCGTCGAGATTTGGCCTCATCTTCTGGCGGAGCCTGTTGGGAAAGTATGGTTCCCTCTTTGTTTACGCCCTTGGATTGTATACAGGGATCGATGTGATCTTAACTGTAGGGCCAAAGTTTTATCATCATTTTTTTTTGTTTTATCTCCGCGATGCTCTATCATTTCAGCTTTTATATCGCGAAGGTCGCGATTGCCCAATCATTTCGGCTATTTTTCGCGGTGCCCAATCATTTCGGCTATTTATTTTATTTTTACTCGCTGCTTTTTATTGCGAGTTGCCCAATCATTTCGGCTATTTATTTTATTCTTACTCGCTGCTTTTTATTACGAGTTGCCCAATCATTTCGGCTATTTTGCATGCATACATTTTTACTTGCTGCTTTTTATTGCAAGTTGCCCAATCATTTCGGCTATTTTGCATGCATACATTTTTAATTGCTTCTTTTTATTGCAAGTTGCCCTATCATTTCGGTTATTTCGTATGCATGTGCGGCCTATTGGCTTTTCGCTGTAAACCGATTTCGGCATCAGCACCGCTACAACTGGGATATTACCAGGAGCGAATCATCATCTACCTCTGTCGATGTCGAACAAAGGTGCCTTAGCGACCAGGGTTAAGGTCCTGTCGGCTAAGGCTTTTGACTTCATGATCCGTAAGGGTTTCACGAAGTTATTTCTCCCTACAAGTCGTGAGGATCTTGTAGGTGTATTTTCTCCTTAGGACTCGTGAGGATTCTTGAGTGTTCGTTTCCTCTGTAAGTCGTAAGGATCCTACAGGAGGGTTTTCTCCTCATAAATCGAGAGGATTTACAAAGGTTGTTTACCATGCGAACATATCCCCAGTCACGGATGAGACTTGGTTAGGGAAATGTTTATTCGCGCCCGTGGATTGTATACAAGAGTCAGTATTGAGCCACTTGTAGGGCAATATCGAAAGTTGTGGGGGTTGCTTAAGCACGGGTTTAGGTCTCTGTAACTTAAGACTTTCAACTCTTATAAGCCATGAGGGTCCCATAAGAGATTTCTCCTTACGAGTCGTGAGGATCTCGCAAGTGTATTTTCTCCTTAGGAATCGTGGGGATCCCTAAGTGTGTTGCTCCCTTGTGAGTCGTAAGGATCTCACGCGGGTAGTTTCTCCTTACAAGGTCGAGAGGACCCTATAAGTGTCCTTTAACGAGGTTGCGCCCTTTCAGGTTTTCACAAACACTCGCCGGTAGCCCTGCTGTTTTTACTCACGGAGCCCTTTCGGGTTTTCATCCGTGCCCATTTTGCTTATGGACATACCGTTTTTTTATATTCATTTTATATATTTTTTTTTACGAGGTCGCGCCCTTTCGGGTTTTCACGAACACTCGCTGGTAGCCCTGCTGTTTTTACTCACGGAGCCCTTTCGGGTTTTCATCCGTGCCCTTTTTGTTTATGGACATACCGTTTTTTTTTTAATTTTATTTTTATATGTTTTTTTTTATATCTCGTCAGCCTAAAGATGTTGCGGTAGTAGTTTAAAGACGTTTCGGTCTGCTATTAGTTTAAGGACATTTCGGTCCGACATGGAGAAGGCCGGCTACTGCTTATAAATCTTGAGCTTAGGAAGATAGCGAGCGGACATAGTCGTCGTCATCTATCATTGACCTAGGCTGTGGCTCATTAAGCGTATTATCTCTTTAGGAAGCGACCGTTTATCGGCCTGAAAGGCCTTTCACCGTGCATGTCCATGAGTAGGTAGGCCCCACCCTGGTAGACCTTATCTATGATGTATGGGCCTTCATAGTTTGGCTTGAATTTTCCCTGCTTGGCGCGATTGGGGATCATAGGCCTTTTGACTACTAGCACGAGTTCGCCTTGGCGGAATGTCCTCGGTCGGGTCAATCTTTCATATGAGCGCGTCATCTTTGCTTTATAAGCTTCCAGATTTTGCTGTGCTATGAGCCGGGTTTCATCAAGGGCGTCAAGCTCCTCAAGCCGAAGGTGAGCATTTTCTTCGTCCGTCAGCTCGTAGTGGACTGCCACTCGTAGAGAGGGTAATTCTATCTCGAAAGGGAGTACTGCTTCTGTACCGAATACCAACGCATATGGTGTTGCGTTCGTGGCCGTTTTAAACGTAGTTCGATACGCCCAGGGAGCCTCTTGCAGTCTTTCATGCCAGTCTTTCTTATTTCGTGACACCGTTTTCTTCATGATCTTCGTCAAGGTCTTGTTGAAGGCCTCAGCTAGACCGTTAGCTCGCGGATTATAAACCGAGGAATATCTCCAGTCTATATTGTGCTGTTGTGTGAAGCGACTGATCTTGTGGCTTCTGTAGGCTGGCCCGTTATCGGAGATGATCCGGTGCGGAGTTCCAAACCGGCATATGACGTGCGTCTTGAAGAAATGGAGGATATTCTCCGTCTTCACTTCTCTCAGTGGTACTGCTTCTGCCCATTTAGAGAAATAGTCAGTCGTTGCCAGGATGAAACGATGTCCTCTAGACGATGCTGGTTCGATGGGGCCGACTATATCAGTCCCCCACATTTCGAACGGCCAGCTAGCCACCGTTGGATGTAGTGGATTTGGATGCTGGTGGATGAATTCCCCATGAATTTGGCATGAGTGGCATTTCTTCGCATATTCGAGGCAGCCCTGGATCATCGTGGGCCAGTAGTAGCCCATCCGTTTGATCTTCAACTTCATCTTTGGGCCTGCTTGGTGAGAACCGCAGAGTCCGTCATGAACTTCCTGGACGACCCTTTTTCGCTTCGTCAGGTCCTAAGCATCTCAGCCACAGAGAATCAAATGACCTCTTGTACAGAGTATCATTGACGAAGGCAAAAGACAGAGCTCGTTTCGTGAGCTGATGTCTTGTGGACGCTTCTTCAGGCATTCGGTGGGATTTAAAGTAGTCTATGAAGACTTCTCTCCAATCCTCGGTATTTTCCCAATCTTTTACTTGCAGGGTCGTCTGCTCGCTCGCTCCTTTTTCTTCGGATGATTCCAGAGATATTTCTGCTGGGGCAAGCACCCGACGGCTTTGTACCGCGATTCTAACGTCATCGAGGTTCTCGTCAGCCTGTTCTTTAGCAAGTTTGGCCAACGCGTCTACTTTGCTATTTTCCGCGCGCGGTATACTTTCCAAAGTATAGGAGGGAATTTGGGTCAACAGTTGTTGCACCTTTTCGCCGTACTTCACCAATTCTGGTTTGCATGTTTGGTAGTCGCCGTTTACTTGACTAACGACCAGTTGGGAATCTCCATATATAAGGAGGTTTTCAATCCCTATGTCGATGGCGATCTCGAGGCCTGCTATCAGAGCTTCGTATTCGGCTTCATTGTTTGTCCTTGGCTCTGTTAGAGAGAAGGCAAAACGCATTATCCCACCTTGTGGAGTTACAAAGATGAGTCCTACCCCCGATTTGATTATAGAGGCACTTTGTTTGCGTTTCTTCATGGAAGATGCTCCATCGAAATAAAGCTTCCATCGGGTATCATTACCGTCGATCGCATCAAACGCATGTTCGTCTGGAAGATCGCAATTCAAAGGAGAGTCGGAAGGTATCGGATGCTCAGCGAGGAAGTCGGCGATGGCCTGGCCTTTCACTGCCTTGAGAGATTGATATGTTGTCGAGAACTCCAACAAGAGCAGGGCCTATTTAGCGAGTCGTCCCGTCAATTTGGCCTTTGACATCAAGTATTTAAGGGGTCCACCTTTGAAATGAGACGGACCTCATGCGCCAACGCATAGTGCCTGAGCTTTGTTATCGCGAAGATCAACGCCAGGCAGTGTTTTTCAATGGGAGAGTAGTTGCTTTCTGCCCCCAGCAGAACTTGACTTAAGTAGTAGAGTGCTTTTTCTTTCCCTTGATCATTCTCTTGTGCCCATAATGCGCCTAAGGAACCTTCGATGGCGGTTGTATAAAGAATGAGGGGTTTTCCCTTGACCGGAGCAGCCAACACCGGCGGGTTCTGCAGGTATTGCTTGATCTCGTCTAGCGCGCTTTGGCATTTTTGGTCCCAGACGAACGGGGTTCCCTTCTTCATCAGGTGGCTGTAAGGACGGCACTTTCCTGAAAGGTTGGCTATAAATCGTCGTATATACGCAAGCTTTCCTTGGAGAGACCGCAGCTGTTTGAGAGTCCTTGGTGGAGGCATTCCCATGATCGCCTTGATCTTTGACGGATCTATCTCGATACTCCGGTGTTGGACGATGAATCCCAAGAATTTGCCCGAGGAAACTCCGAATGCACACTTGAGAGGGTTCATCTTCAAGTTGCATTGCCGAAGGCGTTGAAATACAGTCTTCAAATGCTCGAGATGTTCCTCGTATGATTTGCTTTTAACCACGAGATCGTCGATATAGCATTCGACGATTTCGTGTATAAGGTCATCGAAGATCTTCGTCATGGCTCTTGGGTAGGTGGCACCGGTGTTCTTTAGACCAAAGGGCATCACCTTGTAACAGAATATACCCAGAGGAGTCCTGAAGGCGGTATGCTTCTGGTCTTCTGGATGCATCTTTATCTGGTTATACCCTGATGAGCCATCCATGAAGGAGAAAACCTCATGAGTGGACGTATTATCTATCATCAGTTCGGTGACTGGCACTGGGAAATCGTCTTTCGGGCAGGCTTTATTGAGATCCCGGAAGTCTACGCATATGCGCACTGTCCCATTTTTCTTCATCACCGGGACGATGTTGGCGATCCATTCAGGATATTGAACTTCCTGGATGAAGCCAGAGTCGATCAACTTTTTGACTTCTGCATTGATACTCATTTCAAGTTCGAGCCGCATTTTTCTTGGCGCCTGTTTGACTGGCTTGACATCCGGGGATATCGCCAATCTGTGTACAGCAATTTCTGGATCTAGTCCCGGCATTTCGGAATAGTTCCATGCAAAGCAATCTCTATGCTGTAGAAGCACGTCCTTTAACACAGCCACCCTTTCTTCAGATAGCAGCTCGCTGATGAATGTCGGTCGTGGGTCATTCGCCGTTCCCAACTCAATTTTCTTAAGGTTATCCGCAGTGATATGGATTCCATCTTCCAGCTCTTTTGGCGCTGGTGGGAATTCTAAGATCACCTCATCGTTGCTGTTTTCGAAGCACCAAGGGAGCTCATCTATGTCCTCGGGCTCTTCTTTTGATATTGTAATCATGTGACAGGTGCGAATTCGCTTCCAATCCCAATGCGGAACTGGTTCTTCTTTCGTGGCCTTGGGTTCGTGCTTCTGCGGCGGTGTTACCCTCCAGTTGTCGGACAGAGAGAACTTGCCAAGCTGATACTGATCTTCGACCCAATTCTTGAAGGTGAAGCAGTCTTCGAGAGGATGCCCTACCACTCGGTGATAAAAGAAATAGTCTGGGTGTGAGACTTCGCCTGCTTGTTCGGGGTGTTTAGACTCCGGCAGTGTAAGCATCTGATGTTTTAAAGCTAGGTCAAGTATTTTCTTCGTCTTGTCCCGAGGAAACGAGTATGCTCGACCCATTTTCTTCATAAGGGATATATCAATAACGCTCAACTCCCGTTTGCGTGGCTTCTTAGCCCTGCCTTGTTGTTGTTGAGCGCCTTTTTGGCCTTTCGACTTATTTCTGCTTTTGCGCCGAGCCTTCTTTATAACAGGTTGACAAGGAGCGGCATTTTCATCCTTCACGGCCTGTTGGAGAAGGCGTTGCGTCTTGGATTTCTCGTAGATGACCATTTCGCGGTTATGATCGTCTCGGACTTTTTGACCCGCATCCCTTATAAGCTTGTCCATTTGTTCTTCGAACGTCGGACTGGGCTCTTTTGCATCTGGAACTTTTACTGTTTCAGGATTAGCGTCCTCCCATTGAGCGTCCGCTTCTTCATCGAAGTCATACATGACATAGCAGCTGTCCAGTAGCTCTCGTTTCTTTGACCGGATGTATCCAAGTCCAATTGTTTCCATTTTCCCATTAGGCAGTTTGCGTTGAGTCCCGGGAACGTTCCAGATTTTGTCATAGAACTTGGCTTTTCGGACGGTCTGCTTGAAGGATATCCCCTGGCGTTTCAGCAGCTTTTTCAAACCCTCTGTATAATATCTGGGAAGACGGATATGTTGAAGCCTGTCGAGCGTAGGATCTGCGCCATGCCAGATTTCTTTTCCACCTTGGTTTCTTCATAGCGGTAGAACAGAATTGCTTTCTCGCTTACTCGCCTGGGAGGGATATAGAACGTCTGCAGCTCTTCTACATTGTAAATATTAAGTGCATCCAGTTCTTTATGGTGTTTAAGCGGCACCATGGCGACTTGCAGACTTTGTTCTTCATCAGCGAACGTTCGTATGGAAGGTCGAGCAGAGAATACAACACGGATCTCATCTTTCGAGTCGCTACCAAAGATCAACGTAGGAGTGGACGGTCCTGGCTTGCTGTGTTGGGGCGGACCCGAATACACTATCTCCTCTTCCTCCTCGGTATCACTGCCAAAGACAGGGATGGTGGCATTGGCTTTGTTCTCCGGCTTGTGACACCTCTCCGTGTCTTCGAAATCCGGTAAGAAGTATTTGGCATCTTCATATTTGCGGACCTCGTTCACAGAGAACGGGTTCAGTTCTCCCGTCACGGTATACTCGAAACCATCCTTAAAATACTTCATACACTGATGTTGTGTAGAAGGGATGATGTTGTACTCGTGTAACCATGGTCGGTCCGAGCAAAGCGTTGTAGCATGTCTTGGCGTCTATGACGTGGAACTTAACGTCCGTGACGAGTAGCCCGAAGCGTAGCATCAGTATCACAGACCCAAGAGTTCTTGATGACTGGGAATCAAACCCGGAGATGGTGATCTTGTCACGAGCAAGGTGCTGGACGCTCATGCAGATTTCTTTTAACACCCGCACGTTGAGGAGATTAACGGAGGATCCATTGTCGATCAAGATTTTGCCTATCTTTATATCGTGGCAGTATCCTGAGACATAGAGGGGACGATTGTGTTCGTACGTCCCAAGGAGAAGGTACTCGTCACCGAAAGTGACATCGGCCGTGTGCACTTCCTCCAATTCATCCTTCATCTTTTCCTCGGCCAGGCAAGCTTGGAATTGTTCCGGATCTTATAGTGCCTTAATCAACGAATCTCTCGCCTCTTTTGATTGCAAAAGGGCGTCAAGAATGCTGAGCTGTGAGGGCAGCTTCCTCAGATGTGCTAAGGCGTTGTAATCCACCTTATTCTTCTTTGGCGGGTTGTTGGCGTTTAGCTCTTCCAGAACTTGTTCATCTAAGACGATATCTTCAGAGACCTTTTCTTTCCCTTTATCTTTTCTGTTCGAGGGTCCGAGATTCTTTTCGGGCAGCGTCCGATTCCGCAGCCGGATATTTTCGCAGACCTTCGGCTCTTCTTCTTTTCCCGAAGTGGATTCTTTACAGAGAGGGGCAAGTTCCAGCTCTTCATCAGAATCGCTCCCGAATGTAGGCACTTGTGACCCACCAGTGTTAACCATGCGACAACTGCCGGTAGTTCTTTTAATCCCTTCGGTCGTATTTCCTTGCTCCCGACGAGTTTTGCGCTTCTCCGGCTTAAAGCGTTGTCGATAAGCAACATATCATTGCCACCATCTATCGAAAGGTTTTGCACTCTTCAGTGGGGGTGCGAAATCTTCCGATGATATAAGCAATAAGAGGGGTGCATTTCCGCTTCACTAGTGATGTTTCCTTCAGAGGATGGTAGCCTCATGCCCATTGATATGGCCTTAGCAAACTTTTTCCTCATCTTGAATTGGCTTTTGTCGGTAGCGGAGTTGTTTTTGCTCCAGCGGGATCGTCTCAGCTCTTTCATCAAGTCGCTGACGCTTGGCCCTTTCAAATATGGCCGTCTCGCGTTCTCGATCAGCTTTACTTTTCAACCGAGCTTCATTAAGGAACGCGTCAATCATTTCATCTGATAGCTCCAGGATTTTCGGTTCAGGATCTGCCCCCAGCGCTTCGGTACAAGGAGTTTCCTCATCGTCCATGAACGAATGGGAAATCACATGACAGCTCGCTACGCATTCTTCAGATTCATCTGACGAACTTTCTCCCTCATATTCCTCTTGAAAAATGTGATTGAGGAACTCTTGGAATGTAATGGGAGTCCGGGCCTTCTGGTTGTATTCCTCCAGCGCGTCAGTTTGTTTTTGCAAGTCCGTGCGCTTGTCGCCAGGCTTCACGGGATTCTTTGACTTCTTCTTCTTCTTCTTCGAGGATTTTGACGGCTGGTTGCAAGTGCTTGAGCCACCACCATCGGTCTTTGGGGTTGAACGTGGCTTCAACATCCCTTCAATGACCTGCGGTTCCAACGGGTTCTTCCACTTGATCGCTGGACATGTCTGAAGATCGTTTAGCATCCTCTTTGTCTTGGTTGATAATACAATCTCCCAAGGAGCTTCTTCAACGACGGAGCATGTTGCCCCCGGCGTATTCGTCCCTTTAAAGGTGTAGGGCTGCGGGGGATTCACGTTCCATTTGTCAGATAATGCGAACTTGCCCTGTCGGTACTGGTTTTTCAAGCCAATTTTTGAAAACGTAGCAGTCCTCGATCGGATGACCCAAGTACTCGATGATAAGGACAGTAGTTGGGCTCGTTGACATCACTTGGTTGCAAAGGACGTTTTGGTTCCGGCAGATTTATGAGTCTGTTGCGCAATGCCAGCTCGAATAACCTTCTCGTTTTATCGCGGGGAAAAGAGTAAGGACGCCCTAGTCTCTCCTCGAGGTCTACGTATGGGCGCATATTATTTTGACGCACAACTGGCTTCGAGTTGCTCGGTTGTTGTTGAGCATTAGCGACGACGATCGCTTTTCCCTTCCCTTTGTCATTTCGGGAGTCCGGCTTTGGAAGAGGAGGTTTATGGCCCATCTGATCCATCTGTGCTAGCTTGTCAATCAAGGCCTGGAAGGTAGTCGGCTTGAAAAACATCATAAACTGTGAGATGGTTGCTTGCGGATCAAGGGTTCCCACAAACATACCCACCGCAGGAGCTTCTTCAATGCGCTGCTCGCACTTCGACCATAAGTTCCGCCACCGTATAGCATACTGAACCCACGTCTCGCCTGGCTTTACCCTAGCGTTAATCAGTGCCGTCATCGGGGTACGTTCACTGGCGCTTGCAAAAACGCTGAGTAAACAGCAGCTCCATCTACGCGAAGGTTTTAATAGAGTCGTTCGGGAGCTCAGAGTACCATTCGAACGCCGTATCTGATAAGCTTCCAACGAACTGGCGAAGAACAGCTTGTCGTCACCGCCGGTGTTGCCGCAAAGTGCC